>CM040174.1:28049505-29422005 GCA_022606695.1 Vaccinium macrocarpon | reverse complement strand
GGGTAAAAAGTTAAAAACATTCAAAACAATTACACTGCAGCCCAAAAAATTAGCAAATTCTGTTTTTTACCCCAATTTTTCCAATTAGTCGCCGACTTGTACGATTTTTTTCGATTCGCGACTTTTCCGATTCACCGACTTGTCCGATTAGTCGCCAACTTGAGCTCAACTAAGTCGGCCGGCGACTAAATCAATCGACTAGGCCCTAGTCGACTCGGAGAGCCCCTGACCCCGACTTAATCGCCGACTAGTCCCGACTTTTAGAACACTGATTTGATCCAAATGATGATACTTAGATACTCCATCAGACAACCAAAATTATGTTGTCCACTGATCATCAGGTTGACGAATATTCGAACTAGTAATCAAGAGTTGACTCTGCAATTTATTCAAAACTCATCCACTAACTAAAAACTCTAAACACCTAATACTATTTATAAGTAACACTCTTACCGCATCAATCCAACTTCAAAATGCTAACTAAACCTCAACACTCAGAAATTGTAAAAGATGTTCCAGGTGTACTTTTTGTCCATTTTATTTCCTAGATTTAGACTCTCACAGTTAAATGAAGTAATTTCTACATGACGAACACCACAATTAAAATCAAACTTGCAAACAACTGTGAAACTTTACATCATGTAACTTGAAATTCTATCCAAATTCAAATTCAGTCTGATGCAAACGATGATAATCATATTCTTTGTCAGACAATTATACATAAGTCGTCTACCAATCATCAGGTTGACAAAATTTCAGAACTAGTAATCACGAGTTGACTCTGCACAACCAAGTCACACAAAATGTTCGTGCAGGGGCGGGCGAGCGAATGGCTTTACGAAGGATTTTTGCAATGGATTCAAAACTCATTCTCTAACTAAAAATATTTCAATACATAATACTAATTAATAACTAATAACTAATAACACTCTAGCAGCATCAATCCAAAAGTAAAACTCAACACACAAGAGTTGACAAAATTACCGCAGGTGACGGAGATCTACTAGGCCTAGCAAGCAAAACAGCAGGCCCACCATTGCTCTTACTATTCCAATTGCTAGACGAAGCCGTAGTCGGCTTTCGGAACCCTAGATCGTCGTCATCCTCGTCGTCATCGGCCGTCTGCGAAGCCATGACCTGCGCCAGGCGCTGCGCGGCGGCCTTGGCGGCGACGTTCTGAGTCCTCTTGATGGTGGAGAATCCGCTCGAAGGCGGCAACCGTGAGTTGGGGTGCGCCGGTGACATCGCCGGCGATGAGGATCCGGTGCTGCTACCACTGTACTGCCTTATGTATACTGGACTTCCCGTCCGGCGCCGATCCATTTGTGTATAGTAGTTTTCAGTACGTGATTTGGATTTTTTGGGTGCTAGATTCTCGAGAACAGAATTGTCGGAGATTATTCCGAGAAGAGAGAGAGAGAGAGAGAGAGAGAGAGAGAGAGAGAGAGAGAGAGAGGGATGAGAGAGACAGAATTGGCAGGATCGGAGTTGTGTAGTGTTTTGAAGGAATTGACGGCGTTAGATGGGGGAGGAGGCGGTGAGAACGTGTTTCGCGGGGAGTGAAATTTTGAGAAAGAAGAGGAAAGTGGGAAGTCGTTAAAAATGGATCTCACTTCCGGGTGAATTTCCATCTGATAAAATTTGCTAAAATCAACGTTTAATAAAATCAGTAACTGATTTTATTTTTTTATCGGCAAATCAGTATTTGAATTTAGCAGATAAAAAAAAATGTTCGATAAAATTAACGATTCTTGGGAGAAACAAATCAAAGATTTTAGCAAATAACTTCCTCATTTGCTAAAATCAACTATTGATAGCAAATTTTATCAATTAGTCGTGTGTTTAGGCTATCTTTCCTATAAATTTTTTTTTTGGTATTTTTGTTCATCTGAATTTTTGTTAGATTCACGTTTTATTTTTGCAATTAATCATTCAATCCTACAAAGATCCTAAAAAAAAAAAAAAAAATTTTTTTTGACTAATAGCAAAAAATATCGCTAAATACAAAAAAACACTAGTAAACAACTAGGTTTTTTTTTTTGTTTTGGTATTTGTTTCAAGTAAACTTTTTTCAACTTTGATCTACAATTTCATATTTTTCAATTTCTCTCTTTGAGAGAAATGATTGATTTTAAAAATTACGAAGAAAATTTAAACAAAAAATTTTAAATTGTCTCTAGAAAAGGAAAGGAAAATGCTACAAACGGAAACGAAACTCACAATTTGCATTTTTATTCCCCCTTAAAAGTGCCACCAACAACTCCAAAAAGTAACTTCCACGTTATTCCTCCGTGCTACGGTAAGCCCGATATATCGACAACCTCCACCACCATAAACATTTCGAATTCCGACAAGGAGGCCAAAAGGGGTCTTCTACACCGCCTCGTCCTGAGTTTTAAAATGTGATTCAATTCATTCATTTTATAGATTATTAAAAATACTATAAACCAAGTCAACCAGACTGTGACAACCCAGTAAGCAAATCACGTTTTCCTTCATTTAGTAATCATAAAATACAATTTCAAAAGTATACAGCAATATTATTGACTTGATGAGTGATCGACTTGATTATTTTTGGGGTTGTTGATCGTGTCTAGATCAAAATAGTAAACAGTTCAAATTATGTTTTCAAGCTTTAGACAAGGCCCAAATTGAAGGCACAATAGCTTGTCAGCATGGCCCCTATGTCTGTTCATCTCCTAATTTTACTCTCTAAGTTCAATTTATTTGACCCTTGTTATATTCTAACAGAAAAAATTGTTTTTATTTCTAAATTATAATAATGAATCATGTTTCCTTACTTAGTTTTTTTAATTAAAAGATGAAAGTAATTAAAAAGTGACATGAACACCCAAAATGGAATTAGTAAACGAGATGGGTGAAGTAAAATTATAGAAATATAATTTAATCAGTAATTGTTGTAGTGTGTTTGATTATCTACAAAAGAGGAATTATAATTAAAATCTTAAATAGAATTTATAACATAATTTTTTGTATTTACATCTATCGCAAATACACCTAACATAAACCCAAAATAGGAGTATAGGAAGGAGTCTGGGTTTAATAACCTCATACAGAATAAATATTTTCTCAAGAAAAAAAAGAAGACAGAATAATTAACAAGGTCCCATAGGATGATTATAAGGAGGTCCCACGGCATTGTCCCTTTGCCATTAGTATTTCTCTTGTTAAACTAGCCAGTGGTTAACATCTTTGTTAGTTTTCAACTTCACTTTGAAGGGCAGTTCAAAAAAAAAAAACTTCACTTTGAAGGTACATACCTGAGAAAAGTTTCTCTTAGAATATGAAAGATTAATCGTTGAGGCTTCATCGAAACAAATAGAGGCTAACATCTTGCGAGTCACAATTCATAGCAGATGTGTCTGTGTGTGAATGACCGTCTCTTATGACGGATTCGTGTCGAGAAAATCTAGTATGCGAACAGATAATCAGGCACAGAATAATGATTCCAAAGAATCTACCCTCTCCCAAAATACAGTGTCGAACACTAGCACCAAAATTGAGCATTCAAGTGTGGAGGATTCTGAGAATGGCGGTCATTCAATAGCTCGCTCAAAAAATCACATGTTGGGATATCTCCTGTCTATGCGTATTGTGGCTTCTCGAGATAGCATTGCTAAGGGAAGAGGTTGTCCTATGGCTAGTTCAAGCAAACGCAGGAATATTGGGCAAAAATCAAGCCTAATGGATTTGGACGATGCTCAACCTATTCAGGTCTTCAAAAAAAAAAAAAATACACAAGGTATAAGCGCAAACAAGTGCATACCATTAAGGATAGTTGGAACGATCCTCTTATAAGGGAATTTTTAAGATTTTGTATTTTTAACGTGTTCATTTAACATGATAGTTGTGGACACACGTTTTTCACTTTTTCCACTAGAATTAATATCTCTTAAAAAAACACAAGGTTTTCGTACGAATCTTGCATCTCGAGTAATTTCTACATGATAAAACTATTACTACTCTACTTTCTAACTTTCTTATGAAATAAACGATAAAAGAAAAATACTTTTTGTTAATTTTCCTTCACTTCACCTAATTTTCTCGGCAAATAAAAACATGATCACTAGGTTAGTTTTAAAAGGTATAATACTTAACTAGTAAAAATGATACTATTTTTGGTTTTGTAACTACAAAGTTATAAGGTTTTGTAAACTTTTTAAAATACAATAAATGGAGCGACAAGAAACTTTTTAATCCTAGTGGAATCATTTTTGTTGGCATGTTTCATGGAACTTTTATTGAGAAACCGCTTGATGACTCCCTGTGAAACAGAAAATTGTAATCAGTTAATATTTGAGTCTTTCTTAAGCAACAAAGTCGTTGTAGTATAGTGGTAAGTATTCCCGCCTGTCACGCGGGTGACCCGGGTTCGATCCCCGGCAACGGCGATTCAGCCTCGTCCTTGGTTTTACCTTTTCGCAAATTCGTGTAAGTTAGATTAATACGCTGACCACCCTGACTTTTGAACTCCTTCAATATGACCCCTGTAGTTATGAAATTTATAATGACAAAAACAAGCAGTTGATTTTCTTATTCAAAATATGAACCATGGGGACGTTATAAACTTCAGCCTAGGTACCTCCGATTAATAGGCCGGCATTCCATTTTAGGTAAACCAGGATAAATAAACTTGCCTCTGTGTGCGTCTGAACTTAATTCAAAACTTACTTACATTTACCTAGTCCGAAAATAAGAGGACTATGTTAGGCTAAATAGTCTTCCTCGTGCGGGATAGCTACATTGGAGCGGGTCACATTAAGTGATATGGGGGGCATGTAGTGAGTAAATTCACTACACCTCTATAATGAGCAATCACGGCTGTTCGTTCGTTAATCAATGATCCCGATTAAATGCAATTATTCTACTTATCTTTTATGTAAAATAATCCAAACCGTTGATTGCCAAATGGACGGCTGTGACTTCTCACTTCAGCCCCCCCGATTCCAACGTTAAGTTCCCCTTCTCGCATTATCTCTCTTTCATCCGATAATAAAAAAGAATCGCCCTTTCACATTTATCCCTTCTACAATCTCTTCATTTTCTATCCAGAAAAATGGTACTGATTAATTAAATGAGTCGTGGGATGTTGGTTCCACAAATAACCTATTGAGCTTGCAATTTGTTATTGCATATTTAATTAGTCAAGATATTGCAATGAAGAAAAGGTTTGACTGAACAAAATTGTGGGTAGAATAAACCAAATTCTCCCTCAAAGATAGGGATGGGCATGGAGAGGGTAGGGGATGGATACCACTACCTCCATCCCCAATCCCCAAACCCATATCAATCCCTATCGTCTCCCCAATCTCCACTGGGGATTTTTTTTAACCTCTATCCCCACCCTAATATGAGGAACGAGCATCACTACAGCCTACAAGGAATCATGGATCCAAAAGTTCAATCAAATTATTCAAGTGAATGCCAAAGAAGTTTTATTGAAATCCAAAACTAATGACAAAAGTGGTTTCCAGAGATAGTTAAAACGTACCAAGTCACTCAAAAGTGCTACTATTGTTTTTGTTTTTGTTTTTGGTTTTGGTTTTGGTTTCTGGGTAGATTAAAATTTCACTTAAAAGTGCCACATAAAACAGAAGTAAAGGAGAAAACCTTCCTTATCCAATACCAACAAGTTACAAGTTATAAACTTATAATATAATATACCTAATTACGGGGATACGAGGAGGGGAGGGAACTGACTATACCATCCTTACCAAATCCCCGAATTATTTTCAAAAAAAATCCTCATCCCGTACTTGATCCCCGAAAAAATCTCTGAATCCCCTACCCCATTTGGGGATAGGACGGGTTGGATCGGGGAGAGTTGGCCTAGATGGTTGTCTCTACTTAAATAGCCCATTTGGAAGGAGAACTAGGAAGGGATATGTTGATGGGATAATTTGCCCTGGTAAGTTAATATATACAGGGCAACTTGAAATTGATGTTTGGTAGACACAACACACTTGAATTAGCTTACTCAGGGGATTCCATTAATAATTTTTTCCCCCAAAAAATAAGACATTTCATTATCTCACAATACATCACATAAAGAAATTATGGAAAATCAATTTATTCTAAAAACACCCTTCGTGGGACATGCCTCGGACTAAATCGTCTCTCTATAGCCGCCTATTTATCCCCTAGTATATATATATATACCCTATCACTATTTTAGTCTCCTTCCACAGTAACTCCTCTCCTCCCCCCAAATATTGATTGCAAAATTAATACATCTACTATTCAACATTATATTTTTGCATTTGGACAAGAGATGTCCAAAAATAGTTGTGGTGTTTAATGCAATATGCTTAATTAATTAATAATATTTGCAAAGTAATCTTTCAGATGTTATTAATTTATTTGGGCGAGTCCATACAAAACTTTGCTCTCACTATTAGTGGATTGTGGGATTGATCCTCCAAAAATCTGATCCAAACATCAGAGTTTTCTACAAAAATGAATAACCATGTTTAACACACATAAAAATAACTTTGGAGGACAAAGAAGCAGTTTGACTTTTTTCATCATTCAGAATAAAATATACACTACCCAACCAAATCAAAGTACAAAAACTCACCCATCTCACGGGTCAACGGTAGTTCAATAACGATGAAGTAACAAATAAAAACAATTCTAAAATTACCTTATTGGGCTGCTATTAAAGTTTACAAAGTGTACTAAAATAAGTAAAAAGTGTATAGGATTCTATAAAACTGTATATAAAATTTAAAAAATATATATACTAGATTTTTTTTTTCTGTCTTACCTTATTGTTAAGTCAACTGTCAATAGGAGAACCCACCAAATAAAAAGGGACTTAATTTTGGTTGGGTGGTATGCAAGTACAATTTATGAATTCTATGCTAAACATGGTCGATCATTGTACCACAAAGCTTTGTAAGGATATACCACATGAAATGTTTACCTGAAATCTTAAGAAGAGCAAATCCCAAAGGTTGAAGTTTTTGTTTTTAACACCAATTATTAAAATCTTAAGAAGAGAAAACCCCTAAGCTCGAAGTTTTCATTTTTAACACCAATTGTTAAAAGCTAATTTTATCCCCCATAAAAATGCTAAATGCTAAAGTTATTAAAAACCAATTTATTTCATATAACCTAAAAGTAAAAGCCAATATATTTCTATAAAAGTGTTAAAAGTTGAGTTGTTAAAAACTAATTTTTCATACAGATTTTTACTTCTAAGTTTAGAAAATAAGCATCTAATTACCTAATTAGGTAAGCCACTATTTTTAATTACCATTAAAGCAAGCGACTCTTTTTGGGGATTTTAGATTTAGGGTGAACTTTTCTATTATAAGGTTTTAGCTATTTAGACACTTTTATAGGGTTTTCTAGGGTTTTAGGCGTTTTCATAGAGTATTCTAGGGTTTAACTTTACGTACTTTCATAGGGTACTATAAGGTTTATGTTTATGCTGCACTTTCTTATTATAAGGTTTTAATGGTTTAAATACTTTCATAGTGTATCCTAGGATTTTAGACATTTTCATAGGGAACCCTAAGATTTAAGTTTAGACATTGTCATAAGGTACCCTACTACTCTTTTTCATAAAAGGAAAGTTTTAAAATGAGCTCATTGGGTTGACATTAAGACTTAAAAAAATGTATTGAAATGAGTGAGAAGTTTTTTTGTAAATGTGTAAAGTGCATATAAAAGTGAAAAAAGTATATTGGAGTTTTTTTTTTTTTTTCCGTTGCCTTACCAAATGGGCTTAAAATAGAAAAATTACTAAAATTTTACTTTTAACGAGTGAAAAATCCAGAAATTTCAAATCATAACCATCAAGACAACCCTTTGAACTCTAAGCCATTGACCTTACCTCCTATTATTCCATTTGCACATAGGCGCTCATCAAATCGTTGGAAGCCTAGTATGTAATCCCTCCGTCTTCAAAAGTTGGACACTTTTATGATTTTGTCTCGTAAAATTTGTTCAATTTAAAAAGTTAAAAACAAATCTAGATGAACTCTCTATTTTACCTTTTCTTTTGCATATAAGACAAAGATTCATTTTACATTTTTCAAGGGTAATATTTGAAAATTTGAGTTTTTATAATATACATTTTTTTTCCCTTAAGAGTTGGAACTCCCAAAAGTGTAACTTTTGAGGACTTTGGAGTAAGAAGGTTCGTACCGGTGGTGTTTCGATACATTTAAGACCGTTGGATATTAGTGAAAATCTTGAGAGATTCGTTGACTCAATCATTGAAAAGAACGCCGCTACGTGCACAGACCATGGTGCACCAATGGCGTACTGACTGTGTCACTGATGCCATTGTGGGCTCCAACTGGTCGAGCCAAGCCGTTCATCATTCTTAGAATTGAATTCCGAGTGGGCTTAGCGGGAATCAAAGCAATCGGACAGCTGTACGAGCTCGATTCAAAATCACTCCATTTCATTCAAAAAAATTTGGATGAAATGGGGTAATTTTGGATCAAGCTCATACAGCTGTCCGATTTCCTCGATTTCCACCCTAGGCCCACTCCGAATTTGATTCTGAAAACGATGAACGGCTCAGATCGACCGTTTGAAATCTACGACGCTGTTGGCGATGCCGTCGATACATTTGGGTCGGTGCGAAAGGAATTACCGCATTGAAAATGTGCCGAAACTTCGTCCAAAGATATTGGGTGTGAAGGATTTGATATCTTTACAAGTACCTCATTGCTTACGTCCTCAAACCTGACCTTTTGGGCTGCAAATTCTATGGTCAACAAAACCATCCCTTACAAAAGGAGTTACAAATCAGCAATTAAGGTCACGTTCCTCATTGATTTTTTAATATATTTTCAATTTTTATATCAGAAAGTAAAAAAAAAAAAATTCGCAAAAAAAAAAAGAAAAGAAAAACAGTTTTCATTTTGTCGATGGCTTAAAAATAAAAAAGCTACGAGAAACATATCCTAAATAATGAGAAGAATTTGGGAGTGTGTAGGGTACCAATACCATGTGGCACTCATAACATCTCATTACAATCGTCTATCTTAATAATCAATGGTGCATATTTTACAATTCAGACCATTTAAATATTTTTGAACGGTCAAAATGCGTATCAAGTACCACCATGTGGTAACCTACAGGCATCCAAATTCTTCTCCCGCAATTAACTTTTCTTATTGCCACATACTTGGAATTTCAATTCGGCGAAGGTTCGCAGGTCTCTTGCCGTTCAGTGCACGTCTTGCAAGGTTTGAAATCTTCAGGACAAGCACGGGGGCAAGCAGCAACGCAACATGCAGGGAAAAGATTTTGTAGGAAATTACGCAGGAAAAGCTCGGTGAGATTCACTAAGGATTCTGATCTGTTAATCCGAGTCACTCAAAAATTTTAGAAATACATTTCGAATGGGCTATCTAGAATCCAACTCCATTTGACATATATAGATGCTCGATCCAAATTTTCGTTTTTTCTTTTTTCATCTGAGCTATTCAAAAATAAAAGTTTAGATTAAACATTTACACATATCGGATGGAGCTGATTTCACACAAACTCACTCCAAATGTGTTTCTAAAATTTTTGAACAGCTCAAATTAATCATTTAGAATCCGTATTGGGTCCCATAAAACATTTCCCGCGTGATTCCCTGCTAATTTTCTTTGCACGTGTCCTTTTTGGGGGGCCGTCATTCGACCAAACGCCCATTTATACCGTGAACCGCAGCCATTGGGGCGTTCAACGCTTCGAAAAGCTGATATTTTCGACCCCTCTCTCTCTCTCTCTCTCCCCTCTGCTACAAATCACACAGAGAGCACGAACATAAGCAAAACACCCCTCTTCAATGGCCTTCTCGGTCGACTCACGTCGATCTCTGATCCCAACCTTCGTCTACTCCTCCACCTCTCTCTCAACGAGCCTCGTCGAATCGGACCCTCTCCCCGCGTCGAGATCGATTTTGCCGCCTTCGCTATCGTTGACGGAGAAGAAGAAGATTACGAGCTTCGTGATTCCGTCTCCGAGCGAGCCAAGTAAGATCGCCATGTACTCGCCGGCTTACTACGCCACGTGTACTGTCGGAGGAATGCTCGCCACTGGACCCACTCACACGGCCGTCACCCCCCTCGATGTCGTCAAGTGTAACATGCAGGTCCTTTTTGCTATGTCTCTTGATTTCTATTCCTGTTTAATTAGACTTCATCCGTTAAAGACAATTCAAGCAATTAGTTTGTTTTGATATTTATTTATTTATAGTTTTCAGCACAAATGTTCTTTTATTATTTTTGGCATTGTTTATTACGATTTTTTTTTTTTGTTGAAGTGTATTTAAAAGGTGTGCCACTAATGTTAATTCCTAGCTACGCCACTATTCTGCTCCTTTTGCTTATATATTTTAGAAATTCAAGTCAGCCGAGATCAGGTTGTAATCGGCTCGAACATCTTTTGTTACATAAACAAACTACGTAACAAACTACACTTGAACATCAATTAAAGCATGTCTGAGATCAGTTTGTTACATAAACAAACTACGTAACAAACTACACTTGAACATCTTTTAGGAGCTCGTTAAGCTTGATTGCAAGCTCGAACAAACTACTACTTAGCTCGTTTTGACGTGTGATGTTTAAAGAATTCAAGCTACTTGGATTAGTTCGTGATCATCTCTCGTTTGAGATCAGTTCGTGTCATAAATAAGCCAAGCTGGAACATATTTTTAAAGCCTGTTAAGTTTTCAAACTAAGCCTGATCAATTAATTGGTTGGCTTGTTCGGTTTTAAAGCTTGTTTAGTTTTCCCAATTTTCAGATTGATCCTGCAAAGTACAAGAGCATTTCTTCTGGATTTGGAGTTCTGCTTAAGGAGCAGGGAGCCAAAGGATTATTCAAGGGTTGGGCGCCAACCTTGCTTGGTTACAGTGCTCAGGGTGCTGGCAAGTATGGATTCTACGAATTCTTCAAGAAGTACTATTCCGACATTGCTGGTCCAGAATACGCGGCAAAGTATAAAACCTTGATTTACCTTGCCGGTTCTGCATCTGCTGAAGTAATTGCTGATGTTGCGCTCTGCCCGTTTGAGGCAGTCAAGGTTCGCGTCCAAACTCAGCCTGGGTTTGCCAGAGGTTTGTCGGATGGCCTTCCGAAAATTGTCAAGGCTGAAGGTGCTCTTGGGTACGAGTCTCTCATTGAAAACTTGGCTTCCAACTGAACAGTACTAGCTTGTGTGTTTAATTATATCTTGTTCTGTTAACATAGATTGCTTAATGTAAATATTCTTCTTTTTTGCAGGCTTTACAAAGGGCTTGTTCCTCTCTGGGGAAGACAGATCCCCTGTAAGCTGACCTTTGCTATATTTCTAATTTGAACATAAGGCATAAAGTGCATGGCTTTAATTGTTGACCTGCTATAGATTTTTTCTACCCATTTGATAAAATGGGCAAAAATCAAATATTTTAGCAGATGTTGATTTTAGCAGATTTTATCAATTGGGAAAAAGGAATTACTTGTACAGAAAGCCGTTGCCTCCTTTGGTTTTCGGCAAGTGAGATTGTTTCTTGTTGTTAACTGGAATTTGTCTTCTATTATGGAAATATCTATACATCATAAAATTTTTAAACAAGCATTGGTATCCAATTCTATACTTCTAATAGCCTTCCTTTACTAGAAGCCTGCCGAGTGCTGAAATGAAATTGTGTACTTAATTTGCAGATACAATGATGAAATTTGCATCTTTTGAGACTATTGTTGAGTACCTTTACAAGTATGCCATCCCCACGCCCAAGGACCAGTGCAGCATGCCTTTCCAGGTCGGAGTAAGCTTCTTTGGTGGATATATTGCCGGAATTTTCTGTGCCGGTGTATCACATCCTGCTGATAACCTGGTCTCTTTTCTTAACAATGCCCAGGGGGCAACAGTCGGCGATGTAAGTCAAGTGATATCACATAACTAGCTGTATAATTCTAGTTTATACGTACTTCTTACCTTTGCTTACACTAATTCTGGAATCGCTCTCATGTTGCAGGCTGTGAAGAAGATGGGCTTGTGGGCTCTGTGTACCCGTGGTCTTCCTCTCCGTATAGTTATGGTCGGATCCCTCACTGGAGCCCAATGGGGCTTATATGATGCTATCAAGGTTTTTGCTGGACTGTAAGTCTCTCAACTCCCAGAGTATGTAAAGGTCTTCAATATTTTTTTGTTTCTGCTTCTTAAAACTATGTTGGTGCTTGTTGCTCCTACTAGGCCGACGACTGGTGGTGCTCCTCCTCCTCCTCCCGCCACTGTTCCTGCAGAGATGTAAGCAGATCTTTTGGAAAACTTCGAGAAGGTTTGATCATATTAGGCTTGTCGTGGATGGTAATTTCATTTGGTGGGAATTGTATTCTTTAAAGAACAAATTAGGCCCATTTTTTCAAAAGATTTTAGTACCCAGATGCTAAAATTATGATATTTCAGATCAAAAAATGAAGTTGTTCTGTGTATCGTTTTTCGATTTTTTTCGCATCAAATTAAAGTACACGAGGAGTACTTTAATTTGGTGCAAAAAAAAAATCGAAAAACGATACACGGAACTACTTCATTTTTTGATTTGAAATATTATAAATTTAGTACCTGGGCACTAAAATGTTTTGAAAAACTGGGCCTTAGTGTGACTCTTTGCATTCGTTTTTGTATACACTTGGTTTTTCGTGAGGAAGGTTTCGATTTCACTCTCTACCGAAACTTGCTCTTTGATATATAGTGATACGTTGATGTCATAGACACAGTTTTGTACTTGGTGGGATTTTTTTACAATAATGATAATGAGGTGGAATCTTAATATTATGAATGACACTGTTGCAGTCTAAATTAATTGTGCCTTAATGTGAGTTTTTTCCCGGATGGTTAGGTTTTCGGGCTAGTTTACTTGATTAATCCCCTTCCTGGTACAGTCTGCCATGCACCCCGGGACCAGGAATTTACAAGAAATTATTCTTCCGGTCTCACACCTATAAATCGAACCCTGATCAATTGTGTGAAGAACAAATCCTTCAACAAAATGGACTAACACTTAAGGCTGCTACTAGTATACTGATTATGTGCTTATACTAAAAATAATAGAAATACCATAGTCGAAACTATCAACAATCCCTTAATTTAGGGCCCTGTTCCGTTTAATGATTTTTTGACTTTTTACACTATATGAGACAAGTTATTCTCCTCACAAGTCACATACGTCAACTAAAAAAAGTGAAAAAAGCCAACTCACTAGAATGGGAAAAGTGAAAAAAGCCAACTCACTAGAATGGGGCTAAACTTCTTATGAATCCGTAACTTGACATTTAGGGCTAATTTGGCTAAAAAGTGATTTTTGGTTTTTTGGTTTCGTCTTTATTCAAATTTTTGTAGCATTTGTTAGTTTCGCGTCAAGATTTTGTGGTTTGTGAATTCCTCTCGGCGAGACGAATCTAACAAGTATAAATTTATGGTCAAACCAAATATTTATTGAATAAAGCTAAAATACTTGGATTATTTGCCAATAATCCAAGTATTTTGGCTTTATTAAAAAAATTAAGTTTTGATCATAATTTTATATACTTGATAGATTCGTTTCGGCGAAAGGAATTCAGAAAACACAAAATCTTGACATAAAACTAACAAATGCTAATTTTTTTTTAATAAAGACGAAATAAAAAAATCAAAAAACCAAAAACCATATTTTAGCCAAATTAGCCCTTGTCGCTAATTGAGTTAGCATTACCCATTTTCGTAATAAAATGACGTGGTGTGTAATTGACGCAATAAAAACCAGTGAAAAGACCAATAAAAACTGTAAAAATGTTCACCCGCGGCGGAATTAAACGAACGATATTGAATTCTTGATGATGAGCTTATACAAGTACTAATTAATTTTGTAGTCCTGTAAAATTGACCAGGATGTTTCTATCGTAAACAAGTTTTCTTTAAAGTTTAAATGTAATAATTAGTGGAAAAGTTACATTTTCCTTAAACAACTACAATTATTTTGTAATTAACAGTGTTTCGGGTCCGTCACGCACCTTTAATTGATGTGGGACTCTCCATTGTATGATGTACGATGATTTGATATCAATAAAAGAAAATATTTACTATGAGAAATCACATATGACGTCTTTATCGCTACTTGGATCCGGGGCGTGTAATAAAGAAATTCACTCTACGATCAATGGTCTAGACAAAATTAGATTTAAATTAAATGTAAAAATGTTTTTTTAAAAAACAAGATGATTTGTATCATCAATTGCTAATCGAACGGCAGAGAAAATTCACTACACGTATGTAGTGAGCCTTGTACTAGTAGTACAAATAAAAAATTATGCGCATAGATTATGTACGCTCCTCAGAACCGACCTCAGAATTCCACGCCAATAATTTGAGCAATATTTTTAGGCCTCCTTTGCCTAAAAAGAAAAATTGGTTTTTTGATTTTTTTCGTTGTCTTTATTCATTTTTTTTTTTTTTGCATTTGTTAGTTCTGCGTCACGTTTTCGTGGTTTATCTATTCGTCTTGTCGAGACAAATCGAAAGAGTATAAAATTATGGTAAAAAATAATAATTTTTTGAACAAAACAGAAAATAAACCAAAATAATCGTTGGATCCGTCTCGACAAGACAAATCTATAAACTACCAAAATTTGTTTCAAAACTAACAAAAACAAAAAAAATTACTCCATCCGTCCCAATTTGTTATACCTGTTTCCTTTTTGGAACTTTTTAAAAAATTGTCTATATTTCATAACCTATAATATTTTTACGATTTCGAAATCTTTGTTTTGATAAATTAATTGAGATTTATCAAACAAGATCCATATTGACTATAAAAAACATTATAGATTGAAAGATATAAACGATTTTTTGAGACGTCAAAAAAAAATAGACACAATAAATTGAAACGGAGGAAATAAATAAAGACAAAACCGAAAATCCAGTTTCTCCTTTTTGTAGCTAAAGGAGGTCTTAAAACAGTACCGTATGTTTGTAATATGGTAAACCGTTCGACCAAACGCCATTTAACCCGCGAAGCGGAGCGATTGGCCGCTGAAAACGCAGACATTTTCGACTGCACAACCACTCTCTCTCTCTCTCTCTCTCTCTCTCTCTCTCTCTCTCTCCTCTGCTACTACAAATCACAAACAGAGCACGAACATAGCCAACCGCTCGCAATGGCGTTCTCAGACGATTCACGTCATTCACGTCAATCTCTGATCCCTGCCTTCATCTACTCCACCTCCCTCTCAACGAAACTCATCGACTTGGATCGTCTCTGCAATAACCGAAACCTCATGGCGCATTCTTCTTCTTCTTCATCGGCGTCGATTTCGCCTTCATTGTCGACGGAGAAGAAGAAGAGCTTCGTGATTCCTGCTCCAAGCGAGCCAACTAAGATCGCCATGTACTCGCCGGGATACTACGCCGCGTGTACAGCCGGAGGAATTTTAAGCTGTGGACTCACTCACATGACCGTCACCCCTCTCGATCTCGTCAAGTGTAACATGCAGGTCCTTTTTGCTATTTCATTCTCCCCTCCCTATCTATACTTTATACCTCTCGATTTGTATATGTGTGTTTATGATAGGGCTGATCAATGAATTAAATCGCTAGAGTTCGAGCTCGTGTTCACTCGTTAAATCTTAATTGTATCTTCATGAAAGCTGAGTTTCCCTGTGGGCTGTGATGTCACGTACCAGATATGTATGATAAAATGAAACCAGCGCTCTACTGCTCATAATTTGACAAACCAACTCCTGACTTGATAAGTACAGTAATATAATTTTGGCTTCAACCTATGAAGCTAAAAATGTAAATTAATGGAACTGTTCAAATTTAAAGCCATCTGTTCGTTACTGGAGACATAGCAGTGTTAATAATTTTGCCCAATTTTCAGATTGATCCTGCGAAATACAAGAGCATTACTTCTGGGTTTGGAGTTCTGCTTAAGGAGCAGGGAGCCAAAGGTTTCTTTAGGGGTTGGGTGCCAACTTTGCTTGGTTATAGCGCTCAGGGTGCTTGCAAATTTGGATTCTACGAATTCTTCAAGAAGTACTATTCGGACATTGCTGGTCCAGAATATGCAGCAAAATACAAAACCTTGATTTACCTTGCTGGCTCTGCATCTGCTGAAGTAATTGCTGATGTTGCGCTCTGCCCGATGGAGGCAGTGAAGGTTCGTGTCCAAACTCAGCCTGGGTTTGCCAGAGGTTTGTCAGATGGCCTTCCAAAATTTGTCAAATCTGAAGGTGCTCTTGGGTATGAGTCTCCTCTTAAAACTTTCGATTGAACATTACTGTAGGATTTTAACTACAGTGCTTTGCTAATATAGATTGCTGATTGAAATAATTTCTTCTTTTTGCAGGCTTTACAAAGGGCTTGTTCCTCTTTGGGGAAGACAGATTCCCTGTAAGCTGACCTTCCCTTTATTCGTAATTTAAACATATGCCCTGAAGTGGTTTTAAGAGTTCATCTGCTACAATTTGTCTTATTGAATTGTTCCAAACTATTAGAAAGCCGTTGTCTCCTTTGCTTTTTGGCAAGTGGGATTCTTTCTTATCCGAATGGTTACCCTTGAATAACTGGTTATTAGTTTTGGAGAATTTACCCACGAAATAGATTATTTAAGCTTTTTTTTTTGGGTTTAGATGTTGGACAGAGTCACCACCTCAGAGCAGAGCTTCATTCTTCTAAAAAAGTCACATATTTTATACACTATTAAACTCCTCCAAATGTCCAACAACTGTTTCGACCCAATTTCTGTTATTTCTTGAAGGGACGATGCATGGTTTCTCCTTGTTCAGTGCATCTTCATAGAATTTATGGTTTTATTCTCTACTTCTTTTTGCCAGTCCTTGTCATCCTTCTCTTCTTCATCATTCTTTGAGTTATAATTATGCATATCAAGTTTTGCATCTGTGGAATTTAAGTTTGGTTTTAAAATGGTCGTGTTCGGTAACCCCACCTTAATTAGTAGATAAGTTCAAAGTTTGGAGCGAGAAGGCACCAGTGTGTATGCAATGTTACTGTTCTTTTCCTATCATCTAATTGTACTTGCCAAAAGAAAAAAAGAAAGAAAAAGAAGTAGTTTGTTTCGAGAAAGATTATATCTAATAACCTCCCTTTATTGGAGGCTTGGTGAGTGCTGACAATGAAAATGGATACTTTGCAGATACCATGATGAAATTTGCATCTTTTGAGACCATTGTTGAGAACCTTTACAAGTATGCCATCCCAACACCCAAGGACCAGTGCAGCAAGACTTTGCAGCTTGGAGTAAGCTTTGCCGGTGGATATGTTGCTGGCGTTTTCTGTGCTATTGTATCACATCCTGCTGATAACCTGGTCTCTTTTCTTAACAACGCCCAGGGGGCAACAGTGGGCGATGTGAGTTAGAGATACCCGCAATACTCATATCTATTTGTATGCTTCCAGTTTATACCTCTTACCTAATTATATCACTCTAATGTTGCAGGCTGTGAAGAAGATAGGCTTGTGGGGTTTGTTCACCCGTGGTCTTCCACTCCGTATAGTTATGATTGGATCCCTTACTGGAGCTCAATGGGGCATATATGATGCTTTCAAAGTTTTTGTTGGACTGTAAGTTTCAATTTCTCTTGAGTATGCAAAAGGTCCCTTTTTTTTTTTCTTTTTTTCCTTCTTCTCAAATCTTATATTGGTGCTGCTTGCTCTTGTTAGACCAACAACTGGCGGTGCTGCTCCTCCTCCTGCAGTTGTTCCTTCGAAGATATAAAGTTGGAGTTGACACTTGACAAATACGGAACCAGATTTCTTGGAAAACTTCGACAAGGTTTGATCTCAATTTTGTCAGATTAGTCATTACAGGATTAGTGTCTAGTGATGCCTCCTGGATGGAAATTTATTTGGTGGGAATTGTATTCTTTGAAGGACAATTTACTATATCTGCTTGCATCCATTTTCAGTTTTTTGTATTTCATTTTTTCGAGGATGGTTTTGATTTCATCCTCTGCCGAAACTGCTCTTTGATATATACTGATATATTGATGCCATAGGCATGATTTTGCACTTGGTGGGATCTTTTACGATAACGAAGTACAATCGTTATCTTATGAGTTGATATGGATACTCTACTCTAAATTGTGCGCCTTGGATGTGACTATTTCCCGTGTGGATATCGTGGATCGATTTTGTTTTGTCGTCCCCACGTTGCGTAACGTGTTAGTTTTAGTTGTGACTAGTTCTCGTGATTGCGATTTTCAAATCGTTTCTTGAGTAATAGGCATGTATTTGACGCTGGCACGCCAGTTATTGGATGAGGTTAAACTCTCTTGTAGCCTTTACGAAATTGATGCACGTTAAACTTGTTCTTTCACTCATGGAATTTTGGCCCCCTCTCGCATCATTATTCACAAAGCTCAAAATTTCCTCCTATGTTCGAACTTAGAAGAGATTTGCGAAGTTTTCTTACTGACCTCCCTGAAGAGCATGAACTGGAATAACCAATACGTACACATGCTTATGAAAGTACTTGGCAGAAGCCCTTCATGAATCCCTAAATATCAATGGGCAGAATCCATTGGACAAATCCAGAGTAGTTTTTAAAAGCCCATGCTGTTTTCTGGCATGATCTACAAAACCACTTCGGGCAAAAGAGGAGTTCAAAGGCCAACAATAGAGAGACCGAGTTTTAATCCAGAAACCAATAAGCATAATTACCTATCATAAATCGTCTCTCGAGTCTCTCCAGTTACCAATTGAGAGCTTTTGACGACGGTTGTGGTGAGAGGGACTTTGGCTTGGCATATGGTGAAGTCTTTCATAATCTTCTAGAACATTTTAGAATCCTTTGTAGAACTCTCCGGAACTCTTAGTTTCCTCAACT
This sequence comes from Vaccinium macrocarpon, assembly GCA_022606695.1. Lineage (NCBI taxonomy): Eukaryota > Viridiplantae > Streptophyta > Magnoliopsida > Ericales > Ericaceae > Vaccinium > Vaccinium macrocarpon. The sequence goes on along the minus strand of CM040174.1, from coordinate 29,403,165 downwards.
TCTAGAATCTTTGAGAAATATCTAGAACATTTTAGACCGTTCTATAGTTGTCTAGATTATTCTCGAACCTTCTAGAGAGTTCCCCATTGTTCTAGAATTCTCTAGAACACTCTCGAATCTTCTGAACTTTTTTAAAATTCTCCAATCCATTATGAAGGATTCTAGATCTATAGAGAGTCAGGTGTTGACTCTCAACAATCTTGAAATGGCATAAAATTGGTGCCATCCAATTTTGATATCCTTTATGCTGTGTTTTCTCCATTTGCGAGCATATCAATATTGGAGATTTTTGTGCCTCACAGTACTCAAACTCAGTTACTTTCTAGCTATGCTTGTGAGTTGCGTCTATTAGAAAGCATTTAGTCAAAAGTTGATATCAGTGTTATATTTGTTCAGAATTATTGACTATGTTCTGTGATTCTGTAGAGTGATTCTTATTCCTACTCTATCTTCTCCACTTGTTGGTTGTGTATTGTGGGAGTTGGAAACGTCATTTTTTGCCATATTTCCCCATGTTTTAGCTTTGTTGTCAAGAGGTAAAAAAATGCATTACAAATTAATTAACGAACTATTGGGTTTATGTATACTTTTTCATATTCCAACACCATAATCTCTGTAGCTATCTCGTTCCTTCCTGCTGATCATTTGACTGTAGGGCAGTTCGTCAATGTCGTCCGGAAGTAGGATAAAGCTTAGTGCCAAGAAAACATTTGGATCATTTTGACTAATTAAGTCGGGAATTGGCTTAAGCCAGTTTATTCCCCGACTTAAGTCAGTTTTTAAGTGATATATTGTGAGACATTAACCTATCTCGTAAAGCACAATAAGTCAATTTTGAGTTAAGCCCGCTAAAACAAAGGAAACCTAGTACGGATTTAATATCTTGCTGTCGTTATTCTTTCATTCGGGGGAATGGTGTAAGCAAATTTTGTTCTTTCCCTTATGTTCCCAGGAAGCGAAAGCTTATGCGAAGAAGTTAGTGGTAGGATAAACTCATGGTTCGACCGCCCAACCTAAGGTGGGTAGATTTTGATTTCTTAAAAAAAGGAAAAAAGGAAAAAAGAAAGTGAAGTTATTTTTAAAGCATCAAAGCCTTTTCAAGCATCTGAGCTTTGGGGTAAAGGTAACATGGTGTGTCTAGTCGAAATGAGCTCGGCGTGAATCGAACAATAATTTCAAATTTGTCCATTTTCTATTTGATATTAGTGAATTCAGAGTACTGCATATGGTCTGGTTGTACTGAAGTTTGTGATGTGGCTAATGTCAAATATTCATCGGGTACTCCTAGGGTACCACTACGCTGTACTTCCAACGGGATCCTCGACTTAAAAATGTGCGGCAATAAAAGATGGTAAGAGTATTATGTGACGGTGTTCTCTCTCGGCTAATATTGGGAAAAATTATTGGTTGTTCGTGGGGCCACTCCCACCAGTTGAATGCATGGGCATGCAGTCACCTTGATCTTATCGAGTATAAACAAGCTCAATATTCAATCCCAATCCACACACAATTATAAAAAGCTGGACGCAGCAAGTACTGGACTCGTAATTGATTCTGGCCTCCATGCACTCAATTCAAAAAACAGATAGTACTTTCTCAGTTCAAGTGGTGATTATTCGTACTTAGTAGGTGCTCGACTTGCGTGTATTTCTACTTTTTGATATACAGAAAAATATGCCGTAAATATATATTGTTACTTCCTTAGTATGAGAAATAGACGAGATTGTGTACATGTAATAAGGTTGGGTTTTTTGCCCATGGAAATATGTACAAAATAATAAAATGTGGGTCCAATTAGTACATGAGAAATTGGCACATTTATTGGCACATGGGAAGTGAAATTATTTATTTGGGAGTCTTGGGAAAATGGTGTGGACTACTTAAGCGGGGACAGAGGGGGTGTTGCGCAGCCTTGTGCTGCGGCTTTAGGTGTCATGCCGGCATCGTTCCGACTATTGGAAACGTCCACCGCATAGAGCTCATCAAGTACTATGACTCCACAAAAAATCAACTTTATCGAATATCGTTAAGTCCTTCATTGGAACTAAAATAAGTTGAAAAAATGGGTTTAATAGTTTTCATCCAGTGTTTCAAGTTTCATATGTTCTAATTTTTTCAAGTTATATGCGTTCCGATAATGCACTTAACGATATTTAATCGAATTGATTTTTGGTGGAATTGTTGTACTCGACGAGCTCTATGCAGTGGACGTTTCCGATCGTCAAAAAGATGTCGGCACGGAGTCTAATGCTGCTGCACAATACGCTTCGCAACACCCCCTTGTCCCTTCTAAGCATGGGAACTTTTGGTTCATTTATTGGAATGTGGTTGATCAGAGAAGTTCAACAATCACCTAGATATTTTGAATGTGTAGATGCTTTTCTTGTATCTATCTAAAATGATAGTGTTCATGTGTGGTATAGGTGTTGAGAGGTAGGGACGGATTCAAAAGAGGGCACGGTGCGTCATGCGCCCCTTCTGATCTCCGGTCAAAACTAAAATAAATAAAATTATATTATATATTCTTAGCATAATTATGTAATATAATGATATATTTAACTTACACACTCATATATATCTCAAAAGTAAAAGGGTTAATTTCACTAACCTCCCTTGAGGTTGCATTAATGTCACTGGCCACCCCTCAGTTTTCTGATATTCCATTGCGCTCCCTTGCTTTACAAAATAAATGTCAGATTCCCCCTTTTCTATCAATTCCGTTACAAAACCATTAAGTCCATCATATTCTCTCTTTTTATCCCCATTTTACCCCTCCTTCTTACCCTCACAACTATAAATACACTACCCCACTCAAATTTTGCAGATTTTTATTTTGCCCAAAAAATGTCTTTATAATTGTACAACATAATTACTTTATTTTGCCCAAAAAATGTCCTAATCTGGGAAAAATCTGTGTTCTATTTTTTACTTTGTAAGGACATTTTTTTATGTCCAGATTTTTCATGAATAAATTTAATTTTCACTTTGGAAATAAAAAAAATGTCCTTATACAGTAAAAAAAAAACTGTGAAGAGAAGTTGCAAATCTAATTATCTAAGTTAAAGCAAAAAAAAAATGGTGTACAATTAAAAGAAAAAAAATTAATGTTTTTTGAGTGGGGTAGTGTATTTATAGTTGTGAGGGTAAGAGGGAGGGGTAAAATGGGGATAAAAAGAGAGAATATGATGGACTTAACGGTTTTGTAATGGAATTGACGGAAAAGGGGGAATCTGACATTTATTTTGTAAAGCAAGGGAGCGCAGTGGAATATTAGAAAACTGAGGGGAGGTCAGTGACATTAATGCAAACCTTAGGGGAGGTTAGTGAAATTAACCCAAAGTAAAAATGTAGAGTTAATTTTGTGCTTCAACTTTCGTTGGTTGATTCATTTATAATTATTGTTTTATAAATTGCTTGTTTATTTAAAGATTTATGTTTTTTTTAGTCATCGTGGGAATTTTTTTTAAAAATCATCAATAAAACCATCTCAGTTATTCTAAATACTCGTCAATAACAAGGTAAACTATACTCTAAAAGTTTTGTCTAATATTGTGTGCTCATTCTTTGTTTTTGTTTTTTAATAAAAAGTATGCATTATAAACTTGTAGTCCACAATGAATATCTTAATTTAGCAAGATCATTTACTAAGAAAAATTTCACGATTATAATTAATATGGTGCCCCCACTGGGGTGAATTTTTTGATCCGTCCTTGGTGAGAGGGTAGCCCATTCGGGAGTTGTCGGATACACTGGTCTGAGGTGAGAAGAAAGTAGATGTGAGGGAAAAAATAGAGATGTGAGAGTGAGTGAAAAATATTGTGTAGAGCCATGGTGTTTAAGGGTGTTTTTTTTTTTTTTTTAAAATTTTAATCTCACATTGTAATCACTTGTTTTTCATATAGTGTAATATCTTGGTCTCTCTCTCCACCGTCAAGTAGGCATCAAGGCCAAATCACGTGCACTTTTGGTGTGTTCTTTTTGTGTTTGTGCTTTTATATTCTACGCATATTATATGAATTGTGATCACCAAAGGGACTTGTGGGGGCCAATCTTATAGAATTTTTCAAATTAACATACAAAGCTAGTATAATGTTTGAATATTTGGAGTTATGCAGGAGCCTGGGTACCCCCTTGTGCCCACCCTTGCATAGTTCCAATTTGTACATCACTTGCACTATTGCAAATTTCTTAGGGGTGTTTGGTAACGTTTTTGTTTATATTTCCTTCCTCTGTGTTGGGTAACGTTTTTGTTTATGTTTGCTTCTCCGCTCCTACTTTCACATGATTATTGAAATACTCAAATTTGCCTCCTATGTTCGAAGAGATCTGCGTAGATTTCATTTCATATTGACCTCCTTGAAGAGCATGAAATTAATAGAATGCATCTGCATGGTAGAAATGGGCCCAAATGGCCAACACAAGGGCTACCATGGTTTTTTGGCCAAACTTCAAACTTTGATTAACAATATCAGAAATTGACAGATGGGAAAGGTAGAATGTAGAATACTCCAACTTTGCATAAAGCTCCCAAACCTCTTGGACATAAGAGTTGAAAAAGCAAAAGCAACACTAATATCGATAGAAAACACAAAATGTGCAAAGAAAGGAAGGACAAAAAAGGAATAAAATTGGAATGTAGAGAAGATTAGCATAATCGCTGTGCAAGAATGACACACACAAATCGAGAAATAGTCCAATTTTTTTGGATTACCAAATAAAAAGGAACAATAGAAGAAAAAACAACAAAAGTTGGAAAAAAAAAACAACCAAAAGTAAAGAGGATTCGAGGGGCCTATAGTTAGTAAGTTCACTATACCCTTGTAGTGAGCAATCACAACTGTTCATTCAGCGATCAATGGTTAGGATTATCATACAAAAAGATAAGCGTCATATGTGTAGGATAATTGCATTTAATTGGGACCGTTGATTACCAAACGAACGGCCATGATTACTCATTATAGGAGTGTAGTGAGTTTACATACTATAGAGCCCTGATTCCATGTAAAGTTGAGTACATAATTGGCCTAAATTGATACAAAAAATATTCACATGATTATGAAAGGGCTTAGCAGAAGCCCCTTATGAATCCCCAAGTATGGTTGGGCAGAACCCATTTGGATTAATCCATACTAGTTTTAGAAGCCCATACCCTTTTTTTAGCATGATCTGCAAAACCACTTCATGTGGAAAATGTGAAACAACGCCATGGAATAGCAATACAATCAAATCCAGCTGCCAAGGATCTGTTTGGCTTAGCCTTTTTCTTCATAGACAAATCTGAGTTTAGTCAAGTCAGAATTCAACTTCTACTTGATCAAGTTTGAGTCTACTTCTGAATTTGCTGACTTGCCTTCCCGGAGGAAGAGGAGCTAAAGGCGAATAAAGAGCTGTAAGTCCCTAGGACAAAGAATTACAGTCATCCAATTAAACGTACTCTCAAGAAAGTAGTGACGAGCCCATGCGGTAGAGCTCTTTGATGCCCTACGTATACTGCATTCCAAGATCGAGTCTCATTCTGCCCTCCCCATTTAATAGATTAGGAATGACAAATGATAAATAAATTAACTGTCAACTACTCTTCCACCCTCCTTATAACTCCTATTCTCTCCCTATTTGATCTCCATCTAACGTTATAACTGTAAGCCCTATAGGCCGACCTTCCTTTGGTTTGACAAATCCATGCCCAAAACATATACATTTGGGTGTACCGTATTTTTATGGCACTGTAATCATCGATATTTATTTTTAGAGTGTCTGTTCTAGATGTGGAAAGGAATCATGTAAATTTTAATTTTAATCTCCTACACGAGTGCGCTAGTTTTTAGTCAAGTGGTCATGTGGTTTAGGAAAGAAATATGAGAAGATTGGATCTCTACAAGAAACAGTTCTAGTCTCGGTATGGAAACATTGGATTCGTGGATATGGATTTGGAGAATATGGAAGTAATACGGAAGTAGTTTGATTGAGATGCCTGGGTTTGAGATACGCTAGGATTTGGTGATACGTTGGGATTTGACAACTATATCATTGGCAATATGCACAAGGAAAAAGTGAGATGCTACACAATTTGCTCCAGCATTTCAAGTCCCTTTAATTAGCAAAACATTTTGTTTATTTTTGTTGGATATTTTGCTCGAGCAAAACAACCGACAAAAATGCTTGAATTCAGCAACTATAAAATCTTAGTCATTAGGTCGAAAATCAAGAGAGCTATGGTGATAAGAACCCTAATATAAATATTTCCATCTCTCATCACTTTCGGCGGCTAGTGTTTGTGAACCTTGAAGAATTGTGAAGGCTTGTGAATGCCGTGAGTTTCAAGATCATCTTCAAGGGGTTTGTTCTTCGTTAGAAACAATCAATCTCTGAGTAAAGTCCTTTTGTGGAGTTCGAGAGGCGCTTCAAAGTCCTTTGGTGGATAGTGAAAGGCAAATGGAAGGCTTGTGGATTCAAGGTAGTGGCGGTCAAAGCACTGGGTGTGGTGAACAAGGATTCGGCAAGTAGTTCTTAGGTTCGATTGGTGAGGACTCACGATCGTTGGCAAGATTGCTTGTAACTACACATTGAGTATAGTATTTTGATTCCTTCCCATGATTTTTCCCCGTATTGACGTTTTCCATGTATATTGTTGTGTTCTTCATTTGTTTGCTTTCTGTTGTGTGATTGATTGACATCTTGTTTGGTGGGCTGATTTTCTTCAAAAGATTAAAACATAGCAAATCTATAAACCTAGGCAAACTAGCTAGGGTTTTTTCAATAACTCTCTCTCCTTCAACATTATTTCTTCTCCCTCTCCTCTCTCAGCGGTTCTATCTCACTCTCAATTTTTTCTCACGTTCTAGGTGTTTTTCAATTAACCATACACGATTTATTGTGCTTCAAACGATGGAAGAAAGATAGGAATTCTAAAAATTAACTTTTACCACGGTTTTACTGCTTACGTGTTTATCCGTGTAGCTATAACTGTGTTGAGAATATGTATGAGATGAAACGATCAAAAACTATGGTAGAGAGTCAAATCGTTAGGGTAATGAAGGTGTAAAACAAGATTCAAATAGCAGAAAACGTGTTTCCCGTGCATGCATTGTATTCTGTTCAGTAGTTTTGGCCCTCTTACGGGTTGATTCAGAGAAAACTTAAAACTATAAAGTTGTAGGTATCAAAAATTAAGTGACTTTCATATGGAACTCGTCTCGATTCGTGGTTGGTATTAATTATCATGATTTTTCAAAGTACGTTGTACTGTGCCAATTTGGGATAGACTGTGTTTTTAACTTAAAACTCAATTTGATCTAGTTTAAAGTGATAATTAGGTTTCACATGAACCATGAAAGTTGTTGGAATTCTGATTTTCTATGTCCTCATTGAATTTCATAATTTATGGAGCTAATCTACTATTTTTAATAAATCGATGTTGTATGGCCGTTTTATGCCGTGAAACTGGTTTACATGTAATTTATTTTCCATTAGGCTTAATTGTTGGATTTATATAATTTTGGGGCCCACGTTGATGCATGAACTATGAACCATGAGTTTGAGAAATTAAATGCTTTGGTTATCCCGTGGAATAATTTTTGACGGATAAATTCTACTTGTGTAATTCAATGGGCTTTGGGGACGTTGTATATATACGACATGGGTCTTGAGCCAATCGTAAATACTCCCAGAGGTATCGAGCCATGCCATGGGCCTAGGAGTTATAGGCATGGTGGACAGGGACCTAATATATTGTTTATTTGTGAATGAGAACTGATGTTGGATAGCTTTATGGTTTGGTGACTTGTCGTGAACCTTGCATAGTATATTCCAAGGAAGCTTTATTGTGTGTGATCGGACACCTGAGATATATTGTAAGTGAGAGAGATGATGAATTGTATTGTTGGTTGTGAAAACTAAGTTTCATCTTTTTGAGATCGTGGTTGTGGATCAAAAAACGGATCCGAGTGGGTGCTATGCCGTAGGTTTTGGCGGCAAAACTACGTCACTTTGCTTGATTTTTGTGAACACTTCCAAAGCTTTCAAGAGCCTTGTTTGGAGAAAGAACAATCCATTACAAAGTGCCTAAGCCCTAAACTTGAACTGCCTAAACCCAAAGTGTCTAAACCCACTATACCCTACCCCAAAGAGTTTAAATTTCCTAAAATTGAATCCCAAAATTAAACTCCACACGTAACTCTCCAAATAGGGCCCTTAGATATACTAAGAAAATGAGCAAAACGACGTAATTTTATCGCACAACATGGTGCACAACACCTACCGCACATTACCTCTAGATTCTCGAAAAAAGGGGGTTGATAAGAGATGCGAGTCACATTGGAAATTCAGAACGTGAGCTTTGAATTCATTATAAATCTACCATTTTAAGTTTTTGCCTTTTACGTTATTAAACCTCATTGTTGTACTCCTATATAAATACTGTTGTTAAATGTTGCACGAGTAAGATTTTATGAAAAGGTGACTTTGGGCACCGTAGTAAGATCACATAGTGTTATGTTGCGGCCCTAACATTTTATGCCAGATACGAAGGATAACAAAGGATGTGAAGAGTCCAGATGCGATGAAGTGTATTATACATTATCCCATAAAGTTTAGATATACACACCAGATGCCTGAACATGTTTCTTTTCATCGGGCCCCTAGAATAGGATAAAAGCCCTTGGAGAATTGCCACACATTTATGCTAAGTTTTCAAAAACAAAAATTAGCAACCTAGTTGATTTTAGAAAATAAATTCACCGGTGATTAAATCATGGTTGATTTTAGTAAATGAGTTCACCGGGTGATTAAATCATGGCTAAAATTAACAATGTTTTAATCATCTGGTGAACTCATTTGCTAAAATCAACTCGGTTGCTAATTTTTTTTTTGTTTTGGAAAACTAGGCCTTAATTAACATGAGAATTCCGACACTAACATTAACATGAAAATTTGACACGAAATTAGCGGGTTAAAGTTAGTTGTTTTTGCCATGAAACACGAATATGACACGACACGATAACACAAAAGTTAAACAGGTCGGGTTAGGTTGGGAGAATTCTGACGCAAATGCGAGATAACATGACACGAATATGAACTTGACACGAGAATTTTATGACAGGACACAATAACACGAAAGAACCGGACACAAAGTTAGTTGGTTAGGGTCAGCTATTTCTGACACAAAACACGAATATGACAAAACACCGACAATACTACGAGATGATACAACACGATCTCGACTCGACACGATGCTCACTCCAAATGTAGTGTCCCTTCTACAAAATGTTTAATGTTATGAGGTTTTTTGAAATCTCACAGGTATTATCAACTCTTATACGAATAGTCTATATAAAATTGTGCCCCAACTTTAATTAGCCCCTCTTTATTGAATCATGTTCTCTATATATGAGTAGAGGTGGCCAGGAACTGACCCAAACACCCTTTTCTACTTAGATGTGTTGTCCGTAAAAATTTCAACGCTTGGTCCATACATGCAGCTTTCGACCAGCTTGTCAAATTTTTTTTTTTTTTTTGGTTTAATTTTTTGAAAAGTGTCAAGGCCAATGGCTAATTGACGAAAAACGTTCCAATTAAACAGTTTTAAAAAAGCATGAAGGGAGCCCAGTAAACAAAGTAAAGTATTTCAGCCAGTTCTGTGATTAATGGTGGAGTCATGAGTGCCCATCAATCTGATCATCATTAGAACCATCATGCTTGCTAGCCATCAATATTCTCAATTCCGCATCGCCTACCATTGCTAGCTTGCGGGTGCTTCTCTCTAAGACAGAACGATACGGTCTTATGTTTTGATAAGTCCGACATTGTCATTCATGGTATTGATCCGATTCAATATCATCGATCAAGCGGTAATCATCCATTGAATTTATAGGAGATCGAGATATTTATCATCTCTATATATGAGATTAAACCCGAGCAATTGTGAAGTAAAAAACACTGAGATTAAGGAAGTAAATATATATTTTTGAATTTATTGCTGCTGCATTCATTCGAATTCCTATTGCTTTTATGCTTATTGTTTATGTAACAATAGTCGGTCAAATTGATTAAAATGGATTTTTATTAAATAAATTTGAATGAAACGCAACTTCCGAGTTCTTATCAATGGTTGAAGAAAGGAAAGGAAATTTTTTTTACTAAATGTATAGACTCTGGCCACTTGGTGGTCTTGGAGCACCGCCACTTGGTTCCCCAATACTCTCTCCACCACCATTTCTTTAAGACTCAGTACTAAAGTATAGACCCCGGCCCATAGAAATGCATGATGGAGAAGGGTTGTGACTTGTGAAGAACCACTTGACGGTGCCCCAACACTACTGAATAATTACTCGTGAAAAATGAGATTAATATACATGGCAACATACCCTTTGTCTGGGGGACCACCAAATGGAAATGGGATGAGAACTGGGTGAGAGGAGCTTTAGAGTAGGGCCAGTCATGAAGTTCATGGCCTTAGCCATACAATATATGGCTTCTTTTTTATCATCTGGCATACCAAATTATACTGTTGAGTTATTTTTTTTTTTAGGAAATAGAGAAGTGCATTAAAATAAATAAAGACAATATGCAAGAGAGACAACAACAATAAAGCACAATACATAAAGACAACAACTACAACACAAATACAAACATTAGCCTTCTCTTAAAGTAGGCTGCCTTCTGTCCCCTATATCTGGATTATGCATGAAGGAAGAAAGAGCTCTTTTGGTTAGGCCTTACAGCTTCCTTACGTTCAACCTTTGAGATTCTGCAAAAATTGAGCCTAACAAGCTCCGAATGAAGGTTGCGCAACAAAAGGCATTAGCGTAGTGGCCATCAATCCCCCCTCCTAACTGCATCACATCATTAAAACAGTTAGTGTAAAGATGGACAACATTATAATTATCAATTAAAGACCATTTTACTGCTTCAAGAATTGCCAGAAGTTCTATTTGGATAGAACTGTTGTTGAAGACTAATAAGGAAATTTGCGCTATTAAAGAAGCGTCAGGAGAAGAAATCGTGAAGCCTAGGCCAGACCATGGCTTATCCTCTTTCCAAGCTCCGTCAGTATGAATATTGCAAACCCTTTGGGAAGACATAGGTGAAGAATAGTGTTTGAGAACTATAGATGGAGAGTTATAGGGCATAGATGGATCTTTTAATTGCCGCTTGTGCCACTCAGCCGCTCTTTTAAACAACAATGTGTTGTCTTATTTGTCTTTGCCAAGACTGAACTTCTAGCTATCGAAAGGTGATAAGGCCCAAATGTTGTATATATCCGGGCTTATCTCGCTCATTGTGATCACACACGTGGATTTTGTGCCTTTATACAATTGATTTTGCATGAGTTGTGTTTTTTTATGAGTTTCAGAAAATTGGAGCTAAAAAGTGTGTTCAAATCTCCAAATAATCCCCGGTAGTATCCAGAAGTACCCAAAGTCCCGCAATGTCATGGAGGACAATCGCTAAAGCTTATAAGTCGATTCAAGAAGCTTAGAAAGGTTCAAGGAAGGCCCGGAACAAAAGAACAAGAAATTTGAAGTTATGAGTCTCGAGAAAATCTGACCAACTGATAGAAAAAGGCTCATTACTTTCAATATAAAAAGGCTATGAATGTGAGGTTAATTGGGTTGGAAAGTAGACTCATAGAGCTTTTCAACAGTTCAAGAATTGCCTCATTCTGAGTTCGGATGAAGTTGGGGCGTGCCCGCGAAGTCGAGTAAAAAATTTGTCTGGATCTCCACTCTCAAAAGTGGATCGATCCACCTCATCCCAAAAGTTCAGCAGACACTTCTGGATCGATCCACCTCAAGTTTGGATCGATCCAGACTCATTCTTGGCAATTTTTGATAGATTTTTGGTTTCTTTAATATCTTTCATTTATGGAAACTTTCCACTTATAGTATATTTTTAGGATATTTAGCCAATGTAAAGGGCTTTTAGTATAAATACCCACCTCTCTCCCTACTTCTTCCTCTATCTCCTTAGTTAGTTTTCTAGTAAAAACTTCATAGCTTGTTAGGCTTTATCTCTCTAGATTAATCAAGTCTTCATTTTCCTTTAATTTCTTGTTATTTAATGTTGTAGTTACTCGTTGGATCTCTATATAAATCAAGTTTGTTTACGTTTTTATCGGTTAAATTGTATTCTAACTTTTCTAGTCATTCCCTTCTTAAACTCAAGTTAGTAATTGTTGTTTGAGATTTTCTCAAGAGTTAATGTGGTCGGCAAACCTAGGATTAATCATAAAAAATCGATTCTTAAGTTTATTAAGCATGTCTTTAGTTTTCTTCCGTATTCTAGACTTGTTAACTAGTGTAATGGGTGAGTAGTTTAAGTAGGCTCGGTCATGGGGTGATTAGCACTCCATGACTTGAGATTAATCCGTCTATCTCGACAAATAGCATACACCTCTTGTTTATCAAATATTTGGGGTTGCACTTTTATGTACCAAAGGGTGGGTTTGTTAATTTCTTTGATCATGCGGAGCTAAGAGCTTGGCTACTTGGCACGTGTGATGCTTTGGGCGATGCCAACCCATCCGTTTGCCAAATGAACTAAAAATCCTAATCTTTGTTAAACATATTTTTCTAGTAAAGGTTTTAAAATCTAAATCTTCCGTTCGGGGGCATTTAACGATGCCCTAAGCTGGTCATCAAGAGGGGATGGATTAACCTGAGTCATGGTAGTTAAATACCCCTAGATTTTGCCTTAGTTTAATTAGTTGATTTTAATTCCGAATCGTTCTCAAAGTTGAGAGAATTCCACCAAACAAACTCCAAAAGCCAAGTTTGTTGCTTCAAGGCCGGAAACCTACACTTGCAAGACAACTCTCACGCCGGGTGCATTTGGTCCTTGTGGATTTGACCCGATCTTACCGGTTATTATGCTACCGTCGACCTAGCCCTACACTTGGGGTGACACCAACTATGATACAATCCAAGGTTGCAAGCAAAAAGAGTGTTTGAGAAGACCAGATCATTTCGTTGCTTCCAATTGGACCAAAGAATGGCTATGGAAAGGTAAAACTTTTGGTTGTCTAAATGTAACTGACTAATCCAGTTTATCAACCATTCTTTAAAGACACTATCGGTCGTAGTACCTAGGGTAGAGTTCTAAAATTCACTATCATCCCAAACATTTGTAATGACTTGACAATGGTAGAAAAGGTGAATAGTGGTCTCAATCTCTGATTGGCAAAGAGGGCAAAAAGGGGATATATTGGGCATGCGAGAAGCCAAGCCACTGCAAACAAATAATATTTCTCCTAGACATTTCTAGATGAAGACTTTAATGTGTTTAGAGAGTTCCAGGGACCAGATAAGAGTCCAAACAATGTGTCCTCTGTAAGTCCAAGAAGCTGAGGCTGAATTCTTGTGATGTTTGTCATAAGAGATCTATAACCGAATTTTGTATAATGCTTTCCAAAAGGAGTATAATGCCAAATTATCTCATCTGGACTGTCATAGGTAGGAAGCTTAATTCCCAAAATCTTTGCTATTAGAAAAGGAGGAAATATGTCATGAATCAAACCCACATTTCAAATTGGCTCTAAAGGAGTGTGCAAAAGGAGCAAGGAAACCTTAGGAGAGTTGAATCCAACGAAGGGGATAAAATGGCTATGTGGCTTGTCCAGCTTGGGGATCCACTTATCATGAAAGAGGTTGATGGTTTCACCATTTCCAACATGCTAAGAGACGTGCTCGACAATCAGATCCCTACCATGAAGAATGCTTTTCTAGGCCCATGAGTTTTGGGAAGAAGCTCTGGCCTTAAGGAAATTCACTTTGGAACAATATTTAGGGAGGAGAATTCTTGATGTGAGAAGATTCGGGTTGGTGAGAAGGCGCTAGCTTTGGTTAGCCAAAAGAGCTTGACTGAGGAGGCTTATATCTCTAATCCCAAGCCCGCCTTCACTTTTATAAACAAAGATTTTATGCCACGAAAACCAATGAATTAATTTTCTATCCCAAATTCCATAGCTACGGTGTTAAGCTTTTTGCATATGAAAACCGAGATCTTAAAAAAAGAGCAAAGGTAAAGAGAGAGGCCATATAATACAGATTTGATCGGGGAAAGCTTGCTAGCCTGAAAGATAATGGTTTTCCATCTAGCCAGGGCCTTTTGAGCTTTTTGAATGATGAAATCAAAACATTCTTTGTTATTAGAAGTTATGCGCAGAGGGAGCCCAAGATAAGGCACTGGCTCAGAAGCTACTGGAGCGTGGAAATTTTTTTTAAAACTCCTAGTAAACATGGGAGGAGTATTGGGACTGAAGGATATTTGTGACTTCTGACGGTTGATACATTGACCTAAAAAAAGATTGAAATTGTCTAGGGCTTTTTGAAGGTGGTTACAGCTCTCCAAAGTTGGCTCAAAGAAAATGAGATATAGCCATCTAAAAAGAAAAGATGGGATAGAGCCTCACCATTCCTTAAGAGCTTGATTCCTTTACATTTTCCTCATTCATTGTGACATCTTGATTTTTTCTTTCAAAAAAAAAAAAAATTGATACAAATAATTAATGCTTCCATTTTCTATTTCAAACTTCTGTTTAATAAAAAAAATATAGATTATAGTGTACTACATTTATTTTGGGAGTTCTTCTAAAATTGAATAACTTCGTAATCAGTTTTTATAAAAATAGTTAAGCTAAATTGAAATATGTTTACGTGAGCGATTATATAATGAACCGCTTATTATTATTATTATTATTATTATTATTATTGGGTCGCCTATTTTGATGTGGGTTTATTTGAAACTATAAGTTGGGCCTAGTTTAGAGATTTCCTAGTAATACAGATATTTAGATATAAAGAATACAAGGGTGAGATTCATATTTCGATACAAGTTGAGAGCACTGGGGTTTTATTTATTTATTATAAGAGTAAGGTCTTAGGTCGCTCCTTTTAGAAGTAGGCGCGAGAGAGGGAGACGATGGTTGTGGAGAATTGCTGCGGATTTCGATTGGATCATTGGGTTAGTCTATCATCTTTTCTGAAAACATTAGTATTTTCTACTACTAATCCTTTCGTTCCTACCTAAATTTAAGATGGGCTTTTGTGCGGTTGTGTGCCGAGCGCAAAAGAGAGACGTGTGTGCGTGTGTTGACTGTGTGTGTGTGCCATGGTGTTCATGTGAATGGGAGCAGTGGTATTTTGATTGAGTAATCAAGTTCTTGGTGTGATATTTGCCGTGGAGTTTGGTCAATGGACTAAGTTCTAAGTATTAGATTATTACTAGTATATTTTATGCTATAGACCGATGACAGTAGAGTTACGGATGTATGGAGTAATACTTATAGCTTACGTAATTATGTGTATCATTTATTTGTGATTCAGACTAGAAGAGTATTGGAGCATTGCATTTTCAGATTAGTCGAACCGATCCAAGTGAGTGGTTAACTTATTTGACGATTGACGTATCCTTTGGCATACTAGGTTTATTGGTTATATTTCTGATTGATTGATTGCTCTTATTTCGCTTATTGTCTAATCATTGAATTCGTTATATTCTTGAGATTTTGCGACAGCACAGAGAATATCTCTGGTGGTCACTCTCGTTTGCCGTTTGTTCTTATGTGATTGAGACCATGTATTATATTTGTGAAAGTCCAAGGAAAAAACCCGGGCGCCATCCTGTGGTGATTTTGGCCACTAGGGAAAAGACTTGTGAAATACCCTGTGACTTTATTGCTCAACGGATAGGGAAAAGACTTGTGAAATACGCTGTGACCCTACTCTGGATTGGTTTAGGGAAAAGACTCAGGCGCCATCCTGAGGTGACTCTAAGTACAGTTTTGGATCCAACGGGAAAAACCTTGAGAAAATATTTGGCATTTGGCAATGGTTATTGTTATTATGGTTCCCACATAATTTGGTTGAGATTCCTATTATTGTTGTTTGTCATTCTGGTATTCTTGGACAGGCTAATTGGTGTAAATGCATATTTTTGTGAATTGATTATAGTTCTTGTTATTCGATAAATCAAATATTCATCTCATTGACACTACTTGTTGAGTCACCGACCTTTATTATTTGAAACCACTTCTTTGGATCTCTCACTTATCGTTTGTTTAACGTATGCCACTTAGCATACTTAACAACTACTCATTGAGCTTTTAGCTGACGGATTTATTCCACTTTTTTTTCTAGGTTAGTTCATGGAGCGTCATAGTGGACTCTAAGACAGTGTTAGGACCCACCGTTTGGACCTCTAGGCCATGCACATTGTCATTTTTCTTTTAGTCATGTTAAACATCTTCCGTACTTTTTTTATTTAAAATATTTGGTTAATAAATTTGGAGTATGGAGAATTTGAGATATTGTTCCCTTGCTACAAAAAAAATGATTTTGGTTCACATTTTAATTTTATTATTTAGGATTTAGTCTAATTATTTTGGGTTGTATAAATTATTTTTGTTTAGGCTTTGTGTTCCAAGAATTTATCTCCTAGTTCACGGCTGGTCATGTTTCCCAATTTGGGGTGTCACATTCATTAAGGTAGTTAAGAACACATGATTTTTTTTTTCCAGAAATATGACAAAGAGATACGGGGGATAAGAGATCCCCTTGGCGAAGCCCTCTCTGCGAGATAATATTGAGTTTAGAGAGAGGAATATATTTATGGGTAACTTAAATATTATTCCTAAATTCTAGTAGTACTTAAGTTTTCATCCTAGTTACTTTTATAACTTATATTGTCATCCTCAAATTTAAATAAGTCTCAGATTACTATTTCTCTCTCTTAATCTTCCAAACCTTTCCCTCTCCAAAATTTATCCAAGAGATTTTATGAATAGTAACACGAAGTTATCATAAAATAGATAAATTAAATTACTATGTATGATATATTTATCAAATCCAACACAAAAAATTTAACCACAACAATTTCAGCGACATTGCAAGAAATTTCCAATATGATATATTTTACGAAATCAAAACACAACTAAAATTAACCATAACAATGTCAGCTACGTGGAAAGAAATATTGTAAGTTTGAATGGAAGGCGATCAATTTTGATTTGACAAAAACTCCATGTGGACATGAAGAGTCGACCAAACTTTGAATTAAGCCTAACCTAACAACCAGAATGTTAATGGAGGTGTACAAAATTTAATTTTCTTTTGTTTCGTATGGAAGGCAATCACAATCTTTGCCAGTTGGGGAAAAAAAAACCCGTATTATAAACAAGATTTCTTGTAAATGATTTGGGTCACATAAGATGCTGATAGCGAGTACATCTTTTCTGATGGAAAATGACGTAATGATGTGATTCCATTAAATTGATGATAATAATAGGTACATTGTACAAAGAGTGGCAGAAATCAGCAAAGATGTACTCCAGCTATTAGCAAAGAACCCGTCTATGGTACTCCACACTTGGGGTACGCGGGGTACATCTTTGCAAATCTCTGTCACTCTTTGTACAATGTATCTATTATTATCATCGATGTAATGGAATCAAATGCGTGTGGATGACTTGATGAAATGATGTTAAAGGTTTCTTGATATAGACTTCAATCCACCCCTTCTCTAATTCGTGGGAAGTTCTCTCTGGCCCTTTATGTTTTGTTTGATCAAAGGAAATTGTCCCGAGGGCTACGTCTTACACGCGTAGAGCTGTTTGGAGCGTTCCAAATTGAGACACGTTTCTAATTGTTCCAGACTGAGACGTCGCTGTAGTTATTCCAGACTGAGACAACGTCTGTAGTTATCCATATCGACCGGAGTTATCACATAACAGTTACGGAATTCCAATATTTTTTACCAAAATGGGCAAGATCGGGTATGATTTAACACGTCTCCAGACTAGTCTTGTCATTTTTATGCTGATATAATTAAAATGACGTATCATTCTATCATGAATTCAGCAAATAATCTAAAACCTTCTACAAAGTGTTAGAATTGAACATACGACAGCAACCCCTGCAAAAACAAAAGTCAAGGAATGGGAGGGAAAGGTAAGTGAATAGAAACTGGGATCACATGTGTGTGGAACCCTACTACGTGCATCGACAGGGGTGCACCAACCACGTATTGATGGCATCGGAGACGCCGTTGTGGGTTCCAACCGGTCGATCCGAGCCGTTCATCCTTTTCAAAATTTTTGAATGAAATGGTGTGATTTTGGATCGAGTTCATATAGCCGTCTGAATTGCCTTGATTCCATTGCGGGTCCACTCGAAATTCAATTTTGAGAAGGATGAACGGCTTGGATCGATCGGTTGGGACCTACAACGGCATCGTCGACGCCGTTTGTACGTGGTCGGTGCACCCGATTGGTGCAGAAGGAATTATCAACATGTGTGCGCATAACTTTATCAAATGATGTCCAAGGTTTCTTGATATAGACTTCAATCCATCACATCACATCCTCTGATATACGTGAAGTTTTCCCTTTCTTGGTCAGTACATCCTAAGATGTGAAATGTGTCAATATAAATTTTCTTATTTTTATGTCAACATTGAAAAAACATATCGTAAAAACATCTAATTCAAAATTCATTGGTTATGAATAAAGATGTCGTTCAACTTCATATACTAATTCTCGAGGTGATAATTAATCGATGTGAGATAAATTTTAACACTCACCGTAACATATGGTATTATTCTATCATGAATTCAACAAATGTATAAACTAATTAATACAAACCTTCTACACAGGCAAAGGCTCTCGAAGTTGGTTATGCTTTGAACTTTCAATCCTGAATCAGTATTTAGGCCAAGAAAATGGGCGTTTAAATTCAAGACGATCATGATTTAACTATAATAACTAAGCATTAGAGCAAGTGGTGGCTAGCTTATGCAGTAGATTTCTTGGATATCTCATATTATATCTCAGGATCAAGTCTCATTCCCCCTCCCCTATGTAATAGATTAGGAATGATAAATGATGATGATAATAATAATAATAATAAGACTGGGCATCAGCAACTGGGTGATAATCAAGTTGATAAGACACCTTATATCCCATGCATTAGATCAATGGTCAATTCTTACTAACAACATTAACTAACATTTCTTACATGTACTTTATAAAAAATAAAATAAAATAAAAAACCAAGCATTAACATGTGGCTTTTAGCCGGTCTAGTTGTATCATTTGGCTTCCAAGTGTGAGACATGGGGTTAGAGTCTATAGAGAGACTTCGAATCCCCTTTAGTTGTTTACCTAACCTCCAAACTTAGGCCTGTCAACAGACTAGATTGGATTTGGATCTAATAAGTTCAAATCCGGATCCAAATCCGATATCGAGAAATCTAATAACAGCAATTTGGATCCGGATCCAAAATTTCGGATACCCGATCCGAAAATCTGGATTGGATCCGTGTTTTTTATTTTTATTTTCTTGGGGGTTGGTGGTGGGGTGCAGAAGTTTAGGGGAATAAAAGGAAACTTATGTTCATTTATATTAAAAAGGAAGGGTTTTGTTTTTGTGAACCTGGATTCGGATCTTTATCAGATTGGAAATATTAAATTCGGATTTTCGGTCCATTAACATGCCTACCCCTAGTGATTTATACCGTCTGACAAAAAAGAAAAAAAGAAAAAAAAAAGTAAGAATTAAACAGGATTTGTCTGTGTTGATTTTGCCATGAAGTTTTCTAATTGACACCGATTTACTCTTTTGTCTTTCAATAAATATCTGAGTTAGTTGTTAGTAAACCACAAGAATTGCCATGTGGTTAATAAAATGTGTCACGTGATTAGCATCACCCCGTAGGTGAAAATGATTAGATAGAGATCTGGACATAGATATATTAAGATCAGCCATACAATATTGTATGTGGCTTCCAGATATGTCAACAATATTTGTGTCCGAATCTGTATCTGGACACATCTTATTGAGTCTCCCTCTGAAAGCAGAATATATGGCTTTGGGGTTGATCTTCCTAGGCTGGGCCATATGGAACTGTCTGATGAAAACAGCCCACTCCCCAGAAAGCAGTCCAGGTTCAAAAAGGCAAAAAAAATTGTCGTGGACCGGGCTCATGACCAATTCTACTTAGATTAGACGTTAGTCCATTACCAAATGGGACCGTCAAGAAAAGAACATGCACCAAGCTTACAGTTCATTGTGCCACTATATCCAAATGAGATAAGATAAGAAATATGATAGGAGTTAGACCAATGAAACTTACAAAGATCTCGATATAGATGTGTTGATTCGTTTAGTACGGGTGGGTCTCATCCAAACAAAGTTTCAAACACATTTATGTTTGGAGAAGTTTGATGTGAGCAAATAGTACTGTGTGAGATCTTTGCTCCAAGTACTATTCTGAAAATTCTCTGTGATTCAAATAGAAAGATGTTATTTTGGCATCCAACAGTTTACATCGGCCTCTGGCCGCCTGCCTCATGAATGTACTTACAAGTCCAAAGTGACCTCAGCCTCAAGGATGGCCTAGACCGAGGACTTAGAAACTTTCTCGCTATCATGAGTTTACGTGCTATTAACTCTTGCAGGGTAAGTTCATACGAGATTTTGTTGTGATTTTAAATGGGCCTCTTTGCAAGTGGACTCGCTCCGATCCTCCAAAAGCTAGTTGAAATAAGCTTAAACTAGTTCAAACATTCTTACTTTTCATAAATATAAATCAAAACATTGAGAGAGAGTTCACATTGACCTCTTAGTTGGTGACAAAAGTAGAAATAAACCTTTTATTGCTGGCCATTATGACTTTCTGAGAATAAATATGTAATAAAAAATAAGGAAATGATTTTAGTGCTCTCTTTTTACCAATGACACTCCTCTTTTTATCTGTGAAGTTACAAAATATTCCATGTATTTTGTAAAAGTTTTACTGCATTAAGGGATAGTTAAGTAAATTCACCCACTAAAAGACAAAAAGTGGAGTGCCATTAGTTAAAAGGAATTGTCAAAATCATTTCCTTAAAAATATTGATTTGCTGTTATTTGGTTTATTAGTACTCAGCCATCCAAATAGAACTTTTACACCTTCTCTTCATCCATTTATTAACGTCAAATTATTGTTTATCTTGTTACAGTATTAATTTTTCAAGTTTTCATAAAGTATTTCGAACCATTGAACCATGATATGGCTCTCTTTGGCTAGAATTTTTGCAATATGTTCTTATTCAACTTCGACCTTAGATTGAGTGTGTGCATATTATCGCATTTGACAAGATAAAAATTAAGTGTTAGAAATCTAAATGATGGAATTTTAAATAAAACAACAATTTTCCGTGTTATGAAATTTAAGCATGGAAGCAAAATAACAGAAGTTTAATTAAGAGTTGTTAAATTTTTAAGTTTACTCTTTTACTTTCAACACTTGTACTAATTTACTAAAATTCTACTCCATAGTACACTAGGCTGTTTCCCAAGCAAAATAACATGGAGTGATGTCTTTAATCAGTTGTCTCACCTTCCACAACTAAGGAAATTAGTTAATTAAATGGTTCCAGAGTACCATGTGACAACGCCACGTATTGTTCTTGGCAAATGAGAAATCCCGATACAAATAGTTTGGTACGTATGGGCAAGAGAACAATCACACGAGAAAAATAAACAAGCAATCAGAAGACAAGACAACGATGTATGTTAGTTCGTACTTAAGCTAATCGTTTAATTGTACTCCACGTGATGCTGGGGTTTTTCCTATAACGAAGAATAATCAAAATTACTATGGGGATTGGCCTATGTGTTCCTTTTATTGTGCAAGATAACACAATAAACATTTCGTTAAACTGATCAAACTTGCACAAGCCAAGTCTCTAAACATTTCGTTAGGAAGCCCCTAAGCACCATCTGGATGGGATCTTCAGAATCTCCTCCCGAGTTCCAGAAACAGGTCTTCACTCTCAACAATTCTCCCACTTGAAAACTATTTTACCACACTCCCTCCAAAAGTCAATGGTGATCATCAAATGTCAATGGCGATCATCAAATACCAATAATCACCAACACCTATCTCCAAAACCTCAAGCTTGGAGATATACTGAAGTTGCACACAGCTTTAGCTTGTCAACCGTCACAACCTTTGTCAACATATCCGCTGGATTCACAGCACCACGGATATTCTTAAGCAACAACTGTCCACTATTGAGGAGAACAGATAAAGTGATACCTTGGGACAAGCATGTCATCGACATATAACAACAAAATAACATAAATCTTGCATAACCCCTTGGATAACAGCAATGTCTTGCCAATAAAAAAAGAAAAAGAAAAAGCAATGATCCGCCTCTAACTACTTAAACCTATTGTTGCATATGAAGTTATCAAACTTCTTGTACCACTACCGCGAGCTTGCTTCAACCCATACAACCTGTTACTCAATTTGCAAGCCATCTTCTCTTTCCCTTTCACTGCGAAGCCTTGTGGTTAATGCATGTAGATGTCCTCCTCTAAATGACCATGAAGAAAGGCAATCTTGACACGTAACTGCTCTAAATGCAAATCCTCCTTAGCCACAAATTCCCAATAGCAAACATATTGTTGTCAAATTCAAAACAAGAGAGAAAATATCAACGTAGTGCATACCTTCCTTCTGGTGGAAACCTTTGACCACCAATCGAGCCTTGTAGCGCTTGCTACCATAATGCTCTTTCTTCAATTTGTAAACCAACTTGTTATTGAGCGTTTTCTTACCGGCTGGCAATTCTGTCAACTCCCATGTCTAGTTTGTCAACAAAGAATTCATTTCATCCTTCATAGCCAACTCCCACTTGATTGAACTCTTATTCTGCAAAGCCCCGTCATAACACTCTGGTTCACTCGCGTTAGGCAATATGCAGTACAACGACTATGAGTAACGTTGTGGTGAATTGATAACTTTGGAAGACCTTCGGACAACAGAAGTTGGCGTACTCTGTCCCTCTTGTAGAATAACATTCTTTTCATCTTCCTAGATCCTGTCTACCACAAACCTCTCAGACAGTACATCTAGATGGACCACACTTGACTTATGAACCTCTAGCATACAATCAACCTATTCTGTCCTATCCCGATCTTCGTAGTGCTCATCGAAAATCACATTCCGGCTTCTGACAATCTTTAGATTTTTTGGCATCCCAAAATCGATTGCCGTAGCCAATAAAAAACATTTATTAGACTTAGCTTTCAATTTATTAGGAGCATCAGAATCAATGTAAACATATGAAACACTCAAACTTAAGGAATAAAAAATTTGCCTCCTTTTTCGCTCCACACCTCTTTAAGGAGTCTGAAATTAATAGGAACCGACAGTCCTCGATTTAGCGAGTAAGCCATAGTGCTCACCAGATCAACCCAAAAAGTTTTTGGTAACCCAACATGCAATCTCATGCTTCGTGCTCGCTCATTGAAGGTCATGTTCATGCGTTCAGCAACACCGTTTTGCTGAGGTGTCCCACATATGGTCTTCTCCATCCTAATCTCATTAGCAGCACAAAATTGTGTGAACTTACCATCATATTCACATCCATTATCTGAGCTTAGAAATTTAAGTCTTAGACCAGTTTCATTCTTCACTGCCGCTTTCCAGTTCATAAAAACATTAAAAGCATCGGTTTTATATTTATATTTCAAAAAATAAACCCATACCTTTCTACTCGAGTCATCGATGAAACTAATGAAGTACCTCGAATCTCCAATGGATTAAATTGGAGAAGGCCCTACAAATCGTGTGCACTAACTCCAATTTATGTGGTCAATGTTTTAGGCTTTGTCTTATCCACCAGAGCTTTCATGTAATATCTTTATTTCCGATTAAAAAGAAAAGAAAAGAAACTGACGTGGGTGTGTGCATAAAATATTTAGGTGACAAGTGTTGTGCATGTGTGCAGCAGTGGACAAAACAAATAAGAGGTTTACTATGTGGACACTTGTCTACACAGGTGGCTTTTTGTTCTGTTTAAAGAAGAAAGAAATTGAAGTTTTAGTTTTATAGAAATAGAGAAGTCGAATAGAAGAAGATGTGTAGATCTAAGGAGAATTTGATTGACCCATCAACGGTGAGATGGCATTCGATGGACAGGAGATTTGAGGATGTTCTAAACCATGGCGATGTCTACTTGTTTAACGGGGGTGATCTTAATTAAGGTACCAGAAGTATATGATATGCGTTCCAAATCTCCAAAGTATTTTCTTTGTGGTCTTGCTTTCTATTCTAGTTGAGCTATGTTTGTTGGAAATCTATGAATTAATTGTTGGAGCTGTGTTATGTTGATATATATGGGGCGGGTGCCGTGGAATTGTTTAGTATGTGACTGAGTGATTTTGCCTACAGCGCCATCGGCCTGAGAAGCCTCTTAGTGGGCTGGGTGAGGCAAGTGAAGTCGGGCTACTGGTCATATATATACTAAGGAGGACCTGATATGAAGTTATATTATGTGGATTGTTGTTGACTCCGTGTCACTAATTGGTTGGTTTCGTTCATTTCTGACCCGCTTCTATTTCCGTCGTATTGTATACTTTTCGGCTGCAACTTTTCAGGTTAGCTACAGATGCGAGAGTTGGACGGGACGGACATTGGAGCTTAGGAGCGTAGCTGGATTCATTGATCTTAAAATTGTTTTTGTTTTAAAGCCAAGTTGTAAATATTGTTATTATTTTTGGAATCAGATGGTTAAGTCGTATTATTTTCTTTTTGTGGAACTTGTGGATCTGAGTTGCTACATTTCAAGCCTTTCCCATAGAGATAATCCTCTACCTATATCTTACAATACCTATAGTCTATTCCATCAACCTCTCGATTCCGTATACATTATCAACATCTTCTCCTGCCATCGATAACGATATACGTGGTTTTGACTTAAGCTAATTGCTTAATTGTACTCAACGAGGTCCTGTGGGTTTGCTATGATAGTGCTACGGGTTCACTATGATGAAAAATAATCAAAATTACAAAATGGGGCTGCCCTATGTGTTGCTTTTATTGTGCAAGGCAACACAACACATCATAAAATTCTAAAAAATGTGAGTTTCTCTGCATCTGATCGTCTGAAACTTGTGGACCTGATCACCGTCCAGACGGGATCTTCAGAATCTCCTCTCGCGTTCCTAAAACAGGTCTTCTCTCTCACTTACTTGAAAAATTGTATACTCATTCATATCCGCCAAATTTCTTGCTACGTAATCATGTGAACAATGCCATAAGCTCCTCCGGGAGTGTTGAATAATTACCCCACACGTAGAGGAGTATATGTAACATGTACTCATAGATACATGGAGCATAAATACATGGAGAGACAGAGTTTGAAATTTGGCAACCTCTTAAAGACGGGTTGTGAGATTTTTTTCTTGTGAATTTCCAAATCCTGATGTGATGACCTAACTTTGATCAAATAGAAGAGAGAATCTAGTTGAAATGCTCACAAGCTAACCTAAACATACAGACAGCCAAACTTAGGGGGTGTTTGGGAGCCTCATTTTTAGCTTTTCATTTTCAACTTTTGGGCTTTTTGACTTTTTATATTATTGTCATAATTTATTTTGAATTTGGTAGAAGCGTTTGGAAGAAATGTGCAGAATGCATTTTGTAACAAGAGTAGTGTTTGAAAGATATGTCTAAAATACATTTTGTGGGTATCATTGTTAATGAAAATGAGAAAAGTGAAAAATGAGAAATGAAAAAGCTCATCACTACATCTTTTTCACCTCTCTTCTCTAAGAGCAACTGCAACCTAGAACCAAACTCTGAACCAAATTTAAATTTGAGTAAAAAACCCTCAAAATCTTGCTCCAGTCATGGAACCAAACCCATACCAAATCAAGCTTTACTCAGATTTTTCTCCAAATTTGGGGAGACTCAGAACCTGAACCAAATTTCCAACGGCTATATCATGGTGGGAGGCGGTGGTGGTTTTGACTTCGGCTTTGTTTTCAGACGTTGGTGGTGGTGGTAGGCGGTGGTGGTTTTGACATTGGTGGTGGTTTCGGATCTGGTGGCGATTGATGTTGGTGGTGGTTTCAACTTTGTCGGTGGGTTCAAACGTTGGTGGTGGTAGGCAGTGGTGGTGGTTTCGACGTTCATGGTGGTAGGCGGTGGTGGTTTCGACGTTCGTAGTGGTAGGCGGTGGTTTCAGAGCTCGACGGCGGCGATCTTGGTGATGGAGGCGATTGGAATTATGGTGGTGGAAAGGCAGCGTACAACAACTTGGGCTTGAAATCTAAGTAAACGATTGGAGAGAGTGATATCAAATTGAACTTTTACCCAAATTTTTGAACCAAATTTGAGGTGAAAAAAGGGTAAGGGTTGGACTTGCTCTAAAGTCTAAAATGAAATTTCTATTTTAGGAAAAGTCATCTTGACCCAAGTCTTTCAAACATCCAAAACTAAAAAAATGTAAAAATGAAAAATGAAAAAAAGCTCCCAAATATCCTCTTAAAAAAAGATACAATGAGAGAGAGCGAGTGATAAGACCAGTCAAATGTAAAGGAAACTGCATGGGTTTTTGTTAAAAAAGATTTCACCAAATTTTTGGTGGTGTCCTATCTCTATTCTTATATAACCTGGCCTCTTACGATTGTATCAGACCCACTTTTCCCCCCTTGACTCTTACCTCTCTGCAACTAACAACAGTACCCCCCTCCTCTCTTCCATCACTTTTCGTTTTCAATTCCAAAGCTCTGCAAAAAAATGTCAGTTTTTCCCCAACAACACCAGCCTTTTCTGCTTGACTCCTCATTTTTCACTCCCATTAAGATCATGTCTGGGTTTTCGGGGGAACCAAACACCCCCTTGTTTTCTCAATTGTACCCACCTGAATCTGTTCACCAAATCCCTGTTCATGAATTTAGTAGCGGCCTTGAAAACAGCACAAGATTTGATGTTAGTACTAATGGTGATGATTCTTCATCAGTAGTTGATAATAAGGCTGAAAGTGGTGAGCAAGTCACTCAGAAGTTGATTCCCATGGACAAGAAGAGGAAAAACAGAGATGGGTCTGCTCAATCCAAGGTTATATACTAAAACCCATTTCTCAATCATGATTTATTTATTGATTTTCCTTATGTTGTTGTGTTGTTGATCAATTTTGGGTTCTTTTTAATAAAATCTTTTCTTTTTTTTGGTTGCATGAATAGTGTTTGATATACAATGGCTGTCCTTGTGAGCTAATTGTTCTACACTTTTCCGGGGACGCAAACTCCCTTCCTCAATATTTTTCGCGTCCGCAGAAAAATATTTACATCTAAAACATCTTTCTTAGTAGTTGATTAATTTTGGGTTTTTTTTTTTCCTTTTTTTTATTTTTATTTTTATACTGAATGAATGGTATTTGATAATTTGATTAATAGGATGCAAGAGAAGTGAAGGGGAAAAATCAAATGAAATGCAATGGTGTGATGAAAGGTAATGAAGAGAAGAAGACTAAAGAAAATAAGAAGGATCAGAAGAAGAAGGTCAATGAAGAAGCCCCAACAGGGTTCATTCATGTAAGGGCCAGAAGGGGGCAAGCAACAGACAGCCACAGCTTGGCAGAGAGGGTACTGTTCTAGTGTCTCTGTTAAAAGTTTCATACATTTAACAACTGGAAGTTACCATTATACCCACAAAAGAGGACCTAATTTTCTTACATTCAAAGAACAAAAATTGACTACCCAAAATTATTGTGCTTGGAGGGTAATACCATATAAATTACAGATATGACAATTGACATGTTCGACGTGTCTCTTGTGGTTGTTTCATACATGTAGTACTAGAGGACAGGGAACACGCATTGTACACATTTCAAAATGGCGACTTTGACAATATTATCCAAATTTTTTTTTGGTCAAAGAAAGAAGTGGAATTAGCTAAAAATATTGAGACAATGGAGTTTCAGATCGACAGTAGAAAATTTTGGGAACTTTTTTTCATTATCCTTTTAGAAATTTGTTTCGCATGAAAAATCAGAAAGTTTTTTGTCAAAGTTTTTATTGTACTACTTCTAAGCACCACAAGAAGTTACGGTTTATACGCACTAATTCCTGTTTTCTGAACGATTGCTTCAAATAATGATGTGTCATATTGTAACAAAATACAAAGAATTTAGTAATTTCAAAATCGTTGCTACAACATTTTGGCTGTGTGTTTTTTTTTTAACAAAAAAATCTGGTTATACATCATTTTCCGTTTTAACTTGAGGTAGTACAACATTTCTTTTGCTGCAAATGTGTTTCAGGTGAGAAGGGAGAAAATAAGTGAGAGGATGAAGCTACTGCAGGCTCTTGTTCCTGGATGTGACAAGGTGAAGTTCGGTAGCATAATTTTCTTCACTCTGTCTTTCTTTCACCAAATAATGCTTCTTTATTCATACTATTGGAGAATTATTTCCATCTTGGAAAAATCTATGAACACACCTTTAAAACACAACTTTGGACATAATTGTATCCAGAACCGTTCGATGCATGTGGACCCATGTGCATCGGACAATTCCAGACACAGTTATATCCCGGGTTGTATTTGAAAGTTTTTGGGTAACAAGTTGTATTTGAAAGTTGTGTGCTTAGTGTTGCTCTATCTATCTTATGGTGACAATTTCATGTGACTTTGCTGAAAAATAGGTTACTGGGAAGGCCCTCATGTTGGATGAAATTATCAACTATGTCCAGTCCCTACAAAATCAAGTTGAGGTAAAAAATTATTTTCTACTGCTTAAAATAACCTGTTCAAATTATTTTGTGAAAAAAACCTTTAATGTTTATCCAATTTTTTCAGTTCCTATCTATGAAGCTTGCTTCAGTGAATCCCATGTTCTATGACTTTGGAATGGACTTAGATGCATTCACGGTTACACCTGAGGTATAAAACTAATATAATATTCCAATATAAATATGTAGAAATATGTTTATGTGTCGTTCCTTATTTATTTATTTATTTATGAGTTGGATATAAGATATAGAATTTTCTACTGCATTGAATCTGATGTTGGATCTTTGTCTCTGGCACCAATGTTTCAGATCAGACTGAATGGATTGGTATCTCCATTATTAATGCCAAATCTGCAAAAATGCAACCACCACCAGGCCACTGCCTTTTCTGATGCAAGGGCCGCGGCCGCCACCGCCGCAACCTCCACCACTTTGACAATACCAAATAGCTATGCTCTTGTGGACACACCTACATCTGCATCACTTCTGCTTCAACAAGTGCAGAGGCCAAATATTCTATTCCAGGTGTGTTTCCCTTACAGTGCTGGCTATATATTGCCCACCTTAAAAAATTCATCAATTATAAAACTTTACATTACAAAGAATATTTAAATTTTCTCCCTCGGCAGCTATTTGTTCTTGGGGCCACCTCACCTCACGTAAATGCGTGGAAAGAGTTGTTGGAGGGGCCGGGGAGATTGGTCCGGTTTATCGGGACACTCTTCATTATCAAAAAAAGAAAAGAAAGAAGGACCCAAGTTTCTAACTGTAACATCACTTTCAGGATACTGAACAGCTATTGTGGGATGTGGAGGACCAAAGACAGAAACTTACTTATCAATCTGACTTCAGCAACAACTTGTGCTCTTTCCACTAATTAAATAAGAAGCTGCAGCTGCCCTACAAGCATCAGGTAATTAGGCCCACCCCCTCTAACCATTGTCTAATCTTGTTGATACTTTCAACAATAAACTAAAAAAGTAACACATACAATTGTTTATATATGTGCAATTTCGCAAGAGCAATTTTCATACTTATTATGTTTCGGGTAGCAACAATCTGTGGTAATAATGGGTAATGACATGCATCAGTCCAAGAAAAGGGTGATTCAAATACGAAATTCCGATAGAAAATCCATTCAGATTGAATGATGGGACAATTAAAGTGTTTTTTTTGGGTAACTATGACACCGTAACGGGATGCTATGAGCCACATCATTTTGATAGAAACTTAGCAGTTTTGTTCTTGAAGCATCACCTGAACGACTTGAAGGAATGTTTTTTGGAAGGGTTAAAAAGAGTATGCATATTTACATGGTCTCATTTTTGTTTACATGGTCTCATTTGCAGTGCAAGGAAATTCCAGAGTAGCAAAAAGTAGAGGGAAGAAGATACCTAGAGGGGCATGAATGCCAATAAAAGCTTATTCCTTAGCATCAAATATCAATAGCAATGGAGGGGATTTTATCTCCTTAAATCTCTGATTCTAAGTTCAGTCCAGTAGTTCATGAAAGCAGTCTACAGCTAATAAAGTGGGATGAAGCAAAAGCAATGGTGGAAGACAAACAAAACCAGATCTTTTGTAGATCCTTTGTTCCTGTCTAATTTGACTCCACCAGAAATCAAGGTCCCTAAAGCACAAATTCCAATGGCTAGCTTGTGGAGGCTAAGAGTAGAATATTGAGCCCAGAACAGTGTATAATAAATGTTTTCTGTAATATGATGTCATCTGTTTATAAGTACAATATTTGTTTCTTGATTTTATAGTTATTATTTTTTGTTTAGTGGAAGTGGCAAGAAATATATTAATACAAACAAAGTTACAACTCACTGTATGCAGCTATTACAATAAGAATAATAAAGACCAATTGAACACAAAAGAGAGTACCGACAACACGACAACATCAAAAATACAAAATCGACGATAAAACTCAAGGATACACCAGCGAACATTGGTAAGGCGAGACCTTGATTTTATTATTGTGACTGTTAATTCTGTTATTACAGTTTAGATTGACAGTGTTGAGGATTGTCCTTTGTTTTTTTCTACTTCTTTTTTACTTGAAAAATTGTGCATTGAATGTGTGGATATGAAGTACATTGGAATCTTTGCTTGTTGAGGTGTTTTTATCATGGACTTAATGATTCTTTTGGTGAGTTACCCCTACCCACATTAGTCCATTGTCTCTTTAGGACATCTATGCATGATAGGCCTCAGCATGTGCCATGTGGCCAATCTTTACAGTGAATTTTCAATATTTCCAAATATATTTTTCTAGTGTTTGCAAATGTGAAGTAATTTTTTTAATTTTTTTTATTGAAATGGAATGTGAAGTAATTAAGTAATTGTAAGAAGAAGTGGTGCACTTGGTTTTAACGCCTTAATCAAGGGAGATTGAGTTCACTGTTCATCAGGAGGACATTATCAGTGACAACTATAACAGAAACAAAAAGAAAATCCGAGCACTGAATCTAAGCTGTTGGATCTTGGAATGTACAGCCGAGAGCCGCGTGTCTGCAAGCGTGGTGTTTGCACCTGGTGATATTCGTAGACATTCGTAGACAACTTTGATAACTTTGGGAGCTTGCTAACAAGTCGTTGAATTGATTATTCCTTGTAAACCAATGAGTTAGTTTTGAACACTACTACTCTGTAATCCAAACCTGAACTGTAGGAAGCAAATGCTTCTCGGCTGTCTATCTTTGTAATTAATGAATCAAATTTGTTGAAAAAAAACTAACAAGAGTCGTTTAGCAAACCTGATCAATAATAGTAAATTTAGATGGCCGAGATTGCATACACCGACTTCTCTCTTCAGTCTAAACCTGGACTTCAGAGAATTCATTTCCTTTAGAGTTGTTGTATGACCAAGAAGTCAGTGCAATCTCTGTTTTCGGCATGTCTTTTTACTTGATTCTTTTGAACATTTTTTTTTCCTTCCTTTGATCTTCTTAATCTCCCAAAGGGCTCTGAGAGTTTAATTTCTTAAATGATTGGGGGAGAAAGGAAGATTCACTTGGTTATTATCAACGAATCATTTCTTCTCCCTCTTTTTCTGATAGTAATAGCCAACTACTAATTAATACATTGAAAAAAGGGAATGAAAGAGGAGGAGAAAAAAAGGAAGACATTTGACAGAACAATAACAAAGATGGAAAATAAGTCAATCTTCAAAACACAAGAGGGTTCCATTCCCAACTACATTTTGTGTGTGAGCTGCCAACTGCATATCCATGAACAAATTGGTAATTAATGCTGCAACCAAAGATTTTAATTTCTCTAACATACATATTTGAGGGGTTTTTTTTTTTTTCCTGCGGAAGTCAGTATTGTTAGAACAGTAAGATTGACACATTGAAAGATGAGTTGGACTCATGACCTCTTTTTTTTCGGGAACCTAAGTGCACTCTTGATGCCGTTGGGCCTAACACCTCTTGGCTACTTATTAATTTGAGGGTTACACCACTTGCTCATACAGATATGGTTGAGGCTTCAAACATGGGTTGAAACTTGAAACTCAAGATCTTTCCTAATAGATAAAGAGCCCCCAAGCCTGAATTATAGCTCTCTATGGTGGGGGCTATTGTAATAATAGATGATGGATACTAGTTTTGGAGTTGGATATTTTTGCCCCCAAAACAATGGGCACAAAAGGATATGTTAGACCACCACATAAGATGTGCCACCATCTCACATGTCATAGCAGCTATGTATTCTATTTGCTGTTTCATGCTCATATGGACAAAAAATAGTCACCATAGCATTGTTCATATAATTGACAAAACAGGGAGAGAAAAAACAAACAAGAATACAAAGTGAGTTTACTGTGAATTCACTTAAAACAAAAGTAACCCAAGAATTCTTTTTTTTTTTCTCTTTCCTAACTTCGTAAATTTGGCCCAAATCTTAGAGATATCTAATTCAATGAGAGGAATCTGAGTATGAATTATTTTTTTCAGCATCAAAATAATAAATAAAAACTTAGTTATTCTGACAAAAATTAAGTGCATAATAATAAGGGGTGTTTGGGGCACCTATTTTTTGCATTTTGGGTTTTTACATTTTCTACTTCTAGGTGTTTGACATACTACAACGAAAAACCATTCTACAAAAACGAGTTTTTGATTTTTGAGTTTAGAGAAGAGAAGTAAAAAATAGGTTGAGAGGTGTTTTTTGACTTCTCATTGTCTAATTTTTCCATTTTGATTAACAAAAAGACATACAGAATGTATTCTACACATATCTCCCAAACACAACTCGTGTTGCAAAATGCATTCTGCATATTTCTCTAAAATTCTCTTACCGAATTCAAAATACATTCTAACTATAATCTGAAAAGTCAAAAAGGCAAAAATTTAAAATTTAAAAATGAAAAACTGAAAAATGACGGTCCTAAACACTTTTCTCCTTTCCTTTGCATCTTTAATTTCTCAAACTAACTCCAAATGGAAGTATCCCTATCATTCATTTCTCTTTAAAAAAAAAGAAAAGACCATGAAGAGTACAACATATTATAGACCGATTCAATAAGCTTTAATGTCCCTACTCTATCACATGAAATTTCTCTTAGATTTATATATTGACCATAACCATAAATCCAAATCACGTCTCTTTCACAATGTAAATTAGTACACACATATATACCATTTATGTGTCTATACCAAAACCTTCTCTCTCGCCCCGGAAACATCGCAAAGGCAACACAAAACAGTTTGGGATCATGTGTTTTCGGCTGTTTTCACTCTATAAGTCTCCAGCTTACCGTTTTAGAAAACAACTTGAGCTATGTATGCAATTTATTTACAGTTGGCTACACTGAAATAATAGCCCGAGAAAGTATCGATCGCGGTTTATTTGATTTTTGTTTTTGTTTTTGTAAGTGAGTGTCTGAGGAGTTTATGCACATTTCGACTGATCATGTGGTCGTTAACGCCTCAAATGATCGTTTTTGCTTTTGTTTTTGAAAAGATTGTTTTTGTATCTCTATTTGATCTCAAATTGGGTTTTTCAAAACCCAACAATGTGGTTATGTTACCACGGTTTGAGATCAAATAGAGATACACAATAATCATGTTTTATTTAATTTTCAATCTTATATAAGGTTTTAAAACCGGGATTAAAAATATGAGACTTTTAATCACACCCTGATAGAATACGATATCAAAACCATGACAGAAGAGAAAAAAAATCCAGGTAAAACCCGTGGGCTTTTTTTTTTTTTTGGGTTTTTTGGTTTTTTTTTTTTGTAGTAGTGATGGTGACATGGTAATTAATTAATTATGTTTTCTTATAATTCATCGTGCTTTTTTTGTTTGTTCTAAGTATAAGATAAGGACGAATAATTTACAAATTAATATTTATCCAAAATAAGGAAAATGAAAACCCCTATGCACTGGTGGGACGGTGCGGGCTGCAGCCAATGGGTCATGGCCCACAGAGAATAAGAGGAGGAGGAGCAACCCTGCATGGCACCATTGAATTTGGTTGTCCCCCTTTGTCCATAGAAAGAAGGGAAAGGGAGAGGAAAGTGACCTGGATTTAATAAGCTGGGGTCCTAATCGGTTGCAGCCAAGGCATGGGCTGTCCTAATATGAATTGTTGGACTTTCATCCCCACTTGATGCTTCCATGTTTTTTCTTATTTATGGGCTTTTAATTTTCTCAAGAATAAATAAAATAGAATAAAATAAAAGGTGTCACCTCTCACTCCCGTCTTATATAATATTGTCATCTTCGGTTGCCCAAATCACGCGTACTTCTCTGTAGGGGCCACCCATTCTTGCATAATAAAACATGTTTAACTGTGAAGCCCACATGAATTTGTATCCCAAGCCCACATGGATTTGTATCCCTCACGGGTTAAAAATATCTTGTATGCACTCTTAGAGATTTTAAAATAAATGGGTTTTGTTTTGGAGGTTATTTGAGAAGTTTCCTTGTTCCTTGGGAATGCTTATTTCTTATGGGTAGCTTAGTTCCACATTGCTTGGATGAGAAAAGTCAAGAGTGGCTTATATATGAGAGTACTTCTAGCTAGTTCACTTTAATAGCTTAGGGCATTCACAATGGACTCTCAAAATAGCTTCTAGGCGAGGCTCCTAATATTTACCTAGCCATTTGCTCGATTATTAATCTGAGCCGTGTGGATCAATCCAACGATCAGAATTGATTGGTTGCGTGCCTCTTCAAAGAGGTAGTCCAAAACAAAATAGATTTGCAGTGATTCTTGATTCTTTTTGGTTTTGTTGTTTTCAGCCACTGACATAAATTGGGGAGAACTGGAACAGATGAGAATAACAGAGGACCACTTGACTCTGCCAAATGCAATAACTATATGTGACAAATGATTCCATTTACATCTTGTTCGTATTTTCTAGGGATTATTTGGGAATTTGATTTTGTAGCCCACTTGTGGCCTGTGGGGAGTCCGACTAAAATTGGAACAAAGATTAAGTATAGATTGATCCTAAAAAAGTTGATAGCATCTGAGAGGTTTTGAACTGAAGACCGTAGAAGATAACAAATCCCTTAGTCTCAATCTTGACCACCAACCTAACCGGGTTGTTATTTGGAAAACCCTTGGAAAGGATCTTTTTTGTGTGTAGAAGCTACTCCTATGAATCTATTCTAGATGAAACTTGCAGAAGATCGAGGGTCTATTCTAAAATGCCCACGTGATCCATTTAAAGAAAGCCGTGTTTAGTTATACTTCAAACACCAATACTGTTTTCGATTATCGGACTTCCATCAGCGGTGACGATGGCGTCACAACTCCGGCAAAGGCTCCAGCGTTTTGTACTTTATGTTTTTTTTTTTTTTTGGGGGTGGTGTTTAGGATGTTGTATTAGAGTTCTGATTTAATGGATTCGTTTACATCTTTCCCGAAATAAAATAATACTTCAAACACCGATAATCGAATACATTATTGATTAGAAAAATGCTAATGTCAAAACTATTTTTGTTAATGTCAAAAGTTCAAGGCATGTGATTATTGTACCGTACACATGATATAAGACTTTTATGTGCTGAAATTTTGGCATTAATAAAAAAAATTTCGACATTATCACTAACTATTTGAATATTGATGTAATTGGAGTTGTCCGATGCATGTTGGTCTCATAATGTATTAATGGGACTCTCACGCATTAAACAATCTGACACATATATGTAGTTCATATCCCTATGTTTGTGTGCTACCAATCGGTTTGGTTAGAATAAATAAGTGATGCAATACAAGAGTGTGTAGTGGGTTTTGGTGAGGGCCTTACTACGTGTACAGAAGAAAATGCAGAGAAAATGTATAGAACACTCTTAAGGATTCACTTTTGGGTCTCACACGAGTGATTCGAACCGTTGTTTATTTTTAAAACATTTTCGCGGGGGGCTCCCCAAAATTTTAGTTTAATCGGATGGTTAGAAGTGTTTCAACTAAAGTCTCACTGTTTCAAATAAAAATTCGAATCACTATTGTGGGATACAAAAATAAGTGCCCGAAAGCGTTCCGTACGTCTTCTAGATATTTTCTTCTTTACCAATAGGTTTTTCCTTTTGGTGACCTAGATTTCATCACTGCAATTCGAATCGTCCAGTTTGGGGAGGTCGCTGAACATTACATTTGTACAAAAGAAATTGAAGTTAATCAGAGATTAATAACTACTAGACCATTATAATTATAATGATAATTTATTTTGTGTTAAATATTGTCTGGCCAAGAGGCCACCAATCATATCTAATCAATTTAATTTCTTTTTGGATGATCTACTCTGAAATTGTATAAATTGAACAGTTAAAGTCATGGTGAAAGTATGATCTCACTTAATGATTGGAGTCATTCATTTTTTCTGAAACATGTTTTTCAAAGTCATTGTAAAATATAAGCTCATTAGATATCATAAAGAGCTTGATCGAGTTTTGTCCCTAATTTTGTAACGATAGAAATTAAATAAATTAGTTCAGCTCTTACCAATATCTGAATGAGTTGATTTTTTAGAATGTCACTTAAAATAATATCTTCAACAAATCGAACGACTCATATCATTAGTGTGGGACCCCGAAACACCAAATTGGGCACTCATAGTTGGGCTCTTTTTTTTTTTTTTTCTTGGGTTTGACGGTGAGGGGTATGTGCACTAAATTAAGTGTACTTCAACTAATCCCAGTCCAATCAATGGCCAGTTCAAATCTTTGAGGGGGTAAGTAGTTAAAGAAATTACATTCTTACTATTTCATTTCTAAATCTAAGCGCGTCAATCATTCACATGCGAGAAAAGATACCCACGAACCAATGGAACTAACCCTTGGGGTTCTTTTACTATCACGGTTGTAGAATCTCGACTAAGCTTACCAAAGCGCACTACACCCCTAGGCTTTGTTTGATACAAGATTTCAAGTGTGGGTTTAGGATAATGAAGGTGGTGGGGACCTTTAAGTTAGTGTTTGTTTTGTTTTTTATGTCTGGGATTGATTATCCCTTGGGATTGTGAAACCCAACAATTCACTGGATTTACCAACCCAAGGGGGGTTGGTATTGTGAAACCTATAGCAAGGGATTGAGTAAATAAAGACACTTATAACCTCTCCCTTTTTATCAATTGTCACAATTATCCTCTTGCAAATATAAAACCTAAAAAACGAACTGCACGTGCACAATACTTTATCTTTTTTTTAGTATTTGTTTCCTAGCTTTCCTCTTGCAAGTATAAATTTTTCCCAGCTTTCATTTTTTTTTTTTTCTTTTTTGAGGATAATATGATTTTCACGTTCATCACACCATCATTCAAAATCTGAAACCAAATGTTATTCTTCATATGAAATCTGGAAGAAAAAAATTGACGTGAAAATGTGCCGTTGAAATATGGACTTGGCTTTTACCCAAAATGTAACATTGGAATAGAAAAATGGAAAATGCCACAATCAGGATCTTTTATCTGAGAGTAACAGGAAAACGTGCCTTTCAAATATTAATTGGAAATCTGGGAAAAAAATTATTGTTCTCTAGTGGCATTTCATGGTTTTCCTAGTGATGAAAATGGTGTTTCCATGGTAGGGTAGAATTGAAAACAAATTATTTTTACCCAATCTTATTCTAAGCAAAATAAATATGTTATTAGTAATCCTATGATCTAATCCTGTGCAAAACAAACATGAGATAAGGATTTATCTCTTTATTAATAATCTTATCGCATTATCAATCTCAATCTCACCTCATTATCAATCCCACCAAAATGAAACCTCATATCCAATGGGGGCCTAGTGTTCTGGCGCACTACTGGAAGCCCTTGTTCTAGTTTTTAATATATGAAATAGTATCCTTAACACCGACTTCATTCCCAAAAGGCTAACAAATTGACAGCAGACAAACCCCATGACTTGAATTCTAGATTGCTACCAATAGGAGGAGAGAGCCAAAAGAAATGATTTGATATTGCCTCCGACATGGAGTTAGAGGAAGTCATGTTATGCCTCAATGCCTCCAACTGCATTCAAGAGAACTCATATTTATGATAATCACAGGAGTCAAGAGGATGGATATGCTCTTCCAGTGTGGGCGAACGGAATCTTTAGTTTTTGACTAAGGAGAAGCCGATCTAGGTCTCCCACACCGATGGCTCCGGCGGTCTATTTTTCATTCTTTTTTTGTTTTGATTTGTTTAGTTTTAGGGTAGTTTTTTGGTTTTTTTTTGGTTTGATTTGTGTACTCTGGGTTTGTTTTAATGCAATTTCTTTTTATTTCTCCAAAAAAAAGAGGGTAAATTTCAACTACCTCCCCTGAGGTTTTTGACAATTATAGGGACCTCCCCTAAGGTTTCTGAAATTCCACTGACCTCCCCTACTTTTGAAAATAATTGTCACATACCTCCCCTCCGTTAACTTCCGTTAGAAAAGCTAACGGAAAATGCTGATGTCAGCGCCACCTCACTCTCCTCTTTTTATTTTAAATCTTAAAATGTTTATAACTTTTGTTTTATATATTCACTTTTTATGAAATTTATATATTTAAAATCTACTCAAAAAGATCTATAAAATGAGATCCATATTCAATGTGAAGTTATGAAAAAATAAAATCTTATTTTTTCAATGTGAATTTTAATTATAATGTTACATAATTTAAATTATTTTCAATGTGTAAGTCAAAATTTTCTGCAAAAATTGTAATACCTCCATTCCAAATTGTTTGCCCCTTTTGGGAATGCATTTATTTTACACGCAAAAAATAATGTACAAACATTAATTTTTTTCAACAAATTTTATACCAACTTAAAGATCTTATTGAGAAGGAAAAATTGGTGTAATTCTTTTTCAAAAAAAGTTCTCATAGACACATTATTTTTAGTGTAAAATGCACGCACTCCCAAAAGGGGGGCAATCAATTTGGAACAGAGGGAGTGCGAAACATCATAAAATCTTCTAGTTTAACAATTTTATTTTTTCCAAATATATTCTTAATTAAATGAACACGGTAAATTTGTAAGTTCATTTTTCTATTTAATGGTGACTTTGTCCCAATAAAATTTTAAATTTCCAATGCAAATTTTAATTATATTTTTTTTCCATTCGATATTTATCAATAGAGTTAGTTATATGTTTAGTAAACTACAAGAGTTGACCTCCTCTCCATAGGAGTCGAGCTCAGAACCTTACAAAAAAGTTGTAAGAATTTTGAGGTTTAAAGTTTTGAGTTAAACATTGAAAATTTTAAATTATGTAGCATGATAATTCACATTGAAAATTAAGATTTTATTTTTTCATAATTTCACATTGAATATTGATCTCATTTTATAGATCTTTTCAAATACTTTTTAAATGTATAAATTTCATAAAAAATGAATATATAAAACAAAAGTTATAAATATTTTAAGATGTAAAATAAAAAGAGGAGAGTGAGGTGATGCTAACATCAGCTTTTTCTGTTAGCTTTTCTAACGGAAGTTAACGAATGGGAGGTATGTGACAATTATTTTCAAAAGTAGGGGAGGTCAGTGGAATATTAGAAACCTCAGGGGAGGTCTCTGTAATTGTTAGAAACCTCAGGGGATGTAGGTGAAGTTTACCCAATATATATATATATATATATATATATATATATATATATATATATATATATCAAGACATGTACTTAAATACCCACAAAATTATTAATAATCCAGACCAATGGGTGACTGACACGTGGCACGTTGTCACCAATAGACACAATGATTAGATGTTTCTAGTCGTTCTACATTTGACCAATCGCCAACTTGTGCAGAGGAGTTAACTTTCACTTCGACCCTGAACCATGTGCTGAAACAGAGTTTGGCAATGGTGGAAAATGTCGATACTTCCAAAACGAACACACGACAAAGATTAGTTTGTTGGGACTCAGTCCCTAGGTAGAGAACATCTCCCACTCTCCCATGTATTTTTGGACTCGGGAGGGCGCAGATATGGATTTATGGCTTTTTGATCCCGATCAGTTTTGGTGACAGACTCTCGGGCTCTCCAAAAGTAATGGCGAAGGTGACATTCCGGTTGCGACTGCTACAGGAACGGACTTCAGCTTGATGCAGATCATGGATTTTCCACCCACCGAGTTGAGCAAATTTACGAGTTCTGACACCGGGGCTGGTTTCTTTTTCTTTTGTGTTTTTATGTTTTTGTAATTTCTGGACCATTGGGTCCTTCGTATTTGTTTGTGTTATTAATATAAGTTCATGTTTTTTTCAAGAAAAAAAACAAAAAAAAAAACCAAAGGTTAATTTCCTTATTGGCCAACTACTCAGGCCACACAATAGACATCCCGGGTGCCTGTAGCGCACTTGGATCACTGCACCATGCAGCCACCACCAAAATTGTTTTGGGGCAAGTCAAGTTCCATTAGATGTGGTCTTGTGGGGCCCACTTTGGGATTTTAAACAAGCGATCTAAACCGTTCAATAATTTTAAAATAATTATTCTTGCGGTCTTGGACAAAATCAGGGCCATTGGATATTTGTACATAATTTATCTAATTTGTTCAGTTTTTAGTCAAAATTCCGGACCTTATAATCCAAAAGATCTCGAAGAAAAGTTATATAATTGGGTGCTTGGTAACCTCTTCGTCTGAACCGTAGGTGTCGTTGAGAGCATTCAGTGAAAAACTTATCTTGATCGGACATCGATAGGTATCAAAGCAACAAAAATATTACTTTGATACCTATGATGTTTGATCAAGATAAGTTATTTAAAAAGATGTACATTATTAATTTTGAAATAAAATAGTATTTCAATACTTGAAAAAAAAAAACTTGTCACTTCGGTTGTTAGAAAAACAGCAGCAGCTAAGGTATATTTTGAGCCAAAAATGCAGTACTAGACAGTGCATTTAGCTACGCCATCCCTTTCACTCTCTCAGCTCTCTAACAATTCTCTCTATTTTCTTCTCCATTCATACTTAAAGTAATTAAATATTACACACTTTATTTTCTTCTCCATTCATACTTGAAGTAATTAAAGATTACACACCTTAGTATGGTTTGCAAGTGCTTTGCAAGAGAGGAGAGAGAATCAGTCAAAGAGAGAGAAAAAAAAGAAAGATAGAATAATGGGTTGCAGCAGATTAGCTATAAGGATAAAATTTTTTTTTTAAAAAAGCCTAGATAATAAATAAACAAAATTTCAAATTGGATATATTGATCACCTGTGGAATTTTTCATGTTGTAAAACTTTTTCCATTCGTGAACTGCTATATTAACTTTTTCCAATGATGAACTTGCTATACAAATTGGATAATACCAAATGAACGATATGATTTGCTGATTCTTTCAAGTTAAAAACTGTGCTTTAGTGAATTTTCTTTCACATTTCAGTCAATTTTTTTCAACGAGTGGAATAAGATAGTGAAAAATAAACAAAATAGATGTATTAGGCTTTATGAGTTTTGTCTTTATTAAAAAAGTATTTATTAACTTTTATGGATTATTGATTCGTCTCAATGAAAGAAATCAACAAACAAAAAACTTTGTAATCTCAACCCAAATGATTTTTTGGGCTTTTTTTAAGAATTTTTTTCCAAAAACAATTAGGTTTTGGTCATAACTTTCGAATTAGAGGAAAAACTTGGTTCTGGTCTCCTCAGCAAAATGTGGTTGAATTCGACAAATAGCATATCCTATTTCCCGAGCTAGGCTATGCCAAAAAGGAATAATAATAATAATAATAATAATAATAATAATAATAATCAGAGGTTTATGAATCATGGATTTGTGTAGAGATTATGATCAGAGAAAATAAAAGAGGAAAAAGATAAGAAGAACCACCGGAGGCCACCCTTGGCATCCAAGGATCACGGACTAACCATAGAACCCTGCTCAATAAATGGAACGTATTTGTCATCCACCTTGAAGGTAAGCTGTATCAATGTACAGTGAGAGATAAAGACAACTAAGCATTTTCTTCGGTCCCTCGTCATTTTCCTCTCTTGACAAACCCTCGCGCAAACCCACCATTCAAACACAACCATGAGCAACTTATCACAACAGAAAATACGATCGAGATTTACACAGGCCGAAGCAGCTTGTAATCTAACCGTAGGAAGTTCTACTAATTATAGCAATCAAAACTAATAATCAATCGAATAATAGATAATGTCAAAGCACCGATTGTACAAACCTCCAACCAAACTGTTACAAATTGAATTGAAAATGCTTCTAGTGATAAACAAAAACTGCAGAAAAGGAAACAATGGTACTCTTCGAAAACCGAAATCCCACAGGCAGTATCCTATTATACAGGTTCAGCATTCGTTCTTATTATTGTAGGCTGAGATGATCCAACTCAGTTTTTAGGCAGTGACACTGGAATTACTTCCCTCAGACAAGATTTATTGTGAAACAGACGTAAGGATGTGCATCCGCGTCACCACTGAGACCAGCCATCCCTCCTTCCTCTTCATATTTCCAGTATGCGCTGCAATTTCATTTATTGAACAAGTAATATCAACACATCAGAGGCAGCAATGCAGGGAAAAAAATTGTACTTCCCTTTTCGAGTACATTTACCAAGGTCCTTCTAACTAGGGCAGTATTTCTATGCAGACGTCTCTATTCAATGTGATCAAACTTGTAAAACTATATAATCTCCTAGTCAGATGTCCAACGTGATTCTCTCTCTTTGTTACTATTATTACAGTCAAACAAACAGGCCATAGGACACATTCAATTGAAAGAGATCAGATACCGGTATGGATTTGGTTTACTAGCTGATGCACTAAATTCCTTGGTATATACCACCAGATTCTGTTTTTATCCTTCCATTTTGCTCTTCCATGCCGAAGTATTGATATACAGCAACATGAGGTTGCTGTAATAGAACAAAGGAAAACTATGGATGCTCATCTAAGTACCTGTTTCTGCTGTCACATAGCTCCTCTAGGATAGACCGTACTTTCTTCTCACTTTTCACGGAAGGTGATAATACAACCGACTGAAAACAATATGATTGCAAATTCTTAGGCCAGAAATGAATGATAGGAGGAGAAACATAATACATATAGTGGTTGACAGGTAGAGAGGTATATAGTATAATTACCAGGAAAGATGGTGGCAATCCATATCTCAAAATACTTTCTGCAAATAAACGTACAGCACAGAAGTGCATCCATGAGCTGAAAACCTGCATAATACCATCCAGTCACAACAATTTTCTTGTAACATGCAACCTACATTACAAGTGCAATAGTCCATGAAATGACAGAGTAACAGGCAACAAACTACACTACTAAGTCACCTAAGTACTTGAACAACATTGTAGTGCAGCCCGTGGTTCTTAATCTCTTCACTATACGTCAAATCACACAACATGAGTTGGAACTCCATTAGCCAGGAAAGGTACACAGTACACTTCCTCATGAGATTTTCCTGGAAGTCCCTCATCTCTCCCGAACATTCCCAAACACAGGGAATTATTACAATATTACGTCATTATTGGTTTGATCAAATTCCAAAATACAATGCAGAAATCACCAACACTGGCAGAACATTGTAAAAGTATATTTAGTACCTCCCCGTAGCTGGCATAGCACCATTGCAAAAGAGAGCTTCTGAGTGTATCCTGATCTTGCATCAACTTTTCTAGCTCCTGCTTCCTACTGTCTTGGGTTTCGGAATTATATTCAAATTCACGAATCTGCATAACAAGAAGAATCAGAATGAATGTACATAAGAGGAACCTTTTCACGAAGTGACTGTCATTGCTGGATTG
The DNA here is from genome assembly GCA_022606695.1 of Vaccinium macrocarpon. NCBI lineage: Eukaryota > Viridiplantae > Streptophyta > Magnoliopsida > Ericales > Ericaceae > Vaccinium > Vaccinium macrocarpon. The sequence continues at coordinate 29,359,388 of CM040174.1, read as the reverse complement.
TTAATGCACTTGTTATCTCACCAGAGTAGGACGAAAACATCCATATTAAAAGATGAGCTAAAACTGTAATAAAAAATTAAAAAAAAAAAAAGCTTAAAAACAAAAGGGCATTGCTTGAGCAATAAACTCACTTGGAAACCTCTTTCGCGCGCCTTATTTCTAAAGTTGTCAGCATCACGTCGGAACAGTGTCACTGTATGAAGAGCATATTCATTGTCCTCATATAGCTTCTTGGAAGATCTGGGAACCTAAAACAATTAGTTCTGTCAAAAAGTGGAATTTCGTGAAGTAACTAGAGTAAATGGATTCAGCATCTTGACATGTGCTTGACAAAGAAAGATGGCAGTTCTCAGTAATGTGCAGCCACAGGCCCACAACTCTCTAATCCTCAGTGAACTTAACAGCTTCATCTTCCACGTATCCATGTTATTTCAAATAATAACAGTCATCCCAACGGAAAAAGGTGACATCATAAACAGGGAAGGGAATTCTTACCACATAGGTAGTGAGTGTCTCATAGCTTGACAACCAATCCCTCTCTGAATATTTAGGAACAATAGCAAGGAGGGTTTCCAAATGCTCTGACGATATGATATCCTGTGGCTTCACTAAGTTTGACAGATCACGGACAGCCAAGCTGGAATAAGCAGAAAAAAGTGCAAACAGAACTGTAAAATCTAGATAAAGAAGGCATCACACTGCATTTGTTATGAAAACCAAAAAAAGGTCCTAGCCTCTTCGAAGGCTGGCAACCATTGAGTTTTTTAGCATAGCATTAAGTTGACTGCAGTCGTTATGACGCCAAATGCCAACATAAAATAAACCGGGTTGGTCAACTGAAACTTGTGACATACCTCCCACCCTGCTTTCTGTTTATGGCATTAAGTTGACTGCGTACATTACTATACTCAGCAACACGAACCTATACGGGTAAGACAGGAGACAATTAGTATGGTCAGGTGAGTATTAAACATAAGAAAAGTGAATGAACAGATAAAACTACTCGCAAGCAGATGCTTCTAACTCATTGAACCTAGATGTGGTCATTGAGCACATAGTGGTTTTTTTTTTAGCTAATCTACTTGTAAGAAATGAACTCTGGTGCCTCAGTGAGCACATAGTTTTTTTAGCTAATCTCGAGCTTCCACCCAGTTTTTTCTCATTTCCGGAAAGAATGCCTAATATACTCATAAGGTATGCTCACACGATATAAGCACATCAAACATTAGCTTCATCCCTCTGAGAAAATAAGCCAATGTGACTGTATTGGTACACAGACAATCATTTCACCATCTAAATTCTAACGTAATGAAGAATCGAATAGGAATGCTAAATTAAACAGAAAGAATGGAACAGAAAAAACAAAGAGCTTTTTATTCAATCCTGTCTATATACGACTTTAGGCTGAGAATTCTGGTATCATGATCCATGAAGTAGGACTCTGACTTACTGATGTTTATACTAAAAAATGGTTTGTGAGACTGTAACCAGTACATGATGCAAATATAGAGAATCACAGAGAATTAAATATAATAGGTCCTAGAATGTACCTAAATGTTTAGTTTCTTCTTCATCCAATCAGCCTTAGCATGATTAAATGGTGGTAACAAGTGAGACAGGCTTGATGCACTTAATGTAATGGGAAAAATCCTAATATGAAATTCTTTCTGAATTTTCCCTGTTTAGAGCTAGTACATTTGTGTGTCTGATTTAATTAGCTCTATTCCAAAGGGACTAAAAAGAAATACTGTTAAATTGTATTATCTTTTTTTCCAATAATTACTGCAGGTTAGCCACGGTTCTGGGGGCGTATTCTGAATCTAAATTGTGTCACTGGTTTTCATGAATTTGTCTCAAGTGCTATGTGTGTGTCCAACACTTGTATAATTATGCATTAACTATTAAAATCACAAGATTAAGGCTACATAGTTACCAATATATGCACATAAGCATTATGCTTATGTGCCAGTACCAAATATATCCAGAATCTCTTACAAAATCCCTTTATGAAACAAATGGTTCAAGAGTTCAACTAAAGCTCCCCCTAAATTGTAATATTTGTTTTTGCCCAGAACGCTAGAAGTAATGCAACTAAGCCAAGATCTTATAATGTTTGTATCCAAACAGCAAGAAGACCTCAGTTGTTTTTGAGGGGCCTTTAGCCCTCCATGCATGTGCATTTGAAGAAGAAAAAGAATAAAGAACTTTTGCAACATGTTTATGACTTGTAACCAAGAGGGCTGTTTAACCAGATCAAAACACACTTGGCAGACAAAGTAAAAAAGTTTGCCCAAATGTCAATATTATCTCAAGTAGTAAATTTTTTTACCAGAAAAACAGCGTCCAAGTGGCCTGTCCATACACAAAATACAGAAAGCATATCAGGGAAAAACATTCTTTCCTTTGTACATCATCTTAATTCATCTCCAACTTCAAAAGGCAATATATGGAGGGATCTACCGTACAGACAATCCACCCACACTGTCAAACAAAATACTAAAAAACCTACTATCCAACCAAACAACGAAGAATATGAACTTTCTTCTTATGATCGTCACGAATTGAATTATAATCAAATTGCTATGGGTTGTTTACCACTGTCAATAATTGGCGATTACACAATTCGAACAGTTTTGAATTCGTCTCATCATAAAAGGCAATGGAATAAAGCATCAAAACTTATTCATCCATAATGAAATGAATCTGTTCATGGAATCGAACAAAAAAAGTGAGACTCAAAACATGTCAGAAAACTGGAATAATTTACTGAACTCATTGAGGCCTCTCACCTCCTTACACAGGCAGCATTAGTCAGTACTTCCTTCTTTTAAGCTGTCTCACACTTTGAGGGGCCTTTAGCCCTCCATACGCCTTTCCGAGGAAACAACTCAAAGGAAATGACTGACCAAATCCTCACAATAAGACTTCACGAGAACTCAATTACCAAATACATGACCATTCCATCGAATTAACCATAGAAAATCACTTGAATTATCATTTCAGATCACAACATAAGCCCACTGCATCAAATGTCAACTATATGGATAAAGTAACGGTTCAGACACATTTTTCCTATCATACTTAACATAGATATTATCAATTAAAAACCAAGTCAGTAACCCACAATTGAAGCACCAAACTCATGTAAATTTCACCTTCCCCTGAACTACCCCAAGAACCTTCCTATCCAGCCATACCACCCATGGAAAAATCGCTGGCTTCTCTGATGTAATTTCTTTGTAAACTGGCGATTTAACTATGTGTGTCACCAGGATTGCAATTCAGTTGGATCAACTGTGGAGGGTTGACAGAAATATGTGGTTATAGAGAAAAGCTAGGAGTATATAAAGTGAAATTGTCGTGTCAAACATATATTTATATTACACAAAAATCTATCAAATACTACAACACCATTCCATTTTCGTCCTTAATGGATAGCTTTGTTGGCCTTATGGGTACTTAAGTGTTTTCAGCTTTAATTAAGGTTGAAATGATCTAAATCCTGAAAATTTAACAGGTTATGAACATTTTCCACAATGGTTCTCCTAGTACAACTTGTAGCTTCTCTCAAAACAATCCTATTTAATGAATATGCCACTTCCAAACTTACTATTGCATGCTTATTTGATACCTAAATACGTAAAATTGTATATTACTGAATTTGAAGCTCCAACACCAACCAACTAGGGTTAGCTCAGTTGCCCACCTTTACAAGGTTCTATAGGAGAGGTCAGGGATCAATACTTGCCAAAAGCAAAGACCAGTGATTTCATCCCCTGAATGCGTGTATTTGTTTATGAATTTGTTTCCATAATGGGCTATCAGTTGAGCTTAATATCATGTTGGACTTATGTCCCATTTGATGTAGTTACTTGTATTTCTTCTACCGCTTGTTATAAATAAATAAAAAAAGCCCCAAGACCCCTTTCAAGCTAATAGCTAAGAATGATTAAAATGCATTGCATAACAGCTCAATCATACGAAAGACAAAATTGCACATCTGAGGAGATAGAGTTCCTAACTAAAGATTACATAAGAGTACTAAGAGAGTCCATGATTCACATGCAGAAATGGCATACCTTGAGATCATCTTCAATCCTGGAAACTTGAACATGAATTCCGTCTACTATCTCCTTGAGCGGTGACATAGTCGGGTACTTTGCCTCATCCCACACAAATCTACAACACAAAAATTAAAGGAAAATGCTAAGCATCAATTTATGAGAAAAGTGTATTGATATCCGTGAGATGTATACTGAAATTCAAACTTGTTTGACATTATATGCCCACTAGCAAAACCCAAAATTTTACACCAAAAAAAGAAAAAGAAAGTACAATTCTTTACATCAAAATCCAAATTCTCAGATCGTGATCACACAAATGGCAATACCTAGTCAGATACGAATCAACCGGAACCCCATCGACCGTCAATGAACTACTGACCACACCAGAAACCCTCTCTAACTCCTCGATCTGACGCCGTATCTTGTGAGACACCCCTTCTATAAACGCATTCGACTGCACAATACATCGAATTGCACAAATCTCAACTCACCTAATTGAAATCACAACAAAACTATCGATTTTCTGTCGAATTACGAAAAATTCACCTTGTAGAGGTCATCGCTGAGGGCCAAAAGGGAATCCAACGTTCCAACGCGGAGATTCGGAATATTGAACTGCAAAAATCACATGAAAAAATTCGAACTTTTAGCAACCGATTACAAAATGAATTGTATCATTGTAGTAGACCCAGAGAGAGAGAGTGTATGTATATATACCCTGTAGAGAGAGGTGTCGAAGGAGTGTTTGGAGATGGAATCTTGCAAGCGGCTCCAGAGAGAAGAGAAGGAGTTTTGGACGGGGAGAGAGGCCACCCAGTACCTCGTCGCCATTGTTGATTGATTTGTGAAGGTTTGGATTTGAGGTGAGAGATTGTAATTCGGATATTAATATACAGTGAATCGAAACTCGAAAGGGTGGTTTGATTAATACGTACTTTTTGAAGGAGTTTTACAGAGATTGATGGGGTAATACTGGTCGGGTTTTTCGAACTCTTCTACCTGCACCAATAGGGGCACCGACCACGTACCGATAAACAGCTTTGTGGACACCATTATGAGTCTCAATTGATTGATCCGAGCTATTCATTTTTTTCAAAATCGAATTTTGGGTGGGCCCAAGCGGGATTGGAGGCAATTGGATGGCTGTTTGAGCTCGATCCTAAATCACTTCATTTCATTCGAAAGGAATTTGATTTTGAAAAGGATAAACAGCTCGGATCAATCGGTTGAGACCCATAACGGCGTCCACGACGCCATCGGTACATGGTCGTTGCATACCGTCGGTGCAAAAGGAATTATCAGGGTTTTTCACTTTTGACATTTGCCAAAACTAAAATATTAATAAACCCAAGAAATTACCCGTCTCATAAATCTTGTCAATTTTTTTATTTATTTTGCGTGTCGATTTAAGAGGTAGTTATATTTTCAAATTTTTACTAATGTTTTTCTATAATTCTAAATAGTGAAATTGGACAAAAATTGAAACGAAATGAGTATTTGGATAAGTTTATTCAACAAATGTAATTTTAAGAAATGCTATATACGAACTATTTTGACTCGTGCGTACATTTTTCCACCCCTGAAGTTTTCTGTCTGATGCTATGATCGATCGGAAGAGCACTAATAAAACACTCAAACTCAGATGATGGTACCGTATACTGTGAAGGATTTCTGCGATCATGGTGTTCGAGCTAGTTTGCGCGCAAATTGATCTTCTTTCGGTCTACGATCCTGTTGAAGGCGGAGACTAGTTAACTAGGGAACTCACAAGAGAAGCTTTTGCGGTCTTACTCTAAAAGGTTACCAAGTATCGAACTCAAGATTTTTTGGTTTACAGCTTATCTCTATTGCCACATGAGCTATTGTGGGGACGGAGTCACTATGACAGTAACTTTATCTCACTCACTTTGATTTATCACAAGAAATTTTGGTAGTTTCGAGCCAAATTTTATGATTTTGACCCATGAAACTGTCTAAATTATCCCAATCTTGCTTTTAAAACCGTAGAAACCTTAAATATTTCATTCTTTTTAGAGAGTTGATAGTGTTACAAATGAAGCTGTAATGCATCATCTTCATAATAGAGCAAGTCTTTGAGACCAATTATAAAGTAAAATTAGATTTTTCAACGTATATCTACCCGATAATTTATCTTTTCATTTTGTTATTTTTTGGATTATTCAATAAAAAAATATCCTAATATTTAAGTAATTTTATACCCCACTAACCAAAATTCCTAACTTTGCTCCTACGAGCTACCCATGGGTTTTGTTGGGTATAATCAATTATCTCATCAACTGGATTTGAAAGCACTTCAACTTCCATTCTTGTGGGATGCAATTCTGCGAGACATCTGGTCAAGGTTAATGCCGTCGTTGTGTAAGTGGAGTGGTAATCAAGTGATAGAAATCATTTATTCTCGTGCACTCGATAAAGGTTCAAACGTCACTAACTACAACTAACAATGTAGACTTTCGTTGAGGGGAAAAAAAGGGGCTAATGTCGTAGTTTTGTTGCCAATTAGGCTTGGTTTGCGTTAATTTATTTAATATATATTATTTTCATTTTTTTGTTTTAAGTTTTGTTAGTTTTAGGTGAATTTTTTCTTCTCACTCCAAGAAATCCTCTTGGTTGTTTATGCATAAGCAATTGAAATAGTAAAAAGCAATACCAAAAGCGAGAAATTTTAACTGGAGAAAAATTAGTCCAAAGAAACAATTTTCTGACTTATAGTGGGTTATGCAATTTTTTTCCAAGTTCAGTCTACTTGCCTTTAATTTTTTGAATTGTTTCATTGAGACGAATTTCAAATATTTTGACGAAAAAGCTAAAAATAGTTAACTAACAATGAAAAAATGCTAGCCGAAAAATAAAATAAGTGACACAATCCGACCTCAACCTCAGTATCTTGAATCATGTCGTTGAACTTGATCATTGTACAAAATCTATTGATTCTACAGATATGAAAACCAATGACACTGATATTAAGCTTGTGCAAACTAAACAGCAAAAACACCTTAAATAGAGATAAATATTCGACAAGCGCAATCACATGGAAGGAATTACAGATTCATATGTACAACGAGTCGACAAAATCCAACGGGTCACAACAAGAGTACCAGGCCCGGGAAATACAAATTACAAGGCAAAATTAACTCGCGAAGCTCTTTCCAGAGACTTGAAAACTCTATCATCTCTTTACTCCAACTTGGCTCTCCCATCCTCCAGTTGTTGCTTCTTTGGTTCAGCTGGGAAGTATTTTATGCCCACAAGGTCCCCAACCCTGCTTATAACCTGATAAAGGAAAAGTTCCGGGCATAGGATAAGCTATGTGCAGAAAAACAAATTATTTGGTAAGTTGAAAAAGAATACACTCCTTGTACCCTCTGGGGCAATGTCGTCTAAAAGTAGAGTTTGTAGACAGTATGATTATACCTAAAACTGGAGCCAATAAATAAATGTGGGTCCAAATAATGCTAGATTTTGCGATAAAGCCCTTCTATGCAAAGAACATTCAAAGCTCAAGAAGAATGAATAAGCACCTCTTGGTGCTTCATTTGTTTCAGAAGATAATTTTGCTCCCAGAAAACATTTTGCGAATGGAAACAGTTCCTTGTGTTGGGTTACAAGACTGAAAATGCCGGAGCTAGTGGCTATGGTAGTGATGATGGTGGTCTGGTGGTAGAGTGGTGATTGACAGATGCCGGCCATGGGGTGTTAGTTGTAGTTGGTGATAGAGGTGGTGGAATGGTACGAGTGTTGAAATGGAAAATCAACTCATCTTTGGGGAACCGAGAAAAAACATTTTCATTTTCGTTTTCTGTCACACCAAACCCCAAAAACTACATCAGATATTATCGGCAAAAAGTTTTTCACCGCATCAATTGGAGTGTTAGTCTTGTTCCTAATGCACACTTACAAGATAGGTAAAGATTACACTTTTGATCCCATCGTTTCCTACTTTCCAAAGATATAACTGGAAATGAAATCACCAGAGGGACAGCTATGGGGCCTCTGGATAAGTGCTGGATTTAATGCCAAGATAATATTCAGAAAATAGGGAATAATCAGCTGATAATACATGGACAGATAATCACCTCTAAGCCTTTGAGCAGGTCTTCCCTAGTGTGCGAAGCAGAAATGCAAATGCGTGCCCTGGCCAGTAGTAGAGGGGTAGCTGGAAATGCAACCGTCACGACAGCAATCTACATCCACATTATCCGATTAGAATTATAATACATAAGAGGGGAAACTTACATCAAAGGCCTAAAAAAGTAAGTGCCAACACGAATAATTCAAAACCTGGCCAGCTCCGTTACCAAGAAAAAAATGGATTTTGCCAGAGCAATACACAATCATCTAAGCATTTAAAGCCGTGCATTTGCTTTTGCAAAAACTACTCTTGCCTTGGCAACAGAAAAAACAAGAAAAGCGTTGTACTGGAAGTACTTTTAAAGCCCCTTCCAATGGTGAGAAAAGAATGGACTGCGGGCTCACACCAAATCTTACTATTTTTGTTGAGAAATGGTGCGAAACGAAATTGACAGCGTATATATGTACCAATTCTCCTCATTTTTCACTTTTCATCGCCTCCTTTATCCATCCAAACAAGTGATTGGTTTCTCATTTTGTTTCTTTTCTCAACAAACCTCTTCATCCAAAGGGGCTGCTAAACCCTCAATATTAAATAGAAATAGCATGCAAGGATTGTTTCAATATTAACTCACATTCTGTCTCAGACATTCCCGTGAAAAAGCAGGAATTTTTGCAGGATTGTAGAGCATAATAGGCATAACAGGAGAATCGTTATCGCCTAGAACCTCAAAACCCATCTTCTGCAGTTCTGACCTAAAAAAGTTGCTGTTTTCGCGTATCCGTGCAAGTTTTTGAGCCCCTGTTAACACAAAAAAAGTTGCTTTAGTACCATCAAATTATGCACTGTACTGGACTGGATGCACCATAAAAGTTACTGTAGTGGACAGGGGGAAAAGTGTTGGCACCTCTGCTAGAACCATCCTCCCCAAGAATAACCTTTATTGAAGAAATAATTTGTTGTGCAGCTGGAGGTGATATTGATGTGGCATAAATATGAGCAGGACAAGTATACTTCAAATATTTAATAAGTTCCTGAAAATTCCAAAACTTGAATTGTAAGACATACAAAGAACATAAATGACAGCCGTTAAACAGTAATGTACAGGAGTTGAAATGGAACATCGTCTGCAACAGCCCGGTACCATATAATCAGGATAAATGTTGATTATAGTGGAGCGGAGCTGGGAGGTAGTTTCCAAGAACAATGCAAGAACAAAACTGTACTTTGGAATGAAGCCAAAAGCTTTGAATATATAGCAATTAGCAGGTTAAACAATTCATCCTTAACCATTATAAACCTGCGAGGGCATAAAAACACGCATCCGATCTGTCATTTGTGTATGAGGCAGCCAAATTTAGGCATATAAATACACAATAACTTGCAAATCAAGAAGATTTATAAAAATCAAAGGTTGACCCAGGAACCAAGTAACAATAAATGTGAACCATGTGCAAGAACTTCAACTTGTTCAATCCAAAAGAAAGTTGGGATGGTGTTTCAATCAAAAGAAGAAGGCATTGCCGCTTCAAAGACTATTAACTTTCGTGCTCGATATAACAGGTTATTTTCTTCCTTGATCCTCAATAAGAATTTAGTTATTCTCGCAAGAGCTTTTCGTTCGCACTCATTCAATGTACCATTTAAGATGACTACAAACAGATTATTAAGGATCTTCCTGCAAATAATACTTATAATCACATGCGATAATATCTTTAAATTTAGTTTAAGCAAGCAGCTTTTCAACTATGGGTGTGGGACAACCTCCTAACGTCATTCTCTTGAATCTTCCCCTCAAATCACAAGTTGTGGTCATATTACTTCCATTAAATACCACAGAAAAAAATTGGTAATGAGCAATAACAAGTGTTTCACAGATGCTGTCAGAAATAAGTAATTTAGATTCATCAAAAAATCTGCAAGTAGACCTCAGGAAGGAGGTGCATAAGAATCAAACCTTGGATCCTGCTATATAGCCACCACAAGATCCAAATGACTTGGTGAAAGTTCCCATCATTATATCCACATCAGCGGTATCCACTCCTAAAAGCTCACAGACTCCCCTTCCTGATTTCCCAACAGCTCCAATGCTGTGAGCCTCGTCCAAATAAACATATGCCTGTAACAAGTTCATGCTCACAATTACGAACATGTAATATACAACAAAGACACATTTTAATTCTTATGACTACATATGTACTTATAAACTCTCAAAAGAAGTTGGCAGAGATGTATGGGAGAAGAAGCAAAAGTAAACCATAAGAATATTGTCAGAACATAAAGATGCAAACAAAGAAATATTTTCTATTGACTCGGTAATAAAATAAGGGTCTTGCTATTATAAGACAATGCTCTGGATGCTGAATGAAAGAAGCATGGTAATGTGCACATAAATCAAAATGATTCTTGGGTTTGCCCTCTCTGATGCCTTTTGGCTTTGATTTGAGGGCATGATTCCGCAGCAAACGCGACGGTATAGAGGGACCATTGTTTCAGTGGTATTCTGTGAGCAGCCACTTTGTGCATTTATTGTCAAAGGTTAGGTCTATCTACAATCCATCTGTTTCAATGGCATTCTGGAAGTAGCCACTTTGTGCGTTTATTGCCAAAGGTTAGGTCTGTCTCCTATCTATCCCCTGCCCATACCCCCAATTATTGGGGACTAAATGGGTTATGTTATTGTTGTTGCTGTTGTTATTGTAAGCCAAGTAATAAGTACACACACAAAAATAAATAAATAAATAAATAAAATCCAGTGCACGTTTTTACACTTTTCAATAAATTCACACCTGCTTTTATACGCTTGTTACTCATTTCAACACACTTTTTAAACCTCAACATAAGCCCACTGGGCTATTTTTAGCATTTTCCATAAAATAATCAGCATTAGTGGCAATGCCTGAACCAAAACTCTTATCCATAGTACAACAAAAAGGACAAGAAAGTAAAATAAAAACATAAAAATCATAACAAAAACAATAGAAGAAATATCGAGGCAACAAAGTTAATAGAATCCCCTATGATATCCAAAACAGATTTTAAGAAGTATAGATCACACTAAGCGCATCCAAGCAGGTAAAGTTACCAACTAGTGGATTTTCGACCTTGTATTTCTTGCATATAGCAGCGATCTCTGGAAGTTTGCAGAGTTCACCTTCCATGCTGTATATCCCCTCCACAATAACAATTATCTTCTTCCATGGTCTATGCGTCCTAGGCTGTCCCTCAGCAATTTGTTCTCTCAAAACTTTCTCCAGGTGGGAAGGAGCTACAAGTTAAAAACAATAGCAATATCATTATAGGCATCAGAAACCTAACGAGGCTTGCATAGAAATTCTTTCCATAGATATATTCGAACAACCAGGTCATCTTTCTCTTATCAAGAAATCAAAGAAGCCATAAAAGGGTTTTGCTGGTCCTGTTCATATAGTACCTAATCAGATGAGATGGTACCTCAGATTCTATGAGACACGGTGGAGTTCGGGTATCGATGGTCAACTAGGATCCTAGTTCCAGAATTTCTAGGCGAATTAAGATCGAGAAATACAAAATGCTGAAATACAAAGTTTTCTTTTGGAAAAACACCACCATTATGGGAATGTATATGTGGTAGAAAAATTATGTCAATCTGTTAACATATGGTATGCAACAATTGAATCTTTGTGACAAGAAATGAATCAAAGTTTTAGGATGACTGATCCTTTTAATCCAGTCCATTTAATGTCTTTTTCTGGAGCTTGAGGAAGTGCATCTCAGGTACATCAATTATTAGGTTAGGTATGAGAGAATTAATGTCAGATCCCCATAATCTACTCAATAACACATCTGACACAAACTTACTGTTGTGTTGGAAAACTCGAATGGTTGCTCCTGATCCACGTGCACCATTCACAATAGAGTTGTGGTTCAAAGAGTCACTGATTATCAATGCTCCCTGTAAATGACTATAATCAGTTACACATTATGCAAAGTGAAGCCAATGATACAAATTATATGTACTAAAAAAATGACAAACGGTCCATATGAAAGTGATTGCCCATACCTTCCCCACCAAGACGGGAAGGACGGAAGAGTTTGTCACATAGCCCATGCCAAAGACTATAGCTGCCGGCTTCCCAACAAATTTTGCCACGTTTTCCTCCAGTTCAGTATGTAATATCGTGGTGCCTGGTTCCATACTTGCATAAGAGGAGGCCAAATTCATATATGAATATCACACAAGATTGTATGCATACCTCCATCAACACGAGCACTACATGTGCTCGGAGAAAACTTCTTCAAGGAGTCAATCGCACGTGGAGTGCAGTATTCATCTGCAGCAGCAAACCCGAGGTAGTTGTACGATCCCAAATTCAGGCACTTACTTATCTTTGTGGTTCTCCTGCATTGATTCAACCAAACAAATTAGAAATCCAGTCATTGGTTTGGAAAACTTACTTTAAGATTTACTCAGTGCCCATGCAATCTGTGAGGCCATTTATTATTATCAAAGACAAAAGTCATTTCCATAGAAAGTGAAAATAGAACAAGACTCAGCATGATAATGGAAATGAGCATATGAAAATAAATAAACGAAATGCGACCCTGAAACTGTGAAAATCTAGCACACAACCTAATACTCACTTCAAGGTCTTGTTGTTGTCGTTTGAGACACGCTCCACCACATCGATCCATGCATCAGGAGCACTCGATATTGGTCTTCCAAAACAATCCTGCGTAGGAATTAATATCATATTGTGAAACACAAACTAAAGCTCTTCCATAATGCATCGAGAAACAAGGAGCAAGAGCTTCAAAGTCTCGATATTTGCTTAACATGCATTACAAGATCTGAACCCCACAGCTAAGTTCAAATCATACTTAGTTGGTACATATATGTAACCAATGTTGCGATCAAAGCTTTGTTTCTACATATGAAGTTGCAGCAATAAAATGTTTTTTTTACAAGAATGCTGGTGGTAACAAGCAATTCTCATCAATATATGGTTGCCATTTAAGCATCCAATTCCATTAGTCCAATCACAAAACTCATTATTTAAGCTAACATTAAAGTACATAGTGCGCCTCGGTGGTTTGTACGCCCCAGCATTTAGTTTTAAGAATTCGTTGAGTAACTCATCCAGGAAAAAAAAAGAAGAAGAAGAAATAATTAATAAACTGATCAGATATCATTAGCCCCACGGTCGGCCAAATTCCTTCATGACATGGATGGTCAGTATCGGTTAAAAAATGAAATGTTGGATAAATCTATCTTCATCATTTAATTACCAACGCCCGATTAGGTTGATTTCTGGTACAATTATGAAACACCGACTCAGATTCCAGAGCTAATCACCAGGTAAAAACAACCGCATATAAATTTAGCCCAGACACCTACAAATCATTACTTGGCGAATTCACCTGAATACGGAGATACAGCCGCCTTGTGTAGAAATCCTCAAGTCCTAAGCAGATTGGCGCATAACCCTAAGACCAAAATAAAAAATAAAAAAACCAAAAAATTCAAATTCGTATCGAAAACTGAACAATTTAAACTATCTGTGCGGGATATGATTTGGGAGACCTGAAGATTGCTGGCTTTCCACCAATCAATGATTTTGCGAAAGAAATCACGTAACTGGCCGAAGGCGAAGAGGAGACCGTAGCTGAAGTAAGTGGTCAACGCGGTCAAATACGGAATCGTAATCATTTCTGATCAAATTGACAGAACCACGACGGGCAGATCTGAAGCAATTCGGAATCAAGGGGTTTGGATCTGAGAGATCCACGAGAACTGTGATATGAGAGAAGAGAGAGAAAGGGGATTGGCTTTGACCCACAGGTCACCAATCCTCTGAATTCGGTCGATTTGTTTATGCAATCAGTGTTTGAATTTTTCTTTGTTTTCGATCCGAAGAATGTTCTTCGTGTGCCGGAACTTTCCTTCGGTTTTGTTCGTTTTTAATGGAGTGCACCACGTGACCGTAAATAATTGGGCCAATGGAATGGGCCACAAAATACATTTGTTTTTGCCCGACAATATACATTAGGAGTGCACATGGGTCCAGCCGGCCGGATTTTAACCTGGTTTAAACCAGAGAAAGAGACATGCGTACATTCAAGCCCAACCCAATAATAATTGTACTTCATTTAATATTTCTAGCCTGACCCTTTTAAACTTTTACGTTTCAAATATGTCCAATTAGCTCATTTATTGTATTAAATTATGGTACTATTTATAAATTAGAGCTTACAACCATAATAATTATAGTTATATGGAGACCAATATGTATATGCTTTGAAAAAAAAAAGTAATGCATGTATATAAATATGGTAGTGACTTTTTCTTCTTCTCGATAGTATTTTTTTATAGCATATAAAAGAAATAGTAGACACTTTTTTCTTATTTTTATATGGGCCGGGTTTGATTTTAGGAGGTTTCCCAATCCTAATCCAGTAATCAAGCAGGCTTAAAAACTAAACGCAACTTGATGGGCCTAAATACATATTCTAAACCCTTAAAAAATGATTAGGTTAGGCGGAATGACGGGGCTAACAAACCAATGTGCGTCCATACTGTACATCAGTAAGAGGAGTAGGTTAATGAACCAGAGGGTCACTACAAGTATGTAATGAACAATCACAACCATTCATTTGTGTTCATGGGCGACTCTAGCCTTTGCCTAGTGATGTCAAGTGACATCACTGAGTTCAAAAAATTCACTAGAACAACAAAATAAAATAAGCCTAGCCCAATAAATAAATAAAATGTTACAGGCCAACAAAATAAAATAAGCCTAGCCCAATAAATTTATTGTTTATTCTATTAGAACCCAATATAATATTAAGAAATGTTCAATATAATATTCACAAAAGTTCAATATATATATATATATATATATATATTTATGTATATTTTATATAGAGTTTTTCATCATAGATATTTTACGTATTTTTGTCATCGCTGAATAAAAATTCTTAAGTCGCCCATGTTTGTGTTTTGGACGGTTCGGATTTTATATAAAACTCTTCTAGGAAAGAGAAGAGCTCACTACAAACGTGTTGTGAGCAATCCAATCATGTAGTAGTAGTAGCAATATTATGGAGAAAATTTTGGGTGCAAATAGGGTACCACGTGGTGTCCCTCGGCACATCTAGGCCGTCCAAAAGTGTATTGGATGGTCCGGATTTGGACAAAGAATCAGAAGAGAGGAAGAGGAGTGAAAGTGTTTTAATCCGAACTATTCAACACACTTTTGCAGAGTCCAAATATGCTAGATTAAGGGGCATCACGTTGGATGCTACCCATACCGAAAATTTCCTCCGGGAGAATATTTACCTCATAGTTAACAAGCAAAAACTCATTCTATTTTTTTTTTTTTCAATATCCTAGGGAGGCAGATTATCATGACTTGAAACCTATCAACATTATCTGCTACTTCGATACGTTATTTGGATATATCTATCTATCAACGAGATAAGTTAGGTTTTTTTATTTGGGGGAGCAGACTCGATCCCGGGATGCAGTGTGGGGTCTAAGAGTTCTACCGCATGAGCTAGCGACCACTTACTATGTTAGTTCTTCACGGGTCTTTTTTCTCTTCCTTTGATCGGTCCAACCTAGCCTTCTTTGTGCATGGAAGAGAAGGTCTAGCATGACGATAAGAGCCTGTCAGGTTAGCCAAGAGATGATGCCCAAAACCGATTCAAGTACGCCTAAAACCCAAATGTTAATTCTTCTCTTGAATCCCTTCGGATGGTTTTAGGCAAGTCATCCTTGGCTACCAAACAAGACTCTTAATCTTCATACAAGACCTCTCTTCCCTTAATACTCATTTGCTAGCTTTCTGTGCATTGCACTACAAATATTACCGTACAAGTGATGCATGTATATATAGGCAGAGAAAGAGACTTCAGATTAGGTTCCTATATTCCCACATACCTTATCAAACATACAGAATCTGTATAGGTCAATATGGCAACTGACAGAGGAGTTATCTTGAAATCCATATGAGTAACTTTAGTGTGGATTTCAGGGATCAACTTGGATTATTATGGGATTTCGAATCAATGGATTTGACTTTGATAATTAGATGAGATTTCAACTTTTTATTTTTAAGGTCAACAGATGTATTTCGGGATCCGATCTTGGTAGAGTTTTCTTCAGTATAGTTCTTGAAGTTGGCGACGTTGCAAGATAAGAAAGGGTCAAACTATGGGACATAAAGATATCAACCACACAAGTTTTATTAATGCAACGCTGAGTTTGCCATTTGATAAAATCAACCAAGATTTTAGCAAATAGCAAAATGTTAACTAAGATTTGCTAAAATCTTGGTTGATTTTATTAAATGAGGTGATTTTATAAAATCGCCATAGAAATCTCTATCAGTTTTGTTCACAATTTCAAATTTCAATTAGACAGAAACGTGGAGGGAAGGGGGGAGAGAGGGGAGAGAGAGGAGAGACAATGGAAATTTCAAACTTCCCTAATTAAAGAGTCCTAATTTGGTTTGATATGATTAGAATAAATCTTGTGAGGTCAATATCTTATGTTTCATTAGCTATACCTAGGAAAACTCTACCAAAACCAGATCCATGTATTTCGACGTTGTTTTATGTTGTTTGGTTTTCGATAACTATAAAAGAGTGATTTGTCAAATCCTTCACGGTAAGGATTGCACTTCCACGAATATCACCATAAATTAAGGGTCAGTTTCCATCACTGTATTTTTGGTATTCTTGGACTATAGTAGTAATCAAATCAACTGATATATGTGTAGAGATCTAGAATGACTTGTGAAAGAATACCAAACATATCATAGCGGAAAACTCAGCCTAAATCTCTTCTATATTTTTTATTATCTTCACAAGTTATTCGTTTTACACTTTAAAAGGCAAACTAATTATGGAAACATTTCAAACTTATTTCACTAAGAGGACATAGTAAGTGTTTACCCAAGATTGTAGGAGCAAATTTTGAAGTTTTAACTTTTTCAAAAGGAGTTAGTGATGTTTGTCAAAAATTCTTACCAAACAGATTTTGAGATTTTAGTAATCTTTAAAAGTTGAAAAACAGCCTAAAATAGTATGATTTGAAGATGTTGCGTTTGGGGTGCTTTTGGGGTCAACTTTCAGATTTTAGGCTATTAGAAGCAAACTTGGCGAATAGTTGTTGTTCAACTTAAAATCTGACAATCACAGCCGAGAGGCGTGTAATGGGTAATCACAACCATTCGTTTGTGTTTTGGACGGTTCAGATTTTAACTAAAACTCTTTCGGGAAAGAAAAGAGTTCACTACATAGGTGTTGTGACTTGTGAGGAATCCGATCACGCAATAGTAGCCCTAAGAGAAAATTTTAGGTGCAAATAGGGTACCTCATGGTGCCCCTTGGCACGTCCATACTGTCTAAAAGTATATTGGACGGTCTAGATTAATTTGGACAGATAAACAGGAGGGAGGAAGAGGAGAGAGTGGGTGGATCAAAAGAGAGAGTATTTTAATCTGGACAGTCCAACACACTTTGAACAACCCAAATGTGCCAAAAGGGGCACCACGTCGGATGCTACCCTCTCGGTACCTAAAATTTTCTCCATATAATGAGAGAATATTTATCTGAAAGTTAACAAGAAAAAACTCATTCTACCTGTTTTATCTCTATCCTAGGGAGGCAAATTAGGACTTGAAACCTATCAACATTATCTGCTACTTCAATACATTATTTGGATTTATGTATCTAGCAACGAGATATGTGTTGGAAAAAATGTTTACTTTTTGTGTTAAAACTGAAAATACGAATGCAATAAAATTAGAACTCGAAACCTGTTAGAACTTGAAACTTGGAAATCGATGAAAATGAAAAGGTGATCAAGGCGAGTGAAACACTTTGTACTTAAGACAGATTTACCCCCGCTACGTGCTTACGGTTTGCACGGACGTCTATCTCCCAGCACTACTTGATCTTCATCGAACGAAAGTAGCACTCTAATCTGTTCGGTAGGCGAACCAATCTTGTGTTTGTACTCTCTTCAATGAAAAGACTCTTAATGAAAGTATAGAAAAATTAACAACACTGTAAAAATGAAAAAAAGATGTCATATACATAGGCAAACTGGTGACTCTACGAATAGTCACCAGGGTGAAGAGACACATCTATTCACGAAAGGACGCGTCCGTCCACAGCGAATATGTGCTAATGAAAAGATACAACTCCAAATCAAATCAAATCAATTTTTATTCATACTTAAATTAAATATTATAAACAAAATATTTTTTCCAACATTCCCCCACATGAATGAAATTGACTCAATAACCAATGCAAAAACAGTGCAAATGAGAGAGAGTACATGTGGAAATTTCCTACATGGGGTTAGGTGACTTTTGGCTTTGAACCTCGCCTTGTGAATAACTATCAGACTTACTAGCTAACCAGTGAACGTGATGTCTTGAATTGTTTAGCTGTTTGTGTAAGCCAAAACAATAGTCAACACACAGAATCTTTCCAAACACAGTTGGTTCTTATGGTTAAGCCCATTTTGGCCCTGGAACACGCGATTGGTTTCAGAGGGTGTTTTTTAAAAAAATTCAGCCTTACAATTCTCATAGAAGCAGCCCACTTTACACTCTCATACGTGACCTCTTATTAAGAGTATGCTACTATATCTCACTTGAATTTACCAAGGTATAAGAATCATTAAAAGTTAAAACTTAACCTAAATCGCTACAGGCATCACTGTTTCACCATAGGAATGAGTTGGAAAGAGATATCTCCTCAGTGATACTCCTAAGTCTTATATAACTCGGTTGTCCCGTTGAACCTAGATCTTGGGATCTCTAGTCAGCTAGGTTGGGTTGTTATTATAGAGCCTTTTAATTGGTAGGCTTTAAACTCATTCCCCTCGATGATCATTTGTTCTCTGGTCAAAATCATTTGGTTAACAGATTCGTATTTCATTATTGACCTTTAATAGGGCTAATTTTAATTGAGAACAAAGTGTTGTATGGTATTGTGTCTACAAATATCATGTCAGGACTTACCATATAATCTCGTGCCTTTCTAACGTTGAGTGTCAAACTTATGAACACCAATCAAAAAATGATCTGCAAATTTTTGGCATAGAATAAAAAAATTACTTGTATGAGTAATTTTCAAAAAGCATGTATGAGTTACTTGCAAAAATCAGGTTCTTTGCAAAAAGCACCACTTCCCCCACAATTATGTGATAATCTAGAATATTCACATAACTACCTATAGTTTTTCATGATTGTTTTGTCTAAACTCATTCTTTAGTGAAAACAAATGCTGAATGGTGTATGTCTACAAAATGCTTAATGGTGCATGTCTACAAAATTGAGACTTACCGTTCTTCGTGGTCCTCTATGCCTTTCCAACTACCGATGGCCATCGTATTATAAATCTTGGCACACAATTGAACCACAATGGAACATCCTCTAAGAAATGGCTTAGCCACTCCACTTACTAGCTTTTGTCTAACGCAATGAGTTGATCAGGCTTTATTGTAGACATTGCTATACACGCGTGAGGATTTCCAAAACACTATTGCAATATCCACCCTTGGATTCTAAAAATTTAAATTGGATACTCATATCACAATACGTTATTATTCAAGTATAGTTGACCAGTTGCAAGTGCAACAAACCCTTTAACTCTATGGAAATTATACATGTTGCTTCCCCCACCGTTTAACTTTATCTCCATCTTTGGTATTTTCAAACACATTTGTAAGAAATAGCACCCACATTAAGTAACTCACCCAATATCAAGTAACTCTTTACTCAATTTTCACAATTTTTCATTCATAAAATTGCTACGACTTTATATTAAATGCAACATGCATTCGATATACTCTTCAATGTTCATTGAATACTTTTCATAACATAAAAATCAACTCCACTGTATTTTAAATAAATATCTTTTGGGGTGTAGCTATTGGATAACTACAAACATTCAAGAAGATTATAGAAGCTAAAATATTCTAAATCTTAGATTTAATGCCAAATCAAACAAAGCCAACCCATTCGCTAAGTTTATTGAAACCCATTTACAAATAATCAAAATTATAAATTGGCATGTGTAGACACCTCGATTTTGACCCGAGAAACTTATCAAGCATTCCGAATGATGATATAGACCAATTGTGCATACCTCAAGGCTAAGAACAAGGCTTGAACTCACCAAACCACCCTAAACCATTCTAAACCCTCCAGAACAACCTTAGACCAACCAAAATGACCAAAATACCCTTCAAACCATCCAAAAACCTCTTCAAAATAAACCCAAGCCTACACCATCTTCTATTACATTCAAAACCCTCTTTATTGATATATAATACGTCTCAATCCGTTTTGAAATGAGGGAGATGTGCTCATTTTACTGAAACGACTTGTTTTCTCGACCTTTTGAGGGTAAAATGGTCACATACTTGGATGTAAAAATTATCTTGGGTTCAACCCACTTGGGTTAGAAATTAAACTCAACAAGCTTTCCAACGCTTCAAACGACGCACAAAACGGAGTTCGGTAGCACCCGGGGTAGTCCCGCAAAGTTTGGCCTGCAGGCCCTTTGAGCGCTTAAACCATGCGTGAACTAGAAATTTTCAAGGCATTTTTTAGCTAGTTTTCCACCTAAACTGCGGTCTCCCCTTGATTTTTAAGCTTCATTTTCATGCCAGAATCCCTCTAATAATACTCCCTCTCCAACTTGAATTGCAAATTACATTTTGCTCTCATTTTCTCTCTATATAAACCACCCTCCACCCATTGTTTAAGGATGCCACCCCTTAACTGATCTCTCTTTCTCTCTCACCCTTCAACAAACCAAAACCACTCTCTCTCATCCTTCAATCACGTTTTACACCCTCTTTCATCAATTTCCATCATCTGCAAGCTAAAAAGCACTACAAAAATCTCATCTTTAAGACCAAATACACATGGGTCTTTAAGATACCAACTGATCCTGACCACTTTCTCACTCTAAAACTCCATGGTCAGTCCCTCTTTATTGTAATCATCCATCAATTACAGCTCTATCATCCAAAATCAAATAAACCCACTTGATCATGCCAAAAAATGGTCATCTAACCTCCAATACACCCCATCCATTCAATCAATCATCCAATCAGCTCTACACTCACACTCCTCTGTCCAAAATGCCTCAACTCAAGCATATATTCTAAGCTACTACTCAATCATCCATCAAAACCCCAAGTTCAAGCCTTAATAAAAGCCAAAAAGGTAGAAAGCATTTGAAAAATCACATTTTGGTCATCCATAGGGAGACCAGTGAATTCATGGAGGTTCCACATACCTTCTATGAGCTCACAAGGTCTTATATATATAGAAATAGTTTGAGAGCTCGAACCATTTCGAGCTAAGATTTTTAGAATCGGTTTATATATATATATATATATATATATATATATATATAAACCGATTCTAAAAATCTTAGCTCGAAATGGTTCGAGCTCTCAAACTATTTCAGCCATTTTGTGGTTTCTGATGCTTTCTCATGTTGATATCATCATTTGATGACTTTTGGTTGGTTTAAATACTCTCAAATCAGCTTACTTCACTCTTGATCATTGATTAATGAAGCCAAAAATCATGGAAATGATGTTTTATCATCATCAAGTAATGAATAAGCTTTGTTTGTGGGATGAATAAGTGTATCTCACTCTTTTGAACAATGATCAAATTGTTTAAGCTCACAAAAGCACTAAATAATGGCAAAAAATCACAGAAACTCACAGCCCTTGAATGGGGCTTTAGCGCTCAATGCTAGGAGTATGAGCGCTCAAGCCTTGTTCAGTCTTGGTATTTCAATCTTGTTTACTTCAGTTCTGTATTCTGTTTTCACTTCATGAAGTGTGTGTGTGTGTGTGTGTGTGTGTGTGTTGATGTTTGGCTAAACCAACCTGTTTCCGTGTGTGTGTGTGTGTGTGTGTGTGTGTGTGTGTTGATGTTTAGCTAAACTAACACATTCTGAGGTGTGTGTGTGTGTGTATTGATGTTTGGCTAAGCCAACCTGATCTTTTCTCCCACTCATTTCAATCATGTTTATGCATGGCCCAATACTCATCTCTCACTCATGCAAGCATTTTATGTATATTTTGTCAATGTTTCTGGTTCATCAAGTACATTTGCATTATTGTGTACTATTTAAGCCTATTAATGATCCAAATAAGAGCAAGGAAGCATCAGAATACACAAGCCATGGAGATGGTTTAAATGCTCAAAGCATCTTTGAGCGCTTCAAACTATTTTCCAAAATTTTCGAATATTTTCATTATTATGTCTTGCATACTGCATTTTGTGTATTATGAAAAGTCTTTTAATGTTACACTTTTGCTTACTCAGGGCTTCTTCCCATGTTTGTCTCATTGACATGCTTCAACATGTGTTATTATAACCTTCTCATTCTGTTTAACCAACACAGATCAGTTTTCAAGTGAGAAGCAGTACATAAAATGTGTTTTATCAAATCAGAAGCATCACCAGCATGTATGGGTGAGCAAGAGGTTGAGCACTCAAACCTTTGATAGTGGATCAGATTGGTTTGGTCTGTTTTGTGTATTGTTCATGCTATTTTCAGGTTTCAGTCTCTATTTAATATATACCGATGTTGTTCTCCTGTTGTTTATTGTTATTTATGGTTCATGTTCATCCACCATCATCATCACACATGTAATTCATAATGCACATGCATAAACCGTAGTCTATCGTCGTGCTAGTATTGATACATGGTTCCCATCCCCATTTTCCGGACTTGGTTTAAAGTTGAGTCGCACACATTTCTTGTATAATCCCACAAAAGTCAAGTAGAGACCGGTCTTCAGACCGGGTGAGGGGGGTGTCGCAAAACTCTTCCCTTCTCGCAACTAAGCTCCCGAACCTAAGATAGTATGGTGATGACGGGCCAGTTTTCCTTATCTATTGAACGAGGCACGAGTCAATCGAGTTCAGTTCCTCGGGGACAATCTGCTAAAACCTGGGTAGCGACTCTGAATCGATCGAGATTCTCCGAAGGTGCATCCACACATGTATTTATGTTTTTAATTGTAATTGATTTGGCCTAAGTGACTAATTAAAAAGTCATAGGATTTGTGACTTATTCACCAAAGGTTACACCACTTCGCCAATGGTTACCACTTTTTCATTTACATCTTTTTATTCAGCAATGGTCATATCCCTTACTTTGAACCAAACGGTTACATCTCTTAGTTTTTTAACCAATCGGTTACATCTCTTGATGTAAACTCAAAAGTCATATCTCTTATTTTGAACTTAAGGGTCACATCTCTTGATGCAAATTCAATGGTTATACCTTATGGTGTGATCTCAATAGTCCCACCTTTACACATACATTTTAAAGAGAGTCACACCAATTCAAACCCTTTTTATGAATACACAAAATTATCTTTTCCGTTTCCAGTAAAAATTCGGCTACTATCTTCAAATTGAAAATTGCGATATAAACGTGTAGATGCCCGTTTGGGAATTACCAATGCTACTAAACAGTGTGGGGTCTCTCTTTTCCAAAACTAATTGACAAATGTCAATACATCTTGGCCACAAATATGATCCAACATGGAATTTTAAAAAAAAATTCTAATTCATAGAGCAATATACGACTGTTCGGAAATAAATAATGACTGTCCAAATAGATCCCCCAAAACAATACGACTGTTCGTGGCTTAAAGATGCCATTGGAATGGACAAATCTTTCCCATAAAAGCACCTGTTAATCAATTAACCGACACACCTAATCGGTTTGCTCCTCAACTGTTAGGAACATCCGTACATGCACTTTGATTTTTTGAATTAACGAATTACAAACCCATTTATCTTTCAATTTTGTCTATTCATATTTCCCATAATCCAAGCAAATGTAGGACCAAAACTTCTTCCAAATTGCAACCAAAATTCACGTGAGCATTTTCTAAGTCAACTTCTCATTCAATACTTATTGATTTGAAACCAATATTTCAACACTGCAAACAACAAAGCACATTATACATACCGGATATTGGATGTAATTAATGGCCATACTTGAGGCAAACACGACAGTAATGGATCAAACAGATATAGTTGGCCCATCTGCATAACCAGACTTTAATTTAAGTTCAAACTCTCTTTAGATATTCTTCTTTTGCCAGAAGAACACCAAGGTTCATGAATAAAAGTCGGAACTTTATGGATACTTCATCCGTTATTGACCCATTAACGGAGCAAATCCATAACTGCCGTAAAAATTGAGAAACAACTATTGACACTAATGATGGAAAGCTAATGACCCTACTAAAGAAGTGACACAATTATTCACCCGAATAGATGCCACCAAATAGACACGACTCTACACTTAAGTAATTACTAATTAATCCATTAAAATCAATACTGGTAAAAATTAAGAATTAAACAACAAACACATGTGGGTAATTGAAAAAACAAAATTTGCCAGCCTTTTCTGTAAGGATAACCTTTCTCAATCTGACATAGCCCTTGTCGTGCCCTTGTTTAAGTAGCATAAATCATAAATAAATAAGCATGCATATAAATCTGAACATGCAATCTCGAGTTTCTTTTGAAATTCATTTTCTAATTTGTTTATAAATAGAGCAAACATGAAGAAGAAATATTTTGTGCACGATTCAAGATTTGAATTTTAATTCAAAAGTCGCCCCCATTAAAGAAGTAATATTCAATCAATGGTCGCACAGTTTACAAAATAATTGTCCACTATTATATCATTGATACAACACGAATGTTAGGTGAATGGAACAAACTTAAGCGTCACATTATTCACCTTTCAGCAAAGAGAAGGATAACAGAACCAATATTATGCTCCAAAAGGAATTTACAAATCTAATAAATTATATATTAACAGTGGCAGCAGCGTATCGTATCCACGAAACGTTGCAAGGATTAGAGTTCAAATCAGCCAACACTTATTAAGCCCACAAAAGTATATCACAAGCAATATGTCCAAATAATATGTGATAATTTCTAAGGGCTACATCTACTGCTTCATAATTTTATTGGGATCGGTGCCTATTTTTCCACACTAAAGAACAGATGTCATTCATTTGCATAGATCAGTATGAGCACACTTGTAAAACTACAAATCACTCCAACAAAGAACATGGCCACATGCATTCAAATTCACTCCTACACTTCCATGGTCACCATTATGTTCCCATACCGATTACAATCAAATAATATAGGACAAGTAGGAACGGAAAGAATTTGACTACCGTATTAATAAGAACGTATACACAAAAAAATAAACACAAATCTCTCTTAAGATTGTTGGCAAATATGTTTACTTTTTGTGTTAAAACTGAAAATACGAATGCAATAAAATTAGAATTCGAAACCTGAAAATCGATGAAAATGAAAAGGTGATCAAGGCGAGTGAAACACTCTGTACTTAAGACAGATTCATCTCCGCTACAGTGCTTATGGTTTGCACGGACGTCTATCCCCAGCACTACTTGATCTTTACCAAACGGAAGTAGCACTCCAATCTGTTTGGTAGGCAAACCAAACTTGTGTTTGTATTCTCTCTAATGAAAAGACTCTTAATGAAAGTGTAGAAAAACTAACAACACTGTAAAAATGAAAGAAATATACCATATATGTTGGCAAACTGGTGACTCTACGAATAGTCACCAGGGTGAAGAGACACGTCTGTTCACGAAAGGACGCGTCCGTCCACTGCGAACAGGTGCTAATGAAAAGATACAATTCCAAATCAAATTAATTTTCATTCACACTTAAATTAAATATTATAAACAAAATATTTTTTCCAACAATATGTTAGCCTCCTTCATGCGTCATTTTTTTCTCCATTCAATCGGTCCATCATAGCCTTCTTCGTGCATGGAAGAGAAGGTCTAGCATGAACGATCAGAGCCTGTCAGGTTAGCCAAAGGATGATGCCCAAAACCGATTCAAGTACGCCTAAAACCCGAATTTTAATTCTTCTCTTAAAGCCCTTTGGATGGATTTAGGCAAGTCATCCTTGGCTACCAAACAAGACTCTGAATCTTCATACAAGACCTCTCTTCCCTTAATACTCATTTGCTAGCTTTCTGTGCATTGAACTACAAATATTACCCACAAGTGATGCATGTATATATAGGCAGCAGATAGAGATTAGGTTCCGATATTCCCACATGCCTTATCAGGCTTTACAGAATGTCAGAATCTGTATAGCCCGACTTGGCAATCCATATGAGTAACTTTAGTGTGGATTTCAGGGATCAACTTGGATTATTGTGGGATTTCGAATCAATGGATTTGACTTTGATTATTAGATGAGATTTCAAATTTTTATTTTTATGGTTGATGGATGTATTTCAGGATCCGATTTTGCTAGAGTTTTCTTCAGTAAAGTTAATGAAGTTGGCGCCGTTGCGAGACAAGAAAAGGCCGAACTAGGGGACATAAAGCTATCAACCAAACAAGTTTTTTATCCTAATTATATCTGAGGCAGTTTCATGGACACAACAAATAAAACAACATTTGACACCACAATAATTGGAGCCCCATGCTTATAATCGGAGTTGTTCAAGTTGTTTAAAACATGTTTTGTAAAAGTTCCTGTAAAAAATCAACTAATTTGGATATCAGTTAGGGTTTGATCAGTTCATTCAAGTTTATACTGTAAAATCTTATGGGAATCAACTAAATGAATTGATCAAGCCCTTACTGATATTCAAATGAGGTGATTTTTACATGTAATCTCAGAAATGTATTTTAAATAAATTGAACGGCTCTGATCATTCACATGGGGCTCACATAAAAAAATTTGTGTCAAATGTTGTGTTATTCGTTGTGTCCATGGAACAAAACACATACCACAAAGCACCCACTGATCTGACTAGATGTGATAAGAGCCATATCCGATAAAAAACTACATCATATTGCGGCACACCTCCAATAGAACTTGATAATTCAGAATTTACTAAGTAAAATCCCATGATTCACACTTATTAAGATCAACTTCTCCGACGCTATTGCACTGAAGCTGCCATGGATCAACGTCGGTATGAGGTAGTGAGAATGATTTCCTCGTCGGTGGAGTGGAATCGAAAACCCCACGTTCTGCAATATAATTGAAGAAGGTCCTTCCGTGGCTACTAGACATGCACCACCTTCCTGGGTTGCTCAAACTATGAGAGAGAGAGAGAGAGAGAGAGAGAGAGAGAGAGAGAGAGAATGGAAATTTCAAACTTCCCTAATTGAAAAGAGTAATAATTTGGTTTGATACAATTAAAACAAATCTTGTGAGGTTGATATCTTAATCTCCATAGTTTGGCCCTATCTTGTCACGTCGCGTTGGTAACTTCACTAGCTATATACCTAGGAAAATTCTACCAAAACCGGTTCCATTTATTTTGACGTTCCTTTTGTTGTTTGTTTTTTTTTTTTTTTTGGTAAGTTTTTTATTTTTATGGTTGATGGATGTATTTCAGGATCCGATTTTGCTAGAGTTTTCTTCAGTAAAGTTAATGAAGTTGTCCTTTATGTTGTTTGGTTTTCGATAACTGTAAAGACAGTAATTTGTTAAAATCCTTCATGGTTAGGATCACACTTCTACGAATATCTACTTAAATTGAGGGTGATGTTTCCACTATGACATTTTCGGTATTCTTGTATCACCATTACAAGTAATCAAATCAATTGATAATGTGAGGAGAATGACTTGTAAAAGGAATACAAAAATACTTAGTAGAAATCTCTTCTACATTTTTTATCATCTTCACAAGAAGTTATTGGTTTTACACTTTAAAAGGCAAACCAATAAGGGCAATATTTCAAACTTATTTCACTAAGAGCAACTCCAGCCTTGACTCTTTTTCTTCTTTTTTTTGTTGTCAAATTTGATCAAAAAATTGAGTAAAAGCTCAGTTTGGTATCATCCACTCCAGTGATAAACTCAAATTTTACTCAAAATCTGCTGTTCCGACCGACCAAAACCCTAGAAGTGTTCCACGACCACCAGCAAAACCCTAGACGTTGTTGCAGTTTTGATCGACCAAAACCCTAGGAAGTGTTCCCCGACCACTAGCAAAACCCAAGACGTTGTTGAAGTTCTAACCAACGAAAACCCTATATCGATCTGTGTTTTGCTAGAAAATCACGTCCACTGCAATTGAGAAAATCACATTGACAACAATCAAAACTACCACTGCTTTAGATCGATCTATGTTATGCTATCTTCTTTGGTGACGGCGACGACGACGGCAGTGGTGGAAGGTTGACGATGATGGCGGAGGAGGAGTTCCGGTGACAAGCACCATCACCAAGTTACCGTTACAAATTTGGGTAAAGGGTTGAGTCTCCCTCAATTTGGGTAAGGATTTGAGTAAAACTCAATTTGATATAGGTTTGATTCAAAGACTAGAGCTTAATTTTAGGTGTTTTTACTCAGATTTCAAATTTGGGTTTGGGTTTGAGTGAGAGCTGCAGCTACTCTAATAGCAAGTGTTTACCCAAAATTGTAGGAGCAAATTTTGAAGTTTTAACTTTCAAAAAAGGAGTCAGTGATATTTGTCAAAAATTCTTACCAATTTTTGAGATTTTTGTAATCTTTGAAAGTTGAAAAAGAGCCTGAAATGGTATGATTTGGAAGAAGTTGCGTTTGGGGTGCTTTTGGGGTCAACTTTCAGATTTTATGCTATTAGAAGCAAACGTTGCGAATAGTACTTGTTCAACTTATAATCTGACAAGTGGTTCCTTTTTTTTTTTTTTGCTCACTTTAAGTGATCATTTAGACCTTTAAAATCTTTATCCAGATATTCTCAGAAGAGGGTTTGACTTTCACAAGGATGAGAAGGATGAGAAGAATGAGAAAAGAGATTTTAAGATATTGAAGCGGTGGTGATAATGTCAAAATTATTTTTATTTGTGTCAAAACTGTAATGCATAAAAGGCTTGTACCTTGCACATAGTATACAAGGTTTTTAAACATAACAATTTTGGCACAAACAAAAACGGTTTCGCCATTAGCACCACCCATCAATAATCTTAAGTTCTGAAATTTTTTGAACCTTTTAGAAGAGAGGATTGACTCCGTCTTTTGAGCTCATTATTCCAGAATTATATTCTCAATCCATGTGGCTTTCAATCATCATAGCTTTTAAATTTGTTCAATTTGACCTCATGCATGCATTCATTCTGTCGAGACACTTGTTCTGCAACTTGAGTAGTTTATTTACTAGTATATATTCCAAGCTTCTTCAGTTAGAAAGTAAGTTAACCAAAACAAGACTCATGTCATCCATCATATCGCGAAGGAATACTTGTATGGTACTTGAAGAACGATAAGGATTGTTGGAGTTCTTGTGGCCCGATTCGATTTTAGTCGCACTTGCTAAACAAAGATATTACAGTGACATTACAGTGACTGATGATGTAAACGCTAGGTTATAAATACTTGTTTGATGATGTGAACTCTAGGTTATAAATACTTGTTATACGCACTACCAGAGGTAACTTGTACTCTTTCTGTTAAATGATTTGAACGGCAAATCCATAATAGAATTCCATTGATACAGAATACAGAAACCAAAGTAACAGATTACATAAATTGAGATCGAATTGAAAAACCGAATTGAATCTTGTGAAAACCAAAGTTTTCTTAAAATAAATTCTCCGCCTACCGAACATATTGTAGATGAACCGGTGTCTCTCTCCTAGAATATTTGTATCATATTTGTGTTGGACATCTTTATGATCGTTTTCAAAATGGAGCAAGAAAAATATAAAAAAGAAGAGATTAGTTGGAGCCACATTGAATAGATTGATAACCAAGATATTTTAGACCTTGATGATTTAGAGAGGAAGGTGCATTTTAGAGGAGGTTGATGATTTAGAGGATGGTTACTCTCTTTATCTGGATTTTAATTCTAGGGTTTGGCGGTTTTTGGCTTGTTTCTCTTGGTTCTTGGTCTTTTCTTTCGATTTGATATTTTGGGTTTCGACTTGTGCTTTTGGCTTTTGTATATTTTGGCTGTTGCCGGTTGGGTGTTGTTAGCTTGTGCTTTTGGCTCTTGTTTGTCTTTGTTTTCCTCTCTTGTTTGTCTCTGTTTTCCTCTCAAAGATTAATGATTTTTTTTTTTTTTTGCCAATCGAAAAAAGAAGCAGCTATTTTAGACCACATTGAAAGGGTTCGTGGTTACTGGTACTTGCCTCCTATAAAAAAATTTCCCAGTCACGACTGTCTTCAATCATTTAAAACCCATTCACATACACCTGGGGCCAAGGGCAGATCTAGGAAGCTATTCTGCCCTGAGCTACTTAATGTTTTGAACATGGTACCAGACATGAGTTGGGCTACACAACAAAAATATGGTGGGCTAAAATTTATTTAACTAAAATTCCACATGTAATTTTTTTTTTTTTTGCTTTTTCTCGACCTCACCTGGGCTACAGCCCACCGTCGTCCATGGGTAGATCCGCCCTTCTCTGGGGCCTATATCCATAATTGTTTGTGGGCCTCATATGTATGTGAAAGGTTGTTAATAGTTAGAGCCGAAATTGTTGTACATGTGAGAGATGGTAAACATCAAATCACCACCTTATCTCTCTGATTGCTTCATCCCTCTCCCATAAACGGCATCCAAACGAACCCTTATATCCATTAGGTCATAAAATTGCTGCTTTCCTTATATGGACGAGCATTTGAAATGCTATTTCCGTAAGTAGACTTCCTTTGCTTCAATATGATTTCAGTGTTCCATCCACTCCCTTCTCTTTTTGTTTTTTCCCTAGTTTTGTTTATTTGAAAACAGGGGAAGGCGCAGAGAGAGAGAGACAGAGAGAGAGAGAGTAGAAGGCTCATTTATGTGTTAATCTCAACTATTGATTTCAACAATGAGATGGAGTGACAATTTATTGTTGTAAAATATGCGTCTAATAAACAGGCCGCTAACCCAATGAGGGTTTTCTCTACTGGCCAGGAGGTTTGCTCCCACTTTGGAGGTGTGAGTTCCGTTCTCGGAGGTAGGCCAACAGGTTAGAAGAAAGTCCATATACCTAGGCTCATGAGGGTGTCCCACCTTTCCTAACTATTTCTCGCTATTTTCCGTTGGTGTTAGTTTCTTGCAGCCGACCCTAAGTGAATTACAGAATTAGTCTTATTCCGTTTCTCCCTGCTAATTTGAATAATTACTAGGTTTCCTTAAAAACATTTCCTTGATTGCCCTTTATTTTCATTTTCTTTTTTCTTGTCCAACAGAGCTGCTGGTAAAATCAAAAAAAAAAAATTGAGAATAAGATACCGGCCTCTAAAGAGCGTCGAATGAGATATTACTTTTTGCTCATAAAACATCGTCCCGTGATACTTCAAGACCACTCAATAATCGCTCCTGTTGAAGTCAAGACCTAGATTGACAACCTGGACAGAATTATTGGCAAGAGACCCAAACCCAAATGAGTTAAAGATCTCATTGGACAAGATTTAGACGTAAACCCGTTTGGAGGCCCGGAAAATTGGACTGATTAAAGCATGAGCCCGTATAGTTGGTACTTAGGCCGAAGTACCCTTCGAAATTCAACCAATAGCGGTAGCCATGGGCCAGTGATGGCATGCTGCCAAGCACCCATCAAGTTATTTTTCAAGGGATTGCATGGTCATAAAGATTTGACGTCTCCAAATTTTGAACCATGCCTAAACAGAAGATCAACCTGTTAGGAGTTGAGCTGTGGCATGGTAGGTCGTTTTTCACACCAAAAATATATTTATAAAAGCAAAGAATTAACCCTTATTCAGAAGAACAGTAGTTAAGTCCGACTGTCATCCGCAGGAACAGATTGGCTATGTTACAATGGTTTCAATTAATCTCTAAATTAATTCTAAGAAAACAATTGATTGAGATTTGATTTTGAAAAGCTAATTAACTAAAAAAAACATAAATTAAATAAGATGAAGATGGTGAGAGAAAGAGTATAGGGTTTGGAATCCACCCTTACCGAGTAACCATGCATTCGGATAAATCAAATTTCTATTCGAATCAATAAATAACTATAGCTAGGGCTTGCAATCCCTATCGATAGTCAGCAAGAGGATATTTGTGATTGTTAAAAGGCATAGACTATCCCATAGTACGGACTGTCTCACTGGCATGGTGTCACTCCACCCAAAGGCACGATCTGTCTTACTAGCATAATTTATCTCAGAACTCCAAGCACAACATTGTGAACAATTATGTGAACGGGTATTTGAAACTAGTATACAAATACGCAACTGATTGAAAGAATAAAAACTATTTCATAAACTGAAACATGTTCTAATCACATAATCCGATCCGAATAAAAATCCTAGTTCATATAAAATATATCGTTACATGGAGCGGAGCTTCATCTTTCCCCTAGATGAGAGTTTATTTGGACATAGCCACAGCCTCCTGTGTTTTCTTTTGTTCCGCCGTGTCCGAAGTCCACCGTGATGCGTGAATTGCTTCTCCTTTTATATCCCACTAGTTTTATACCTTGTGCAATGCACGAGATTGCGTGCTCATTGGTTATGATATTGTTTATTAAAGTTTGGTTGATTTTAATAAAACCTTTTTCTTTTCACATAATGGCTATTGAGTGCTTTCAAGTAGAATCCAGGAGAGGTGTTGTACTGTACATGTTGTGCGCTGTGTTGTGCGGCAAAACAACGTAATTTTGTTCATTTTCTTGGTACACTTCAATAGGCCCTATTTGGAGAGTTAATTTTGAAGTTCAATTTTAGGAAATTTAGGCTCTTTAGGGTAGGATATAGTGGTTTTAGGCACTTTGGGTTTAGGTGCTTTGAGTTTAGGCACTTTGGGTTTAGGGTTTTGACACTTTGTAGTGGTTTTTTCCTTCTTCCAAACAAGGTCTTTGGTAGCTTCAGAGGTGTGCCGAAAACTACATCGTTTACCACACAACACCCACCACAGATCCTTTCAAGTAATAGCTCTATTAAATCTGGAAACTTTTACCGTAAATTGAACTTTTGCTCCTCTTTCATAGAAATGCATACATCATGGCCACTTGCCTTGGTAGGGCAATTTCTATGGGGCTTTTATTCGTTCTCAATAAATCCATTCGAATTCTCTAGGTTCTTAGCAGAATTGCCTAATCTCTCTTCCTAGCTTTGGAATGTTAATTAGTTTTAGAAGACAGGACAGGAAATCGGATTTTCTGAATATCTCTTCCTGAGTGATCAAGACTTTAGTTTCCGAAATTAAGTCCAGTGATCTCGTCATATAGCCTTGAATCTCACCCATTTACTGTCGATGGATACAATCATACAACTCAAGGACAAGCAACAGAACAAATATCAGAGTTGTGTTGGATAATAAAGCAAGACAGTCACAGGAAAAATAATTAAAGAGGGAAAAACCAAAAGTAATAGTTACATTAGACAATGACAATGGTCAAGAACTCAAGTCCACTCATTATGTGTTGCATATAACATAAGCTTGAATATACAGATTTTCAGGTTGCTAAAAATGGCATCAGCGTCAACGGATCTTTTTTCTTTGATTATGAATCCTCAACTTTGGCACTTTAAATGAGCATGAAAAGAAAATCAAAAGTACCTTCGCTACAGTATGAAGGATGTTTCTCCAAGCACAAACACAAGTTGTAACCTCCTCCAGAATTCACCTTCCAAGAGCAGATGAATTCTCGCCAATTTTTCAAAAAATCCTAGAGTGTCTTTCCCTCCAAAGATAATAAACAGAGGCAGCAAGGCTCAATTGGAAAATGAAAGAGCTCAAACCCTTAGAACAGTTGTGAATACCCTAACATGTCTCAGAGGAGAGGTCCAGAGTACCACCATGCCTTCCACATTTCGTTTTGACCTCACTCGAAACCAAAGCTGCATATTGGCAATCAACAAAAAAGTGGCTATGGAACTCTGGTAGCCCAAAAACATAAAAACACAAGACAGATCAGAGTTAATGCCCCATGCCCCTAACCTGTCTTTGGTAGGCAATCTGCCCAAAATATACCCGCCCACTGGATGAAGGACCGTCGAGGAACACTGTTCTTATGTCAAACCGTATTCCACCAACCCAACTCAGTGGTTTTAGAACGCATGGCCATCTGAGCAGATTTTCTATTATAGCATCCATGGGGAGTCAAAGTCCAGACCACTCTATCCTCCCTAGAAACACTTGGCAAAAGGCAAAAGCCCCAAGGCAGTGTTAGCAATGATAGTGAAATGCCACATTCAACAAGTTTACTATTCTAAGATATAGAATATCAATGGCAAAATACCACGTTCAACAAGTTAACAGGTCGTCTAAAAGGCATTAGAGTAGTACCTGTTGTTTAGAGAATTTAACATCCATGTAATGATACATCCTGTCCAAGGTGCAAATCCTACAAAAAGTCCATGATATGACCAACCCTTCCAATTTAATATCAAGCATTCTATAGAGAAAATCAGGTCAAATAGTCTAATTAATCAAGAAATTAACAGTTAGAAATATGGTAATCTCTCATCCCATTCGAGCCATTAATTTCTTATGGTAATCTTCTGCAGGTCAACCCAAGACTAAAGCATAATAAATTGCTGCACTTATAAGGAATTTAGGAGTAAAAGCTCACACCCACTCTAACTCACTTTGATGCATATTCAGCAGATAAATTTAGGTGAGACCTCATCTTAAAAATTGATCATGACGAAAAATCTTAAATGCTCTCAGCCACAACTAAAACAATGTACTGGAAGCAGGGATTCAAATTCTATAATCCAGCTACAAATAAGATTTCCCTAAGTATGCCTAGCCATGAAATAGTGAAAACAATACCATTAAGAGAAACTCCTCTATAAGAATTGCAGAAAAGAAAGACGATTTGTCAGATAGCGCCGCTCCAAAAAATATCTCAGTTACAGTGCTTTCAATATCTTCTATGGAGACCTTAACTCCTGTTTACAAATCAAACTTCCAATTTTCAGAACTCTAGAAAAAGGAACTGATAGACGATACTCCAGAGTCGAGACAGACACCAAATCATTAAAAATCATTAATGGCATCAAAACAAATATTAAGACGGACCAACAAAACTCACCATACATGTAGGACCGTCAACATACATAAAGAGACAATAGGATGGCATGACCATCTCCCAGGTATAAGCAACTCTAATGCATGTTATATTCAGAACTAAAACATTCAAATAAAGTGTCAGCACAAACAAAGTCAGATTTCGCCTCCATCATTCAAGTAGGGGGCCGGTTAATGCAGCTTACGCAGGAGACATCAATAATTGACATCAAATATCACCAAAAGTGCAATAAACCATAGACCATAGCTAGTTTTACAGCAGTGCATCATCTGATTCTACCAAGAAGTGGGGTTTAGGGAAGTAGGTTAGTTTTGGCTGTCACAATATATAGGCACAACCCAACGATGAAATCATCTAGCTCAACCAACTGAAGTACACAATTATAGAACTAAAAGCCCAACCTATCGAAGAGGGGTTCAACAACAAAACAAGGAATTAGAAGGACAGACCACCATTCCAAACTGCACTAACATAAACTTCAAGAACTAAAAACAAGAAATTAAAATGTATGAAACCAATAGTCAGCATAAGAATGTAACTTCTAATGTCATACCATAGTAAGGCACCGAATCTATAGAAAAATGCCACCTCAAGACCCCACTTGACCCCCTCTCCCTCCGGCCCTGGTTGCGTGCTCTCTTCTTCTTGGTTTTTCTTCTTTTATTTTTATGATATAAAATGTCATAATTATTCGATTTCCAGTATCCCTGCTGCTACTTTTTATGCAAAAAAGTGAGCTTTCAATAACAAGTATCCTTCTTACAAAAAAAAAGAGCAAGTATCCCATACTTGTAAAAAGTGGTCACTTCTTCAAAGGATCCAACTGCTTCTCCCTTTCCAACAGTTAGATAAACCATTCAGAGAAAAAATAATAATATTGCATTGTATTATTCCAAGCCTCCAAAATGAGTTCATTTACAGTTAAATATCATCTCATAAGCTAATTTTATTGCACACAGCTGTGATAAGTACTAAACAGATTTCCAATTATCTGTGAAGACAATTATGAGGATACTTTTTCCGCATCAGATGATAAAGGGGACTATAGACTCTGAATGACTATATAATTATATCCGAAGCTAAAACAAAGACATTTATACTCTTCATGCCAACAATAGAAAGACCAAAGCCGAATGAGTGATGTGGGTACGTGAGATAGAGAGAGAATGAGAGACAAGCAAACCCTACCACAACAAAAGGGTTCTCCCTCAGCTTCATCATAATTTTAGAAATTTGATTTCCGAACGAAAACTTCAAATCTTGAACTGAAAATAACTTCACATGTTCTTCAAGTACTTAACGACGATCAGTTGGACAAGAGAACTCTCTCCTCGTTCTAACTTTCTTCCAAATGGAAAGTTAAGATAAAATGAATAATAAAAAATAATAACTAAATATTTTAATTTTAGATATAACTAATAAAATGAATTATTTATTGAAAAGTATAATTAATTTAATTAGTATTGTTTTTATGTATTTATTTTATCATAAAATCTAATATGACTGTACAAGGGCAAATAAGTCATTTATTCGGGGGTGCTAGAGATCAGCCTCTAGAAATTACCCTAAAAATCATTCGAAATGGCATCGTTATAGGCACTATAAGCACTGAAAGGGATACCAAAAAAATCACTCACAACTACGTCATTGAGTCCAAGGAGCATAAGAGATGGGGTTTTTTTTTTATAACTTAATTACCTCTACATCATTGAGTCCTATTGTTATGTACAAAAACTGCCTATTGTTGGTACTATTCTCATCCTACTTGAGTCCAAAAGGTGCATTCTGCCTGGTGACTAAGAAACGAATATGCGCTTGAATTGTATATTAATTGAATGTATACCCAATGTGCCCATAGCATGCATTCCAATAAACTAACAGATCCACGTATCCATGTTCCATGTCTGTATCCGTGCTTCTTGGTGTGTCATATTGCCAACATTTTGGTTACAACTTCCATGAAAAGTCAAAACACAGGTGAAAAGAACAACAACTTGTTTCGATTGCCCATATTAATATTAACAGTTCATATCAAGTGTAGTCATTGGCATCTTGACCATGTAACTAGCTCCAGTTCTTCTTTGCTGTTAAATTACCAGATCGTCACCATCTGAGGTAGGCATCATCAACAAGATACTCCCTCCAATATTTTTTTCGTCATTTTTTAAATCATGCCACTCTTTCAGATTGAAAATGAAACATTTTTTTTTCTTTAAAATGGTGCAAAAAACACTAAAAACGACACACCTAACATTAGAAACCACTGAAAGTTCTTGCCTTGGGAAATAACTGTCCTGCTCAACAACATTGTAAGGGGAAGCAAGGAGATAGCAATGAGGTTTTTTGGTGTTCGTGAGGGTAAATTCTTCAAAGGGTTTTGAAAGATCAGATATCACAGTAGTTTCAAATCATGGTGAGGCATGGTAATCAGAAGAATAAAGCCAGGATAACAAAAATACTCTTTCTAAGTTGGTGCAATTCATGACTTGCATTTCTGCATAGTTTCATGCAATGGGGGTGGTTCTTAGTGAGTAAATGGTTGTTTCCCTTATAGGTTCAGTTAATAAGTCACACATTTTAGAGTAATCCTACCTTGAAGTATAGTGGAATGTCCAAATTAACATCAGATGAAATAGTTTACTTTTTTAGGTCACAACATCGCTAATTCTTGTCTAAAAGGTGCATGGGCCAAAGGATTCGAAAGCAAAAAGGTTGTCCAAGTTTCAAGGAGTGACGGTTTTGTCACTTCGCCTGTCTTGTTGTAGCGTCTTGGAGTTTTGTCCTAGCGTTGTCCTAACTCATGTACCCTTGTGTCCTAGCTAGTATTGCCTCCAGGGAAAGAGATATGTAGGCACAGAAGTAACTAAAAATGAATATCCTTACCCAGCAGTAATGTACGAACTGAGGCATCTTGACAAACCAATAGACTTGAACCTTGTTCGTACATGACCCAATCAATTCGACCAGGCACTCACAATCTATTTTCATTATTCAACTCTTTGACAACAGGAAAAAACCATTGTTCGCAAATTTATTGTGCGCACAAGCCACTTTTTGGTCATCTAGAAACAATTTTTCAGGATGATCTTAGCTGAATCCTATGATAAGAGAATAAGTTAGGTGAATGTCTTTGATAAGGGAATGCTAAAAGACCATATCACAACAACAATCTATCAGTAGTTCTAAAGCATCTCTGTGGGACACATCCTCCAATGGTAAGCCTTTAAGTATCTTTTGTCTTTAAAGCATCTCCAAGGGTAAGCCATTTCTCACACCAAAGTAATGATTTGGCAAGAGGCCTCAAAAAATGACCTCCATTGGTTGGCCACAACAGTATTAGTGTGTTGCTATGTGTATTGTTCCAATTGCTATGAATTGATCTAAGAGATCCAACGGTCATGAGGCGGTAAGATAAAAGTGGCTTTAGCACCATTGAGCAACTTCGCCATAATTTAGAAACAATATTGTAGCAAGATTCAACTAGCCGTGGCATAAAGAATGGCTCAAACATTAGGGATGCTCTCATAGCTTCATGCCACAAGCACATCTCAAGTAGCCGGCCGGCTTCCGGCCATGCTACGAGCCTAGAACTTGGAAGTTGGTCATGATCATTACCAGATGTTCCATGTACCAAGCCAAGACACATAAACAACCACCATCATTTCCACAGCCCTAATTCCAAATGATTTCTCAGCACTCAAGATGACCCATATATTCCAAACAAGAACATTTTAACTCTTTTATGTCCCTTGTAGGAGCTACGAAATCATAGCCGGAATGATGTTGTTAGGTCCATAAACTATGTTCGAAATTCTACTCCGTATTTTGTTTTTAGTATGAGAATTCTTATTAAAAAGAACCACATGAGAAACAAAGCCAAAGAGAAAAACAAATGAAAACTTTCACTGTTGCCTCAGAAGAAGGCTACCATGGTAACACCACTAGCTTACACACAGAGGCGGAGCCAAGATTTTAATGTATGGGGAACGGGTTATATCTCTGGAGCAGATGCGGGGCTATATAATTTGAGGATATATATAATAATAGAGTTGTTTTAAATTGTAGCTGGGGAGAAAAGAAAAAAATAAAACAGTAGCTAAGCCAGAACTAGAAATGGGGTTTTTTTAATGATCAGATCCATTCGTTTTGTAGAAATTATGGAGAACAATAACCCTGATATTCTAATCCTCCTCATTGGATTGACGCCAGGCCATGTGGCGTGGAAATAAATTTAATTATCTTTAAGCATAAGACAAACCGGGGAAACTATAATTATCTTTAAGCATAAGACACACCGGGGAAACTACAGTACAGTGCCGCATGTTGGACATGTGGATTTGTGTTAATGCCGCATGTCCAACATGCGGCATTTGCTTAGGTGGACGGCCAAGCCACGTCGGATAGGGGGTTTGCGTGCCATGTAGAATGCCGCATGTTGACATGCGACATTGATATATTTTTAAAAATAGTTAGAAAAAAAGGGATATTTTGATGAATTGTTTTGAAATTCGGTATATATCGGCAAAAAACCCTATCCAGTACCAGTATGATTTCAATGGACGAAAATTTCACTTTGTCAAAATCGTAATCGATGAAGAAAGCTACAACCGCCTTTCCCTTCTACCAAACCAGTGTTGCCCTTATACTTTTGAAGTAGTATTTTATTCCTGCCTTTGCCCATTCATCTGCCCGAGAAGCTTACCGGGCTAGCCTCAAAGCCAAAGTGGCAGACGAAATTGCTGCCCGGCCCTCTCCCTTATTATGTATAGGAATGATATGTGGCGCCCTTCCTTGCCACAACCATTCACCTTTTGTTGTAACAAGGCCTCCCAGTAATTGTATTTGGAAGCCCATTGGTTTTTTCCCCCTAGTCCAACTCTTGGTCAAACACGACTCATACAAGTATTGGGCCCACCAATGCATTTATATAATGTAAGTGTGTGTGGAGTCCACACACTTGTGTGTTTATTTGGGTAAATTGTGGATAACTTTTGTGTGTGTATGTATCATTTCTGTATAATGTAATGCCTCCTACCAATTGCTATAATCACGTGGACTCCAGCAGCATAAATCATAAGGCCCAATCTAATGCTTGATTCATCACTTGATTTAATTTTGATCACGAGCTTTAATTTGACAATAAATTTGTGTTTTTTATATTGAAGCCTCAAAATATCTGTCACACATAAACAAAGTATCAATCTCCAAGTAACAATAGGTAAACGGGCTTAACAAGAGTAAATTAGAGGGCGTAAATGTGAAAAACTTGAGTGCTGGTCAGGTATGGTCATGTAGTGTCAGACGCTCATCTCGACAGTCCAAAAATACTTTAGACGGCTTGGATTACAAATAGAGAAAGAGGAGAGAGAGAGAGAGAGGAGGGAAGAAGTCTGGACCGTCCAAAAGTGACGGCCTAGATGTTCAATCGGGCACCACATTATCATACTCGACCGGCACCCAAGTTTAAGAGGGAACCGATGTTGTTCCATTAGTTTTGAACCCCGAACCTCCCAACACTTAATAAGTATAAATACATGGTTATCATCTCCAACGTTCGGGCAAGCAGCAAGCAAACGAAGCTAGAAATTTTGGCCAATCAAATAATGAAGTCAGCGTCCAATATTATTGAACTCACCCTCTCCAACCAACACCAAAGTGTCTCACCCTCCACCACTCGGCGCCCACTTAGTGTTCCCAACATCTTTTTCCGTTACTTACTGAAATGTACAGTTAAAAAGAATAATTGAGCCTCTACATGACAGTGTCCTACGACTATAAAATAATTACTCCTTGAACCGACCGCCCTAAGTTTATTGTCCTTCCTTAAAATTAAGATGCAACCACCATGATATATAACAAAGAACATATAACGGGGGGGGAAAAAAAAAACTCTTAACTGTTAACCAATCGTGACCTGATCATACACCAATGTGTAACATGAATTTTACTTCGTTACAACATGGACCACACCTATGAAGCTGGTTCACAAATTGTGCGGCTGTGGTTCAAAATTATGGGGTTTCTGGTTAATTTTGTCAGAGCTTTATTAATTTTTGTAGGCATGTACTTTACTAATTCGTAACCACACTAAGACAATATAGATTATAGTAATTGGTGGCAAATGCAGGATTCTTATAAATTAACAATAAAATATTATTCTTATATAGTAACGCAATTCTGTTTCTTCGTAATTATTACAAACAAAACCTAAAATATGACCAAAAAAAATTGAAATAATTGGAGGGTGTGCAGGGATCGGGCCCCTTGCACCTCTTAGGTCTGCCTTGAGAATAATGTCACGAACGCAGATAAATGTTAATAAATTCGGATACAGATATGTTTTGCAACTGTCAAATACAGATGAGTCTCACAAAGCACATAAAATGTAAAGTCTACACACCGGATAATCTTGAACACATTTATATCGATTTTGGCATACATTAATGTACTTCCTCCATCTCCATCTTCAATTGAATGAAATGCTGCCTTCAATCAGGGATCGCCCGTGATTTGTTAGCCGAAATGACAGTGAGAAGTAGATACAAGAGAAAAGCTAAGTAGGAGAGATGCAGAGAAATGATGATCCTGTCACAGAATCTACCGAAATTGTCACAAATGGCAATCCATCCAACATGTGTATTTCCAAATTTACCCACGAACCCAATTGCCGTTGCAGCAGCACTTGCAGCCATAACCAAAGTCGTCATAACCTGTCCCAAAAAAAAAAAAAAACTCCAAAATCATAAATAGTACATAGACAAGTATTTGTATGCATGTCTACAGAAGTTATCTAGTCAGGGATCCCCAAGTCTAGGACTCATAGTTCTAGATCAAATTTGTATGCATGTCTACGAGAGTTATCTAGTTAGGGATCCCTAAGTCCGGAACTCATTGTTCCAAATCAAATTTGTATGATCTGAACCGTCTAATATGCTTAAAACATGTTTTTAAGAGTTTTGACGAGAAATTATCAACAAAAAAAAACCGGGGGGCTTAATCCTAATAGTTTTCCATAAAACTGTATATGTATAAGAATATAATTTGAATTTTTGCAGAAGCGAATAATTACGTTTTGTATATGTGTGAGATTATGTTTAAGTTTTTTTTTTTTTTTTTTGAACTGGAAAATATTTCATTAATATATAAAAGCCCGAAAGCCAAGACATACGGCATATACACAATTGTAATACAAAAACAGAACGAACTGATACTACTATGGCTCGAACACGAGCACAACACAAAGAACCACGACGGGCATGGGGCTCTAAGACTCGTACTGCAAAGCAAACGCAGATCCATAAAACGGTCGATGCATAGGGTCCTACCCAAGCTCAATAGTATCCTACGGTTCAAACCAAAACAATGATAGCCCAAAAAGAAATGGGCACTTCCTGGAAATTAAATACAAGACAAAACCAAACTACTAAAATCAAAAATGAAAAAAGACATCAGGGCTAAACAACAGACAATTGAAATCACCCGAGTCAACCCACTGAGTTACACTGAGTCACCTCAGAAACACCGAGTTTAGACCGAGTCACCACTTCGGGATAGGAAGCAATGCTCCATAGTCGCCGCCTTCGAAACTCTGGAGCTTTATTAGTCGGAGGGTGCGCAGCCCGCGCTATCATCACCAAAACATCAAATCTAACCAAGGGGAGGAGCGGAGAAGGAGGTGGTGGTTGAGGGGGGGTTATGGTGGAAGCAGAGGGAGGACCTGGTGGAAGAGGGTGATGTGAAGATGAGGTGGTGGTGGGTCGAAGTGGTGCGGTGGTGAGAAGAGGACGGGCAGCGGTGGAGAGGGGGCGGGGGGAGGTGGGCCAAGAGGCGGAGCCTCACCTCTCCCAAGCAGAACCAGAAAAGGGAAAGTGAAAGAAGGCAGAGAGAGGGGCGGGCTGAACAAGGTAGGGTGGCGGAAGGGTACAAGAAGTGGCGGCTGTGGTAAAACTAGGGATAAAACCTTAATAAAACTCTCTTTTAGAGAGAGAGGCTCTCAAACAGAGAGAGAGAGAGAATAATTTTTCCCCCCGATTAGTTAGATTATGATTAAGTTGCAAAAAAAAATTGTTTTGTTTATTGTAAAATATAGAAAAATAACCATTTAAATTTCTTAATCTAAAATCTGGTCCCGAAAGCATCTCAAAGCCAACTTCTGCGAAATCAAATTTTAGATTGTTTTTAGCTTCTATAGGAATCTTCAAAAACCCTAAATATTGCGGATTTTTTTTTTTTTTGACGAACTCTACAGAAGTTAAATTTATCAAAACTTATTTCTAGAATTTTCCGCGATCACAAACTTTGAAAATTATGAAAAATTATCCCACTCTTCCAACACCATATGGAAATTCACGGTTTATTAAATTGATTGACAAGAATGTTACCAGATCATGGAGGAACATGAAGAAGTACTTCTTGTTAGGGCCCGAGCAATACCGATCAAGGATTCCAGCGGCAAACAAAGAAACCACAGAGAAGACACATGAAACTAGATTTGCAACAACAAAGAACCTGCAAATTAAATTTTTTTGAGAGTAAATTCTTGGCATAAATGTGATGATAATGACACAATGCATAGAAATCACACGTCCTTTAATTTTCCGCTACTAATGTTTATGTCAGAAACAGATCAGCAACTGTCACACTGATAATAATAATAATAATAATAATAATAATAATAATAATAATACACACAATTCGTTGTTCGAAATAGAGGAGTAGTAGGGTTCAAAAAA
This sequence comes from Vaccinium macrocarpon, assembly GCA_022606695.1. Taxonomy (NCBI): domain Eukaryota; kingdom Viridiplantae; phylum Streptophyta; class Magnoliopsida; order Ericales; family Ericaceae; genus Vaccinium; species Vaccinium macrocarpon. The sequence continues at coordinate 29,315,443 of CM040174.1, read as the reverse complement.
AAAAAAACTCCCTCCCAAAACGTCTAGGAAAGATAAATAAACGGCACAGATTCTCATTCTATGGATCCGAATCGTCCATTTCTTTTTCCCCGAACATTTACTAAGAAAGTTTATATGAACCCTAACAATCCTGTTCGAAATACAACACATCATACAAAAAATGATAAAATCACACTCATTTACATACTCACACTCACAAGAGTGAGAGAGTCCCAAGCACACTCCCGCCCAAACACTTGTGATGAGCATTGGGCCTAAGCAATTTAAAAGATTTGGGTAAAAATAAAGGTTTAGCATTGGCATAACCAAAAGGAGTTTTGAGTTTTGACCCAAATTTGATTTTTAAAATAGAGGACAGGGTTTGAAATGCTATATATCGTTGTTAACTTCAGCTTATATAATTTCCTTTTTGGATGTAGTCCTTAATTTTATGTACTGCCTGTTATTGTGTACCAAACACCTGAATATTTTTGACCTTCAACCAGGCAGGCAATAAAAGAAGATGGTTTTAATTATTCTACTCTACTCTTAGATCTTTAATAAGTTCTTTTCAAAGTAACAAAAATGTAGAAAGCTCGGTCGAAGAACACGGAAATTTTTTGGCTACAATTTTTAGATTTGGCTCAGGGCCGGCCCTAAGGGTAGGTTGGATGTGCATGAGTGATGCCATTAGTGAAAATTGTACCAATATATATGCTAAGATACAGAAAAAAGAAAATAAAAAGCATGTTCATATCTTACGTGAAAGCAGAGGAGTAGCTATACTGGGCGTCCATCTGGGTGCCATATAAGATGACAGTTTGCTTATTGGTGGTCATAACCAATGCAGCAGATAATGAAGCCACTGCTGCTAAAATTCTCAGGAAAAATTGGGTTGCAAATGAAGATTTTGGAGGGTTTTTGGGAGGTGGGTTTTGCATAATCTTGATTTCAACACCAGCCATTAAGGGAAATTTGATGAAAACTGAATCAAAAACAGGGGAGATCTAAGGGGAAGAAATTGCATGCAAGACAGATGTTAGGAACTTTTTGGGATAATAGGTTCAGCATTTATAGATGGAGGAAGTTAGGAATGGTTGAAGGTTGGGAAGGTAGTGATGTGAGTAGACAAAAAACAGATAGTATAAGGAAAAAAAAATTGGGTACCGAAAGGGTACCATGTGTCCATGCTAAGCACGATCTTGGCCATCCAAAAATGTTTTGGATGGCCCAGATTGATTTTCTCTCTCTCCTCTTCCGAACTGTTGGATTGCGCTTTGGATAGTTGAGATAGTCGATCAGGTACCACATGAGCAATACCCACCTGACAGTGAAAAATTTCTCCAGTATTAGGCGTACATAAGTTAGTTGGGGACAATTCTAGATCCCATACAGATGATCCGAGCCGTTCATGTTTTTCAAAATGATATTAACTTATACCCTATTTTTAAAAAACTAGATAAACAGATGGAACATTTATTAATATCCGATTGAGTTTATTTTTTACGATGTACAATTAAAAATTATTTTGAAAATTATTAACAGCTCCGATCATTCATGTGGGATCCTGAGCAGGCCCAAATAAAGATTTTTGAATTTTTTGTACAAAAAATCTATATTCATATGTTTTTCGATAAAAAAGAAAGAAAGAAAGAAAGAAGATATCTTAAAAATGGTGTGTTTCAACTTTCAAGTTAGCACTAAAAACAAGGTTAGCCACATGGGGTTGGTCTAAATGGTTAGTACCAGTATTCGAAACGAATTCTGTGTGCTCTCCTGTCCCTTTGGCACGGCAGGTAGAGTCAGGTTGTCTTGTTCTTTGGGCAGGAACAAATCAAAAACGGATTAGTATAAGTTTTTTCATTTTGTTTTTATTTAATTTTTTTTATATTTGTTAGTCTTGTATTAAGATTTTGTAGTTTCTGAATTTCTTTCGACGAGACGAATCTAACAACTACAAATTTATGGGCAAACCAAATATTATTTAATAAAGTCAAAATTAATCCAATAATTCAAGTATTTTGTTTTATTCAAAAAAATATTTGGGTTGACCATAAATTTATACTTGTTAGATTCGTCTTGTCAAGAGGAATCTAGAAATCACAAAATCTTAATGCAAAACTTAAAATGCAAAAAAAATTGAATAAGGACAAAATGAAAAAAACCAATAATCCGTTTTTGGTTTTTTTTGCCCCAAAGGTGAGCTCGAATTCAAATTTCTGCCCACTAATTAATAAGTTATTAAAAAAAATGAAGGCATACAAGTAAAAAAAAAAAATCAAAATCAAAATTAATGTTAAATTGTGTCACTTTTTAAATGTTTATATCTTTCAATCTATAATATCATTTACAATTTTGAAAATTTCGTTTAATAGAACACATCGAAACTTTATGCTATTTATATAAATCCTGCATTTTTTTTAAATTTATTGTTGTTCCGGAAGCTTGCTAGGCTTACCCCTAGGCCAACCTTGATGGCATGCCTTACCAACTTTCGGTCTTAGTTGTTTCTCTACACAATCAATGGTTTAAATTCACTAATGCGAATCTGGACTGTTGATTATCAAGATGAATGGCTCGAATGGGTTGACAAGGCCTGTCGTACAAAGCCCCGAGCTCATTTGAAATATACTCATAAGTCTTTTAAGGTATTTTTCGTCATCTTATATGAACTTTTATTAATTTTGATCTATGTTTTTATAGTTCTCCGATTTCTCTCATCAAGTACGAAAATCAGCCCTTAGTGATGCTGAACATACACTTTGCCATTCTCAGCACACCGGGAGACCCCATTCTACTAACTAAAAAAGACAACAAAAAAAAAAAAAAAACCAGCTTATTGTTGTTTTCAAGACATGTCATTTTTTCATAACACAACACATAAAAAGTCGTGAAAAGCCAATAATATCGCATAGGGGTGGTGCTATTCTTTGCAGATGGTTAGTATGTGTTACTGATGTAGCATAATTAGTTCCGTTCTTGTTGTATTAAATTTGGTAGAACTATTCTCGTGGTTAATTTTTTAGTCATTTTTTTTAATTTACCACATCATAACTATTGTATTGAAAATGATTTAAAAACAAAGTAATGACGTGGCAAGTTATGACTGCACTATTTTCTAAGTCAAAATTGACATCATAATTGGTAAAGTCTTTTTGTAACACGTAAATTAGTAGGACATTAGAGTGAATATTCTGAAGGCCACTTAGCCAAAAATTCAAAATATTTGACCATTTTAAGGGGAAGGACAAAGAATTTTTGCAATCAAACATAAAAGTAAAAAATAGTTGACATTTTTAAAAGGAATGACAAGGAACTTTTCCAATGAAACATAAAGACAAAAAAAATTAGTGAAATGTCACTAATTTTAAAAAATTTTAATTTCGAACATAAAATTCTAAAAAATACCACCCCACCTCTGACTGACCAACACCACACCTCTAGCCGACCACTTCCGGTGACCAAAAAATTAGTGAAATGTCACTAATTTTGAAATTTTCTTATTTCAAACGTAAATTCAACAAAAATCACCATCCCACCTTTGGCCAACCACTTCCGGCAACCAAAAAAATTAGTGAAATGTCACTAATTTAAAAAAATTCTAATTTTGAACATAAAATTGAAAAAAATCACAACCTCACCTTTGACTGATCATAACCCCACCTTTTGCCAACCACTCCTGCTGACCAAAACAATTAGTGAAATGTCACTAATTTTTAAAAATTCTAATTTTGAAATTAAAATTCAAAAAAATCACCCTCACCACTGGCTGACCACCACCCCACCTCTGGCCGACCACTTCCGGCGACCAAATAAATTAGTGAAATGTCACTAATTTTTAAAAAATTTAATTTCGAACATAAAATTCAAATAAATCACAACCCACCTCCGGCCGACCACCACCCCACCATTGGCCGACCACTTATGGCGACCAAAAAAGTTAGTGAAATGTCACTAATTTTTAAAAGTTCTAATTTTGAACATAATATTCAAAAAATCACGACCCCACGTTCGGTCAACCACCACCCCACCTTTGGCCGACCACTTTTGGCGACCAAAAAAATTAGTGAAATGTCACTAACTTTTTAAATATTCTAATTTGGAACGTAAAATTCAAAAAAATCACCACCCCATCTTTGGCCAACCACTTCCAGTGACCAAAAAAATTAGTAAAATGTCACTAATTTTTAAAATTTCTAATTTCGCACATGAAATTCAAAAATATCACCACTCCAGCTCTAGCCAACCCCCCACCTCTGGCCGACCACTTCCGCGGACCAAAAAAATTAGTAAAATGTCACTAATTTTTAAAACTTCTAATTTCATATAGGAAATTTCTAAAAAAAATAACTCCTACCTCCAACCGGCCACCACCCCATGACCAACCAACAACTTTTGGTGACCAAAAAAAAAAGAAAGAAAAAAAAAGTGACAATCCACTAATTTTTAAAAGATCTAATTTTGTATATAAAATTGAAAATGAGGGGTTGGGATCATTCATTAGGAGACACAAGGTTAACCCCACAATGACGTTTGTGCATGATCATTTGTACGCGCATGTCTTTGTGAATAGCAAAGTTGTATTATGGTATAGTTCACATTGAAATAACACAGCATTTTCAATCCAAGACTTTAACTCTGTAACTTGACCAACAAATAGAGAAGAAGAACATAGTATAATTAACCAATTCTAAAAACCAGATGGAATCGAAAAAATTAATTGAACCCACATGCAATCATCATCATCATCATATCTTCCAAGCATAAATGAGGAGAGAGAAACCAAAAGGATCCTTCAGTTCATGCTCTTCAACACTTTCCCACTCCATGACAAAGCTAAAACTAGAAGAAGCAAACGACAACGAAGATGAAGGCGACGAGCAAAAGTATTTGTTACACACATATAAGCCCAGAAGGGAGTTTTGGCAATTACAAGCCACAACTGTCCTTATAACCCATTGGAAACAACGCGTGTTCTTTACTTAAAAATGGCAAAGGATCTTTCTACTTTCCAGTCATTGGACGGATAATAAAAACACTCTATTACCGGTAATAGTGTGTCTATTACCAGTAATAGTATCTTTTTACAAGTACAATTCACATATGAAAATGCACTATTACCAGTAATAGTATCTTTTTACAAGTACAATTCACATATGAAAATGCACTATTACCGGTAATAGAGTGTCTACTGTCTGCTCGGTAGATTTTGCCATTTTAAAAACTCTTGTCAAATGGAGTAACAATTTTGAGAAGAGCAAGGTCTACCATTTTAGGTCATGTTTGATATGAGGTTTCATTTCAAAGGGATTTGTAGTGAGATGGGATTAGGATTAGGATTGGGAATGAGTTGAGATTATTAATGAGGAGATGAATCTTTTCTTCTTGTTTGTTTTGCACAAAATTAGAATACGGGATTGTTAATAACATGTTTATTTTGTGTCAATATGTGCTAATAGTAGGGGTGAATTTGTCTTAACAAGCCCATCCCCTTGGAATAAAATTCATAATACCACCTCCCCCTTGGGTTGGTGAATCCCATACTTTTGTGGGATTAACAATCCGGTGGAGTTGCTAGTCCGGATAAAAAATGAGAAACCAAACACAATATTGAGGTTTCACCACTTTCATTGTCCAATCTCATACTCCAAACCTAGTATCAAACATGGCCCAGTGAAAGAGAAACGATACAATATATTGAATTTATTACGGTAGATAAAAACATTGAAAGCGACCCTCAATTAATGGTCGACCTTAGAAGTCAAATTTGAGATGAGAAATGACAAAGGTATTTGTTTTCACGTCAGGATTAAGCTATTTGTTTTCACGTCAGGATTTGTTAATTTGTTACTAGTATATTTTTCATTTAAGTTTTCTGTGAAATTAATCAAGTAATTCAACAGCGTAACAAAATATCTACCAGTAAGATATTTTGGGCGATTTTGCACGTGAGTTGATCCGGCCTTCTGATTCAGGCTTCTACCTCTAATTGTGAGATTTTGGTTTTTGTGTTTTTTCCCTTTCAGATAAAAAAAAAAAAAAAAATGTTTCTTCCCTATGTTCCGGCCGGAAAGGAAAGAAAAAAACCGAAGCACCTCGGATGTATAAGAGCACATCATAGTCCTGAAGTAGGACGATGTTTCATATTTCATGGTCCATAACTCCTTGGAAGTTTGTTGAAAAGTTATTGGTGGACACCGCGAGGTGGTGCTCCAACCCTTCAATGTCATTATGGATCTAACTATCGGACCACTTTTTCACCACATCTTCAAAAGTTTTTTTATGGTAGATTCAAATCGACTTCAGACGTCTGTTTTTAAGCTAGCCTTACAAAGTGTCGCTATCACAGAACTCAAATTCATAAAGACTAGGGCCCAAACAATCGATCCTCCTACCGATGACACCCCGCGACTCGAATCCATAACCTCCCGGGCTTTGATACCACTTTGGAAGTTTTACCGCTTTACGTCAAATCTCCCAAAACCAATTGGTGTTAGGAAAGGAACTCAATTAAGTTTTTTAAGATTCGCATCACACCTGCAAGTTCTGTTTTAGGAAATTATCAGTAGAATGGCGTTATCACAGAATCCAAATCCAAGTTTAAGACTCAGGCCCAACATTGACTTTCACTCGCGACCAAGTTTAGGATTGGCCTTGCACCGTCTGCCCAACAAGAGTAGCTCCAGTTTGGTTTGAACTGTACGGCATTATACTGGAAAACCTAAACCATTACTCGTTCCCAACCACACTTCCCCTCTGTTGCCGACACATTTCACAGCCTCTCCTTCGCATTCCTCCCCTTCAACCCGAAAACTCCATCACCACCTCTCTAAATTGCAAGCATCCTCCTCAAACCGATCCACCTTCTTCAGAGATCGATGGTTCCTTTCCGATCTATTGCCGTTCTTCATTTGAGCCGGACAACCCCACTTCAAGTAAGTATTAATGTCGTACTCATGCATTTTTCAGTTTGCTTTTGTGTATTATTTCCTCCTAGCCTGCAATCTTGTTTTGCCCTTCGATTTTCCGTATCATGTTTCAAAATTTGGGGTTTACAAGTTACACTTTTGTTGTACCCAACAAAACGAAAACCGTAGCTGTTGATCTGGTATATTGTAGAGATTGATTGGATTAAAGCCTTGAGGACACTATGGGGGTTGATCCATACCTATTCATGACTTTCCTTTTTCGATATCCCGACCAAGATCCAAGAATAGGATTTGTCTGCCCCCACAATAATTTACTCTCCACACTTTCCTATTTGTGTCCCACATTTCCTCTTGACTATTCCTCTTACTCCATAGGAACTACATAGATTTCAGTAAGAGGGCAGTAAGCTCTGCATGTTTTATCCTTTTTTGTTAATTCAAACAGAATTTTATATCTATTAGGTGCTAATTTTATTATCTATTCTTTACATCTTTATTCTGCATTATAAATTTCATTAGCTTAACAAAAATGATTTTACTTCGCAAAAGTACTTGCATAACTAATCACAGAATGCTTCCTTTGGATGTCAAGAAAAGGGAAACCATATGTAATTATGGGAAAAACAAACACAAACTGCATGAATGTTAAACGCTTAAGAAGAAAGAAATCAACGTGGTTAAGGTAGTCAACTTTTAGAACAAGAAAATCTATCCACCAACCAATGACCAACAAAAAAACCCACATTGCAATACAACAATTCCCCCACCAATCCATACACACACATACCAAATTTAAACACACACACACATAGCTTCACCGCAACTGAGCTTCACACTCTTGAAGATTCACCATCAACGGTGGACAGCTCAAACCTCTCTCCATTAACTGCAAAGACTAGAGTGTCCCCTCATATTGCTTCTACTACTGCTCTCTCCTCCATGCCCAACATGGCAACATACATTCAGCTCAGCCTCTATCCTGCTAGACCCATAAAAAAAAGACAAATAATCCCTACAAACAACGGTCAACTTGATGTGGGAATGCGAACATTTTCTCTTTGTATATTTTATTTGTACAATCAGAATGATTTAAAATATGCTTTAGGGCATACCACATTAGCCTCCATGGCTTCCAGATCGTCATCGGCAAACTCTGATACCAGTTGGTTCTGTCATTGTGGCCATGGACCGTGCATTGTAACGACCTCCCGGTCATCTAAGAATCCCGGACGGCTGTACTATAAGTGTCCAAAAGTAACAGTAAGTTACCTTCAAACAATGTACAATTTCAAATACATTTTCTAACAGTTCTATGTTTACAATTCCACGAAATAAATTTCTTATTGTATAACAAATTTAACAGCCATACGACAAGTGGAATGGGTGGGTTGACAATTCATCTCACAAGACCACTTTCATGGCACCGCAGATCCATCCTACTGATTCCCACAACGGAACTAAAAACACCCTTAAAAGCTTGGAAGCTGATGTTGCCTCGTTATGAGCACAACAACTCTACCTTATCAACACCGTTCGCACACTGAAGACAATCATTGTTGCTGTTTGCGTTGTCCAAGTGGTCTTGTTGCTCCATATGAAGTTTGATTAGGATACCTGATTATCCACTTGAATAGTGTCACTTGTAGACATGTTATTAATTTAGTATTAGGTTAATGCCATGTCCTAGTTATGTTTTCATGTGTATGAATAACTCCCGAAGTACCAAAACTTGTGACAATGTATGTTGTAACTTGTAAGATATGTAATTGATTACTCGTGTCGAACTACCTATGCATTTCATTTTCAAGGGTTTTGCGTATCATTTGCGTTTTTTAATGGCCTATTCATTCGATAGTATGCGATGCTTTTGTATCTACAATAGCCATAAATGAATTAATATATATTGTGGTTCTTTTTTTTAAGTCATGGTATCCCCTCAAAAGGGCATTTATCTTGGGAAAAAGCAAGCACCACCTACCCAACACCGACTGGCAGCTTTTGGAGGAGACGTTGCGAAAATTTCACGCAAAATCCCCAGGGTTGTTTGGGATTCCCATTTGACGAGGATCTTCTTGGAACTTGCGGTCAAAGAGATTGAAGAAGAGGGGAGAAACACCACACAATTGTCTAACCAATCATTGGCCAGGATTGCGAAACACATATCCGCTTTGACGAACCTACCAGTAACCCAACTACAGTGCAAGAATCGGTACCAAGTGCTACGCCGTGAGTGGCAAGCATGGCAGCTGCTAGCCGATGCAAGAAGAGGTGCCACTGGACTCGGTTTCGACCGCACACGTGGGACTTTCAAGCCCCAGACTTCTTTTGGGCTAACCTTATTCAGGTAAAGATTTCTTTCTCCAATCCTACATTACTTGTACACTGACTTTTCAAAGTAGATGTTTGCGGGGCTGGATTATGAGTGAATCCCTTTTGGATCCCAAATTTTCGAGATACATGTGGGTCTTTCACACAGACAACCCATTTTATGGTACAATAACGGACAACCTTGGTACTATACTAGACTGTTTTTTCCATAATGGACAGCCTTGGTACAATAATAGATTGTCCTTTTTTCATAATGGACAGCCTTGGTACAATAATAGACTATTTTTTCCATAATGTACAAGCTTGGTACAATACTAGCCTATTTTTTTCATAATGGACAGCCTTGGTACAATAATGGACTGATTTTTTCATAATGTGTGTGGTCCCCTTTCTTCTTTTTTTATCAAGTACTGACTAGTTCACATGTGAGAACAAGACGAATTTGTACCATGAAAAGGCCAACAATGTGGTGTAGTATTAAAAAGGAACGAAACTTCTCATTCTTCCCATAACAAGCAACTTCTCATTTTTCCCAATAGAAGGCTTCCACCCATCAATTTTTCCCATACCAAGATGGGCTTCTAAAAGGTAAAACCATTGTCCTCTATTCAAATTTCGTCATGTAGTTTGCATATTTTATTCCTCTACTACTACTGATGAATATGTTACACTTCATTGTCTTAATTTGCACGAGTGTTAGTAATTTTGCCCTTACATGACTGTATCATTATTATTTTCAAATGGAGTAACTTTTGTGTACTGATATTGTAAATTGGGTTTATTCTCATATTGGTTGTTGTTGTTGGCAATGTTCAAAATGAAAATGTCCAGGCAAGTTCTATCTTGTTGATTCTGGCTATCCAAACAAGCCTGGGATTTTTGGCGTCGTATAAAGGATACAGGTACCATCAAGAAGACTATCGCCGAGGGACCCGAAGACCTCAAGACAACAAGGAATTCTTCAACAGAACCCACTCGTCGCTGCGTAATTGTATCAAGCGGATCATTGGGGTTTTTAAGAGCAAGTTCCCAGTTGTTTATTGTATGTCGTGGTACTCCATACGAGCGCAAGTGCAAATAATTTTGTCAGCAATGACATTCCACAATTTCATCCGAAGGGACCGAGACCTAGAGGAAGACCTGTTCCCCCCAGTGGAAAGGCAAATGGAGTTCTCATTTCAAGATTTTCTGGATGTTGATCCTAATTTGGCAAACCTCGAGGACACCCCCCAAGCCCAGTTTGGAGTCTGATGAGCCCAAAATATTGACATATAGCAAATCATATATCGCATATTGTTAGTCCTTTATTATGCTCAATTAGATATTAATGTTATTATTTTTTATAATTCCTTTGAACTTATTATTTTGCAGGAAAATATGACAAAATGACCTAAATCTAAAGGTGGGCCCAAGCTTTTATTGGAATGCAAGAAGAAAGCACCGAATATCAATCCACGGGATATTAGAGATTTGGTAAAAAGATCTAATGGGTGCCAATTGGGAGATATTATATGTATTTCTATTTAAGATCTTCTAGAATTGGACTTAGAAGGAAAGAATTACATCTTCCTAATTGAGGTCATGGCCTATATAATAGCAACACTAGAGTTCGGCAGAGGAGGCCCCGAAATAATTTAGTTGCTGCGGCTTGCGGCAAAGTCCGTGGAAAAATTAGAGGAGCAAAGAAATATTTGTAAGCTTTATTATTTTATGAATTCTAGTCGATTGCTTAACTTGTTTTTATCTATGAGCGGCTAGATTTTTAGACTAGGGTTAAGGATGAAACCTCATAAATTTTATTGAATAACTTTATGTATGTGATTTTTCCTGCATGCGTTTAATTGTTTACTGTTTTCGACTCAATTAATTAGTATGAATGAAACTCGGATATGGATTCAATTGGTATAAATGGGTTTTTTCCATGATTTGATATCATCATATTAATCGAATTGCTTGGTTTACTAAAGCTAATATTTAAGTACGGGGTATCTACTGTGATTTGTTTTTACGGATACAGTGGATGATTTTGGCTTAAACTTTGAAGCAGAGGGGGAACATAATTTCGTAAAAAGAAGAGTGTTTATTATAATATTTTCCACGGTGATAAGATTAGCTTCTAAATCATTGTGTAGAAATCAAAGAAAAATCATTACATAAGGTTAATCGATATATTTATGTGTGTGAATTCCGAAACCTTAGTTGCTTTTCTCAACCATTAACCTCTACTATTTTTCCTACGTTAATTTAGTTATTTCTTGTGTCATTATTTATTTAATTTTTATTTTACAAATCAATCACACTTTTGGGAACTAGGTTAGGGTTTAATCAATTTTGGATTATTTAGTTTTTCCTATTAAAAAATATACAAGTCCCTGTGGGTTCGACCTCGCACTTGCATTGCTATACTTCAATACGATTCGTGCGCTTGCGAGTACTTTAAAATTTCACAACAGAGTCCTCAACAAAGAGAATGATTCGTACATGAATGATATCCGTAAAAACATCAAAGCAGAACTGCATAGGCTACGACAAAGGCGGGTAAGGCAAGTTGCATCAGAGGTGTTGAATATATGTGTATTGTGGATGTATGTTTATTGTGGTATTTGTACTAGGCGGATGAAATTGCGAACGTGGTCGGGACATTGGTATTTTAATTGAGAAGGAAAAGGAATTTTTTGTCCACGTTGTTAATAAATTTTAGAACTTTACCGGAATCATAAATTGTGAAATTTTAATTTCAGTTTCCGGCATACAATTTTGTATGACTATTTGTTGTTTGCAATGGTTTATCAGAATTACATAATTTTTTCCATGATAAATTATGTTGTCAATTACAGCGCAAAATTTATTTGTTGAATGTCACAAAATACTATTGCAATGGACTGAGAGAAGCAAAATTGATGTTGAAATGGACTGTAGAATAATTTTCATTTTGTAGCTGTGTACCATAAATAGTGCAGCACTAGAACTTACGTGGTAAATCGTGTAGGACTGGCAGTTGGGTGGCACCGTGGCAGGGGCAGTAACGTAATTTTGAAGTAGGAAGGTCAAACCTACTGTTGGGACAATGTACGGAAAAACCGAAAAACCAAAACAGATTATTTGAGAAAAAACCAAAAAACCAATAATCTGGATTAAGATTTTTACCCAAATCAGGCCTAAGTAAATTGAGCGTAGAAAAAGCTGTCTATAATTCTAAAATTATGGCTACATATATACGGACAATGGAGACCTACCAAAAGACCAATACATGAATATGAAACAAGGGGTACTCCCTCTGTCTCTTTTTGGAAACGTGTATTTGTTTGGATGTAAAACATGTGTTTTCATAAACTTTTATTTTTTTAATTTGCACCAAATTAAAGTGCTTAATTGGTGTAAGAAAAATATAAAATTAAATAGAGAAATAAACTTTGTATGGGTTTAGTGCTCCCTCACAGGTCTTTTTTCCTACGTGTGGTTTGCGTCAAGGGGATCCTTTGTCTCCATATCTGTTTATTCTGGTGAGTCTGGTTTTGTCGGCTAATTTGTCTTTGTTTGGTAGTGCTAATATTTGCAAGGGTGTGGCTCTTAGTCCTCATTCTCTCCTCCCATTTCTCATCTTTTATTTGCGGATGATAGCTATTTCTTTTTTAATTATAATTTGGTGGAAGTTTGGTGTTTGAAGAGAATTATTGATGACTATTGTTGTTTTGCAGGTCAGAGAGTTAATTATAATAAATCGGAACTTTTTGTTAGTCCTAATATGACTTTGGAGGATAGAGAAAATATTAAGAGAGTGTTTGGTATCCGGATTGTTGAGAAGCATGGTATTTATTTGGGTTCGGATCTTGATTTTTCAAGGAGGAAGTTGAAATTATGTAAGCGCATCTTGGATAGATTTCATGTGAGATTGGCTAATTGGTGCACTCCGTCATTGAACTTTGCTAGTCGGTTAATCCTTGTTAAACATACGTTATCGTCCATTCTGGTTTAGGGGGAGTTTTTCAAAGGATTTAATGAGATAAAATGAGAAATTTGATTTTAGTTGGTATTTTATGGAGGGGTGATAAAATCACATTGTTTTTCCAATGGATAAAATTTAGTGTGATAATAGTTGTGGATAATATAGTATGATAAAATCTAGCATGATAAAAGCACATTCATTTTATCTATTTGTAAAAGATGATGATAAAATCGAAGATGATAAAATCAAATAATCCATTGGAAAACTCCCCCTTATTTATTTTATGTGTTTAAAGCTCCTTCTTATTTTGTTATGAAAGTGAGGAGTTTGATGGTTCAATTCTTTTGGGGTAAAGGTGATGGGGAGGAGTTGGTCAGAATTATGCAAACCAATGCATAAGGCTGGGTTGGGTCTTAGGGATTTGGGATGTTTCAATCAAGCTTTATTAGCTAAGACGGCTTGGATATTGATGAGAGATCCTAATTCTCTTGTTGCTAAAGTATTATTAGGCAAGTACTGCTGGGGAAAGTCATTGTGGGATTATTACCCTAAACCTGGTTGCTCATGAGGTTGGAGAAGTATTATGTGGGGGCTAGATTTATTAAGAAAGGGTTTATGCTAGAGGGTAGGGGATGGTGAGGATGTTATGGTGTTTGGACATCAATAGATACCCCAAGCTTGTAATCCGTACATTGTGCAGGGGAGGCCTTCTGGTATGTGTAATTTTAAAGTCAAAGACTTGTTTGATTGGTCTAGATGGGAATGGAAGAGGTCTTTAGTTAATCAACTTTTGCCTAGCAAATTGGTTCAGAAAATTTCTTCTATCCACATTGCTAGGGACAAGGTCAGGGATCAGTGCTATTGGAAGTTTTCAATTGATGGTAATTTTTCAGTTAAGTCAGGGTATTTTATAGCTTGTAGGGGTCCGGATATACCAAGCACCTGGTTCACGTAAAAGACACCTCTTTGATAGTCACCGAGAGACTATCTTCTAGGGACTCTTCGGATATTCACCGAGACTTGTCCCATACTTCATTAGTGAGTCTTCATAGTTAATGTCAAAAGACCTCAGGGCGTACCCGAGGGGTGACCTAAACCGACTTTGTGATGCGAAAATATGCCGAAAGACCAGGTGCTGAGTTAGCAGAGCAGTTAATGTTGCATGTGCGTGTAACAAACCGTGATCATGACAAGTGACGTCATCCGAACTGTTACGACACGAGTAGCAATTTTACTAGAGGCATGTGCTCGAAGGAATATTCCATCGGGCTTGTCACCATGATGTCAGCTGAGCGGTTAAGTCACGTGATGAGCACAACTGTGCTTGGGGATCAAGCCAATGCTTACCTATAAAAGGTAAACTTCACCACCTAGAAGAGGTACGCACAACTCTCCTCTCAAAACCCTAGATCTACACTTCATCTCTTTCATCTACTAACTTGACCGTCAAAGTACTGTTCTGGGTTCAACGGTCCAGTCCGATGCTAATGGTGTGTTGAATGTGCAGGCCTAGGCGCAACTAGAGAGTAAGGGTATCGTCTTCATCGCCGATCAACATCAATGAGAGCTTCCAGAGAAAGAGGGCTCCACAATTGGCGACTCTGCTGGGGATCAAGTGATTTAATCTTTTCCGACGTTCTTCTCTTCCCTTTGGAGAATACTCTTCCTCCTTCCCTTAGTTCTCCTATGGCGATTCTTGAAGGCAACAGAACCGTCGGTCCGGCGATTGGAGCCAACCTTGGAGGCAGCTCTCAGGTGGCCATTGTTACCCACCCTATTTTAGGTTTCACTCCGAGCCCAAATCCACTAGTCACTGTGTAGCTAATGCAAGAGAAAATGGTTGGCATGAAGGCTCAAATTGAAGCACTAACAAAGAAACAACCAACAACCTCAACCTCGCACTCGAGGGCAGCGACGGAAGGCGATGGCTCAGGTGATTCAAGCACACATTATACCCAACGCCCCTTGGGCAAAGATCGCTTAAGTCGACAGATCATTATCATTGACGCAATGGGGCGAGTCATTCTTCGAAGGGAACAGACCCCCTCTCCGTGTAGACATTCAGACTACGTGCGAACGGAATGCCCCACAAGGATGAGAGGTCACTCTACGTCGAGCTCTCAGTCCAACACAAGACGATCCGCACCTCAGACGACCCATCATAACGACGCTCTGCCTCACGAAAACCGCGACAAGGCTCTGGTACAATACAACGCAAATGGCCAAGAGATCCCATGTAGCAAATCTACTGGCCACGATGACCGACACGGTGATCGTCACCAAGAGCATGTTAACTGAGCTCCTTCTAAGAATACCCATCATGACAGGAGTCCTTGACGAAGCCAAGGTCATGGATACCATGACAACCTGAAGTACGATTTGGATGATACCGGCGATTTTATTATCATGCAGGACCCACATACCAGAGAATCCAAAAAATACTGAGCAAAAATTCAGAGCAGGGATTCCGGAAAGCGAAAGGAACACCCCCAAGACCTCGGTGCAAGCGACAAGCGGCATAGACTGAACGCCAAAAGGGCATCCAGTATTGGCAAGGCCTACGAGGCCCCTCGTTCATCCGAGAAGCCAACCGACTCCAGGCTCCGAAAAATCTAGGACTCACCCTTCGCACAAGAAATCAAGGAAGCTCAGCCCCTGAGGAATTTCACTATCCCGAAATTCACAAAGTACGATGCTAATTCGAACGCAGTGATGCACCTCGTGCACTACTGACAGCTTATGGGACTCTATGGCTACGATGAAGCCATGATGTGTAAGGCCTTTCCAGTAAGCCTCTAGGGGATCGACTTAGTTTGGTTTAACCAGCTACAATTGAGCTCCATTAGTTCATTTGAAGAAATGGAAGAGGCCTTCACAGCTCGGTTTGTGATGAACAATACAGAGCCAAAAACGATCGACGCACTCGTGGGCCTAAAGCGACAATCCGGTGAGAAACTGCAAAAGTATGTCGAGCGCTATTGGGAGATATACAATGCCATCGAAAGTTGTGACCAACAAATAGCTGCCACATCTTTCAAGTATGGCTTAGACGAGACCTCGATGATCTTTGAAGAACTCATGTTGAATCCTCCGGCAAACATGAGCCGGTTAATGGAAACCTTCGAAAAGTTTGCTCAATTGGAAGATATCATATCCAAGCGACGGCTCACTAGAACCTTGAGAAATCTGAAGGCTAACGCTGGTGATTACTCGGGAAAGAAACAAGTCAACACGGTCAAAACTAGAGACAAGAAAGGATGGAAGAGAGACTGAGAACCATGGAAGGAAGGTGGGCAGTACAAAGAGTGTGAACCGAAGCCTCAGGAGTACGTTGCGATAAACACTGTGTTCAACCAACCCCTTTACAAACTAATAAGGGCTATCTCTCGGGAACCTTGGTTCATTTGGCCGGCCAATAAGCTGGGGACAGTGGCTGGCCAAACAGCCGACTATAAGGTCAAGTGTACTTTTCATGATGAACTGGGACACTATACCACTGCTTGTCGACCTTTCAAGGAGTTCATTGAAAGCCAGGTTACACAGGGGCGCTTGAACCAGTTAATTGACCAACAAAAAACAGTAGCCCGAGTGCAGCAGCCACAACAAAATGACCCCCCAAAAGAGATTGTTGTGCATGTGATTCACAGGGCTGCAATCAAAGAGAAAACTGCAGCACTCCGGGCAGCGCCGAGCTCATCCTCTTAAGTCCTCACAATAGGGGAAAACCCTAAGCAAAAACTCTCTGATCGCGATGAGCAATGGACCATCACATTTACCGAGCAAGACTTAAAGGATGTACAACTGCCCCCTCTTCGGATTCAACGAGGCTCCGATTTGGTCGATGGGATGAATCATTCTTCAGGTGAAAGCAGGCTCAAGGAACCTATTAATAGAGTTTGTTGTCATTGATACGCCGAGCCCTAACAACGCCATCCTCGGCCGAACTTGGTTTCACGAAATGGAGGCCATTGCCTTAACCTACCATCAAGTTGTCCAGTTTATCGGTGCTGAAGGATGGTAAGAAGACATCAAAGGTGACCAGATGATAGTGAGAAGGTGCCAAGTGAATGCAGTTCACATGAAGAAGAAAACAACTAAGGGGTCTTTATCCGAGTTCCTTAAAAAGAATATCGAGGTCTTTACCTAGACAACTTATGAGATGACATGCATTGACCCTTAGTTCATCTATCACTCAATCAACATCGATCCTCATTGGAAGCCCGTGGTACAAAAATCGAGACGCTCATTTCTGGCCCACTCAGATGTTGTTATTACTAAGGTTGGGAGACTACTTGATGCCTGTGCCATCTGAAAGGTTCAATATCCAACATGGCTGGCAAATACTGTAGTAGTTCTGAAGAAGAATGGGAAGCTACGCGTCCCTGGAGACTACACCAACCTCAACGATGCTTGCTCGAAAGACTGCTTTCCATTACCACGGATTGACCAATTAGTCGATGCTACAGCAGGACACGCTCAGCTCAGCATGATGAATGCCTATAGCGGATACCACCAAATAACAATGGTAGTTGAGACCAAAAGAAGACAGCTTTCATATCTCCCTGAGGAACCTATTGCTACAAAGTCATACCGTTCGGACTGAAGAATGTTGGGGCTATTTACCAGCGCATGGTAACAAAAATGTTCGACAAGCAGCTTAGGGACACGATGGAAGCATAGATTGATGACATGGTAGTAAAAAGCAAGTACGCTTTGGATCACTTGGAGCACCTTGCTAGAATTTTTGCAGTTATGAAGAAATACAAGCTGCGCCTTAATGCTGAGAAGTGTGCACTTGGCGTCGGTTCTGGCAAATTCCTTGGATATATGGTTACTCAAAGGGGCATTGGGGTAGATCCAAAATAGATATCTACAATCTGAAACCTCAGACCTCTGAGGACCATCAAGAAAGTTCAAAGGCTCACAAGCATGGCCGCGGCGCTCAATAGGTTTATCAACGGGTCTTCGGATCTGTGCCGACCTTTCTTCGAGTCCTTGAAAACAAGCAAAAGGAGTTTCCAGTGGATCGAGGAATGTGACCGAGCACTAGGACAATTGAAGGAGTATTTCTCCAAAGCTCCCCTCCTCATGATGCCTGGTGATCAAGAAGACCTCTACCTCTCGGTGTCTGCTTAAGCTGTTAGTTTGGTCCTTGTGAGGAAGGAAGGGGTATAACTTCCAGCCCATCTACTACTATAGCAAAATTTTGATTCCTTCCAAGACAAAGTACCTCCCTTTGGAAAAGTTAGTTTTAGCTTTTGTGATGGCAAAAATGAAATTGCTGCCTGTCCGGTTATGTTTGAGGAATGGTTCTTAAAGTGGGTGGAGGAGGCTACGAATGTATACGCAATTTTAGAATCCATTTCGTTATTATGGTCTATTTGGTGTGGAAGGAATAATTTTGTGTTTCAACATACTAAAGTGGATGTTTTGCAGCATTTGAAGAATGCTCAATATTGGTTTCAAATACTTGGCAAGATGCAGCAAAAGGTGAATTTTCAAGAGGTTAGTTTTGAAACACAATCTAAATCTAGAAACTGTGGTATTGGGGTGAATAGCATGGTATTGAAGGAGGAGGATGGTGCTAGAATTGGTGTGAATAGGTTGAAGGTTAATGGGGCATGGAGGAAGGAATCATGGGATGGGGCTATGGCATGGGTTGATGCAGCCAAGAAGAATGATGGTGGTTCTTGCAAAGTGGTTGCTAGCTCTGCTCTCATGACGGAGGCATTAGCTATTTTGAGGCGTTTGATTGGGTTAAGAGCAAGGGCTACTGATACGTGGAAATTTGCACTGATTGCCTACTCGTTGTTAAAGGTTTATTGTATTTAGACAATGCACCAGTCTTAGTTTAGCCTATTTTGTTAGATATTGTGTACGTTGCTAGATTACTTTCCTTTGTTTGTATTACTAAAGTGGCAAGACATATGGTTTGGGTAGCTCATACCCTTGCCAAATGATGTATGGTTTAATTTAGTAGAATGAATATATATGTTTGTGTTTGCTCAAAAAAAAAAAAATGGACACTTAAAAAGGGTTGGTATAATTTTTCTTGTCACTGTCCAATTACAAGTACGTATAGTTCCAACCGCTACTATGGTCAAATTACGTGTCTTAAGGGTTCCCACGACTCGATACAATAATTGCTCAAGTTTGTAGTACTACATTTTAGGGCTGTCCTTCTGCAATAGTGGTAGTTTGAGCTAAGTGAAATGTTAGGACTCTAAACTTTCCTTTCAGATGTTGTGGCTAATAATTAGTCAACGTAGAAATCAAGACTAGGTCATGGCATAAGTCAATGAAATTACCGTTTCAGACTCTTTCAAAAATGTAAAAAGTAGGGACCTCTAAACATTTAGGCCTTTTATACTATATTGTAATGGTTGTTTATTTTTTGATGAAAAATATTTAACTTTGTATAATGATAAGTATTTTGTAATGGTTTTTTATGAAGATATTTGTTAAGGAATTTTATTACGCAAAATACATGAAGGCCATCATTTCATGAGTCCATTTCATGCCTCTAAAACTAATAAGACGACATTGGTACAAACTTGTGGCCTATCTTTGATTAGTTTAACAATGTAGTCTAATTTATGAGGCCAGAGGCCTTGTAGTGAGTGAGCTCACTACATGCGTGTAGTGAGTTCTCTTGGTCGTCCGATCCGAGATCAACGATCTGGATATAAATTGAAGTTAAAATAATGTAAAAATGCTTTTTAGAGTGTAAGACAATTGTGGACGCCCCTCCGGAGGTCTCAATTGATTCGGAGTCGCCACTCGGGTTTTAGTGGATTGTCCCCGAGGAACCGAACTCGATTGACTCGTGCCACATTCAATGAATAAGGATTATTGGCCCGTCATCACCATATTATCTTAGGTTCGAGGGCTCAGTTATGAGAGGAGAAGGGTTTTACAGCACCCCTTGCCCGATTCGAAGACTGGTCTCTACTTGACTTGTGTGTGATTATGTGAAATGAATGCAATTTAACCATGAACACATACGAGGGATGAGAGATGGGAAGCCAAATAACAACATTGAACACGACAATGGATTACAGTGTATGCTTGTGCATTGTGAACTAGATGAGTGATGATGATGATAGATGAATGCAAATTATAAACAATAACAAACATCAGAGAAACAATCATTAATGCATGCTAAACAGGAGTTAAAACCTGAAAATAATATAAACAACACACATAATGGACTAAACCAATCTGACCCTCCCTCAGATGCTCGAGTGCTCAAAGAGGACGGTATGAGCGCCCAAACCTCTTTCTCCCACACATTTTCATGATGCTTTCTGATTATTCTGGTTTTGATGAAAACATGTTTGATGCACTTTAAGCTGCTTGAAAATGATAATTTGATGACTAAGTAGAAAGGTATGACCATGTTAACATAAACTTGAAGCTTGATGATGAACCAAACAAGGCAATAAAGGCAGAATGGGTGAAAAATATATCATTGTAAAACATCCAAAACACTCAAAACGCAGTTAGTAGACTGATATGATGAAAACTCTTGATGCACTAGAAAATAGTTTGAGCGCTCAAAGGGAGGTTTTGAGCGCTCAAACCATCTTCATGGTTTGAGTGTTTACATGCCTTACTGCCTTTATTTGGATCATCAACAAGCTCAAGATAGTACACAATAATGTAAATGTACTTGATGAACCAGAAACATTGACAAAGTAAACATAAAATGCATGCATGAGTGAGAGATGAGTATTGGGTCATGCATAAGCATGATTAGAATGAGAGGGAGAAGAGATTAGGTTGACCTAGCCAAACAATAACATACACACACACTACATGAACTGAAAACAGAATGCAAAACTGAAATAGACAAGATTTAAATGCTAAAATTGAACAATGTTTGAGCTCTCATAGACTACAGTTCGAGCGCTTAAACCACGTTCAAGGGATATGAGTTTCTGACCATTTTGATGCTCTTGTAAGCTCAAACAATCTAATCATTGTTAGAGAAGACATAATACACATGTTTATTTGATAGAACATGGTCATTCATGGCTTGATGTTGATAACAAGTCATTCTCATAGCTTTTGGGTCCATTGATCAATGATCAAGAACAAAGTAAACTGATTTAAGAGTATTCGGACCGTTAAAAGTCATAAGAATGACGATACCAACATAAAACATTATCAGAAATCACGACAACATGAAAGGGGCCAAAATAGTTTGAGAGCTCGAATTGTGACATTAACACAGTTTGAGCGCTCAAACTGTGACATCAACACAGTTTGAGCGTTTGAACCATTACGAGCTCAGATTTTTGAAATCAATTTTTCTTGATATCTAAGACCTTGTGAGTTCATAGAAGGTATGTGGAACCTCCATGAACTCACTGGCCTCCCTTAGGATGACCAAAGCATGATTTTTCACATGTTTTTCTACCTTTTGCCTTTGATTAAGGCTTGAACTTGGGTGTTTGATGAAGGGGTGGATTGTGGCTGTGTTTATAAGTGTAATGTGGGTTGTTTTGGATAGTAGAGTGTGAGTGTAGGGATGACTGAAGGATCGATTGAGTGTATGGGGATGTATTGGAGGTTAGATGACCATTTTTGACATGATTAAGTGGGTTTACTAGATTTTGGATGATGGAGCTGCAATTGATGGATGATTACAGTAGAGAGGGACTAACTATGGAGTTTTAGAGTGAGAAAGAGGTTAGAATCAGTTGGTATATTAAAGACTCATGTGTATTTGGTCTTAAAGATGAGATTTTTGAGTGTTTTTGAGCTTGAAGATGATGGAAATGGATGAGAGAGGGTGTAAAACATGATTGAAGGATGAGAGAGTGTGGTTTTGGTTTGTAGAAGTGTGTGTAAGAGAGATAATCAGACCAAGGGGTCTTAAATAATGGGTGGAGGGTGGTTTATATAGAGAGAAAATGAGATGAAAATGGATTGGCTTTGAAATGGAGGGCTTACCAAGATGATTTAGACCCTCCCTGGGGACTACTGTACATGCAAGCAGCAATACGGCAGTTAGACACTCCCATGTCAAAAGAATCTCATAATTAGATGCTCTGCCAAAAACAAACTGGACAGAGTTTGAGCGCTTAATGTGTGACGTCATCAAGGTTTGAGCGCTCAAAGTGTTTTGAGTACAGAGGTTTGACTTGGCTTATTTGAGTAGTTTGAGGGGTATTTGGGTTATTTTGGCTAGCTTAGGTTGTTTGGAAAGAGTTTAGGGTGGTTTAGGGTGCTTAGGTGAGTCCAAGTTTCGTTCTTAGCCTTAAGATATGCATGGTTGGTCTTTTTCATAATTGAGAATGCTTGATAAGTTTCTTGGGTCAAAATCGGAGTGTCTACAATAATCCGGACCATTGATCTTAGATCGGACGGACGAGAGAGCTTGTAGTGAGCTCACTCACTACTGGCCCCCGGATCCCTAATTTATGCTAGTTTCTACAAAGTGCACAAATGAGACAAATTAAGCTAATAAATTGAGACAAATTAAGGCCATCATTTGTAAGGTTTGTAAGAACTAGGCTTTTGTTTCCTTTTCATGAATGTCTTACAAACCTTTTTTTTGTTCGTACAAATGTTCTCTCTTACCTAATATGATTGATAATCAATGTTTTTGTTGTACGTGGATTGGTCCGGTCATTAGTAGGAATCATGTATTTTCATGTAGAGAGTGGTTACATCTAACGATATTGACTTTTATCGAGAAAAAAAAGTAGTACATGTTTTTTGTTATCTCCATTTATTTCTCGTACCAGTCTAATAAGCCGATGTCATTGCCAACATTTATTTCAGAAGGGACCCCGTGAGTAAATACTCCCTCCGTATATTAGAGCACAACTAGATAACATTAGCAGTTTGATAGCAACTAGTAAGTTTCGTACTTTGAAAGTTGGGAGAAATTAAATTTCCAAGTTGCAGACCTTCACCGCTATGCAGCCAGGAGTAATTAAATTTCCAAGTTGGGTGGATGGCCCAACGTCCACAGAAGAGCTCTAGTGCAGGAGGCAGTGGGGTGGGTGCCGCCCACGGATTTGGGTGGGTGTTGTGCGGTAGGTGATATACGTCGTGTTGTGTAGCAAAACGACATACTCTTAGACACACATTTGAAGCTTCCGAGGGCTTTGTTTGAAGGAAGAAAAAAATCACTACAAAGTGTCAAACCCAAAGTGCCTAAACCCTAAACCCAAAGTGCCTAATCCAAATGCTTAAAACCACTATGCCCTACCCCAAAGAGCCTAAATTCCCTAGAATTGAACCTCAAAATTAACTCTCCAAACAAGACCTTAGACGTGTAACAAGAAAATTAGCAAAACTACGTCATTTTGCCGCACAATAAGGTGCACATCACCTACTGCACAATACCTCCACGGATTCGCCACGCACACCCCCAATTTCAAGCCTTTTTTCTTTTCTTTTCTTTTCTTTTCTTTTCTTTTTTTTTTTACACTGAGGTAATTTGGTTATTAACCTATTCTGGTTTTCGGACAATTTATATAGATTATGTAAAGGAGAAAAACTTATTAACAAAGGTTCCTAGAAGGGGTCGTTTACAAAAGCCCCAAAAGCGGTCTCACTGATACCTCATCGCAATAATCTACACAGTCATCTTGTAGGACCCGCAAAATAGTGTGTATATACAAAAAAATTTGCTTGACCCGAAATCGATAGCTATGCTAAAAATTGAATTTTGGGGCAAAAAAAAATTAGCCTGAATCCTTTTAGGGCTTCCGTAAACGGCCCCTTTTAGGGCCCTCTGTGAATAAGGCAACCTCTTATGTAAAGATCTCTTTTTAAAAAATAAACGGTTTGCATCGTAATAATAACTAGTGCATGCCCGACCCCATGCCTTTAAACTGAGTAATCGACGTCCATGCCCGTGCCCATTCTTTGTGGCCTTTCAAATTCCAAAGAGGGGGAGCCAGAGGAGGTAGTGAGAGAGAATATAGTTTGAATTGAGAGATAGAGAGAGAGAGAGAGAGAGAGAGAGAGGATGTGGTTTGAAATTTTGGGTCTGGTAAGTCGATGGAGGAAAAAGGGTGAGAGAGAGAGAGAGGGAGTGAGTTGGCAAAGAGATAAAATATAATATGATGACTGAAATATAAAAAAAAATGACTTGCACAAAAACCGCTCTCCATTGTAATATAGATATCTCACTAAATTTAATTTGAAGAACACAAAAGAGTTATGTTACTCAAAAATTTTATTCTTTTTAATTAGAAAAGGCCCATGACAAAGTTTGATAATACTAATATACACGTAAGCATTTTAAATTTTGCGTACAACACGTTATAAGAAAAGTAGACTACGGTTGAGTTTTTCATCTGATAAAATCAACATTTAATAAAATCAGGTGGGTGATTTTATCAAATGAAATGAAAGGGTGCTAAAATCACCCCTTGATTTTCTCAAAACCTAAGTGTGATCGAACAATTCTACTCCAAAAATCAATTCTGGCTCCACCACCGTCAAAATATGTTCTATTAGTGGAGTAACATTTTTAAATTTTGGGTGAATAGCCCAGACTGTAACATCCATCTTTAAGTTTTTTTTTTTTTTTTCTTGTTCGACAAAAAGCAATTTAGAAAACACAATACAGGAGAGAGAAAAAAAAATACACTAGAAGACGGCAGTCGCCAGCATTGCTGGTGTCAGATTTTTTGGAGGGTTCTAAACTAAAATTAATTGGCAATAGGTGAAATAACCTCTAAATTGGTACTGTATTAATTAGATTTGTGTGACTTCAATGAGCGATGTGAGATAAAGTCAAATAGAAAGAATATAACGTCAAGATAAAGGATACATAGAGGAAAACAGTATAGAGTGTGTCCCAATAACTGATTCCCTATGGACAAATGATCCTATTTATTTTATGAAAAAATTTAGTATTAAGGTTGAAAAAGTGTATTGAAATGTGTGAAAAGTGTATAAGGATATGTGAAAGTGTATTAAAAATTACAAAAAATGTATTAGAGTGTGTGTTTTATTTGTTTGTTTGTATTCTTATTAGGGTGAATTACTTATATATCCCCTCGACTTTCACGCAAGTTTCACTTTAGTCCTTCGTCTTTCAATTTGAACAAAACAGACCTTTGATTTTCGATTGGGTTTCAATGTTGTCCCTCCCCAAACTTCTGTCCAGATTTTGGACGGAAAAGATGGATGTGACTTCCGTGTGACATGTTTACAAGGGTATTTTCGACATTCCATCCTATTATCCACTTCCCCACCCAAAACCCTACTTACTTTTCCCTCCTTTTTTCTCCATTTCCCTCCTATGCTTCCCGCCAAATCTATCCCCTCTGCTATAACCACACCAAACCCTTTTTTTTTTTCCGCAAACAAAAGGATAGTACTATTTGTATTCCATTTCTAACTAAAAAAAGAAAAAAGAAAAAAAGGAAAGTTACATTTGCATATGCTAATTGATTTTTAACTTTTTATTGTCATGTGAATGCCCCTAGAACAATGGTCCCTCTCGTTAAAAAATTATCTGCTCTACTGGTGTTGGACAAATATTGGACAACTTTATTGTCCAACTTTTTCATAGGATAAAACAATTTTCTAACATAAATGTAATTTTTTTTAAAAAAACGGTTATGATCCAGGCCAACTTACGCACACCTTTACTAATCCATTTCTCGGTCCAATCAAAGACAGATCATCCACATTTCCACGTTACTAGGGAATTCAAGAAAAATTATTTTCATACAACCTAACCCGAAGAATCGAATCTTGATCAATTGTGTAAGGAGATAACTCACCAACAAATCAACCGAACTAACCTTAGTTATGCAGAAATGTTGGTGAAACTACCAATGGAGCTAATTCTTCTCGTGTTTGTTCCCTTTACAAAAACAAACATCTTTTCTTTATTCCATGACACTAGCTAGTATTAATTTCACATCACCACAATATTGTGAAGGTGCAGATCAAAAGGATTTGGATGGGGAAGTGGGTTTAGGCTGGAATATCGAAAATACCCTTGTAAACATGTCACACGGAAATTACTTCCATCTTTTCCATCCAAAATCTGGACGGAAGTTTGGGGAGGGGCAACATTGAAACCCAATCAAAAATCGAAGGTCTGTTTTGTTCAAATCAAAAGACGAAGGACTAAAGTGAAACTCGCATGAAAATCGAAGGGAAATATAAGTAATTCACCCTTCTTATTATGTGTCCATTAGACACATGTTAGCAAGATCCTTATTTTATTTTTATTTTTTTCCACTAGATTCTCCTGGTTTAGTCCATACAGAGTAATCAAATGTTCGATTGTGTTAGGAGTGCCGAGTGGTTTCATACTTCAATTCCCCACAGATGTGTTGGAGTGTTTTTTGACTCAGATGTTAATACCATTTTAGGCGCATCTTGACGAATATTGGAGGCTCAATCATGAAAAAAAAATAAAAAATTTGTTCACCATCATTGAAATAGAGTGAACAAACCTTCACTCTGATTGGTTGAAATGGTGCGGGGTCCGGGAAATCAATACACTTTTTGGTAAGCATGACATTACTTTGTGATGCGATTTACGTTTTTTTGTGTGGACCCCACACCATTTCAACTAATTAGGGTGAGGGTTTTATTCACCATTTTTTGGTGAGGGTGAACAAAGATTATGTTCGGTTTGGGTTTTGGATTTGAGTGGAGAGAAACGAAAGTAATAGTAATTGGAAATAGGGAGTAATGATGACAGAGAGATAGAGATAGAGATAGAGATGAGAATAAAGACTGAAGATAGAGGTTATGATAGGAGGGAAATAGGAATAATGAATGAGTAATAAATAAAAATACGAGTCTTGAGACTCAAATCGAACAAGGCCAAATTATCTTCCCTCAATCACACAACCCACTTGCTAGAAGCCCAATTAAAATTGGAGCAAAGTTCTATAAGGCCCCAAAAGAGTAATAACACTTGAGAGATTTCGAACATAACACTTAAGAAGGAAGCGAACCCCGAAAGCTATATATATGCTAAGACACTCTCCAATACGACCACTATTTAAGCCAAGAAAGTACTTTTATTGTTAAAAAGAAAAACAAAAAGAAAAAGGCCATGGGAATATGAACAGAAGCGTTGAATTCCACATCCAAACTTGCGGCTCATAAATGGGTAATTTGAACACTGGTTTGGTAGCAATTAACTGAAAAAATGACAGAGTAGGGTTGTGAATGCATGTTAGAGCATCTCCAACCCAATTCTTCATTTTGAAGAACCAAAATATTGTTTTTTATTTAAAAAATGAGTTTGAAGAATGCCACTATTCATCTTAACTCCAACCCATTCTTCTTCTCTTCCTCTATAAATTTCCCTCCAAATATTCCAACAATTCCCCCCTCCAAATATCTCCGGAGCAGAGCTCTTCATTTTGTTTCCGTCAAAAAATCCAAGATTCCACTTCAAGTTTCATTTTCCAAGATGAGTTCTAGCCATTAGGGAAAAAAAAGAAGTTCAATGCTAATGGGTCAAGTTTTTTGCTAAAAATTAATTTTTTTAAAAAAAAATATATTGGATGTTGGTCTCATTTTAAAGGTATTTTCAGTATCTTTTTATTGATACCAAATTTATAAAAATTGGATCAAGAATTTAAAAGATGCTCACATTTTAGGAAAAATAAATGGTACAAATCCTATTTGAAGAATGTTCTTCATTTTTGAAGTGGTTCTTCATATATGAAGAACAAAAAATGGTTCTTCATTTTGAAGGAGGAAAATGAAGTGTGGTTGGAGGGGCCTCATTCTTCAAAATGAAGAAATGAAGGCATGGTTGGAGATGCTCTTAGGAAAAGCCATTTGTGTTCCAATCGATATTGTTGTATTCTCTCCAGCCCCTCTCACAATTGTTCCACGCGTTTGATTGAGCTGAGGTGGCCCCAAGAACAAAATCACTACCAAGGGAAATCGACCCTGCGAGGTTGCAACCTTGAGGTGCTAAGTTTCGATTGACTACTGCGACAACCCCTTGAGAATCCAGGGAAATGTTTCGATATCAAAATGATGCTCCATGTGCCAATTCCAGTAGTTCAAACTATGGATCAATATGATGTTTGTGGGCCAATTTGGTTCGGCTTGTAGGTTGTGACATGAGTAGCAAATGGTTGACTAGCTGAGCCCTGTAAAGACCACAGATAGAACATTGTCAAATGCAGAGGAATCTGAGATTACAATACCAGTAATTCCAGTAAGTAGTTATCAAAATCAAACACTGAAGTAAAAAAAATTGCAATAGAAGATTTCAGTTAAAATTGCGAACGACCTAAGACTATCAAATGAACAATATAAAGAACACGACCAGATCAAAGAGAATTCAGTCACAATGGACTACAATACAGGATTGCTGTAATTTAGCTTCCAGTTGCTCAACCAAAAGATCGAGGCCTTGCGATTCCAAGAATTATCCAAACGACCCACACCGTCCACTGACTCATAATCGTCAAAACTGGTGAATTTAGTGCAATTTTTGTATCACTCTGCGAGCTGCCAACTGGACAAATGGTAAGCCATCTCCCTTGTGGCACGAATTCATGATTTTTTGGCACCCTTCCTCTTTTTTGATAGTCCCTTTTGATTTTGATCCCTCTTCCTCTTCTTTGACTGCATTTTAAACGATTTGCCAACCAACGATGGTTGTTCTTGTTCTTAGTTATTCGTTTCGGGTCATGGATAGCTGGAGCCTAATTTGATCTTCTCCTGCCGGTATCGGGTTTTTTTTTTTGTTGTTGTTAAAGACGTTATTTTTTCTGTTTCTAATCTGGGTCGATGGGTTCTTTTGCTGCCCTGAATCGGGGTGCTTCATCTTTGTGTAATGGTGGTGCGATCTACTCTTTGTACATCGATAACCTCCCAAATGGGCTGGGTTTACCATGGTTTCGCAAATTCTTCTCTAATTTTGGTTCTGTGGTGGGTGCATATTTACCTTTCAAAAGAAGCAAAAGAACTGGTAATAGATTTAGGTTTATTAGATATGATTCCATTAGGGTGTGGAATTTGCAAAGGAAAAAGCCAATGGGTTCTGGATTGGGAAAAGAAACCTGATAGTGGAGAAAGCTACGAATGATAGGGAAGCCCCTCAACAAATCAGTTATCCAAGGTTCGAGTTGAATTATGGAGGTTTTAGAGATTCAAGAGCACAAGGTCAGAATAGGGCTTTCGATGGGAAAGAATTGGGTTATGTTAAAGAGTTAAAAGGTGTGGAAAAGAGAATTTCTCTGAGTTTGAATCCAGTTGATGTTGATTGGCTCACTAGGAGTGCTGTGGCGAAATTGAAGGCTTTAACAACCCCTGAATTGGTTCAGACTGCACTGAGGGAGCTGAAGTTCGATCATACAACAAAAACAACAATAATATAACCCATTTAGTCCCTAATAATTGGGGGTATAGGCGGGGGATGGATAGGAGACAGACTTAACCTTTGACAATAAATGCACAAAGTGGCTGCTTCCAGGATACCACTAAAATAGATGGATTGGAGACAAACCTAACATTTGGTAACAAATGCACAAAGTGGCTACTCATAGAATAACACTGAAATAATGGTCCCCCTATAACGTCGCATTTGTTGCGGAATCATACCATCAAATCAAAGCCAAAAAGTATCAGAGAGTGTAGACCCAAGAATCATTTTGATTTATCTGTACATTACCATGCTTATTTCATTCAGCATCCAGAGCTGAAATTCGATGATGTTTCTGTTAAATCTTTGGGAGGTATGAAGATGATTATTACTTTCCAATCAAGAGATGACAGAACAAATGCTCTTGCTAATCCTATCATCATTAATTGGTTCAAGTTGATCCAGCCCTAGAACAGAGAAGTTGCTAGTGAATCAAGAATTATATGGCTCAAGTGTAGAGGAATGCCTCTTACTGTATGGAATGTGGCCTCATTCAAACGTATGGGTGAAATTTGGGGTGATTTTATCACTCTTGATGTGGAAACCATGAAAGAAGAATCTTAAGATGTGGGTAGATTGATGATCGCCAGTGAACAACCACAGAGAATCGAAGAGTGGATCAACATTACTGTTAGGGGCAAAATTCATAAGGTGAAAGTGTGGGAAGAGGATTGCGATGATATCTTTAATGAGAAACCTATTAGTGATTGGGTGAATAAACAGCATGATGAACTCAGGGTTCTTCATGACTCAGATCAAGCTAAGGTTAATGAACCATCTCTGTCCAAAAATGTTAGGGAAAAGGTTGTGGCAAAAAATACCCTTGGCATCAATAAGGAAGGTGATCAATTAACTCCTCCTTGGGGACTGAAAATTCTGTGGTGGGAAGTGAAATAGTGGTTGATAGCTTGGAGAAGATTTCAATGGAGTACCAACCACAAAGCAATAATGAAGAACATCTTGATCATTTTGAAGCAAATTAAGCTCCTATCCAAGCAGCAATCAAGGGGATAAAAGGAAAAAGAAACAGGAAAAGTAGAGATGAAATTTTGGGATATACAAAGGTCAATGCAAGAAATACCAATGGAAAGAGGAATAATAAGAAGTTTGTGGTATCAAGATCCACGGTGGCATCAGCGGCACTATCTGCATCAATTTCATCAAGAGGAATAAACAACAGAAACAAAATTCTGTTCGATGAAGCTCAGGCCATTTGGGCAGTAGACAAGCTTTTTGGGATTAGCTATGATGGAGAGGAGGAGGAGGTCGTGAGCAAGATAGCTGAAATGGAAGCCCTTAACAAAGCAAGGGCTGGGGATCAACTCTAATTTCCTTTGCTTCTCTCAGGCCATAAAATTTGTAAGCTATGAAATCTTTGACTTTGTCTTGGGTTATTTTGATGGTGGGTTATTTTGATGCTGGGGTTTTGTTTTTTTTCTTTGTAAGCCTTGGGTGTATTGGTTTTGGTTTTGGTCTTGACTGGGGGAGTCTTTTTCTGTATGTTGGTCTAGTCTCTTTCTCTTGGGTCTTGGGGCTTTTTTCGGTCTTTTTGCGTGGAGCATCTGAGTTTGCGTCTGGTCGAGTCTGTTTTGGCTTCTCTATCTTTCATCTTCTAGGATCCACTGCTGCTTTAGTGGAGTAGCTATTTCTATTGATCTGCTGCCTGCTGTTTGCATTATGTGATATTATCTGGAGTAGTTATGCTGCTCTCAACCTTATACTGCTATAGTTCAGTCCATCGTCTTGATGCTGTTTGCCTCATGATGTTGCTGCCTCTGATCTTCTATGCTGACTCAGATTTTTCTTTGTTGCCCCTGCCGCTTCTGAGTTTTCTATGCTGCTGATAAGTCTTGGACATTTGGCTATTACTCCATCTTATAGTCCTGGATGTTATTGCAATTGGCTATTGCTATTGCTCCATCTTCTGATTTCTTTGTGAAGGCTTCTGAGTCATTAGTCTTGTATTGTATCCGGGCATTTGGTTTCAAACGCTTCCTTATCTCCTGAAGCTTAGACTCAACCTAGTAGCTGCTTTCTTATTGAAGTGTTGCATTTCTTCATTTAGATGTTGACTCAGTATTCTGATTATCATCTGGAGTTTGATTTCAATCTGTTTGAGCTGCTGCTATCTGCTGCCATCTCATCATCTGGAGTCTGATTTCAACCTGATTGCACTCTATCTCATCATCTGGAGTTTGATTTCAGCCTGATTGCACTTTACATTTGA
This sequence comes from Vaccinium macrocarpon, assembly GCA_022606695.1. Lineage (NCBI taxonomy): Eukaryota > Viridiplantae > Streptophyta > Magnoliopsida > Ericales > Ericaceae > Vaccinium > Vaccinium macrocarpon. The sequence continues at coordinate 29,283,641 of CM040174.1, read as the reverse complement.
GCTGCTGCTATCTCATCATCTGGAGTTTGATTTCAACCTGATTGCACTTTATTTTTGAGCTGCTTGCATAACCTGGTTGCTGAACATTTCTACTAGCACTGCATTCTCTCAATTGGTTTATTAATCATCTGGAGCTCTCTTTGATTGCTATTTCATCTCCGGGAGGTTTACTATCATTCTGTATGCTGCTGCATCTTCATTGCAATTGAGGAGTTGTCTTGGTCCTGATTGCTTATCAAATTGCTGCATATTCATTGAGGAGTTGTCTTGGTCCAGATTCCTAATCAGATTCTTTTCTCATATGGACCTCTTGTGATCTTCTTAATTTGGTAGCTGGAATGTTTTCCTACTGCTGAATTATATTCTTGGAGGCTATGGATATGGATGGGAGAAATAGGCTTGATAGGGGCTGCTGTATTCTGGGATGAATTACACCTGCAGCAGTTTATTTCCTTTGTAATTTTTTCTCCTTCTATTGTATTATCTTCAGCTGTTAGAATTTGTTTCAGGCTGAGAAAGGTTGAACACTAGCCAACCTTTTCTCTTTTGGGGGGCTTTGTGGCTTTTGTTTGTCAAGAGGGTTTGGTGCCAACCTAGTTGGTCCCGTTGTTGTATCTGTTCCATCTTTAATGAAATCTTTTTTAGCCGCGTGAAAAAAAAAAAAAAAAACGATGGTCGTTCTTTCAATGCAAAACTTCTCGCAACATGCCCCAAGTGAAGTTTTTTCAACATGAAGATACTTTTGAGTTCACCAAGATGGGCTGTGTACGCACGGACCCAAGAACAAAATGCAACCTTAGCTAACTTCTTCATCTGGGGCTGATATAAGACATAAGCAAAACATCAATTTAGACCATATAAAATAAATGTAATCATGTGATATTGGATTCAAAATATGAAATGAATAAGCTAATATAAGACATAAGCAAAACATCACTTTAGACCATATTTTTTGATAAGTCATTAGTTATATTGACGATAAGGCATTAAGGGAATGCCACCCGTATAGAAAAGAAAACCACAACTCAAAAAGGCCCTATTCAAACTTCCATGACAGTGGAAAAGCTCAAACCAATCAAGAAACTGGTCAAGGGATGGATTACAGTTTCTCTTGGCCCAACTAACTATTCACCAAAAAGTTTTCCATCGTAGACAACGGTATCTCCACCCCTTTAAAACCCCTGAATTTCTCTCGTGCCGAACAACCCACATCAACTTTAGACCATAGAAAATGAATGTAATCATGTGATCTTGGATTCAAAATACGAAATGAATAAATAACTGAACCAACTGAAAAGATGAAATATTTTAATGGAGTCATGGCATACGGGACGCGATTTGGAGCAGCCATATGATGGATTTCTACTGCTTAACCTCCAAGTTCCTTGACCAGTAGCCAAACCTCATGTTCTAACATCCAAGGATGTACAAGTGATGATGTGAAGAAAAACTGAATGTATTACTGAATATATGAAAATAATGGTAACAATGCTAACACAAGCTTGAATAGAGAAAACCTAGAAATCTATACCTAAAATAGAAGATTGCAACGAGATATGATTTTGATATTATCACGATACGATCGTATTCCTAAAATTGAACATACTATGAGATCCCCCTCCACACACACACACAAAAAACTCAAGATGCTGTCAGCAATACCACTTCGTAGAGGAGAAGGAGAAGTCTGACCAAAGTTGAAAGAAGAACTACAGAGTGCTATTCTGCCCAAAGACTTAGCCCTGTTCGTTTACAAGTTTTGAGCCAGTTTTGGTTTTGATGACATCATCATTTCTCTCATTTTTCTCTCTATCTCTCTCCACTTATTACACCTGCTTACATTATCAAAACTAAACTAAAACTCTAAACCAAACACAACCATGGACCATTTTAATTCGCTTGCCTTGCTTGGGACTCTTTAAAATTACAAACTGTCGCAGAAATAACAAAGAATCTCCCCTTTCCCCCCAAGCGAGCAGTTCTGGTACCAGTTTGTAAAATAAGCATGTAGGAAATGGGATGTTGAAATAACTAACAAGATTAAAACATTGGAATTTAACTCGACAAGTCAAGGCTGCTAGAGGATTTAAAATATTACGGTGCTTAAATGAATTCAACCATCAAGATTAAATCCCAAATCTGAAGTCATGAGTTGACACAGTAATTAGGCAGGATATACCTTTAAGCAACCAGGCCTTTTCTTTTGACCTATGTTCACCACCCATTATATAGCCCGGGACAAGCCAGTGAAAGCGATGCAATAACTTTTGCAAGATTTCGTAAACCTGCATGCATAACTCACGCGTTGATACCAGAACCAACGCTGATACAAAAATTTCAGTAACTATCAGGGCGGAGCCAGCCATGGGCTGGGATGGGCCCTGGCCCCCCTGCAGTTTGAAAAATGCACTAAAAAAAAATTAAAATTTAGATATAAATTAAATTTTCTTTATTATTTTTAACGCAGGGCTACTCGTTTGAAATTAAAATAAATGTTTCCAACAAAATTTGAACCAAATTGTTATAGCCCAAACAAAACAAAACAAGTATAACCCACTTCTGAAAGCCCATATATAATAAATATATAAGGATAATAGTTGTCTGACATTAGATTCAATGTGGAAACACTGAAAAATTGAAGAGAATTAAACGACTTCTTTGCATACAGCTTTCATCATAAATATGTTGTGCATTTTTGTCAGCGCTAGATGAAATTTTAGAGCCGCTCTTGAACTCAGCCCTCCTGAATTCTCAATCTTGGCTCCGCCACTGGTAACTATGATTGGTATTAGCACATAAGGTAATGTACTAATGAATAAATAGAATAATTGTAAATTTCTCATGACTAACAAAAAGAAGGGCAAGGATCTCAAAGCCTTATATATGTTAAAACATCTATCTCAAACCAAATGGAAAACCAAATGACAATGAGTGAAGGGCCACCCAACCTCATATAATAGTTTTGGAGTGGTGATTGACCAATGCGGGACAAGTTCTATCAATATCCATTAAGGAAGTCACTCATCCCTAGACCCAAACATCAGCACGATGAAAACCAATTGGACGATAATGCCAGAAACCACATGGAGACCATGAACGTCCTCTTACGATTTACGAGTGCTATGTAGCTATTTCACTAAGTCCATAACTGCGTCCTTGTCCAGGAATCAATAACCCGAGATGAAAACACTAAGGCTCCGTTCAGTTGTCAAGAAAGGATGGGAAATGATGAGAAAGTTAGTTGTCCCATATGTTTTGGAATGTTCAGTTACCAAGAAAATGACAGGATCCTGAAAAATGGTTTTCCCACTAGGACTCACTTTCCCGTAAAACTGGTCTTGCAAAATATATGGAATTTAGCGTTGTGGAAAAGTTCTATCTTTTCTCCATTCTCAAGTTTTTTTCGCCAATGCTCCCTTACTCCTTTATTTCCCTTATTTCGTACAATTCTCCATTTTTTCTTTGTTTTCTTTTATAAATGTAGGCAACGTAGTCAATATGTTGGTTTTACATATGTGTGATTTTAATATTGTTATTAGTCTTTTGCTTTGTTTGTATCAATCAATCAATCACCGTTGGTTAATATTGGTTTTATTTTATCTTATGTATTTATCTTTTAAGCATCTAAATAAGTTGGCTACTTGGCTTTTTTTTTTAATTCAATTTTTTATTGCATTTGTTAGTTTGCATTAATTTTTTTATCGATTATTTGTTCGTCTAAACGAGAAACATTGAAAAAGTAAAAATTATGTTCAAAACTCAAATTTCTTTGAATAGAGACAAAAATAAGCACAAAAAAACTTTTTGAATTATTTTTGTCTCTATTAAAAAAAATTGATTTTCAATCATTATTTTTTATTTTTCCGATTCTTCTCGTCGAGACGAACTAATAATCCACAAAAATTTGACGTGAAATATATAGATATGAAAAATTGAATAGAGACACAAAAAAAGTCAACTGGCTTATTAAGCCAAATCAAACTTAATTTTTTTCTTTTCTTATGACTGATTTTTGACTTGACTGATGATTCAAAGGTAACAATTCGTGTGTATTAATTTTTTTCTTGAATGAATAGCTCCTAACATTAATTTTATTCGAAATAACTATTGAATAGAGATAAAATAAGTTTCATGTAAGTTTCTTTTTCTTGGCAAATGAACAACTAAATTTAATTTTCCTACACAATTTCTTTGTCAACTCAACACTCACAGGAAAATAGATTTTCTTTTCCTTTACTTCACTTCAATTTACTTTACCTGTGAGTGACTATCCTGCATAACGTTCTTGACAACTGAACAGAGCCTAATAAAAACTAAGGTTGCAATGAAAATTTCAGCTCACTGGGAGAAAAAAGAACAAAGAGAACACCAGAAGCTTTATTCCTTGTTTCTAGCTTGGAGAAGCATCTAAAAATCTGAACTGAAATTTGAAAAGAGAAAGAAAAAGGAAGAAAGCAAGAACCTGTAATGTCTGAGGAAATTTATTAGACGTTTTGGAGTTCCGAAAGCTATGACTGACGACATTAGTGGTAATGTTTTGCTTCAAACTCACAACTGAGATGCTAGCCTTAACACTGGGCCAACCAATTTTTGCAAAACAATCTAAAGATGCAGATCATTATATTTAGACAACAAAACAAAGACACATACACATAAGCCAAACATGAGGAGCAAGTGCATTTCCTTCTGTAGTGTAACACCAACAACATAATCCATCAGAAAAGAAAACCAATTTAACTCTTTCTTCGCATTCAGTAATAAGGATTGCGGAACTTAGCTACCTCCAATGAGACACAAAAACTTCTACCACATTGCATTAGAAAATATACAAGCTGTTGCAAAAAAAAAAAAACAGAAAATTGGTCTAAATGCTAAGTTTGGAGCTTTAAATAGTGTTTTGTCCAACTTCACTTATTTTTATGCCTTCAATGCATTGATAGACAAATTTTGAGGGTTTAAGAACAAAACTAGATAAAAATACACTTAATGAAGCCATCACTCACACACACCATGTCTGTTTTCTTGGTGTTGACCGGCTAAAACTCATTGTCAGGGTGTCACTTTTCCATTGTAGTTGATAACTTTATGTGTGAAGTTGGCTTTGAAAGTAGGTCACTATGGTTACCATTGAAAGCGACTAAAGCCACGGCATGTGGACTTTATGTACCTGTGAAAGCGACGGGTTTTCGCATGGGACATATCACTTACCATTGAAAGTGACTAAAGCCTCTCTCTCTCTCTCTCTCTCTCGATCTCTCTCTCACACACACACACGCATGAGACAAATTTAATAGGTGAGACAAAATTAATTTCTCTTGCTTCAATTTTTCGGGTGGATTCAATTTTTTAGGTTCAATTTTAGGAGATTTAGGCTCTTTAGGGTAGGGTATAGTGGATTTAGGCATTTTGGGTTTAAGTACTTAGGGTGCACTTTTCAATTACAGGGTTTTAGTTGTTTAGGCACTTTCATGGAATACTTTAGTATTTTTGGCACTTTCATAGGGTACCCTGGGTTTTAGACATTTTTATAGGGTACTCTGGAGCTTAGATTTATGCATTTTCATTAGATTTGGGGGTTTAGACACTTCCAGTGACTAGTGGGTGTATTTTTGGAATGTGTAGGTGATTTATCATTTTCACATTAAAAAAAAATTAATGTCCTTATTGAAGTAAAAATTCTTTTACTATGTCCTCAAAAAAATATGGACCCAAAAAAATATGAAAAGCAGAGAAAAATAATGTTATCGAGGAAGTTAGTCACTAACTTTGTTCATGCATAAACACGCAACGTATGCAAAATTGCTTATGAAGTATCGCAACGCAATATTTCCGTCTCAAGAACATAAAAAGGAGAATTGCATCAGAGGTTCTTGTTATTTCTTGCCAATAGAAAAATACGTCTCCTTTACAACCAATGGTTTAACTCAAACGTGCAGTCATGGTAGAATTCCCTCACATTTACTGTAACGGAGAAATTGCTGTCTTGACAGAAAAGCACATACCAAAAGTTCCATCACAACGCTGAATTCGAGGATCATACTTCTGCAAGTCATGGATAATTGGTGCTAGGGTGAAAGAAAAATTGAAAAATAAAAAAAATTAACCGATCGGTTTGCTTTTTGGTCGGGGAAAAATTGTATCGGTTGATTTCAGACCGAACCGAACTGAATCGAAAAATTATCGGTTCGGTCTCGATTTTCTGAAAATTGGTTTGGACTGAACCGAACTGAAACTATGTCAAATTGGACCGAAATACCCTGAAACCACCCGTATTTGGACCGAAAATCGAAAAAAAACGATTTTGACCCCCAAAAAATAACAAATCCTAGCCGTCCATCTCAATCTTAACATTAGACCGAAAAAATCGAAAAAAATCGAACCACCATGAACCGATCGGTTCATTGTTTTTTTCGGTCGGGACTGGTTCCCAGCAAATCCACTCCGAACCGATCGGTTTGGTCTAGGACACCCCGAAAACCAAACCGAACCGACCGATTTTCACCCCTAATTGGTGCCAAATACGCAACTATCAGACTGTTTTTCCGCCAACTCTCCTAAAATCAATTGGTGGTAGGAAGAGCCTTCATTAAATTCTTTTTATAAAGATCTGACATCGCGACCTACAAAGTCTGCTTTTAAAGTTCGCCGCAGGAAAAGCATATCAGATAACCAATCCATGGGGCACGGGCCCAACAGCAACAGTGTTGCCCCGTTCCTGTAGCCGCATTAACAAAACCAAATTTTCCATTGAGGAACAGAAACAAACATCCAACAAATCAGAAACAATTGTAAAAAACCTAACCAAAAAAAAAAAAAAACTAGAATGAGATGGGGGAGGGAGAGTACACGTGTTTCCCGGAGAGAATAATCGACGATAATGATACAAATTTTACAGATTTTGTCTAACCACAACCCCACTCAAGATGGGGTGTGGGCCCACAAAATGATATGGACCCACAACCCATGTGAAGTGGGATTGTGGTTGGCAAGACAAAGCCATAATACAATCATTTTCGTAACTAGTATTGCCTGAGCCTGGATAAGTGTTGGAGCTCCGAAGCCCATTCTATCTGCGGTGGAGTACAGAGTATACGCATGATATTTTCGACAAAGAAAGCAAATACATGGATTACTTTAGCACTAGAAAAGGCAATTCTTTCACACAAAACCAAATATACATAGACTTCATCTCATTAGATTAACCCCAACAGCTTTGCTATAGGTACATTTTAGCTATTTCGGCCACCAAAGATCCACAAAATCAACCTCCAACAGTTCATGTACATCTGTGTGCACATTTTATGTGATGTATTGTGGGAGAATGACATATCTTGATTTTTGAAAAAAACAGTTTTTTATTAGTGGAACAGCTCCTTAGGGTGGAGGCCCTAGGCTGGAAAAGGAGCAAGAAGCGAACACTTAGGACTCTTCTTCTGCCTTAGTCTTCCTTCCATTTACTTGCTTTTTAAACAAAATAAATAAATAAATAACTGGGGATGAGGAGAATTAAAGGAGCATGTTTAATGAAGACGAATTTCTCAACCAATGCACGTCAAATAAATTGTGCGACAATTTTTTTTGGGCCAGTTACTCACATGTCCACCATAGCAATTTCTTAAATCATAGGGTTCATCCTATATTTTCGTAACACTCCGGTCCAAAAATATGGCTATCTCTTAAGAAGGTAGACAGATGTACATGGTTATCTGCGCTGATGACTTTTCCAGCGGGATTCAATTTCCTGCAAACTTTTCTGATGACCCAATATGGCCAAGCTTTCACAATGGAAGAAGGTAAAATCCTGTGTAATTCATGGCTTGAAGTTTCTCAAGATCTTATAAAGGGTATCAACTAAAAAAAAGATAGGTTGCGGGAGCACGCTATTGTGATTTTCCATGATTGTAGGCCTAACCATTCCTTGAAAGGAGACCTCAAAAATCCCTCGACTGTTGCATGTCCAATATTACAAAAGCTATCAACAAAGTTTAAAGATGTAAAATGGAGAACTAGAGTTGGAGTTGTCGATTTTTCATAATTGCATTTTGAATATATATAATACGGCAATTATCCAATCTGGGATCCTGGATTGAAGGTTTTTTTGGTGTTTTGATACTTTTAAAAATTATTTTTGAAAAATCTGAGTCATCCAATGTGTTCAAAAGGTGTTTTCAAGGGTCTCAGCGAGAAATCTTTAAAAAAAATACCAGAAAAGGCTTGATCCAAGAAGTTTTTCGCAAAAACTGTATATTTACAATTTTGCGAAAAACTATTCGGATCAAGCCCTTCCCGGTAATTTTTTTTTGAAGATTTCTCTCGTGGACCCTTGAAAACAATTTTTGAACACAGTGGATGGTTCGGATTTTCAAAAAAATATCGGGAAGGTGGAGTCCATCCGGGATTCCCGGATTTTGTATATATATACTCTTTTTTTGGAGTCTCCAAAATAGAGAAAGAGTGAAAAATGGGTTGGAAATGCTCTTATAGGGCTTGCAAATTTCAAATGGCATGAGTCCTATGACCGTCGTCAAGCCAAGCGTGATCGTGGCGCTTACAAATTAGAGAGGTGACAAAAAATTCATTTAAGTATACCTTCCAAGTTCCTTGTATTTATTTGTGCTTTCAATGAAATTTTAAATTACCAAAAAAAAGAACAAACAGTGAACAAATACACCGATAGTGCTAGCACAATTGATTTCTTTTAAGCACAAAATCACATTTTGTTACCCAAAAGAATCAATAAAATTATCCAGAAACCAATGTATGACTTAAATTTTACCTTACCGACCACACCTATAGTGTACCTAGAATAGCGGTGAACGTATAATTCATTATGCAGGGGACCGAATCATATGTTTTCAAAAATTAACAACAAATTATCATCCTCATATGTACTGGTATAACAATTTTGAGGAGACTTTCCTTCATAATTTGTGCAAATTAACAAATCTAAAATACAATACCAATAATTGGATGGAAGGTGTGCGGGGAGGGACCCGGACCCTGCATGCATGCACCCCTCTATTTGCCCCGGCCGTGAGTGTTTTGGTAACTTTCCACATACTTCATTAATTTTTACTCCCTCCGTCCCTTTTTAAGTGTGTACCTTGGGAATACGTGCAATTTCAAATCCCTAAAAAACATATTTTCCTATACAATTTTTTAATTTTCTTTATACCAAATTAAAGTGCTCATTGAGTACTTTAATTTGGTGCAAAAAAAATTAAAAAATATTATACGAAAGTACATTTTTTAATGTCTAAAAAAATACACATTTTCCAAAGTACTCACTTAAAAAGGGACGGAGGGAGTACTATTTATTTTTGTAGGAAGGTACTTTCTCCTGCTTCAACTGGACGAATATCGAACTTTGATTTCCCTTGAATTGCTGGCGGAAATTACAGTGAGAAGTAGATACAAGACCAAAGCTAAGTAGGAGAGTCCCAAAGAAATGACGATCCTGTCACAAAATCTACCGAAATTTTCACAAATTGCCATCCATCCAATATGTTCATTTCCGAATTTACCCACGAACCCTATCGCCGTTGCAGCCGCGCATGCAGCCATTAGTAATGTCGTCATAACCTGTCAAAAAAACGAATACCAAAATCACACTCCTTTTTTTTTTTCATAACCGAGATGTATGGGACAGTTAATTTGATTGCACCTCAACGAATTTCTAGATCCTGAAATTAACGACCCAACAAACTCTTCAAGGATTTTTTCGAACATGTAACCTCATGCACACGTATTCATTTCTATCTATGTATATCATTGTCTTTATGTATGTTTGTCACATGGGGGATAAAAGTGGTGTCTGCTATAGCTATTAAAACCGGTTCCGGATATTAATTGTGTTAAATATTTTGGATTTTAATAGAAGCGGGTAATCGAGTTGCTTTAGCTATAAGATGATGATTAAGCTGCAACAAAAGTTAGTGTTGTTTTGTAAAAAAATTACAAAATCAATCAATAATTAAATTGTATATAGCATCTCACTCACACCCGACTTCTTTGTAAATCGGATTTTAGATTGTTTTTAGCTTCTATAGGAATTTCCAGAATCTCAAAACATTGCGAATGTTTTTTCTTACAAACCTTACAGAAGATAAATTATCAAAATCTATTTACAGAGTTTGTCATAACGACGTACTATCTAAATTATGGAAGTAATTAATCACACATGAATAATTGATGACAAGAATGTTACCAGATCATGGAGGAACATGAAGAAGTACAGACTTGGGCCTGAGCAATTTCGACCAAGAATTCCAGCAGCAAACAAAGAAACCACAAAGAAGACGCATGCAATTACATTTGCCATAGCAAAGAACCTGCAAATGCAAATTCTTACGTCGTAAATATTGAGCGAATTAATATTGGTGACAATAACACATGCGTGCACGTAAAATGCGTACTCGATCGGTTCAAGGAGCTGCAAAATCCATTTAATGTTACATAATTTCATTTTCTACAATTTTTCTGAAAGTACAGACCATCGGATCAGCTACTGTGACTCAAATAACTCACACAACACCTTATTTGGAAGTACCGTCTCAACCGTAACAATCGCAATCACAAGAATCAATAGCAATTGGACTAATGAGTCTGCGTCTCAGTAATTATGTGCATGTCCAGTTAATTATCGTTACATAACATCAAGAGCATCTCCAACCCAATACTAACATTCAAAAAAAAAAAAACTCAATACTCTATTGAACCTCAATTTCTGTATTTGAGAGTGTCAAAATAATACATGTCTTGTGAAAAAAGTGATTTTGAAAGAAAACCCAGTTTCAGAGAATTCCAACGTAATGTTGACCGTTAGGTGTCAATTGGTCCTCCCAAGTGGGAGATGTTTTTGATGTAGAGGATTACTCCCCTGAGGTGTCGGTGGAGACTGTCGGGAGAGGCACTGTGGGAGCTCAGCTGCCTCAACTATTTGCACGCGGAAAGCTTAAATGTTTTGAAGTGTTGTTCACGTGCCGTCTGAGGTTGAAGATGAGATCAATGTTTTGAAACCCGGATCGGAGGAAGAACCGGAAAAGGTACCGAACGGACGGGTTATTGGTTGAACCCACGCCATAATTATATTAAAAATATATTAGAAATATATAATTTACAAATATAAGCCTACAAAAAAATATGTACATGAAATAAAAAGGAGTGGTACTTCATGGTGTCCCGTTGTAAAGCTTACCTCCAATCCCACGTCGGTTGGGAATGAACTTCAGTCTACTTTATAAAACGTAAAGAAGGCTCCACCAATTAGTTGCCAATAGCCACAAGGCATGGGACGATTGTGGGCCCAGTCCAAGTGAGTTTCTGACAATTCACGAGGTACTTAACGCATGGAATATTAGTTCAAATTTAACGGTCTGAGTTGATCAACCCGGAATCGTTTCTTGTGGATTGACGATTCGATCGTTATTCTAAAACGGTTTTTACTTTTAAGGTTGGTTTCTCAAATATAACGGTTAGTAGGTTAGACCGAACCGGACAAGGGTACGGTTGACGGGCCAACCGGTTGAACCTGCCGATCCGGTCTGGTTTTTAAAACATTAGATGAGATGATGTTACGATGACAGCAACGAGATATCAGCGGCGACCAGTCGCATGCCACATGGGACGGTCAAACTCCACGTCATCGGTCAATAATGACATGGTGCAACGTCAACAGGGGTCAGCCATGTGAACCTTTTGACCTTTCTTGATTGGGTCAGAGGGGTCATAAGGGTCAAAGGGGGCAGATTGTCGTGGATTAAAGAGGTCAAAGATTGGTCAAAGGGTCCAGTTTGACTTTAGAGATGGTTCTAAGGGTTTTTTGGCGATTTCGGAGCCGATATAGCTCCGTTTTTCGCATATGAGTAGTCGATTTGGACTATCTCAATGTCCTGGATCTAAACGCGCACTCCATTGTTCATGCAGAGGCTCGGGAATAGTTTTCATTGTTGGATTTGGAGACGAAATTTGATTTTGGAGGCATTTTGGGTTGTGAGAAGACTTGTTCTTTGGTAATTGGACTGTTTTGGATTCATTGGCGGGCTTGGATTTGGATAATTTGAGTTGAATTTTGCCGGTTTGGGCACAGCGGGAGAGATCAGGGAGGACCAGACGCAGTCATGGTCGATCGAAGCCGTTGGGTTCAATAAGAAGCAAACCAGGGATGGTCAGTTGCAGTCAGCAAGTAAGGATACACTCTTTCAAGTTTTTGTATTCCAGTTTGGGGGTGCATGGATGATCGTTTGGATAGTGACCCAGGCGTTTGCTGGAGCGATATATCGAGGAGATCTGATGGAGTTCAGGGGGTGCTAGGAGAGACGGGAATGGAACGTGGATGAACCAGGAGGCAAAGGAGATTCGTGAGAGCTGACGAAAAGTGGCGAGATGCCAAGATAATGGCTAGAATGGCGGATAGGTGACGAAAAAGGAAATTGGAGTTGGAGAGCTACACACCAAGAGTATTGGACAGACTTAGAGGTTGGTCGTGATCAGTCAGAGCATAGTGAATAAGGATACATTCTTTCGGGCTGAGTATCTCGGTTGTGGGGGTGTTGATGAGCTCATTTGGTAATGACACAGACGCTTACTAGAGGAACAGATCATAGATGATCAACAGTGATTAACAGCAGTCTGGTTCAATCAGAAGACCTATCATCAGGATTTGCAGTGTTGATTCGGGCTGCACGAAGAGGATGATGGGCAATCTATACATGCTCGTGGTGAGTTCTGATAGACGGAGCTAATGTCAGCTACGGGAAGAGTAGTATGGTGTTTTGTGACAGTGAACAGGAGAAGCAACAATTGCAAAGACACACTGGAGAAAGGCATGGGAGTACAAAGAATCGCAACCTGAGACGTATAGGTGTGTCGGGTACCGAATTGAAGAGTGTGTGATATGTTCTGCAGACGGGGTACGAGTGGTTGTTGTGGGTTGTTCATGGAAGCTCCAGACAGAGGAATTGAGATGGTGTGAAGTCAATGCATTGTTGGGTTCTCTTCCTTCTATGGATTTGTGGCGGGTTACCTCTCCAGATAGGAATACTCAAGGTGGAAGAGAGATGGAGCCACGGAAAGTGTCCTGGTGATTAGGCACAAGTGTCCCAGGATTGGCAGACGCGGATTATTGCATCCAATGATGCGATACAGGCGTTTAGTCACAGAGGAGTGCGGGTATAAATAGACTTTGTTAAAGACACTCCGTTTAGGGGGTGCAGGCACTCCGGTCAAGAGCTGCAGATATCGGCGATGAAGTTGGTATGAGCCATGGAAATCTAGCAGGTCACGAAGGCGTTCTAGAGTTTGTGTATCCCAATTTGGGGGTGCAATGATGCTCGAGAGGGAATGCGGTGTGTCAATAGAGACGGTAGTCAGCCTTTTCCCAGGCTGTGTGTGAGACCATCTGATGGAATGAGCCTCTGGTGTGAGCAGAGGGATGTTGAGTTGGTTCTCTGCACAAGACAAATGCTAAAGTGGCAACTATTGGGTTTTCCCACTTGGTTGTAGGGGGTGATTGTTGACTGTTAGTTGTCAATTGGTCCTCCCAAGTGGGAGATGTTTTTGATGTAAAGGATTACTCCTCTGAGGTGTCGGTGGAGATTGTCAGCAGAGGCACTGTGAGAGTTGCCCCAACTAATTGCACGCAGAAAGCTTAAAATGTTTTGTCTCCTTTTTCTATGTATATGTACAGATTGAGAAAGGATAGTGAGATGTGTGGGTTGTAGCAATGTAGACAGAGGGGTGAGAAAGGTCTTAAGAGGGCTCTCCCCGGTGAGGCTTTTCATGTCTTGTGTATGTGTGTGTACATATTTACAAAGTCAGAGTTTTTGCCTCGAATTCATTGTGTGATGTGTGTGTGAGTGGCCCCTGGGCACAACACTTAATACTCCATTTTCCAAAGAAATTCACACTAAATCTTAAACATCAATTACTCTAAATTTTAGATTATCATTTCATTTTTCGAGAAATTCCTAACGATAATTATTAGGTGTTGTAGGAGAGGTTCTTTGTTTAGTCAATATTTGAGAAGAAATATGTGAGCTTGAGGTAAGACTATATAGTTAACAATAAGAAACCTGAAATGTCTAGGGGAAGGGTGAAGAAGAAGATCAGATGTGTACAGAGAAAACTAAGGCAAAAGATGCTCTCAGACTAATCTATGGCATACCCAAGTGACCTAGAGAATGATATGATTTCATTGGAAAGAATGTTCTCCTTCCAAAATCAGTGATTGCCCACTTTCTCTCTCTAGGATGACACACTTTGTCAAAAATCACCTCTGGGAATTGTGAAGGGAATGTCTCATATTTATAGGCACATTGGACCAATGATAAGACGTCAGGCTGTCTCCCTATAATATGATGACATGTGTACTTTTCATACACCTTGATCGTGCAGGTGATGTCACCCACCGCGAAACTGACCTCCGCGGCTTTCTCGAGCATGCTATTTCACCCCTCACACAGAGAGTCCTCTTATTCTTTTGTAGCCACCAAGCCACTAGATCCCTTCCATTCCAGTTAAGGCAAGCTTGTAACTTGTTCGGCCGCACCTGTACCGCAGCCAAGCATGAGAGGGCCCCTCGGGTCTTGCCTTTACACCAAAGCAAGTATAATTACTTGGGCTAGAATAGACTAGCTTTTCGCATTCTTGCCCATTTATTTGGGTCGTGCTAGTAACGTAGCTCATGGGCTTTTCTCCATGAATGGATGGCCAATGGCTAGATAAGTGTTCTCTCCATTGGGCTTGACGACGCGAAAAGGGAAATCCCGCGGAGGGTAACGCTACGCTAGCTAAGTGTATATCGCGCGGTGTGCGACGCGCACCTAGCCACGTGTCGTGCTATCATTCATAACACCTGTCAACATGTCATTGGATGGTCAAACTTGACTTTGGTCAACTTTGATGAATACGCTGAACTTTCCTACAGATGTCTTATTTTAAAGGTAAATGTAGCTATACTCATTTGATGAGAAAAATATGCTTTTGATTCCTAAAGCTCCCTGAATAAAATTCATAGCTTTCGTTCTTGCTATCGCATACTTTTAAAAGTTAGCCATGGGATATGGTGTTCTATTTTAAGAGTGATTCCATTTTTTAGTGCCATCCTTGTGAATTGTTGGAATTGAAGCAATGTTTGTAACTGGCTCTTAACATTCATCAACTTGTTTGTTCATCTTGGCTCATGTCATGTGCGTGTTTTGAGATGTACAAAGCATATTTCTAAAGTTTGTACCAGATTTGTTAGTTGGTTAGGAGGTGAGTACATGTTGTCCTTGATGCTCAATTGAGTAATCAATAATAGAGGTTGATTGATTTGCTTAGGTCGTGGATGGTTTAATCCCTCAAACCATGCCTTCGATTAATCCTTGCAAATTCATCATTAGCTTAGTTAGGATCCCGTTAAAATCATCACCTTAAAAGTTTTTTTGCCTAAAGTTAATTAAAAGTGATAGGTGTACTGTAATTGTCTCCAACATGGCTCCAAGTCTCCAATATACTCACATAATGTGTGAGCTCCACCTTAAAAGTTTGTTGCCTAAAGTTAAAAGTGATAGGTGTTTATTATTTCTTCTTCAGGTCTAGGCGGCATATGATTGTCAGTGTGGGGGTGTCACTTTTGTGGTTGCTTTCTTCTTTGTTGTGATGCCTTGTGCTCTATATCCTTTTAATCTTTGTAATTTGTTTATAAAGATTAATAAAAAAAATTGTTGTTCAAAAAAAAAAAAAGGGGAGGGATCAAACAGTCAACCGGTTCTATAGAGTGATCGGTGGTGATATATGAGATACAAGTTGTGGTTTCCCAAAATAAGTCACCTGACTAAAAGTGTTTTTTAGGTTGTCTTTATTCAAATTTTTTTGCATCCGGTAGTTTTGCATCGAACTTTTGTGAATTATTGATTTGTCTCGATGAAAAAATCAGAAAAGTAAAAAATTGTGACCTTTACCAAAAAAATTTAAGATATTTCGATTATTTTTTTTGGGTACAAGTCATAATTTTTTACCTTTCAGATTTCTCTCGTTGGGATGAATCAATAATTCACAAAAGTTTGACTATTACTAACAAAAGCAAAAAAAAAAAAAAGAATAAAAAGAAAACCCAAATAACACAGACTTTGTTTGGTTTTAGGGTAATGATTAAAGGGGAAAATGAGGTAATAATTGAAAATATATGGGTAATAATTGAAGAGGGATAGATATAGAAATGAGGTAATAAATAAAAACAAAGATAATGATTAGAAAGAAATATGAATAATGATCGAGTAATCATTGAAAAAACCAAACCTAAAACGAACAAGTGACTTACTTTGAGAAACTATCCTAAGCACAATTTAAAAGTATAAAAGGCCATATTAATTTCTGTTAATACAAATTGAAAAGATAGATATTGTTATATATATTTTGGATCAACCTATTGAAGTACTACGATATGGTCATCTAAATTGTGCAATTTTGTGCATCTCTATTCATTTAAAAGCAAAATAATTTCAAAAAAATTATTGCTAAAATGAGCAATGTTTTTTCCAAAATTCTTGTTTGGGCAACTGTTTTATTGTTCAAAATAATATTGGGATAATTTCCAAATTTTTGATAAAAAAAAAGAAGGATATACTGTAATTCTATCTTGCCCCTTGATACGTCCTTGTGAAGTACCGAATCCGCTTCTCTCAAGTTGAAGGGAAAAAAAATAGTCTAGAATTGATTTTTCCTCCAAACTTTTGATAGAAACAGAGATATAGCGAGTGGGTTAGAGATGCTCTTTTAACTCACGATGTCGAATGCTAGAAAAGACACGATGCCTTAGTAAAATTCGGACCACGGGAAAAAAAGAAAAGGTAATAAGGTAATACTTGGATATCTTACGTGAAAGCAGAGGAGTAGCTATACAGGGCTTCAATCTGGGTGTCATATAAAAAGACAGTTTGCTTGCTGGTGAACATAACCAATGCAGCAGATAATGAAGCCACAGCTCCCAAAAGCCTCAGGAAAATCTGGGTTGCCAATATTGAAGATTTGGGTGCTTTTTTGGGAGGTGGGTTTTGCATATTATTTTCTTGAAAACCATCCATTGGCAGAATAGATGTTGAAGGGAAACTGGAGAAAACAGAGGCAAAAAACAGGGGAGATAGGGGGGTGAAAACTCTGTGCAAGACAGATGTAGGCGCTGATAGAGGTAGGGAAATGGGAAGTTAGGGGATAGCATTTATAGAGGGAGAAAGTTGGACCGGGGGACCCAGTAACGCCGCGTCCCAGCCGTCCAAAAATGTTTTCAATGGTAAGAATTTGGATAAAAAAAACAAAAAACTCTTTGCAAGAAGAGGTTTTTTCAAATCTACACCATTGAAATAACTTTTCAACGATTCAGATGTGCGCTATATGGTGCAGCGTTGCACCATCCCTGCTTCCCAAAAAGGCAGGAGAGGTGAGTGCATTAAAACCCATGTCCTTTAAAAGGTGGGTTTCACTAAAAATGAGACTTCCCAGAAAGGTAGGAGAGATGAGTGCATTAAAACCCATATCCTTTAAAAGGTGGGTTTCACTAAAAATGAGGTTACATACCACAGTGGCTGAGACGGAATTTTTTAGATAGTAGAGTTAAGAATTACACATCCATATGCAAATTATTTTTTCGTATTTGTAAATTCAAAGAAATACTAATTAATAGTAGATATATCCTCACAGATGTAATTTAGCTTTGTAATTGATCCAACTGCTGTAATCATTAGAGAAGTTTTACCAAAAATTGGCAAAACGATATATAGAAAGCCATAAAATAGCTTTCGGCTTGAAAAAAATGGATGGCGGAGAGAATTCGGCAATTGGATATCAAATAGATCTATCGACAAACACAGGGATGGAACCAGAGGGGGGCCAATAGGGGCGGTCGCCCCTGCAAAGAAAAAAAACACCTCTACTATTACACAAGGAAAACAAGAATTTTCCTATGAATTATATAAACTCACCCTGCAAAGTATTTCAGAAAATAAATTCGCCCATACATAGTGAAATTTCTGGCTCCATCCCTCACAAACATATCTATCATATTAAATGAACAGCACCCCCCATTCCTTATGGTGGTGGCCATTAGAACTTGTCGTTGAATTGTGTTTTCTTGTTTTAATTTGTGTTTCTTCCCTTTGCTACCTAAAAAAGGAAAATGTTATAGAAAAAATGTATTGAAATTGTGGAAAATATATAGAAATGAGTAGCAGAACATTCTAAAGCGTAAAATGTACATTCGAGAATATGCATTTTAATCCATTTTTAATTTATCGACAGCTCTATGGACTGTCAACCAAAAATACAGTGACCCACCTTGTTTGGTTCACATTTTTGAAAAAAATTTCAAAACAATTTCCCCCTATTTTTCTTCTCTTTCCACTCATTGTTCTTCTCTTCAATCATCTCTCCAATTATTACTCATTTCTATTTTCAATCATTAACCCAAACACTATCTCAAAATTATATCTACAATTTTTTCTTCTCAATACTAACAACCAAATACAGTGGACATAAAATCCCAAAGTAGAACTAGCTTTCATAATTTGTGATCCATAATAATAGCATCTCGAACGCACGTGTAGCCAAAGCCGAAAATTGGCTTGAGGGCCCCCCGCCCATGTCGGGCCATTTTGGCAGCCAAAAAATAGCATATTTGTGACCGGGGGTGATGCATTAAGAGCACAGGGGATCACGTGTCCTTCTTGAAATTTCAGATTTTTTTTTTTTTTGGATTTAAAAATATGGAAACGGGTCTCCACTCTCTAAAAATCGGTATCCCGCGGCGGATTAATACTTTTAGTTTCACCAACAAATAATTCAAGAAAGAATTCCCCAAAAAATATTGAACAAATCTGATTGGAATCCTGCTATAAAACAATACATGAAAAACTTTAGGAACGTCTATACTTTACTGCCCCTTTTTAAATGCCCATTATAGGAATATGTGCACTTATTAAACTTTTCTTCAAAATTCATTCAATACTAATCGAAAAATTGAAATAGATTGATCATTTCTCTACCTTTGTCGTTGTCCTTTCTTTTTCCCGTAGGACTTTTTATTTTTCAGTGTCATGAGCACAATATGTATAAAATATTGTTTCATATCATAATGTTTAAACATTTTAGTATTTTTTGGTATATTTGTTATATTGGACTGTGAAGTTTTTTATTTCAAAGTTATGCATGAAAAGTGACTCCTTGTGTAAGATTCTTGGATCTGCCACTGTCTGTGACCATTTGTGCCAAATCAAAGGTGTGTGCAACAATATACTAGTTGTTTGCAATAATTTGTTGGTTTGTCCAAAATGTACTGTACTATTTATGAGAAACAATCTATTAGAATTGTGATAATCTATTTATTTTGTGCATCAACCAATCTTTGAGAGTTCTTCTAGTGGTTTTTGCTTGGGGGTGTAAAACGGTTCAGTTTGATCTGATTTAGGCATTTTTTGAAACCAAACTAGACATTTCGATTTGGACATTTTACAAACCAAACCAAACCAAATACTAATGGTTCGGTTTGACCGATTCACTAGTTTGTTAATCATGCATTTTGTAGCAAGAAAAATGATGCAATATAGAGTATTCAAACCAAATGAACATTGTAGGTGAGGTTCTTGGTTAGTCAAATAAATTCAACTTGGAGAGACAAACAATAGTCAATGATTAATCGAGAACAAAGAGATTTGTGGAGGGGTGAAAGAGAAGGCCAAAGACAAATAAGGTAGTGGTATTCAGTCAATTCCTTAGATTGATGTCCCTATACACCAGCTCTAGGAGAAATGGGCTCGCAAGCACTCACAAGAACAATGTTCTTGATTCCAAGGGCTCCCAAGCTACTTTCTCTCTCTAGAATTTTCGTGCCTTGGGGACGAATCAATCTCTTGGAATTTGTGAAAGAATGTCTTATATGGATCTACAGCCAATCATTGGCAATGTATGTCATTCTATCACGGTGATCTCTTTTCTTCTAAATCCGCCAAGCCACTTATATCTCCTCTATTCCCGTTACACATCGGACATAGTCGCAATCCCTTTGTGTCGCGCCAATACCCTGAATGAAGCCCAAAATGACTTTTCTGACTTCTAACCCAGCCTTAAAGTCAGATATAGTTGCGGGCTCAAGCCACAAATAATGATGACTTTTTGTCGTGTTAATTCCCTCTTTAGGAGGGTCGCAACAAGTGAATTCCTCATAATATGGAGCCCTATTTGCCAGTGGCACCCTATACTTGGGTAAACATGTTTTAATTAGTCTTGTTCTTCCGCAAGGTACATATCCTCGCGGTGTGGTTTTATTCGATATGTTGACTTTATTTGAATCTGACGTGTCCTACATGGACTGTCTTTCCATGTGGCAGTCCTGGGTTGCTCAGTTAACGGTCATTCTGTTGGAAATTTGATGTGAATGAAACAGGGCATTCAGAGGGTCTTACGAGTCAACCAAAGGGATCCCACGAAGTGTGAGATGCGTGTGATCAAATATGCTAGTTAATACATGAGTTACACCCCTCGATGATGAGACTTGATGGCGTTCAAATTCTGTGACAGTTTTCTTCCAGAATTCAAATGCGACATTATTGCATGGGAGTTTCTATTCTGCTGAATTCATTGGCAGAATTGATTCCCGTATTCATTGGGGAGGCTCCCCATTGATTCTCGTCTTCAATGTTGGAGCTTGATCCTTCAGCAATAAATTGGCAGCTCTGCCAATTGGTTTGATCATCAGAAATTCGAGCAACACAAATACTCTAGAAATTCATCTTTGTGAGAGAGAGGTAGACGTTGTTTCAATTTGCCAAGGCAGTTAACAGCGGTGTTTTGTTGGCCGTGGTTCTAGCCATTGTATCTTGGGACGAAGACGTCGGTTCAACCTACAACACCCACGGTAGGCGGCGCATCTTTGTTATGGAGAGTGTGTTACACACGATTCGGCCTTTTCAATCCACTGTTTGTATCTCAATTTCAATTCTGTATTTCATATTTAGTTTCTGTCAAGCTTATTTATGTTCATGTATTTCTGTTTCATTGTAATCTGTTCATGTATGATTATATCGAATGAATTTGTTCTTTGGAATTCGGAATTGCCACTGTGTTTTTCCTTACACATTCTTGGTCAAATGAATCCACGTGTTGACCTTTTCCACAAACATTACAAAGCAGATTTAGCCACCGCATGGGCTGCAGTTACAAGTTACAATCCCTCTGGATACTTTGGACACTATTACGTAGGGTTGGCAATGGGGACGGGGCGGGGCCGGAGACTACTATCCCCGTCCCCAATTTCCGAACCCCTCCCCCATCCTTGTCCCCGCCCCAATCTCCAATGGGGATTATTTTTCTCCCTCCATCCCCGCCCCAAACGGGGAGCGGGGATCCAAACCGGAGATTCGGGGAAATTCCAAACAATAGAAAATAACCTATCAAAAGAAAGAAAAAAAAAAGCAGCAGCAAAAATAAAAGAGAGAGAGAGAGAGAGAGAGAGAGAGAGAGAGAGAGAGAGAGAGAAATCTTGGAAATAAACAGCAGCAACACAATCTTGGAAAACTCCAACGAAAAGCCATTTATGATCTTGGAAAACTCCATCCTTTCACCCCATTAACTCTGGCGAAAACCCCTTTTTAACAACAGAAAGCCAAAACTTTGATCTCATCTTCGGTCATTTCTTCACAAACCCACGAATTTCAGGCGATTTGGTTGTCGAAATATGGTTAGGATCTTCAAAACCTCAAACTTTGAATTGAAATAGAACAAAGGGAGATCAGAGATGAGTGTCGGCATCGTTTAGGGCGAGGTAGGTCCATGGTGGTGATTGAAAACAGAGCAACGAATTGTACAGGAGAGAGATTTTGGACTTTGGCACAGAGAGAGAGAGAGAGATAGGTGTTTTGGAAAAGAGGTGAGAGTGAAAGACTTTTGACATCTCAAACAAGAGAAAAAGAAAGGACAAGAGAAAAAGAAAGAAAAGAATACGCGTGGGAGAAAGGTGACCGTGTATATGTATATATAGTGGTAATTACACTTTACCCCAATAAAACGTATATAAGTAGAAACGGGGATTCGGGGATGGATCGGATCGGATTCAGAGTGGGGGCACACCCATCCTCGCCTCCGATCCGATCCCCGAAATTTTTCCAAAAAAATCCCCAAATCCGACCCAATCTCCAAACAGATCTCCAAAACGCCGATCCATTCGGATCGGGGAACGGATCGGATTCGAACGGATCGGTGGAAATTGCCATCCCTACTATTACGTTACTAAAACACTTAAGAAATGAATTCTACAACACATTTGATAAAAAAAACATCTCAGC
This sequence comes from Vaccinium macrocarpon, assembly GCA_022606695.1. Taxonomy (NCBI): domain Eukaryota; kingdom Viridiplantae; phylum Streptophyta; class Magnoliopsida; order Ericales; family Ericaceae; genus Vaccinium; species Vaccinium macrocarpon. The sequence continues at coordinate 29,261,328 of CM040174.1, read as the reverse complement.
TTCCTACACTGTCCCAATATATAGATCCATGTGCACACTTTATTTTATGTTACATTTACTTATTTTTTGTTTTCGGGAGCTAGAGACTGGTGTGTGTGTGTATACATATAGCCCTTAAAAATGTTAATTTGTATAATCCAATCTGGTCCGGCTTATACTGGTTTGGATGGTGGCCAATCAGACCTACCCCATTTTTTCAGGTTAGTTGAAAATCAAACCGATTTACCTCTAGAAACCAAAACAAACCATCGGTTTGGTCCGGTTTCGGTTTTCGGTGCGGTTTATTGGTTTTTTCTTTCACCCTTAGTTTTGATTGTATGAGAAAGATGATTGTTGAACTAACTGCACACGATACTGTTGGAGGAACTTTCCCAAAATTAGCAAATAGTACTGGAGCAAGCTAAAAAATAGCGTTTGGTCAAGAAAAATGGCCGAAACCATTGGAGTTACTGTAACTGCTCTGAAGTTAATTATTGGGTCCTCCTTAGCCAAACAATCTACAACACCACATGTTTCTGAGAAAGTCTATGATTATGAGTATGAATCTAAAATTTGTACCAAACTAAATGAGCTATTTTCGTTTCATCATTTATTTCTGTTACCAACTTCTTTTATCTCTCTGTTAAAGCCTATTTCAGTGTTTACATTTATTAAATGGAGCCATGTGAGTAAATACTCCATTTTAGACTTGTAGTATGGGAGTTGGGTGATTCTCAGAAGATCCAAAGAGAAGTCCGTTCTAATAGGGTTTTAGGCCATTTCCAATGGAGCCCACCTCACTTTTTTTTTTTGTCATTCGTTAATCTTAATCTACTCTATCCTAGGAAACTTGGAGGGGGATGGATTTTTACGGGAATCGAACCATACCCATGTACATGGAAGTATAAGGGAAGCACAAACTGTACTCTACTCCACTCCACTTGCGAGCCCACCTCACTTAAAAGGAATTATTTTATGCTCTTGGAGCATTGCTCTACAAGGCTTCTGCACCTTCGTGGTGGTGCCCACGACAAAATATATGGAGCACTCCATCACTTTTAAAGGAAATGAAAGTGACGCATGAGTGCATGACCCGTCACTTTTAAAGGATTAGTCGGAATCAATAGTCACGTGTCTGGAAATGAAAAAGTTACGGGAAAAGTTACTCCATATGCACGCGACTTTTTTCCTCCTTGTGCGGCTTTACTACTCTAATTCACTAAGGGTTTTTTTTATCTAGTATTGTCCTTGAGCCATCAAATATTTCCTATCAATGTATTGGATGCCTTAAAATAAGTTAAGCTGGATTAAACACCATTTAAAGTCTCAAACTTGTCTTTTACACTAATTTTCTAGTTTTTCATTTTGTTCTTATTTAATTTTTTTTGCATTTGTTAGTTTTGCGTCAAGATTTTGTGGTTTCTGGATTCCTCTCGACGAGACCAATCTAACAAAAGTATAAATTTATGGTCAAACCAAATATTTTTTTGAATAAAGCCGAAATACTTGGATTATTGGATTAATTTTGGCTTTATTCAAAAATATTTGGTTTGCCCATAAATTTATTATACTTGTTAGATTCGTCTCGTCGAGAGGAATCCATAAACCACAAAATCTTGACACAAAACTAACAAATGCAAAAAAAAAAAAAATTGAATAATGACAAAATGAAAAAACTAATAATCCGTTGTTTTTTATTTTTTTTTCCCCAAGTAAGAACAGAGCTAGAATTTTTGGCGTACAGAGGGTGGGCTATATTTGTGAAGGAGGGGCGGGACTATATAATTAATAATCTACATATTTTTTCAATATAGTAGTAAAGTTTTTTCAAATAACGGAGGCGACAGCTCCTAATTGCCCCTCTCCTCCTTCTCTCTCTATAAAAAAAATTTCCTCATTCTCTGTAAACCTACACAGCAACCGAATAGGGTTTTCTTTAGGCGGGGGAGGCGTCGCCTCGCCTCCTCCTCCCCCCTCCCTCCCTCTCTCCTCCACTAACCTTCTTTCTAATCACCCCTAATCCCTCCGCTACCTCTTGGTTACTGATCTCTTCTATTTCTCCATCTCGAAAACTGATCGGCAACATTCTTGAGGTTGGACGGTGACTCATGCGATGGACAACATCAACGTCATGGTCCTCGACGGTTGAGTTCCTTGGGATCACTTTACCAATTGATAAGTGTATCCTGCATGGGTTCTTGGTCGGCGATGAGGGCAGCCCGTGGTGAGGTTCTTCTCCTGGTTTATTTTCCTCCTCCCTTCTTGTTGTTTTTAGCCCCCTGACCTTGTATCGCGATGGGTCTTCCGTCTTCTCCACCATGGCTGCTCGGTTTCTTCCTTCAAGAACTTCTCCGACTAGATCTCTGTTGGGTTTTCTGGTTTTGCTTAACGTCAAGGTGTTGTGTGGTGGTGGATGTTACTGTCGTGGTCTCCCGCCACAGGTGCTGGTGGGTGCCATGGTTCTTTACTTAACGGCTGAGGGTGCATCCAAGATAGCATGGTTTGTTCGTCTTCAGCTCCGCCACTTCCTAGGGTTACCTATGGTGGTGTGGAGGTTTTGTGGATGTTGGGGTTATGGTGGTGGCGGTGATGTTTTGCACTATGATTTAGGGTTAGGTTTAGGGTTTTCTTGGGGTTGGGCTTAGCCCACTTGTTTGGGCCGGGCATTTTTGTGCTTTAATGTTGTATTTGGGCTCTTAGGCCATCAGGGCTTTCAGGCCCATGGGTGTTCAGGCTTTTCCCTCTAGATGTTCCAACTTTTGGTTGGATTTGTTTCCTCCTTCTCAATATATCCTTAGTCGAGTTTTTTCAATAAATTTTGTTGCCAATCAAAAAAAAAAATTGCCCCTCTCCTGGCTCCATCATTGCCTCGAAGTCATTTCTATAAGTGGCTAGCCTATAAGACTCCACTATAAGTCATTTTTTGTATAAAAATTGAAAAAGACATAACATAAGAGAGAATCTTTGACTAAATCGAAATGGGAATTAGTCGAGATTTGGGTCAGCTGACCCGAGCACAACCTCAAGAAAGAGGGTAGAGAAAATGAGTAGTAGGAGTACTGTGCCAACAATTGGTTCCCTCTTTTAGTTTTAGTCCGTACCAATAATCAATTGTTTGATTATGTTAGGTTTTCATGAGTATTCAGCGGTCCCAGAGTACATAATAGTTAGTCGGTTTTCATACTTCCATTCCCCAAAGCTATTTATTTTGAGAAGTTTGTTGAATGTTATTTCTTAAAATACAAAGAGAAATTCAAAGGTAAAATCGAGCTTTGTCTTGCGCTTTATTGTTTGTTAAAAAGTGATAAACACTTATATTTCTTATTTATGTATATGAAGTTCTTCTTTGACGCCAAAAAAAAAACCATGTGTTAGTCTTTAAAAAAAAAAATCATTAAGATCTTTTATTATTATCCCAACCATTTATTTTTGGAATTGCAATTTTCCGTCATTTGCGTGAAATAAATTTCTCTTTTGGAACCGAGGTGGCAAGTGTCACTCGCCCCCCTCCATGTACCTCCACTGCTGGCCAGAGGCTTCGACCCAACAAAAATTAGTATTTGAGTATGTATAGTTTATATAATTTTGATACGTATTCATCAAAAGAACAGATAGTTCTACGATAATTGAAAGTATGAACAATTTCCGATTTGTATTTCGAGATTTATTTCTTTCATTTATCAAAATCGTTTTCATAAACTAGAATGACTGATTTAATTTAAGAAAATCATTCCTACGAAAAAATTCTCTCTCGTAACTCGTCCCCCTCCACTCCGATCCATTTCAATTCCTGGCCAAGGACATGAATCCTAATCCAATCTTGCGGCTCATAATTGGGTAATTTGACCACTTGTTTGGTACGAAGATGGAGAAGCAATTAACTGAAAAAATGAGGGAGTAGGGTTGTTAATGCAAATCAGGAAACCTCTTTCGTCTCCAATCAACAATATTACTCTATCTGTCCCAAAATGAGAATCTGATCTGCAAAAGGAAGACTTAAAAAAAAAAGAAGCATTTTCTATTTTAAAAAATCAAAATCTATTCACAAATAAAGAATTCGTCGATATCTACTCGTAATTTTGAAAGAAACAGTTAAATTTTTTTTTGGAGTGCTTGTTTTCTAGACCGAATTCTTTTTTCTTTTTTCTTTTTTCCTAAGCAAAGAATTTATTAATGTTTGAAAACGAATTACAAAGATTAAAAAGGACCTAAGACTGAAAACACCAAGGGCCCAGAGGGGGAAAACAAGGTGGTAAGATACCAACCAGAACCTAAACCAAAAATTAGAAAAAAAAAGACACTCTTGAGACACCCAAAAAACTACAGCAAGAAAAAGATACTCCCTCTGTCCTAATTTTATAGTCCCTCATTCTATTCTAACCGGATAAAAAAACGATTATATCTTTCAATCAGTAATACATTTTATATGCAATATGGGTCTTGTTTTATAGATCTTGATTTAATCTAATAAACAAAGTGTTCAAAATTACCTAAAACGTTGTACATTATAAGATATAATATTTTAAAAAGTGACACAAACTCTCAAAATGGAATATAAAATTGGAACGAGGGAGTACATCCGAAGATCTCTTTTTGAATAGTAGTATGTACACGCAACTAAATGGGGTCATTTGACCACGTGCTGCAGCCAGCAAGTATTGAGCCAAGTTATTAAAATTTAAAGCAAGGAAATGATTCTACAAACATACCCCAAAAAAGGGATGCAAAATGTGCCCATTTCGTATGGTGTTTGCGGTCCCAAGTCACGAATGTTATTGATCTCTAAGTTAGTTCTTCATGGTAGAACGTAGTACGAAAAGGCATAACTCTGCAAGTGATTGAACCAAATAGGGAGGCACAGTTAGGGGGAAACATGCGCAAGAAAGACTATTGAGGAGAAAATATCCAGTCATATTGGAACGTGATTTCCTTCTCATTGACCGGAAATTTCAGTCTTCTCTTTCAACTATTGAGCCCTTTCATTTTTTATTTATTTATATCACCCTTGTATCTCACCCGTTGAGATTCGAGGCAAAAGTAAGCTTCCGAAGGACCCAACGAATTGTGACTCCCAATGTATTGTGCCGGACACTTCCACTATAGTTGTGGTACCAAATGTATCTGTTTGTGAACCTGTTCTTATGTTAGTTGGTTTACAAACACCGCCCCAATCTTCTAGTATTGTTAAACCTCCAAAATAGTATAGAAGCTCATCTTGCGCATCAAGGTTCAAATGTGAAGAACTTCAGATCTAAGCGTATCATGGCTTTTAGGAAAAATATTCTTAGGATACTATGAGGAACACCTCTAGCGCTATTGAGGGTGTGATGCCTCTCAAGTCCACGCGTATCTAGGCCTTGAGGTATTGACTTGAATCAAGGCTTATAGGGATAACATTACTAAGTAAGGAGGTTGTCATAAGGCTATTCAAAACAAATGTAGGGTTCTTAGGCAAAAAAAACAAGGCTCAAAGACCTTGACAATGTTCATACTATTCAGGCCTTCAAAAATATGCAAGGCACAAGCGCAAATAATCCCATATCATTGAGGACAGTTACAACAATCTTCATGTCTTTCACACACGTCGTGTGTTACACCAGTATCTTTTATCTGCTTGTTACTCCCTTCGTCCCATAAAGTTGTATCACTACGAAACTACGTGCAATTTTCAAACTAAAAAATAATGTATTTACCAAAATAATTTTTGAATTTTTTTTGCATCGTATAAAAGCTCTCGATGAGATCTATCAAACAAGATCCATATTGACTAAAAAATTATTTTCGTAAGCACGTTATTTTTTAGCTTGAAAATTGCACGTAGTTTCGCAGTAATACAACTTTATGGGACGGAGAGAGTATTTTCTAATGGTTCTTTTGCAAGTGTCAGAGTGGTTTTCTTCCTGTATGTGTGTTCGTTTAGTTGCTTTTGCAACCCTATGGGGAGTAGGCATTTTTTTGGTTTGACGGTTTTGATCTTTTTTTCTGGCCGTCTCCTTATAAGGTCTGTTTCTTGTGCTTTATCCTTGTCATCAAAAAAAACTTCTTACTCTCCCACACACCCCCAGGACAAAAAAACAATTAAGAATATTTTTAGTGCACCAAATTATGAATTAATCTGGTGGTGCTTATTGATTTAAGAGGTCAGTAAGTAGCTGTTAAGCACCAAATGTTGTAAAATCTCATGGCTTAATACCTTCCTTTTGTCATGTTTGTTTGTATATAGTTGTTGGTTTTATTTGATATTGCATGCTAGGTATGGTTATAGTGTTTTCAAGTATTCTGAAGTTTGAAAGGCATATCCAAGAGCTTTAATAGCTCCCGGGGGTACGAGGCCCTGAGGTACTATGGAGGTGGTTCCTTGACGAGTCCTAAAAGGCCATTTGGAAGAAGTGTTGAAGTGTGCAAGGAAGGTCCCGGATTGGGGTGCCTGTAGTGAGCAATCACGTCCATAGGTTCGGATAAAATGAAATTATTCTACACGTAAATTGGTCCAGATCAAATACATTTAATCCGGACCATTGATTACCGAACCGACAGCCGTGATTGCTCACTACACGAGTGTGTAGTGAGTTCGCTTACTACAGGCCCCCGGTTCTGGAAGGTCCACAAGTCATAGAAAAGCAATAGTGGAAGGAAAGAGAAACCAAACAGCTGCAAGGTTCTGTACTGGTAAACCAAAACCTTGTACCGGAACAGCCTTCAATCCATGGATTTCCTGTAAGCTTCTGGAAAATCTTGTACCGGTACAATTGCGGTCAGCACACCAAAAATGACCTTTTTCTTAGGATTTTTTCTAGATATTTTAACATGCCAAAAATTGGGGGCTTACAAGTCTTGGCTATTTCTTGTAAACTCCTTAATGTTTAGAGTAGTTTCTTGGCTATTTCTTGTATCTCAATTAGGTAATCCGTAAGAAAAGTTTATTTACCTAGGGTATGGCTGGTTTGAACCCTTGGACCGTGCCTTTCGGTTATTATTTGCAAATTCGTTACTAGTTAAGTGAGGAAACCCTTTTAGGATACCAAATCCAGTACCATAAAGGTTGGCTACCTAAAGCTAAAACCTGTGAAAGCTATTCCATCCAGAAAACCCATTCCCAGTGAATCGACCTAAGACTTCCCGAGCTATATGAAACCGACTACCTAATTCCTAGGTTTAGGAATCGACAGGTGCTACCTAGCGACCGGTGGGGCAATAATTGATAAGTTGAGGTCGTAAGCAGCAGCTATTGAAGCCAAAAATGAAACAGACTGAAGCCAAACTGGTAGGACTTCATTCCCCAATATGCACATGCATACTCTAAGGTCATGAAAACAACTAAATGATTTCCTTATTGAAAATGTAATCTTTACAGGTGAAAATGGGGTGCTGATCCCATCTGATAATAAGATGCAAAGTGAAAAACTCTGTACAGATATGTACACAAGAACCAGAACCAGATAATAAGAAAATGAGATGATCCATGACCTCTTAGTGACTGATGTCGAAGTATTTGGGATCAGATGGGTAATGATATTCCACATTTAACTGCCAAAGCAAAGAGATTACACATTAGACAATAGTTTAGTTAAATTCAGCACGCACACAAAAAAAAAAAAAAAGTATAGAAAGTTGGAAATTGCTTCCAGCAGCATATCTTTCAAAATGCGATTTGATGTTCTGACCAAATATGTGCTACATCGACTTAAGTACAAGTGCCAACAACAATTTGTGTCCAACTGTGGGATAAATCCTATATTGCCGTTTACAACGTGCTTTTTAGCATTCCGTGCATAATATAGGAGTTCATGGCATACCTACTGATAAATTTAGATAACAAATACGATTTTGTACGTCCAACTTATTGTCATTTCCATGTCTCAGTGCAAGTGTCCAACAAGAGTAGTTTATACATTTCGAAAAATCCATGCAAAAAAATGACGAGAAAAATCAGCATTTTGTACAACAGTACAAGAGAGCTTAGGTCAATCAGTAAGCAAGAAAGTTGCACATAACTGCAAGTTTTTGATGGTCATAACTCTATGTGGGAAAAAGCCTAAGGCCATATGTGTGTGGTAAGCCCTTGAATGCTCAAATCATGACTCAATAGTTTACTAATTTGCAAATAACTGACCCCAAATTCACAACTGAAGTTTCGAATGTAAACAAAGTTAGATAGCCAGTTACATGTGTAGAAAATTCTTTTAGCCAAATCATACCATGAAATATGCAAATAGTCATACACTTTAATTAACATTGTGAAGTATTGAAACTCACCTTGCCCTCATCAGCATCCGAATGGCGTTGAGGGAACACCACCCTCATATCATTATACAAATAGAAACGCCGTTCGCCTTCAGCCTCCAAATCGCTTAGTGACGGTGCAGAAAGAGGAGCAGATTTGCAGCTTTGCACTGTCCTTGAAGACTTCTTAGAGAGAGGGCACAAAAAACGGAGATGAAGTGCATAACGCAAAACTCCAGAACCCATACTATTCCCGTTGATCTTTGTAGCACTATGTAGGAATTTGGTTTCAGACCTATCTGTATGAGATGCACTATTATCTGTAGCAGTTTTCTTGAAACCGCTACTTCTAAATCCACTTAAATTTGAGGGCAAGGAACCTATTCCTCCTTCAGTGGAGCCAAGGCTTTCAGTTTCCATCATTTCCATTCCCATGGTATGTACAACACCATTTGAATTAGGAGACCCCTTGCAGTTGTTGACATAGTTTTTCATCTCGGGATCTTTGTGTCCTCCATTATCCACTACACAAGCTGGAGCAGAAGCTAGAGTAATCTTTTGGCGCAGGAATGTCTGTCCAATTTCAATGCAGAGTAAACAGAAAGTATAAGAATTTCAAAGCAACAGTAACAAGAAAAAGTGAAGAAAAGTGAGATGAAAACTCTAGGTCCCTAATTGCCATTCATCCATTACAAGGGCAAATCAGGTATGGACCTCTATTGACTTTGCTCATCTGTTCTGAGATGCCGTGTAAAGCCACAGGACTAGGAAGGCTGAACCATGCCCAAGAGAAAGAAAAAAAAAAGGAAATTGAGCTAGGGCTACACTCACGATGGTTGTGGATGTTTCATTAAGATGAACGACAATATAATAGTCAACTTGGAGTCTCCCTATGAAATTATACAGAGTTGGGGTCTGTTGAAACACTAAAAGTACACTTGGGAAATTTTGCCAAGGGGGGTTGGTTCGCAGCACACGTGCCTCAGAGTGTGGTACCATCAGACGACAATATAATAGTCAACTTGGAGTCTCCCTATGAAAGCATACACAGAGTTGGGATCTGTGGAATACCCTTGGGAAATTTTGCCGGGGGGGGTGGTTCACGGCACACGTGCCTCAGAGTGCAATAGCATCAGGCTCCACAGTCCACACTGCGTACGCAGAGTTCGTCTGTCTAGCTATACAACTAACCAGCTTGAAACCATACCAAGTTAGGTCTATGTTAGACTTGAGCCCTCATCTTAAGACCAAAAGTTGGGTCAAAGCTGGGCCAAGAAATGCGCCTTTTCAATACAAAGAATAGTTCCAAGTTTATTTCATTACCCGTTATTTGTTCCTCTCACAGCTGAAATAGCATAATGCACTAAAGCTGATGATGACCTCAGCCAATTGCAGCTCTTAACCCACCATGCTTCAGTCGAGCATTCACTCAATTTACTTGCTTACATTGTACATAGTACAAGCATTACCTCTCTTCCATTGTTGTGTATGTGAGCAGATGTGTCCAACACAGACCAAAATTAACGCAACATACCCAAAAAAAAACACTGGTAAGTTGTATCTCATGTAAGTTAGCTGACTCTTTGTGCAATCAGCCATATTAAAATGCAGATATAATATGCTAACACTACTTTACGGTCCAAGTTGACAGAAATTTAAAAGATTTTGAAAGATTTCACAGCAACTCACCTTGGTGCCAGCTGGCATGTCGCTCAAATCATATTTACAAAAGAAAGTATGAATAGGTGTCTTCTCTGGATTACTGAGAACCTGCCAAAAGCAATTCACTTCGTTAGTCTAACCTAGTGAAAACAAATCAGTCTCTTAGTACAGAAGGCCATGCTAAGAAACATGGCCACTAGGTAACTTCCCATGCACAATAACTTGGAGAAAGAGTAATCGCAAGAAAAACATAGGCGCATCACACTAAAAGCACTAACCGATATGCTCTCAATCAATGTAAAAGCTTTTGTGTAAAGAGTTTTTCTAAGATGGAACATAATCATATTAGCTTGGAGAAGTAATCAAGCGCTTCCACTCATATTTTAGCTCTTTTTTACCATGTCAGCAACAATTTCAAGTATCAACTCCCATTTCACAGCTCTTTTGTTTTGCAATCACCATAGGAAACTGTTAGAATAATGTTAGTCTTTGTCTCCAACATTGGTTAAGTTGAGTCCTCTAACAAGATGCTCACAATATAAATAAAGTTATATTGTGTTAGGTTAATTAACACCCTAAACACCTCTAAACAACATGGTATCAAAGCTAGGCTTTTGGAGGCTTTTGGACAAGACTCTATGTTGTTGATGGTTGGTTCCCCATAGTTTGTCGTTGATGGTTGATAGTTGTTGTGTGTGTTGAACCATTGTTTATCTCTCCACGTGGGGGTTGGGGGTCACACGTGCGGGGAAGTGTTAGAAATTGTCTCACATTGGTTAATTATACCTCCAAAACTAGCATATGAGTCTGGGAGGCCTCTCCACTCATTGTCAATTGGTTTTGAGTTTGATGCTTTAATATGGTATCGTTGCCAATTGGTTTTAAGGCGGGTTAGTATCAAGAGGCAGTAGGGAAGAAACGTGGCAAGGTTCACTCTGTCTTCTCTCTTCAGTCAGAGCCTATGAAGCACGGATACTCTATTTTGACCTCCGTATCGCGAATCGTATGCGTATCGGACATGGATATGCTCGGATACGCTCCTGATACGTATCGGATATGTTTTTTAGAGTATCCGTAATTTAAATTAAATTTTTATTATTCGGATACGTTTTGGATACACTCCGATACATTACCGATTCGCTTGGATACGCTCCCGATACATATTGGATACATTTTTAGAGTATTCGGATACGTTTTGTAGGGGGGTTTTTTTTTTTTATTCTTCTATGCTGTAATGGTGAACTTGTATAATGAAATTTTAGGAACTAAAAATTATATATATTTATAATATATCTATTTTTATATTCAACGTATCCCCCAACGTATCGTATCCGACTTTTTGGAAAAATCATGTATCCGTATCGTATTGTATCCATATCTCGTATCTGTATCCGTGCTTCATAGGTCAACGCGTGGGAAAATAGTGTTGATTGTGTGTGTGGATGATATCATTATTGCTGGAAATGATCAAAAAAGTATTGATGAGTTGAAACAGTTCTTACACTGTCAGTTTCACACCAAAGACTTGGATAAATTACGGTATTTCTTGGCTATTGAGGTAGCAAGATCCAAAGATGAGATTAATCTATCCCAAAGGAAGTATGCATTGAAAATTCTAGAGGAGACAGATTTACTGGGAGCGAAGCTTTTAAAGACTACATGGATCCGAATGTTAAACTTGGTGTCGATTAGGGGGAGATATTTCCCCATCCAGACCACTATCACCGTTGAGTTGGGAAGTTGAATTATCTTACTAATACACGTCATGATATCTCATTCGCAGTAAGTATGGTAAGTCAGTTTATGTCAACTCCTCGCTTCCACATTGGGAGGCTTGTCTCCATATTGTTAACTATCTTAAGACTCTTCCTGGACGTGGTCTATTTTACCGATCAAATGGTCATTTGCATGTTGAAGCTTTTACTGATGTTGATTGGGCAAGATCACCATTTGATAGACGGTCGACAATTGGGTAGTGTACTTTTGTTGGTGGCAATCTAGTTACATGGAAAAGCAAGAAGCAAATGGTTGTTGCTAGATCAAGGGCATAAATAGAGTATCAAGCCATGGCTCACACAACCTGTGAGATTATTTGGTTACATGCTTTTCTTGATGAGCTAGGTTTTGATGTCCAATTACCTATCCTTGTGTATTGTGATAATCAGGCAGAAATATATATTGCTTCAAGTCCAATATTTCATGAAAGAACCAAACATATTAAGGTAGAATGTTATATTGTTCGAGAGAAGATAGACGGAAGAGGGTTGGTTACTTCATTCGTATCTACAAGGAGCTCAATTGGTTGGTATCTTCATCAAATCGTTGTTTAAACCGTGTTTAGAGTTGTTCGTAACAAGATGCGATTTGGTGATATCTATTCTCCAACTTGAGGGGGAGTGTTAGAATAATTTTAGTCTTTGTCCCACATTGGTTAAGTTGAGTCCTATAACAAGATGCTTATAATAGAAGTAAAGTTATATTGTGTCAGGGTTAATTAACACCCTAAACACCTCTCTCTCTCTCTCTCTCTCTCTCTCTCTCTCTCTCTCTCTCTCTCTCTCTCTCTCTCTCTCTCTCTCTCTCTCTCTCTCTCCCTTTACCTGACAGGATCAATATCCACTTTTTCTTGCAATTCTTGTGGCAAAGCTAAAGTAGCTTTCCAGAACCAAATATGATGCATCCACATGAACTAACAGAACGAAAAAAAGATGCGGGTTTCAAATTTCACGCCCAGGTAATGATCTCCCTTCTTCCATACTGATGAGCATCCATCATCCCCCAAGTTCAAATTCATCCAGAAACAGTTGAAGGATTAAGGGTTCAATAGAAAGATAATGTCTCAATCCTGAAGGTTTTGACTATGTCTCAGCCTCTCAACTCTTACACCGTTTCTTAATATTCTGCTAACGACAAATTCCTACAGCAGAACAAGATTATCTAAATTAATGAGATAAACCATAAGCCTTATGTTGTACAAGCCACCATAGGTACTAATTTGCCACCAAAAATGGCAATTGTACAATATCATTTTCAATGTTGCCTGATCAGGCGTAACTCAAAGGATTGCTCTAGAGTCCAGATAGACAAAAAAAAGTAAGACATAAGTCTGATTTTGGGGGATGCAGAGGGTGAGGGAGTGGAAGTACCAGCTGTATGCACCCTTTAATAGGTATCCGCAGGCGGCTCTTTTCTGCTCGAGAGTAATCAATGCTAAGACTCCTTTTCATTTTAGATCCTCTATACCGATTTGACGGCAAATTTCCTGCAAGATCTATAGACGAATAATATAACCGGTAATTATCCCCATCCATACTGGTAACTGCAAATGGAAGCTTTTGAGGATGTGGCGAGAAATTTCCTCCGGTAACATTAAGAACCGCCAGGAAACCATCAATTTTCTGTACCACAAATTGTAAAGGAATTATAAAGCATAACACAAGTCGAACTAAACAGAAAGTTGAAGAGACAGAGTGAAGATAACCATAGGCATATTGGATTTATATAAATGTGCACTAACCTGAGAGGCTACTACAGATGATAAACGACCAGATAACAAGGACTCCTCAAATGAACCAACCAAGGACCTTCTAACAGGTGCCCCACTCAAAGATCTGACAAACTTTGTGCCTTGAGGAGTACCAATTGAATCCTGACCCCAGTGCCCATCAATTTCATAGGTATTGTCAGGGTTGAATCGGTCAAAGCTTTTCCGCAGAAAATCAACATCTTGAAATGATCTGCTTGCCGTTCTACAATCCTCTTCCTTCTGGGAGAGGAAAATGCCAGAGATGGTACCATCAAGAGATTGTTCCATATCCTTTAAGGTTAAGTAGTTGTCATCTACCTCCCTTGTCGTAGCCCCAAACCCTCCTGAAGTTTTCATTCCTCCAAAGAACTTTGGACCGAGAGGAGACAAAGAAAGTGAAGAGGAGGACTTTTTTGGTGGTATGGCTATTTCGCCCTTTTGGTACTTAACTTTAGCTGTTTCGTGAATCCAAGTTGACACTGGTGAAGGAGGAGATATACTGAAAGCCTTTGAGTCCTTATCAAGCAAAGGGCCATCAGTGAAGAAACTATCAGTGGACCATATTGAAGGGCTAAAATAGGTTGAATTGCCCATATTAGCTTTCTTGTGCTCTTGAAGAACAGAAAAATACTGGGAATCACATGTATTGACAGAGCTGCCGATATCAAGAGATTTGCCATCAAATCGATCTGGTAAAAGCATGCCATTCAAAGGAGACAATAACCGCTTTCTAGCTAGTGAGCTAGTTATCTCAGCTTCACTACAACTGCTGCTAACCAAACTAGAAGAAAGACTTCTACCTAGTTCATTTCCCTCGAATGCATTCGATGCCCGTGGTTCAAAGCCCACTATCCTTGAAACCGGGCTATGCACATTCTGACCACCTTTACCACTGAAGAAGCCATTCTTTTCTGTGGAAGCAATTTTCAATGTATGCATACTGGTTGCACCATCTTTATGTAAGTTGTGAGCATCAGGATGCTTCAAGAGCTCTCTTGAAGAAGAGCGTGGGAAATCCGAAGGGATTTGATTGCCAGGGTGACCTCCATGGACTCCACCCAAATCACAGCTACTCAAACTTACAAGTCGAGGTGGAGTTTGCACAAATGTGCTCAGTGACAGAATCATTTCCTCCGCAACATTGCTCGAGGAAGCTTGAGGCAAACCCATAACTTATGCTGCGTATATAATTCTTGCAAATGTCTAAGGATTCTTCTTTTTCAACTTCTTCGCTCTAGTTAAATCTCAGTTTTCAAATTTTACGTCCAACCCTAAACTTTTATGACTGAAAAAGAGTAAAAAACAAAATCCGACACTAATTTTTCAACATAACTACTAATTTGAGTTGTTCACTCCAATGCCATATTAGAAGACAGAACCTTCTAGCCCTAAACCCTGCCACCGTTGCACATTACAGACCCAACTGACTCTCATAATTTTACCTCACAGGTTGCAGCTATCGATCATTTAAATGGATCCTCACTCCACCACGAGCTGCCTTGTACAAACATAAACCAGAAATCAAACAAGCACCGATAGCAAAATGAGTGTTGCCTCCACGCCAGCAAGAAATATGAACACACTGCTTCATGGTTTATTCTATAAACCAAGGCCCAAACCTGAGATATACAAGTAAAAGTTACTTCTTCTACCGGTAATGAGAAAAGAGTATGAAGAGAGTTTATACAATCATTTTCCTTGCAATCCAAATTTTAGGCTTCCTATTTACCAAAATAAAAGCACATTCTCACTGTCTCACAAAATGTTCTTTCCCACCCCTATGTCACCAATTTCGAACATATTTCTGACATCAAGATATCTAGTTATTTATGTGGTTAACTTTCTCTGAAGGATTGTTGCCTCCACCACAGCAAGCAATATGAATCTACTACTTCATGGTTTACACTGACAAACAAGGGCCAAAACTGAGATACATGTACGGAAAATAAGTGATTTTGTCTGCTCAAGAGAGGAGAATGCGAAGAGAGTTTAGAAACATTTGCCTATAATTCCAAGTCAGAGTATCATATCCACCAAAATGTGAACTACAAGCACTTGCATACACAAAATGTACTTTCACATCTCAGTTAGCTTGCATTTTACTAATTATAAAGAAACTGACGTCACAAACTAGAAAGGGACGGAGGGGAGGGATTGTCTTTGTCTTCTGAAGTGTTTTGAACAAGGTGCAAACCTGAGATGCAGCAAGAACAACAATAACTAAGAGTTCTAAGGCAGGATTTCTATTTTTAGAATTCTCTGAATGCCAATACAACCAGCACATTGTCTACAATGTTACCGGCCAATTTTACACACCCAAAACCTATTTAAAACATTGAAACAACAAAATACCTCAAAGCCATAACAAACCCAAACCACAGAGTAATAAAGCAGGGTTTTTGGCCGATCAGAAAAAAACAGTACAGGATTTTGTTTTGCCGAGTGAACACCAGAATCTCATTTTGACATCAATCTGACGCAGTGTTTTCCAAGTACTTTGTTCACACAATCGAGAATCAATAAGCAAATTAAATGGAACTGAGGCCAGAAACAAAAAAAAAGGGAACAAAACTTAGAAAACCAAATTGCAACAGTGTCAGAACTATCTCATATCTCACCAATACATCGCATCAAAATAAGCACTATACAAGTCTCCGTATCAGAATTTCATCAATTTTCAGTAAGGCAGCCCAAAAATGCACAAAATTTGACAAATCTTTTTTGATATTCTCAAATTGTCATCATCGAAGACCAAATTAAGCACAAAAAAAAAAAAGGAAAAAAAAAACTCGAGCAAAACCAAAGCCTTGATTGAAGATAACAACAGTGCTCTAACGTTGAATTCAGAGAGCAACACTTCATATCCAAATACACCAATTTCCACCACATCACTACATTTATTTTAATCATTAATTGAGGGAAAAAAAAAAACTAAGGAGATTAGAAGGGACTACAATCTTCCAAGCTCAGATATACACACACACACCAAAAAAAAAAAAAAAAAACGAAAAACCCAGATACACAAGGACCCATATCGATGCAATCGAAAAGGCTAATAAAATTTGAAAGACTATAGATGAACAAATTCGGATACCCACCAGAGCACAGATCCAAAGATACCCCCCTATAGTCAAGAGAATATGATGAACAAAAAAGATAACCCAATTTGTTTCTCTAGTTCTCCTCTAAGTTTTCGATTTTTCCTCTGTGGTTTATGCGGTCCTTGAGCTGTTTCTCATATTTCACCTGTTTTTCTTTTCTTGTTCACTTTCTCTCTCTACAATGGAGGTTGTAACTTTGTAGGCCTTTCAATAGTGTATGGGGATTGTACATAATTACATATTGCATCATCTAGATGGGCCATTTTGGTTAGCTAGAATTTTCCTGATTGAGATATGCTTGGACTCTTGAAAACCACAGGCTGCGAAATCGCAAGTTGCGGTTCATAGTTTTCTAAAATCCCCATCATTCAAAACGTTTGTCTATTGACAATAGGCATTTGGTAATTACCGCCAATTTAAAATCCAACAAAGAATACACAGCAGAGGAGATTTGGGGTTTCTCTACAGGTATTGTGTATTATCCGAGTCGTTCGTTATTTGGATGAAAGACTTAGATTTCATTTTACACACACTACAATGAATGGTTTGGATGCAAAAGTGCCGGGCTAAAATCTAAGCCGTCCTTCCAAGCAACGGAAGACTCGGATGGTGCACAACAGCAATCCCATGTCTGAGCAAAGGACAACTTTGCGGGCGGGATTTGAGTATTTCTTTATTTTAGGTCTTGATTCAGGCACAATTACAATTACGTTCAAATTCAAACTTGAAATAAAATAACCAGATAACCAATTAAACCCGAAATGTGTAAAAACTAAAAAGTATTTATGGAGTAGAATGAAAGTAAATAGAAATAAATTTAATTTTCCTAAGCCATTTTGGGTCCTAAAATTAAATAGTGGGATTAGTTCAACGGAGTTGGGAACTTAAATGTTTTGGAGGTTGACTATGGTCTATGCATTTTAAGCCTGTTTAAAGACTAGTCATAATTTATCAAAATTGATGAGATGTATTTCTAAGCTTTCTTCTAGGAGTTAGTTCCGATTTTTCCGTTGTAAATATGAATTCGATGGACTCTATCGCACACATTTGCTTATTAAGTAGGGTAAATACGAATTCGTATTTTCTTGAAACTGTGATAATTATATTGATGGATAGAGTGATTTCCTATTCGTTTTCATTCAACAAATTCATTAAGTGGGTCAAATTTATGAATTGGGTAATTTCACAAAAATTACTTTTATCTTCAACTTAGGGGTCGTCCAAAAATGGGCATTATCTTGAGCCCAAAAATGTGATCTCATTGACTTGGCCTTTTATAGTAGTAGTTTTATTCAACACATCAAAAAAAAAAAAAAACCCCTACATATTAAACAGCTTATATCAATTTTTTTTTATGGATACCCATATTGCACAACCACTTAGCCACAGCTGCCTTCCCATTCCCTTCATACTTCTCATATTTTGTCCTAGTTGTTGTGCCGGCCGCAAGGTTCTCGACTATAGGTGTGACAGATGCTTAATTTGTATTGGTCAATTTCTGCATGAACGCTACATCAACGGTGGAATTGCCGAGGTAGTTTATTATTGACAAGGCATATGCGGGTCCTCTGACAATTAACAAACTGAATCAGTCATTACGCTGGATATGCTTTTTCAGTTAACCTTTTTTTTTTTTTGGTCTGTATTTCCTTTTTCTAATTTGTCATTTATTAGTTGTATTTGCTTGTACTCAGTAGCATTTTTTTAATAAATTCTATCTCTTTATATAAAGAAAAATGCCCCCAAAAAAAAAAAAAAAACCCTGATGTGGTGCAAGTTTTTTAGTTAAAAATGCTCCACGTTATCTCTTACAAAGGTTGCAGAGACGTGTATGGAACTCTCTCTGGATTGCTTTTGATTTACAGGACGCGTGCACAGCGCCTCTCTCTCTCTCTCTCTCTCTCTCTCTCTCTCTCTCTCTCTCTCCCTCCCTCTTTGACATTGTTCAGACCTTGTCTCTCTTTTTATGCAATTTTTTAGACAATTTGATTGCGGCGTGTGCGGATGTAGGCTATTTTTTATTAGCAGGATTCGGATTCTCTTCAGGGCATAATTTAGACTCTCTTCGGTGCATAATTTAGATTGAAAGAGAGAGTTCGTATCTGTACCGTCTGTTGATACATTCAATGTTTTGGATTTATTTTTAAACTCTTACGGGAAAGTACATCCAAATCTTTAATTGTAGCAAACGTACAGTCTCGATCATGAATGTCTTCCCCGGAGAGAATCCATTTCCTTATTGGTACTATTACGTAGTACTATCTAATATTGCCGTGCAAATTAAGCTTTCAATTCTTTCTAAGGGATCATTGTCCGCATCCAAAGCCACCTGTACAAAATTTACTCCATCTGTCCCTTTTTTAAGTGTATAAAATTTACTTCATCCGTTCCTTTTTAAGTGATATGGGAATAAGTGCTATTTCATACTTCTAAAAAATATATTTCTCTATATATATCAAATTAAAGTGCTCATTGAGTACTTTAATTTGGTGCAAAAAAAATTTTAAAACGTTATACGAAAGTATATTTTTAAACGTCCGTAAAAATACATATTTCCAAAGTGGATAATTTAAAAAGGGAGGGAGAGAGTACTACTATAAAAAGTCCTCATTAGGCCCACTAATGCAAAGGAAAATTTGTTCATTTGACTGATTTGAACATTATGGATGTTCAAAAACAATTAGTATTATGGAATAATTTTGTCATTAGAAGCTAGTTAGCAAGAGACCTGATTTCTATGACATGGTATTTGCATCTAGTATATTGTCTTTAGGCAAAGAGCCAAATTAGAAAATGACGCACAAGGATACTGCAGCGAAGAATGCAAACAGTTTTATGCACCATTCGGCAGGTCCCTTGTATGTTTTTGTACCTAAAATTTGAATGAAGAAAATGAGGACTAGTGAGTGGACAAGAAAATTGTTTTCTTGTGTATGATAATGTTTCCAAACCAAGAAATAATCGATAAGCTTATTAGTCAAGATGTGCCATGAACTTGAACACTACTGAGTAATTAAAAATAATTAATACTCTAATGCACAAGCAACTATTAGGGATTCTGGGATGCTGGTATGCAAATCAACAAAGCAAAGTGCCGAAATAGAATCCGAACTGTTGAAAACACATTCGACAGTGCTGGCGCCGTACACCAGTGAGTGCACCCGTTTTCTATAAAGAATGGGCCACCAACTTGGAATGCAAAATTGTCCATGGAGACCATTACAAAGCAATGTAAGAAAACAATAGGATGCCTTTATGCTAGAAGTCAAAAACGAGGTGTGGAAAACCAACTTGCAAGCTTTGCTGACCCAATTGGATTTGTAGTTGCTCCAAGTTCACCGAAGTCTAGAGTTTGAGTCTCGACATCTACTAACTTGCTAACCTATTGATTTCAACACTCTGAATACCCATCTAATGGCCATTAACTAAGCTTCTAGCCGACCAAATCATACTGTAGCTGAGGACGAACCGCGGCACTAACATACAGGCCTGGAATGTTAATGGAACAAATGAGATCCAAGCAGTCATTAGGCTCGAAGTAGAAGTATCTTAGCATCTTTCAACCTCACATTGTGTAATCCATTCAGCTTCCAAAGAAGTCATTTCCGATGATTTGTAAAAGACAGGTTACAAAACTTATTTACCTGCGCACAAGCATTTATTTCAAAGTTTCCCGGCAAAACCAAACGTGCCAATTGGCCCTTCTCAAGGATTAAGCCAACTTTTCTAACCTAAACTGGAAAGTATTAACTTGAAAATAGACAAGATTCATCTTCTCGAGGGGCGGGGGTGAGAGAGAGAGAGAGAGAGAGAGAGAGAGAGAGAGAAGAAGAAGAAGAATGTTGAGAGAAAAACAAGATAATTCAGCAAAATTAAGCAACTGCAGCCATTGGAACCGATCTGTAGCAGGCTCTCTTTGCTGCACGTACAATGTCTTCAATCTGTTCAAAGACAACCCAAACTAGAAAAGTTCAGTGTTCAAGAAAATTTAGTAGATGCGTCAACTCAACATTCTGTCTTCAAATGTAAATTGTAAAATAATGCACAAGTAATTTTGCAAAAGGAAGGTAAACGATTCAAGAGGAGCTGAAGGATCTTTCTTTGGAAGTTCAAATACGACATTTTGTAGGTGTTCCATCGATTTCCTTGGAAATTTAACGTCATTGAAACACATGCAGGAATATTAGACATAGTTTTTTCCCAGAAGTGGCTTTCGACAAACGCATACGGACCATTGGAGGTACAAAGGCCTGAAGGAGACAACAGTGACCTTAGGAGCTAAGGTCATCATGGCCGAAGGGGACCCACTTCTAAAGTCAGTGGCTAAGTTGCTCAGGACCGAAGGAGAAATGTGGAATGGACACTTGAGCACAAGGGATCATCTGAAGCCTAAACCCCATATTACCTCAGACCAGTCTTACACAGAGAGGCAGATTTACCTCAGACCAGTCTGATTTACTGATCGAAGGTCAGGCTTTCTTGGATCCATATCATACCTACCCTCTGCACCTTATTGAAACCTCGGACCGATACGTCATTATGCCACCTACCACCTGACACTAATGCAGCCCCAATGACTGCGTGATATGAAACGCCATATAAAACTAGCCTCTGCCCAAGAGATCATGCATGCCTGCACCCCCTCTGTCCAACCACTGAGGCGCCTCCATTGGCCCTCACCAGCAGACTTCAGCTCCCCAAAATCTTCAACCTCTGATGCGTAGCTATCATGGTCCGACCATTCTGATGCCAGACGTCAGCCTTCAGTCCAAGAACCATTGGAGGATTGCCACGTGTCCTTACACCAGGCGACTCTTAGGAGACAGCTCCCCCCTTATATACGGAAACTCTCTCTCTCTCTCTCTCTCTAGGATCTGCCTTGGGCTCTCTCCTCCATCTTCGGCACCCCAAACCTTCAGCATCTCGTCGATATCCCGGATCACCTTTAGGCGTCCAATAGGCCATCAATCATACCCACAACCATAAATTCATTAATAATTTAGGGTGGCACCCCCTGCTTTGCTATTACTACCGCATTTCTTTTTATGAGTTAAAAAAATCCCAATCACTACCAGTCTACCACATATATCCTACTAAATGTATCATAGTAGCAAAACTTTACTATATTGACATCTCCCATACAAGCATAAAGCCCAATTTAACATAGAAAGAAAACCTATAACAGGTTGTGACTTAGGTTTTGCTCCAACAAGTTGGGCTTTTTCTTTATATTCAAAATTCAAATAATAATACATGTGAAAAAACTAAAATAATTCTTGCAGAATGTTAATCTTGAATGGTAATACACTATCATGCTTGATCTTTTAAAAACTGGCACCCATTGTATAAAAAACCTGGTTCCCCCACTACCTACAAAGGAAGGCTGCATACACAGTCATGGAAGATAAGCCAATACTAGACTCCTAACCATTTGCTTTCATTTCCCATCTCAGATGACCAACAACCAAAAACATGCTCACATACTATCCGAAAGCAAAAGCAGAGAGGTTTTGAACCACAAACCTGTGGGAAAGCCATCCTTTCAAGATTTGCAGCGTAGGGCGTGGGAACATCTGATCCTGTAATCCTCTCAACAGGAGCATCAAGATACTCAAAACTATCCTCGACAACAGATGCACTGTCAAAAAAAAGAAACACAGTGTCAAACTCACATGCCAAAGAAGAAAAGAATAATACACGTGAGAAAGAGATGAGAATTGTGTAATGTAAGTAAAAAGAAGCTGACCAAATCTCAGCGCCGACACCATGTTGAGGAAATCCTTCTTCCACTGTTACGAGTCTGTTGGTTTTCCTGACAGAAGCATTGATTGTAGATCTATCAAGTGGACGAATCGAGCGCAGATTTATAACCTTTATGAAAAAAAGAAAGGAGTTAGATTTTGCGATCGAAAGTGCAATACTTTTAGACTTGGCGTTTCAATCCAAGGAGCAAAGCATGTTTGCCATGTGTACCTCAGCACTAATTCCTTCCTTTGCAAGAATTTCAGCAGCCTGAAGACGATATAGAGTTCCAATATCAGAAAATGGAAAAAGCTATCAATTAAACTAAACACCTTTTCAGACGAGAGAGAGTCAAGGAAGGGATAAGATTCTGCACTTGAAGAATCGCTTGCTTAACAGTAAAAAATATGCACTATACAACTTATCACAAATAGGCCCCTGCACAACTAGAAGAAAAAAAAAGACAAACCTTGAGAGAAAAACCAACCATCTTCGAGAAAGCAGTGATAGTAACATCTTTCCCTTCACGTTCTATCTGTCAACAATTTGGAAGTTAGGGAGACTACAATCGATGATGAAAACAGAAATAATGATGATGGCAAAAAGAAAGTACCTTCGCTTTCCCTATTGGAAGACAGAAGCTAGAATCAAGAACTTCTGCTGAAACAGGGAAGGACTCACCATATCTGTGAGCACACATCATATCTGCACCATTAGTCTTCCAAGCAAACTAAATTAATAAATCATAATTCCCCTAAAGTACTCACAGCAACTCATTCTCAAGGAAAACAACGGGGTCCGGATCCCTTATAGCAGCTTTTAGTAGGCCTCGAGCATCTTCTGATGAGTATGGAGCCAGTACCTTCAATCCTGGACATGAGCTATACCACGCTGCATAACACTTCAAAAAAAAAAAAAAAAAGAGTGCAGTTTTAAACTGATGAAAGTGTTTCAGAATAACCAAAGTAACCAAACCACCATTTTGAAAATCGAAAATCTCAAATTTTGAAGCAAGTCAGTGATAGATCTATTTAAATTTCCAAGAGGGCAAGGGGCACCACCCGGACACTTCCATAGGAGAGGTTCAGGGTTCGAACGTGTTAAGGGCATTGGGTTGAGTGGAATGGTGACCTAACATATGGCCTGGGTTGGAGTTTCTTCTAAGATGGGCCCGTCGGATCTCAGCACAAAAAAAGGGAAAGAGATCCAAATGTGGTAATACACATTTGCTGTGGCTTAGGCAAAGTTGTTTTTGTGTCACTAAAGTCATATCAGGTTGAGTTCTATATGCCTATGGTTAGTCAAACATATATATATGAAAAAGATAATGATTTCCATTTAAGCTCATAACTCTATTTCTTTCACTACCAGAAAAACAAAGCTAGAAGCCTTTTCTTGTATATTCTTTTCCTTTCAGGCCCAATGGGCAATGACTTAAGTAACTAACTAGTGTGTAGTAGTACATACAATACTCTAATGCTAAACACTCTCAGAATAACAAATTGACTGCATGGCAAAGCAGAAAATGTACATGCGAATGCTGGGCACCAACTCCAGCAGCAGCACCATTTGGTCCTCTAAACACAATAGGTACAGATATCTGACCGGCAGACATGTAGTTTGACTTTGCAGCAGAGTTAATAATGTGATCAATTGCCTGCAACAAACACCAAAACTTAGTCCAGACACCTAGCAAAGCAATGAATGACATTAGATCATTCCTAGAAGGAAAAGAAAAGAATAGGGACATGACAGAAAATGCCACATTGTGATTTACGGGGATGAAAGCTAATACAAGTTACTAATGCTTTGTTTGGTTGTCAGTTTTGTGATAAAGAAGTTGTATAGGGTTGCATAACTTTGGTCTTTAGCCAATTTTTTCATTTTAACAAACCTTTTTACTTTTTCAATAGCAGTATGCAATATACATCCAAAAAGTAAAAAAAATTGATATAAAAGTAATTAAACACGAAAAAACACGGATGATGAACAGTGAGAACTTTTTGAGAGAAACTATCTGAGACCGCTAAGCAAAAAAAAAAAAAAAAACAGATTGACCTGCAGCCCCTGCCTCAACATTAAGCAAGACCTTTAAAACTGCAAAGCAATCGTCTTCCCAAGCACTGTAAAAGCATTTGTGTAGGCCTAGGTAAGGTCTAACAAGCTAGATAGTGACAGGCAAGAGGAACAACCAATGGAAATCAAACCAGCACTGTATTGGATAACTACAGTTTTGTTCACCATGGGGGTCTTTATCCCTCAAGCATCAATGCATCACCTAGGACTAGTTATACTAGAGTGACAAAACTTGAATGAGCAATTAACTGACATTTACCTCTAACTTTTACGAAACGCCAATATAAATATACATAAATCCTAAAATACACTACTAGACCATCAGTTTCGGCTGACAATCCATTGTCAACAGTGAAAACTACATAAAATAACAAAGAACTATAACCGTGCAAACTAATACGAGCCATTGCACTAGAAACAACAAGAGTAAACCATCTGATTCAGCTCGTATTACATGATTTCCTGAGAAATGAAAATTAGGTGAAGTATTGAGTTAAAAATAATAATTTCCATTAGTCTTGATAAAAGAACTGGAATGCTACCCTGATCTTTATACCAAGCAAAAAATACTGACATGTACCATGTCACAACTCACAAGCCACACCTATTGGTATAACAAAAATGCTTTCTTTAAACAGCATAAAGAACTGATCAAGTTTCACAGTCAAATTTGATAATGGGTATCCATTTGCCTTTTACGATAAATGCAAGGAAAAGATAGTACTAATGAACACTGACCTGCATGGAGAAGTTAAATGTCATAAATTCTATAACAGGCTTCAGACCATGGTAAGCAGCACCAACTCCAATCCCAGTGAACCCAGCCTTCAATATTGGGTCAAAAGTTGAATGTTAAAAATACTACAAATAAATGAAATTAAAAAAATGTAGATCCCAGCACTATTTCTCAAAGTAAGGTTAAACAAGGAAGAACAATAAACTCAATCGAGTACCTCTGTAATTGGAGTATCAACCACCCTATCAGGACCATACTTGTCCAAAAGACCCTTGGAAATCTAATACAAATATCATATTTGAAAAGTAAGTTTCGGACAGAAGAACCGCATAGATGCTAGCAGAAATTAAAAATTGAAGAGATTGATTTTGTGCAGCCAATGTTTCTAACCTTGTAGGCACCCTGATATTCACCAACCTGCACACAAATTTTATAAATAATCAAGTTTGCAAAACGTCTACAACATTAACATCAGCAACCATTGTAATATATTTCTCATCAAGCTTCTAAAATACCTCTTCACCCATTATAAATACTTTAGGATCTGCAGACATCTCTTCATCAAGTGCAGAATTCAAAGCATCTCGCACTGTCATCTGCAAGCAATAAGCAGTTGCCCAACATTAGAGGAAAAGCCCTTAGAGATAACGTGACAATGTGTATGTTGGCATCCAAAGACAAAATCCAGGGAAGGTTTCTCTAGGTAAATTGTTGAGCGTTCCAATGTCAACGTGTTTGTCAATGAGGCTCATCTGAAGCTATGCTATGCTAGCTTGATAAGTTGGAAGATACAGTTGGCCTACCAGCATTGGCCATTAGGCTGTGACAGTTTCTAATGTATTCCAGACTATTAGGTCTCTGTCACATAAAACCTTGCCAATAGAAGCAATATTTGAGAATATAGCTTGAAGGGCACTTCAGTGCTCAAGGCCACCAACCAGAAAGGTTTACTTGAAACCTGGCTGCTCAAGCAGAGACAATATATTGGATTTCCAGTCAATCCTACTCAAAGCCCATTTGAAGGCTGCTCAAATTTCAAAAGTTTCCCAACATTGTTTCAAACCAAAGGGCAACCTATTTACTCCCTTTTTGAGAACCAACCTATTCATGCTCTAAACACACTGAAAGACTTGTATATTGCCCTATCTCTTGTCATTCAAAGACTGCTTGGTGTAAGGCTGCCCTCAACAACTTCAAAGCACTATCCTGACTTGATCAATACTCAGCGCTTAGAGAACTTCCCAAAGCTATTTCAAAATCACACGATCATATTTTCATTGTGAAGCCCTTTAGGAATATATACTAGGCCAGAGTTCAACCTTTTGAATTGAACCTTCAAAACATAAAATAAAGAAATGCCCAGCTCCTTAATTTTCAAGTTTCAACCAATGCCATGATATCATCCAAATGAAGAACAAAAGACTGAATAAAGAAACACATCGATTAGGTGAGATTCAGGCAACAAAGCATGTTAAAACAACAGGAAAAACCTGGAAATGATACCATTAGTTACATAAGCCCTTTAACATATAGTGGCAATTCACAAACACAGTCTAGAAGACTTAATAACTTCACTACGACCATAAACCACCTCATCTATTTTGCTATTTTCCTTCATTGATTTTACTTGGTAGACACAACCTTCTTATTTTTCCAGAAGACTAATTTCATACAACAAACAAAGGGCTGATAAACAAGCTAAGCGACTACAGTTTGAGCTCACATGCGCTAGTCAAAAACTCGTTCAAGATCGGTTTCTTACACAAGCAAACCAAGCATGACCATTTTTTTAAAACTTAAAAGACGTTAAACTTTCAAACGAAATTCCAACAACCTATACAACTCAGCTCATTATTAGTTCAGCTTATGATATACTAAAAATTCAAGCCACCCGAGATCAAAATTGTGTTTGGGGCAATTAAAGCTAGTATGAGATCAACTCATATCATAATCAAGCTAAGCTTGAACAATCAACCGTAGGGTTCTTTGGCTCATTTCCGCCCAATTACAAAAGTGGGCATTTTCCTGGAGTATAGGAAATTGAAGCAGAGATATACTCATATAGAGCGATGAGTTACCTCTTTTGCAGAAGACGAGTAGTTTTTCAATGCGAAGAGGAACGATGGACTTCGAATCCTCTGCAATGGGAAATCATCAGATACAAATAACAGCTAACGAAATTCAACAACAACAAAAAAAGAATCGATGAATGGAAAGTTTAAGGCAACACAAACCGAAGCATAAATGCCTCCGCGTGCGACTCTTTTCCCTAGAATCCCCAACATCTTCTCTTCTTCGCAAAAAACCTAATGAACAATAGGAAGATTTGTGTTAGTAACATCAAATCTTGCCAAAACTGATACGTATATCAACGTAGATGAATTGACAAACGCACGATAAAGTACAGCGATTTGAAGAGTGAAAACCTCGAGAGGTTCGGATCGATCGATGGGCAAAAAGGTGGGCAGAGAGAGAGAGATATTTGTTGTGGCGGTTAGGTGACGGTAGTGGTTGCGAGCTCGGCGCGGATTCAATTTCGGAGGGCGGAAAATTTATTTCAGTTTTATTTTAATTATTTTGAAGGGTACAAAAACGACACTTGGCCTTTTATTCTTTTGATTTGTCTTTTGGCCTTTCGATGCGGTTAGGGCTACATGCAGAGTTTTTTCTTAAGTCAGCTAGTTTAAGGAGAGTTTTTGAATGAATTTTATGAGATAAAATGAGAAATTTAATTTTAGTTTGTATTTTATAAAGGGGTGATAAAATTTTTCTCAATAGATAAAATTTAGTGTGATAATCAAGGTTCTGAATCTCATACCGGATAAGGTATCGGTTTCTTACTGGTACGATACGTTACGGTACCGGTATCGGATAAGTACCGATGTCATTTCGGATTTAGCGATACTACATGTATATACATATATAAAAATCAAAATTTTTACTCGTGTCACCCAAATTTTACTTTTTTTAGAATTATATCATCCAATTCTTCATAAAATTAATTTTAATTAGAGAAAAAAAATCATAAAACGGCCTACTCTCATTTCTAGACAACAATTAACCAATAAATTTTTTACTTCTAAAATTTCCGAATAAAATTGGGTAGGCCTATTATCAATTTAATATTTTTTTCTATGGAAATTGTACTCCATGTACCAGCCACGCCGAATAAAATCCCCCCTTCTAATCTACAATACACTACTTTTTTCGTGGAAAACAAGAAACAATTTGGGACTCATCTTCTCCCATCTTCTTCCTTAGTCACCGTACAGTTCATCTCCTCTCTCTCCGTCCAGTTCATCAAAGATCCCGACAACAACTGCGCCGACGGCGATGTCTAGCAGAGAGAGATGTCGAGTCCTTTGTTCACACACCAAAAGTTTCAAAGATGCCCAGCAGAGAGAGATGCCGAGCCCTTTATTCACACACCAAAAATTTGTTTTTTTTTTTTGGGTTTTCATTTTCATTTTCCAATCTCTGAGCTATTTTAATTGAAAAATCTCAAGTATTCAATCTTCTGGTCGATGTTGAGCTGTTCGGTGGGAGTGGAATTGAAGTTTGGATCTTGAAAGGATAATTTTAGGTAAATCTTTGGTATTCAATCTATGGCTATTCAGGTAACCAAATCATTGAATTCATTGTTTGTGTGTTTGTTTTGTGGCTTCAGGAGATGCATATTTGTCTACATAAGATGCAAACTTTGCTCTCTTTCTTCTTACTCCTTAGGTTTCAAAATCTCGGGCGGTACAGCCGGTACCTTTATACCATCCAGTATTGTCCAGAATGGCCGGAACCGATCGGTATTGACCGGAATTGACGACGAGACGGTATTGGATGGTGAGGTTACCAGTTTTTCTCAAATCCGGTACATACCGGCCGGTACGGTACGGGATTAACAACCTTGGTGATAATAGTTGTGGATAATATAGTGTGATAAAATCTAGTGTGATAAAATCACCTTCCTTTTATCTATTCGTAAAAGATGATGATAAAATCAAATGATTCATTGGAAAACTCCCTAAATTAATCGAGTCATTTATAAATTGTTTGAGGCTTGATTTTAGTAAACATTCGTTCAAGTTCGACTCGAGTATTAAACGAAATGAACTTGAATCTTAATTTTAAGTTTGTCTAGTAAATGAGCAAAACCTGAACATGACAATATTCGATTCGGCTAGGTTTTTAAGTCGCAAACCCGAAGTGTGTGTGTATCATAAGAATTCCACATGTAACCTTGAATGTGTATAAACTTTTACATGTAAATAATAAAAATTTCATAACTTATACATTTATAAACTTTTAAAAGTATTTTAAACTTAAATTTTAATAGGTTTTTATAACTTATTTACATATAAACTCATTCATGTGTAAAGTAAAAATTTTATTTGAAGACATAGACTTGTATGAGAGTATAAATATCTAATATTTTTAACCCATTAAACCTTGTGAATAAGTTTGAGCTCGACTTAAACCTAAGCAAGTTTGGCTCGAGCTCGACTCGTAAAATTTTCACTGAGCTCAAGGTCGGCTCGAGTTCATTAAAAAACTTAATGAACAAACCTAAACACTCTAAAACTTGGCTCGATTTTCGTTTCATTTGCAGCCTTACTCAAGATCAATGCGAGCCTGATTTATATAAAAAATAAAAAGAAAAAAGTTGAGCTCGTTCTCGAAAAAATTAAAACAATATGACTCACTATACGTATTACTAAATACTCCCTCCGTCCCAATTTTATAGTTTATTTTGAGAGTTTGTGTCACTTTTCAATATGTTATATCTTGTAGTCTATATTGTTTTAGTTATTTTGAGAATTTTGTTTAATAAATTTAATCTAGATTTATCAAATAAGATTCATATTGCATATAAAAATCATTATCGATTGAAAAATATAATCAATTTTCTATCCAGTTAGGATGGAACGAGTGACTATAAAATTGAGACGGATGGAGTATATATTTTAATTTGATACCAAACTCGTTTATTAGGCAGTCGAATTTGAACAAGTTATCAAGTGGAGTGCACTTCGATTCCTATTACAAACCTAGCCACCTAGGTGCTAAAAAACGAGCTAGAAAAAAGAAAAAGACATCATGTGAAATAAATCCCACCTATATACTTCCTCGGTTTCAATTTGATAGCCTCATTGGAGGATTCTAACTTTAAGGGAGTATAATGATTGCATCAAAAAATAATCAACTTTGGGCAAGGTTTAGGATCCATTAGTTTGAAGCAAGGCCTAGTCCACTAAAATTTTGGGCAAGGTTTAGGATCCATTAGTTTGAAGCAAGGCCTAGTCCACTAAAATTTTGGGCAAGGTTTAGGATCCATTAGTTTTTCCTCGGTTGAAATGTACAAATGTTTTCAAAGCATAGCATAAATATGAATAGAGAAGTTCATCCGTTGAAATTTAGGACTAGTTTGCAGTATAAATAAGAACAAATAAGTTCATCTCTTATATAAATAAGATTAATGTAGAGTAAATATGAATGAATAAGTTCATTTGTTGAAATTTACTTATATTTTCATATCATAAATGTGAACGGATAAAATCATCCATTGTTGAAATTGAAGACCAAATAGATTAACATAAATCTGAACGGTAAGTTCATCTATTTAAATTTATGACTAATTCAGATAAAGTTATTACAAGAACAAATACAAATAAACTTATCTATGTACATCTCTTGCCACCATCATTTATTTATCTTATTTCATAGTCAACATCCCCCATCACAGTTCATCCTAT
Organism: Vaccinium macrocarpon; assembly: GCA_022606695.1. Taxonomy (NCBI): domain Eukaryota; kingdom Viridiplantae; phylum Streptophyta; class Magnoliopsida; order Ericales; family Ericaceae; genus Vaccinium; species Vaccinium macrocarpon. The sequence goes on along the minus strand of CM040174.1, from coordinate 29,230,536 downwards.
ATGGCGCTGATCGCCAACGACTTTTTTAGCCAACTTTTTAATTAGGCTTCTTTTCCGTCAAACTTTCTTGACAACTTTTTCAGCCAGTAGGGATGGAGAAAGAGTATTTTTGTCAAGATGGACTAGATGTATTTGAAAAATAGTTGAGTGGACTCATTATGTTTCGAAATAGGAACTATGGACTAGAGATTAAAGGTATATTAGCAAGAGCACCCCATATTTGTTGAGAAAACGATCAAACTAACATATAGTCATATACCCAACACGAGAAGATTGTAGGAATACATATTGAGGAAAAACAGATTCCGAGATTTTTTTATTAGTAATGAAAAAAATAACAAACACAAATATGGATACAGAATTGAGATTACAAAATGACCAAGAAATCTTTTTTTGAAATAAGTAAAGAAATTCAAATCGAATCTCGTATTTCATACGGCCTCCTTAATACACTCTGAATTTAATTAAAACTCTTCTAGATTTAGTTCAAAACTCTATTTATATCTTGGAAGAATTTTACTATCTAGACCGTTGAAAACACTTTTAGACTTTTTAGATCTGCACTACATAGTGTAGTGCATTTGGTGCACTACACCATCCCCACTTCCAAACAAAAGGAGTGTTTGGAACTCGCAGAAAGAATGGGAAAAAATAGAACAGTTTTAGATTTTCCCTCCCCTTCTTTTGGTTTTTACCACGGATAGCAGTGCTACATGCACAAAAAATTACCAAGAAAAGTGCTCCGAACAGTGAATTTGAGCAACTGATTTCAAATTCTAGATAATTTTTTGGGTAAATTTTGTGAGTGCTTAGCATTTTCCAAAATTTCAATTTCAATTTAACTTTCCTTTAAATTTTCCTCAACTTTCTCTCCAATCTCCTCCTTTTCTAATTATTTCCCTATATTCGCCACTCTGTTATACAGGCTTCGTAGCAGTGATACTGAGACATCTTCTTTGCCAATTGCTATGCCAAGAGACCACGTAGAGGAAATTCGGAGGAAAAAGTTCAATATCGGATGTGAACCGGATCCGAAAAATGAAGACCTCCACAATGCCGTTAATTACCTCTCTGCTGAACTCTACACCAAAGACGTCCACTTTCTCAAGGAACTCATCCAGGTTCAATTTCTAAACATTATATATACACACACACACATGTACATGTGCCCTCTAGACTTTAACAGCTCCTTTCTTTGATTGATGAGAAAAAGTAAAACAATTAGAGTTTCTCTCTAAATCAGAAATTTGGTTTGAATAATTTGGTGAGAAATGGAGAAAAAAAATACCAAAATGAAAAGTTTCGATTGGCCATTACCCTTTCTCAAAAAAATGGTGAGATTTGATAAGAAATGGCTCCATCCAAAAGGGTATAAATAATGATCTAACTATTCTAAAAATACTGACTTTAACCCCCAAAAAAGTAGTACTATTATATTGATATTGGAGGAAAGTGTTTTGATATTTGTAAGAGTCATATTTAAATCAGTCATGCTATGCGTACTCATGTTTACGTAAACACATTTTAATCGTTCATTTCAACAAATCAACGGTCCGGATCTTAAACACTCTTTGACTGGTAAAAGGCATATTAAAATCAATCATGCTATGCGTACGTCATGGGTACTTCAAAATACGTACCAGGTACTCCAAAAACGTACCGGGTACTTTTGAGTTTATGGCCACTTCGTTGGGTACTTTTATGGGTACTTTTGGGCCTATCCATAAAGTTTTCAAAACTTTAGGGATTTTGCATGAAAAGAAAACTCAAACTGCTAAGCTTAATATGCAAGAACTCAATGCGATAAAGTCATAAACTTGAGACCATGACTCAGATCTAGAGCTTGATTTTGGAAAAACAAGAGCAGAGTTGACTAATCTTTTCAGTCGATCTTCCTCCAGCGACAACGATTTAGATAGGCCTTGAAATATCTTTTGCTCACCATCTTGAAACCGATGATAGTTGCATGCACAAAAATTAGGTTATTGCACTTTATTTCATAGGAAGATGAGCCCATCAAGCAATATGGGTTCAAGTTCAAGTGCTATTAGTTTTTGTTATCTTGCTTCTATCTATGAAATATGTTATACTTATTGTATCTAATGAATCATACCAAAATTGTCAAAAGATATACATGAAAAAATTGCCGTACCCCCATTGTACCCGTACCATACTTTTTTGGGTAATTGCCGTATCCCGTACCAGTATCCGTGCTCCGTAGATTTCAACAAATCAACAGTTTAGATTTTAAACACTTTTTGAGGTCAAAGAGTAAAGGCCAATCCGAGCCGTCGAAAATGCTTTTGGACGGTTAAGATGCACTGTCAATGCAATATGCGCACACACACATTTTTGTATTAAAACTATAGGATTAACTTATTTGGTATTATATGCATATTAATATCCGCGGCGGTTAGCAATACCCATACACATGTACATTTGTTCTATCTCGTTATAGTAATGTACATTTGTTTTACCAACGCTTTTACTCGACTAAAAGCTTCATCAAAAGGACACTCCAATTGGTACATTTAAGTAAAATTAATTTAGGAATACTTATAAATTTGAGAAGGGAAAGATGTTTTCCAAATTTGAGTAGAAATTTTAATCACCATGTCCACATGTCCTGTTTATCTATTCCATCTCTCGCTGCAGTTTGACATGCATGTCAAGCTTATATCTATGGGAATGTACCCCACAAGAAGCTTTGGATTACCTATGTTATCCACTGTTTGTATTTGGAATGTTTTCCATAAACGTTCTTTTTAGGACTCTTTTTTCTGAGGATTGTGATCATATTGTGGCTGTGGAAGTGAAAAATATAGAAAAGAGGCTTTTGGGTAGTTCATCCACACGATTGTTGGCTTTCAATTATTGCCTTCTCCTTCCTCTCAATACCTTCACTTGGTTGCAAGAGGATGAAGTTCTTGTTTCGTATCCAACAAAAAACAACTCATCAGTAGACAAATAACCCCCTTAAGAATATACTGTTACTTGGATTTTTTTTTCTTGAACACATTTGCAGATTCATCCATTTCCATGCCACTAAAAAAACCTATAATAAGAAAGTGCACCAAAAAATTAAACGTTAGGGTATCCTATGAAAGTGTCTAAATCACTAAAAATCCTATAATAGAAAAGTGAACCTTTAAGTGCCTAAGCCCCCAAAAAAGAGTAATTGACTTTAATGGTAATTAAAAAAAATAATTGAAGTTAGTGGTAATAAATATTGTATTTGTTTTTTGTATCGGCTTGTAATAAAACCTTATATAGAAGATGACATCAAGACCTTGTCTTGTATCGACGCAAGCAAACTTTGGCCTGTTTTGATCAATAATCCAAGTATTTTGGCTTTATTCAAAAAAATATTTGATTTGATCATAATTTTATACTTGTTAGATTCGTCTCATAGAGAAGAATTCAGAAAATACAAAATCTTAACGCAAAATTAACAAATGCAAAAAAATATTAAATAAAAACAAAACAAATAATCTATAAGTCGAATTATTAGACAAAATAGGCCTTCGTCGGGTGATGGCCAAACGCCGTTGACTCGAGGAAGACCACACCCGGCTCGAAAGGAGGAATCATATACTTTTGGGGTCCCACAAAAGTCTCAATCTCCGTACAAGTTTGTGGCCTTCTGGACTTTCGGCACAGTCATCTTTTTAATTCTTTAATAATTTATTTTCTTAAATTCGGATAGTAGTAATTTTTGTGTTGCATTTTTTGCGTTACATTTTTTGTTTTGATAAGAGAAATCGAAAAAGTGTATAAATAAAGGGTATATAGTTGAAAAAAATTGAAAGAGATGAAAAAACAGACCAAGGCTAGGTTTGGCTTATTAAAAAAATATTAATTTTTTCATTTTATTTTTTCATTTTTTTCTGTTTGGACGGGAGGAATTTTAAAATTTTAAAATTCTGATAAAAATTTAAACTTTTTGAATAAAGACTAAAATGAGCTACTTCTTGTTTATTTTTGTCTTTATTCAAAAGAATTTAAGTTTGGCTCATAATTTTTTAATTTTTCAATTCATTGCATCGAGATTAATTAATAATTCACAAAAATTTAACAAGAAACGAGCAACACGGGAAAAAATTGAATAAAACCCCAAAATCAAGTCAATTAGCTTATTTAACCACACCTAGCCCAAAAAAGATATAGTTTTTCAACATTGGTGTTTTTCGTCGTCTTATATAGATAATATTTTAATTTTATATAGATTGTTATATTTTTTATTTTTTTGAATTATATTATCGAGACGCATAATATAATATATAATTTTTTTCCCAACTTATTAAAAATACAGACCTTTTTCAGAAAATCGCAAAAAGGTACTCCATTCTGAAGGGCTCTCTATCATCTGTTTCTTGACTTTGCTTCTCGCACTTTTTCTTCTGCTTTCCGACGAAGCTCTCTCTCTCTCTCTCTCTCTCTCTCTCTCTCTCCCCGCGTATCCACCACTCTCTCTGTTATACAGGCTTCGTAGCAGTGATTCTGTGAGATTTTCTTTGCCAATGGCGACGCCAAGAGATCACATAGAGGAAATTCGGAGTAAAAAGTTCAATATCGGAGGTGAACCGGATCCGAAAAATGAAGACCTCCATCCTGCCGTTAACTACCTCTCTGCTGAACTCTACTCCAAAGACGTCCACTTTCTCATGGAACTCATTCAGGTTCGATTTCTAAACCTAATGTATATATTGACGGAGTAGTTCATTCGCTCTTTCTCCGCACACATTTTGCACATTTAAGGCGTTGTTTCGGGAACTACGTGGATATCGCTATTACTTCATGAGAGTAGCCTGAATTTTAACTGTGTGGTTGCTTGAATTTAATTGTGTAGTCTGAGTACATTCACTCTTCAGTTCATACCAACTTCTGTTATGAAACAGATGAAGAATAGAGTACAAGTTTGAAGTTACATTCACTTTATATAGTAAGGCCTTGTTCTTGAATGGATTTTATGAGATAAAATCTAATTTTTATAAAATATAGTTTGGTTTAGAGGTGTGATAAAATGACATCGTTTTCCCAGTGGATTAAATCTTGGATTGATAAAAGGGGTTTTATAAATGATTTTGTGAGATAAAATCTAGTTTTGCTCAAATCCGTTGAGAATGTTAGATTTTATCAAAACTAGATTTTATGAGATAAAATCCATTCAAGAACAAGGCCTAAGTATTCGTAACCTAGGCTTATTGATGAATATTATACAAGTAAAGCGTTTTCGGAATTACACAAATCCCCAATTTTGCTTAGTAAATGTTCCCCTAGCCCATGAGTTGATTGGATGTCCATATAGTAGCTTCACAATGTATTATTTCGCAATGTATTATTTCACAGCGAACTAGGTACCTCAAACTATATGTCAAGAAAGAGCATCATTTTTGCCTGAATCACGAAAGATGGAGGATCAATTACATAATATCATCTATATCACCTCAACACAAACACAAGACTTCAATAGTAAATGCATCTAAACCTGACAATCAAATGACCCATAACTAGCAGTTATCGCCATGATCTAGAAAATTATCATAAATTAGAGTATCATACTTCCATCGATTAAAAAAATCAAGAAGCACAATCTTCTTCCACCCCTTAGCCACACATAATCCAAATATTGTGTAAACAAAAGAAATGAAATCTAATAAACTAGCAAGCACATCCATATGAAGTTAATGTTCTTTATTTATTGAACAAAGAAATTGGATGAAATTAATCATCAGAATTAGTACTCATGATGGACTAAGTAATCGAAAAGGATAAATAAAGAAACAATTAAGGCTAGTGAGTTACTAGCTTTGATACCACCACTAAATTGGACAAGCAAAACTGAGAAAAATCCATGGCCTGATGGGAAATGGCGGCAACCATTAAAAGTGTATAAAAGGCGCGGACAGGATGGTTCTAAGGCCCAAGCCTTAATTTGGCACATGTTGGATGACATAGGGCCCACTTGGGATATTAATTAGGCTTGCACAAGTTTAAAGGCTGTTGACTTTTCAGACTTTTCTTCCCATTCATCTGCTGGAACTTTTAAATGCTTGGCGGCCTTCCAACTTCTAGGCTCATTTATGCCTACTTAGACTTCTTGGAAATTGAAATAATTAATAACTTTGGAAATAGGAGTAGTTATTTGCATTTAACACATGCTTAGGAGTCTATAAATTGATGTACTTTCAAGAGATTTATGATGAATGAATAATATGAAAATTTCTGAAGCTTTATGCTTTAAAAGATTGTGTGATGCGATCCATTCTTTGGTGTGATGCTAAAGAGGCCTTAGGTGTGAAGCCTTTGGTAACCTAGGCGTGAGGCCTAGATCTATTTTCTTAAACCTCAATTCTTTTCTTCTTATTCACTGTTCACGTCTACTGTTCACAGCCCCAAAATCAGTCCCTTTTCTCTGCCTTTTGATCATTCTTACTTCTCTCAACATTCTGTCCTACATCATGGCCATAACCAAAATTATGGATATGAGGATTTGTTGAAGAATCATGGATCTAATTGGGCTTAGTCTCGACCGAATCAACCATTCCGCTACCGTTCGGTAAGAAAAATGGCGAAGGTTTTACATTACCCTCCACAAACCCTCCACAAAGTGCTTATTAGTCTGATTCTTTGTGTTTTTATTGAGCTCCTCCATTGAATCCGTAAGTTGTTCAAGCTCATTCAACCCTAGCTCATCTGTAGGTTTTTCCCACCAATACTTCCTTTGGCTAGCTATTTTTCTCATGTGATCTAGGATTTCACCCCTTTTCTTCTCCGCCTCTAATTCGTTGTGAACATGAGTGAGTTTTGAATTGAGATCGCGCAAATTGGCCTTGCGGTGTGCGTCAATGAGGTGGCGGGTGGTGGAGTTTGGTGGAGGGTTTCGACATAGGAATTGGTCAACAATTGAGTCCACGTTAGAGTGACCGAAGGAAAATACTTTCCCGGCCAGAGAGAAAACTATTATTGCGATTTCGACTCCACATAGTGTGCAGAGCTCGCTCGCCTTCTTGAAGAGGCCAGTGTGCCTCTTTGATAAAGTGACTTGCAAATGGTTTTTTACCTCTATTTTCGCAATTTTGATCTTTTGGCGACTCATGCTTGGCTTCTTTGCCATGGCTAAAACACTATTGAGCAAGAAATGTTTATCTTTTTTCTTTTTTTTTCAGGTGATCTTGTGGGGATGATTAGAGGGTAAACATTAGCCATTTATAGGGACTTTGGCATTTACTCTTAAAGCTGGCCAAAATAATTGTCTATTGAGGTTTGATTGCCAGTTTCTTTTTGTATATTATAAATGTAGTAACTTGGGAGTTAGAAAATATTCTACTCTGAATGCGTGGATATGTGAAAATTAATTTTCTACTGCATTAGTTTGCATTATAAGCCACTTGGAATATGAGTTAGAATGAATAATTATGGAATGCCTTGTTTCTTCGGTTGCGTGCTTCTGCGAGAGGAAAACTTGAGGTCATTCTCTTGGGCTTTGAAGGTAAACAAGTGAAAACATGATATGGGTCCTAATCAATAAACTTATTGATGCTCTCCGTTGTAGGGGTTTTAAAGTGTTCTGGATTCTGATCTTAGGAGAGATTCAGGGATAGGCCCTTAGCTTGATGAATATTAGTCTATTGGTCCTGATCAATAAACTTATCGGTGCTCTCAGTTGGTAGGGGTTTTAAAATGTTCTGGATTCTGATCTTAGGAGAGATTCACGGATAGGCCCTTAGCTTGATGAATATTAGTCTGGGTTCTTCCAAATTCTTATTTCTTAGAGGTAGGGATAGACATTTGGGGATTATTTCGTTTTCCCTTCTCCGAAGTTGCATTTGGGAATTTTCTACCAATGATTTTATGAACAAAGTAAAAAATTTGTGGCTGTGCTTGATGTCACATTGTTCACTCTTTCCAATATTCAAAATTGGACAGAAACTAAAATTGATGCTGATATCCTATTTTTGTTTTTTGAAATGTCACAGGCATTCTTGAGATTCATGAATGGGAGCAAAACATCTGTCTCAAAGAAGTAATCTCAATGGAGATGTCGGCTACTAAACATGCACTTTGGAATACCCTGTCTAGGTTTCGGTGTGCTGCCCCGAACCCCAGCCATGGGTGCTGAGGCCTAAATCCCTGCGAAACGCGAACCTAACCAAATTAGGCTTCACAAAACGCAATATTCCTTACCCATGCTTTTACTTAAATTTGAGTAAAAGCTTCATCAAAACAACACTCTAACTGGGAAACCCAAATCTAATTAGTAGTTTAGTACAACTCTAAGTAAATTTCATGTAAGAAAAGTTATAAAGTTTAGAGGGAGAAACATGAAAGATAGTTTTTCAAAATTTGTGTAGAAATTTAAATCTCCATGATCTGAGAAAAATTATGAGTGGAACTCAATTTGTAAAAGTTTGGGTAAAGGGGTGGAGGCCGTGGAGTGTGTTTCGAGGGTTTTTTTGCTCAAATTGTCGGTTGGAGACATAAGTTGGGTAAGGGCTATAGATGCTCTACACACGTCTTCTTTAACTATTCCATCTACCATTGTAGTTTAACAAGTCAAATTAAATCTTTTATTTCTCCATGGGAATTGAACATTAAATCTGTTTGTTAAAATTCATATCCAGCCAACTGAGTCAAGATATGTAATTTTAATTAAAATTTGACCATCTCCTACATGTACTCTTGTTCTTATTTTTTTGCATGAGCTATTGATACGAATTTATATTTTTTTAAACATACAGTAAAGCTACTATTCCTCCCCACCATTTGTTCTCTTTACAGAATGCAGAGGACAATGAGTACTTGGAAGGGGTACAACCATTGCTGGAGTTTGTGATAACTTCTCAGGATATTACGGCCACCGGAGCTGCTGCCACTTTGCTGGTATTCAACAATGAGAAGGGTTTTTCTCCTAAAAATATTGAGTCCATTTGTAGTGTTGGATGCTCCACCAAGAAAGGCTTCCGCAAACGTGGTTATATTGGCGAGAAAGGTAACTCACTAATAAGTTTCCATCCACGTCAATTAGAATTGCTTATGCTGGGAAATGTAAGGAATTTGTTTGAAACTTGTGGACATGAAGAGAAAAAAGGAAGCTGTGACTTTCTCTTCCTTCCCTATGTTGTTCCTGATCTAGGAGAGGAATAAATCAAAACGAAAAGACATGGAAAAATTGATAGTTGAAGAGAAAATTGGTACCAGGAATGTAAGGGGTAAAAAAAAAAAAAAAATCACTTTTCAATCATACCTTGCTGTAGTATCCAATTTTAGATTTCAACAAGGTTCTAACGGAGTTCATTTCCCTTCATTTGTCTAACCAAGTAAATAAAAATAATTTGCGTCTTTTCCACTCCCACGTGTTACAAACTTGAGGTAAATTCTTAGCCAAATGGCAGCTGGCATTACTGGCAATAATGTGGGCTTGTATTGTAATTTCAGTCTTGAATAAAGATACAGCTAAAATGGACATTTGGCATTGCTAAGTCAACGTGATTTAGTTTTTATATCCCAAGTTGGTTGAACTACAACCAATAGTAGCGGTGAACATATGGTTGTTTTCTATTGTGATGAATATTTTACTCTCTTTCTATCTTAGGACGATAATTTTGGGGGAGTCTAATGCCTTTCTTCCTCGGTACTCTTTCTCTTTTACTTATTGAGTATCCTGCTCTTCTCATATAGTCTTAACTAGCCATTGTGCATCTTTCCTTACTACCCACTTATTTAGATATGGGAAACTATTGTACTACTCCAATATTCAATGACATGTTAATTTAAAACTCAAAATTTGTATTTATTTACACTTGGAAGAGTCTTTTATATGATTTAAGGTAAATTAGGGGTAGTTTTGGCTTTTGAAGTCAAGGTTTTATCTGGAATGAGTCTTGTGTAAACATGGATATTTCTGTTTCTTTCTCAATTCATGTCATTCTTTTGTCATAGGATAATAAAGTTGGGAACAAGTTTTAGTCTGACAGTTGCCTTCCGTTCTACATGCATTTTATTGAATCTATCTTAAAGCAAATTGGGTTTATACAGTCCTTCATGTTATGGATGCATGTGAGCAACATTTTAATTTTTTACGTGCTTGCTTATTGGGGAAAATTTAATTTGACATTTGATAATGTTTCTAAATCAACTAGTTTTATGGTGTTTTAGGAATTGGATTCAAGAGCGTGTTTGTCATCACAGCTCAGCCATACATATTCAGTAATGGCTATCAGATCCGCTTTAATGAAGAACCTTGCTTGGAGTGCCATGTCAGTTACATTGTACCCGAATGGGTGGATGATAACCCAAATCTTTCCACCTTAAAGCAAATATATGGCTCTGACACTTCACTCCCAACCACAACAATTGTGTTGCCCCTGAAGCCAGACAAGGTTAAACCTGTGAAGCAGCAACTCTCAAGTATTCATCCTGAAGTTCTGTTGTTTCTTTCTAAGATAAAGAAGCTTTCAATCATGGAAGATAATGTGGATACTAGGCTCAACTCTGTGACTGCCTTATCCATTTCAACTGAGACTGATTTTGTTACAAGGAAGAACATTGATGCAGAATCCTACATGCTCCATCTCTTATCTGATGAAAATGATGACAACTTGGAAAAGGAATGCAGCTACTACATGTGGAAGCAGAGGTTTCCTGTCAGGTCAGAGAATAAAGTGGAAAAATGAATGGAAGTGGAAGAGTGGGTACTCACATTAGCTTTTCCAAATGGAGAGTGGCTCAATAGAGGGATGAACTCGCCTGGGGTTTATGCTTTTCTCCCAACAGAAATGGTTACAAATTTTCCGGTCATAATTCAGTCTAATTTCCTTTTAGCATCATCAAGAGAAACAATCCTCATGGACAACAAATGGAACCAAGGGATTCTTGGCTGCGTGCCTTTGGCTTTCACCAATGCATTTATTTCACTGGTGAAAACATTTGAAGATGCTCCCATATCTTCTTTGCCTCCTATGTTCTGGTTTTTACCCATCAACGAATCTCCCTATCCTGTGCTAAATGCTGTGAGGGAGAAAATTCAAGGAAAAATAATGGCCAAGAATATTGTTCCCTGTGAGTCATACATGGAGCAGAAGTTCTTTCAGAAACCCGGTGAAGTGGGTAGGCTCATGCCTGCTTTCTGGAATATATTGTCTAACGCAAGGAAGCAAGGAGTGAATTTGCATAATATTTCATCCCATGGGAGATATGTGCTAAGTTCTTCATTCGATACGGCAGAGTACGATCACATACTGAATTTCTTGGGTGTAAAACCAGTTGAGGATGAGTGGTACGCAAGTTGCATCCGGGGTTCTAATCTGGTTATGGGAGTATCAGAAAAGGTGTATTTGGAGCTTCTATTGTTTCTAGCTGAGAATTGGAGGTCCAATTTTCAAAAGACCAGAATCAAGAACCTACCGTTTCTGAAGTACTTGAGTCCTCATGGGGACATTTGTTTGAAAAGCGTCCGCGAAGTCTCACAATGGACCAGGGGGAGGGTTCTTATATCCCATGAATCTCGTCATATATCATGGCTGATTGATTGGAACAGGGAATTTAGATGTGCAACACACCATTTTTTTATCTAAAGAGACACAAGAAGCTCTCCATTTGTATTCCAAGAGGCAGACAATACAGGAATGGCTCTTAAATGAAGCGAGGATAGGGGCTGTAAATGTGTACGAGTACGGGATTCTAATCTACAATTCACTGGACAGTGATAAGAAGCCTGTTGTGGCCTATGTTCATTTCTTATATCACTCGCTTTCAGCAAACTATTTGTCTCAGGAAGAGGTTGGTTATTTGTGTGATGGTATGCCACTCGTGGATAATTATGGTTGGGTGTCCACAAAAAGGAATGGGGTTCTTGTCCCTACCAGTGGGAGCAAATGGGTAAGTCTGATTGGATCAAACCCATGGAGAGAAGAAGGTTATGTTGAGCTAGGAGAAGACTATTTGCGTTCAGGAAAATTTGCAAGTGTATATACTTCTGAGAAACAGCTAATTGACTTCCTCAAAACACATCTTTTAGCTTGTGATGTCCCTGATATATCTCCCCCCAATGCAGTAATTCCAACTATGTCTGCTCCGCTTACTAAGCAAAACACATTCTTGCTTTTGGATTGGATTCGGAGCTTGAATTGGAAAAGGTTTCACCTGCCGGAGAAGTTCCTGACATGCATAAAAGAGGGAAGATGGATGAGGGTTTCTCTAAGTGGTAGTCGTGATTACAGGCCTCCGTCTGAGTCATTCCTGACGGACTCATCATGGGGACATCTTTTGCAGCATGAATATGTACTAGTTGATATACCCATTATTGATCAGAACTTTTATGGTAATAGACTATATGACTATAAAGAAGAGATACGATCAATAGGAGTGATGTCGGAATGTGGAGAGGCATGTACATTTATAGGGAAGCGTCTTATGTGGTTAGCATCTTCTTCCACACTGACAAAGGGGAATGTGCTTTCTATACTCAAGTTTATTAAGTTTCTGTGGGAGAAGTTCCTTTCTCCTCAAGATTTTATCCAGAGTATCAGAGAAGAAAGATGGCTAAGAACTTCACTTGGTGACAGGTCCCCAGTTGAGTCAGTTTTGTTTGGTCAGGAATGGAGAGCTGCATCTCAGATCAGTGACAATCCATTTATTGATGTAAAGTACTACGGTGAGGAAATCCTCTCTTTTAAAACAGAACTCGAGATGCTGGGTGTGGCAATTGGCTTTGGTCAAAATTATCAACTTGTTTTTGAAACTTTAAAATCTCCAGCCCACATCGGTGCTCTGACGTCTGAGTCTTGCCTTTTTGTACTGGAATGCTTACGTCATCTGAGATCACCTGACAAATTTGTTAGAGCATTCAAAGATAATAAGTTTTTGAAGACAAACATGGGCTACAAGTCGCCAGATGAATCGTATCTGTTTAATCTTGAATGGGGTTGTCTTCTACAGGTTTTCCCCAGCTTCCCTCTTATTGACCAAAACTCCTATGGCTCTAGCATCTTGTCGTACAAAACTGAGTTGAAGCAACTTGGGGTCATAGTGGATTTCGAGGAGGCAACCAAAGTATTTGCTGCTGTTTTCAAGCAGCAAGCAGCACTTTCGTCCATCAAAAAAGATTCTGTCCTTCGATTTCTGGCTTGTTACAAAAGGCTTCAGGGAACAACTTTTAAATTCCCTGAAGATCTGAAAAGTTGTATCCGTAATGTTAAATGGCTGCGAACCCGTCTCGGTGATTACAGAGTGCCAAAGGATTGTGTTCTGTTTGGCCCTGATTGGGAATCTATTTCCCCGATTTCTCGTCTTCCTTTCATTGATGATAGTGGGAATTACTATGGTGATGGTATCCATGAATATAAAAGGAGCTAAAGAGTATGGGAGTTCTTCTTGCCTTCAAGGATGGTTACAGGTTTGTGGCAGATGGACTTCATTTACCTCGTGATCCTGACAACATAACTCCTGCAAATGTTTACTCATTGCTCGAATACATCCGCAACTTGCTTGAGCAGAAGGAGCCTTTACCAGATTCTTTTCTAAAGAAAGTTTCTCAAAAGTGGCTGAAAACCAGTTCTGGTTATAGGTCTCCTGATGGCTGCTTGCTGTTCCATTCTGATTGGAATTCTTTCTTACATCAAGAGGACGGACCATTTATTGATGAAGATTATTATGTCTCCAAGATTAAGTCCTACAGGAAAGAGTTAAACTTGATAGGAGTCACTGTTGAGGTTAGAAATGGTTGCTCACTCCTTGCCACCCACCTTGATTCCCATTCAAATTTCTCTACTATTAAGCGGATCTATAAATACTTGTATGAGTTCAACTGGGAGTCTGATTGTGGAGACACAAAAAAAATTCGGATCCCAAATGGAAATGACGACGGGGAGTGGGTAATTGCAGAAGAATGTGTCCTCTCCGACTAGAATGATCTTTTTGGCATGCAGTTGAATGTGTTGGAGAAACACTACGATAAGAAGTTACTCCACTTTTTTTCCAAGGCTTTTGGGGTAAGATGTATGCCTTCAGTTGATGATTATTGCAAGCTGTGGAAGGCATGGGAATGTTCTGGACGCCCATTGTCGAACAACGAGTGTCGTTTATTTTGGGAGTATGTTGTAAAGCACTGGAATTTGGAAACACAGAAAACTCTGGATAAGCATTTGGTGAAACTTCCTGTGTATTCAGGTTCAGGTGGAATTTTGTTATTTGAAAGACATGATGTTTTTATTGCTGATGACCTTCAGCTGAAGGATCTATTCGAAAAGTGTTCTTCCCGGCCACTATTTGTGTGGTATCCACAGCCAAGCGTGCCCTCCCTGCCTAGGGGGAAGCTACTTGAGGTTTACAGTAAAATTGGTGTCTGAAATATCTCCGAGTCTGTGATGAAAGAGGAAGCATATACATTAGAAGCTGTTTGTGTTAGGGAAGTGATTCCAAGGGAAAATTTGATCGGAAAAGGGCTGGTTAGGCTGATTTTAGGTTTTCTAGCTGATCTCTCTCTTCAAATGGAAGCAGAGAAAAGGCATGAAGCTGTCAGGTCCCTCCTTGATATAATTGTCCTTGAGACAGTGAATCCGATACTATTGATTACAGTTTACTGCTGTCTTCAGGGGAAATCTTGAAAGGAGCAGCAAGACGGATGATCCGTTGGGAGAGGGAGAGTAAGAAGTTTTTTACGCAGAAGATGGACCGGTCTAATGGGCACAGTAGTGTGATCGAATATGCCATGTGTCTCTCTGAAGCTATAACAGAGGGATTGTTATGGGAGAAAGAATATCATATGCAAGGGCTGGCAGAGCTGATCAAACTGGGCTTCCTTGTCGAGTTTAATAACAAAGCAATTGAGTTCTTGATGAAGACCAAAAATCTACAGCTGTTTTTGGAGGATGAGAGGTTCCTTTCGTCCACCTTCCTTTCTGATTAGGTATGATTTCCATTATCAAAGTTCTTGCAGCGATTCATTCCTGTGTTTTGGTACTGATATGTTACTGAAGCACATGATCGAAATGGTTTCTATGGATTAGCTATATAATATTACGAAGGGTCTTGAAAACCTTAGTAATTTGTTGTATGGCTATTTTATCTGAAGCTCGTGAATTCTGTGATGGTATTGTGTTGTGGACCTGAAAACTTTATATAAAATGCTTCACAGAAGGTTATTAACATGATTGTAGGATTTCATTTCTTGCCTCTCCATTTATTTACAATACCTTCACTTGGTTGCATGATATATCAGCTTAACCTACATAATACATTTATCTTCTCAGTATTGTAACAACTATACAAGACTACTTATCAAAAAAAAGTAACAACTATACAAGAAAGAAAATGTACTACTTGTATCTTATCAAAATTGATTGAAAATGTATATTTGCTGCCTGGAATCCAATGAAGCGATGGTTGACAGGATTGATCAACCGTACCTGTCCCTTTCATCTCTTTCTCAATTCCTCCAGGACAGCTTCATAACCCTTTCCGTCTTTTGGATCTTTAGAAGTTGCACCCTAAACATTGAAGAATGAAAATTGATTACATCGCTATCCCTCTTTAATCACATCTTTGTCCCTGACTGATATATGTACACAATGTTGGCTGATAGAGAAAGACTACCAAAATCCAGAAACTATTGTAAGCTATCTTCTTTCTCTCACTGGATTTGATCAAGCCAGTGTTTTTGCAGTAAGAAGATGAGTACGGTCATGGGACGAGCATGACGGATTGTAGCATGCCTTGACATTGAATAGATTCTTCATAGCAGTTTGCCCTCCCTTTGGTATAACCTTTCTGAAACTCCTCTTCCTATCTTTCTTTGGTTTCTTAGGATCAGAATCCTGTAAATTCTGCAATATTAAAAAGGGGAAAAAACATAGTGATGATTAGAAAAGATTTGAAAAGATTCTATGGCTCCAAATGTTTCTAGCTGTATATAATGAAGGGATGATCATGTACCTTTTCTTGTCGCGTGCCGTGATCCGTACTAGTCTTTCCATCTGCACAATTATCTTTCTTACCTGCAAATATACGATTGTTGTTCAGTGGAAAGAAAGATAATAGCCTCATTACAATACGGGCTATCGCGAGAGCCATTTCCTAGGTGAAAATCTGCAGTTGTGCATATTCCTGAATAGATATACCAACCTCCATCATTAAAATCGTCATCGTCCTCATCATGCTCATGCTGATTATCAGCGTAATATATTCTGAAACTCGGCGAACCTGGAAACATTATGCTATCCTCGTTATCATGTATTCCCTCATCATCTTTATTGTCACGACTTACATCCTTCTTGGCATCATTTTCGCTTTCCGACTCTACATTTCCCATTGCTGCCTGTTCCTTTTTTCCACCCTCGTTCTTCTCTTTCGCGCTTTCCTCTCTCCGTGGATCCCTTGCTTCTGCTCTTTCAGCCGTGAACTCCTTCGAATCCTCCGACGTCACATAACTCGTCAGGCTATTTGCAACGTTGTTGTCGTCGTCATCAACTTTTGCCTTACCATCTTGATTAAGCAACAACTCTGTCCCGGAAGGAGTCATGTGTTTCCCTCCGCCTGAATGTATCCGCCTTCTGATTTCCTCTATCCTCCGGCGGAGCAGGGGGTGGAGTTTGGCCGGAATGACTTCATGTTCGGGGTTTAGCCGTGAGCCACCACTTCCCATTGGACGGCTGAAATTGCATCGGCCAGAGGGATAGAAAGTAAGAAAGATAGGTTTGGAGCAAGTATAGTGTTGATTTGAAGGGCTTACCTATGATTTTGGGAAGGGAAACAATTGGAGTTTTAAAGAACAAAGATGGTTTGGAGCAAGTATTGAATTGAAGGGCTTACCTTTGGTTTCGGACGTGTGAATCTTTTCACTGTTTTTGTGGTAGTCCCTGGTTTTTAACAAGCTGCAAGCTATATTTAGGGGCAAACAGATTGGATTTCCAGGTAGATTTGCTAACGGGTGAGATAGTGCACCTATTAAGAGCATTTCTAATGGCATATTCAAAAAAAAAAAATACTCAAATTTTGGTATTTAGACACTCAAAAAGGGCTCACAATGGCATTTGGATAAATACTCAAAGTTAAGCGCATTTTTATAAATGCTCAAATTTTGGCATTTGGATACTCAAAAGATGATGTGGCAACATTTGAGTATGTCATTAGTGATGCTCTAAGAGTAAAAAAAACACACTTGTACTTTAAAGTGTATTTTTTTTTGTACAAGTGAGACCCACAAAAGTGTACTTTTTGTACCTTTAACAGGTGTCTTTAGCATGACCCTTTCAGTTATTGCTATTAAAATACCTAACATAAAACGAGCCAAACTCAAATGAGCTTTAATCAAGTGGAACACGAGCTAATCTTAAATATCTTGAATTTCTTAAACATCATAAGC
Source organism: Vaccinium macrocarpon (assembly GCA_022606695.1). NCBI lineage: Eukaryota > Viridiplantae > Streptophyta > Magnoliopsida > Ericales > Ericaceae > Vaccinium > Vaccinium macrocarpon. The sequence goes on along the minus strand of CM040174.1, from coordinate 29,213,174 downwards.
CGACCGAGTTGAGTAGTAACTTGTTTAAGCTTGGTGTCAAACTTATTAACGAGTTCCAAAATGTACTGCAGTCTTCGGAAATGTCTAAGAGAAGAAAATCAACATCTATTGTTCATTTCCTAATTGCTGATGTCTTCTCCAGCTATTTTAGTTTGAAAAAGCTGATTCCTGTTTCAAGGCCAGAAGACGAAGATCCACAGCAGTTTTAAACCCTTTTGCTGAGCAATTGTTGATGTTGCAATCTGTATGTGTGAATGAGAGAGAATTGTCTTGCTTCTTCATGTCACGTGAACTAGTTTTACCAAGAAAAGTTTCCATTGTAGATAGCATTTCGTATAATACTAGCCATCCAAAAGTATTTTTGATGGTTTAAATTCGCTGAAAGATTCCTACAGTAAAACTCTTTATTTATATCAAGGCCATTGGTTTCTAAAATGAACGGTTAAGATGCAATTGTAGGGACTTTTTGCGGTCCAAGAGATGAGAAACCGGTCTTTTTACTAAAAAAGGTAGTAAGTGGCGCCTTATCAAAGGAATTTTTTTGTTTGGCACGGTGAAAATTACTAAATTAGGACTCCCTCCATTCCTTTTTTAGTGTCAACTATTTCTTTTTGGGATGTTCTTTAAAAAATGTGTTTTGAAAAGTTAGTGGGTAAAGAGTTAATGGGTAAAAGTGGAGAATAATTTTAGAAAATAGAGGTAAAAATTGATGTGAAAAGTGTATAGCGAAGGTAAAAGACTAAAAGTTGATGCGAAATATGTAATGATGATGTTTCTTTCATAATTTGGGTTTAAGAAGTAACACACTTAAAAAGGGACGAAGAGAGTACAATTAGTTGCACTGAATGATGTTTGAACTCAAATCAAATGTATAAGAATTACTTCACGTAAATAGGTAAATAGGGATGAAGGGAGTACAATTTGTTGCACTGAATGATGTTTGAACTTAAATCAAATGCATAAGAATTATTTCACTTACAAAGGGACGAAGGGAGTACAATAAGTTGCACTGAATGATGTTTCAACTCAAATCAAATGCATAAGAATACCACTGGGCTACTACTCTACGACTGTGTTTGGATGACCAGAATCTTGAGTAGGAATATGAATATGATTACCAGGAATCGAATTCCTTGGAATTGGATACCTAGAGGAATTGCATTTCAATATTTGGATTAATTTAGTGATCTTATGTGTGGAACAATTATTTTGAAAATCTTAATGAATGAGCCAGGAATCTGAGATTTCCATGGGGTAAGAGAGGGATCAGACTGAAATGTGATTCTTGATTGAATATGTCATTAGAAATCACATTTCTATTCAACTCAAGTTTGACGATAGTAATCTCGAGGGAGAATGAGAATGTGATGCATTTTATCCATGATTCCAATGTTTAGAAATGACATAAACGGGAATGTGATTCTTGGTAACATATTCAACCAGGATCACATTCTCAGATAGAGTAGGATCACATTCTCAGATGGAGTAGGATCACATTCTCAGACAGAGTGGGAATTTGATCCATCCTTTAGCTCATGGAAATCTTAGATTTTTGGTTCATTGATCAAGAAAAGGAAATGTTGACTTTAATAAATTTTTAAAATAATTGTTTCCCACGTAACATCACCAAATTAATCCAAAAACTGAAATGCAATTCCTCCAGGTATCCAATTCCTAGGAATTCAATTCCCGGTAATCGTATTCCTATTTCTAACTAATAAAATTTCTAGGAATTTGATTCTCAGTAATCATATTCCTATTTCATACTCAAGATTCTGATCATCCAAACACAGCCTTCTTGTCTCTGTCAGACGTTAGAATAAAAAAAGCCTGGTATTACATTGATGTTCTTGTCTCTTTCTAATATTGGAATCATGGAAAGAATGCATCATATTCCCATTTTCCCCCGAGATTGCTGTCATCCAAATTGAGCTTTCTTGCAATCAAAGGAAACACGTTACGGCCATCAATTTTCTCAAAGAATTTTACTTTTGTATAAATATAATAAATTTGATATTATGGTGATGCCTCCAAAGAGGACTTGTTTACACAAAGTTTCATTTACGGGATATCCTTTCCATCAGTTTCTTTGTCTGGTGGTTTTGGCCAACCTTTCCATCAGTTTCTTGCCAAATCTGCTGCTTTCCTTAAAAGCAAAAGATTCTTTAGAAGCAATAAGCTCTGGCCTCTTATGCTTGTTTATCATGTTAAAGGCAATCTATTATCTATTATCTATATTAGTATTGCAGGGTGACTTTTGGTGAATAAAACTTCCTCAGTTTGTCACGTGTCCTCTAATCCTTTGCACTTTTTAAGCAATTAGCAAAGTCCTAAATGACAGTATTTAATTCTTTACCGAGTTAAGCTTTGTTAAAGTTTTGTGGTGATCAATTTTAAAGGAAAGTAGTTATTCTTTTTCAAGTTAATATGTGCCACCGTAATGATTCTTTTCCAATTACAATAACAGAAATTTTTCCAATTTGAAATTAACAAAAGTAATCTTATATATCTAATATAGTATTGCAGGATGGGTTTTTGTGAGGAGGGCTATGGGTGCGACACGTGGCATTAGTTTTTTATTTTTTACTTTTCAAATATGACTCTTGCTTACTTTTATTTGATTAAAAGTTTTACAAGTCAAAACAAAATTATAAAAGGAAATCTAAGATGGCTATTACCATTTTCAATTTGAATATAACATTTATTAAAAGTTAAAACTATTGGTCAGTACAACCTAAAACTGATCCTATAATTAATAAGAATTCCCAATTTCAAATGGAAACAAAAATTGTTAAAATAAAAAAAGTCATTGCTAATGTTTCCTTTAGCTGCTTTATGTTTAGTTATGGGAATAGATTTAGAAAGGAAGCCTCAAGAAATCGATCCAATATAAAATTTTATTTTTTATTTTTCTCAAAAAAATGCGATTCCCTCCCTCTCTCATCTATATGATTCCATTATGTGTTACCATAAAAGTTGTAAAAATCTATACTATATTAGAAACAAAGGGTAATGTTTAGTGAGAATGCTTGCTATAAGTTTTCTTATTTCTAACAGTTTTAAGAAAGTAAAAAAAGAATATTAAGATAAAAATAGTTAATCAAAGAGGATTATAAGTTATAACTCTACATTTTCTATAAAAGGAAATTTCCAATAAAATTTTCATCGTATCCTAACAATTTGGATAGTATTCTACCTAGAAAGCTTAAACTTCAGTTGTACACATATCCATAATATTTAAGCAAGCCAAAACTATCCTATATTGAAATTCAAAATTCAAAATTCAACTTTTTTACATAAACCGCTATATATCTACCAACGTTGGCTAGTATCAAAAACTAATCCAGAGAAGCATGCTATTCCAAAAGGCTTTGCAAACCATATTATACTTGCCTTGGTTACATACAATTGGTGATACGCTAGTGTAGACACCCCAATCCGGATCCTCAGGATTCCAGAACTTCCCCGATGACGATAATGCCTGATAAGGATGTACAAAGTTTGATCAAAAGCTTGGAAAACCTCTCCATTAACCTCCCATCAAATCACCAAAACATCCCTCGGAGCTCCGGAATGTCCCAAAGCCTTGAGATACATGCACCTGGGTTAGTCTTTCAGGCACCTGGATTGGTCAAGTCTAGGCGCCTGGAAGGGGTTCAGGCGCCTGGAACACATGGTTCAGTCGCCTAGATTCAGTCCAGGCGCCTGGAAATGCACAATCCAGGCGCCTGGATATCAGTCCAGGTTGAGTGTGTTTTAAGTTTGCTAGTGGGCGGGAACGAGATCTTGGGGGATTTTGCTGCAGATATCAGTTAGAGAGAACATGGGGGAGATCATTGCACCTATTCTTTGGCCCCCTAAGTGAACCCTTACCCTTTTGAAAGGCTCAAGTGGCCCTCTTTGGCCCCTCATTTGCCTATAAATTGAGCTCACCTCTCCCATTTGCAGAGGCTGGGAAAAACCACACTTCATCTAAGCTGTTACTCTGCTCAAATCTCTCCAGAAAATTCAGTTCATCCCTCACCCTTCAAACACAACCCATTCCACTCCAAAAATCACCCTTTTACTTCATCAATCCATCATCTACACACCCTAATCAACCCCAATCAACTGAACTCTGTCAAAGCCTCTACTAAATCACTCCTTAGCTCAGCAATCTTAAACATCAGAAGCTATATCCTCATAAAACCTCTTCTAAAACTCCATTTCAAGTCTTTGATCAAGTTGAGAAGGTAGTTTTTCCACCATTTTCTCCAAGTTGGCCTTGAGGGGGACTCATTCAAGTTCTTTCTGGTCATCCATACCAGTAGAGAGCTTGAGAGTGGTCTAGAAATCATCAAAACAGAAAAACATTTTGAGTATCGATTACGTCGAGGCGCTGGATCATCACCTTCCAGGCGCCTGCATCAGGTCCAGGCGCCTGGATCCCCTCCATGCAGGCGCCTGAACCCCCTTCTTTTCTTTGTCAAATTTTCTGATTTCCCTCACATTCTGATCATTTTTGCTATATCACTTGCATGATTGGATTCATGGTTCTTACATTATATGCTTGAAATCCTCTTTGTTCATTCATTTTATGCGTTTTGAGCTCACATTCTTATTTAGAATGAGGGGATTTCAAAAGAAAGAATTATCTAAATAGATACATGCATTATTTTGGAGTTCTGTTCATTAGTTTAAGGATTTCACTTTGATGATTCAAAAGGTACTCAAGCATATTCTTTCATTAGTGTTCAAAGTGTGCATCATTATGATATTGTTTTTGCATTTTGAGTATTAATTCATTGTGTATGAGTCGTATTTAAGTTTTAAGCATGTTACTGTGTTGTTATAATATTTTCAGAATGCATGAGAGTTGATTAGAACATTGAATTTGTTGGTTTCTGTCAGAAAAGTGATTCTAAAGTATCTGTCTGGATAGTGATCCAGGCGCCTGGATTTACCCCTTTCAGGCGCCTGGACTCAATCCAGGCGCCTGGATTCCCATTTCCAGGCGCCTAGACCCTATTATGATGTTCATTTTCTAATCAATTTCTAGGTTATTTTAAAACATTTTGGTGGCATTTTAGTATAAATTCAGCATTTCCAGTGTATAAATCTGTCATCCATAGCATTTTGCATAATCATGTACTTATCTTTCATTGACATTCTTGATGTATTTATTGTGCTCTCACATGAATTTGAATTAAAAGTCCATCTAAACAACGTTTTCGAGATCTTTTAAACATTTAGTAGAGACCGGCAAATATGTCGGGCGTGAGGGATGCTTTGAATTCCTTCCCCTCACGTAACCTAGCTTCCGGACCCGAGAAATCTCATTTTAAAGATCGGTAAAGCATTTTTTTTTTCATTTCAAGGGCAAAAGAGTCATTTTTCAAAGGTTTCTCGGGTAAGGTCCTCAAATCCGGGTGGCGGCTCTATTCAACCAATCAAGTCTTTTTTCGGAACCAAACAATCATTTTCATGGACATATCGCGCCACCTCGGGGTGTCCACAGCTAGTGGTAAAACATAATAATAATAATAATAATAATAATAATAATAATAATAATAATAATAATAATAATAATAATAATAATAATTATTATTATTATTATTATTATTATTATTATTATTATTATTATTATTGGTATTGCTTTTGCATTATTTGTAGTCTAAATATTGAGGTGTTATCATATTCCAATTTCAACGACACAAGAAGCTTTACGGTAGGCACTTCCTCGATATATAATTGTGAGTTTTTTGTCAAGTTTTCTTTTTCTCTCTACATACATTTTATATTGTTGGCACTCATCACAAGGAAAGCTCTTTGATTTGTTGTATATAATCTAATCAATGTAATCATGTTTTGTCTTCAGTTTTGTCGATTCATTTCAATATTTTGATTTATAGGTGAAAAAGTAGAAAGGGGAAAGCTTCCTTGAAAAGTTATGGTTACATCTGCGAGTAAAAATGTTCTTATCATTCTTGAAACTTCATTTTTATTTGATTTTTTTTGATCAGGTTTATTGTGATTTGATATTATGTGAGATTTTGTATTTTGCGTCAAACCTTATGCTTTTGTTTCGAGTGTAGAGTATGTGACACTTTTTAATGTTTTTTTTACCTTATATTACGCTATGAGAATACCAAAATTTTTCCGATAAAAAAAGAAGAAAAGAATATCATAATTTTTCCATTAACTAACCCATGACTTTCATGGTTACCTAGAAAATGATAAACGCCAATATTTTCCCCCTATTTTTTACAATAACTTTTGGGTTATTTTCTTTGAAATTAAAAAAACTGTTTTGCCTATCAACTTTACACCTTGCATAATGCATAGCATGAATGTTACGCTAGAAATTGGTAGTTTCTTACCTAGTATTGCAGGATGGTTTTTCGTGAGCAATGCTCTCATCAAAAAATGATAAAATCGCAATATTGAAAATAGTTATAATCTGAGAAAATTAAAAGAAACTTACCTTCATGGTTGAATATAGTTGTGCGTAGCTGCCAACTCGGGCCTTTCAATATGTTGTCTTTAAAGAATTCCATGCAATTTTTAATCTTCCATTATATTAATGTACTTATTTGGTGTTTCTATATCATCACTAATAATGATTTGAGTACCATTGATTACCGTAAGTTCAATTGTCCGTAAATTTTATTCTTTTTGTTCTTATATTTCAGATTTTCAAGAGCAAAAAGGGTTTTGATGGTGAAATGTTCTAAAGAGATTGGGTTAGATTAGATGCAAATTTTTCAAAAAAAATTTGGGATGTCAAAGATGGTACCACACAGATTGATATGATCCTATATTACTTTTACTGCTATATCTTGAACAATTACTAGGACTGTGAAAGTGAAATTCACTCCTTACTAGACTAGGGTTAAGTACATGTTGATTGACTCAAACCTACCAAAATATAGGTGGAGAGGAAACAAGAACCATACGTAGAATTTTTCAGACTCCAGCAGTAGATTCAACTTTAAAAAACAATAGAAGATATTTTTATAACAATTATTGAAATGACTTTTAAGAGGTGCATAGTTAGGAGTTATCCTTAACTTATAAGAATCATGCTTCTCTCAATTGTATCGAAACATCGAAGAAGTCTGGCTTTATCACTTCTAAGAAATTTTTATAACAAGAATGTTATTCTTTCCACCAAGTTGCTCACTATAGGAAGATAACTCACATGTTGTCTTGGTTATTTAATTAATTTAGGGTGACCGTCCTCTATATAGGAGAAGATATTGTCCATTCAATTAAAATGCCAGGTACTCCAAATGAACTTTCTTTGTAGGTTATTTTTTTAGATATATTTTGCTTAATTGCATGCATTTTTCTTTGGGTGTTGAACGATTTATCCTTTTCGACAATTTAAACTATTTGTGTGTACTTGAATTCATCATGTACATAGCATGAGTTTCCCACTAGTATCATAGTATTACAGATTGATTTTCGTGAGAAGAGTTACGGATGAGACATGTGGCAGCAATGAAAGCCTGTAGATACGACACATGTCCATTTAATTTATGGAATTTTTAGTTTTATTTCCATCTTCTAAATTCCAAAAATGAATGAGTTTTTGAGTGATTTCATATTTTATGGAAGCAATTCTTTTGTTTGCAATCAATCAATGACTAAATCAACAAAAAAGGAATGATTTAATTTTTACATAAAGCAACACCTCTTGAGATGGAAATTAAAATTGTAAACTATTCATAATAAAAAAGATAGTAAGATAAATTAAGCCAAGCATACTAGGTATAATCCATAATTTTCTATATTTCATAAATCATGTTTACAATTTGGCAATGATTTTGGGAGAAAAAAAAATTGCCTAGATCCATGATTTATGCATTTTCAAAATATTGATTACATTTGCCTATATTATCCTAATTACAGTTTTCCATATAATTTTAATCCTTTATTTATTCAGTTGCTTATATAATACCATAATACATTTGCAAAAGTAGCAGTATACCATGCTTAGAATTCGAAATATTGAATTTTCATATTTGTCTATAAAAAGAAGTCCATTCTCTAAATTTCCTCTATGATTTCTCATCATCTTTTTCTTTTTTGTTATTGCAAGTACAAGATGATCAATTGGCTAGGGGTGCTCTAATGCTCTCCAAAGGAACCACTCCTCCTCCATGATTTNGCGTATATGTTTTAAATAGATTACAAAAGAGAAAGAAACAGTTTTCAAAGTGGGTATGTCATCCTCTTTTCTTCTTTTTTTTCCTTCTTAATTTATACTCCCTCCATTTTTTTATATACATCCCTTTGGGAAACATGTATTTTTGTGGACGTTAAAAAATATTCTTCCATATAATGTTTTTAAATTTTTTGCACCAAATTAAAGTGCTCATCAAGTAGTTTAATGTGGTATTAAAAAAATTTAAAAAATTATATAAAGAAATTTTTTTATTTCGAGGTTTAAATTGTATGTATTCTTATAGTGGACATTTAAAAAGGGACGACTTTTAGTTTTTAATTTGCTTCTCAGAATCAGATTTAATACTAAATTTACGGGTTTTCTCCTTTTTGAAGTTTTTGTGAATTTCTTTGAAAATATATCCACATACTTATACTAACACGAAATCATTTTTTGTGAGGATCCTCTTGGTGCCACAATTATTCTAATTTCATTAGGAAGAAATATAAAACTTGGATTTATGATTGATGGAAAATATAATTTTTTATCCAAAGGAGTCAAATGATAAAATGGTTAGCTTAAATTTTTAATTTGTAGGTTAATCGATCGTGCAGCAGTTTCTTGAGCTCTCCAGTGGCGACAATGAAGGCGTCAAAAGGCAAATCTAGTGGTGACATTGTGGTGAGAGCACAATTTGATGATCCTCCATCCACCTACCTCCACCAGTGGAGTACTAGGTCTGACAACAGAGTTGAGTGGGTTTTTGGTTTTTAGTTTTGTTGTTTTTTCAGACAGGTAGTGTCCTATGTATGCTTTAGTTTGTGGTAATGGCATATACTTTGACATATACTTTTTTGTTTGCTATAAAAAAAAAGTATAGTAACATCTGTCAATTCCAATGTATATGTAATAAATTCGTTTAGAAAATAACAATTTAAAGGGTAGGAGTAATTGATATATTTTTCATTTTTGTGCTATTTTCTTCTCTTACTTTTAATAAATTAGTACTGGACAATGCCTTTTAAACAAATGAATACATACACAAAAGATTTATTATATTTTTGGCAACATATTGGTTAATTATTGCTATTTTACTTTATATTATTCACGACCCGTGCATAGCACGGGTTTTATGCTAGTATATAATGTAAAGGAACTTTGCTTTGGCACACATGAGTGGAGATTAAAGACATTATTTATCTTGTAGTGCTATTCTACATGAAAGTTTCTAATAAATGGATATGCTGATAGACTACTTCACATTTCTTTCGAGGAGAATTGTTATCAGAAACATCTCACTGCACCTATGTTGCTGCCGAAGCTGAAGTTTCACTGAAAACTCAACCACTAAAGAGTAGGTTTGGATCAACTAAATAGTTATAGAGACTTGAATCCAAGTATTGAGCCAGGAAATCTAAGTACTTATAGAACTAACCGGTGGAAACAGCACATAAAATTTTGCTAGGATGTTGTGCGCGCTGGTCAGACATATGTTTTCCTGCACTATTTTAAACATTCTTGATAATTTTGTTATTTAAGGCCACAGGTCATTCTATATTTCTACAGATACTCCCTCTGTCTGTTTTGTTGGTCCTCCATAAAGATTGTCCAACCTAAAAAGTCAAAGGACTAGACTACGTTAATTACCTTTTAACCCACGTTTTAAAATTCAAATTACCAATTCATGTGGTCCTCATAACTCAGGATTGAAAGGCAAAACGAGAAATTCATGCTTTCCAAGGTGTAATCATGACATCCTTATAAATAGTTGGATTCCCTAAAACGGACCATCAAACACGGACAGAGGGAGTACAACTTAACATACAAATGACAGAAAAAGTGTGGTTATATAGGAAAAGTTTGGCAACGTTTTTGGTTTTTATTTTTTGTTTCTAAGAATCTAAAAGTAGAAATTATGTTTATTGTTTGCGAAAACAAAAACAAAAACAAAAAAACATGTTTGGTAATAAAATTTTTGCTTTCCGTTTTTTTGTTTTTAGAAGACCCTATTTTAAAAACAAGGCAAATCACCTTTTTGGTATTTTGAGAATTTTCAAAAAATTTAGTAAACATTTTTAATAAACACAAAACATAAATAAATTACGAAAACATTTTTGTTTTCAGTTTCTAAAAAAATTGAAAAAAAAAACAAAAAAGATGAAACAAAAAAGTTACCAAACTCCCCCATAAAATGTGAGTATTGAAAATCCCTACCTCAGAAGCCTTATGAGCTCGTCAAATTGTGAATCTTTTTCTTTTCACAAAATCTTGTTTCACCCTTTTTCCTTTTGGATGAATAGATTGGTACCAGTTGAAAATCATGGACACAGTTTTTCACACCTACTGTTCTTTTACATTCCTCAAAATAGTTGTTATAGAAACGGAAAGACAGCAAGATAACTAATTAGCAATGGAGTGATCAAAACCATTTGCATGATGACTACTTGATAATTAAGGTCTATTTCTTCACATCATAACGAGCAATCCACAAACACAGATCCGAACACAAATTTGTTTAAAACCGTTAGATACATGTGAATCCCTCACAGATCAAACGCAGGACTGCGGACACACCTACGTCTGGATTTATCCGCATATCTTTGTCGAAAAGCATTTTCCCATCATAATTGCCAATCGAGGTACAAAAGTACTAGAGACACAGAGAGAGCAAACAGGAGCTGTCATTGGGGTCTCATTGATATAGATATGGGGGAGAATTATTGAAACCATTGACACTGGTTTGTTCATGGTCCAAGTCTAACCCATTTGAAGTGCTCTCTGTGATGGCACTGGAGCCACAAGAGGAAGAAGAGGAGGAGCTGGGGCCCACATCATCATCATCACCATTCGTGAAACCATATGCTCTAGGCTGATTAATCTCTTCATCTTGTTTCTCTGTGCTTCCTTTCTTCAAGAATATTCGACAGAGGAACCAGTTCCCCATTTGCACCAAATCACTGTTCTGTGAAGACCAAATCAGAAAAGCAAAAAAAAAAAAGTTGTTAAAAACATATCTAGGCAATGTCTTGGTAACTAATCTACAATTCTTGAATGGTCTAATTTTAGTAGGGTCCTAGGAGCAATTTCTAATACCCGTGGGGTCGAATCTGAAGAACACATTTAAAATCAGTACCTATACTCGAAAAAAATTGCAAGATTCCAAGGGCCCAACAAAATATGTTTCATTTTAGATTTCAACATGGGACTTCAAAAGTTGCTGGACAATTTTTGTTCAGAATCGTCGTTCATGGCTCGTTTTGTGATTTTTGTTTTCGCTGCGAACCAAATACATACCCTTGTGCTACTGACATATTATTCTCGATGAATTTGTTAGAACGATATCTGTTTGGCGAGTCATTTTTCATTATGGCATCGTTTGTTGGATAATTTTCAAGGCTACCTTCGTCGAATTATTAGAACTTGTAGTTCCGGAATTGACAAGGCGATATTCGTGCATGATCCAATCAGTTCTTGATCCATTGGGAGGCTTCCCTCTATGGAAAACCAGCGTCTTCCTCAACCCCATTGTATCTTTCGATCTTTTCGGACATGTAATTCTCTTGTCTGAACCAGTTGCTTTCCAATAACCAGAGCATGTTGCCCTGTTGGCTCTGTTACCATTCTGGTACTTAGCTTCGTTTTTGGTGAAGAAGTATCTGTCCTCCTCCCCATCACCTGCACATTGTCAAAAAACCATTGTGTGATCGGTATGGATACTTAAAAATAGATGCCGAAAAGTGCTCTTCGCACTCATGAAATGCATTTTTCATTGTCCTAGCCCGCGGAAATCCAAATTTGTAATGAGTTGCCAAACCGGATATTAAAGCTAAAAACTTGAAACGCATGGAAAGAAGTGTAGAAAGAACAAAAACAGGATGATGTATAAGGTCCCGATTCGTATTCGAATGCAGATGAACATTGGGTTGGTTTTGAATGGACCAAACCTGGCAAATCCCAAGGGTCATAGTTGCAAACACTGATCTCGGGGACAACCGAAGCAGGCAAAGGGAAAGAAAAAGTTTTACGGGTGAGGTACTGAAACACGATTTCTTCGTCAGTGGGCTGGAATCGGAATCCCGGTGGCAATTTTCGAGCACCGTTTTGGACAAAATTGAGCTTGTCCATATGGTGAAACTGGTGCTGGAAACTTGAAGTAATGGCTTTGAGCAGAATACGAAGAGTTAGTTGGATATGGATAGGATGAGGGAGAAGTGGGAATGGGGATGTGGTTTGGAGCTAAGGATGGTTCATTTATAGGTACCATGGGGAGTGGAATGGGTAAGAGGGACTAAAAGATGTCAAGCTGGATGACTAATGGAATAGTGTTTAAAAAAGAAAGAAAGAAAGATGACTTGAGGGAATACCATGATCAAATTAAGAAGTTAAATAGTGTCCTCAGAAAGTTTGTAAATGGTCACAAAACCAAGGTGGCCATTGCACATTAACTATAATAATTAATATGTGTGTGGTTTTTGAAAAAGGAGCCGATGTTACCAACCGCAATCTTAAGTCACGTGGCCGCACCGTAAACTTAATTCCCTCCCAAACAGTTATTCTATTAGTACAAGTTTTCACTTGCGAGGAGGGTGGCCCGAATAGTAGAGTTTGTTTTGGTTCAGATTAAATACTGGATATAACAGTTATATCACGTGACAGTATCATCATCTGATTAAATGAAAAACCTTATGCATAAATAAGGACCATGATATAGTTGGATTAGTATGAAACAAGAGTGTCACTATTTAGCGAATTTTTGTTTGTCAGTAATGCCACATTGAATTTTATAACTGTTGCAAGCTGGCCAAGACACCTGGGTTATAAAAATAAAAATAAAAACTAATGTCACCCTTATCATGGTATTAGCTAATTGTTGTAGGGAGATTATGGACCAATTAATTCTCTTGTTTTGGACTATAAAAACCAGGGTAAGTGGGGTGGTAGCTAAGTTTAGGCACTGTATACCCTTATGCATATGATCAAGGGTCAATTCCCACTAACAACAACTAATCACTAATACTTTTTGCTTGTCCTATAAAACGAAAAAACTTATACTAAAGGAGACAAAAGAGTAGATGACACATGTGGCATTCATGTACCCCTGAGAGAAAATATTATTTCCACTGTCGGTGGAAATAAATGTTTCTCTCAAATCAATCACAACCGTTGTGATTGATTTGAGGGAAACATTTGTTTCCACTACACAATCACACGGAGCGCTGTGATTGATTGAGAGAAAACATTTGTTTCCACCGTTGGCAGAAATATTAACTTATACTCTCATTCCCTGATCCCACTGATCAACTTCCTGATCTAGTGAAGGTTACCAAGCGGGGTCCCGAAATGGAGCACTATACATGAAAAATGACCTAAATGTAATATGGCATTACTAACCTAAAAAATCACCAAAATTAATAAACCAAGCGGGACACCATCGCCCCCTTGTTTCTTACTAATCCAATAGTCCTAATTGGTCATTTTTATGTAAAATTTTTCGTTAGATGATGATACTGTCATGTGATACCACCGTTATACATAGTAATATTTAGTCTGAACCAAAGTCCAGCAATCCCTGAACAGTTCACGGACTGTCAATACATGTATACTTTTTTCGAAATAAATAATGAAAAAGGTAGTTGATTGTTTGGTTATAATGGAGGAATGTGATTGATGACTATTACAATTGCCTACCGGCAGTATCTGATTGGATGCATGAAAATTAAAATGCATAATAATCTAAAAGGATTATTACCTCTAGGTCTAGAAAAGAGATGTCTAATTACCAATAAGGTAAGTTATTTTTTTTAATTACCACTAAGGTAAGTCACTCTTTTTTTAAGTTTAGGTTTAGGGTGCACTTTCCTATTATAGGGTTTTAGTGGTTTAGATACTTTCATAAAGTACCCTAGGATTTAAAGTACCTTAGGATTTTAGGCACTTTCATAGGGTACCCTAGTCGTAGGGTACCCTTGTCATAAGGGTACCCTAGAGTTTAGGTTTAAGGTGCACTTTCCTATTATAGGGTTTTAGTGGTTTAGGAACTTTCATAGAGTACTCTAGGATTTTAGGCACTTTCATGGGGTACCCTAGTCGTAGGATACCATAGGATTTTAGGCACTTTCATAGGGTACCATAGTCGTAGGGTACCCTAGAATTTTAGGCACTTTCATAAGGTACCCTAGGATTTTAGGCATTTTCATAAGGTACCCGAGTCGTAGGGTACCCTAATCGTAAAGGTACCCTAGTCTTAGGGTACCCTAGAGTTTAGGTTTAGGGTGCACTTTCCTATTATAAGATTTAGTGGTTTAGACACTTTCATAAGGTACCCGAGAATTTTATGCACTTTCATAGGGTAACTTATGATTTAGGCATTTTTATACGGGTTGGGGAGTTGATGAAAATTTTTCAGAGTTGGGCTTGACCTGATGGTAATTATGAAATCTAAGGGTGACCTGATGGTAAATGTCCCTAATCTAAAGCATAATGGTTATCAAGCTAACTAGGTGGAATCATCTTTTGAGTGAGAGTGTATTGGAGTATGTTTTTTTCGGTTCTCAATTTAGGCCCCGTTCTGCTAAAAAAAAAAACAGTTTTGTTTTAACTAAAAAATTCTCTCATTCCACTAACAAAAAATCACTTAATTTTTTTTTTTGCAAAACTAAAAATTAAAAAAAAACTAGTTAGTGGAACAAGTTAGTTTTTTTTGCAAAACTAAACATACAAAAAACTAATTTAATGGAATAAGTTAGTGGAACAAGTTAGTTTTTTTGCAAAACTAAAAACTAAAAAATCAAAAAACTAGTTAGTGGAACAAGTTAGTTTTTTGGCAAAACTAAAACATCCAAAAAAACCAAAAAAACCAAGTTAGTGGAACACCTCTTAATGAGCTTAACAACTGTCCAGTGGACTATCAAATTGAGTCTGAAACAGTAATTTTATTTGGCAAAATGTCTGTATTCATGCATGAGATTTGTGTTTGGTTTGAATTTTGAGTTTTGGATTTTGATAATGATTGGAGGGAGATATAGGGATAATAATTAAAAATAGAGGTCAATGATTAGAGAGAGATAGAGAGAAAAATAATAATAAAATTTAAAATAAGGATAATAATTCAGAAAATTGAGGCATTGTTCTTGAATGGATTTTATGAGATAAAATCTAATTTTGATAAAATGAAGTTTTGTTTAGAGGTGTGATAAAATGACATTGTTTTTCCAATGGATTAAATGTAGGATTGATAAAAATGTTTTGTAAATGATTTTGTCTCATAAAATTTAGTGTTGATAAAATCTAATTTTGCTAAAATCCATTAAGAATGTGAGATTTTATCAAAATTAAATTTCATGAGATAAAATCCATTAAAAAACAAGGGTGAGTCTTGAAAACTAAAACGAACAATATATACTTAGTTTGTATGATCATCAAGAAAGTTCGGATACAAGAGAATTTGCATTACATCCGGGGGAGCAAGACTATCAACACGACCACCAATAATTTTTTTTTTTCCATTTCTCTCTACTCATTATCCCCAAAAATCTCTCTCAAATCCTAAATCGAACAAAGCCTCGTTTCAAAACATATATACATGAAAATAGAATCCTTAAAATGGCGGGACACAATACACTGACACACTGAAATAGTTAGATGCGAAAATACAGAAATACTATGTATTGGCCTATTGGATACACTCGCGTTTGAGATTTGTCCTCCATTTGATTTTAGCAACTCATATTTTAGCAAATGAGTTCAACAGATACTAAAATCATGCTATTTCAAATAAAAAAATAAAGTGGTTCTGTGTATCGTTTTTCAATTTTTTTCGCACCAAATTAAAGTACTCCTCTTGTACTTTAATTCGGTGTAAATTTTTTTAAAAATAATACATGGAATCACTTTATTTTTTGATTTGAAATACCATGTTTTTAGCACCTGTTGAACTCATTTGCTAAAATCATGGTTGATTTTTTTAGCAAATGGGTTGCTAAAATCAAATGGAAAACTAAGGCTTAAAGGCAAAAATAATTCAAATGGATTATTTGAATCCAAATGGATCATTTTTTTTTGTCTTTATTAAAAAAAATTTGCATTTGTTAGTTATGCGACGATTTTTTGTGGATTATTGGTTTGTCTCGATGAAAGGAATCTAAAGAGTACAAAATAAATAACCAAACTCAATTTTTTGTGAATAAAGACAACAAATAATCCAATAATCCACTAAAAATTGGATTTTTTTTTGTCTTTAGCTAACTTTTTAAAATTTTAATAATAGTTCTTGACCTTTTAAATTTCTCTTATCGAGACAGACCAACAATCTACAAAAAATCAACACAACTAACAAATGCAATTTTTTTGAGTAAAAACAAAAATATAATCCATTTTTTGCGAAAGGACCCCTAAGTGATGGATACATGTCCTGTTGCAGGGGCATCTCCACACTTTAGCAAGGGTGGTCACCTAAACATCCAAAAAAAAATTTTGTTTAGAATTCATCTAGTAATATTTTCATTTTTGTATTACTTTAGCCTTTCATGAACATCCAACCCAAATATATTTGAACACTTAATCCAAAAATAATTGGAGACCCATCTCAAAAAATTAGCCCACAAATCAATCCAATATAAACAACTCAATTGAAGCACATGGCGGCTCCATAGCTTCCCCATAGATGCTCAACTGAACACTCTAAAATTCCTTATTTATTATATTACAGGTAGTAATTCAATCTTGGGTTTTGTTTGAAAACTTAGTCCTGTACTGTGAATGCCCATCAATATAGGTAATTCATACATAAACACCTAATACATTAGCTCAAAACAAAATACACATGTTTCATGACTAAAATAAAGAAAATAGAGAGAAAAAAGTATCTGTTGGTAATTTGGTATTGATATCTTGTTATGGCTTCCCTGTGAACGAAAATTAATTTTAATTCTCATAAAACGATATCATATTTTCAAAAAGATCCATGCTAATCTATTCGCCACAATTTCATATTATATATATATATATATATATATATATATATATATATATATATATATATATATATATATATATATGCTAGTGTATTTATGCACTGGCTTAATTTTACTTGTCCCACAATATAGAATTAGGAGATTACAAGTGTGAGATCTTATGTATTTTCGGATTGTTTGGTCGCTTCATACTAATTAATATATGAAAATTTGTGTACATGTGACTAGTTAATTACCCAAAAAAAAGGAGAAGAAGTTAATAGAGGTAGTACAGTTAACGTAATCCTTGAACACCCGGTTAAATTTTTTTAAAATTGCCACTCTCGTCTTTTCACTTCATAATAGCAAGTAATTATTTCAGGAGTTAAAATTTAACTCGCCCTACCCATTTTGTTGGCATCCCTCTCCTTTTTATTCTTCATCCCTCCACGTCACTCCATACTCCTATTTTGTGAGCCATTCTCAAGGCCACACTGATGTAGGACAAGAAATAGGAAGGTTTTCTATTATTATTATTATTATTATTATTATTATTATTATTATTATTATTATTATTATTATTATTATTATTATTATTATTATTTATTTTTATTTATTTTATTGTCTAGGATTAGATTTTGACTAGGATATTATTGTTAGCTTTAGGAATATCGTGTTTCAATGGTTGAGTTTATTTTGATTTCCTTTTTTGTATTACGATTCTTGCATACCTAGAATTAGAATTTTATTTTAGAAAATTCATGTAGAGCAACAATCCTAATAAAAAAAGTAAAAAAAAAAAAAAAAAAACTCGACAAATTAAACACAATATTCCTACAGCTAACAATAATATCCTAGTCAAAATGTAGCCGAGAATAATAAAAATTATAATAGCAAATCTTCCTAATTCTTATCCTACATCCCACAGTCATGTGATCAAATCGTTCATTTTTTAGAACACATATAAAAGAACATATTTGCAACGATTTTGTGAATAATAAAATTTTCCCTCAGCTTGTTAGTGTCCCATTTATCTCGAATTGTCATCTCATATCTCGTATCCATATCTATGTCCATGGTTCTTAATTAGCCTATGGCAATATTGTTGGCAGGAAAAATCTAATTCTTTTCCAAATCGTTAACCCTGTTCTAAACTTTCACTAATGTCAGATGTATTAGTTAAAAGAGAAGGATTTCTCAAGTGAAAAGGAAGAAGAAAAACAAATTTATTTTTTAAAAAAGTGGCTCACCAGTGACTCAGCAGCATGCATTAGAAATTGACAGAAAAGTTGGCTAGCTACAATAGCGGCGCTTTCCTCTTTCCCTCCAAATGTAATAAATTTGCTCCTTCTGTAAGTGCAATTCCTTTCTTTTTTGCTGCGTCCTTAACTTTAAAACGACTTTGTGATTGTGGGTCTCTTCTAGATCATGGCTTTCTGACTATTTTGAATCATTCCCCATAAAGCAATTAAAGGTCTGATTCTAATTATTAAAAAAAAAAAAAAAAACCTGTAAATTAGCAGTGAAGAAACATGGTTTTCTTTGCAAGTAAACGCTCTTGGTTTCCATGGTGGTATGCATGGTTCCCAGAAAATTACGTTCGGGTCGAAGTTTTGAGCCTAGTTTCCAACCCATCATTGGAGTTGTGAGTGTGGATGGCAACGGCTCGGTTTGTTCTTTGCAACAAGACGGCGGTAAGGCTGATCGGGCCGTCGGATGGCTGTTGTTTTGAGTGATTTTTTCATTTTTTGCCTCTTTTCCTTCTTTTTTTTTTTTCATTCAACCCTTTGGTTGAATTCTCTCCCCTCCTCACATCTCGATATACTCTTGTCAAGTTTCTTTTTCTATATATTGAATAATTTTGCAATTACAAAAAAAGAGTAAACACTCTTAATTTCCAAGGTGTTATGGTTTCAGAACATTACATTCAGGTCCGGAGTTTTGAGCCTAGTTTCCAACCCATCATTGGAGTTGTGATGAGTACGGATGGCAATGGTTCGGTTCAAACCCAAGCTCGAAGTGTTTAGTAAACTTGGTTTTCATTGTACCATAACCAAACTGTATGGAGTTTGATTTGCACTTGTATTGCGGTGTACTTATGATATTAGTAAGTCCATGAATAAGTAGAAGAAAATGAACAAAATACTATGCTGAAACTCAGGAAGATAAACCTAACATACTCAATCATTTAACATAACAAGGAAAAATAACTTAAAAGAGTTTAGATTTCAAAGAGCCACCATTTTTGGTAATTAATAAGCCCTAGCATATCCGGATCGATTTTGGGTCCAAAACCGTTCCATTTTAAAAGAAAAACCACCTGGGTTGAGAAAGTTCAAGAAAACTGCCTCTGTGGATGCGGAATGGTTAATTCAGTTACCCATCAAATTTCGGTAAAATTACAACATTCCCTAGTTCTTTGTGCTCCTTGGGGGATTCTTGTGTATGTGCTACAGCAAGATCAGTCAGCTTCAACATAGTTTTTTTTTTTTGGGTAAATAGCTTATTCATAATTGCTAGGAGACTGTAATTTTGTTTTGTACTGCTTGCTAGGGGTCTTGCTGGCCCTTCAAAAGGGACAGCCCCTGCTGTTCCAAACAATTCCGGGATGCTTCGGTCTTGTTCCGATGATCGGAAACGTTCACTTCATAGAGCTCTTCAAGTAAAACAAGTGTACCAAACATTAGCGCAATTGGATATCATTAAGTGTCTGATCGGAACATTTTTATCTTGAAAAGAACGTATTCGAAACACTAGATCAAACACATAGGAACCCATTATTGCCATGTTATATGTGTACCGATCAGGTACTTAATGCTATACGATTGAGTTTATTCTTGATATACTTGTTCTACTCGACAAGCTCTACAAAATGAACGTTTTTTTATCATCGGAACAAGACCAGAGTGTGCCAGAATCGTCTAGGATAGTAGGTGCTATCTTTTTTGAAGGCTAGCACGCCCCTTGTTTTTGGCCTTGCGTTTTCTTGGCTTATTCTTTTGTTTGTAGTTTCTTTCCAAGGCTTTTCTCCTTGATTTGTTGGGCTAGTTCCTTAATAAAAGAACCTGTTCTAAAAAAAATAAAATAAAATTGATCGAAGGTTATCCACAAAGCAATGAGACACAAGTCTAATACTCCCGCACGTGCAAGTTTGATCTACATGATTTAGGGCTACAAATTTTTTGGGTTGGGTTGCGTCTAATATGGTTACTAGCTTAAAAAGAAAAAAAAATTGAATTAACCCTAGACTTATGACGTATAATTGACATTGTCATACGTTAGGTTAGGTTTTTGAAGACCAACTTTAAATATATTGTTACGTTCCTCTTTTTTGGGGGGTGATTTGAATAATTGGGTTTTAAAAGGTTCAAAAGCATGGAAAACTTTGTTTACAAAGTGAAAGCAAAAACCTTGTAAAAGGCAAAAGAGTGGGGAGCCAGGTCATTTTGACTTATAGTATTAAGGATTCGGCAGGGTGCTTTCCTTCGCTGTTAAGATGTTGCTCTTGTTGCTAAAATGCAAATATGCAATGGCTGTGGAATCATAAAGTCAGCTCGATCCCCATGCACATAAAGAAAAAAAAAAAAGCAACAAATTGATTTCATGGATTCAACTCTGTCACTTTTATTAATGGGTAAATTTCACTGACACCCCCTGACGTTCGCCTTAATGAGAGATACCTTCCTCACATATGAGAAATGTCTACTATAAACTTTGTGTGACTCTAGTGTTCATTTTATCGACACCCAACTGTTCGATAAACATGATGGAGTTATCCAAAAGTGGCTTATATTTGCATATTGATACCTTTTAATAAAATAAAGTACATAAAAAAGTGCTATATTCTCAATTTTTTTGACCCAAATGTTGTAGATTTGTACTCTCTGACAAAAAAAAAAAAACAAAAGTTTGTCGAGTAGTAAAAAATAAATGGTTGTTAATAAATTTTACTATTGTTGATCAAAACAGCCTTCCAATGCGTAAAAAAAAAGAAGTCATTTTGATTCAAAACAAGTGAGAATTGATAATTCTTTTCATTACTTTTTATAATCAGAAAGGGTGTACTTTTAAATAAAAGCCACATTTGGGTCATTCCATCGCGTATTTGGAAAGACAATTGTCAATTGAAAATGTCAGTGAAACGCACAAGGAAACCATAGAGGGATTATAGTTATTTCTCATATACATGAAGGGAGTATTAATTTGTCATTAAAGCAGACCTCAGGGGGGTGTCAATGAAATTTACCAGTATCAATATTTTGTAAGGGATCTGTGTCTTCATGACTTTCATTTTTTGTTATTACTCTAGTAAATGGATGACTCTTCATTAAATAGAAAGGATATCTAATTTCATAATCAACGGCTATAAAAAATCATAACAAAATTTGACTACTTAAAGAGAAGGGATTCGTCAAATAGAAAGATGATAACAAATGAAAGATTTACATCTCACAGCTATATCCATTTTTTCTTTTTTCTTTTTTATAATAAAAATTTAAAGCTAGCCTATGTGAACCTACTAATTTCAGACAAGCTAATTTTAAAATTTGATTATGAAAAGGAAAAGAAAAGAAAAAAATGATATAGCAATATGTAACTCCTGAGTTCCCATGTTAGTTATATGTTGTATATTTGTGCCAATAATATTGGTGTAATGCTACAAAACACACCATATATTTCATAGATGTGAGAAAGAAATGCATATTGCACAATGCATATGATCATTGTGAAAGAGCAGTGGCAAAATCAGAATTCAAACTCCGGGGTACCATCCAATGAAAATCTATCTGTTATGTGGAAAAAAAAATATGAAGAAGAAAATGAATATAAAGTCATAATAAAAAAAAAATCAGGTTTTTTGTGTGGACCTTACTCCAACTCTCATATGATATACAAACGGAAGACATTAAGATATCAATTGTTCTTGATCCGGATAGACCATTCTCCAAATTGCAATTTTTATACTGTTTGTACAGAGTATTACTTCTTCTGTCCTTAAATAAGTATCTCCTACGAAAAGATGTGAAATTTTTGAACCAAAAATTTTCATACATAATTTTTTAAAATTTTCTCGTACCAAATTAAAGATCTAATTATGGACCAAACTGAAAATCCAATTCAAGATCTATGAGGCTCTGCTTAGTACCGAGGACGAATTGAGGGGCGAATGAGTCCGGGTGACCACCCTGTACACATTTCAAATTTTTATGATTTTGTATCCTTTCAATCAATGTCATTTTCATATGTCACAATTCGGAATTCAAGCACGTCAAAGTCGCACTACAGGTTAAAGTTGTTGTCCTTCGCCCATCGTTTGATATTGCCGAGCGATATCGAAATAGGTTTGTGTGAGAGCTTTGTTCATAAAAGATCTAATTTTTATTTTCCCGGAATCGGAGGTGTCACACAAGCCGATTAGACACAATTTGGCTTGCCGAAAACTTAAAAAAAAAAAAAAAGAAATTTGGAACGAGTGGACCAGGAGGTGTCATGTGCGACCTTCCCCTTCTATGTCCCGCCCCTACGGTATTTGTTGTGTGCATTATTTGGTGATTCTGAGATCTCCACTTTTTACACAGAAACAATATATGGTCGAATCTAAATACAATAATTGGCTTCTTTTCGATCGGTTTGGCCCATTGACAGATGGTCATTTACCTTATCATATATGGCATTGTAGGATGGGTTTTTGCTAGAATGAACGTGGATGCGACAAGTGATAAGTATTCATTGAATTATGATCGATGAAGATTATTAAGTAATGTAACAAGATCATATCACATTTTAATACATCCCATACCTTTTTCAAATTTCAAAATCATGAATCTTAAATATTCATATATCTTCTCATATCAATTACCAAAATTTATAGATTTTTTGGCTAAGATATTCAAAATTCAAATGAGTCGAACCTTTTTCATAATAACAAATTAAAATAGTCTCTTATCTCTTTGACTTCCTTCTAGGCTTCTATAGTCTCTTTTTCTCTCTTTAAGCATATTTTATGATAATTCTCTTGATTTAATCTCTCCCAATGTTATACATATTGTGTGTAGGAATGGGAAGTAAAATGTGTTTCCTTCAGCATGCTCTTCTAAACACTTAGTCCTTGGTTAATCTTCTTCTATCAATAATGTGACTCAAATGGTCATTTCAAAAGGTTATTACATTTCTTTCTACTTTTTTCTATATAGTACTCCCTCCGTTCCATAATACTAGTCCCCTACGAAACTACGTGCAATTTTCAAACTAAAAAATAACGCATTTATAAAATAATTTTTGAATTTTTTCCGCACCGTTTAAAAGTTCATAATGAGATCTATTAAACATGATCCATAGAGAATAACACATCTATAAAATAATTTTTGAATTTTTTTCGCACCGTTTAAAAGTTCATAATGAGATCTATCAAACATGATCCATAGAGATGAACAAATTATGTTCATAAGTACATTATTTTTTAGTTTGAAAATTGCTCGTAGTTTCGTAGGGGATTAATATTATGGAACGGAGGAAGTAATTTTTTATATTACCAAAGAAACACTAAAAAGAATTATGCCATGCATCAATTGTATTATTTTAATGGAGTTGATCACATTCACCTGCAGAGCACGTGAAATTGGTTCTCTTGAAGCTTATGACACAATCATACATACATTTGTTGACCACATGAGAGTATTGAAATGTTTTGAAAAACAAATGCAATTAACAAGACGTGTCGGATTTCTTATGTGGACTAAGCAATAGGTATTAGTAGTAGGAAAGTTTGTGCACTTTTCGAGACTCTCTCAATATTGTTCTTTTCTTATTGTACTAATTTCATTTTTTTATCCTTGTGATGAATGAAATCTTTCTTTCGCCGTTCCAAAAAAGAAAGCAATAGGTATTATCTATCTCTATTCATAATATCGACCTCCTTCTACTAATTCCAAAAGTGACAATAAAAAGTGATTGGTCATAGTTGAGGGGTTAAGCACTCAAAGGTCTATTGGAAGATATTTTTATGATATTAATTTTGGATTGAATATTTTAGGATTATGAATTGCCGACAATTACTTTATTTCATTAAACTACAAACGTTTATGTAATTTAATTAGGATAACTTCATCACACTAATTTTTAATTGAATCATCAAAATTATTAATCTCCATGTATATAGCACGGGTTTTATGCTAGTTCCTAATTTATTCTCAAAGCTGACTTCTACTAACTTATTACACTTTATTAGACAATCATTCCCTAACAATACATCATTCAAACAGAGGTCAGTGGAAAAAAAGGAATTCATGTAGTTGACCCCAAGTAATTGAGACATAAGGCTCGGTTTGATTTGGGACAACGTTGATTTTCTGATGGTTAAATACATTTTAAACACAAGCCCAGATCACCTTGGTATCAGCAGCCCATGAAAGCCCATAAGCACTTCCATGTAAACAGGCACAGCATTTGTCCAATCTAGAAAAAGTGATTTCACTACTGGGCCAGAAGCCCTATGAACATTCTCGCTGGACCACCTTAAAAGATAATGGGCTTCAGACCGACATCGACCACACCCTACTTCTTCTTCTTAAACCTGGAGCGGCATCTTTAGGGTTTTAGAGTTTTTACGGTTTGAACCTAGAAGTTCAGAAATCACAAGAAGAATTCACTTAAGGCAAACTTGAATTGTTACCTTCAATGGATCCTTCTTCTTCCGCCGAGCTCCAGCATTACATCAGCGTCAGTCTCTCTCTCTCTCTCTCTCTCTCTCTCTCTGTGTGTGTGTGTGTGTGTGTCTGTGTGTGTGTGTGGATATGTATGGACGAATATTTCTATAGATGGATGAAACTGATTGCAAGCATAAGAAGGCGATCCGAAAATCATCAAAATTGTATCGGTGTTTGCGAATATATACAGGGTCTGTTAGTAGGTTAAATTCACATATTTTTATCAATCACAAAACTATATCCATTAATTAAGACTCTGGAGTTTTGATAATGTTTGAGTTATTAACCGTCAGGATGATAGAAGCCACAGATATAACTATGCATTTACAATCTGTAGTTATGTGAATATTTGAATTTGTTGAAATGAAGTGTCCAAAAAGAAATTCACCCAATGAGGTAGTTTGATTAATTACCATTGGAGTTTTATTGAAGGCAAACATGGATGTAATCAAGGTTTTAAATAATTATTGCAGTGTAACGGTACGAGAATTGGCAGTAGCAGTTGCAAATTTATAAAAGTTTATTTTTCATAAGTGCCTAAATCAGTCCCAGAACGGTCAAGTATAACCATGAATTGATCTATGAACGAAAATGAACCGATACGTAAGGGAAACTAGTCAGTACACTTGCGGTTTTCCATCTCAGTGGTATAACATCGGGTACAATGGTCCTGGAAGGTTCAAAAACCGTTACGCTGAGGCCATACAATACGTAAAGGCCGATATGTAAAACTTGGGGTGTAATTGTTTTAATGCTCCTCCACCTTTTCAGCTTTGGATGGTTGGCTACTGCTGTATGCTGAGGGAGCCAACCTTGGACCGGTGTGGGTGGGGCTGTCCAACAAAAAAGACCCGCGAATCCGAACCAAACTGAACCGAACGGGCGCTCCAAAGATGGGAGCTTGATGGTAGCTCGCTCCCCTCGAGGTGGGAGCTCACTCCTAACTAGGATGGGAGCTTATCTGGCCATTGAAAAAATTATTCTCATACCTTTTAAGGGTGTGGAAATAAGAATATGAAAATCATGAGTCAAGAAGTTTTACAAATTGAAAATCTCTAACTTCCAACAATTTTACCCTTTTAAGATAGGAAAAATTCTCAATAAGTATCACTTTTCCTTCAATGGTTAAGTATTTAAATATATTTTATATACATATTTAAATATAACTATTCACGCTTCTTAAGCGCTCCCAACCTTGGGAACTTTTAGGTGCCTCCACTCCTCTGGACCCGCTTCCATCCCTGCTCCCGCTCCCGTCCCCGCATCCG
The DNA here is from genome assembly GCA_022606695.1 of Vaccinium macrocarpon. NCBI lineage: Eukaryota > Viridiplantae > Streptophyta > Magnoliopsida > Ericales > Ericaceae > Vaccinium > Vaccinium macrocarpon. The sequence continues at coordinate 29,187,100 of CM040174.1, read as the reverse complement.
CTGCCGCTTTGTGCAGCCAAGTGTCATGCATATGGAATTTGCAAGAGATTTCTCTCTTATGGCTTGACCCCAATGAGTTGCCAAGTTTGAACTCAAAATTTCTGGATATTTTGTAAGTTTTAGTTGTTACTAGAACCAAACAATTAAATTATTTAGACAATTCTTTACTCACAAAATCACATATCCAAAGATGTTTGGTCCACACACTCAAAAATAGAATGAACATTACCTACTTTATTTAAGATTCATATTGGGTCCCACTTCTGATCGGGACCGTTTATTATATAAACTTTAATCTAGAGGGAATTATATAAATTGCATATTCGTAAACGCTTGATCAAATGATACAATACTTTTGCCAAAAAGTTGAAACCAAATTATAAAAGCAAGATATGTTTTATTCGATGAAATACATAGTGATATAGGAATGACATAATTTTTGCCTTGAATTGTTTACAAATCAAGCCCTACAAAATGAATGTGTTTTCATTATTGAAGCAACAATAACTCAGGGTGGTAAATGGAAATTTTAGATATCTTCATCTATATTTTAGATAGTGAACTAGATAACACTCCACACAAGCCTGAAACTCACATTTCTTTCTCACGTCGCAAGACGCAAGCGACAATCGTATTGTCAACAACCACCAACTTGTGGGTGTATGGTTCGTTGTCCGAACTCTTGTTTCATAGTGCCCTCACCAACCCATTTTTCTAGCTATGCCACTGGCTGTATGGTCTTTATGCTGTACTCTTCCTTTTTCTTATCTGAAAGAAAATTATGTTTTGTCGCTCAGGCTTAGTTTCTACTATGGCATTTTGGTATTTTTGGCATTTTCTGTTTTCTTTGTGAGGAGAAGAATACCAAGAATACCGAAAATACCACAGTGACAACTCACCCTGATCAGTTGTCAATCACCATGTAAATTTTTTTCCTGGTTACTTTCTTAAAGCATCTTTTGCTACGAAACATTAGCTGTTTTTTGCTGTTGAAATCCATGTCCAAAGGAGTTGCTGGAGCTTTGTTCAACTGACGTGTAGTTATGAAAATAGATGTAGAATATGAGTGAGGGTTTACAAAACTGTCTACGCCTTTTGGTGCCCTATTTTGTGGCAGAATCACGTCTGTTGAAGAGTTAGGGTGCAACAATGCAGAGATGAGTTTGAAAGCTACAATGGTAACGTAATTAACTTTTTGAGAACTTGTAGGTCAGAGCATCAATATCTTTGAGTTAATGATGTATGACCATATAGACTGAGGAGATTTTTTGGTTAATGAGGGCCAATTGCGGAAGTAGCGGATGGGTGGCGGCGGAAATATGCCATTGGCGCATGGGTTTCTTTGATCATGAAACAAAAAGAAAAAGAAAATCCGTGATGATCTAATCTTTGGCTGGTGGTGTATTTGGCACCCTGTTTTCCGCGAAGGTCTTAGGTTGGTATATTGACCAGACTGTCCTTGATATTTGAGTGGAGGAACATTTGTAGCCAACCCTTAGTCTAAAATGGGTGTGCTTCCAAGATGGGAGCTCTAATCGGCGCTTCCAAGATGGGAGCATGATGGGAGCTTGTTCCTAACTGCGATGGGAGCTTATTGGGCCATTAAAGCAATTATTCTCATACTTTTAAGGGTGTGGAAATAAGAATATGAAAATCATATAAGTCAAGAAGCTTTGCAAATTGAAAATATCTAACTTCCAAAAATTTTACCCTTTAAAATAGGGAAAATTTTCAGTATCACTTTTCCTTCAATGGTTAAGTATTTAAAGATATTTTATATACATATTTAAATGTGATCTATATACCCTCCTTAAGCGCTCCCAACCTTGGGAACTTCTAGGTGCCTCCGCTCCCCCGCACCCGCTCCCGCTTCGTGCAACTAAGAGCCTAGCTCAGACATGGAATTACTGGTAGATTTTGTAGGTCGTCACATCTTCCTTAAATTTTTTATTTCATAGATGAAGTTACAACGAAGAACTGTCCAATAAGAACACCAAGGTGTCATCTCCAAATGTTCAAGCTGAATGGGATTATGACTCCAGATGAGTTTATGCACCTTATTGTATGTTCAGTAAAGTGTTTTTGGAGGAAAAATAGTTGTAATGAAGCAAGGATGGTGTGTATACACTTTGCACTTGAGCAATTTTATATACACCACCTATTGCCTACAATTTCCATACCGAGTCCAAAGAATCTAACTGACCCAACAGATGTAGAAGCTACGGACCGACAAACTTCATGCTATGGATTGCCGTACAGTTTTCATTTTGTGTTGTGGCTTACTGTGAGACTGATTATTTAACTGTTTTAATTTCTGAATCCACGCAGAAAGAGAAAGAAAAGGCCATGGTCAATGAAATGGTGGCGAAGCTTACAAGCGTGTGCTGGGACAAATGCATTACTAGTACTCCTGGAAGCAAGTTCAGCTCCAGCGAATCGGCTTGCCTCTCTAACTGTGCTCAGCGCTATCTTGATATGAGTCTAATTATAATGAAACGCTTTCAGTCCATGAATTCCATGCACTGAAGCTCACCTTCCCATCTTTTGCCTGGATTTAAAGATGATGGCTTCTATTTAGTTCGTATCAACAGTTGAAAATGTTTTGTATTGCAGTACTACCGAAGCCTGCTGTTTTTATAATTTATTTTAGCACCCAGAGATAAGCGTACTTCTTTTTTGTTGTTATATTAAATTGTTACTTGTTGGTACTTGGAGATAAGGTTTCTGTTCTGTATTTGATTTGAATTTTCCAGATTTGCAGAATCCTTCTTAAAACAGGTTTCTCGGACATAAGCTTAGCTTTTAATAAAAGATTTTATTTGAAATAAAGAGTTCTAATCTATCAAGTCGTGAGCCTCAAGCTGGGTGGTGTTGCACAAACCTTAGAATTTTCCACAGTTAGGGCAACTGGGGAACAATATAGGGGACGACATCCTCTACCTGCTGTTCCTTGTGAGAAATCTTGAACTGCTTCAGTCATCTTCTCCTAAATGTGGTATGAGCCGCTCGCCACAAACACCGCCCGAGTCCAAGTTATCGATGCACACTGGCTTGAAGCGCAGCGATTGCCTTAATGTTTGACTTTCATTAGGAAATTTATCAATCATCTCAACACCCTCCAAATTGTTGCTCAACATTATGACCTATGAAACCATGCACGAATGAACCAAATATCAATCAGAGAACATGCACGACAGAAACCCATCAGAAATGCCCAGAACTCCATAATTGATAACGTGCTTGTATTTATGTTGGACCGAGGCTCAAGAAAACTGAATCTCTTTGGTCGCACGGAAGGCGCGGTTCGTGTCAAGCTCATCAACCCAATGTATTGAGTTATCACACTGCACTGCAGAGCAGGCTGCGAGGGCCGAGGGCAAATAGGCAGCAAGGTATTTGGCAATTCCATCCTCAAAAAGTTTCCACTTACCTGTTTTAGAGGAAAACATTTCTACGAATGTGAAAGCATTTCCGGGTGTCACAGAAATAACCGACTCTAACTTGCTAACTTCGTGTCGTGTCGAAAATTCTCGCCCCTACTTATGGCTTTGTGGTGCCCAATCATTTGGTTAATGGAAGACCCTACTGAGGAGTCCAACGGGCATTTGTGTTCTCGCACCAAAGTGAATTTTCTGATGGTTGGATTGCAAAGAGAGCAGCAAACCAGGTTTCGCGGTGATGCATATAATTGAGATCGTATCGAGAGAGGAGTTTTACGGACTGATTTGTCTATATGCATTATGAGCCTCTTTTTCTGGTGTTCTATGCAGAAAATTTGACATTAGCAAACACAATTAGTTTGGCTGGTAAGGCAATTTCAAATGCTGAGAAAACAAGCCAGCCATTGCAAGGCAATTTCAAGTCTTGTTTGTGGAGGAAAAAATGGACCATTAACCGATCATCATCTGAGTTTCCCACAGAAGTCAGAAGGCCAAGGCTCAAGTGCTACAAAGGAAAAGGGCAATGCAGACTCAAATTCAGACTTCAGCAGAGAACAAATCAATTCACTCTGCGCGACAAGCTTAAACAAAAAGGTACTTATAAAGGAAATGGACATCATAGCATTTCCATATTCGTATACACACTATAGCACAAATTAACAATATCAAACACCAACTTTTGAAAACAAATTCTCTTTTGGTTCTTTTCACCCATCCTCAATTACATTTTGCGTGCTTCTTTCCCAAAGATAAAGAGTTCATCGGCTATTGCTTGTTAAATTCCCTGCGTTTACTCCACTGACCCGATTCGAGTCCCCAACTTGAGATGCAATAGAAAGAACTTCGCTTGGTAGGTTCCAACTCTCACTTCTCCTTCCCCAACTGGATCTCCTTGGTTGAAGGGTAGCTAGGACCTCTGCACTCCCAGTATCAAGATTACTGCTTAAATTGGGTGCAGGAGATGTATTGTCAAATTCAGCATCCTTGTAATGACTCTCATCACTACTGAAGGGTCCTTCGAGTTCATTTTCGTTGAAAGCACTGTTATGCCAACCAGGCTTTCTTCCCATTTCCATATCAACAATGTGTTTTTCCACGTACATACCAGAAAAGCCGCCACTCAAATGAGGCAGAATTTCCAGCTGCTTTGGCACCTTTGCCCTGAATTTGTTCTTAGATGGAGGAATACTGGTCCAGAAAATCTCTTTGAAATTCCTAATCACTCCTCTGTCATGTGGGTTTTCTCTGCGTTCGTATCGATTTCTAAAGTTCTCGTAAGTGGACTGCCAATATGCATAAACAGGAGATCGCTAAGAATCTGATGTCAAAACGAAGGAAGTTTAATTTGGAGTACATGGATTTAGTGGTTTTTACCTGGTTTGTACTGATGAGATAAAGATGAAAGACAGTTAGCCCACCAACAAACCAGACCGCTATGAAAGTGTAAATTATCAGTGCCATGGAGGCAGGAGTCTTAAACATTGCTTTCCAGATAGATTTATCCTCACTATCCATGATCTTGACGATGTTAACCCAGCAAAACCCAAATACATACATGCAGAGAAGAGTTGATGAGGAGACGAACATGAAGAAGAATCGGTAATTTCTCTGCAGCCAGATTGAATGGATACCTCAAATTTAATAACATAATAATCTGCAAGTAGAATCAGCTGCTTTACAAGTCCTCAGTAAATGTTTACATGAACTTTCAGACAAGTCTGAAGCAAAGTTTGTAGATATAGCAAGCATATATGGCTATAGAATTGCCAAATTAATATGAATTCATTTCCAATTTAGTTTGTCTAAAAGAAAAAAACTGGACAAGGCCAGAAGCAGTCATTTGTACTTCTCTTTCTTTCTTCTTTTTCAAGCACTCATTCCTTTACTTATATAATTCTTGTAGTCTTTTGCTTCGGGGTATAAATAAATTACATGCATCGGTTTGCTAAGGTGCAATACTTTGTCAGTCCCAACATTTGATTGGGACCCTTGTCCTTGTTAGACTACGAGGTACCCACCATGTAGGATGGATAACTCCATGTTCGTCTTGATTGATTAAAAATCTAGAATCAGGGAAAAATCTCCCATCAACTAACCATATTATAACAGAACAAAAACTCCGTGCAGTTTAGTCCTATTAATGATAATCTGGGAGAGCAAGGTAAAACATAAAAAGCAAATACTGAGGGAAAAGCTTCAAAAAAATCAAATATTATCCATAATTGTGATGCTGAATCCCAGACAACTCTAACATAGCAAACCCTTACCACTCCAATGCATTGCCCAACCCAAGGGCAGTGATGGTCAAAACGTTCGACACAGTTATTGCATATTGAACAGTGTGAGCAACGAGGAGGTCGATAAAGCATGCAAGTATCACAGTATTTGATCTTCACTGTAACCCCATTGACAAGTACTTCCTTTACGCGAGGCAAACGCAACCGTGGCGTCCCTACTTCAGAACTATCATCACAACTTTCTGGCTCTGGAGGGTGAGCATTACGAGGAACTATACCAGGATCTCTCCCAGAGGTCATTAGAAGAAATACCAAGTCCTGTGTAAACAAATACTTCAACCGAGTCAGTATTTGATGGTAAAGCAAGCACGGAACTTTATCAGCTGAGCTGTAATTGTTATTCAGTAAAGAAAAGCAGCACGTAGATCAATCGCTCTTTGTTCCCAAATCTTTACGAGTCAAAACATTTCAGAATAAATCCTGGCCTAACCGCAGTAACATCCCCCATTGATGTCAGTGGCAGGAAAACCAGCAACAGAACTTGCAAGAATACACATGACTACATTTCCAGTCCTTATGGAATCCATTGTCAATACTCTCTCAACCTAATAGATAGAACGCCAATGGAGAAAACTTGTTTATGCCCTTATTGAAAATGCTATGACACATGAGCAATATGTAACCTGTTCTTGAAATCGTGCAGTAAACTTTCTCCATTGGGAAGAACTAGTCAGCATATAGATCACATGTTTAGACTATATCCAAATAGAAACGCACATAGATCCTAGCAAAGAAGCTCTTTCAATATTGTTCCCTATGCAGTTCTTCTGTTCTTGGGAATAAAAGTATTCAAGTGGAACAAATCAACTCTATGTTACTATGTACAAACACAAACTGCGAAGAATACTTGAGATACAGGTTATGTGAAACAGAACAATGGAAACTGAACAAAACATGTATTTCTGAATAAATAACCGAGCTTATTACAATCGTTTATATAGAAACGAGCTACACCTAAAAAAGGAAACGATTACAAAGAATTACACGTGATGATGACATACTACCTAAAATAGAAGATTATGATATACTACCTAAAGTTGTGATATACTGCCTAAAGCGAAGGATCACGTAATAATACCGAAACTAGAAGATTACATTTCGATACATAGAGATACACTTTCACACCCCCCCTCAAACTCATGATGCGAGAGCAGAGAGCATCGAGAGTTTGCCAAGGAGAAAGCGAAAACGAGCAGCAATGTGGGTCTTCGTGAAGAAGTCAGCCAACTGCAGCGTAGAAGAGACGAAGGGTAAAGCAATAGTGGCAGACTGAAGGTGCTGGCGAATGAAGTGACAATCAATTTCAATGTGTTTGGTACGCTCATGGAAGACCGAGTTGTGGGCTATCTGAATGGCACTCTTGTTGTCGCAATAAATAGGTGTGGGTGAAGTAACAGAGACGCCCATATCGGATATAAGCCAGCGGAGCCACACAATTTCAGACGTAGCATGAGCCATAGCACGATATTCAGCTTCAGCAGTGGAGCGAGCAACAACAGATTGCTTTTTGCTTCGCCACGAGATAACGGTGAAGGATATCAATAGCATACTTTGACTGTCCGAGAAGATACCCTGTGGGAGAGGCAGCTACTTCAATACCAAGAAAATATCGAAGAGGACCCAAGTCTTTCATTTCAAACTCCTGGAAGAGATGACGTTTGACGTCATTAATAGCAGCAGAATCAGAGCCAGTGATGATCATATCATCAACATACGGTAATAGAAGAACCAACCCATGAGAGGAGCGACGGATAAAGAGCGCAGAGTCATGCATACTGGGCTGGAAGCCAATCTGAAGGGCCACATCCTGAAATCGCGCATACCAAGCGCGAGGTGACTATTTCAAACCATAGAGAGCGCGACGCAAACGGCAAACAACACCAGAGGGGTGAGAGAAACCAGGAGGAGGCCGCATATAAACCTCTTCAGACAAATATTCATTGAGGAAAGCATTCTTGACATCCAACTGAAAAAGAGGCCAATGTTGCACGGCAGCAACCGATATCAAGGTACGAACAGTGGTCATTTTGGCAACGGGAGCAAAAGTTTCCTCATAGTCAATACCATATTCCTGAGAAAATCCTTTAGCAACTAAACGAGCTTTATACCGCTCCAAAGAACCATCAGAATGAGTCTTGACCTTGTAGACCCATTTGCAACCAATAAGATTCTTACCATCAGGCAACGGGACCAATTCCCAAGTATGATTTTGAGCAAGTGCAGTGAGTTCAGCGTCCATGGCAGCCACCCAATTGGGATCTGTACAAGCTTCTTTATAGGACCTAGGCTCAAAATATGTGTGAATTCAAGAAAGAAAGGTTTGAAAAGAAGATGAGAAACAAGTATTACTGAAGCCATATCTTACCAGTGGGTTTCGATTTTCACGAATAGGATAGCGGTGAGCAGGTGGATCAGGATCTCACAGAGGCGATTGGGGGCGGGAGGAGCAGAGGTTGAGCGGCGGGTGTGGGAAAGTGATGGGAGGGGCGGTGAGAAGGAGCTGCGCAGAAATGTCGGAGGAGACCAAGAGTAGAGATATAGTCGTCAGTAGGCACATCCACAGGAAATGGGTCAAGACAAATCAAATCCTCTTTGGCAACAGGAGTAACTGTGGGAGGAAGAGTGAAATATGGAATACGCTCTAAGAAAACGACATGCCTAGATACATATAGCTTTTTGGTCACGTGGTCATAACAGATAGCCTTTTCGATTAATGCCATAAGAAAACGCCAAAAGACACAAGGCGGCCGAGCTTGAAGTGCGATCTTTCTTGGGAATAAGGACAAAACAAGTAGAACCAAAAACTTTTAGGAGAGAGAGTAGTTAGGAATTTGACCGTAAAAGTTGCTTTCATGGGGTTTTGCCGAGAGAGAGAAGAGGAGTGGGCATCCGATCTCGTAAGATAAGCTGGCAAGTGAGAACAAAATTTCTCCCCAAAACAGAGAAGGAACAGAGGATGATAATAGCAAAGATCGAGCAGTATTAAGAAGATGACGATGCTTTCTTTCAACTTTACCATTTTGAGAAGGAGTATCGGTACAAGAAGACTGATGGATAGTCCCATGGGTGTCTAAAAAATTTAACAAACTCGAAAAAAAGAGTATTCCCAAGTCGAAGCTAAGAATTTTAATAGATGCAGAAAATTGAGTTTGAACCATAGCATGAAAACTTTGATAAATTTGAAAGAAATCAGATTTATGCGTCATTAAGTACACCCATGTATACCGACTAAAATCATCCACAAAGGAAACATAGTAAACATAACCACCTTTAGCGACAATTGGGGAAGGACCCACAAATCAGTATGAACAAGCTGAAAGGGAGAGGTAGAAACAAAAGAACTTTTATTAAAAGGTAAAGCAGTCATTTTAGCAAACTTACAACCACTGCAGGCAGAAATATCACTAATAGAAATATTTCCCAAGGAACCGGATTTAACCAAAAGTTTCAGACGCTCACTAGACAAATGTCCTAATCTAGAATGCCAAAGATAAAATGGAGAAGATTTATTATCTAAACGAAAAGACGACGCAGCAGTGGAAGAAGATTCTAATGGGATATGCAAATGCTCCAAGATATAGAGGTCACCAACTCTACGGCCTGCCCCAATCTGCTTCCTAGAAACTCGATCCTGCACAACACAACCATAAGAGGAAAATATAACATCAAAACCAGAATCAGACAACCGACAAATCGAAAGGAGGCTTAATGTCAATTGAGGAACATAAAAGACATTAGGAATAGATAGAGAAGAAGATGTAGTAGGGAGGATGGAACCAATAGAAACAACTTGCATTGGAGAGCCATTGGCAGTAGAAATACTAATAGGAGAAACAAGAGGCAAACAATGACTAAGAAGAGACAAATTAGGAGTCAGAGACAAATTAGGAGTCATATGATGAGAGGAACCAGAATCAAATAGCTAGGTGGTGGGTAAGATACCTGTGGTGTAAGCACCATGCAAACCTGAGGTAGTAGTGGTTAGGGCAGAGGCTTGAGAAGAATTGCCCTGAATGGCTGCCACATAAGCCCGAGCATCGCCAAACCGCCAAAATCAAACCGGGAGGTGGAGGAGTGCCGGGCGGAGGAAGGCGCTGCCAAAGCCGCAGAGGGGCGAGAGTGCCGGGGTGGCCGACGAGCTGAAGAATTAGTAGACTGATAAGCATTACGTCCCTTAGGCTGGAGACGTTTAGGGCACGCATGCTTCCAATGACCCTTCTTATGACAATAGCTGCACTCATCCACGGGTGTCGGATGCCAAGTGGGCTTGGGCTTGCCCGTAGACTGAGTGAGATGTGAGGTTGGAGTGGGCAATAAAGATGCTGAAGGTGAAGAGGCTGAAGGAGGCGAAGCAGCAAAGACTGACTATGAACCAGGAGAAGCCAGACTAGCTACTTTGAACCGGGTTTCTTCTGCAATAAGTTCATGAACAGCGGCATCCACAGAAGGTAAAGGAACACGATGGAGAATTGCCCCGCGAAGGGGCTCAAACTGAGCTCGAAGAGGCATAAGGAACTGAACCAGCCTCCGTTGCTCACAATACTCAATAAGTTCACTCTGTGAACGTAAAGCAGCAGGTTCCATGCAAGCTAATTGATCCCAATAAGTGGTCATTTCGTTATAGAACTCTTGAATAGTTTTATCACCCTGGGTTGCACTACAAATGGACCACTCAAGTTCATACTGTTTGGCAAAATTAGATTCAAGGTACATACCCTTCAAGTAATCCCAGACTTTCTTGGATGCGTCATATTTTGAAAAGTTCATCCCAATGCTTGGTTCTACAGAGTTGTTAAACCAAGTGAGAATCTGTGCATTTTCTGTGGTCCATTTGGCTAGTGCAGTGGCATAATTTTCAGCTTTTGGATCAGTTGGACATAGCATTGAACCATCAACGTGTCCCCATACCCCCTTACCAACCACAAAATTCTTCATCACATTAGACCAATAAGAGTAATTTTGACCGGTCAGACGGACACTAATAAACTGATTCTTATCTCCAGACATGATGCTAGTAGAGAACTGGAATACCAACAGATAGTAGAGGCTAAATACTGGTGTAGTACCGAAACTTTTTAAAAGGAATACCCAAAGTTCAGAGAGAGAGAGAGAAGCACCTTCAAGTCGGGTTTAAAAAGCTTGTTGAGAGAGAGAGAGAGAGAGACCTTATCGTGAGATCGGAAGAGCCCGTTGGTGATCAAAATGTTTCCAGAGTGAACAGAGAGGGCTTGCCGGAGTTGGACGAGGGTCGCCGCTTGTCAGAAAGGCTTCGCCGGAGTTCGATGAGGGTCACCGTTGGTCTGACGACTCTCGATGAGGCTTCGTCAGAGGTTGACGACTCTCGTCGGAGGTTGGTTGGCAGATCGGGTTCGCCTGAGTCCAAATAAGGCCTGTCTGGTCTGAAACGAGGTCGCCGGAGGTCCAACGGAGTCTGAGGAACGTCAGCGAGAGTCGTCGGAAGATGGGTAGTCGTCGGTGAAGGTTGGTGATGTCAGATCGAGATCGTCTGGGCTTGATAACTATCTGACTGGTTTGTAACGAGGTCACCGGAGGTCGGATGTGATCTGAGGGGCGTCGGCATGGGTCGTCGGAGAGTGGGTAGCTATTGGAGATGGGTGGTCAGGACTGACAGTGGATGGCAATCGTGGACAACGAGAGTTTGGGTTCTGATATGTGAAGACGGAGAAAGAGAATGGCAGAAGAAATTTCTGAGGTATTACGGCTCTAATACCATGAAACAGAACAATGGAAACTGAACAAAACGTGTATTTCTAAATAAATAACCGAGCTTATTACAATCGTTTATATAGAAACGAGCTACACCTAAAAAAGGAAACGATTACAAAGAATTACACGTGATGATGACATACTACCTAAAATAGAAGATTATGATATACTACCTAAAGTCGTGATATACTACCTAAAGCGAAGGATCACGTAATAATACCAAAACTAGAAGATTACATTTCGATACATAGAGATACACTTTCACATTATGAACCTATCAACGGGGTGACTTTTTACTGCTAAGAACTAGACTACCTCCAGCGAAAAGGAGTTGAAAGTTTTTGGTCATTAGAAATTATATGCACATAGATCCTAGCAAAGAATACTATTTGTTCAAGACCAGTTTTACCTATTAAGTTTGATAAGTTCTATTACATTCCAGTACCAGTACGTCTCAGTTCTGATTTTATGACTTCATATGGTGTAAGTAAGGATCAATGGGAGGAAATGTAGCACCCATGTAGCAAACTCCATTACTCCATGTAATTGAGATGTAGGCTTATTGGGCAGAGTTCATGCATTTGATTCGGCAACTATAGCCAACGGTCAAACATAGTGGAACCTAACCTGAATCCCAACCACCGCTATAACTCACATACCAGAATAATTAAGGGAAATAAGATATGGCATTATAAGAATACAAGCGGTAGAAGTCTATTAAATAAGTGCTTCCAAAAGTGCGCCAGCTTCTACTTTGTTAGAGGTTGAAACAAGTGATGTGAAATACTATTGCTGTCAAGGGCTTCAAGACAAAGCTTCAGCAAACTGTCTAAAGTAGATAAAACTGTAGAAGTAGCACCTGGGATAGGAAAAAATACTCACTAATAATGTGAAAACAACCACCACCACCATTACTAATATCCCGTAACGATGAGAAAAATTGTCCATCAGTTTTTTGGCAACAAAGACACAGAAAACAGCGACTGGGGCAGCTATAAGGAACACTGTTAGGAAAAGTGATCTTGCATCGGGCCCAAATATAAACCTTCCCTGAAGAAGAAATAACTGCAAAGTGGAAAAACAAACAGTGAGATTGACAGGGAACAAACTCAAGTAAAAGAAAGGAGGGAACAATATACAGTGCGTATTAATTCCACTGCATCAAATAGATAACCTGCAATATTAAGGAGATTGAATATGAAAATCAAAGCATTTTTACTGTTCCTAGTGGACAAATACTCAATTCAATGATAGGAGCCAGACTCTTATGTAGATTTATGACCACACCCACCATGGGTATGAACTGCTAGCTTCTTCATAAAAGACAACGAGAGACGAGTAGCAGCAATGACTGGTTTTGCTATGGGACAGTTCGTGATGTTCACATAGCAACAAACAAACAAAAAAAAATTGCAAAACAAACTGATCAATTGATCAAGTAAACAATGCAGACAGCATGTGAATACCTAAGGAGCAACTAAAATTGAATTCAAAATAGCACAATTTCTCACACCATATATCTTTATCAATTTGCATTTCTACAGTCAGTTGATTGACGCATAATGGAATTCAGTGATTCTCGGGGTCCTGTTTAACCTATAGACTTCCATTGTTAAAAAAGTACACAAAAATCTGGGTTTCCCACACATAACCCCAACTAACAAGCATAAAGAATGGCAAAACCCTCTACACTCTTGTGCCAAACTCAATACCAAATTTTGGCAATGCCAAATTTTGCCAAACTTACCACGTCATCCAAGCCATTTTAATTTTGCATCGAAAAATGAGATGAGTTTAATTCAATGGTCCCTGGATTTGAGATTGTGTTAAAATAACACCAACAAGAAAAATTGCTTCTTTTGTTCTTTTTCTTTTTTGCCTCTCTTTCACACTGTAGCAAGCCAAAAAATGACATCGGCAATGCCATTTTGAAACCAACGGGTGGACTTGCTCTAAAGTCACAACTTATTCTACGTCAATCGCAATACAAAAGCTTAGTCATTTTATGGATCAATACAAAACAAGGAAAAAAACGATCAAAGAAAACTCCAAATTATCAGTACAAAACAAACAAAAAACCGATCAAGGAAAACTACATATCATCAACGCAATCCAGGTCTCATAAACCTAAAATTCGCGTAGATTACTTAACACACAGCAAAAAACCCTAATTCGAGTCCTAATAAAATGATCCTCATACTTGACCAAACAGGCAAACTCACAAATAATATCTAATCATCGATACATACATACACAAGTACCTCCGTAAACAAAAAATCAACTTACGTTGCTGCCTTTCCAGGTCTCGTAAGTGCGGAGCGACGCCGCCGTTTCATCGGTGGCAGTCGAATTGAAACTCTGCCGTTGAGGCGGCACAGCGTACATCTCTCTCTCTCTCATTCTAAAAAATTCTTTTTCAAAGAATTAAGGCGCACTGATGAGTTGAAAAAAAGGAAAAAGGGAAATAAAAGTGGCTTCCTTTAAGAGGGTTTGACAAACAGATTTCCCGCAACCACCGGGAAAAGGTGAAACAGTCGTCGCCGGACGGCTGTCTATTTTTTCCTCGGAATTCACGATTCAAGGACGGTGTTCAGTCAATGGAGAAGAGAGGTGGGATGTAGCTTTTGCTTGTTTGATTTCGCACATGAGCAATAGACTCAGTCGTGATTGTTCTGTGGAAAGACATTCCTCTTCTCTCTCTCTCTCTCTCTCTCTCTCTCTCTCAGCTCTGCGAGGTGTTGACTGACGTGGCAGGGCGTAATTGGAGGAAATAGTCGCAGTCTTAAAAATAGAGGAGTATTTTTTTTTTATGTAGTATACTAATTGAAAAAATCTCATTAAAATTTTGAAAAATCTCCATATATAATAGTGTTTTTGCAAATTTATTATGTAGTACTAATTGAAAAAAATCTCATTAAAATCTTAAAAATCTCAATATAATAGTATTTTTTGCAAATCTTTTCTATAGATTTATTATTATTATTTTAAAGAGTTACAACTCCAATTCGAATCTGAACGAAGGAACATGATCCTCTAAATTAGGGTAAATGACGTTGATTTTTCAATTGATTAATTTAGATCGTACATTGTTATACGTTGAGGCCTCAAAAGCAATATAATCTAGATCGTGTGCCGTTATATGTTGAAGGCAGATTTGTTGTTACTCGACAAGGCAAGTAGACGGTCGGATGGTGCAATGCATTTTGTGCACTGCACCATCCCCCAAGCCCTCAATAACAATTGATGTTATTGAATATCGATTAGGGATGGGCATGGGGAGGGTAGGGGGTGGATACCATTACCTCCATCCCCGATCCCCAAACCTATATCAATCTCCATCCCCTCCCCGATCCCCACCGGGGATTTTATTTTAACCTCCATCCCTGCCCCAATGCGGGGAACGGGGATCCCTACAGGGATTCGGGGATCCAAAAATTCATGCACTAGTCCATGCCATTACCCATTAAATTCAACCTCCAAGGCCAAAATTCCATTTCATCCATGCAATTTGGTTCCCATTATGCATTAAATTCAATATGTAATATGCATTTACAACACACAAGAATGGTTTTAACAAGTCTATGCATAAAATGGTTTCATAAAAAGGCCAACCAAATAGACACAAACCCAATTAAGTAATCGGCTAAGGGTTTTTTTGGGCCAGTTCTGCTTCACTTGATTTTGCCCTATTAAATTTTTTGCGCACTAATGTGCATTATTACTAACCTTGAGAATTGGGTAAGGGTTAATATGACTTTGTACACAGGACACTGGACAGAGGGGCCGGGTTGTGGAAAATAAATTTTAAGAACTTATAATATAATAAATAAGTAAATAATATATATATATATATATATATATATATATATAGAGAGAGAGAGAGAGAGAGAGTCTCGATCTAGTCCGGGAGTCCCGGATCCGGGACTCCACCTTCCCGATATTTTTTTGATGATCCGAGCCGTCCAATGTGTTCAAAAGGTGTTTTCAAGGGTCCACGCGAGAAATCTTCAAAAAAAAATACCGGGAAGGGCTTGATCCAAGCAGTTTTCGCAAAAACTTTATATTTACAGTTTTTGCGAAAAACTACTTGGATCAAGCCCTTCTCGGTATTTTTTTTTGAAAATTTCTCGCGTGGACATTGGAAAACACCTTTTGAACACATTGGACGGCTCGGATTTTCCAAAAACAATGTTTAAAAGCATCAAAACACCGAAAAAGGCTCCAGTCCGGGAAATCCGGGATCCCGGATTGGATCACCGGTATATATATATATATATATATATATATATATATATATATATAAACGGGGATGTGGGGAGAGGCGGGGAACGGTCCCCTACCCGATCCCCGAATTTTTTTAAAAATAATCCCCATCCCCGACTCAATCCCTGAAAAAATCCCCGAATCCCCTCCCCGAATGGATAGGGGACGGGTTGGATAAGGGTGGGTCGGCCGAGATGGCCATCCCTAATATCGATCTGTAGAACAAAATTAAGTGCAACGCAAACCAATTGTAAACAAACCACACGTGAAAGAAAATCAAAGAAAACAAACAAAAAGAAAGACACATAAATTTACGTGGTTCAGTTTACTTTGGGATGTAATTATGTAAACCTTTCAATGGCTTCACTAACAAAAGGAATGCTTAAAGAGCTATAAAGAAGAATTCTATAGAGACCTTTCTACCAAAAACCTCACCAAAACCATAACAAAGACAACTCTCTCAAACCCTAGACCCAAATGTCTGATATTTTGCCTTCACCCCAAAATAAGAGGGCATAAACAAATTTAATTATAATAAATAGACTAGTTTGACTCAAAAAAGAAAATCTAATTGGGATTGGCAACCCCAAAAAACAAAGTTCCTCACGTTTTCGTTACCTAACCGTCCAGACTGACTTGGCCACTACCTAGACAAAGACTTCAGAGAACTCTTAAAATCCTAAATCTGAGTCGACCTTTCTAACGACCATAAATCCCGTCTGGATGGTTTTTTCAAAATGCCCAACATTGAGCCAAAAGATCAACACTGGCTAGCTCAAAAGGCAACAACTCCAATGTATTTACCCATTACATTGAGTGTATGGATAAATATTTTCCAATCTTCTTTTTATCCTATAGTAATATTTTCCACTCTTAATTGATCCTTCTCTTACTTTTTTTAGCATAAGATGATTGCATTTTGTTGTCAAACGCGTTTAAGTTGGTAGAATCGCTACAAAGAATTACTCGTAAGAAAGAAAAAAAAAACAAAGGAAAAGTGCTGGAACTTGGTGTAAGAATTCCAAGAATTCAAAGAGAAGATTGTTATCATGTTGTGCAGGATAATCATACATACATACATACATACATAAAATCCAACATCCACATAGTTTGGACACATATTTTCCTCAAAGATATCAAGTGCCCGTAACCTAGATTTTTTCGAAGTTTATTTTTAATAAAAATAATTTAAAATATATCGACCAATTTGCATGAATTTCAATTAGTTTATGAGATTTCAAATCTTTTCTTCTAAAGCCTTATTGGTTTACAAGGCCACCAAATTGTATTTTTTTTTATCGTCCACCAAATTGTATATTGAAGCAAACTTTGAAAGTAGGTGAGGAGGCCCCATATTTGGGAAGAATCAAGGGAAAAACAACCCCATTAGGTTGACCCTCATCAATCATATCGAGGCAGTTGAGGCCTCGTTGCCATTACTATTTGCGAGGTTTGTTCGGGTTTTGTTTTTATTCTAGTTTCGGTCATAATTTTTTTTTTTTTTTTTGCGTCAAAACAGATCATAAAACTTAAAAATTTGACTCAAAATTAACAAACATGAAAAATAATGACAAAAATAAAATAAAAAAAAAAGTACAGAAAGTTAAAAGGCTACAAGACCCGAGTCTTATTTAACTAATTCTTTCATATTTCAATTGTGGTAGGGAGTAGTTAAATGATTGGGAAGATAGACTTTCTGAAGCATTATTTTGGACGAGATCAGCCCAAAATGTCAAAGTTTGACCTTAATTTGGCCAGCCAAATCTCTCTTCGGACTATACTGTTCGAGGGACAAAAACTGTCTTATTTCTTTGGCTTTTGATTTTTTTTTTTTTTAAATTGAGAAACATAAGCGTATTATAAACAATTTTCTACGTACTCTGTATTCCTAATTCTCGATCTCTTAGGCCCCTTCTAATTCTTGATCTCGTAGACGCTGCTCAATGGAAAAACGGTGCCGTTTGGGAGGGGGTTCGGGGTTCCTAAGTTGCTTGTTAAAGTCCCATTTGGTGATCGATGGATTTATTCATTCTTTCGGGCTCATATCGGATCTTACAAAAATGATTTGAACCATTCATTATTCTTATATTGTTTTTTATGGGTTCCTGAACAAAATTACTAGTTTAATCCGATATCGTTAGGGGCTTACGAATTCTGAAAAAACCCCTATCCATCGGAGCTAATTTTTTTAGGAACCCATAAGAAAACATTATAATAATATTGAGTGGTTTTGAATCATCTTTGTGGGTTTGAAAATGACCCTGAAAAATCAATATATCATTAATTTGAAAATAAGTAGCTCGTCATACGAATTATGAATAAACCCTTATCTATGTCAGCTAATTTGTTTGCAGAAAAACTCATTAAAAAAACACAGCAATAGTAACAATGAGTGGTTTAAATCATTTTTTGGGATCCTATAAGAATCCGAAAGAATCAATAAGGGGGAGTTTGGCTAAATTTGGTTTTTTGGTTTATTGGATTATTTGATTTTGTCCTTATTCAATTTTTTTTTTTTTTGTTAGTTTTAGGTTGATTTTTGAGGTTTAGCTTTGTCATGCCGACGAGAGAGGAATCTAAAAAGTATAAAATTATTAGCCAAACTTAAAGTTTTGTGAATAAAAACAAAAATAAACCAAATTGGATTATTGGTTTATTGGTTTTTTGGTTTATTTTTGTCTTTATTCACAAAATTTTAAGTTTGGCTAATAATTTTATACTTTTTAGATTCCTCTCGTCGAGACAAGCCAAGAAACCTCAAAAAATCAACCGAAAACTAACAAATGCAAAAAAAAAATTGAATAAGGACAAAATCAAATAATTCAATAAACCAAAAAACCAAATTTAGCCAAAGCACCCCTAAATCTATTGATCGGCAAACGACGCTTTAGCAAGCATCTTAAGAACCAGAATCCCGCTCCGAAACGGCACAGTTTTTTCCATTTGAGCAGCACCTACCGTCCCTTGAGACCGCAGGCCTCCTACTCCGTTTATCATGCGGGCAAGTAGGAAGTGACATTTCTTTTGATTATATTGAGATGTGCAGTATGACATACTCCTATGAGGGACGGAGCCAGAAATTTCACTATGCAGGGGCGAATGTTTTATCCAAAATACTTTACAGGGGCGAGCCTATATAATTCATAGGAAAAATTATTTTTTTCTATGTAATACTAGAGGTTTTTTTGTTTTTCTTGCAGGGGCGATTGTCTCTACTGGCCTCCCTCTAGTTTCATCTCTGCTCCTATCTATCTATGTATGACAATGAAGCGTGATTTTACTCGAATACAAAAATTCTATAACACACTCGATACAATACTAAAATACCCTCTTCGCCAATGTAGCCGTACAATTTGTTTCTCTCTACAAATTAATAAAAGACATGAAAATTTGATTATTTTTGAAATAATTGAAGATAAATTTATAAAAAGTGCATACGGCTGCCTGGTAAAGGTATTTGCTAGAACGGCCTGGGACAGAATTATTAATATTGTTGAAGGGGAAATTATTCCATCCATTTTATAATATATATATATATATATATATATATATATATATATATATATGGAACATTTTATCTTTGATATATCTACAAAACCTATAGAAAAAATTGAAAACTTTTACATGAAAATTTGGGTGTAGATATTTCAAACTTGGAGCATCTCCAACGGTACCATTGTATAAGGAAATGGCTTCGCTAATTTATCACATTGGTTTTTCTCACATAGATCAATAATTAATTAATCAAACGCCAAGAAAAGTTATAAAAAAAAAAAAAAAGGACTCTGGGGTGCTGCACAGCCAAGTGTTGGGCAGCCGCACGGTGTTGCCACGCTGGCCACGTTCCGGTGATCTAAGACGTTCACCGGATAGCCATCGTCGAGTACTATAACTGTACCAAAAATCAACTTGATCGGATACCGTTAAGGCTTTGTTCTCCAATACATTTTATGCCATAAAATGGGAATTCTCATTTTAGTTGGGGTTTTATGGAATGGTCATAAAATGACATTGTTTTCCCAATACATTTAATGTAGACATTTTATGTAGTTTTCCCAATACATTTTATGAAATGGTCATAAAATGACATGTCATTTTATGTATTGAGAAAACAATGCCATAAAATCTCCCATTTTATGCCATAAAATGGGTTGAAGAACAAGGCCTAAGTACCTAATCGGAACACAAATAGATTGAAAAAATGGGTTTATTGATTTGGATCCAATGTTTTTGTACATTTATGTTCCATTTCATTTCAATCTATTTGTGTTCTGATTAGGCACTTGACGATATCCGGCAAAGTTGATTTTTTAAACACTTATAGTACTCGGATCGCCGGAAAGTGGACTTGAAGACTTTAAAAAGTTGATTTTTTAAACCGTTATAGGGTGAACGTCTTGGATCGAGCATCTAAACATATTAGACGGAACTGATTTTTAGCAGGCTCACTCGAAATGTGTTTCTAAAATTCTTGAACGGCTCGGATTAGTCGTTCGAGATCCGTATTGCGCTCCACAGGGCTTTCCATGCGTGATCCCTGCATTTTTTATGTGCGAACAGAAGCTAGCCAAAGGCATTGAGGCCTGAGACTGTGATTTCCCCTATTGGTCCATATACTGTATTTTTGTATTATCCTTATCCTTATCTCCTTATATATAAATCGTGAGTAAGGTGGACGAAAGTTTCGTCCATCGTCCATGTAAAAATGTCACTTTTACCCCTTGGTTAATGCTGACAGCTGAGTTTACTTATTTACAAGCGACTTCCTAATTTTCAAAAACTGAGAAGAATAATAATTCTAAATGTGTTGGCTCATTGGCTGGGTTCCGAAAAAACAAATCCACTAACTTCCATTGGTTTTCTTATGTCATCCACAATGGATTTTCCAAAAATAGCTCATAAGGTGAAACCTGATATACACATAAGTCTAATTGACGTTCATTTTTCACTTATAGAACTTGCTAAATTTAGAAAGAATACATGCACTAATGGGCTAGCTAGCAAGAGTTTGCTAAGAATCCTTTTATCTTTGAAAATTTAATTTTAAAAAAAGATTTAAAGACTTTGGGTCCCACTTGGAGTTAGCTACAATACTACCTACGTCATGCTTAAGAGTCACCCTTGGGAGTTTGTATGGGGAGCTTATTGAAAACAATAATTGAGTAAATGGTTAGGTAAATATTAGGAGTCTCAGCTATTAGCTATTTTAAGAATTCATTGTAGATGCCCTATGGCAAAATTTTGTAATTGCTATGTTGTTCGTATACTATAGTAATTGTGTAACAACATGCAAATTGTCATTATTGGTGAATCTGAAAATCAAAATAAATTTGACTATGGATGAAATAAAACAAAGTTAAATTTAACTTCAAAACCTCAATAGACACA
This sequence comes from Vaccinium macrocarpon, assembly GCA_022606695.1. NCBI lineage: Eukaryota > Viridiplantae > Streptophyta > Magnoliopsida > Ericales > Ericaceae > Vaccinium > Vaccinium macrocarpon. The sequence continues at coordinate 29,165,985 of CM040174.1, read as the reverse complement.
TGCTTTTAACATGTCCAGAACAAATGTTGTATATATTTTTTGGTTGATAACTATTTAGTTTAGTAGACTGACTAATTTCTTACACTAATCTCATTCAAAGCAAAAGACTCCATTACAGCGTTCCAGTGCCACTGACTTAAGAATTTTTTGGTTTTGTTTGTATTCAAATTTTTTGTTTTGCGTCAAACTTTTGATGATTATTGGTTCATCTTGACGAGTGGAATCAGAATTAGGAAAAACTATGACTTTTACCCAAATATTTTTGAACATATTATGAATTGCTTTTTTCCCGTTGAGCTCTATCAAGAGGTACTTGTTCACTTGTCTCATAGTAGACTTAATTAAACTGCAATTGGGGAGAAGACAAAAAAGAATTGCCCGGGGGACAAAAATAAATGGGCCAATTTTTGGGAGGTCCATTATAGGGATTTACTAAGGTCTGGAGTCCACCATGTATTTTCGTAAGGTCTACGGTCCACTCGTGTTCCAAATTACAAAATTAACCCTCACTTAAAAATGCCATTACACCACTCTCCCTCACTCTAGGTTCTCTCCAACGCCAAAACCACCATCTCTCTCTCTCTCTCTCTCTCTCTCTCTCTCTCTCTCTCTCTCCCCCCCCCCTTCTGCAACTCCAAAACGCATACCGCCGTTCCATCTCTCTCTCCAAACCTTTTGCAGACATGGTCCTTGATACGTTAGACTATCTATACACCCAATATTGCTGCCATCGTAACTTCGGCGGCGTTTGAAAGGATTATCGTGATGTGACCCAGAACCCAACTAATTTTGCAAGTGATTTATTTCTCTTAACTCTTTTTGATTATTTTACAGATCTACAATAATTACTGTTGTTAAGGTTCACTATGCACGGGTTGCGGTTGGAATTCTAGAATATGCTGATGTATGATCCTTTTCTCCGATTTTAGCATCATCAAAACCCACTGCTCAATTGGTTTTTTCTACATATTAAGCATCTTGCGAAGAAAGTTCTGTACTCCATAGGATCTAATGGTTTTCACTGGCCCAAGTTTTTAAGGGTTTTGATCCCTTAGAAAATAGAGATAGGAAAATGGAAATGGTTGTTTCATAGTGTGCTTGTTTTTAGCTATTTTCTTTCTATTTGAAATTTAATCTCTCAAATATTGTTAGATCAAGTTTAGTGGTAAGCCAAATGTCCATCCATTCCCAAAATAAGGCTGGATTTGCAAAAACTCATACCACAATGGCCAGCCATCTAGTCGTACCCCATATGTTCGACAAAATGACTAGGCGAAAAGAGTCCATTGAAAGCACCGTTAAACACATCTCCATCATCCTAAATGTTTTGGTTGTGCTACTGTGTCTTGTTTTAGAAGGAATACGAACATATAAACTTATCTCTTCTTATTTGCACAACAGATGAATTTATTTGTTCTTATTTTATACTGTAAATTAGTCTTAAATTTCACGTATGAACTTATCTCTTCTTATTTACAAACAGATAAGTTTATATGTTCATATGTTGAAAATTAGGACCGAATATTTAGAGATAAGTTCACATGTTGAAAATTAAGGCAAAATTTAGGGTGTGGATATTAATACAAATACATAAATACATAAGTTCATATGTTGAAAATTATGACCACTTCAAGCCAGGAATACGAACATATAAGTTCATATGTTCAAAATTAAGAAAAATTAAGGCCATAACAGATAAGTTCATATGTTAGAAAAATATGACCAAATTCAAGCCATTAATATGCTTAAATACAAACAAATAAGTTTATATGTTAATATGTTGATAAATTAGGATTGAATACTAATAGATAGGTTCATTTGTTGAAAATTAAGACAAAATTCAGGCCATGGATATGACTTAATACGAACAACCAAGTTTATATGTTGAAATTATGACCAATTCAAGCCAAGAGATTAGTCATTTGCATAAAATTAAGACAAAATTCACATGGATATGTATTAATACGAACAAGTAAGTTTATATGTTGAAAAATGAAAATTATGACCAATTCAAGCAAGGAATACGAACAGATAAGTTCATATGTTTAAAATTAAGACCAATTAAGGTCATAACAATAAATTCATATATATGTTAGAAAAATAGGACCAAGTTGAGGCCATTGATATGCTTAAATACAAACAGATAAGGTCATATGTTCATATGTTGAAAATTAGGACCGAATACTACCAAATAAGTTCATTTGTTGAAAATTAAGACAAAATTGTGGACATGAATATGTATTAAATCGAATAGCTAAGTTTATATGTTGAAAATTATGACCAATTCAAAATTATCCTCAACTTTTATCCATTAACTTTTTTTCTATTCATTGTCATGACCTAAATTGGTCCTAATTTTCAACATGTGAACTTATTTGTTCATATCTATGGCCTGAATTTGGTCTCAATGATCAACCTATGAACTGATCTGTACATATTTGTTCTTAATTTTTAACGTATCAACTAATCTATTAATCTTAATCATCAACATATCAACTTGTCTGTTCATCTTTATTTTCAACATATCAACTTATTTGTTCATTGTCATGGCCTGAATTGGTCCTATATTCTTCTCCTCTATCTTTGTCTTACATTTGTTTGACTTTTATGCTGATCGGTACCATCGGCCGATGGCCCGATACTCACCGTTAAGGCCAGAACTTAGAGAAATCCGTCAGTACAGACCAGAACAACCAGAACCTGTCAAAAAGTTGGACGTAACATAATCAAACCTCCATCGTATCAGTTTCTGCCTAAGACAGTACGGAACGGGATTAACAACCTTGTCCCAAACACCCTTAATTTTTAACATATCAACTTATTTGTTCATTGTCATGACCTAAATTGGTCCTAATTTTCAACATATCAAATTTATCTGTTAGTATTCATGGCCTGAATCTATCATAATTTTCAACATATGAACTTATCTGTTCATATCCATGTAATGGATTGGTCTTAATTTTCAACATATGAACTTATTTGTTTGTATTCATGGTTTGAATTGGTCTTAATTTTCAACGTATAATGTACAGATAAATTAATTTGTTCAAATTTTTTCATTGGAATAGAGAGGACAGTGGGCTCATTAGGCAAAAACAATCAACCTTGAGCCTAATATCTAGTGCACACCTAATCAACTTATTTCGATCTCTATCAAAATCAGTTATTACGGCTTTTCTTGCCCTTGTCTCTGTCCTTGTCTTTATTCTTGTTAGCCACTCTTGTCATCTTTCCAGACACAAGCCCCATAGGACACAAGCAGCTCAGGTTAGTGGATTAAGTACTGCAGTTACAAACATACTACTGGTCAAACATAAAATGCCATACAAACTTGTTTGAGACAACTTGAGTAAAAGCGAAAAAGAAATCAAACTCAAGTAACTTGATTCGTTTATTAGCCCTCACTACTTCTCTATTATGATAGGTTTATTGTGGAGTTGTAGTACAGTGACAAAAAAAAAAAACTTCCGAAATGAGTTGGGAATGATGCAAAACAAATGATCTCATTTGAGAGATCTGGTCATATCCCATTTGGGAGAACAAGTTGGAAAAACAAACATTCATTGCCTGTGACAAACTGAGTTTTGAGGTGAATGTTGAGCTTGTTAACTTAATTTCCATGTATCATCGATGTACTGCAGCAGATGGAGAAGCAAGCTGTACCCAACCAAATTCCTCTTTGAAATGCCCACTTCCATCGCAAGAAGCTTTGCACGTGTAGACAATGGTAGCCAAATCAAGAGAATCGATGTCATTCTTTATGCCGAATTAATAAAGGAATTGCGGCAAAATCTGAAATAACCAAATCCAAACGTAAGCCAACGGTTTCAATAAAAGATCAGAATCTAGGTAAAGAAGCAAATGGTGGTACAGACTAAATACATTGAATGACCGACGTGTTGTAACAAAATTATGCCAAAGGGAAATAATTCCACACCTGAAATTTGAAAGCATAAGGGCCACTACAATAGCTGCAGTTAGGAATAACTATCTTTGATAGGCCATAAGGGTTTAGCCCTTTCAAACCTACAATACATGGTTTTAATTAAAGAAGTCATTAACAGCCAGACATTATAGCTCAGAGGTAAATTTTTGCTACAGACAAGCGGAACTTATCAATGACTCACTACACTTTTTTTTTGCAAAAAAGTCATATCTTCTGATCTTTTTTTCAAGAACAATGGAAATTGGGTAAACCAAGAACAAATCTTGTTCATGTGTATCTTTGTTGAAGTTTAGTGCTTTTTGAAGATGAATTGAAGATGGACGGGAAGTGTTGTTTTTTAGTGAGAAAGAAAGAAGAGGGACATGAAAGGCATGGCTTTTAATCCTAACAAAAACCTAGATCACAAAACGGTGAATTCTTACAGACAAGCATAAAACACATTCATTCGGGCATTTCATCGAACAGTTGCTTTGCCACTAACTATTATCTAATTTGCAAAGCACAACTAGAAGAGAAGTTCAAAAAACATGCACCCTTCCAAATCATGTTAGCGACAAGTCAAGTGCACAACCACACAGAAACACAAACTTTCAAAATTCTTTGGACGATCCATGGGAATCAATTTCCTAAAACACAAAACAGTCGGTCATATATTGTATTCAACTACGAGCTGAGGTTCTCTAGCTCTGTAATAAAATATCAATCTCCAAATTTGTATTGATTCCAGCTCAAACTACACAGACTTAATAGTTAACACCATCAAATGTGCCCAACAAAAAAAAGACAAAAATGTGTCCTTTGAAATTACAATTCCCTCAGTCATAGAGGAGTAAAAGAATTACAACGAACCATCGACAAGGATTGGCGATGGTCAGCAAAGCTTGTGCATGTATTTAGGTTCATTTGTACTCATTCAGACATGTATTAATCAACTCACCAAAAAAATACTGACTAGAGGAGGGCAAAGACGTCCTCGATCTGCAATGAGAGCTATGTTGGAGCTAAATGGATCGAACTCGACCACAAATGGGAGAGAAATTCCAGATATAATAAGGATTTTGACTGGAGGAATGCTGTGGTGAAAATACGACGGATTTGAAGGCGGCGATGGCCGATCCAGCAATGAAGCATCCATGGAAGCTTCGTCGAGTCTCTAAATGGCAGCGATTGAGGCGAGAGAGGATTGAGAATCGATCAATCTTCAATCAATCGAACAATTCACCTAATCAATCAGTGTAGAGAAGAACAGACTCTCCCTTTCACCAGTCTCTCTCCCGTGTTGCAGTTGAGAAAATAAACCGCTTGTCCCTAGGGGCATTTCCGTCCCATATAAAATGAAGAGTGGACCTGAGAATTTACAAAATTCGTAGAAGTGGACACGAGGACTTCTAAAAGTAGGCGGTGGACTGGGCTATTTAAAAACATCTATAATGGACCTCTCACTAATTACATAAAATTTTAAATTTGATGCTTCAATACAAACTGCAAAATGCTTTGCACTTTGGCCTATACAAAAATGCCCATTGCTTGATGATGGCGTAATTCAAATGTGGTTGGATATTCATACCTGAACACTACCACTATCATGTTTACTTTCTATATATCAGTTGTTTGAAAATTATAATGTGCTTGCGACCTTGGATTGTGTCGTAGAAAGTGTTGCCCCAAGCGTAGGGCTAGGTCGGAGGTAGCATAATAACCGGTAAGACCGGGTCGAATCCACAGGGACCGAACGCACCCGGCGTGAGAATTGTCTTGCGAATGAAGTTTTTAGCCTTAAAGCGGCAAACTTGGCTTTTGGATTTTGATTGATGGAATTCACTTAAATTCGTGAACAACTCGGAAGATTAAAAATGGAAAATTAAACTGAGGCAAAGTCTAGGGGATTTTAACAACCATAACTTAGGTTAATTTGTTCCTCTCTTGTTGAGATTAGAATTCTTGTAACCATTTGGCAAACATCTAGGTTGACATCGCTCCAAGCATCACACGTGAAAAGGAGAATCAACCCTTAACTACGAGAGATCAAAAAGATTAACAAACCTAGACTTCAATACATAAAATCGATCCTAACTCTTTGAACTATAAATGATGTTCGATAAAGTTTAGGATTCTTGTGTCATTTAGACAAACATTTTGATTGACATAGCCCTAAGCATCACACGTGCCAAGTGGTCAAGCCCCTGGCGACGTGTGATCAAAGAGGTTAACAAATCGCAATTTTGATACATAAAGATGAACCCGTGACTTTATTAAACAAGAAGTGTTTGCAATTTGGCGAGAAGAACGAATTAAATCTAAGTCATGGGGTGCTAATCACCCCATGACCGAGCCTATTAAGACTACTCAAACATAGGAATGAAAGACATAACTTGAAACGTAAAAGAAATGAAGAACATGATTTTTTCGGAAATAAACTTGATATATATGAAGAACTAAGTAGTAGCTACAACATTAAAACACGAGAAATTAAACGAAACATGAAACTTACATGAATTTTCTAGAAAGATAAAGCTTCAAAATCCTCTCCCATGGAGGAGAGGGGGAGGAGGAACTAAAACTAAAGATGAAAGAGTAAGAAGTAGTCTTAGGAGAGAGGAGGGAGAAGGGTATTTATACTAAAAACCCTTTACATTGGCTAATTATCCCAAAAACATACTATAAGTGGAAATTTTCCATAAATGAAAGATATTAAAGCAACAAAAAATCTGTCAAAAATAGCCAAGAATGAGTCTGGATCGATCCACTATGGGAGTGGATCGATCCAGAATGCTCTGGTGAACTTCTAGACTAGAGTGGATTGATCCACTATGAGACTGGATCGATCCACTATCTCTGATGCATTGTTGGCCAAAAGTGGATCAATCCACTTTTTGCAATGGATCAATCCAAAAGGGACTGATGTTGTTTTGACTTGAGTGGATCGATCCACTCCAAGAGACTGGATCAATCCACTATAGGTTTGATGATGCCTTGACTTCACTTGGTCACTCCCTTGGCCTTGCGTGCTTCCGGACTTGCTCCAAAACACGTGAATACATCGTGGGGCCCTCGGGGAAGGTGAACTTCGGTCTTGTGAGTGCATGTTCAAGCCCGGACTCCATCGGGGATTTTTGTGAACGTGAAGCACGACTTCAACACACCAACTTTTCGCATTCTCGGGCCTCAACCGAATCGTCGTTTCATGGCTCGTGGGGCCCAGTGTTGGCGTGCCATGGGGCACGTGGTCCTCGGTAAATGTGGCACGGTTCTCCATGACCTCAAAATGCGCTTATTCTGCGCGTTTAACATGTAACTTGCCAAAAACACTACGACGCACATATCAAACATATAAGGTGCGAAATCGCATGCGTGTGTATACAAAATGAGCTAGATAAGCCCTGGATATCTACAACATTTGGGGCTTATCATAATGGTTGCAAATATTGTGCTATATCATGTATTTTTAACTATCGATCTTGCAAAATTCAAAGTAGGAGCAGAATTTTATTTTAGGAGGTGACGAGATTTGAAGTTTCAATTATGAGAAATATGTTAGAACTCAAAGTCCAAATTATAGAACAAAAATAAACGAACGCTTTATAAATATCTTAGGGTAAGTATTTTATACAGTCTATGTCTAACATATGCATATTTAGTTTATTGGTCCTACATATTATTATTAGTTGTCTATGCCTAACATTTTTCAATTTCGAATCTATTTTTGTATGGTAGGAGTATGATTTATTATCAAGTCTAAATATTGATATTTTTGTATAAAGTGATATAAAAAGAAGAAAATTTCCCTATGTGCAAAGAAAATTATACACTGAGTAAGTGTAAACAAAAAATGCACCAAAGAAGTGGAAAACATAGTGAAGTGTATGCAAGGTTGCCCAAAATCTTAAGGCAAATATTCAAATTAAGTTGATAAAATCCCAACAAAAATTTGTGAAATTGGTAAGCCATTCCGAGTTTTCATTTTATTAGTCAGAATTCATCTTCCTTGGCGTAGTGTGATAACCCAGTATATAGTTTTAGTTTGTTCACTCAAATATGTTCAAGGCTGACATAGTTTGACAACTTGAAAAATTGTATCTTACGGTGTAATTAAAAAGATTCACACATTTTTAAATGTCGTTAATGGTATCTAACAAATGAAATTTATATATGTATACACATGTGGCCTAAGCAAGAACGGAGACACAAAGAATTCAAATGATCATCTGAGACGAGTCATCCTTCGATGCTTTCAATTTTATTGTTTGAGACTTTTTGCACCTTCAATTACAATTTCATATGTCACTTTTACTCTAATAGGCAACTACAGCGTTTCAAGTCCAACTGTTAAATAGTCCACTTGTTGTAATCTGGAAGAGACAGACCATATAGGAGTCTTGTTGCATCGGGTGGTCAACCTTTTAATTTCCAACCGCATATGACTTGAATCTCCTTAAAGAAAGTGTAATAATTTTGCCTTAGTCCGATATTTGCATAAATTTACTGTTGTAGATAATTGTGTAATACGCATTACCATTTAATTGATGTAAGTGTGGTCATTGAGATTTATTAATAACACTAGATGAGGGGCGCGGTCATGGAGTAGACGAATTTGGCCAATAACCCAATTTGTCTCAACCACGTAAAAATTTTGGTGTGTTCTCGTGATTTTATTATAGTTTAATTTATTGGCTCAATGTTCATTGGTAAAGACCAGGACCGGTCCTTGGGCCCCAAAAGGCCCATCCTCGGGGTCTCGGATTTTGGGAGAAAAAAAAAGGGCACCCTTTAGGAATAGTTGTAAATATTAATTTTTCCGCTACGCACATATATATGCAACTTGGTCCAATGGTAGGGTGAATGTATTTCACCCTTTGTATCTGACTTGAAATCTTGTCTTAGCACTTTCTTTTTAAGTATTTTAAATGTTTATTCGTCAAAAAATATTTTAGTGTATGAATTTGGAGGTACTGTGCATTGAACATGTGTAAAAAATAACCAGAGGAGACTTCTATGCAGCTAGATTCAAAGCATGTTTAATGTTCAATATGGACTAAGATAATTATATAGACAAATTATACCTCTATTGTTGTTTAATTATAAAAGTATATAGGTTACCACTTGACGATTGGGTCTAGGGCAACTACATATCTTGGGCCGGCCTTGGTAAATACCACCAACATGTGGCAATCTATGGGTGTTCGAGGGCCATTGTAACGAAGAAAATAAAAATGCTATAGACACTAACTAGAGTAATATACAAGCTATTATACTAAATGTGGATGTGACACTCTTTTAGCGAATGAGTCTATCTATGTCCTTAATAATGTATTGATTTGGTAGTGCCTTGTTTATATTTAGTGTAATAGTTTGCATACTAGTTATTTCCTGAAGTATTAATAAATTACAATGACAATGACAATTGAGTGTAAATAGTACTCCTTCCGTCTGTTTTTAAGTGGTCACTATTGGAATAAGTGCAATTTCAAACCCATAAAAAACATATTTCCTTATATAATTTTTTATACCAAATTAAAGTGTTTTAATTTGGTGTAAAAAAAAAAATTAAAAACACGCTACGGAAGTGCATTTTTTAATGACTATAAAAATACATGTTTTTCAAATGTATCATTTAAAGAGGGACGAAAGAAATACTAGTAGGAGCTTTTATTAAGTACGAGGGGAAATTATTGTAAAGCCACATAAACATAACAAGCTAGATCTCAAATAGTACTAGTACTAGCTAGAAATAGTGGGAGCTCTTATTGATTATTAACATACTGATAGACACGCAGTATCGTAGATATAAGTGCCTAAATAGGGTAGTTTTAACACGTTGTTATCTAATTTATTTCCTATTTTTCACTTGATGAGTTGCTTTGGTATGTTTTTGTGTTTTTGTTAATATTTAGGAAAATAAGGCTGTTTTAGCGCCAAGATTGGATTGCAGAGACTTGAAGGCCGTGATAGAGCTTGAGAGCATGAGAGGCCGTGGAGACCAAGTGGTGAAGTTAATTTCTCAAGAGAAGCACTTTGGATCGTCGTGAGAGCTACAAGGATTTTGGTGGAGCACTTGAAAATGGCACAAAAATGGAACAGAGAGTTCGCGAGTGCTACACCAACAAAGGTGTAGCGTTGCCAGTGGGTTTCGAGGTCAATGGTCAATAAGGAGGTCAACGGTCAAACGAGCCATAAAGGGATCGGGAGTGCTACACCAAAATTGGTGTAGCGCTCCCGAGGGCTTAAGCGGCAAAGTGAACGGCGACGTTTTAGGTCGCGGGGAGTTAATTTCATTTTTATTCCAGTTTTTAATTGTAATTAACGAGGATTCCATATAAATACACCCTTTAGAACTCAAAATTAGGGTTCCAGAAGATATAACTTCCACTTTATTTTCTTAACTTTGGCTGCTGTTTTCAGGATTAATTTGCAGATTCAAGTTTAATTCATTCAAGTTTTTCAAGTTTTCCAGGATTTGAATTCTTGGTGTTCGAATCTGTTCTTCCCTGCAAACTTGTGGTATCGTGCTCTGTTTTTATTTCAATTGTTAAAATCATGGTTAGATCTAGGTTTAATTTGTTTGTTGCATTTATTAAAGTCATGAGTGAGTAATTTCGTAGAGTGCGGCCGCGGGGCGAAGACATCTCGTGGCTAGTTTAATTAATGTTTTTACCTCGGATTCAAATTAATTTAATTCTTAAACAATTTTAGAAGATGAAAACTCTGTTGGAAAAATACAGCGGCAATCGCAAAATTCCAGAGAACAATTTCCATTCATATGAACACAAATACATACAATAGGTAAATACTGAAACGGAAATTACAGAAACGGGAAAAGATACAAACAGTGTTTAGGAAACACGAGCCGAGTCCTGTGATACCACAGTCTCCTTAACAAAGATTCGCCGCCTACCGTGGGTGTTGTAGACTGTATCGGCGTCTTCGTCCCAGGATACAACGGCTGAACCACAACCACCGGAACACCACCGCTGGAAGCCTTGGCGAACTGCAACTCTTGTCTGCCTCTCTCTCACAAGAACGAATACTCTCGAATTTCTGGTGTAAAAAACCAAGGCCAAAGCTGCCTTTTATAGCTGATGAAAAACCTCAAGCCATGAATACGAAATTGAATACGCAATTCAATTGCTGTAACTCCTGTAATGAATTGTATCATAAACCTCAACTCATGAGGGGCAATAACCATACGAAACTGCTGAAAATCGAATCCGAGATAGACCGTTTGGTTGCCTCGTCAGACCCTCCGAAACGTCCCGGTTTCATTCATCCGAATTTCGTGAAAATTCCAACAAACTCTTCTAACAAACAAAACCCAGGCATTGTCGGAATTCAAATGCGTACGGAAACTAGTGACAGGTGGTGCGCATTTGTTAGGGATCCTTTTTCCTATTCTAAAATCTATAAATTGAATAATTGTGGCCCGAGTAAACATTGGTTAGGCTAGTTGTGGACGCTGGGTTCCCACGACTGTAGTCTCCTTTTCAAATCCATATTTAGTTAATTTAGTTTGGTAATCGAGTTAGTAAATCAACCTCATTAAACAAGGGGTGGCTACCTAAGAGCCAAAATAAACTGTGAACTTGTCATCTTTGAGTCTTGCACACGTTCGTCCATCTTTGTGGTTCAACTCCGGTACTTCTGGATATTATGATACATTGGTCGAGAGTCTTACGCTTGGGATGCGTCTTTATTTTAAATCACTTGGTCGGTCAAACACATACCCAAACGAGGGGAAATTTCCATTTGCTTAAATGGGTGATAGATGCTGAAAAGCACCCATTTAATCTCTCTAATTCGCACTTTGCTAGGCCAAATAGGTTGTTATTTGATTAATTATTGTTGGTTCTTGGTGTTACAGGCTCCGGATGCTCAAAGGCTTGGAAAGCGTGCTTTGGAATGGTTTAAAAATGCTAAGGATGCGATGAGGAGCGAAGAGGAGCCAACAGTCAAGTTTCTGACCCCTATGTCCGGACCATCATATCCTTTGTCCGAACAAGCAGTCCCACAAGCGTCAGCGTGCATTCTGCCACCTTTGTCCGGACCTTGTAAGACTAAGTCCGGACCTAGAACAACGGGATTCAGCGAATTTAAGTGCTTTTATGTAATTTCTAGGGTCTAAGTATAAATAGATCATCCTAATATTGTTTTAGGGTTCCGAACTTCTTAGAGAGACTACTTTGAGGGAGAAAAGCTAGGGTTCTTCATGTTCTTTGTGCAATCTTCAAATCAAAGCATGTTGATCATCACCATGTCTGGCTAAACCCCTTCTTTAGGGGGAGGATCAAGTTCACCACTAAGTAACCATTATATTTTGTGTAGCTTAGGGTTTTAATCGAATCAAATTATATGTTCAGAACTCGATTTCATGAGATCAATGGAATTGTGATTTTATTCTTTCGACTTGTTGCGTATTTGTACACCGATTTTCAAATACCCGTTCGTATAATTGTTCTCAACGTTGTGTTTGGAGTTCTAAGATAAGCTATGCTCGTGAGACGGATCGTGCCGTTGGGCCGCGTGACAACGTACCAGTGAGACGGTCCATGCCGTGGGATAGTTTATGCCTTTAAACATTCACAAATATTTTCTTGACGATTATCAATGGAGATTGCAAGCTCTAGCAATAATCCCTCGTGATTCGATTATTTAACCTAACTTATGCAGAAGCCGTGGTTACGAGAGTAAAGTGGATTCTAAACCCTAGATCAATTCTCCATCAATTTAAATCACTTTTAATTCTTGTGCCTTTTAGTTTAACAATTTCACACACAATCAAACAACTTTTTACTGAATTAAATTGGAAATTTATTGGAGTTAACGCAACTTAGCCAATTTGTTCCCGTGAATCGACACTCAGACTTAACCGCTATTCTCCAGAATAGAAGTTAATTCCTAGTTATTAAATATTTATTTTTGACTCGATACGACACGGTCAATGAGAATCCCATAAAATCAACCTATTTCCATTTGTTAAAATGGGTTGATATTCTCATTTTAGCGAATGAAAAACAAGACTTAGTGAAGTACATATCGATCAACTTATCCTACCGCTTACAATAGGTATACCAATATATATATAGAACACTTCCATCTATCTATTCTTCCGGCCCGTCTCCAGTGTAAATTTGGACTCCGCCTCGCTTTCCCGTACACGAACATACGGCTTGCAGCATATTGCTCAATCCTTGTAACTAGACTTGGTTATAGGCATCATTTTGTCCTTTTGCCGACATCTCAAGAACCCTGTTGGTGTCAACATCATCTTGTGGCTGTTCCTTTGGGACTTTGTTGCAGTACTTGTAGAATATGTACAGAATCATTTGAACTATCCCAAAAGTAAATCCAAGAACGTTTGGAAGCTACACACAATTTAAGAAATGATTAAGGAATTAGAAAACATCAATCAAGCTTTAAATTTATTTTCTAGATAATAATAAAGGTTGGGATATATCAAATATTTGTAACTAAATTAATTGGAAATCATGCAATAGAAACTAAGATTTACTGTTGTAAATTAAGCAATATTAACATTGATTTTGGTGTGGTCGAATGTGGTGTTGGAGATATTGACTCACATAGATGTAGTAGTCCTTTACTAGTAGTCCATAAAAGAACCACGCAACAGCATTGAGTGTGAGAAAAAACGATAACGAGAATGGCATGAACTCCACACTTTTTGTACGTATGACCTTTCTCTGTAATGTAAAACAACAAAGTTGACGTGAGATATGGTTAGATATATGGTTACTATTTCCTTGTCGCAACATGGTTGGCAAGTAGTATTCTTACCATAATGCTCAAAGGTGCCACAAACACACCTACTCCAAAAGAAAGACCTATCCATCCAAGTAGTTGGACTCGGTTGGATCCTTTTGTTAAGAAATAGGAGCAAACGAAAATCAACGAAAATCCCCCAAGGTTGAAGAGAGCGAGTATCTTCAAAGTCGTCATCTGCACTAACATTAGCCCTACGAATTTTAATTCGAAATTAAGTGGAGAATTGAAATAAATAAATTTCGTGGGCAATATTACCCCCCTGTTAGCATACCCTGGCTTTCTTTGATGCATATGCTATGTAGATCGCGATGTAAGTTATCTCTAGAACACAACCAATCGAGTTGATTGTGATAAGAGGCATGGCATGGGTCTTGACTAACGCGTAGTATATCCACAACATACAACTAAAAAGCGCAACCAAATACGGAATTGATTGATATCCTTGGGCAGATTTCTTCTTAACAATCTCATAGAATGTCGGTCTGCAAAGTAATAAAAGTACATTTTTGAATTAGCCGATCGTATGACCTACCAAATCGAACATTATACAAAATCAAAGAAGATCAATCGATAAAATTACATCGGGGCAAGAAATACCATGAGGGCGATTATGTTACCTGCAACAGTGTTTTTAAGAGGAAAGAGTTAGTTTTTAAAGTAATAGCCAAAAGAGTCTTACAACAAGATGTAGATGACAAGTAAGAAAGAAAAGAAAATATTGAATTTAAGGAAGTACTAGTAGTTACTCATGGAGGAACAATTTTCACACGAATCTAACAGTTTAGATCGTCGAAATTTGATCCCGAACAAAAAATCCCGCACTGTAGCCTATATAAGGGAGCCTTGACTAGAAATGTCTCATATATATGTGTGTGTGGCTCCCTAGATAACATTGTATTGAAATTGTTGATCATTATGGTGATATATGTGTAATTTCTCATCAAATTTATCTCTCATGTAAGCTTGGACACGTTATGTATCTCCTTAATTCCATTTCCTGATTTATTTTTGTATAATTAATGAAAATTTTCTTCGCCGTTTTAAAGAAAATCTCCCTCCATTTCCCATGGGTAACTTCCAGGAAAAGAAGATGAGAGATATTTGTTTTCCCCTCGATTTGTAAAAAAGGGATTAAATTCTATGCGCCACTAATGGAAAGCCCACGGAATTTCTACTACCGCATGTGGGCCACACTGGACATTTGTTGTTGTACTCTAAACCGTTCTTGCATAGTAATATATCCATAAAAAAAAAAAAAAACCAGTTTGATAGGATTTGATAAGTATATCAAAAATTGGATTTTCATTTATGAAATGGACATTCATTGATTTTGAAGGTATATCTAGTTGATTTTTTGCGTAGGTAAATTACTCTGCAAGCCCTACAAGATGAACAATTCATATTACAATACAAAAAAATGCACAATGAAGCCCACATTGAGCTGTGGTGTAAAAAAGAATTTAAACTCGTAAAATAATGGTAGGACCAAAAACTAGCAAGTGTCTGGCATGACAAAACGGGCTGTTTGGATGACGTTTTAGTTTGAGAGGGATTAAATAGTAAGGCGGGATGAAATAGTCGGGGTGATTAAATAAGAAGGGTGGATCCACATTGATGTGACAGATAAGAAGGGAGGATTAAATAGTCCATAGTTTGGATGAGAGATGAAAAATGAGGGGTAAGGAGAGTGGATGATGTAAAATCATGTCAAAAGACATATTTGCCCTTTCATAAGCCGTTATTAGATTATTAAATAAATAAATTATATAATAATTTCAAAATTAATTAATTTATTAAACTTAACAAAAATTAAGCTATGATAAGTCCTAATAAATTTTATATAAATTAAAATTTTTAAATATTCAAAACATGTAATATTTAAAAGTTTTCTTTTGTTTAAATATTCAAAAATAATTAATTTATTAAATATTCAAAACACATATTGCATATTTTTTTGTTTAACATTTTTCTCTAAACTCAAGAAAATTAAATAAGGGACAAGTGGCCCAACCACTTGTTTAACCCGTAACCCATCTTCTTCCCTCGTTCTTCTTTTTCTTCTCTACTCTCTCTCTCACTCTCTACGAACTTCTACGGCCGGCACCAGTGACAAAATTGGCCCGACCACCACCTGCATCCATCTCCTCCCGCCGCCTCACCATCATCGTAGCAGCTCTGGCGAAGCGAGCTCTATCTGGTCTGACCGATGGTAATTTCCAACCAACAGTCGTAATTTCTCTTTTTTTTTTGGTTCAAGATCTGGTTTCATTTGCAATTTTTGGGTCTGAAATTTGGGATTAGGGAGGGTAGGGAGGTAAAAACGCCATGGATGAGGCCCCTAACTAAATACAAGTACCCCGGCTTGTATTTAGTCAGGGGGAAGAGGGATGAGGGTATGCCGGATTAATTAGTCGGGGGTGGGGTTTGGTCGTCCCAAAACTTGGATATGGCGTGGGGCTGGGATGAGGAGGAGGAGGATGATTTAGCTGGGGGGCCAAATCCTTCATCCAAACGGGCTGAAAATGAAGAAACTAATTTTCAAGGAAAGAAAATTCACCTAAAACTCCACAGATAAAAACCAAAGGATGCTGCGTGGTTATCAGGGCCATGTTTCTCTTTCACACTCAAAGGGTGGAAGAAATTGAAGGAAATAGGGACTTAGCTATGGACACCCTAGTTGCTTACTGTATGTTACTTTGAATAATCACTGCCCTAATACTCAGAGCTTAAGGGTATAATGCTTAATGAATATTACAAAAAACATGCACCGAAATTTCTCCTATCAAGAGATGAGAATTCTCGTATTATAGCCTATAGGAAAGGAAGGTGCCGTATGGAAGCAGGTCAAACCCTAAAGCACTGAATGAGTGAAGTGCTCGGTACTGGGAATGTTAATGCTATATATAGACTCTCGGGCAGGCTCCATTCTTCCCACTTTTTTGTTTAAATGACTTTTTTTATTTTTTGTAATTTTTTTGTTTTGTTTCTCGTCCTAAAACTTTAGAATTATTTATTCGTATAGATGAGAGAAATAAGAAAAGTTAAAAAATGGTATCTGAAGTTGAAAAAAGTTCATATAAGACGACATTTTGGACAAAAAAAGAGAGTGACGTTTGGTACTCTTTTTTTTATCTTTAGTGATTTTTTTTTTTTGTTTTTTTGTCATTTTATTTTTAGACTCCTCTCGTCGAGATGAATGATTAATCCAAAAGAATATAAAGTAAATCTAACAAAAATTTAGAAAAAGATCAAAATATGAAAAACCAAAAAGTCAAAAAGACCTTAGTTAAAAATTGCTATTGGGCATAATTAATGAAGCAAAACCAAATGAAGAGTTAAACCAGCTCTAAATTAATGATTTGGATATTTTTCTTTTCTCAGTAAAAGAAATTTGTTAATCTTTGAAAAAATATATACAACTATTGAATAGACCAAAGGCACAAAGAAAAACACCACCCCAGACCCAAAAAAACTAGGAAGGCAAGGAGCCAACCAAAACAAATAAGGACCAAAGTAAAAACCACCCAACCCAAAACACCCATGCACCTCTAAAACTTGAAACGCAACCCCAAAAAAAGCCTACTTCTGTAGAGAAAATGAGACTAATTGAAGCATAGTAGCAGAAAAACCTAAACTTGAAAGCTCAAAACTTGCAACAAAACACAGCTAACACCGACGCCCTTGTTAAAACTGCCTAGAACCAGGATACTAAAAGAACCAAAACAACAAACACCAAATCCAAACATAAAAATTGCACTACCATCACCAACGGAGGCAATTAGGATTAAAATTCCAAAGAAAGAGAGGCACCATCTATATTTTCAGCAAAATCACCATCCTCCTTTTCAGCAAAATCACCATGCTCCATTACAACAATGTTCAAGTTAAATCTTTCTGCCTCCCAACAATACGCCAATATCCATCACTTTACGAGCTACTTAAATAAAATAGAGTTTCTGTTACAAATGCCAAAGGAAGATAAAGAATAGGATGATACCTCCCTATCTTATTTTTTAACTTGATAGCTTTTATTCTGTATCACATAAATTTCGAGTCTGCGAAAAAGACAGAAAGTTGCTAACCAAAAAGTTAATTTTATTGATGTATGGAAAATTAGGGTTACAATCTCTGATGAATTTCTAATCAAAGATATTTATTCTCTAATTTTTCTCTTCAAGAATTTGATTCGAGGGCTTGATGTGTGTTCTTGAATTGAACAGAGAGATCTTCTTTGGTCTTTGCAAAGATGACGGTGAATTTGACGGATTTTAACTTGAGGGCTTTGAAGCTTCTTCTCAAGTTGAATTGCTTCATCGATCTTCTTCAATTTTATTGAAAAAAAATGGTAAATTTGTGACCGTTGACTTAAGAGCTGTGGAGCTTCTTCTCAAATTCGTCTTTAAGATCTTCTTCAATTTGGTTGAAGGAAATGTGGATTTGCAAATGCTAATTTATGGACTTTGGGGCTTGATCTCTATTGGGAGTTCGTACAATGCATCGATCCCATCACGGTGTGCACAAGGCGCAATATTCTAGTGACTAAACGTTGAAAGTCCTCCACATCTATTGGGTCCATTATCCATTGAATGACCCATATCCACTTAAAAGGCTAAGCCTTGTAAGTGGTGAGTCACCTAATTATATATTAAGGTCCAACCATTTTTTCTATTTTTCCGATGTTGGACTTAACATTCACACATGTTCTAACAAATCTCTCCCTCATGTGTCCACCATGCATTGATGCCATGTTCTGTTTCTTTGCATCCAAACTCCTCTTTGATTTTGATCTATTACTCTCTGACCCTATCTTTTGAACTAGGCTTCTTCCGCACTAACTCCATCAATTTAGAGCTTTTCATTACAGTACTCCAATGTTGAGCCACCTTGCTACATATGAGAGTCACCTGGACATCTACTCGATCGACTTATAGTTATCCATCATATTCCATTGAGAGCCGATGTGTCCATTAACATGCACCATACTCCCCGACGAGTAACTATTGAATTTTATCCTGCTCCAAGAGTTTCTCCTTGCAAGCCCATTCCTGGTGCATTGAGATTTTTTACTGCAGATCATTAGCCATAAACTCTTCTACCACTTGTTGAGAGTTTATACAATCCATCGATCCCGCTATGACACACACAAGGCCCAATATTGTGGGAGTAAACATCGGAAGTCCACCACATCCGTTGGACCCAGTATACATTGAATGACTCATATTCACTTAAAGGGCTAAGCCTTGTAAGTGGTGAGCCACCCAATTAGATATGAAAGTCCAATACTTTTCTCTATGTTTCCAATGTGGGACTTAACATTTACACATGTTTTAATAGTCTCAAATTAGAATTTGAGATCTTCTTCAATTTGGTAGAAGGAGAGTGATGACTTGAAATGGCTTGATGTTCTATCAGAGCTTTGAAGCTTTGACCTAAAGAGGTGTCTTGCTTGATGAGAACTTGAAGGATTCTGAAGGAATTTGAAGCTTGATCTTCAGAGTTGTTTTAGTTTGGAGACTTGTGAGAGAGATCTCTGTGTGTTGTCCCTTTAAACGTTAGAATGAGAGCTTGACAACTTGACCCCAAATCAAACGATGGGACATTCTCCTTGATTTATGAAGAAGATGATAATTGCCTTGTTCGTTTCCCTATTTAGTTTTAGTTTTAGTTTCGATGACAACATCATTTTTCTCTCTTTATCTCTATCCACTCATTACACCTGCTGACATAATCAAAACTAAGCTAAACTATCTAACCAAGCACAGCCGATGTGGTTTGAATGTTCTTTAGAGCTTGAAACTTTGATGTCAAGAATCGTCTTGCTTGATGTTGGTTTATACGATTCTGAAATGTTCTGGAGGCTTCAATCTTCAGAGCTTTAATAGCTTGTGTGTTGGACGAAAGCTTGAATCTGTTGATGACTTCAAGGAATTTTGAAGGGCTTTGAGGCTTTGATCTTCAGAGCTCTGGAGCTTGAATATTGGATGCGAGCTTGAATTTGTAGATGACTTCAAGGAATTCTGAAGGGCTTTGAAGCTTTGACCTTCAGAGCTTTGATAGTTTGTATGTAAAATATGAGAGAGGACACCTTTATTTATAAGGATGGGAGATGGAGAGTGATAACAAAACTCCACATCTATCATATTAGTATCTTAATTTCTTTTATTTAATGTAAAAAAACTAATTATAATTTGATAATGATCCTTCATATTTATTTGAAGAGGAATAATTATACATGAGGAGAAATATTAAATTCACCAAATGGCTTAATTTGATTGGCTGAACTTGATAAATTAATAACTGTATCATTTTTACACGTCGCTCCATTTGACTGGTCCCTCCACATATTTTTTACTTTTGACTTATGGACACTTGACACCTTTTGATTGGCCATTTATTGTGCCCTATTTGTTAGGCCCTACAACACGTAACAATTCGTTATAGGCCTAAAATTTTGCATGCCTACATATCCCAAGCTCAGTAAGAAGTAATTTCTTTGTTCTAATCTTTCTTTTTGATCTGTTTGACCTCATTTCTCCAATTTTAACATGACCTTGTGGATTGATCTGTCTAATTTTAATATGGTTTTCCAATTTGAGGGCAATTAAAAGTTTGGATGCCGTATGTGCAATTTTTTAATAGTCCTGAAGCATTGCCAAGTGATGCTCCACAACCCTTTCCTGTCCCGCATTGGTGTGAGAGCCAATGGAGCCCATATCAAGGTTTAGTAGAAAGCGACCTCACCACGTGGCAGTATTAAATAGTTTTTGGCTCAACTAGGAATGTGCATTGGAATACTTTCCTGAATTGTTACATGTATTTTGATTGAGATTATTTACATGTTGATTATGAATATTTACACTAAGATAACGAGTTCTTCAAAAAAGTAGTAAGGACGGAGCCGACCTAATCTAAACTCGAGGTGCAACCACTTTAATCTTGGTACCCCTTATAATAATACCAACAAACGACCTGACTCTTTGTCTTGACTCTAGGAACTGCGCATATAGGTGCGTGTGGCTTGAGTAGTTTGGACTCTTGCTGAAAATGACCAACTTATATGCATAACAATTAAGGAAAGCGGTAAATATCCACATCATTCCTTTGTAAAACAATAAGTAAATATTAGCGCTGACTCGACTACTACATGTATCATAATGGTTGTTGGCAATACAACCCTATGCTGTTCGTCCGGACCACCACTGGACCAGCAATACTAGGAGCTCCAGAATTGTGCCGCTTGAGCTGGTCCGGACCTGAGATGCTGTGAACACTAAATTTGAAACCACACTCAACAGAAAATGCTTTGTCGAAGTACATTGCTTACCGCAAGCCCCGACTAAACTGACTCATGTTTAAAGTTGTAGAAAAGAATGGAGATTGAGAAGACAGGGTATGTAGTGAAGCATGAACTGCTTTTTGTGCTCCGAAAAGATGTCATGCTTCACGCAAAAATGCAAAGCCATAGAGATTTGTTCCAGGCAAAGCAAGCATAAATCCATTGGGGTATAATTACCCAATGCAAGACAAAGCGATAAACAATTAAAATTTGGACCCTTAACTAGGACCCTTAACGTATTTCACAATTATAATTACAAAGATAAGTCAACTTCAAATACCAAATTATTAGTGCTCAACAAATTAGGGTGAGTTTCCGAATGGATTTTATCAGATTTTATCAAAGATTTGATAAAATCAAGCCTTTGATTTTATCCATTCGGAAACTGAGTTGATAAAATCTTAGATTTTTGCATTCAAAGGCTTGATTTTATCAGATTTTATCAACTCAATTTCCGAATGGATAAAATCAAAGGCTTGATTTTATCAGATTTTGATAAAATCCATTCGGAAACTCACCCTAATAAGTAGTAAAATTTTAAAATTATGCATTACCACATAAATTTGAAACAATCATTACTCTTCTTACATTTGTTAGTGAGATATACATATAAATTATGCTCATGTAACAAATTTTTTACTTTTTTGAGGGACTGATGTTCATTGTATCTAAACTAGTGCATGCCCATGCCCGTGCCTGAAAGACAGCTTGAGCAATCGATGCACGTGCTTCTTACATTTGTTAGTGATATACATATAAATTATGCTCATGTAACTAATGTTTTAATTTTTTTGAGGGAGGTGATGTTCACTAAATCTAAACTAGTGTATACCCGTGCCCGTGCCTGAAAGGACAGCTTGAGCAATCGAATTTTAGAGAGGGAGAGGAGGTAGTGAGAGAAAATGTGGTTTGAGTTTCGAAAAGGGAAGAGAGAGAATGTGGATTGAAATTTTGGGTGTAGTGAGCCAGTGGATGAAAATGGTAGAGAGAGAGAGAGATAGAGAGACAGGGAGTGAGTTGGCAGAGTGAGAGGGATAAAAAATGTAATATGATGACTGAGACAAAAAAAATATGACTGGGACAAAAATTACTCTCCATTGTAATATGAATGTATCGATCCATAAATGAATGCAACGTAACTTTTTGCGCATCTATTTTAAACAAATTTTAGGGGCAAGGCGAAAGTCTTGCTCATCTTTACTCGAAGCTGGTCCTGCGATTTACTTTCAGAAGTTTACCGACAAAAGCATAAGAGCTAGCATAGGTTTGAATCAATTTAAGAGCCAGCATAAGTTAGGTTTCAATCAATTTACGAGCTAGCATAGGACTGAATTAACTTTTAGGTAGGATACTTTGACAATTACATTTACGTTCACATTTTCATATTATACTCTAATCTATATGCTTAGTCATGGGTCTATGCGATTATGTGTTGATCCTTTGGAGCACTTAATAAGTTTTCATTGTTGTATGTGTAGACGCGTAATACACATCTACTCTTTTAATTTCATCAAAATGAAGAAATGAATGACTGTTTGTCACGTGGTACTTCTTTTTTTACATATATATATATATATATATATATATATATATATATATATATAGGAAGCCGATTTACTAAGGACTCCTTCAAAACAAAATTTCGTGCGGACCTCACCGTTTTTCGACTTTCTGGATAAAATTTTGACGATCCGAACCGCTCAATGTTTTTAAAATGCATTTTCCAAGGTCCACGCGAAAAATCTTCAAAAAAAAAATACCCGAAAGGGCTAGATCGGGTCAGTTTTTGTTAAAAACGATATATATATATATATATATATATATGCCCAAAACTTCTAGTCCACTCCTCCCGGAAACAAGAAAAAGTGTGTTTTTTTTGTTTTGCAAATTGTATTTGGAAAATCCGAGCCGTCCAATGTTTTCAAAAGGTGTTTTCAAGGGTCCACGCAAGAAATCTTCCAAAAAAATAGGGAAGGATTGATCCAAAGCTAGTTTTTTGCAAAAATCGTAAATATAAAAATTTTTATTAAAATCGCTTTGGATCAAGCCCTTCCTATTTTTTTTTTTGAAGATTTCTCGAAGCATTCTCAAAAAACACCTTCTCAACACACGGGACGTGATCGGATCGTCAAAAAAATATTTGGATCGTGAGGTCCGGAAACGGGAAGACCGGACTAGAAGTGTTCCCTATATATATATATATATATATATATATATATATATATATATATATATATATATATATATATATAGAGAGAGAGAGAGAGAGAGAGAGAGAGAGAGAGAGAGAGAGGCACGATCTAGTCTGGGAGTCCCGGATCCGGGACTCCACCTTCCCGATATTTTTTTGACGATCCGAGCCGTCCAATATGTTCAAAAGGTGTTTTTAAGGGTCCTCGCGAGAAATCTTCAAAAAAAAAAATACCGGGAAGGGCTTGATCCAAGCAATTTTTCGCAAAACTATAAATGTACAATTTTTGCGAAAAACTGCTTGGATCAAGCTCTTCCCGGTATTTTTTTTTTGAAGATTTCTCTCCTACACCTTGGAAAACACCTTTTGAACACATTGGACGGCTCAGATTTTTCAAAAATAATTTTCAAAAGCATCAAAACAGCGAAAAGCCCTTCAATCCGGGATCCTTGACAGGATAATTCATATATATTAGACCAGATCTAGTTCGGGATCCCTAAGTCTGAGACTCATAGTTCCGGATCAAATTTTCATGATTTGAACCGTTCAATGTGTTTAAAACGTGTTTTTAATGGTCTCCGCGAGAAATCATCAAAAAAAGACTGGGAAGGGTTTGATCCGAACAGTTTTTCACAAAACTATATATGTAGAGTTTTTGTGAAAAAAATGCTCGGATCAAGATCTTCCAGGTAATTTTTTGGATGATTTCTTGCGGGAACACTTAAAAACAAATTTTAAACACATTGGACGGTTGGGATTATGCAAAAATAATTTTTAAAACCTTCAAAACACCCAAAAACCTTCAATCCGGAATCCTTGACTGGAACACCGGTGATATATATATATTCCAATCAGGGATTCCTGACTGGAGGATTTTTTGGTGTTTTGAATGTTTTAAAAATTATTTTTGCGAAATCTGAACCATCCAATGTGTTTAAAAGGTGGTTTTAAGGGGCCCCGTGAGAAGCAAAGAAAATACCGGAAAAACCTTGATCCGAGTAGTTTTTTACAAAAACTATACATATACAGTTTTGTGAAAAATCAAAGCAGACCGGCTAATTCAATCTTCAATTGGTTCACAGTCCAGTCCATCACAGATTGATAGCAAAACCGCTAGTTTTCACATTTCCGTAGTACCCAAAAAAAAAAAACCCGCTAGTTTTCAAAACTATCCTCCATTATGAAAACTACTTGGACCAGACGATTGAACCGTCAACCTAGGGTGGGTTCTGTTGTAAGCAAAACTTTCACAACCCTGAATTCCCATTTAATTTTAGCAACGTATCTTTTAGGACTTTTATTGAAAGTAAATTTGCTTTTAATAACTTTTAGTAATTAATTTCTAACAACGGACAATTGGCCAAGAGGCTAAGTTTGGGGCCTCTAATGGGTTTTTGTCTAGCCTAACTTATTTTAAGGTATCTAATACATAAATTATAAATTTTTGAAGGCTTAAGGACAATAATAAACAAAAATGCACTTAATGAACCCTTTTAATTCATGCACTCTTTAAAGTAAATAAAAAAAACCCCGACATCAAGACTAGACTTTTGCGTCGGACAAAAAAGAAAAACCCGAACCATTCTATTCGTACAAATGGCAATGCACCGATCATGTACCGATGGGCTATGGGAACCCACTTTTGGTTCCCATACGGCCAATCTGAGCCGTTCAATCATCTCAAAATCAAATTCCTTTCTTGAACGAAATGGGGTGATTTTGGATCGAGCACTTAGGGGCGTCCGATCGACTTGATCTCTAATAGGGCCCTTCGGAATTTGATTTTGAGATGATGGAACGGCTCGGATCAGCCGTGTATGACCCAAAAGTGGGTCCCCGTAGCCCATCGGTACATAATCGGTGCGTTGCCATCTGTTCTAGTGGAATTTCCGCCCCAAGAATACCAGACTTTGTGTTTCAAGACTTTTTTGATGAGAGAGAAACAGGATAGGTGGATATTTTGATGGGACATCAAGACTTTTGTTTTTCTCTCTCTCTCTCTCCTCCGGGGTATTAATTTGGGGCGTGAGACAATTGATTCCTCTCTCTTTAATTTTGGGAGTGATTTCAATTTTAGGAGGTTTAGGCTCTTTGGGGTAGGGTATAGTGGTTTATAATTTTCGGGTTTAGGCTATCATACGGTTTCATAAGGTTTTAAAAGTTTATGGACTTTCATTGCATTTTGAAGATTTAGGCACTTGCATACGGTTTTGGGTGTTTAAGTACTTTTATAAGATTTTGGGGTTTAGAAACTTTTATGAACCTAGCAAGGGCATTTTGGAATGTGGGGTAATTTGTCCTCTTGACATTAAGTAATTAGTTTGTGTCCTATTTGCATGATTATCCATATATCATGCCTTTATCAAAGAAAGAGTCATTTGAAAATGTGAAACTCGGCCGGTTAACTGAACCGGAACGAAATTGTCGTTGGTATAAAAACTTTACAACTGCCTCATAAATGCAACTTTACATCTGCCTCATATTTAAAATGGCAAAACTTTACGGTTTAGAAGTTCCAATTTTATCATCGGTCCAAATTTTGTCGGACGTCGATCCCCGAAGGGACCAGTTAAGGGACCAAAACTTTATGACTGACTCATAAATGTCCTACACATCAGTTGTGCTATGCCTTGTACTGTAAAATGCCATACCAGTTCTGCAACCCAATTACAGCCGTTAATAAGGTTCTATTATAGATGCAAGCGTGGCTGCTTGCCTGCTTATTTTTAGCCCATGAGGGAGTCGTAGGAAAAAACTTACACTACGTCTCTTTCACTTCGAAAGTGAAAGATACATGCACATTCTCTTTTTTTTTTTTTAAATATATTTTTTAATATTCCAGTTTATAGTTTGTTTCACACTAATGATATATTCATTGATTAATAATGACATCACGGTTCAATTCCGGTTCAACCATAGTTGAACTGGTGACCCATCCATCCATTTTAGGACCCGCCCAATACAAATTGAGCACGCCAAAATTTCGCCCCAAGCCATTAACGAGGAAAACATTGCTCGCCCATTGTGAGTTCATTAGTGAGGAATTATTTCGTCGTCTAATTCGGTCAAGTAAAATAATGTAAAAAGAAATTTCGGTCCATACAAATTAACGAGGAAAACATTTCCTCGCCCATTGTGAGCTCATTAGTGAGGAATTATTTTGTCGTCCAATTTGGCCAAGTAAAACAATGTAAAAAAAAAAAAAACAATTTCGGTCCATAAAAATTAACGAGGAAAATATTTCATCGCCCATTGTGAGTTCATTAGTGAGGGATTATTTCGTCGTCCAATTCAGCCAAGTAAAATAATGTAAAAAGAAATTTTGGTCCATACAAATTAACGAGGAAAACATTTCCTCGCCCATTGTGTGTTCATTAGTGAGGAATTATTTCGTCGTCCAATTCGGCCAAGTAAAATAATGTGAAAATAAATTTCGGTCCGTACAAATGAACGAGGAAACATTTTCCTCGCCCAAGGTGAGTTTTTCAGTGAGGAATCATTTCGTCATCCAACGGATTTCAAGGTTTCGCGTGCCCAGGGACGGTAGGGAGGGAGCATATTAGCGAGGAAAATTATTATTTTCTCGCTTAAACTTTCGTTTCTCCACTCTTTTAGAGACAAAATAATAATTTTCCTCGCCCATTTAGTAATTTTAGAGAGAAAATAAAATTTCCTCACCTTAAATTTGTTTTCGCCATAAATTAGTGATGTAATATGATTTTCCTCACAAAAAAGACATAATTGGAGATGAATTTTGTTTTCCTCACCAGCATTTCCTCACAGACTATCACTTTTCTTGTAGTGACATATATTAGTTGTTCAGTAAGAGTTTCAAAAATGCCATGTGCTGTAGTGGCAATATGCTTTGATTAACATTTGGACTCAAAAGTCGCGAGTTCCAATCTTAGCGCTGGCAGTGGTTTAGCATTTTATTTTTTGGTACAAGTTTGAATTATATTAGTGTTAGAAATGAAGATGGGGAGTATCGAACTCAAGAACTGAAGGTATTACCGTTGAGCCAATGAAGTCTCACATGCAAATGAATTGGCATACATAATATTTAATATATCCCACGATTTGGGGGCCTTATTATTGAGCTGAAAACTGAAGGCCCTAAGCGGCCGCCTTGTCAGCCTATTTCCAGGGCTGGCTCTGACCAGAAGAGTGGCAGCATGGAGAGGGACATCGCCAGCGGAGACGGTAGCGAAAAACGGCAAAACAAGTACAAGGGGGTGTGAGGTGAGGATTTGGAAGAAAGATGCAGTTGAAACTCTCCTATTTAGATTGATGTGCTGCAAAACCATTTTCTTGTAAATGAGATTTGCTATTTCCATGCTTGTGTTTTAAATGATTGTCTAGTTTTTGGGTGAGTGTGAAGTGGAATTGTGTCTGTACGTATAAATGTCCAGTGAGTTAGTAATATTAGGGTCGGAGAAATTAGGGTTAGATGTTGGGAGAGGAGGGGGATAGAGGAAGAAGAAGAAGAAGAGAATTTGGGAAAGAGGGATTAGAGAAAATTAACCCCATTTATTCCCACTCAGCAACTTAAAAGATCTGTTAGTACAAATCAGCAAAAGTCTATTACTAATTTAACGGATTTTGACACTAGGGGGTTAATTGAATAATGGCTTCATGATTTAGGAGTCCAATTAAAGTTTGTTAAGTTTATGTGTATATTAAACATTGAGGTAAAAGTTTGGGGTTTTTTTTTTGAATTTTTTTCCTTTATTCTATACTCGATGAGTACGAATATGCAATCATCTGTTTTTACGTGAAAGGAAGACTATGAATTGGTAATGTCGATATTACGTACACAAATCTTGTATATAGAAGGAGTACATCTAGGGGTGAGGATGGACCGAATTGATCCAATTTCATCAAAACTCAAGAACTAACTTACATTTTACGGTCTTTTTGTTCACCGTAAGAACTTTTGATCAACTTGGTAAAGCCGTAAAGCACTTAAAATCCCTGTCCGTGAGCGCACGCAATCAATAAATCTTTCTCATTGTGGGGCCAACTTAGAGGTCTGCTGCAAATAATCAAACCCAGCCCGTTGATTATTTTTACATTTTTTTATAGTTCACCTGTAAATATTTCAGCTCTATTCAATAAGTTTAAGTGCATGATCGAATGTTCGCTTTTTTATTCAGAATTAACGAAACACTGTACAATTAAATCAAACACTTTCATTTACTTAATTAACCCTATGCTAGCAAATTGATTGAATCCTAACAATGTCCCAGCTCTTAAATTGATTCAAACCTATGCTAGCCCTTATTGGTAAATCTCTGAAAGTGAATCGCAATACCAGCTTTGAGTAAAGACCAGCTAGACGGCCTTGTACCTCTAAAATTTGTTTAAAATATTGGTTTTGTTCGGTTTGAGTTTTGAGGGAGAGTTTTGGGGATAATGAGTAGAGAGAGAGAGAGAGATAGAAAGAAAATTTTATTGAGGACCGTGCAGTGTGAGTTTTGAGACCTAAACCGAACAAGGTGTAAGTGTCATAAAAGTCACGTAACATTCATTTATGGATTTATACACGTAGATACTCCCTCCATCCCAATTAATTGTTTTCTACGGTTATGCGTCCTTTTTTAAAACTCTTGTAGTTTTCATTATATAATGTATTTTATAATGCAATATGGTTATTATTTGATAGATCTCAATTAGTTCTATTAGAAATTTGTTTTAAGAACTTTGAAAACATTATAAATAAAAAGATATAAACTTTTGAAAATGACACGAATATTCATAGGGATTCATCCCGGGCTCCGCTCCGACATTTTTCCAAATCTTCTAAAAATGATTTTCTACGTCACCCAAACTCGCTTCATCCCCCGAAATTGATCAGGAAATGTTTTGAGGCAGTTTTCAAAATGGCCCAGAAACCAATTTTTTCAACTTTCTCATAAAAGACCTATAGAGTCTCCAAAACTTATTTTCATCAGTCTCAAAACAATACCAAAAATATCTGGGGGTCCGCCGGTAGCTATTTTTCAGACTCTAGGCAGAAATTTTCAAATTTTTTTCTCAAATACCCTCGGAGTCTTGTGTATTCGTTTTTAATCTCTAAACTGTACCGGAAGCATCTTGGTGAAGACACTCCAATTTTGATTATGCGTGAATCCTGAGTAGTAGTCTAGATGTGTCCCTAATGATGAAAATTATTAAAGACACTACGAGATTACTTCATTTTGAATTGTAATAATTTGGACTTGTCCATTTCTAGACCCATACAAAAGGGCCCAAGAACAATAAAACATTTCCAATTCTCACGTTACCAAGCCCAGCAAATAAGCCTAGTTCTTACCCGTACAAAAGCCCACTGACCACATCCAATTTCTGGGCCGAAACGTCACCCTGCAGCCGCAAGGTCTCAGAACCACCGATATTACTTACACAGGAGTGTGGGCCTCTACACTGTACAGTTGGTTGGGAGTAGTGATACATACACATACTCCAAACCACACTCTCCCACAACCCGGCCACTGTTCACCTGGGCCCCCACGTGAGTCCCACCCACTTGGCCCCCGAAATTTATAATAATAAAAAAAAACGAAAATTTTGAAAAACCCCCAAATCTGCCCTTCACCAGCGAGAGAGAGACAGAAGAGAGAAGAAGATCGCGGGCAGTGAGAGAGAGACAGAAGAGAGAAGAAGATCGCGTCCCACCCCGACCGTGGACTGCCCTTCACCGGCGATTCGAAGCTTTTCGGAGTTGAAGACGGAGGTCTGAACAGTGGCCGGAACTGGAAGCTTCTTCTTCGTGGGTGTGGAACGCGATGGTGGTGTGGTGGTCGTCACCGGTGGTAGCGATCTTCATCATCTTCTTCGGGGAAGGGGAAAGGTCGTGGACGGGGTTGGGTCGATGGTGGTGGTCGACCGAAATCGTCTTCCTCTCGTCTCCCTCACGGCGCAAACCCCCTCCGGCCAATCTGGGTTTCTCAAAATTTTCGTTTTTTTTTTTTTAAAAAATTTCGGGGGCCAAGTGGGTGGGACCCACGTGGGGGCCCAGGTGAACAGTGGCCGGGGTGTGAGAGAGTGTGGTTTGGAGTATGTGTATGTATCATTTCTCGTTGGGAAGCCCACCCCTGAAGACACAAGTCCAAACCTTACGGACGCAAGGTCGGTTTCAATGAATCCTCATCTGATTTCTGGTGGGTGTTTATTGCTGGAAGGTTCATTTGTGCCTATAAGAGGTGGCCAAGCTTTACTTCTTAAACAGAACGACGATCCCAATTAAAAAATCATCAAGAAACCTTGCCAAAATCCCATTTCCTCGGTGTTGCACCCAGGATTTCAAAAGTGCAGGATCTCACAAAGCCAATTGATTTTATGAAGGGCTTCATTAAAAGTCTTTTATAGTATTCGACCTCACACATGCAAGTATTTTTTAGAGTGGTCGTAAGAAGTGACATTATGGAACCAAATCCATAGAGTTTTTAGAGCAGTCGTAGAGAGTGACATTGTGTAACCAAATCCATGGAGGCACTCCGGGCCCAACAATCCCTCCCTCATGACGACGCTCCTGCGACTCGAACCCATGACTTCCTAACTCTAATACTACTTGTCGGACCATTTTTTCACCATCTCTCCTAAAACCAATTGGTGGTAGGGAGACTTTCAATTAAGTCTTTTATGGCATTCAACCTTGTACCCACAAGTCATTTTTTAGAGCAGTCACAGAGAGTGACAATGTGCAACCAAATCCATTGGGGCAATCCAAGCTCAACAATAGTTTTAGAGAATAAAAATGAACACAAAAAACTCTGTTGATCATTTGGTAAAAAGCTGAATTTTGCCGCTGGGAGCCTAAAAAAGACAGCCTGTGAGTCCCGGGGATAACTTCGGTATAATTTTGAGACTGAAAATAAGATTTCGAGGCACAGAGAGTAATTAGGTATATCCTTTGTTTTGTCACCCTTGCATGCGTTTAATTCCAATTTCTATCTGATATTGGGTGCAATGTGTATTTTTGTTGGATCTAAGGTAATCAGAGCAAAAAAGCGTATCTAAAGCTCCCAATAAGCCCTTGAGAAATCCGAAAGTATTTGAGCATGCTAGAAGGAAAGAGGAAGCCCTTCTCGAGTACAAGATAAATTGTTCTAAGCATTGGAGGAAGACTCGGGACTTGCCGAGGGCCAAAAGATGAAGAGGATGAGGTTTTTGAACACAGCAACAAAGTGTATTGATAGTTTGATACACCATTTCGGGTGCATCAATACCTAAGCTCCAAAATTCTAGAGACAAGGTGTATTGATACAACTGTTGTGCGCTAAATTTTAATGGCAAACTTCTAATTCTTTTATAAGGGGGTATATATACCAACCTTAGCCCGATTTTAGGGTACTGCTACTTTAGCACTTTCTCTATCTAACCCATTGTAGCTCTCCCTTAAAACCTTAAGCTTTTGGCAAATTTTAGGGTAGTTTCTCTTGGATTCAAGGCTAAGTCCTTCATTAATATTGTAAGTCCACCTTTAAATTATATAGATCTTCAGTTTATTTGAGTAAAAGTTATGTTTCGCATTTCCTTCTCAATTCTCTTGTTGTTTACGCCCACCATGAGTGAGTAGTGATGAAGTCTTGGTCATGGGATTGATTTGTGTGGGTTTGGCTTCTCATGAAATAATCAATGCTTGTTTATGGATGGTTAGGGTTAATCTCTTTGATTATGTATAGGCAAAGATTTGATCTCTTCCCACATATAATGCTTAGAGATATGTCACTCTAAATATTTGACAAAATGTCTCAAAGTAATCTTCTCCATTTTTTAACACATCTTTAAAAGTAAAATAATTTTATTGTCAAATCTTCTGATTGAGAACCCTAGTCTTGTCTCTCAACCAAATTATCAATAAGAAGAGTAAACTAACTTTTAAGCCTTGGATGTTGATTAATCCCTAGACTAATTTCTAGTAAAATTTCATTTTCTAATCAAGTTAAGAGGTAGAAAAGAGAATTCCACGCTAAAGGTTGGCCAAAACCCACTCATAAAGCAACCTCCCAATTTGCAAACCACCTCCAATGGAAATCGCCCCCGCTCTTACCAAGTTATTATGTTTTCAATGAACTAGCCCTATGCTTAAGGCGACACTACTGCAATACATTGCTAGATCGCAAGCACAAAACCAAAATGAAATAGCCCAAATTACACTAGAAAACAGGACCAAAAAGACTCCATCTCATGTCTTATTAAATTTACAGTCAATATGAGATGTTACTGTGACGTTGAAACCAATTCGAAAAAAACAAAATTGAAACCAATTCAATTCGGAAAAAAAAAAACAAAATTGATGGAGTAGCCATGAAAGGTTTTTCAGAAGCTCATTAGAAACTGGGCACTTGGCATTTGACCATCGAAGGTGATGGTGATGCGGAGGCAAAAACAAGAACCAACCGACTCAAAAGAAAACGACCGAAATCTAGGGAAAATTTTTGCTCCATATATCAACACTGCAATTGGTGAAACCCAGTTGCTTCCCAGTTCATATCAATACATCGCCTACGCTTGATTTTTGTCAACCAATACTCGAATTTGTGATTGATAGATAAACTACCCTTCTAGTCCCCATCTCCGCCACGAAACCCCTCGAGCTGGCACCACTCACCGTCTGCAACTCCCACCGTCGGTGCTTTGCTGAAATCTCTCTCTCTATCTCTCTCTCTCTCTCTCTCTCTCTCTCGGTCGGATTTCGTGATTTGGGTGTTTTTTTATGTTAGGGTCTTTTTGGAAGGAGGAAACCCGCATTTTATTCAGTTTGAGTATCAAGACCCATCCTACACGGTCTTTAATAAATTTTTATTTCTATTTCTATTTACTTATTACTCCCAGAATCCTTTTTCAAAATTCAAACCAAACAAATCTCTTGACTCTTCTACAGGAAAAATTGATATCATTATTATGATATTGACCCCTATAGTATGTCCTCCTCACAAAAGGTCCCTTCAGAAATTTTGACACTACAAAAAGCAGAAGTAAAGACAAAAAAGTGTAAATACTAACCAGAAAATAGTGGGAGGCTGAGGGGTGTTTGGCTCCTTGCTTTTCACATTTTCAATTTCATGTTTCTTGGTTTTGGTTTTTTTGGGAGAGGTGAAAGCAAAGTCAATCTCCCAAAACTCATTCTCCAATTTGATAAAAAGAGAATAGAAGTTAAAAATAGGTTGGAAAAAACTTTTTGACTTCTCAACTGCCAATTTTCCAATTTTTATTAACAAATTAAAGGGCTAGCTACAAAATGTACTCTACACATATCTCCAAAATACTACTGTTGAAAAATTCATTCTACATATTTTTCATGAACACTTTTACCAGATTCAAAATATATTCTGAGTATAATAAAAAAAAAGGCCAAAAAACCAAAGAAATAAAAAGTTAAAAATAAGACTCAAACATCCATTGAACTTTTATTTATTATTGATATACCCGTACAAGAGGAAATTCTTGTAAAGCTGCATAAACTTAACAAGATAGATATAGTGAAGTACATATCTCCAGATCCAAAAAAAAAAAAGTATACCGTTTGCAATGGTCCCCAATCCTTGTAACTAAAATTAGTTATAGGCATCTCTCTGCGTTTCGCCACCGTTGATTTGATCATAAATAATACTTTTAGACAAATCAGCCAAAGGAAAGGCTGGAGACGACGTCTCAAGATCTCTGTTGGTTCCAACATTTTGTTGTTTCTGCTCCTCTGGGACTTTGTTGCAGTACTTGTAGAATATGTACAGAATCATTTGAACTATCCCAAAAGCAAATCCAAGAATGTTTGGAAGCTACACATAATACAAAAAATGATTAAGGAATTAGAAACATCAATCAAGCTTTATATTTGTTTTTCCAGGTAATGATAAAGGTTGGGATCATGCAATCGAAACTAAGATTTACTGTTGTAAATTAAGCAATATTAACATTGATTTTGGTGTGGTCGAATGTGGTGTGGGAGATATTGACTCACATAGATGTAGTAGTCCTTTACTAGTAGTCCATAAAAGAACCACGCAACAGCATTGAGTGTGAGAAAAAACGATAACGAGAATGGCATGAACTCCACACTTTTTGTACGTATGACCTTTCTCTGCAATGTAAAACAACAAAGTTGACATGAGATATGGTTACTATTTCCTTGTTGCAACATGGTTGGCAAGTAGTATTCTTACCATAATGCTCAAAGGTGCCACAAACACACCTACTCCAAAAGAAAGACCAATCCATCCAAGTAGCCGGACTCGGTTGGATCCTTTTGTTAAGAAATAGGAGCAAACGAGAATCAACGAAAATCCCCCAAGGTTGAAGAGAGCGAGTATCTTCAAAGTCGTCATCTGCACTAACATTAGCCCTCCGAATTTTAATTCGAAATTAAGTGGAGAATCGAAATAAATAAATTTCGAGGGCGATATAACCCCCCTTTAGCATACCCTGGCTTTCTTTGATGCATATGCTATGTAGATTGCGATGTAAGTTATCTCTAGAACACAACCAATCGAGTTGATCGTGATAAGAGGCATAGCATGGGTCTTGACTAATGCGTAGTATATCCACAACATACAACTAAAAAGCGCAACCAAATATGGAATTGATTGATATCCTTGGGCAGATTTCTTCTTAACAATCTCATAAAATGTCGGTCTGCAAAGTAACAAAAGTGCATTTTCACATTAGTTGAACATATGACCCAGCAAATCGAACATTATCAAAAATCAAGGAAGAACAATGGATAAACTTACATCGGGGCAAGAAATACCATGAAGGATATAATGTTACCTACGAAAGTGTTTTTAAGAGGAAAGAGTGAGTTCTTGACGTAATAGCCAATAGAGTCTTCCAAGTTCCAACAAATTAAGATGTAGGTGAAAAGTAAGAAAGAAAAGAAAATATTGAATTAGGAGAGTAATAGTTACACATGGAGGAACAATTTTCATGTATCCCCAAATTTAATTTGCTCAATTTTTTAATTTATCTATGGATAACATTGTATTGAAGTTGTCGATCATTATTGTTGTATCGGTAATTTCTCATCGAATTTATTTCCCCTGGAAGTCTGATAAAAGGAAGATTGCACACACACATCGTGTATCTTTCCATTTCCGATGGGTAAACTGCCTGGAAAAGAAGATGACGATAATTTTTCACCTCGATCTGCGAAAAAATGGTAGGATAAAAAACTAGGACATTTTTGTTTTGGTTTTTGTTTCTTTTGTCAAGGTTATGTCCCGGTCATCCTATATCGATTGGTTTTATTTCAATGAAAGGTAATTTAACCCACACACACAAAAAATTACTAGCACATGTTTGGCATGACAAAAGAGGAAGAAACTAATTGTAAATGAGAAATAAACTCACCTAAAAGTCCACAGATAAAAACCCAAGGATTGTGCATGGATAAGGGTTTGAGCTGTTTTCCCTCGGGATTTCTACTAGCAAATTGTGGACAAGTTCCTAGCACAGCCTTGTTGTTGGTCTACCTCGGACAGGGGTGTCATTAGTCTAGATTTTGATAGTTTGAGTCCTTCCCTGTTGTTTGTGATGAAATCTGTATTGCCCTCGGACATTTTCCTTGAATGGAATTGACATGTTCAAAAAAAAAAAAACATGGCCATGCCTCTCTTTCACACGCAAAGGGTGGAAGAGATTGAGGGAAACAGGTACTTAATTAAGGGCACCCTAGCTTACTGTAATCTTTGAATTAGCAATGATATAATACTCAGAGCTTAAGGGCATTATATATATACATAGTGTGAAAGATTATTGTTACAATTCTTAATGAATCTTACCAAAAAACAAGTACCGAACTTTCTAACATAAAAGATGAGAATTCTCTGGTGAGAAGATGCCGTATGGAAGCAACTCAAACCCAAATGTATGATCTGAATGAGTAAAGTGTTTGGTAATTAAATTGTTAAAGCTTTATAGACACTCGAGCTGTCTTTTAATTAGAAATTGCTGTTAAAGTATAATTAATGAGACAAAATCAAATGATGAGTTAAAAGGAAATTAGAGAATAAGAAGATATCTCCCAATCTTTACCAGCTTGCTTAAGTAAAATAGAGTTTATGTTGTGAATGTCAAAGAAAAATAAAGAATAAGAAGATATGTCCCAATCTTTACGAGCTTGCTTAAGTAAAATAGAGTTTATGTTGCAAATGTCAAAGAAAAATAAAGAAGAAGAATATATCAACAACAACAATAACATAACTCATTTAGTTCCCAATCATTGAAGATATAAGTGGAATGATTGGAGACAGACTTAACATTTGGCAATATGCATAAAGTAGCTTCTCTCAGAATACCACTAAAATAGTTGCCCCCCTAATCTTTAAGAACCGATGAGCTACAAGGATATTTTGATATAGAATCATACCTCCAAATCAAAGCGAAAAGGCATCAGAGGCTTAGAGACCCAAATCATTTTTATGTTTATTATCATGCTTTCTTCATTCATGATCCAGAACATCTCACTAATGAACACACAAAAAGAAAATATCTGATCTTAGTTTAATTGTTAACTTCATAGCTTTTATCCCAAGCTCTGTACGAAGTAATTTCTTCTTTCTAATCCTTCTTTTTGCATCTATTCAACCTCATTTGCAATTTTAATATGGCTTCATGGATTGATCTCTCAAATTTAATATGGCTTTCAAATTTTGAGACAATTAATCAGGTGCATGCCGTATATGAGCAATAATTTAGTAAGAGTCCTGGATAACTGTCAAGTGGCGCTCCACGACCCTTTCCCATCACACATTGGTGTGAGAGAAACACACTTTATGATGGAGCCCATATCAATGTCTGGTAGAGGGAAAGGCCCTAGAGCACCACGTCGTAGTACTCAAAAGCATTAAATAGTTTTTGGCTCAAATAGGAATGTGTATTGGGATACTTCCCTTTATTTTTTACAAGTATTTTGATTGAGATTCATTTCAAGAGAAATGTTATTTTCATACGTTTTGATTATGAATATTTTTACAATGATAATGAGTTTTTAAAAAAGTAGTAAAGGTCCGGGCTGACCTAATCTAAACTCGAGGTGCAGCCGCTTTAGTCCCCAAAAATTTACAAATTTTTAGGAACCCCTTCTACTTTTGTAGCCATTACAGTAGACAGGTCCGACCCTAAATTTTTAAGGGCTTAAAGCGAGATAATGAAAAAATGGGCCCTTTACGAATTCTTAAGATAGGCATAAAATAAAAATAATAAAAAACTTCCCCCCCCAAAAAAAAAAAAAAAAAGAAAAAAAGAAGAGAATTAGTAAGAAACAATACCAAATATAATAACTGACTATTTCCATATTTCAAGAGCATCATTTAAATGTCACTAATCCAAAAAATAATTGGTTCAAATGCATCACTTGAATGTCACCCTTATTTTAGTTTTAGCAGCAAAATTACTAATGATATCCGCACAATCAATCTTATCTACCATCGCATGTTTAATGGATAAGATGGATACTCCATTCAACGTTTCTTGTGAGATAGTTGAGTGAAGCTGCTTCTTAATTAATTAGTGTCAACTTCGAAAACCTTCTTTCTCCGGAAATACCCGTAACAAGAATAGTCAATGATAGTCAATACACAATCCATATATTTGGATAACAACCTCCATCAATTTTAAATGATTGAGCCCGCACTTCAATTGGTTTGAGCACTTTCAATACCTAAAATGAGTGTTGAGGTTTGTGAGATAGAATAGGCAAGCTCTAATCGAGCCAAAAACATTCCAAAATCTCACTCTTTTCTTCGTCTTCTCCAATCTCCAACCTCGAGGTCTCCAATTTCAAAAGGGAAAGTAATTTTTTAGGGACAAAATCATTCCTAAAAATTAGCCATTTTCTACGGGCCTAAAGCCCGGGTACCTTTAGCTCAGGGCCGGTATTGAGAGTAGACTAACAAAAAGAATATTTAATCTTCACTTTAGGCCCCCAAAAGTCATGGCCAACCTTATCGCGGCACCACAAGAACTCTTTTTTCGAAGAGCTCCGGTGCAACTGTTATTTTTTCTTCAGGCGTTTCTTTTGGATAACAAGAGTTTAGGCCAGTTTTCAGTTTTCACGCATTTCAATTGGTCCTGGGATTTACTGTGTAAGTTTATGACTATACAAGCTTTTAAGGGGATCCAAGGTTTGAAATCTTTTAGAGATTCAACCTTGTGAACTCTTGGTTGTTTAAGCAAATTATTTGAGGGCCGTGCCGGAAAATCTTGCTTGTTTTTACCCAAGGTTGGTACTGCAATTCACTTTCGGAGATTTACGAACAAGGGCATAAGAGCTCGTTAATTTGAATTAACTTGAGAGAATATGTTGACCGCTATAATAATTAAGTTTAATTATTTATCTTTTTTAATACCTTGAAGTTATTGTACATACGTTAATGGTTAACAATGTAATAGTCAACGCTTACTGTTTAGTGCTCTTAGAGAACTGTAACGTAGTACTCCAAGAGTCTCTAACACATTCACGTGAGATTTACACACTTAGTCATGGGTCTGTGCGAATGTGTACTAGAAGCCTTTGGAGCACATAAAAGGTTTTCATGGCTGTATGCGTAGACGTATAATTCCATACATACTCTTTCAGTTTCATGAAAATGAGGAAGTGAATGCTTGTTTGACACGTGACACTCCAGTGTTCATTTTTACCATACATTCGTATAATCTGCTCACAAAGTATTTGACTCTCACACTAATGTGTAGCGTATTTGACTCTCACACTAATTTGTAGCGAGAAAAGACCGTAGAGCACCAACCTGACGGGGGGGCAATGAGTAATCACTTGTTTGTCAAATCGTTCTCCTTTTGGCCTTGCAGTAAAGAAGAAAAGCAGGAATTGGGGGGTTTCGGCTGGAGTGTACGTATTTGGTATTTTTACAATTGGACAAATTAGCTAAGCAGCAATGCACCCACAAATACCATTAATTGCACCCAGTGTGTTTGGTTCCTTTCTTTGCACGCAACCTGGGGACAGATCATCTCTTTTTATAACGTGAAAGGAAACCATGAATTGGTAATGTCAGATTTTATCATTTTTTTTAGGAGCCAGAATTTTCATTTTTTTGTTAAACTTTAATGAGGAATACGGAAACGGGTGGTTCGAATTACCTTTAGCAAACTTTTATCGAATCAGATCTTTTAGTGGATGGATTACATACTCTGGCTGCCTGGCATGCACTTGAATAGCAACAATCTTCTGCGATGGAATGATACTACGAGGTTCGAGTATTACCCTCTATTCCACGGTGCAAAAGTTTCGAATCGCTCTTTAATGACGGAGAGAGAAAACAAGGGAGAGAGTTTTCTAGAACTCAATAACTGATAATCTTGTATCCATATATTATGAATATGCTACAGGAATTATATAGAATGAGCATCATAGGTGTTTTAGAAGTCTTATAATCGTAAGAGTTTAGGATTACTTCAACTTCTCCTATCTTATCTCCAACACAAGATAGAACTCTATATTAAATGGATCACCGGGCCATGCCCACATGGGCAACCCGAATTGGTCCCGGACCCAGCCCAAATTCCAACAATTTCATTGTAAAAGTTGAAATCCAGTAGAAACACACATACAGTGCAAGGGAATTGACTTAAACGGGGTGGGGGAAGGGATCACTGCAATACGGAAAATACCAACAACAACGTATACATATACTGGAGTACGTATCTTGAATATGTCAATCACCCCGAATCATAAAAAAGTTACAGCTATCCACTTAATTAAATCAGAAAATTGTATTCCAAGCTATCATATATATAAATAGATATTGATAAGGAGGGGCACCATATGATTCTTATCGTCTCATTAGGAAAACAATATTTATTCTTTTTGTATAGAAATTCTACGATACGATAGCATATCCAACGATATATATGTGTTTCCTGATTCAATACGTATCCTAGGATTACTTAATTGAAGAAATTCAAACATTATTGTAAGAAGTATATAGAACCTCAATGTAGGGCTTGAATACAAGAAAAATCATATTTCGATAGCATTTTGGGAACATATTACTCTACTAGGGATGTTCTTTTCTGTCATTGACTAAGGTAACAGGAAACGTCAATCTGATAAACTTTGCAACTTAAAAACTTAGTTTGTTAGTTTTATTAGGTATTGTTAATTTACACCCATTTTTGACATTTTTGGCAAAAACCATAAAATTAACAAAATGATAAGTGAGCCCGGTTCATGGTCAACAAAAAGTCAAAATCCAAAGGGTTAGCATTGTTAGTCAACAAGAAAGTCAAAGTTGATCGACTCGAAGTGTTAAAAGATCAATGGTGGAGAGACCAATTGCAACATCACAAGGGAACATTCAATCTACCATTGAGCGACAAACTTCTATATTTCAGGGTATGGTCATATTCCTTAAGGTCCTCAGGGTATATCTAGGGAATATTCTTTGTATTTTCTTGGATTTTATGCATTAGAAGGGTAAATATACAAGGATTTGGTCATGAGTGCCATGTGGTACTTAATTAACCAAGTTAAAGTTGAAGATGCTCAAAGAGATTAGCAAAATCGGGCAATAGGCCCTTAAAAATAGGAAGCATTCAAGTTTTTGACCAATTCTTTGAGCCACGTGGCAGCCATTAGGGTTATTCGGTTTGTAATCAACGTCCACAATAAATATGAGTTCCCAGCAGTAAAAGGAAGTGGTTTGGAGACGTAGGACACGTGTCACATTCTCAGGGTCATATTCGGGGGACAACTGTCAATTTTTCAGGGTATTATAGAGGGAATTTCCTCCATTATTTGATATTTCCAATGGCTACAATGGTGGTTTTGCTACATGAAAGTTAAGTAATCCGTGAATATAGCCAAAATGGTTCATGCACAGGAGGAAATGTGTATAGGCCATCAAAAATAGGAGTTACGTCCATTTTTTGCAGTTATAAAAGGTACACGTGGCGGCAATTAGGGTCTTTGCTGCGAATATCAAAGGCTGGGCATATTGAGATTTTTTGAACAAGTAGGAGCAATTTTAGAAGAATTCGGGACATGACCTACTTGGCACACTTTCAGGGCATTGTTGTGTTGTTTTTTAGGGTCTTCACTACTATAAAAAGGGAAAAACAGGGCAAAGCCAATGGCTCCACACCTCAAGACTAAATGTCTCTTCATTTATTATAATTTTTTTTTAGCTTTCTCTATATTCCAAGCTTCTATTTACGACATTGGTAAGCTTTTATCCCTTTTATGTTCAAGATACCACAACTTCGATGTTGTGATGACGATAATGGAAAATCTAGAGTATTTTCCATCTTTATGGTGTTACAAGGTTCTAGCACTGGCTCGTACTTTTCATAAGTGGCAAGCTTTTGATTCTGATATTCGCAAGCTTTTATCTCTATGTTATCACTTTATTTCCGATAATATAAAGTGATGTTGGTTTGTTTCTTGTCTCCATATGATAATTCAATTCACTGTATTTGAAGTTCTTATCGTACAAGGCAACCTCGGATTACTTTTACAACCTTCCCAAAGGGTTTGTAACACAATCATTCGTTAAGAAGTCAAAATTACGCTCTATAGCCTTATTTACGGTTAGACCACATGGCACGCCCTACATCCATATACTCACCATTCCCTGCCTAAGAGAGTGACTGTACCCTGTGCATTTTCTAGGGAATCCATATGGCATTTTCTCGAGAAACATCTAGTATAAATAATTTGTAATTGTACATTAATTAGCAATATGTATCCTGATACGATTTATAAAACAAGAAAAAATGATACACAATATGTAGCTTGATTTCAAAACCTTAAATTCCCATGAAGCAATATACAAACTGGTCTGATCGTTTCTGGAACCGCAAATATACATAGAACTTCGGACCGACTCATCTTAAAGTTCCATGTCCAAACCTAGCTATTAAAAGAACGTAACTAAACCGTCAAATCGGATTCACGAATTGACGGTATTTTTATTCACTCTTAAGTAAAAAGTTATGAATAATTAATCGGGTTAATTACTTAAAGTCTCACGTTCCATTGTGATTTAGATCTTGTTTAACAACTACATTGAATGAACATCGATTTGCCTTAACATCCTCTTTCTCAAGATAATTTTGAAGTTTAGGCCCAAGTATTTTTGAAAAGTCAGACTTATCATTGAATGATCAAAACGAGGACCTTTTTACAATTAGAGCATTTTACAGGTCTTTACTAAACAAGTCAATAACTTGCACCCATTGACTTTGTTACCTATGCCACACGATTGCACATAAGACTCTTACCGGTTAGGATTTTTTTTCATTTTTCGCTTTCCTATATAGAAGAAAATTAAATGAAACCAAAGGCACGAATGCATTTTCGGCAAAGTGATTTAAACTCTTGTAAACCAAACCGAGCTTTATGTCCCAATCAATTGGGATCGGCTACATAGATCATGTTTTTCCATTAAGTTTTGTCTAGGGCGACCTCTTCACTTAGGTTTAGTAAGCCCAAGTCCTTTCGGATGACGGCATCCAAAGTCAATTTAGATCTTCCTATTCCCCTAGCCCTACTATCCACTACTATCATATCACTCTTCTTGACTACTGCGTCTAGAAGTCTACGATAAATATGTCCAAACCACCTCAATCTATTTTCTGTCAACTTATCCTTTATAGGTATAACTCCTACCATTTCACGAATAGTCCTATTTTTAATTCTATCACTTCTTTTCTTGTCACACATCCACCTCAACATCCTCATTTCAGCTACACTCATCTTACTCACTTGTTGCTTCTTGATAGGCTAACACTCTGGCCCGTAAAAGCATCGTTGGTCTAATAGCAGTTTTATGAAACTTCCCTGTTAGTTTGTTAGGCATACTTCGATCACACAATACACCAGAAGCGGCTCTCCACTTGATCCACCCAACTTGGTTGGCCTTGTTTGGTTTCGGCCAACCAAACACAGCGATTACCTTTCCAACTCCCTGACTCCAAGTTCCAAGCAACTCTAAATTTTCAAGCACTTCTCCTTGGGGTTGGTCTATTAGTTTAGATTTAGGGCAAAAAGAAGGGCAAAGAGGGGCATTTTTTAAATCTAGAGAAAGGGAGACCCGATAATATTTTATGGAGAGAGAGAGAGAGAGAGAGAGGAAGGATGATTTTTTAATTTGGAGCAAGAAAATCAAAAGTAAGAAGGGGAGAGAGAAAGAACCTGGCTCGCAGTTGCAAAATCACAGCGAGAAAGAGAGAGAGAGAGAGAGAGAGAGAGAGAGAGAGAGAGAGAGAGAGAGTGAATAGTGAGGGACAGGGTGAGATCGGGAGTCATGAAGAAGGGTTTGAGAGTTTAATTGTATTTGGGCTTCTTGGGCCTAGTATTTTAAAACTGAATTGGGTTGTCCCTAATAGTATATAAAAAAAAATCTTGGGCTGCCTCTTAATTTTTTTTGCTTGGGCTGGACCTGAAAAAAGACTTCTAGTCAAGTCTAATATTGAAATTTATGGAAGTACCCCGAATTTTTAGAGTTTTTTTGAAAGCCCTAGGTCCAGGATTCTTATGCCTTAGGCCTAGGCCGGGTCTGTATACCTCCCTTTAGGGTTTATCCTAGGGTATAAATAGATGTTTTGTATTTGCACTCCAAGTCGCTAATGCACAAAACAAGTGCCTAACATCATTTGTAATTGTTTCGATTAGTGAAAATCATGGATGACGCTCGGTGGGCATGTGGCCAAATCCACTTGCTCATAGTGTGACTCCATAATGATATCTTAAACTAACCTCCATGTCAACTCACAAGTCGGGTCCCTTCGGCCTGAACCAAAACTATTGAATTGGATGTTGGGCCTACGCGTTGGGCTATACAAAAAGGGTGGGCCGTTGGTTCACACAGATGTACAGCCCATCGAGTTACTTACGAACTCTGGACTAAGGGTCATCATCAGGTCGGGCTAGGCCGGCCCAGCCCACGAACTTCCTCCCCAAGCCAGCCCACGGGCCAGGCTTAGTGGGTTTTTTCTTTTTAGTGGGCCGGGCAGGCCGGGCTATCTCTCAAAAGATGAAGCCCAAGCCCGGCCCACAGGCTTATCCTTGTAGGGCTAGCCGGCGAACTAGTCTTCGGGCGAGCCGGGCTGGGCTAATTAGGTGAGCGAACTCTCTCTCAAAATGTTTATTGCCTAAGCTCTCAGTTTGAAGAAGTGGAGGTTTCAGTGGAAATGGAAAGGGAAAGGGAAGAGACGTGGAAAAAAATGGTTGAGAATTTTCGAGACACGGTTTG
The DNA here is from genome assembly GCA_022606695.1 of Vaccinium macrocarpon. Taxonomy (NCBI): domain Eukaryota; kingdom Viridiplantae; phylum Streptophyta; class Magnoliopsida; order Ericales; family Ericaceae; genus Vaccinium; species Vaccinium macrocarpon. The sequence goes on along the minus strand of CM040174.1, from coordinate 29,121,526 downwards.
AAGAAGGTAATGACTCTCCACACAAAAATTCATTGTAAGAAAGTGGGCTTACAATGAATTCCCCATAATAAATGTCAGGAAAAAAAATTCTTTGATCATGCTTTTGAGTTTTTTTTTTTTTCCATGTTTTTTCAGTTTTTAAAATTTTGGAATCAGAAAGTGGGTTTGGCAGTTCCCCATAGTAAAGTGGGCTTGGAATCATTCCAAAAAACCTGAGCTATTTTATTACATGTTTATTACATATATGTATATTTGTTACTAACCCATTCTACGCGTGTATAGTGTACCGGGCTACAGGCAGGCTAATATCTCGGGCTTCCGGGCCGAGCCGGCGGGCGGGTTGGAGGTAAAATTTTAAGGCCCAAGCCCGGCCCATGGGAAGGTCGGGCTGGGTTAGCCCGCCCATTTGACGGGCTCAAGCTCGGATAAAGCCTGGCGGGCCCCGGGCCATCGGGCGGAATGATGAGGCTTACTCTGGATATTGATAGGCCAGATAGAGTCAGGTCCAGCCCACTATAGATTACGAATAAAAACTTTAAAAGGAAGAGGATTAGGCTGATAAGGAATCAACCGAAAAAATTGAACTCTTTTGTTACAAGTTATTACGTAGCATGAACTATGGATATCGTACTAGGTGGAGAGTTTATTAATTATTTAATTACAATAAAATCAGGATGAAAAAGGGATAAGGTCTCTGCACTAAAAGTGTCGTGTGTCTTATTTGATTAGAATAATCAAAGTTTAGCCTAGCGTATCCGGTTCTCCAATATGATTTTTTTGTTAATTTAATGATCTTTTAAGGTTGGCTAATTTCCTTTGCACATAGTTGGGTAGGTGTACCAACATTCAGCCTAGGGATGGGCATAGAGAGAGTAGGGGGTGGATACCACTACCTCCATCCCTGATTCCTGAATCTATATCAATCCTCATCCCCTCCCCGATCCTCACGGAGATTTTATTTTAACCTCATCTCCGCCTCGATGCAGGGAGCAGAGATCCTCACGAGGAATCAGGGATCCAAAAATTCATGCACTTGTCATATACTTATATGTATGAAAGATGTACATATATATATATATATATACATATATATATGATCAATTTCTAATGAAAGATCCCTCATTTTGAATAATAAAATGAGGACCAAACAATTTTTTCACTTTCATATTGAATTTTGACGATCCATACCGTTAGATGTGTTTAAAATGTGTTTTTAAGGTCCACTGCGAGCATTTTTAACAAAAACTGATTGGTTGAAGGCCTAACAGGTATTTTATTTTTGGATGAATCCTCGCGGTGAACTTTAAAAACACAGTTTAAACACATCTAACAGTTCGGATCGTCAAAATTTGGTCGGAAAACATGAGGTCCTCATTTTATTTAAAATGAAGGATCCCTCATTAGAAATTGATCATATATATATATATATATATATATATATATATATATATATATATATATATATATATATATATATATATATTAACTGAAACATATTCGTAACATTGACTTAAAAAATAAAAACCACATTTCTAAAAACATTGCAAACACGTACAATTTTGTTATCAATTTGAAGCCCAAATCATAGAGAGGAGAGAGTGAGGAACGTAGTTAGCTTGGCAAGGGTTAAGTGAGGGAGTGATCAATAAACTTATTTGGAAAGTACAGAAAACAATTTTGAAGATGAAATAATGAAAGCTTGGCAAGGGTCGAGTAACTTTACCCATGAAATCCTTACTAATGGGTTTCACTTTGGTAACCCCTGCACTCAACCCATGAATAATAGTAGTTACCTTCAACATTTCTAAGACAATGTTGAGAGATAAAACGAAGCATAACCATAGATATTATACCTATACATACATATATATATATATATATATGCATGAATGGGGATGCAGGGAGGGTTGGGGAGGGGATGGGAACGAGTAGGGGCAAGGATTGGAGAGGGGATCGGGTAGGTGACTGACAATACCATCCTCTACCCGATCCCCGAATTTTTTTAAAAATAATCTCCATCCCTCACCCGATTCCCGAAAAAATCTGATCCTCGAATCCCCTACCCATTCGAGGAGGGGACAAGTTGGATCGGGGCAAGTCGACCGAGATGGCCATCCCTATTCAACCCATGTGTGAAACCACTCACTACTGTTCCTAAATTTGTAGTCCTTGTTAGGGCTACTGGGTGACTGATTTTGTGCTTTGCACGACGGTACAATCCATTAGCTTTTATTATTTTCATTTTGACTCTACATTCTACGTGTGGGCTTGTATTGATATTTTGGGACCTACTTCGGGTCCCATAAAAATGATTTAAATCGCAAATTTTCCTTATAAAGTTTTCTTAAGTACCTACAAATTAAAGGCGTGCCTTACAAATTTTGAAAAAACCGTTAACGATATTAGATGGTGCTATACGAATTTTGAAAAAGTCCTCTACAATATCACATGGTGCTCTACAAATTTTGAAAAAACCCTTTACGATATCGAACTGAGCTAAATTTTTATATGTACCCAAAAAACACATTCTATCAAAAACTCGTGGTTCAAATATTCTTTCCGGGAACCCAAATGGGCCAAGCTTTTTCATAATTCATAAAGCAAACAACTTTAATTTCTTGAATGATTTATTAATTTTCTAAGGGTTATTTTAGCTCCCATAAAAATGATTTAAACTGTTAATTATTCTTATAATGTTTTTCTTTTTCATGGGTATCTACAAACAAATTAGCACAATCTAATATCATTAAGGGCTTTTTCAAAATTCATAGGGTCAAAATTCGTAAAGGGCGGCCTACGAATTATGAAAATGAATTCTAAAAAAGCCCTTATGATATTGGATTGAGCAAAAATTTTGGAGGTACCCATAAAAAAATATTATATGAAAATTTTGCGGTTTGAATCATCTTTATAAAACCCAAAATAGGCCTCGCAAAATATCAATATACAGTGTAACGCCCCACATTTTGGGAAACATTAATTATTATTACAACTGAATGTCTTAAACAGAAATAAATAATAATAATAATAATAATAATAATAATAATAATAATAATAATAATAATAATAATAATAATAATAATAATAATAATAATAATAAGTTTAATGTGAATAATTTGTCCTCTACAGATTACAAAACGGCAAATCGGGTAAGCTCTACAACTCTGCGAATTCCTCCACCTGGTTGATATCCATCTCGGCAACTCCTCCAGCTCTGTGTTCTACGTAGAGGTCCTCCTGTCCATCGTGATAATCTAGCATAATACGTCAGAGTCGCGAAACAACATCGTGGTATTATGCTAGGGTCGCACAAATGCAACACCATGAGCATCAACGCTCAATAGATACCCTACCCCAACCTTAAACTAGCAATTCTAGAACAATATTGTAGGTAGTAGGTAAATAGTAAACTCATGCATGTTCAAATATCAGAGTTTAAACAAATCAAGTGTAGCTTTACAAAACAGTGTCTCATATCATTTCCGAAATCAAAGTGCAGTGTCAGTATCTCGTATCAATTTCCCATAACAACATTCTTCTTCAAATTTCAACCATATCAATATCTCACATTTCTCGAAAGTTATTGATCCGTTCAACCACCACTTCCTAATGGTCACCAACCTTTCCGTTCGAAGTCCCGGCTACCCATAACATTGACTACCTGCAGGTTATAAAGTTTGTTCACCCCGACTCGCACTCGACGTAATCCCAGTTACCCATATCACTGGATTCAACTTCCTATTTATGAAGTCCGTTCACTACGTATTGAACTGAGTGAGCTTTGACCGCCAAATTCACCCTGCGGAATTTAAGGTGGGACTCTAAACAGCACTACCGTATAGTTTCGTTGAGCTTTGGTCATCAGTTCACCCAAGGGAACTGAGGCGAGACTCCAACAACAATAATGTCTCAACTTTCATCACATTAATTTTCATTCTCATCTCTATCTCTTCATGTGAAAACAATCGATCATTTTCTCAAAAACGTGTCGTGCCGTATCATCTCGAAAAACGTGCACATGCCATAATTTCATAAAAATCCTCCGTCTAAAATCGTTTCTCGATAATCTTTCCGTTTGAAAATCATTTCATGAAAATCGTGTTACTTAAAGACAAAAATTCTTTCTTCCGAGAATTTAAAACAACATTAAGAATTATGCTCGCTATTGGATTTGTTGGCGTGTTTTAAGAACCGTTCGTCGAGTCGCCACTTGGTTTGGCTAAACCAAGAAAGAACCCTACTAGAAAACTCTAGTAGTTGAATCCGTTTGGCATGTTTTAAGATCCGTTCTTCAAATCACCACTTGGTTTGGGCTAAACCAAGAAAAAACCTGACTAGACATACTAGGCATAGATTCTATTTGTCAGTCTAAATAGATTAAAACTATTTATTTAGTAATTCCAAAAAATCTCGTTTCATTTGAAAAGCTCTTTTGTTCAGAAAATCAGTCGGGCATTATAATTGCGTAAATTTGAAAAATCGATTTTCATTCGAGCATTTATAACTAGATATTTTAGGTTTTCAAAATTCAATTGGGCATCATAACTGGACATTTTCAAAAGTCAGTCTCAAATAATGCATAGTAACGACTAAAGGTGATTTTCAAAGTCTAATTGTTCATAAAATCACTAATCACTAACATAATCACATTTAATTATAATTAAGCACGTTTAAGCACAATAATGGCATATTAAAAATGAACTAAAAAATACTAATCTAGGGTTAAGATAAAGTATCTACCTTATTTCTGATGATTAGTCGGAAGCCGATAAGCTAGTTTGAATTCCGGCGGCATAACGACTAGTCAATCTCCGCTCGAATGCTTTCTTGTAATAATCCGAAATTTTTAATAAAATTTAGGATTATTTAATTTTGTTTAAATTAATTTAATTTTTTTATTTAATTTCTAATTTCATTTAGGGCCCTTAATTTGCAATTACTACGGTTTATATCCTAATATTTCTAAATTGCTACAAATTCGACCCTAAGGCACATTTACATTTTAATCGCAAGTATTACATTTTTATAAATTCATTTCATACGTAATTATACATATTCATACACATACACAAGTAATACTAGTACACATACACACACATGTGTGCATATATGCATTTTATACACACATACTCACTCCACACTTCACCAACCACCCCACTACTTCTTCCAAATCAAACCAACACCACACTCCACCTCATCCCCTGAAAAATCAGACCTCCCTCCACCCTCTCTCTACCTCCAACAACCCCAATCAACCTTCTTGTCACCCCCTCACATCCCCACATGGGTTTAACCACTTTCACACACCACCCCAACCCAAACACTCCACTCTCACCCTTCATAAACCCCTCTATTTCGTCCCTCACTCTCTCACACTCCCACAAATCACCATTACACAGAAAAATAGCAAGGAAAGAGAGAGAAAGCTCTAAGTTGGGCTATGGAGTTCTAGAAAGAGAAAATAAGGCCAAAACTTGGATTTCCACCTCCAAACCCAACGACATTCAATCTTATCCCAATCCATTGCACTCCTAGGCATCCACATTTCACCATCCAAGCAAGCCAAGCCGGCCCAAGAAGCTCCATCTGCCGGTTTTTCGCCAAAACCCATTTTTCGCCAAATCTTTGCAAAATAAGGTAGAGGCTCTTATCCAATCATTCCTAAGCATTTATATGTGTTAGAATAGCCTAGGGGTAGTTTTTAGTCGAAGGGTTAAGGCCTAAGGTGAAGGGTTTCACGAAACCCGAACAAAACTCAAGTTGCTCTGTTTTTGCTGTGACGATAGTCCGGACCACCATATCCTCGTCCGGACTACGGGTACAGAATGTTCCCTCCAACTTTGATTCAAATTATTTAATTACAGTTTAGCCCATTGTGTTCCTAGTTTTGACGGTTTTGACCCTAAATCATGTTTTTCATGCATATTAAGCCATAGATTCATTTTGGTTCATGTGTTTAACTTCTCAAGCATGATTACAAATTATTCAATTGTTTATGTGGGATTTAATGTGTTCATGTTACGTTTAATCTTGTTCTCGTTCTTGGTATTAAACTTAAGGGTTAAAAGTATAGTTTTATAAAGTATGTGGCTTAATCTACAAAGATATTTATGTTCCTACTTTTATCAATTAAATTTCATTAGTGGAAGTTCATGAGTGTGTCAAAATTTTTAAAATACCCTTCGTAGTGTAAAATGATCGTTTTGCCCTTTATTACATATATTACTCTTATAAAAGTTTGGACTTGCTAAAATTCAAGGAATATCTTTTTTAGTCAAGTTATGACATAACTAGCTAAAATAAAGTATTTTACGTGTTTTCCCTTTGTGGTGAAAAAAAATTACAATTTTGCCCTTGTATAAAGTTTTATTTACAAAAGGCCCCAAAGTTAGTAAGATTTTCGTCAAGGACCTTAGAACCGTGAAATTACTTTGATTACCCTTATACTTACTTAAAATGATGTTGGTGACCCTTACTTTCTTTAAATTACGTTTTGACCCCAATAGTTTAGTAAATTATGTTTTGGCCCTGTAGTTTGCATTTATTACATTTAGACCCCCAGCTTTTTGATTACGGAATTTCGTGACATTGTGAATCGAGATATTCGGTTGTGACCCTTGTGATATCGTTATCACTTTGCTTTTACTGTTAAGTGCACTTTTCATAAACATATTGAATTGTTAGATTGGACAAATAAGTTCTCGGGTTGGTACTTACGTAATAGATCACATAGACGTTTCTAAGTTAAAGGAAACCGGAAAGTAAAGAGTATGTGTGGTCAGTGGAGCCAAAGCCTGGTCAACCGAAAGGTTCCAATTATTGGGTCAGCGGAACCAGAGCCTCGCCAACCGAAAAGTCCACCAAGTGTTAAGTCGTGGTCAGTGAAGCCAAAACCTGGTCAACCGAAATGTCCCAATTATTGGGTTAGCGGAACCAGAGCCTCGCTAGCCGAAAAGTCCACTATGAGTTGTGAATATCAGTATTGAATCGGAGAGACGTTCCTAAGGTTTAGAATCTATGAGAACTTAGATAAACATGTAAGTTAATGACTAGTAATGAATCAGTTATGTATTTAGTAAAAGTAAAATTATATCGCGAGGGAAGAAATTTATCACCCATTTTCCTTTCCAAACCGCCCTCTCTCTCTAGCTCTCATTAATTCACAAAAACTCCAAATTATGTTTAGTAAAAGTAAAGTCAAAATTGGTAGAAAAGTAAAAATTGAGCACATGCCTAATTAGGGTTTTTCCAAAAATAGAAATAGGCCTAATTTAGGTTTTGAATATGATAAGGCTAGTCATAATAGGATGAAATAGGAGTTGGGGGAATTAGTAGGGCTTTCAGACGCGATGTGGTGTAATACCCAGTGTGCACTCGTTGATTTATGACGCGGAAAAATATAAATAAAACAAATTAAATCTAATTTATTCAAATTAATTAAACTAAACAATAAATTATATTATTTAGCGGTATAAAAAATTAAATAATCGAATTAATAATTGAAATTTTTATTTACAAAATTTCGGGTTATTGCATACAGCACCAACATTTGCATCAAAAAAACAGGCAACACTGTTAGAGAGAATTGGAAGGAGATTTACCACAAAAAAAAAAAAAAGAATCGGAAGGAAGAAAGAAGAGAGCAACGTGGCAGTAGTTTGGGGGTGTGAGTCGTGTGACAGAGGCGTGGGACAGAGAAAACTGGACAGGGGATCTGCTGCCGCCAGAAACAAGCAGTGAAGCAGCCTTCAAAGAAATTTTATTGTGGTGGCACTAGACGTAAATATAGCCAAATCCAGGCCCAATTATGAAAGAGTTCCCAGCCACTCAAATTGGCCCAAGGCCATTTTTCTCTAACTCCATGGACGTGGATAAGACAAAACCAACTAAGCTATTCGGGTTCGAGATCAGGTTGTTTTGAAAACAAATTAGTATTTTTTTTTTGGTCAATCGATAATTGTATTATCGGATACTGCAATTGCAAAATGTCCAAGGAAGTTTGTCTACTCACTTGGTCTGGAAAATCTCCATCCCAGGTGACAGGAAGCTCAATAGAAATGATATATTTGGCTATAACATGTGTCACCCTATTGAAATTACGTCGAACAAAAGAAAATGAAATATAATGAAACAAGCAAGCTAAGTTGATGACATCCGTAACGACTACAGCCACACTGGAAATAGAACACTTCACGCCCTGTAGCATTTGAATAACCCCTTGCGCGTCACCTTCCACCACCAATAGAATCTAGAGCACACCTAAAGCCCATCTCCTCAACCACCTATGTTGACCAAACTTCAGCATACAATGTTCAAAAAAAATTGGACTCTTTTGTTACAAGGTTATTTTACATATGAAACTGTGGATACCGTACTAGGTGGAGAGTTTATTAATTACAATCAAATCTGGATGAAAAATGGATATGGTCTCCGTATCGCAAGTGTTGTACTCCTATGTCTTATTTGGTTACCAGTAATTAAAGTTTAGCCTAGCGTATCTCGGTTCTGCAATGATAGTCATGATTTTTGGCTAATTTAATGAACTTTTAATTTTTAAGGTTGGCTAATTTCCTCTGCACATATATGGTTGGGTAGGTGTACCAAAATTCTGCCCATGTGTGCAACCCACTTACAACTGTTCTTAAATGGGTACCCCTTGTTTAGGGCTATAAACAGTGGCAGATGCAGGATTTGAGTTAAATATGGGCCGAAATAAGTGTATTTTCATATTCATAAAAGGAATATTTTTTTTTAAGTATTTATTGCTACTTGTAAGGTCCAAATAAGAGATAATATTGTGTGCATGGGCATCGTCACCGTTAAATTTTATAGTAACAACCTAAAAAATTATTAATAACTTGAAATTTTAAGAGTTTTTACCCTACACAAATAGAAATTTTAAGATTTTTTTCTTCACTCAAGGGACTTGCAGGGGCCAATCCCATTGAATTTTTCTTAATTAACTTGAAAAATTAGTATAACACGTGAGAATACTTGAAGTTGTGCAGAGGCCGGGGACCCTCCTAGCACCCCCTTGGTACTGCCCCTGGCTATAAAACAAAACCAACTAAGCTATTCGAGTTCGAGATCAGGTTATTTAAAAACAAGTAACTTGATTATATTTTAATTAAAGCCACTAACTTTCAAATAAAGATTCATGGTAATATTTTTGACAAGTTTAGTATGACATGTTTAAAATAATCGACCTACTTCACCTGGTAAAAATATCCAATTTGAGTCAAACCGAACTCGAACAATTTACTGTTTGGCTCATTCATATAGTCCGTCAAACGTAGATATATTTGCATATTTTTATAGTGTTGGGGAGATTTCCGAGCACCTTGTTGAGTGTAGAGGTGTCAAACGTGCGTGCCGTGCCGTGCCGTGCCATTCAATTTCCGTGCCAACCGTGCCACATGCCGTGTCGTGCCGTGCCTATTTACTTCATCGTGCCATGTCGTGCCGTGCCAACCGTGTTATGTGCCGTGCCGTGTCGTGCCCATTTACTTCATCGTGCCATGGCGTGCCGCGTCATGGCGTGCTACGTGTCGTGTCGTGTCGTGCCCGATTAGTTAATCATGTTGTGTCGTGCCGTGCTATGCATTTTTTTAGTTGTGTCAACGTGTCGTGACATGCGTTTTTTTAGTTATGCCGTGCCGACACCGTGCCTTCTTATCGTGTTATAGTTTGGATGACTCACCACTTGTGAATTCGTATATTTAAGTATTTAACTACATGCTTTAGTGCATTACTACATTGTGGACCTGTGGTCTACCTTCAACAAATTCTAGTTTGTTAGCTCTCAGATTAGTTGCTCGAACGGTTGGAACCGAAATACCACACTAGTTATGTATCCCCGCTCGCAAGGAATTGTAAGACCGCCCAGTATGAGAGGGATGAGAGGATCCGGGGAGCGTGTAACGAGGGAAGTCACTACACTCGGTTGGAATTGAAAATGAAAGTGCCAATTGAGAGAAACTTTTACTTGTACTTAACTTTTAATTGACTTTTATTTGTTTTGTCATTTTTAATTTTGTTTTTCCCTTCCCTATGACTGTCTTTTATTTAGATACTAATTAATTTTGCTAATCAAAAACTCACGAACCAGGTATTTCAAAACTAGGCCTTCAGAACTATTGGTTTCCTTGATCCCATTTATTCAGTAAACAGACATTTTGATTTCTGGACATATACAGATTAATGGAGAGAGATTAATTATTAGTACAATATTTGAGCTAAAAATCAGCAACAACTGTTCTTGGAGCAACTGATAAATCAATACAGCAAGAAAGAAAATGGGAAATCAAATGAAATTATGAACATGGATTCTTCAACAACGTGCGATGCGGGCAGAAGAGTGCAGATGAGGTTGCGGTCGCCATATACATTGTCGACACGTCCTGTTAGGGATAGACACAACATCAAGCCATCAAATAGTTCAGATGCAAACAAATTGAGTGAAGCTAATTATTCTGAAAAAGGGAAGCTCAAAAAGCATCAAAATGAAACTTCTCAGAACCATTTTTCTACCCATCTCTTAAAGTTGTTTTGTCTCACAAGCAGAAAGCAAACGTTTCAAATATGGTGCCCTTTTTTTTATAAAATGAGCCCTTTTTTTTTATAAAATGGGCTCAGACATTACTTAAGGGGTACCCACTAGCTGCAAGTTAGACTGCCCCGCCAAGGTAATTACCGCGAAAGCTTTAAATGAACATTATAAATGATTCATCATTGCCCTTTAGTAAGATAGCAAACTGAAGTATGCATAATCAGCCGATTCAGCCCTTTAGTTAGAATGTTAGATTGCCAAAAAGCACAGAATTACAACTACAACAAGAGTAGCAGCAGCAAATCAATCGGCTCAACTTTGTCATCATTGCCCAGGTTCGACAAAACTAATACCAGAATGCATAAGGCTCAGATTACTACAACAGGAGCAGCAACACCAAATCAACAGGTGCAGCACGGATGATAAAACTTGCTAGTTTCTAACATAGTAACATGTGGATCAATGAATAATCAGGCATGCTTTGTAGCATATTCTTGATAGGTAATGGTAACACAAAAATATGTGCACAGTACTTTTGCTCCAAAATTAGGAGGTTTCAAGACGAAGCAAGTGAGAGGTATAAGTATTAAAACAATCAAAAAAACATATCTCTATGATGGGCCATGCAATTGGAAAAGTAAGTGCTTATTCCATTCTTCCATCTCGGCAAGATATTATCCCAATATTTCACAGTGTCACCTTTGTATTTCACCAACATGCAATCTTTTAAGAAGGATTTTGGCTTTCTTTACTCACTCGACAGTTGCCTGTGTACTGTAGGGGCCGAATTTACAATGTGAAATTGGGCCTGACAACATGCTTACCCCACTTCCACCTAAGATCTATCTATACTTTTACCTTTATCCTAACTCTCTGACTCAATCGGATCGAACCCGTGAAGCACCTAGCAAATCACCATGCATATGTCCAATGAAGAAACATAGGTGTAATAACTGTCCTTGGCATACATGTGACAAATGATAAGCCACCCCACCACATACATGTACAAAAATAAGCAATCTGTTCTCCGAGCAGTAGAGAATCCATGTGACAAATGCTAATCCACCCCACCACATACATGTACAAAAATAAGCATCTACAGGTGTAGCACAATGGGTACTCAGAGAATCCATGTGACAAATGCTAATACCAGAATGCATAAGGCTCAACTTTGTCATCATTGCCCAGGTTTGACAAAACTAATACCAGAATGCATAAGGCTCATATTACTACAACAGGAGCAGCAACACCAAATCAACAGGTGCAGCACAATGGGTACTCAGACATAGCATCACAGTACCAGTAATAGTTATATCATTGCCCATATGAACATAACATGAGCATAACAGATTCAAAGTAAAAGGCTCAGTTTAACAATTCAAAGTAGCACCAACAACCAAATTGCATGCAACAGCAACAACCAAGTACCACCACTTCCCAGAAACTATAGTGGCCTGTTTGAACATAATCCATGAAGAAATAGCTAAGTCACACAAGTTTGAAACACACACATGCACAGAAACAGAGTGAAGAAACTGCCCATTAACTAATGCAGTATCTGGTTAGCAGTTAGCACCACCTAGTTAGATCTCAGATTTGAAATAGCCCAGAAACACAGATTCACCAAGTGCACCAGCTGCACACACACACACACACAGACAACTACCATTCTCACCTTCTTTGAGCCACTTATCCATCAACACAAATCAGAGATCACAAAATTCATGTTTAGAGTTGCGAAAACAAGGCTCAGAAAAAACATCATTGCCAAATTATCCCAGAAATGTCTTTATTTCTACAAAGATACAAATTCAGTTAAGATCATTGTCAAATTATCACAACAGTCACAAGTTAAACACTTCATGCAAACCTATAGCAAAATTCAGGTTCATAGTCGCAAAAACAAGGCTCAATTTAACACTTTAACATCATTGTCAAATTATGCCACAGATTCAGTGAGCACAACCATTGAAATACAGCAGCTCTGCCCAAGCATGGCAGTCCATAAAACAAACAATAAATTCATGGCAAGGTTTAAAGACTAAAACAAATACATCAAGAAGACATAAGAGTACCAAGGAATGCCTCCTTCCAAGGAGACAAATAACAAAACCTGGTTCTAAAATAATACCAAGGAATGCCTCCTTCCAAGGAGACAAATAACAAAACCTGGTTCCAAAATAATACCAAGGAATGCCTCATTCCAAGGAGACAAATAACAAATAATGATATAGCTAAAGAAAGAGTCTTGTACCTCAGTTAAAAGAACTCCCAAGTTCACCATTGAAGCCAAGACCTACGCTGCACGGGAGAGGAATCCACACCCAAGGACAATCCATCCGACCATCACATGTAATTCCACAGAGACACACACACACACAGAGCATGCAGTACCTAAATAGCTAATTCAGTGGTGGTACTGAGTTACCAAGGCCTCAGTAGTCCATCATAGGCTAAATAGGAATATTATCAAAATGGCTCAGCAAGCATCATTGCCAAAAGGCTCATAATTGACTCAGGTATGTTTCATCATAGCCAGATTTACTGAAATGGATGCAACATTAAGTTGCCATTTAAGACCCTCGTAAGTTGCAAATCACATTTCAGCTAATTTTGTAAGTTTTAAAATCGTGATAATCACGGGTTGTGTCTGTGGCTTATTCATTTCAGACTAAAACAACACACACACACACACATACACCCCACAATAACAACAACTAAAGTGGGGGCAACATCATGTTGCCATAAGTTGCAACCCACATAGAACTGAAATGGGGGCAACATCATGTTGCCATAAGTTGCCACACCCACACACAATCACACATACACAGCCACACACACACACAACTGAAGTGGGGGCAACATCATGTCGCCATAAGTTGCCAACCCACTTTAGTCGAACTACTGAAATGAATAAGCCACAGACACATATCCCAGCATAATAAATGAATAATATGTACAAAACAAATGCCATCAATCACTATCTATATCGGAGTCTGCATAATAACCTCTGAATTCTTCTTTAGCTGAGCGTTTTTCAATTCCAAGGCGTGCATCCTCCCAATCTTTCGAGCACATGAAACAATCCAAAATGTCTGGAGCTAGTCTGCTCCTCTTCTCATCCAACACTCTTTTACCTGCACTAAAAGCAGATTCTGATGCCACTGAAGACACAGGAGCTGTTAGTAGATCACGTGCCATGATTGAAAGAATGGGATAACTCGTTTCGTTTTTTTTCCACCATGCTAAGATATCAAAATTAATCAAGTCATTCGCACTAACTGATTCTAGGTCTAAATATTTAAGAAGTTCATTGCGTGAAGTTACAGTGTTACTTCCTAATCCTAAAGTTGAAGAAAGCAAAGACCAAGATGCATCATTACGTGTAGAAGACGATGACAAAGAGGCAGCAGTAATTGAAGTAATTGCACCAAACTTAGATTCATATCTAGCATACATGGCATTCAATAAATCAAGCACAACATCAGAAGAAGGTAAAGTAGTAATACATAAATTCGTATCAATCTCTCTTAAGAGCACTGAAACACCCGCTACCTTAATCCTAAGGTCCATTACCGCAGCTAACATAAATAATGGTGGCATTTCCTCGAAATATTTTCTAAATTTTTCTTTCATATCCACACAAGCATTTACAGAATTTGGGCGTGCCCTATAATTCCAAAAAGTGAGACTAATATTGTAGATATGATTAAGAACAACACAAGAAGAAGGATAACGAACAGCAAAACAAGCTAATGTAGCAACATAAAGCACTTTCAAAAATTTCATGAACTCAAAACCAATTTTCCAATCAGATGGAGATTAAGAATCACCACGATACCTCTGGTTAAAAAAAAGCAGATATCACATCACTATATTTCCTACAAGACTTTAACATACGGTAGGTCGAATTCCAACGAGTCACAATATCAGAGTTCATTTGTTTTGGTTTCACATTGTAACATGTAACACACAATTTATCAAATTCTTGTTGCCTAGATGAGGAAGTACCAATAAAAAGAACAGCAAATCTAATTTTTGAAATCTGTGGTGCTATATGTTTCAAACCATCTTGCACAACCAAGTTAATGATATGACACACACATCGAACATGCAATTCACCAAAATAAGCAGGAGTCAAATTTCTTTTAAACAATGGTAATAAAGCAGTATTAGCACTTGCATTGTCAAAAGTAATGCTAAAAATTTTATCAACAAGTTCATAATCCCTAAACACACTCATAATACTTTCAAAAATTTGATCAGCATCATGAGGAAACTCCACTAAATGGAAAGCAATAATTTTTTTTTCGCAAAGTTCAAATGGAATCTATATAATGAGCAGTGACAAACATATGACCACGATTATTTATACCATACTACATATCAGAAGTAAAACTTATCGCACCAAGTTTGGCAAGTTCACAAATCAAATCTTTTTTAACTTCATTATATGCTTTCATTGTATCACTACGGGTTGTATTTCTAGAAACTTTAGCAAATTCAGGATTCATACAATTTTGCATAAAATATTCAAATCTAATATCATCACCAAAAGTAAATGGTTGTTCAGTTGTAGCTACGTAACGGGCCAGTCCATCTCTCATTTTTTCTTTTGTATAAACAAAATCTTTCAAACTACTCGCAGATTCACCAATCACTATTTTATCTGAATGTTTACTTCTAATATGCCTACCATGATGTCATGTTCCAGTATCACTAACGCAAGTATAATGCACGCCACAATAATTACATACAGCCCTAGCTCCTATGTCAATACCATTTTCATTTTTAAAGTGCTCAACTATAGAAAAATGTTTCCATACCCATGACGTGCGTTTCCTTTTTGAACCAGTAGTTGAATTAGTAGGAGTTGAATCTGTTGGAGTAGAACCGGAAGGCTCTGTTCCAATGTGAACAATGTTTGAAGCAGCTTCGCCTACACTTACAGACTCCAAACCCCGTCCCTCTGGTGCAACAACAGGGTCTACACCATGTTCATTATCAGAAAAATCAAAATTACCATCATCCATCTACACAAAAAAAGAAGTAAAAAATGAGTGGTGAATGAGTAAATAAGTGGTGAATGATTAATCAAAATACAGAAACCCAAAACACTTACCAATGATTAAATGAAATTACGAAACCCAAACTACAAAAATCAAACCCTAGATTTTAGAGTCCAGACAAATCAAACCCTAGTTGTGACTAGTGAGTCGTGACTGGACAGTGCTTGTGAGCGGTGGTGGTTCGGTGATTAGAGTAGAAAAAGTGTGTATCCCTGTATCGTGACTGGTGACTCGGTGGAGATTGTGACTCGGCGGAGATCAATGACTGTGGATCGTGACTCGGTGATTGTGGATGGTGGAGATCGCGACTCAGTGACTGTGGTGAATCACCACGGGATCGATAATTGTGGATTGTGAGCGCACTGAGCGGTGGATGGTGGAGTCGTGGAGATCGATGATTGTGGATCGTGAGTGCATTGAGCGGTGGATGGTGGAGTCGTGGATGGTGGGGAACTGGAGATCGATGTCCGATGATGGTGGCTCCGTGGCTGAGAGCCTGAGATCAGACGATCAGTGAGTCTAGTGAGATGAGATCGATGTGAGAGAGAGAGAGAGAGACGAGTATACTGTAGTCTGTAGTGTAGACGACCGTTTGTTTGAGTTGTTTGACACACACACACACACAGAGAGAGAGAGAGAGAGAGAGAGAGAGAGAGAGAGAGAGAGAGAAAGAGAGACGATTAGGGTTTCACAGAAAAGTGGCTGCCAATCCCTTATAATGGTATATTTATACTAGGGCTAGTTAGGCTACCGATACAGAAGATCTAATGAACAGAAAATGACTTTTGGAGGCCACTTTTTGGTCTCACACAAATAATCTGAACCGTTAAATAATTACAAAATGATGTTTTGTACAGCTATGCAAAAAATCAATTCAATTGGATATGCGTAACTAGTCTATCCAAACAACCAAGTATTGAAATCAAATGGATATTTGTAACGTGGATCGATGAGTTAAGGATATCCAATTGACCTGATTTTTGGCAAAGCCGTACGAAACATTATTTTGTAATCATTTAACGGTTCAGATTATTCACGTGGGGCCAAAAAGTGGGCCTCTAAAGCCATTGTACGACATGAACGATGACCATCATTGTAATTGTGTTGCAATGGAGGGCCTTTCAAAATCCGATCATCGAAAAAATTGGCGAGATTCATTGAAACATCAACACAAAAAAAGTGAATGGTGTGGATCGTCATAATTGTGTTGTGATTGTGTGACTATCGTACATTATACCATAACATAGTAGCTTGGTTCAGAACCAAGTAAGTTCGATGTATAGAATTGCAAGGTAGCTGTATACTCGTTTTTCCGAATGTTCGATCTGAACCGTTGTAATTTAATATCTCATCAATTCTATCATTGTCCCCAAAATCGATGATCATCTAATATCGGTAATAACACCATTGAAACACATTCAGTGTTTCTAATGGAATTTTAGTACTATAATGCACCACTTCAAGGCCACCTAATCAATTTTTTTAAAAATCTGAACCGTTAGATGTGTTTAAAGCATGTTTTTAAAGTCCTATGCAAAGATTTGGCAAAAGAAAAAACCCAAAAGGGCTTGATCGGGCCAGGTTTTCGTATAGTAGTTTTACGAAAACCTACTCCGATCAACTACTTCCGGTTTGATTTTTTTAGCAAAATCCTTGCATAGGATGCTAAAAACACGTTTTAAACACATCTAACGGTTCCGATCGTTGAAATTTGGTTCGGAAAATGGATGCCCATTATTGTTTTCATGTGAGAGTGAGACAGTGAAACTATGAATGAAAGGAATCAAATTTAATTTGTATAATTTTATAATTTTCTATAACCAAATTTAATAAAAATAATTCTATAATTTATATAATTTCTATAATTTAACATCTAATAATTTGATTAATTTCTATAATATAATTTAATAAAAGAATCTAATTCCAACAATTTGAATTTCTATCATTTTTTTATAAAAATATTTGTTTTTCTCTTTTTGTCCATCTCTCTCTCTCTCTCTCTCTCTCTCTCTCTCTCTCTCTCTCTCTCCCTAAAAATTATTATTATTATTTTAATTTGTAATTTTTTATTTTTTTGTTGATGACTTAGTGACTTACTTACAAGTTGCAAAACATTAATATATATTTTTTTTTTACAAAAAGAAATTTTTTCCCCAAAATGTTTATTAGATAAAAGGAAATGTATCAATTATCAAACATGTAAAAAAATATTTTACAAGCTTTTTTTTTCCAAACTCTCTCTCTCTCTCTCTCTCTCTCTCTCTCTCTCTCTCTCTCTCTCTCTCTCTATATATATATATATATATATATATATATATATATATATATATATATATATATGTCTTTCTCTCTCTCTCTCTACAAAAAATTATTATTATTTATAAATTTTTTAATTTTTTTGTTCATTACTTAGTGCCTTAGTTACAACTTACAAGTTGCAAAACAATATTTATTTATTTATTTTTTTACAAACAAAAAAATGTTATTTTTTTTCAAAATATTTATTAGATAAAAGGTAATGTATCAATTATCAAACATGTCAAAAATTATTTTAAAAGCTTATTTTATTTTTTTTGTCCAAACTCTTCTCTCTCTCTCTCTCTCTCTCTCTCTCTCTCTCTCTCTATATATATATATATATATATATATATATATATATCTCAAAATGAAAATATAAACTAAAATAAAATAAATCAATAAAATTTTTGTAACTGCTTTTTCCCTCTTGTTTATTTTTTTGTTCATGACTTAATTTTTTTTAAACTTTATATAAATATATAATTCACTAACACAAGTTACACAACCAAAAATTAATTCTTTTTTATTTTTGCGATTATTAAAAAATACATACAAATAAATTATTTAACATTTTTTTGCCATATGTGTCGCGTCTGCCGTCGCGTGTCGCCAACTTCCATGCTGCGTGCGTGCTTGCGCCGCCAAGCCAACTTCTTTGCTCGGTGCCGCGTCTTGCGTGCCATATGCGATGCTACTTCGCGTCTTTGTGTCGCCTTGCGTGCTCGCGTGCTGCGTGCGTGCCGCGATTGCCTCATGCCACGTTGACTTCTTATCGTGCCTTTGTCGTGCCAGTAGAAGACCGTGTCGTGCCATGCCACGTGCCACCTTAACCCGTGCCCGTGTCGTGCCGCATGCCGACTTATACCGTGCCATTCCGTGCCGTGCTAGATTTTTACCGTGCCTCTGACGTGCCGTGCCGACTCCCGACGGGCCGTGCCCGTGCCGGCCCGGCCCGTTTGACACCTCTAGTTGAGTGGGGGCTTAACGAAGCAATTTTGTATGCACGTCATGGGGCATTGTTATCTTTTTCCCTTTAATAAGGAAATCGCCAATCATCCTTGAAGAAGCTTTTTCTTGATTGTATTTAAAATATGTGCCCTTTATGATCCGTTATCTCATCAATCTTTTCTTTCAACTTATTATGTTCTTCTTTAGCGGGTCATATCCGTTTACATATCTTTTACGCGTTAATTATGGAGGAGACACGTTGCCCATAAATACTGTTTCCAATCACTCACACTACTTATTTTTTTAACGAAAATCGTAAGGGAACCGTCAATATGTACCGTGGGGTACAGATGGCTTATGGGACACTTTTAAGGGCTTTGCACAAATGATCTGAACTCGTTCAAAAAAAATTAATTTTCTTTTTTGAATCAAAAATTAAATTTTTTTAATAAAGCTAAAATAGGTGAATTATTGTCCAATAATTCACCTATTTTGGCTTTATTAAAAAGAATTGAGTTTTGACCATAATTTTATACTTGTTAGATTCGTCTCGTCGAGATGAATCAAAAAATTACAAAATCTTGATGCAAAACAATAGAATTCATAAAACAAATTGAATAAGGACAAAAATGGTTTTTTTGGTTTTTGATTTTTTACCCAAAGCACCCTATTAAAAAAGTTCACTTGTTTTATTGAAGGTATTTTATTTTATTAGTCCTGCTAGATGTACACCATTTTTGTGTATACCAATTATACACCATCTTTGTAGGACCCATTTCGGATCCCACACTAATAATCGGAGTCGTTCAATATTCTTAAAACACTTTTTTTCGAGTCTCTGAAAAAAAAAATCAACTGATTTTAATATCGGTACGGCCTTGATCGATTCTGCACTCAAATTTATTAGCAGGAAACTGGGCGCAGAATCGATCGAGACCTTACCGATGTTAAAATCATTTTTTTTAGAGACCCTTAAAAAAATATTTTAAGAATATTAAGCGACTCCAATTATTTGTACGGGATCCAAAATGATTTCTACAAAAGTGGCGTACAATTGGTGCACACCAAAATGGTGTACCCTGAGGTTTTTCCTTTATTGAAATGATTTCTTAGAGATCAAAAAAAAGAAATGATTTCTTAAGAATGTGGTTTGTAGGGACCTAAAAAAAGGACAAAAAGAAGAAAAAAGGAAAGGGCGACTGTACGCACATGACATGACTAGTTTTTTTTTTTTCCCTTGTCTGGGGTTCCCTACGTTTGAAGGACAATGTTAATGGTACATAACTTTTTATACATAAAATGTACAAATCAGTTAGCTCCGGACTATTTCAGTTCCTATACGGATAATCTGAGCCGTTCATATTCTTCAAAATAATGTTTTGTTGTGCCTTGTAAAAAAACAACTCAATCAAATATCAGTAAATGCTTCATCTGTTTATCCAATTTTTTTGTTCAAAACAAAAAATGGATAAACGGGTGAAATATTTACCGACATATAATTGAGCTGATTTTTTTCGGGATACAATGAAATATTATTTTAAAGAACATGAACGTCTTCGATCATCTATGTGAGACTCAAAATTGGCCCAAATAAAAATATTTATAGAATTTATGTATAATTTCTCTATACCCATGTCTTTTTCGGAGTTTCAATGGGTGTTCGACTTGTAGTTTTCTTGGCCAAACAGACTGTTCCATCTCATTCGTAGAAGGTTTTTTAATACAGAGGTTATTTGCAACGGCGCTGCTCTAATATAGGACATGGCATATACATACGCCGGAGTTTGGGACCCACTAACTCACATCATGTGAGAAAGCGTTATAATTAATAACAGATGTATTAAAAAGAAATCCTCACTTGTGGGACAAATTTACCACTTTCTCGGCATTGATATTGGATAGGAAGTTCTTTGCATAAATGCCTTAGTTGCCCAATGCATATCTTATATACGTGTACTGTATAGTCTGTATCCCCCTCCCACATAAAATTCTATAAAAGCATGAATTTCAAGCAAATCCGACAAATCTCACCCAAAATCCTGATATTTCTAGCTAAGTTTCTTTTACTTGTTCTTTCTCGAGTATTAATTAATTGCAGCTTTCGTCTTGATTTTTGGTATCCAGCTTAAGAGCATCCCCAACAATTAGAACACAAATTCTCCCTAAAAAGATTGGTGAATAATGTTTTAACTATGCACATCTCTTTCAACACTCTAACAATCCTCTTTATTACTCTCTCTATACCAATTAAATAATATAAACTAATACTATAATATATATATATATATATATATATATATATATATATATATATATATATACATATACACACACACAAGTGGAGAGAGAAAAATAAAAAAAGAATTAAAAAAAAGGTTTGGGATTGAATAGTGGCTGTCTAAAAGGGAGATGATATAGGGAGCAACTATTCACATATGTATTTTGTTAACCTATTTGGGGAGGCTGTTGTAACCCATATTCCATGCTGGCCTACCTAAAATAGGGATAGAGAGGGGTTTAAGGAGCCTATTGGGCTTGCCCTCCGTCCAAAATTTCTTGTGCATTTACTTGTGTCATTTTTCAATTGTTTATTTCTTTCAATCTGTAAAAACTTTATATCTAACACAAAATCAATTAACAATGAGTGAAGAAGCTACAATATATATTAAGTGATCACTTATTTCACTCCTAAATAATGTGGGACTCTAGTTCCTTAACACAATGATAAAGTTTTTTACAATTTTAAAACCTTTGATTAATAGGACTTATCGAGAACTATTAATAATATTATACATTTACGAATATATATAACTTTTTGAGGTGTCGTGAATGATAAAGTGGACAAGAAATTTGAGATAGAGGGAGTAATTTTTTAACTATCCGTCAATTCGACAACTTGTACAGTAGTGGTTTTTATGCTTTTGGAGTGGTAAATTAGACGCCATGCTCACCTCATAAGGATAGCTCCGTTGCATGCATTACGCATGTAATAACGTACATAATACAATAATATTAATGGTATAATTTATTAATTTTAGCCACATTTAACAAAACGGTTCTATGGTGTAGTGGTTAGCACTCTGGACTTTGAATCCAGCGACCTGGGTTCGACTCCCGGTAGGACCTCTTTTTCCTTTTTCTTTTTTTTTTTTGCATCTTTTTCTTTTTCTTTTTCTTTTTCTTTTTTTTTTTTTCCTGGTTTTGCATTATTCATGTGCGAGTTAAATGCCACGAATCATGCAATCTCTTTTTTCTCTCTCTAGGTGTCCACTTGAACATTATCTCACCGTTTATTTCTGCATGGGGACTCTTTTTCCTTCTTTTTTTTTTTTTCATCTTTTTCTTTTTCCTTTTTTTTTCCTGGTTTTGCATTATTCATGTGCGAGTTAAATGCCACGAATCATGGAATCTCTTTTTTCTCTCTCCAGGTGTCCACTTGAACGTTATCTCACCGTTTATTTCTGCATGGGGATTAAAAGGGAGGATATCTTTAAGGTCCCACAATGCTTCCCCTTTTTAATTCCACCTTATGTGGCTACATTATTTTCTAATGCCAAAATTAAATTGAAAAATTTTACAAAAAATCATAATAATACACCCGTTCTATGAATGAACGTGATAAAAAGCCTCCTTCGGGACCCAAATTCATGAAGTCCGTCACTTTTCTATCGCCCCGTGGCGTGGTACAGGTCAATTAGATAACGAACACCTTTTCATAAAGCCTATAACTATTGCATTTCTCATGGTTCTTTAGTGAAAAATTCAGTTGTGTTTGATTTGGATTTTGAGTTTTTATTTTTAATAATGATTGGAGGGAGAAATATAGATAATAATTAAAAATAGAAGTTAATGATTAGAGAGAGATAGAAAAAAAATTAGAATAATATTTGAAAATAAGAATAATGATTGAATAATAATTGAGAAAACAGGATCTTGAAACCAAAAACGGACAAGGTTGAAATCAATTGAAAAGACCAAACAAATTTTTCTTCCTTTTCCCGCGATAGAAAGCAAATTAATTACACAATCATTACGTCTAGCATAGAATCCGATTTAATTCGACCACCTGTAAATGGTTTGGACGTTTACCCACCGTCATTAGCAAACGCATGAGAAATCACCGTTTCGCTAAGTGACTTCTATTTTTGTCTTTATTCTAAAAAAAATTACCTTTGTTCAGCTCGGGTCAATTTTGTTTGATTTATTGGTTCGTCTCGACGAGAGAAATCAAATAATTATAAAATTATGATCCATGTATAACATTTTTTGAATAAAGACAAAAAAAACTTCATTTTTCAATTCCTCTCGTCGAGTCAAATTAATAAATCAAAAAATTGGATATGAAAAGCATTTCTAAACTTTCAAAAACACTCAATTGCACTCTTAAACTTTGATTCTATTAATCAAATATACTCCCACCGTCTCAATCCGTTAAAATGCTAACGGAATTCGCTGACTAGGACAATAGGCACCGTTAATACGCCTGTGGCATCCAATTCCACTTAAAAGATGACACTTGTACCTCAACACTCTCTCTGCTCCGGAACAAACGTAAAATATATATATATATATATATATATATATATTAAAAAAATCCATTTTACAACTTTATTTCCAAAAAGATTGTGAAAAATATAAATTTATTTCATAAAAAGTTTCAAATGTATTTGAAAACCTGCTTTAAAACTTTAATGTCAAAAAATGTTTTTCTCAGCACACTCAACAGACGCCAAAGAAGAATTTTTTTTTTGAAGGNATGTCATGCTAACGGGTGGCGTAGTGCACCCGTTAAAGGTACAAAAAGTACAACTTTAATTTCAAACTATGTTTTTTAAAAATAATTGTTTCAAAACTCTAATTTTTCAAGAAAGAGAGTTATATATCAAAACAACTTTTTGAATAAAAATACTTCTTTTGAAAATATTTATAAAAAAACAGTTATGTTGGAAAATTAAAGTTTTGAGAACAGTTATTTTAAGTAAATATAGTTCAAAATAAGTTTGTCAAAAAAATTCAAAATTTAAAATAACATTTGGGAAAAAACATTTTTTGAAAAAAAAAATTGGTGAAAATAAAGTTTGAAAATAGTTATTAAAAAAATTTCTAAATTTTATGGTGAATTTTTTTTTTAAAATATTTACTTTTTTCATTTCGGGCATTTCATTTAGAGAGAGAGAGAGAGAGAGAGAGAGAGAGAGAGAGAGAGAGAGAGAGAGTGCTGAATAAATATACTTCTTCTTGAAAACGATTTTTTTTATAAAAAAAAAAACTAAAGTTTTGAAACAGTGATTTAAAAAAATGTAGTTTGAAAACAATTTTTTGAGTATGTTGAGAAAAAAAAATTAAAAAAAAGTTTCAAAGCAGTTTTTGGGAAAAAAAAACTTTAAATTTTTAAAAAAAATGTTCAAAATTTTTTTTTTGGGAAATACTGTTTTAAATGGATTTGTTTTGGCATTTCTTTGGGGGGAGAGAGAGTGTTAAGGTACACTTTTTTTGGATTTTGTTGTTGGATATTTAGTGTCTTTACCTCTATTATAAAAATATTGACTACCGGTTTAGGTGAAAAACTAAACTGGTAACCGTGGTTTTAGTTATCATTTTGATAAAAGGAAACATACGTAGTGGTTTCGGTTATGTTTTCTGTTTTGGTTATGGATCTTATTTGATAGATTACAATTAGTTTTATTATACAATGTTTTCAAAATCTTTAATCATCTTATAGATTGAAAGATATGAATAGTTTAAAATTGCATCGAAATTCAAACAAGACAAAAAAAATTAGGAGATAGGGAGTATGACATAGAGTATAAGCAACAAATTCTTTTTGACCAATCGAATATGAAAATGGAAAATCAAATTAAGTCAAAGTAGGAAACCAAATACTCTAGGCTCTCTATTTCTAAAATAGATAATTTCAAAAATTAAATATATTATTTCTTCAACTTAAATTTAAATTAAATTTACCATTTCTAGCATCATTCTCCCCGACTTAGAAAACTCATCCTTTAGTTTTTTAAAGCCATGAATTTACTTAAATTAGTTTTAAGTCAATATATTGTGAACGAATGACATTTATTGTAAAGCACAATAAGTCAGTTTATAGTTCAAGGGGGGAGTTGGAACAAGGCCATGCATTCACATGTCTGTGTTCATCTTGCACTTCAAATTGCTTTTTCTCGAAATAAGTAACACCCCGAATTTCGGAGATGTTAATTAAATCAAAACCACATATGCATCATCTCCCTGACTTGAGAAAACTTGTCCTTGAGTTCTTAAAAATTGAAGTAACTTGATTCATCTTCACACGTCTACATTAATCTTGTACTTCAAATTGTTTTTATCGAAAGATGTAAAGCCGAAATTAAATTTCAGAAAAATGATTGAAATAACGCATACAAAAATTGCGGCATTACAAAAGACATTATATAAGTTAAAGAAATGAGTTATTAACCTTTTTGGTTCCCAAAATATTAACCACATCTCAATTTAGTCCCTAATATAAAAATTGCTAACATTCAATCCCCAATGTTCAACATTTGTACCAATCAAGTCCCTAACCCTACACTCTGTTATCCCAACCCATCAAAATGAGGGGCAAATTTGTCTTTTTGCAAAAAAAATTTTTAAAGGAATTGAAAAAATTATGTTAAAAATCATTTGATAAATGACAGTTTTGACAAAAACAATTTTTTAAATTCCGAATTGGAAAATTGGAAGATCAGATCAAGTATTTTTAATTATCCGTTTAAGCTAATTTTTTTACAAGGCTAGTAGAAAACTTATGTTAAAATTAATGGATGACTTTGATTTTTTGTGTGAGATCCGAAGTGGGGCCCACTCAAAACGGAGGGGGAGAGAAAGAGGGGGAGATAGAGAGAGATAAACAAAATATTTGAAATACCCTTAGTTTAAAGGTTTGAGCTAACGATGTTAGCCTTGGAGACTTGATTAGTATAAATGTTAAATATTGGCGACTAAATGTTAAATATTGGGACTAAATTGAGACGTGATTGATACTTTGGGGACCAAAAATAAAGCCATAAAGATTAAAAGAAATAGTTTAGAGCATTGTACCGATTTCGTTTTAATCTTTATGTTAATAAGTTTATTTTGGCGATCAAAAAATTAAACTACCAAAGACATATCGAGTCTAGTTGCTCTATCACTTCAACATGCACTCATAGGGGATAGAAGTGCGACACAAATGGTTTAATGTAAAATACTATGCGTCTGTATAATCTGTAAACTAGGCTTTTATTGTACTTATTAACTTTTCGGGTTCTCCAAGTATTGATCGTGTCTCATTTTATTCATCAATGTATTAATTGGAGAAATTTAGTCCCCAATATTCAACAATTGTACCAATTAAGTCCCCAACAAAAACTCTGTTACCCCAATACGTCAAAATGAGGGGCAATGTCATAGTTTTCGCATAATTATTTTTTCAAAAAAAAATGACAATTTTAAAAAATATTATGAATTTTAAAAAAAAAATTGAAAAAATAAGTTTAAAAAAAATTGAAAAAATAAAGTTGAAAAAAAATTTTGAATTTTTTTTCTAAATTAAAACACTTTTTTTCTAAAAATATGTTCTTCGCAACCTGTTTTAATTTTTTTAAATAATTTTTAAAAAATACTGTGAAAATAATTTTCATAGAGAAATCAAAAGAAAAAATATTTTAAAATAAAAAATTTCTTTAAAAAAACAGTTTCGTAGACATTATTTTTTTAATATTTTTTGCAACCGATATTTTTACAATGAAAAAAGTTTTTTTTTAGGAAAGTGTTATTTTGACACTCCCCTTTTCTCTACACTCCCTTTTTTTAAGAACCATTTTTTTAAAAAGAAAATTTTGTAAATAAAAAATAGATTTTTGGAAAAAATTGTTTCATAACAAAACATTTTATAAATCATTTTGACAGCATTTTTTCAACAAAAAAAAAAAAAACTATAATGGAAAATAATTTTTTTAAAAAAAAAAAAAGAAAATTTGAAAATCAAAAAATTTTCAAAAAAAATTAAAGTTTTGAAAAGGGTTTCTGAAAAAGTTTTTTTTCGAAAAGAGTTTAAAAAAAACTAGTTTTAAAACCATTTTTGGAAAAAAAAAAACTCTGTGTATAGACAAATAGGGTACCCCACTCTAGGGTCCCATACAAACAATTTAAGCCGTCTATTAATTTCAAAATAATTTTTCAAGTAGTCTTGCCAAAAATTAGTTCAATCAAGTAACGGTAAGTAGTTGATCTGGTCTTTCAATTTTTCAGTTTTGGATCAAAAATTCTGAATGAAAAATTGGAAATTTGACCAAGTATTTTTAATTATTCGTTTAAGCTGATTTTTTAAGAAGTCTACCTGACAAGTTATGTACAAATTAATGAACGGCTTTGATCATTTGTGTGAGATCCAAAGTGGGGCCCACTCAAATCGAGAGAGAGAACAATATTTTGGGGACCAAAAAGGTTAATAAACTGCTCTTATTGCTATAATTTCAAGAGGTTCGGGTCATCTTACTCATACTTCTATAGGCTAATTTTCATTCTAGAAGGACCTCGCAAGAAATAGTGTTCCTTTCAGGAACTAATCTCATCATCCATTGGCGGTGGGATGATAAAAGTTGGGACGAGCCCGCCTAAACTAACACTACAAAGAATTTGACAACACCTAGTTTGCATGTTAAAGCCCAACCTTATGGCCTAAATGCCAGTGCATAATTAATGTCTACCCTGCCAAGTCACCATTTCACAAAATCAAGATAGAACCATAACAATTTTGGATGCTCCGTGATGTAAATATATAGCCCACATTTCTGATAAGCTTAGGAAACATATCTTGATTACATGACGTTAGGCAAAGAAAACAAAATTTGGATTACTTGAAATATTGGAGCACTTAATTCTCCTCTGTAGGAGCTACGATATGCCCACCAAGGATGGCCCTACCCTCTCTATTATTGATCCTACATGGCGCAACGTTATTCGCCATTGGATCATCCAGTGGGATTGATTATGGAGGTATTGTACAGTACCCGAAACTTTTCCCATAAAATCACCTAGAAAATGCATCAAACGGATGAAATCCACCCGCTACACTGTTGAACATTTATGCGAAAGTTTTCTGGTACCAAATGCTTTCCGGGTGATTTTTTGGGAAAGTTTTCTGGTTCCAAACACTTTCCCTTGATTATGTGGTGAGATGGGGCACAATTTAAGGAGTAATCTCGGACAATAGTCACATTTTTGTGCTGTGGATCGATCATTCCACCACCACAAACTTATGTGCGGTCCATGCACTCCCCCCATGAATGTGTAGTGTTAGAGTGTCCCAAAACACCACATGCTGTGCTCCAAAATCACTCAATAATTATACAAATTTAAGGGCTAAGAATCCTAAGATAGAGGAATCTAATTAACTCTTCCATAAAAGGAAAATATCCATAAACCGATTGAAATATTGGTGGGTGAGACATCAGAAAGATCCTAGTGGCCTTCTTCTTTTTTTAAATAATAAAATAAACTTAGAACTGGCTACAATACACATCCCTTTTAGGTTGTGTATCATATGCACCCTTTCTATCTACCGTTAGATCGCTAAAAGTTACGAATCAATTATAAAAAGTTACGAATTGGTAACTTGTTAACCTGAGCAACAGGTTACCTAAAAAAAAGTTATAAAACAGAATCAAAGTTATGAATCATATTTGTGAAAAGTTACCAAACATACAAAAATGTTACGAATCATATTTGAGAAAAGTTATAATTTTTATTTCAAAGTTACGAGTTCCACGAAAAGTTATGAAACACACAAAAAGTTACGAAAGAAAATAAAAGTTACAAAACAAAAGAAAATGTTACGAATCATATTGTCCAAAAGTTACAAATGCTTAGTATAAAAGTTACAAAACACACGAAAATGTTACGAATCATATTTGAGAAAAGTTATAATTTTTTATCTCAAAGTTACGAAACACACAAAAAGTTATGAAATGAAAGAAAATGTTACGAATTATATTATCTAAAAGTTACGAATTCTTAGTATAAAAGTTACAATACAAACGAAAATATTACGAATTACCAGTTCTCAAGGTCATTTTTTATGAGGTGGGGCAACATGGATCACACAATGGATACATATCATACACCCTAAAAGGGGATGTTTATTGTAGATTTTTCCAATAAACTTTGGTGCTGTACTCCTCAGTTTTACGTACAAATCAATTTGCAAATTACTTTTAATCTTTTTGGTTGAAACAAACAAGACAGGCAAAGTGTGGAAGAAAAGCATGTTTGTGATGAGTAGGTTAAAATCTTTCGAACAACTGTAAAGAGAAATGGAAAGTTTTTTCGTGCATACTGTTCCATTGGAGTGAAAATATCTATTTGTAGGGAACTCTACAAATATACTTTTATTCGAGTGTGTACGTAATAGACGTTTAATCACTTTAAATTCGTCACATTTTCCATAAAAGTTCTTAACATTTGCAGACAAATTCATAGCACCGACTTCGAGTTCGTTAACATTTTCGGGTTATAAGTTTTTGTTATGAATTTTTGAGCGAAGGTTACGAAATTTTAAGAAAATGCCATGAATTCCTATGCATAGGTTAAGAATTGCTATAGAGATGTTGTGAGTTTTTATCAAAAAAATGTCAATGAATTCAAGATAGATCAAGGAGTACATATCGTATGTACCTAAAGAAGAGTGTGTATCGTAAGTCGTAACGTTTTCCCTAGCTCAATTATTTAGGGTAGGGGTTGTCGACGGACTGATTTTTTGCGGTTCTGGTTCGAACCGGAACTGAACCGCTCATGGCGAATTTTCATTTTCAACATCCGTAACCATCCGTGAGTGATGCGGTTGTGGCTTGGTTTGGTTGCGGATTGAATGGATCGGTTGCGGATTGGTTTGATGGTTAGTAAAAACATCCGGATGAGAGCTAAAAAACACGTAAAAACATAAAGTCAACATGTAAAAACCAACTCCCATTAATCTCTCCAACGTTAATTATATTATTTGTCATAATTAGGGTGTCCACGGACCGGTTCTTGGTGGTTCCGGTTGGAACCAGAACCGAACCGCTCATGGCGGATTTTCACTTTCGACATTCGCAACTGTACATGAGTGATCCGGTTGCGGATTGAGGGGTTTGGCAGATCGGGTGATCTGCTGGACACCCCTAATTTAGGGAACATATGTACTTCTTTATGTGTAAACAACTAATAAAACACTTCTCAATTAAACTTAGGGGACAATTCCACTGTCCAATGAATGTCCCTTTGAAAGCTAGACCAAAACTTTATATGGCATGGCTACAAAAAAGTTGACAGCACTTGAGAAATTTCAAACCCGAAACCGTGGCGAAGAGGAAGCAAACCCTTAACTCAGAGGTGCTCGCAGAACCGACTCATGCATGAATCTCATGAACCCTAGGATTTAAGCCCCAAAAAAAATTAAAAATTTTAGGGCCCCCCAATTAGTTAGGACCCCTACATATCTATACTAAACCCAATACAATTTTGTACGTTTGCCGCTAAAAGTGCAAGACGACAAATGCTCAAATGATAGATTTTGAAATATTGTAGCAGTTGTATATTTTTAGATAACTATAGGTTTGCATTTGTAATGGTAAATCTTCTTTAATAGTTTTTATAATAACACTTTATTCGCCAATTTTTGTATACAAAATATAGGATGGACCCCTTTTTTTTTCTCCCAGTGACTGGACCTCGTTTAATAAGTTCGATTTAGGCCTCCCAAAAGTATGAGCCGGCTCTGAGTGCTCGATCCCATTTAGCCCTCCTCCACACTCAACAAGAAGCTATACACATTTCAATGCCCCACGCTACCTAGCCTTCTCTATATAAAGGGGATCCTAACCCTTAACTACATGTTCTTGTGCAAGAACTACGTAGCAATCCAGAGTCTCCTTTGAGAACTAGAGGGAAAAGAAAAATATTTGTTTTATAAGCCAGAGAGAGATGGGAGCACTTACCAATCACAATTTGGCTTTTGCATTTGGGCTTCTAGGTAAAAAATTTGCCACCTTTTCTTTTCCCTACTTCTTGTTCTTGTTCTCCACTCTTTCCTATTGCCACCTTCTCTTATTGTTCTTCTCTTTAATTCCTTCTTCTTTCTTTTTCTTTTTTTCATAGAATTTTCGTGTATCATATCGTTATTATGACCCGTTTGTTGTAAGCAGAAACACGAATTACCCATGTTTAAGTTGTTCAATCCGTTGTCAGCTGAAACACGGATTTTTTTTTTCTGTTCTTGTTTACGTCTAAGTTGGATTATTTTCCAACTTGGAAAAATAGCTATTTTCTTCCTTAACTTATGTTGGAAAAATAGCTATACAGTGCAATGCATGATGGGAACACCACCATGTACTTTCTTCATTATTTATTATGCCACCTTTCTCTATAACATATCATTGAGAAACAATACACATCTAACTATTTGGTGTTACTTTCCTTCTTTTCTTATTGACAGGCAATATTATCTCATTCTTCGTGTTTCTTTCTCCGCTGTAAGTGATTAATCTGCTCTCTCTTTTTTCCTACGTATGTTTTAAAACATGGCTCGATGATGTAATTAACGATCTTTTTAATCTTCATTTTAGGCCGACGTTTTACCAAATATACAAGAAGAAATCAACCGAAGGATTCCAATGCGTTCCATACATAGTTGCCTTGTTCAGTGCGATGGTGCTGATGTACTATGCATTTCTCAAGACCGATGCCACCCTTCTCATCACAATCAACTCTTTTGGTTGCTTCATAGAGACTATTTACATTGGGGTTTTCATCTTCTATGCACCCAAGAAGGTTAGAAAAGAAATTAACTAATTCACGGAAGATTATATAGTTTCTCGCCGTAAATGATCTTTGATGGTCATGACTAAGATTTTAAAAAATTGCAGATTCAAACTGTGAAACTGCTTGTGTCGATGATTGGAGGTTTCGGGTTGATCCTCATCTCAACTCACTATCTTGCAAAAGGCCCAATGCGCGTCCACGTAGTTGGTTGGATTTGTCTACTCTTCTCTGTGAGCGTATTCGCTGCACCTCTCTGCATATGGGTAACTCAATTTCTACTTTCTTGTCTTGAATAAGATTGGCAGTTATATGGTTACTCTTCAAGAAAATGTGAGACATCGTTTTGTTTTGATCTGTTACCTTATTCGAGATACTATGTGATTTTCTTTTGCAGAAACAAGTGATACGAACCAAAAGCGTAGAGTTCATGCCACTTTCCTTGTCATTATCTCTCACTGTCAACGCGGTCATGTGGTTCTTCTATGGCCTTCTGATAAACGACTATAACATTGCTGTAAGTGTACTTTACAACCACAGATCCACAATATATACCTTCTTCTTTTTTATCTGCAAAAGTAACATTTTATAACCATAATACGTTCTTGTTTTGTATATTTTCTCATGAACCAAACTAAGAGTCCTTTTCTTTTTCTCTCAATATGTACAGATACCCAATGTCTTGGGGTTCTTCTTTGGTATTGTTCAGATGGTGCTTTATGCAGTTTATAAGAACAAAACAAAGAAAGTGATGGAGGAAAAAATACAACCAGCTGAACAACTGAAAACCCAAGTGATTGTGGTGGAAGAGGAGAAGAAGCTGCCCGAATATCCTGAGCAAGTGATCATCGACGTCACCAAGCTTAGGGAATTGGGCTGCCCGGTGGTCCCTTATACAAACGGACATGGCATAATTGGAGACTTTGCTCTGGCCAGGCCAAATATGGAAATTCCAGTGTCAGTCTAACTAAAAACGTTGTAATGATGGGTGCCTGAATAAAAAATTCACGAAAAAACATTTAGAATGCTGTATGATAACGTTGCATGCATTCTGGCGAGATGCGAGTCTCGTCCAAAATGAATGTATCGTTATCACAGCAGTATTTCATACGTTTATCTGAAAATAAGTTCTGTGTACGTAGGTATATATCACTTTCCTTTGACGAATTCTATTGTTTGTGTGTCAGGCTAGTATTCCCCCCTTATGTTTCCAGAGTTCGCATTTAGTCCTCTGTAACTGAGATCTCTCTTCCCCTTTTTATCACTGAATGAATTTTTATTTAATTTGGTTGGCCAATTCTCTCTTGTAGCATTATTTCTTTTATGAATACCAAATTTAAGTTATTACAGAGTGTTCTTTGTATAATTATTTTTCCAAATATGGATCTGCAAATTACAGGAGAACGAAATGAAATCATCACAATAAAAGAGAAAAAATAAAAAGAAAATGTTCTCGTAATGCCATTTAACTCTGCTCATGTTATTACTGGAAAAATCTCATCCCACCTCTCACCGTCTCAACTTTTAATAAGAAAAAAAGTATAAAAAAAATGTTCCTTTTTTTTTTTTTTTTTGGTAATTACTATACAGTATGATTCACGAATATCGATCAAGGTTCTGCTACAAGATTTTTTTATTTTTTTTTTATTTTTTACTTTTCAATTGCAATTTGTGCTTTCACTAAAGCTGACAAGTGATAAAAACAATGGCATTCGTGGTGATTTCAACAAATTGTTCAAGTAATTAAAAAAAGGTGACGTCAAAAATTATCCTTCTAAACTTTAAGCAACTAATCAAACAAAAGGAAAAAAGGAAAGATAGGAAAGCTAACTTATCTTAAAGATAATAATATTGTACCGCCCAGAAAATCTGTTATTGTTCTCCAATTCTATCATCTTTTCCATTACCAGCAAATCTTCATTATTGAAATCAATTCCCAAAATTCTTCCTGCCACTGCTGAGGCTTGTAATTCGTTATTCACCTGAATTTCTCTTTGTCCTTGCGTGATAAAATTAATTGTGTTTTCAACACAATCACTGGATTCGCGGCTCATGCTGCTTTCACAAATCTTCTTCCTTAAAGCTTTTCTAGCCACTTTTGGGTTTCGATCAACTTGTATCTTGATGCTAGGAAATTGAGAAGCCCTTAAACTGTTATTTGAATCTAGCACTATTGGTCCGTTCAAGCATAATTTACTAGGGTCACTAAATTAGCCCTCATGAAGGAATCAGATTTGCTACCTTGGAATATAGCAGATGTCAAGGAGAGGTTTCTCTGCTTTGATTATCTTTATCAATCTCTGATGATGAAGCGTGTGGATTTTCTCAGATTGCTGGACATCTGGAGTTGCAATCAGCTTTTGTTCTCTTCTTGCTAATATCCATCTGAGCTTGATTGTTTTTGCATTTTTGCTTCATGTTTTCTTTTCCCACACATCAGCATTTCACTGATTGGATGTTTGTTTTTTCCTTGCCATTGCTTTGCTTTGTGCTTAGTTCTTGGCTTCCCCCCTCAATGTACCATTTGTCGAGTTTTAATAAAATCATTTTTCCGATCAAAAAAAACATACATGTTGTGAAAGAAAATTTTGAACATAAAGCTCCAATAAAAAATGATGTGACACTGTATGATCAATATGATTTAATGAAGAAAAAAACGTCCCTTTTATTTCCAAATATGATTGTGTTTCTATTTTCTCTATCGTCTAGTAAGTAAATGCCTATATTTCATGCATGGTAGTCTAGGTTTTTTTTTTATCAAGAAAAAAATAGAAATTTTAGGTTAGTCTAGTTACAGTGAGTTTGACATAATTTTTTTAGAGGCTTTTTGGCAAGGGCTTTTTTTTTTTTTTTTTTTTAATAAATTTTACTAGATTGGGGTACAATTTATATATTGGCCGTGCTTGATTTAGTTATAGGGAAAATCACATGATTGGCTTTTATTGTTACTTCTGGAATGTAATTCTCCTACTACACCGCATGATATTAAAAATGAAAAATCCAATTTACCTTAATTTTACTTGTCTAGGTTTCATCGGAGTGCGTGATATTAATTCAAAATAAAAACACACCAACAACAAATCAAATTGGTTTATGCTTCACAAATATCAACAACCCAACCATCGAAAAATCTTTAATTTCATACTCCCTCTGTTCCTTAAAAAGAGTAGTGTATTTCACTTTAGGTTGTTCCTAAATAAGTGATATTGAAAAGTAGTGGGTAAAAATTGTTACATTTCCTATTTTGCCTTTAAAAGTAGATTTTGTTTGAAAAGTCAATAGGTAAAGTGTAATGATCAAAATGTCTCCATCAAGGACAATAGTAGGAAGTGAATATAAAAATTGACATGAAAAGTATAATAATGATGTTTTTTTTATGAGTTATAATTATGAAGCTACGCATTTAAAAAGGAGCAGAGTGAGCTCCTGCCAAACATATGTTACAAGGAAAACAACCTTGATTTACAAAAAATGCAACACTAGGCCAGACTAACATCATTATTTACAAATGATGAACAACAATATATACCTGGAACCAGATTATTATCAACACGTTTTATGTGTGTTAATTACTCTCCTCCTCAGTATAGTTACACCTTCTGCATGCATGTGCGTAAATTGCTCTTCTCAGTATATAGGAGTGATTATTCAGGGGGTGTTACATTAACCCATTTTTTTAAAAAAATTGGTTTTTCATGATTTTTTATGTGATGTGTTGTGAGAAAATAATTTGTCTCGGTGTTTGGAAAAAACAATTTTTTGTTAGTGGAACACCCCCTCAATAGTCTCGGAATACAGTCACGTGGTACTCTAGATTTAAGGTAATTTTTTAAAAATTCTTAAAACTGCCACTGGTGAGGTCCATATATAAGGTAGTACATCCCAAAAGAATCTTTGGTGCTAAAGTGCTCTGGAGCACCACGTGGCTGTGCTCGACAGCACTATATAGTTACACAATATATGTACATTATAGTCAGAAAGTCATGCAGAATGGGTACCCAGGAAGTGCCCAAAATTTGAAATTCAATAGTCTAGATTGACTTCAACTGAATCTGAACCATTGAATTTCAAATTCTGGTCATTTGCTGAGTATGGATTTTGAGTACGTAGCAGTGTCGCATTATAATTCCTTAGCTTTCTTTTTCTAGGTCTGTACTTGTCAATCAAGAATCGGTAAAAAAATCTGAAACAATCACACGATGTCACAATACAAGAAATACAAGACGTACGCGATTCAGCAATGCGTAGATATTCCTTTTGATGTCTACAACCAAGGTTTGATACATGTACATGTAACTTAGTACAAGTGTACAACGTGTATCTCATGAAATGTCACGCAGACCATTGTGGTTGGTGTTGTGACCGATTTTTACGTCCTTGGCATTATTAATTAAATTTACTTACATGTTCTATCCTTTGCAAGGAAAATTCATTTATGATATGAATTGAAGCCTGAGAGTGAAGACTTGGTAACAAGCAGCAGAGACCTCTCTGCTTTATCGTCCTGGTGGTTGCTTTTGAAAAGCAAATTTTTACGCGGGCTCAGTTCGCTCAGTATTGAT
Source organism: Vaccinium macrocarpon (assembly GCA_022606695.1). Lineage (NCBI taxonomy): Eukaryota > Viridiplantae > Streptophyta > Magnoliopsida > Ericales > Ericaceae > Vaccinium > Vaccinium macrocarpon. Next base: position 29,085,290 of record CM040174.1, on the reverse strand, counting down.
TCAGCTTTGTTCGGTAATTGGATTTTGAGGGAGGTTTTTGGCGGTAATGAGTAGAGAGAGATTGAAGGAAAATTTTATTAGAGGTCATGCAGGCTGAATCTTAAGACCCAAATCAAACAAGGTAGAAGTGTTTAAGCACGTTCTTCATTCTAGGGCCCGACGTGTAGTTTGAGCGTGCTCATTCAAAACTAGTACTCTTTCTCGAGCTCGAGCCCAGTTTATTCAGTATTGAAGTGTCCAAGCTCGGTTGGTTTTCTAATCGTACTTCTATAAACACAAAACATCTAACAGTACCACCCACAAAATCATGGTTCTTCAATAATTCCTCTCTCTAATGTTCTAACAATTTGAAGCATTGACCATCCAAAATCATTTCAAGCGTAAAAAACTCTAGCAATTGAAATGCCACAATAATTGCACAACACCAACAATTAGAAATGCCATGAAACATTAAAATCAGGAACACAAGTAAATAAATATACCCTATACTCCCTCCGTCCCTCTTTTTTTGGGGAGAACTATGAGTACAAAAGAATTTTGTACATAAAATGTACAACGGCTTTTGGGGTCCACTTTTGGGCCCCACACAAATACTCAGAAGTTCTGGATCGACCAGTTACACATATCCAATTGAGCTGATTTTTTGCAAGGTCCTAAAAAAAATTATTTTCAAATTATTTTCGGTTTGGAGTATTCGTGTGGGGCCCAAAAGTGGACCCCAAAAGCCGTTGTACATTTTATGTACACTAAACAATCTATACGCATAGGTTTTTCCTCTCTTTTTTTTCTTTTTTTTTTTCCCTACCTTGCCATTTTGGGATGTCTTAAATGTTTGCATACTTTGAAAATTCAACGAAAAAAGTGGTTAGGTTTCCAAAACTAACCCTTGTAAACAACAAAAAGAAAATTTTAAAAATAGAGAGAATAAGGGACAGTATTAGAAATCCAACCAATATTTCTGAAGAGACATGCATTAATTACATGCCTCCTTAAAAAATTGAGTTTTTTGTACATAGCAAACAAAATCGGATGGAGGGAGAACAAAGAGTTAGAAAATAGATTGTGAGATCAATAAGAGGCACATCTTTCGTTGTCCTAAATCCATATTTGTAGGTTCTAATAGGTGAATAGAACTTCACGATATAACCCATAAATCCCATAACTTATCTCCTCGTTGTACCAATGGTGGAAGACAAAGGTGCCAGTCTCCATCCATAAAGTATAGATAATAGTATTACGTAGATCAGTGAAATTAAGACTTCAAAAGGTGGCCTTATATTATAAACTCCAAACTTCTCTACACAAGAGTCATGTAATCCAAATTAAAAAAAATATCTTCTAATTCACAACTAGAAGTCATAAATTTTTGAAAAAAAAGAGGTATCTTCTAATTAATAAAATACACCTTCTTGTATTGTAAGGATGCATTCATTTTTTAAATCCGTAGCCATAAAAATCTTTAATTTTTTTTTGTATCATTGGATAAATTATTTACTGATATGTACGAATGACATAACGGTTCAACCCAATTCATCATCCGGCAATTGAATTGGTAACCCATCCAACCGGTCTCATTCTTTATTCGCTCACCTGTTCGGCTTTCAAGACATTGCCTTATCAATGTCCACTGTCCACCCAAATACTTTGTACATTTTTCGCAATCAGGTTTCCCTTCAATGACATGCAAAGGGATAGCAATAGCATTTTGTCTTGTAATAATTTACAAATAATTGACCAAGTGATCACTTAGTAAAATTTTATGTACCCTTTGGAAATCTGAAAGGGTGTCGTCTTGTCTTTTCCAATCCATGCTACAAAGACATCATGCGGTTTAGTAACTCAATTTTTTCCGCGTCTCATACAAATTTAGCTGAGAAAGGAAACTTGCCAATATTCTTTTTTTTGATTGGCAAAAAAAATTTATTAATACTCGACAACGGGTACATTGAGATAAACCATAACCGAGCATAAAGCAAGGCTATGGAAGGCAAAACATCAAGCGAGAAACTAAGGAAATGGCTACAATACACACCCCTTATTTGGGTGTATCATATGCACCTATTGTATGGTCTAGATTGTGTCACCTCATCGACAATCGTAACATTTTTTAGTTTTCGTAACTTTTCAGCAATATGATTCGTAACATTTTCTATGATTCATAACAGTTTGGTGTGTCTTGTAACTTTTACAAAAAAAATTCGTAACCTTTACAAAAAATTCGTAACTTTTCCAAAAAATTCATAACGTTTGGCAAAAAATCGTAACTTTTTCAGGTGTGTGTATGATACACACTCAAATAAGAGGTGTGTAAAGCCGAAAAGGTAAAAAGAAACTAAGAAAAAATATCAGCAACCACCAAAATCTCACATCAATTCCACATGCTTCATCCTTAGCCACCAAAGTCTGAGAGAAACTTGCCAATATTCTTCCATGACTTTCGTACATTATGTACCACTAGAATAAGGAAATGTTACGATACACGCTCTATTTGGATGTATTAATTGGATATAATCTCAATTAATCGTTTTGAATTCGCAACATTTGTATAGAAATTCAAGAATGTTTACTTAATATTACATAGAATCAAACTCTTAACAAACAAATGTTGTGAATTTAAGGTTGATGTTAAGGAATTTATGCGAAATTATTGTGGATTTTTAATACGAATGTTATGAACAGAAAATTAATGTTATGAACTTGAGAAAACGTTGGAAATTGGTTAAGATTGTGATGAAGGAGAAGTCATTAACAAGAATGCCCAAATCGAGGAAATTGATGAAGCACAGTATAGAGCCATGTTGGTCGTGGAGGGTGAGAAGGAAGGGTCATAGTAACCGGTTTCTCCTCCTCCTTTCCTTTTGGAGGCTTTGTCAACATTTCACTGATAAATTTTTTTGCCGATAAAAATAAAATAAAAGGGTAAGGATCCTAGTTTATTGTGGTTGTGGTGTTGGGTTTTGCTTCTTTTTTGGGTTCACTTAAAAATCGGTGAACCATGAATCCTGTCCGGACTAAATCGATCCGCATGTTTTGGATTTTAACTGTAATGGTCCTAACATGGATTCAAAAAATAAAAAACCATGACTCGCAATCCGAACAAAGATTTTGATTTTGAAACTGTGGATTAACCGATCTAGACCGTGAGATTTTTATTATATATAATTTTTCTTAAAAACATAAATATATTTGTATAGATAAAGAGAACGAAGATTCAAGACTTGTGTGGTGAGTGAGGGAATAAGTTTCTCAAAGAGTGTTCGTCTTGATGTCCTAACTAGGTGGAACTCAATTTATCTCATGTTTAAGTTTTTTTTTACTGAAAAAGCATTCAAAAGGCTTGAAGAGGAGGATCCATTTTTTTCTCCTTGAACTTCATATGGGGCCACCTACTGCTTAAAGATTGTCATGATGTATTGCCTTAATTTGCTGCCTACTATATTACTACTGATTCGTGCTTGTTTCAATATTGAGTTTGGACAGAAATTTGGCCTTCAATTTCCCAGAGTTAATTTGGCTTCAAATTGTTTTTTTAGAATAAGTTAAAAATCCGTGGATAAATTTGGAACCGATCTGTGACTCTCGGATTGGATTGGAACTGAACCGTGAGACTTTTGGATCGGACACGGATTTTATTTTCAAAAAATTGTGACTCGTGGATTAGGATTGGATTCATGCCAATCTTGACCAATCCGGACCGTGAGCACCCCTAATAAAAGTATATTTTTATTGATAAAAGTATACAAATATATCTAAATTAATAATTACCGAAATCGATTGCTCGGATGCTCACCGGAAGCAAATTAACTACTGCCCCCTGACGCTTTTATATTACATTTATGATTGAAGAAAAGTGAAAACCAGTCGTGCAGCTTTCATGTTATTTTTTGTTACACGCACTTCTAAAGATCAGTGATAAAGTTTGGGTCTTGTTTGGCGTTTTAATTTCCATGTAAAACTTGCCAACTTCTTTTCAAATGTCCAAAAATTCCTTAAGGGAAAAGTCAAAAGGGACCAAAAAAATTTATAAAAAAAAAAAGGTAGTACTCTAGGGAATGGATCATTTTTTAAGCCAATTCCCTTCCCAATTGAGCAAATTTTGGGAGAAGCCCTTCATTTGCTCTGGTGGCCCTACCATTTTTGGCTATGGGCAGGGTTTTGCAGCTGTGGGCCAGTTTAAAGAAGCCAAACACACTTTAATTTGGCTCTCTTCCAAAAATCCCAACTAGGGGTGCTTTGGGTAAAAAGCTAAAAAATGGTTTTAAAAAAAATTATTGTCCTTATTTAAAAAAAATTGCATTCATTAGTTTTGCATCAAGATTTTGTGGTTTCTAAATTCTTCTCGACGAGACGAATCTAACAAGTATAAAATTATGGTCAAAACTCAAATTTTTTTTAATAAAGCCAAAATAGATTCAATAATCCACCTATTTTGGCTTTATTCAAAAAAATTTGAGTTTTGACCATAATTTTACACTTGTTAGATTCGTCTCGTCGAGAGGAATCCAGAAACTACAAAATCTTAATGCAAAACTAACAAATTCAAAAAAAAATTAAATAAAGACAAAATGATTTTTAAAAAAAACAATTTTTAGTTTTTTACCCAAAGCACCCCTAGTTAACAGATTATTGCCGTCTTTAGTGTTTAAATGACTGTAAAGTTGGTACAATTAGGAAGTGAAAAATGCCCAAATATCAATGTCACTCTAGTGTGTATATATGTTATGCATATATGTATGCCAGTAGACAATTTTGGAAGCATGAAATGTTTCCCAGAATAAAAAAGAAGAGGGATTCATGAAATCTTTCGGGGTGTTTGTGATAGTTTTTTTTTCCTGAATTTTATATTATGGATTATTGTCTTGTTTAAAATCGTAGTTGTTCACTGCAAAAAACTACAAAAATAATTTTTTTGCTGTAAGTTATTTGCTTACAACATTACATCCCACGATGTTGATTGCAGGCGTGATGTTGATTATAGATTTAACTCACGTTTTTTATTTTCCTTCTCATTTTGGTACTATTGAGAATAATGATTTTTCCTTAAGAAAAGCAAGACATTGACATTGAGCATGATCATGGGACCTCTTTTGTGAAAATTTTACTGTTTCTTGATTGATCATCGCTTGTCCTATATATACTCCTTACAACCCAAAAGTCAAATGTTTTAAATTTTCGAAAATTTTTATTTTTAAAGTAAACGTGGGTCCTGTATATTGTGACTACGCTAATGTTGGTCCTAACAATTGCTCTGAAAACAAGGTTGCAGGTGCAACTAGAAGTTCTTACAAAACTTAAGCTTTTTATAGCATCAATAGGTTTTAGGAGAAATAATAGAACTGGATCCAACGACTAGTATCACACCTTAGAGGTCATAACGGTTCGAATAGTAGGGGCCACATCGTGAGAGAGGGATTGCTCGTTCCCCTATAACCAATCAAAAAAACCTATACGCGGGTACTGCAATATTAAATAAATAAATACCATCGTGAATGAACTATCATTATACTAATCTACACATTACGAACTCTTCAATAAGTTTCTCGCATTTGGGAGCCAATTATTTTTTAGATTTTGAATTGCAGATTGTTGATTACCTATTTTCGGATTACAATGAGAAATCTCCAGAAGTTTTTGCATGACGTGCGTAGGAAAAATTGCGTAAGAGTTTTATAGGTGAAAGTATACTCATAATGCGAAAAAGTTCCTCAAGGGGTGATTTTTGGGTTCTCCATTGTCCAGTTCATTTTTCATTTATTGAATTTTAGTAACGGAATGCATTTTAAAATATGTAGCCGACGCGGAAATCCAAAATTTGTCAGCCAAACACCCTCTTATCGAACGAATATTTTCATTTTGACTTTCAAAGTTTATTAATTTGTCACATGTAATATTGCACTTACCTGTTGACTTGAAACATCTTTAATCAAATTGAAAATGTAATCAAATTTAAGTGTCTCACTATTATGTGCAAAAGCACAGGCAGCCCAAAAAAATTTCAACCTAAAATTATTTTACGACAATAATTTTGTGATGAAACCAACGTCCACCTTCCCTTTGCTACTACTTTTCTTTTTGCCACTTTATAATTTGATTGCGTCACCCAAAGGATGCACTTTCAAATGTTGGAATAGGCCAAACTCTTTCCAGTTATTTTTTTTTGCCCTTTTCCTCTCTTTTCAGCTGGCGAATCTGGATTCGGACCTCTACCATCCGTCTCAATTTCATTTTATTAAAAACATATTTAAAGAATGATTCAGAGAATCCATCGCTCTGCCTCCGCCTAACTTCTAACTTCTTTGCGTGGGTGTTAATTCTCTACGGCCGGCTCTAAGTGGATTAGTCTCGTCCTGTTTTCCGTTTGGAGATACCTCCTATTTTGTCAAAAAAAAAAAAAAAAATTAACCAAGATCAAATTCTGTGATTTTCTCCCACAATTCTTCAAAAAAAATATAATAAAAAAATAAAATGAGAACATCTCATTGGAAATCACAGCAATCCTCCATAGCCTGCTGAACCAGAAAACTCATACTGTAGTATATTGTCACCACCACCACAAGGAAAAGGGGGAAAGGAAAAAGTTCAAACCTTCTAGGCAAAATTGATAAACAAACCAATAAATTGCAATACAATCAAAAATATATATATGAGATGAAGTATATTTTCCGCAGAATTTGAGGCCTGAAAATTAAGCACAAGTCAAGCCATTACACTTGCGAGTAACTGGAATGGTTTTAATAGTCTCTTTCCTAGACATACAGAAAGACCGGAGATGGTTTTCATCAACTGTTCCAAAACCATCGAGTTTAACACCGTATGATTCCAACCTACGTGTATCCCGTGGAATAGGGGATTGCAATATCCCATCCCACCAACCGGGGGGAAGAAGCGGAGTGAGTGCGCACTGATTCTGTTGATTACGACAACTCAGTGGACCAGCAAATCTATTCCAGACATGTCCCCATCCAATTTGTTTTTGCAAGCCTTCCGACAACAAATTACTCTGAAAACTGCTGAACAGAGAGAAATTTGTGGGATGGTTTTCATCTGTGAAAGAAAAAACAAAAAGACATAAATAGATTATAGGCATTCCTGGAAGTGTCGCAGCAGCTAGGGGGCAGTTTGGGTTGCTTGATTATTTGCTCTTGGCTATTGCTTATATCTTATAATAAATAACCAAATACGCATTTGAGAAGCCAAACAATTGCGCTTATTGTGTCTTCTCTATTGATTACTCAAAAGAAATAAACATAAGAAATGAGAACCAAATGCGCCCCTACCCAGAGGATATCAACATACCAAGTTGGTGAGCCGCTGCTAATGCTGCAATAAGTTGTGCATAGGTGGTTCCAACGCGTCTGTGGGCCCCTGAAACGACAGCATGTTTAGCACGTGAAGCGAGAAAGAAATCCACGAAAGCAACCCATCTCGGTGCTGGTCCCCAGTCCTTCACTCTAAAACCCAATTGCTGCATTCTAGCTGTTTTTTTGCCAGAAATACTTCCATTGTACAAACTGTAGTCAAAATGAAGAACCTGGAAAAGAATAAAGAGAACTTGATACAAACATGGGTGGAACCATGGAAACATGATGTGACAATTTTAAGAGTTTGCATACACGCTAAATATTTAAGCATGATGCACAGTGCTTCAAGGGGAAACCAGCAAATTAGTAGTCTGCAACCTGTTTGGTTTAAAGAGGTTTGATTGAGAAATGGAGGGCAGAGTCGGCTTTGGGCTAAAGCCCATAAAGCCATCGCTTTAAGCCCCCAAATATTGAGTAAATTCTCGGGCCTACAATTTCATAGACCCATGTACAAATGAAATGAGGCATGAATAAAATTAAATTAGGTCAATCGAGTTGTGTTGTCAAATATGCCTCGTATATCAATCATAGTAAGATTTGGTGGGAAAGGCCAACCATTTCTTCAGTTCTCGCCTACACTCCAAAAGACCCTTACCTCCACAAATTCCTGCAGCTTTGGCCTGAGATCATTAATCGCTGACGGGGTATCAGAAACCAAAACCACACGCGGTCTCAACACCTGGTGGCAATTTCTAAACAGGGCCTTTTTAATGCAATTCAGAGCTGCCTTGACTGCTCTTGGAGACCTATAAGCAAATGAAAACATTGAGGGTCAAGCAAGGTTACACCCATAATACTAGATCCACAAGCAATATTATGTCAGGTAAGGGCATAAGAGGTGCATCTTCCATGAATGGTTTGGCAACTACCACGAAGCATATTTACCATATAGCTATGTGTAATTCTCCCATTAAAAAATCTGTCTTACCAGTCAAAACTATTAGCCCCAAAGATGTAAAAGAACCGTATAAATAAATACGAATGAGTATCAGTATATACGTATCCTTGGACATTGGATTGGATGAATCAAACACTGCATATACTTCCACCTGATACCCATACCAGAGTCCATGTAACATAGGCGGTCTAACATTCACAATTAATATGCAAAATTTTCAGAAACCTCCTTTTTTCTAATGCAACCTTCATCATTGACATTTTCTTCTCTACTAGCAATCTAGACACCGGCGAAATAGAAAATTTAGAAGTACCTGTTCATTAGCATCCGCATGTGCAGGGCAAGATGAGGATCAGGACCTCCATTAAGCACCCAGTTAACAGCTTCTTTGACATTTTTTGAAGGAGAAATGATTACTCGCATCAACTCCCCAAATGTATTAGGTCTAGACTGAAGAAGTTGAGTCTTTCCAAATAAAGCAGAACCGGCACTGGACATCTGAGGGTGTATATTCTTCAAGAAAAACTGAGCGGCTACAGCATCCGTTGTACCTTGGAACCTGATGAAGAACCCACATGATAAAAACAAAAATGCAGAAATTGATAGCAAAAAAATAATGTTATTTGTTTACCATATGATTGGCTGTCTCCATTTTCTCCAATTACTACAAAGGACATTTGTTTCTGAGGGCTTCTCAAAATCATCTGTCCTCACAATCAGACGCCTTCCATATTTCACCATACAGTCATTCAATCTCCATAGATGCTTCACTTCTTTCACAGTAAAAGCAAGGTTGGTATAAGAGAGGTAATTCTCAAATGGAAATTTCCCCCTGCAGTATGCAAGTATATTAGTAATTAATAGCATAACACAAACACCTCATGCCAATTACCTAGGCTAGTACTGAGGGCATATTGTCAAGCCTACAACTGTGGGGGACTCATAAATGGCTCAATGTTGCATGAAATGAAGAAAGGCAAAGAGTTTTGGAAATCAGCAAATAGGGTGATTGATGACTGAGTGTTGAGTCATTAACAGCAACATTAGAGCAGCCACAACCCCCGACAGCAAGAGATTGACACATCCAATTGGAGAATGGAGTGACGACTATCCTAAGTAAATTTCCACAGGCAATTTAGTAATCTACACACCCAATCTATATGTAGTGCTACAACCCAAAAATGAATAAATAAAGAGACGGTGAAAAAATCATGACAAGATGAAGAAAGAAAGGCATGAGAAAGGACCAATATGCCTGGTTTGCCCGATGATAAGTGATCGGTTTAACATGACACTTATTCCCGCAGCAGTCAATATCTTGTACATCTCATTTCCTAAACCTGCTTCTGAAGCTTTTCCCAACACAAAACCTTGTTTGCAGAATTGCTCAGGAGGCAGTCCCCGAACTCTAGGAGCACCTGAAATAAGAAAACATATGTTGATCACTGAAAGTCATACTCATTCGTGTCCACAGGCATTGAATGTTGCCGTGACATACCAAAAAGAAAGCAGGCAAAGGGGTATTTCCTACAGATATCAACCGTCCATGTCAAGGCAGGTGTAAATCAACAAAGTTCCCACACTTCAAAGTTCAAATGGAAGAAGTTCCTTCGAAAAAAATGGAGTGCAGTCATAACACAATGTTGTTCTATTGCACATTAGCTATTTAACATACAAGCCAACGACAATTGCACTTGTTACGGTAATCCCTATGAGTTTAAATGAGCATTCTACTATCCAAGCCAACCAGAAAAGTCATATAACCATAATCTGTGACTCCAACACCCAAGTCTTCAAGCAATGAAATTCATTTCCAGCCAAAGTTGAATTTGATACTGATATAAGCAGCTTCAAAAAATCAAGGCTCCATTCTTTCTTTTCATAATAATAATAATAATAATAATAATAATAATAATAATAATAATAATAATAATAATAATAATAATAATAATAATAATAATAATAATAATAATAATAATAATAATAATAATAATAATAATAATAATAATAATAATAATAATAATAATAATAATAATAATAATAATAATAATAATAATAATAATAATAATAATAATAATAATAATAATAATAATAATATAATAATAATAATAATAATAATAATAATAATAATAATAATAATAATAATAATAATAATAATAATAATAATAATAATAATAATAATAATAATAATAATAATAATAATAATAATAATAATAATAATAATAATAATAATAATAATAATAATAATAATAATAATAATAATAATAATAATAATAATAATAATAATAATAATAATAATAATAATAATAATAATAATAATAATAATAATAATAATAATAATAATAATAATAATAATAATAATAATAATAATAATAATAATAATAATAATAATAATAATAATAATAATAATAATAATAATAATAATAATAATAATAATAATAATAATAATAATAATAATAATAATAATAATAATAATAATAATAATAATAATATATAATAATAATAATAATAATAATAATAATAATAATAATAATAATAATAATAATAATAATAATAATAATAATAATAATAATAATAATAATAATAATAATAATAATAATAATAATAATAATAATAATAATAATAATAATAATAATAATAATAATAATAATAATAATAATATATAATAATAATAATAATAATAATAATAATAATAATAATAATAATAATAATAATAATAATAATAATAATAATAATAATAATAATAATAATAATAATAATAATAATAATAATAATAATAATAATAATAATAATAATAATAATAATAATAATAATAATAATAATAATAATAATAATAATAATAATAATAATAATAATAATAATAATAATAATAATAATAATAATAATAATAATAATAATAATAATAATAATAATAATAATAATAATAATAATAATAATAATAATAATAATAATAATAATAATAATAATAATAATAATAATAATAATAATAATAATAATAATAATAATAATAATAATAATAATAATAATAATAATAATAATAATAATAATAATAATAATAATAATAATAATAATAATAATAATAATAATAATAATAATAATAATAATAATAATAATAATAATAATAATAATAATAATAATAATAATATAATAATAATAATAATAATAATAATAATAATAATAATAATAATAATAATAATAATAATAATAATAATAATAATAATAATAATAATAATAATAATAATAATAATAATAATAATAATAATAATAATAATAATAATAATAATAATAATAATAATAATAATAATAATAATAATAATAATAATAATAATAATAATAATAATAATAATAATAATAATAATAATAATAATAATAATAATAATAATAATAATAATAATAATAATAATAATAATAATAATAATAATAATAATAATAATAATAATAATAATAATAATAATAATAATAATAATAATAATAATAATAATAATAATAATAATAATAATAATAATAATAATAATAATAATAATAATAATAATAATAATAATAATAATAATAATAATAATAATAATAATAATAGGGAGTCCAATCATTGCACAATGTTTTTCTACTGCACATTAGCTATTTAACATACAAGCCAACTACCATTGGACCTGGTACGGTTATTCCTATGAGTTTAAATGAGCCTTCTACTATCCAAGCCAACCAGGAAAGTGATATAACCATAATCTGTGACTCCAACACCAAAGACTTCAAGCAATGAAATTCATTTCCAGCCAAAGGAGAATTTTGATACTGTATAAGCAGCTTAAAAAAATCAAGGCTCCATTTGGCCGTAAAATACGTACAGTGATAAATGTTCTCCACATGAGATGACTATTGACAAGAATCTATTTTTGATGTCATCTTTTGGTGTTTGTTTAATATTTGGCATATAATCCTCTAAATAATGTTCGACACTTAGTTGCAGAATCATTCTAAAATGGGTGTGCTCCCGAGACGGGAGCTCGAATCAACACTCGAAAGATGGGAGCTCGCTCCTAACTAGGATGGGAGCTTATCGGGCCATTAAAGCAATTATCTCATACTTTCAAGAGTGTGGAAATAAGAATATGAAAATCATGAGCTAAGAAGTTTTGCAAATTGAAAATATCTAACTTCCAAAAAATTTACCCTTTAAGTTAGGGAAAATTCTTAATAAGTATCACTTTTCCTTCAGTGGTTAGGTATTTAAAGATATTTTATATACATATTTAAATATGATCTATATACACTCCTCAAGCGCTCCCAACCTTGGGAGCTTTAGGTGCCTCTGCTCCCGCTCTTGTCCCCGCATCCGCTCCCACTTCATGCAACTCGAACCTTTGTCTCACACTGCAAGCTCCTTAATAACATTGCCAGAAAACGTTATCATCTCCATCTAATGCCGCACCATAGTCTGCAAAAAATTCCCTGACTACCCAAAAGGCGCATTTAAGATTGACCAGCTACATATACCTATATGTATATTAGCTTGGCAGCATATACAAAACCAAAGGTTTGGGATGACCAAAAAAACCAGAACATGGGCAAGATCCCACACAAAGGAAAAAACAAAAACATAAAGTAATCCACCAAGGATCCTATCTGCATTTCTATGTGTGAAATTTCTGGTCTCTCATCTCATTACGTGATAGGCAATGAAGCAGAATCCAGCAAAACATGAATTCGGAAATTTCAGATATAAATTGTTTTTCATCTTTCTTTGGTACATCCCTGCAACAAAACGTCAGGAAATGAGTAGTAACATATTTCCCAAGAAACCATTGTACATCAAAACAGACGAAGTCCAATTTGTGGAAACTTTATATCTGTCTCAAAACCAATTGGCAATGGTGGAGAGGCACAACATTATATTAAGTGATCACCCATTTCATCCCCAAGCAATGTGGGACTATATTCCTTAACACAATTCCCAAACAGAACTAATAACATGCTAAATCTATAGACAAACTCCAGCAAATCACAACCACAAAAAAATCTCATCGATACCATGCTCACTGAAGTTCTATCAAGTATTCAATCCATGAAGCCAGCTTTGAACAATCTGATACTAGTTTGCAGAAAAAGAGAAATTGGAAAATACAGAATACACTTAAAACAGCAAAGCATGTTTACATTTGTGTTAGGTATTAGAATTCGTCATTATCAAATCAATCAATTATTGGTCTATTGGCGAGAGATAACCTTTCGGAAGAATTTGAATAAGCGGCAAAACACATAGTTGGGTTCAAGCTCGTGTTCGATTTATTAAAGTTCGGTCAAGATCGGTTTGTTATATAAACAAACCAAACTCGAACTTAAGCTTCCAAACCAAACTCATACAAGCTACAACTCGGCTCGCTTCGCTTATAATGTACTCCTAAAACATTCAACCTACTTGAGATTGTCTCGCGTTCGAGATCTGCTTTTCTCATGAACAAGCTGAAGCTTGAACAACTAACTGCTCGTTTATCACCCCTAAATTAGCACGTAGAACTTGTCCACCATTTTCGTTTCTTTTGCTACGTTCTCTCGGCAATCAAACAAATCAAATGTTAAAAAACATAAACAAAACCGTACCGTGAAAATCGAAATGGTCACGAATGATGGAACGAACTCTGAGGCTTTCCTTCCGAAATGCTTCCTCTGAATCCGCTTCCTCCCCCATTTCTTCAACCGTCGCACAGGAGGGATGAACCGCCGGCCTCGGAGAGGTCCGATTTACTTCCACCAGCTCAGACCGGATTGTGGCCGAAACGGAAAGCCCGGTCGGTGCATCGACGGAGATTTGGTTGAGTAGGAGGAGAAGCAGAACAGTGGTGAAGAGAAGGCAGAGGAGAAGGAATCTGGTAAGGGAGAGACGAGGCCTGGTTCGGTGCACGAGGGATTTCATCGATCGTGGTCGGAGGGAAAGGGTGTGAATAAGGAGGAGTGAGGTGTGAGAAAAACTGACGGGGAAAGGAAAAGGGAAATGTAATAGTGAAGAGTTGAGTAGAATCTTTGTCCGTGTTCTCACTTCTCAGTGACTCACATGCAAGAAGAGTTCATGGAAGGAGTATTCAAGGGACTTTGGGTCCCACAGTCACCTAAATCTGAAGTGACTTTAATATTGAGTCTTTTGAAATTTTTATTTGAGATCATAATTGTTTATTTTTTAAAAAATATTGAACACACGATAGTTGCAAAAAATTATGATTATCGAAAATTGATTGACATACAACTGAGACAAATTTGTCTTATAATTTAACCCTCTAAATTGTATTGGCCATTTATTTTCGTGAAATAAATGGTATTCGACCATGGCTACCAATATCCAAATAATTTTAATACTTTACATGATTTATCTATTCAATATTCTCGACAAATTGAACAGTTTAGATCCCAAATAAGTTATAGAGGGCCCACAATTGAGGTCATTAAAGGGATATATTGAGTTTGGTCACTACAGGAACCCCAAATTTGTATTTAAGATGGTAATTGATTTTAACACTCCGTATTTTGATACTCCCTCCGTTCCATATTATTTGCCCCTTATGGGAGCAAAAAACAATGTACAAGAATTATATTTTTCAACAAACTTTACACCAATTTAAATATCACATTGAGAAGAAAAAATTAGTGTAATTTTTTTTCGAAAAAAGTTCGTATAAGCACGTTGTATTTTGTGTGCAAAATGCATGTATTTTGTGTGCAAAATGCACGTACTTTCGTAAAGGGCAAACAATATAAAACAGAGGGAGTAATTAAAAGACAAAAATTGGAGTACAATTATATCAAAATATATAGTGCCAAAATTATTTCCCTTTCAGATTCAAGTAAACCCAATTTATGACAGTGAACACAAAGTACAGTTAATTTGGCAGGTTTTGTAGAGTGTAGTTTGCGCTTCTCTTACAATCTCACGCACCAGGGGCAGGTTAAAAACTAAACTGGTTTATTAGATTAATTTTGGCTTTATTAAAAAAAATCGACCATAATTTTATATTTTTTTTATTCGATTAAATGTCTTGGATTATTTTATTTTATTTTATTTCCAAAATGAGGATAGACTAGAAAACACAATATACACAATATAATCACTTAGAATTAGCATCCGTTCTTAATCCAGGGACTAAAGGGCTACAAAGGAGGATAGACTTTTTTAGGTATATGCCCCTAGAGTCCTAGACCACTACTACTTCTCATAGTCAAAGAATGGGTCATCCCATTTGCACTCCCATGAATTAAAGAAGAACTCACACTCACCAAAAACCCAAATACCTATAGCAACGAAGCGTGCAAGCCAATTGATTTGATTCGTCATTGAACCACTACCACCAATGCCTTCCTTCATCAAAGAACCATCAACACCTCCATTGCTGGAATCTAAAATAGCACCTTAGCGATAGTGAAAGTTGATAGAAAGGAACACATGGGATAACACTAAAATACTCTCAGATTTTGGATAGCAAGAAAAAACCCTCATTGAAAAGGATGGTTTATCGAATCGGTTGAAGTCATCACTACGGAGGAAGGAAACAACCATCATTGAAAAGAATGGTTTATTGAACTCGACAAAGCCATCACTACGGGAAAGGAAACAACCATCAAGGTTAAAACCCCTCCCTCCCGCCACCGCATAAGGGTGGTGAATCCCTAGGGGGGGAGGGGAAGGATGAGAGGTGGCTAAGTTTTTTTAGAGAGGGATATGATGTGGCAAGTTTGACAATTTCAAATTGGATGCCAAATTTTGCACCAAGAATTGCATTGTCAGAACTTGGCACAAAGGGTGGAGAGGGTTTTGTAATCTTGATGCTAAATTTTGGCTTTGGCAGGAGGGGACTTGCCCTTAGAGCATATCCAAGTCCGACCTATTTTTCAACCCAAATTTGGATAAAACTTTGAGTCAAAATTTTTATTTGAGTACGTCTTCTTCAATGCTACATATATATATTTATTTATTTATTTTTAAAAACCCAAATCCAGCGTTTTTAGACTTCCCTAAAAAAAATTGAGTCAAATTGACACATTAATAAATACTGAGGAGTGAAAAGAGGTTTCGAGCAAAATAGATACTCTGTTACTTAATTTGGGTCGCACATTTGGGTAAGAAAAATAAGTCAAAATGGTTAGGCAAATGGATAAGCCATTGAAGATGAATTTCAAGTGTTTTTACTCAAATTTTGCCTTCAATTATGAACTAATAACTCTTTCAGTTTGCACACCTTTTCAATCTTCATTTGACTTTTTCACCCAGACATCGATTGGTGAATGCTCAAGTGAAAAGACTTGACTCGCTAGTCAACAATTATAGTTTGTATCTTGAATGGTGTATGCACTGGGTACACAAGAAAGCAAACAAAAATAAGAACAAAAAAATACAAACTTGAGTGCACATTTTACATTTTTCAATACATTTACACCTACTTTTGTATATTTTTCACACATTTCAACATACTTTTAATCTTAACATAAGCCTACTGGGCATATGTTAGCGAAAAAAGACACTTTGATTCCATTAGGTATAGCAGATGTTTAATGTATCGCAATTCGGTAAAACAGGGGAGAAACCTGGCTCTCCAAAGCACATCATTTTTACAGAAAATCTAAAACTGACCACTGAAATCAGTCATGTTCTCGTCTGATGGAATCGAAAAATGGACTGAACAGATCAGAACTTAAAGTGATACAAAGAGATGGTGTAAAACAAAATTTTCTCAAAATTTAAACCTACAAAACCAAAAACAAACAGGACTAGTCGAGCGATGCCCAATCTGGATATGGACATTCGTAAGTCCACCCTGGTCCAGTATATCGGAAACAATGCAGCCATAGACCCTCCCCATCTGTACCATAGCTGCAATTGAAGGAAGAAACAGTGGTTCAAAATTGACGACGATGATGCAAGTTAAGCAGCAAGAAACGGGACGCTATACGTAATTGCACAGTTCTACTTGAAAGGAAAACCATCCCCAAGGGGTGGAGGCATAGTGCCTCGGAATCACGGGGTTCAGAACTAATCACTAATCCATGTGAAGCAGCACAGAGGGCTGGATAGCAAAGGACGCTCTCTGGTCAGAGGTCCGTAAGGCTATTTTTTGTTGCTTTCTGATAACGACCAGTTATTTAAACTTTAAAGTGTTTTGGAGACAAGTTTCTTACCCTTTAGGACCCAAACTAGGGCAGTTCGTACACATTGGATCAATGCTAAAACCTTCTTTGGAGTTCTCTTCAAACAAAGCTAAACCATGTTCCTCAGGACCAGCTGGTAGAGAGTGGGGCGACTTACCCGCGGCACTATCAGCACCCATGCCTTTACTAGAGCGATCAACAACTTGTTCAGAGAGGTAGAGCATATCGTTGGCTATTGGATGACCCGTATACTGCAGATGGACACGTATCTACAGGAAAAGATAAATTTGTAAGCTCATCAAGAGTTGGTGCACATTTAAAGAAGAAAATTAAAGCAATGTATAAGTTAATAGTATATGAGAGAAAAACTCCATCTTTAATCAATATGACAGCATCACTGGATAGTGGATACTTAAGAGCCAAGACAAGGGAAGATTAGCGATCAAGAATGCAAATCTATTTACTTGATGAGTTCTGCCAGTGACTGGTTCACACAGAACAATGCTATGAGTCCCATTGGTACTAATCCTAGTAAACTTTGTACAAGCAGCCTTTCCCTTCATTGAAGTACAAGCGTTTCCAGCAGCCTCCACCTGCAAGCGAGAAATGGCGTTTCCCACTTCAGTAACACGTGATATGCAACGTGCAATAAAAATGCAATGGTTTCAGCAGCCTGTTAATTAGAACAGAAAGGGCCAAGCAGCAAAGGCCACTAGCCTAAAAGTATCTAATAATTATTGCCAAAGAAGACATTTCTCTCCATTCAACATTGAAGTAGTTAACTGGTGTAACATGCTAAATACTTGATTTATCTTGCTGTTAAATGGCATGAATCCGATGTGCCTGACTCTCAAACTCCATTTTCTATAAGTTTTTCTTGGGTTGAAAGCTCGTGCAAGTGATTAACCGACTTAGTTTTACAAACTTGCTATATGTATGCGAGGATGCCTTTTCGAGCAGTTAAAAGAGATACGCCTACTACAAGTAGGGTTGCTTTCGCATGAGGTTTAAGAATACCTTATTCAACACATGGAATACAGGGTGAGTTTTCACCAAGCTGAGGTGCAATGATCTGGGAAAAGATAGACTGCAGTTTCGTTTGATTGATCAACTCACAATCAAATTCAAAAAGCAACCACCTTTCCAAGGTATTGATGAAGTTATTTTCAAGTATGAGATTTTAGTGTCGAGACAAATTATGAAAGGCCATGACAGATCATGACAATGCGACAACCTATGTTACTTGGACTCGGGTATGGGTGTCGGGTGCGGGTACGTATCTAGGTGTCGGGTTCAACTATTTCTCATTTCAAGGATACGGGGACACGGCAAAATATTCAAATTTGTTTCTATTTGTTGTGTATTTTCTTATGTAAAATTGTGCTTTAAGGTTCTATAGCGCATTTCATGGATAATAAGGGAGGTTTATGCACACTTCCATGATAAACTCGAATTACAATTAGATTTTCTATAGAAGTGTCTTACTAAACTTATCGGACACATATCCCACACCCTTATCCGAGTGTCGAGTGTCCGACACGGGTACTTTACACCATCACGAGAGTCCGCGTAACATAGGCGACAACATGTCATGTCGAACTTGATATATGTGAGGATGTCTTCTGGGCAATGTTCTAAAAATCGCTAAGCGCTAGAGAGCTGAAGAGGGGTGCCTAGCCCCCAAACACTGACTATTCGGCCACCTAGGCTCAAGGCGGCCGACTAGTGGGTTGCCTAATCTAGGCATTAGACCATCACCCAGCGCCTAGGCGGGACTTGTCGAGCTAAGCGGCTGACTTTTAGAACACTGCTCTGAGAGCAGTTAAAGGGGTATGTTTACTACAACTTAGAAGCGCAACCTTGTTCCGATGCACACTCGATGCTTGTACAATGCTCTACTAGTATCTGATTAATCTAGAATTTTAAATCATTTCACACCATGTTGCATTAGAGATGTTCCATTGCACTCACTATATCATGTTAACAAATATAATGTGAAGTGTTTAGGAATATAACATTTAAATAATGCTCAAATAGTTTAACCCAGTTTCAATTTGACTGATTTCCAAGAGTTTCAAGTTTTGGGTTTAGGGTTAACAACTTAAGGTTTAGGGATTGGGGGATAGGGTTTAGGGTCTAGGGTACAGGCTATAGGGTTTAAGGTATAGGGTTTAGGGTATAGGGTTTCGGGTAAGGATTAGGGTATAGGGTATTGGGTTTCGCGTACGGGGTTTAGGGTATAAGGTATAGGTTTACGGTTTCATCGAATATAGAGGACTTGCTGGTAATAACCAAGTTTTTTTTTATAAAGGTAAAGGACATTGCTAGCAACGTCAAGGCTTTTCGAAAAATATGCAGGATATTGATATCCATGTTGGAATATCAGAAGATACTAGAGAACCATGCTCTAATACCATGCAATCAGAAGTACATGATATGTATGATGCACCATTATGCTCTATAACTTAGCTTGAAGAATATCTATATCTAAAATCAATGTGCTAAACAGAAAGATCTACCTCCACTGTGCTCCTCCCTTCTCGAGCATTGTAATTGACATTGACATTCACAACTTGCTGGGGAGAAATAGAATGTTAACCACAACCAAATAAAGGCATAGTTCTTTGACACAAATGTAGAATGCGATTTGCATGAATCACCAAAGGTTCAACTTGAGAATACCTCATACTCTGGAAATACCCCAACAACCTTTGCAACATACTGTTTCTGCACCATTCCTGCTTCTATCTGGATCAGACTGAACTACTTAAAACTCTTCATGTACTTCAAGGCATATGTAAGAGAAATTATCTTCACTCTAGAATATGAACAGAGCATAACCAAAAAAGGGGGGAAAGAGAGAAAAAATAAACATGCCATTGGACGCACATTTGTAAAGTTTAAAACAGCAGCAGGAGGAGTAGCAAATAGCAATAACAAAAGCAAGATAAAATAAGAAGAATATGGGAGAGTACAGATTGATGCATCTGCCTCCCAAAGATGTAAGTACGACAAAAATATGGTGTAGATATGGCTGGTAGAAGATGTAAAGCAATCACTTTTTGACAAACAGTCACTGATGACGGGAGCTTGTCTTTCCAGTAGACTGAATATTGTAGCATAAACTTCACCTGTTGCCTAAAAAGGTCAGCCTTCGAAGCATTTCTGGCCAAGATAAGCAGCCCAGAAACCAAGCGATCCAGTCGATGAATGGCTGACATTTTTGTGTCAAGGGAATGACAAATGAAATAAGAAAAATGCAACTTACCCTGATGATCAAAAATTAGTAACCTAACTCCAAACTGTGAAAAGAAAGGTGGGTGAGGGAATTGTGGGAACTGAAATAGAACTGAAATAACAATCAACAACTGTATTAGTACAAGGAGCATGCTCCAAAAAAATGGTAAGATACGAAACAGAGGTGCCAAGTCAAGTTCCGCCTGAAGAATGCCGACAACTGTGTTTTTCCGATATTG
Source organism: Vaccinium macrocarpon (assembly GCA_022606695.1). Taxonomy (NCBI): domain Eukaryota; kingdom Viridiplantae; phylum Streptophyta; class Magnoliopsida; order Ericales; family Ericaceae; genus Vaccinium; species Vaccinium macrocarpon. Next base: position 29,064,429 of record CM040174.1, on the reverse strand, counting down.
ACCGCATGGATGCACCTAGAACGAACCAAGAAAAACAAGATTAGTGCATACATTACTCAGCTACAATTCACTCAGGTTGTTAAGTGGAAGAATACTTCCTCAACAAGTTTTTGCAAAAGGAAGGAAGATGCCATAATAAGTACTACGATATATATCGCTGAAAATCCTCAAATTAACAACCAAAAGAATTTTTCCTTACCGGGACAGATGCCGGTTTACATACAGTAAGCACATCCGGCTCTTTCTGCAAAATTGAGACGTCCCATGCCATCACTGGCGGCTCATGCCTAAAAGCTTTCGCAAATCATTTACAAATCTTATAACTCCACGCGGTAGATCTTAAGCACGACTAAATATTCTAATTTACAAGTGGATGAAAGAAGAAACAAATGGATCATCAAATTGTATAATCCACACATTTACAAAAATTGTACACGAATCTAACTTCTAAAAAGATATCTCACCCAGATTAACAAATACAAAAGTCTAGAAACACAACACGGATATGTGGACCTATATGCATCGACCCGACCATGCATGGTAGGACTCTAAAAACAGCTGTGTTTGAAATTTATTACGAAATTCAGACCCTAGAATTGCTATTAACAATTAACAATTAACAAATAAGATATGAGCACCTTATCGAGAAAAACAGACCTGTGTAAGAAGTGGCTTATCTTTTGTGATGACTGAACAATGTATGAAACAGGCACCATCTCTCCATCAACTTGAATCCGTCCAGATTTTACAGCAGAAACCTACAGTGCTTTACACACGACCTCAAAACTCAGCTCTACGCATACAATATTCCCCAATTCAGTATGTGGCTTCCAAAGCCAGCTCAACTAACAAAGTCTTGTAACCGAAAAAGGAAGAATACATACGTAGTAGTCATACGGTCGTCCTTTGAATTCTTCAGCAAACAGATCAACAATGGTCTTCCCTGCCCATCGATTCTTGACCTAAAGCGATCAAACCATAATTAGGGTTTCGAAAGGGGTTTTCAAAACAGAATCACGTAGGGAGAAGATGGAACTGTAGGCATACGTGACAGATGAACTCGAAGTAGTACGGTCTCACGTAGCGTATACCTGCAGAGTGATTGCAAAAAAAAGAAACCTTGAGTTTAAGGAAGACAAGAAAAGGCAATGGCCGGAAAAAATGAGTGTTTGAGAAGAAGACAGTGAGAATGTTTGAGAAATTCGAAAAGTGTTTTCGCTTTAACCGTTACGGAAGATGTAATCACGGCGCTCCGGTGGGTTCGACGGCGTTTGCCACACGATATCCATGTCTACCTCCCGCCCCCTCTTCATTACCGTCTTGGTCCTCTTGGATTACTAGTATAGTACTCCCATTGTTAACGTAAAACCATCTCCAACGCCCCCTCAAACTTTGAGTAAAAATTTTGGGTAAAAATTTGAGTAAAACCTTCATTTGATATTGTGCACACTAACGAGAAATCTCAAATTCAAGTATAAATTTGAGTAAAAATTTCATTAATGGTAAACTTGTAAATATGAGAGTGTCAAAATTTGCCTTAAAAATTTGAGTCTATCTCTATTTGGATTTAAGTTTGAGTAAAAACTCAATTTTGTATAGGTTTGAGTAAGAAGTGGAGAAGTACTTTAAGGGATTTTACTTAAATTTTTATTTTTAAGTTTGAGTAAAAAAAAAAGAGTAAAGAGTGGAGTTGCTCTAAGAAAATCATCTCTGTCGATGTTTCTTGAGGTGAGTTTTACAATGGCTAAAAACTTTGCGTGAGGCACCCAAACTCCCATTTGCTAATCATCCTCCGAAATACCTATACGTATGTTATCATTCTATTCTTTTTTGGGCTATGTTTTTATCCTCAAATTTAAAAAAAAAAAATCCCAAAATTTGCCCTTATGTGTGTGTGAGTGTGTGTGTGTATATATATATATATATATATATATATACATTTTTTTTTTAATTTTTAAGACTAAATCAGATAGACTATGGCCTCCTTTGGCTAAATACAAAAAACAAGTTTTTGATTTTTGGGATTTTGTCCTTATTCAATTTTTTTGCATTTGTTAATTTTTGGTCTATTTTTTGTGATTTCTTGGTTTGTCTCGACGAGAGAAATCTAAAAAGTATAAAATTATTAACCAAACTTAAAATTTTGTGAATAAAGACGAAAAATTATGACAAAAAACTGGTTTTTTTGTTTATTTTTCGTTTTTATTCACAAAATTTTAAATTTGCCTATACTTTTTGAATTCCTCTCGTCGAGGCAAGCCAAGAAACCATAAAAAATTATCCGAAATCTAACAAATGCAAAAAAAAATTTGAATAAAGACAAAACCAAAAATCTAGTTTTTTGTATTTCGCCAAACCACCCCATATATAGGCACTTATTTTTTTGGACCGAATCCGCTCTCACCGTAATTAGTGGGGTGCTATATAGGCACAGTAAAATGGGATTATTTCCTAAATTTGAAAGCCCTATACCTAATACACGGATATGCTTCATAAATGAAATCCCCAAATCCATACTATCTATACCAGAGGTCCAGCAGTCGAAATTCGTCCTTAAAAATCTTCTTCCACCGCATTCCTCCATCACCATGGATCACCACAATCCTCCATCGCCGTCAACCACCAATGTCCTTCATAACCAACTCCATCGCTGTGCTAAATATCACACTCCATCGACTTCCTTTATTTCCCGAAAAATGCATAGTCGGCTATAAACAACGATGTATAATAGCTCAATTTCGTAAGTGTTTAATCCAATGATTGTTTTTTATTTCGTCTCCTCCTTTGTTGCTGTCGATGATTCTAACCTAAAACGAATGCAAGAAGATCGACGCCTACAATAAGATCCACCAAGGACGCCATTGTTAAGCATGGTAATCTTTCTTTCCGTCTGTAAAAGGATGATGATGATTGGGTACTCTCTCCCCTATCCTCCCAAAATTTTGAATTTTTTGCATTTTCAGACCACTTTTGCAGCCAAGGATGCCACTGTTAACGCCGTCCCATTTGCCAAGTCCAATCGCTTTGATTGCTAAGACGCCATTGTTGATGCTGTTATAGATACGTCGTCAGGGTTAAATTAAATTGCCTATTATCGATGACGGTGATTGGGTTTTGGTTGATATCAATGTACACTGTGCGTAGTTTTTTAGAATTTACCATGATTGTTTGCGCAATTTTTCATGAATAATGTTAACTAGTTTACCATATTTCAATATGTAATGTACCACGTTTCCACATTAATGTACTAAATGGCTAATATATTTACCATGATCTGTTATATATTTTTATCATAATTGCGGTGATAAATTTTACTAATTGTTTACTATGATATGAGTTTTGAAATGCTCCTATATTTATCATGATTTCAGTTGCATATTTTATTTTTACCATGACATTTGGAGGACATTTTTTAATCACGAGTTATCATGATTTTTGTTCCATATTTTATTTTTTACCATTATATTTGGAAGAACATATTTTAACCATGATTCAAATTGTGAACAAGGCTGTGGATTTTATTTTTACCATGACATTTGGAAGAACATTTTTTAACCTTAATTCAAGCTGTGAATAAGGTTGTTGTAGTATCTAACTGATCTCTGGGATGGATGAAACGGATTGGTGGCATCAATCCTTATATAAGGGAGCAAATTAAACCCACTCACCATTAATTATGGGTTGAAATCATCCCCACTAATGTTCCCCTACTTTAAAACTAGTATGAACCTGTGCTATGCATGGTTTAGTGCAACTTTATGATTAATTTTTTTACTATAAGTATACTTAATTAAATCTCTATAAACTATAAAAGTTGCCTAGATATTAAATTGATATTTAGTTAGGTTAGATATATTCAAAGATGTTAAATTGATATTGAGTTATGTCAGATATATTCAAATATTCATTAGAAGGCTGATGCATGATGCAAAATAGAAATATTACACTATATAAAAATATTTCATTTGGTTTTGCTCATTTTTGTTTGAGTTTTTTTGGCAAGGAGTCTTAATTTTAGAAATAAGTGTTCTAGAATATTTTATTTCAATTTATTGATAGGAATCTTCGAGAATTAGGTTAATTTGGTGAATGGAGAAGGCAGTGGGATTTTCAAAATAAATTTGGTGAATGGGTTGGAGAGCAGTTTACCTCTACCCCACCCTTATTCCTGATCCCCCGTGATCGTCATAGTAAGATCTCTTGTGTTTTTTTTTTTTTTAAAGTTTTTATACATTCGTCCCCGGCCATTCCTCTTTTGGACCAAGGATAGAGGGCAACAAAATCCCGATGAAGGGATCGGGGCGTGGACGGGGACTAGATGTGTTTGGGGTTGGAGATAATGATATCCACTCCTATTCTCACATTCTTTTTTTTTCATTTGAACAAATCTATCTCGATAGAAAAGGAAAATAGTGAAAATACACCAATGAATTACTTACTTAATGCAAAAATAAGAAGTTTGTGACATTTTCTTCGACTTTCATTCTTTTATTATTTTCATGTGACATTATTAAAAACACACAAAGCCTTAAAATAGTAGTTGTCAATAGGTATCCCTAAGATTCCTTGTAAGCTCTTAAAATCCTATTTTTTGCCTTTAAAAAAAAAAAGAAGGGGAAAACTTGTCAACCATTAAAAAGGCGGTTGGATGAACAATATTAATAAAAGAAGATCAAACATGTAATACAATGTAACCCTATTATATGATAGTACTTCCATGCATGATATTACCAATGTTCAATTTAATCGATTTGAAGAGGATTAGAGCACCATAGCCGATGAATTCATTGTGAGCTTGGCACATTCAAAGAAGATGTTCCTGCAATAGTAAAAGGAGAGAAAATCAATCATTCCTAGATCAAAAAAAGAAAAAGAAAACATGATATTTGATATTCTCGAGAAGAAAACAAATCATAGAAGTTTAGAGTAAGGACTACATTTTTTGATATGCATGTGTGGCACTATTCTGAAGTTTGATTTGACGTGTGGTAACTTTTGCTTTATACTTTTTTTTTTCTTGGAAATGCAATTACGGTTTACAATTTTGAAAATGCATAAATCATGGATTCTTAGCAATTACATTTTTTTTTCAAAACATTTCCAATTATAGCATGATTTAGGAAAGATTTTTTTTTTTCAAAATATTTCCTAATTATAAGCATGATTTAAGAAAGAACTACCAAAAAAAAACTCAATGCCATTGTTTTACAAAATGAAAAAGAAACACAAAAGACTACATATGTATACAAATATACAATAAATTTCTAATAAGGGACACTTATTTAAGTTTCCATGCAGACCTAGGGGTATTTTTTATTTTTTGGATCAAATTTTTTGACGATCAACCGCTCAATATTTTTAAAATGTGTTTTTAAAGGCCCTCGCAAGGAATCTCAAAAAAAAATTACTCGGAAGGGCTTGATCTGATCAGTTTTTGATAAAAACTGTACTTACATAATTTTTATCGAAAACTAATCGGATCAAGCCCTTCCAGATTTTATTTTTTTGGAGATTCCTCACGGAAGCCCTTAAAAACACATTTTAAAAACATTGAGCGATTCGGATCATCGAAATTTGGTTCGAAAAATCCAAAATACCCCTAGGTCTGCAAGGAAACTTAAATAAGAGTCTCTTATTAGAAGGGGCTCCTACAAATATACACGTGAATTTTATGAGCCACATGTATATGCTTCTATGCAAATATTTTTTAAGCCTTTCTAAATTGAAATTAGAACACCGCATCGAAAAGAACAAAAAAGAATGCCAGAATATGCAGTGGAGAACTTATGTCATTTCAAACTTTAAATGCAAATTACGGAAATAATTACCCAACACGGCTCTAGTTAGCTACTAAAAGTTTTAAATTTGGAAAGGATAAAATCCTTTTCTTTTTCTTTTTAAAATGAGTTATACAAATCCCGCGACCGCAAATTTTGAGAAATGATTTGATGAAACATAATAATGTAGCAAAAAATCTTTCCATGATAAAAGACAATGGAAAGGAAAATGAAGTCAAGATATGAACTGGTTAATTTGTAATACCGCAAGTTGCTTTTCCCAAATCTCATTATAAATCAACTAAGTCTAAACTTTGGTATGTAATATTTGTTTCTGAAATTAAAGATATGCAATATCCATTTCCGAAATAATGATACATAAATTATGGAAATAAAGATTCTATAGATCAAATAAAAGCAAGATTGATGGTTTCAAATTTCATTAGTTATAGCATATCTTTGATGCATATGATTATGTCACATGTTTCGCTCAAAATCCTATATGACAAACCAACTCTTCTCATGAAAAGTCATTTTGCAATAATATATAAGATTCAAAACCTCCTTAATTATAGGAACTATCCAATCCGTTACATAAGGAAATAAAATCATGGCCCTTCATTTTGAAATCCCAAACTATACCAAAGAATCCCAAGTTTCGGTAATCATCAAATATAGAAATGAAACTATTTCAAAAAAATCCTAAAATTTATTGCAGTCCTACTTGTTTCAAACAATCCCGATATAATTTTGATTTATATCTATAATAATAAGGGTACATATGGAAAAGCGAACACAAAGGGGTCAAAGCATAACCCCTAAAATTGGTAAGGATGCAAATATACGTGGCACCCAAAAAAAAGATGATTATTTAATTACCTCAATGTGATTTTACCCAAAATTATATATGAGAGAGAATTGGCTTTTAACAACTTGACTTTTGCCTAATAGAAAACAAATTGACTTTTAATAACTTAGCTTTCAGCTTTTTTCTGTGAAATTGATTTCTAGCAATTGGTGCTAAAAATGGGAAACTCAACCTTAAACGAGACAATCCAAATCCAAACCAATGGTTGGAAACTAACATGACAAAATCTGAATCCGAATTATTAGAATATAATAATGTATGGTCCAGATATGTACTGTCTTGTCCAATCCATAATTTGGATTGGCTGAGTTGAGGGCGCAGCATTCACTACGTTTGGTTTCTTTGGGGTTTCAGCGGGGTTGGTGCCGAATTCTTTTGTAATCTGTTTAAGAGTCAGCCTTTTTGCCTAGAGTTGCGCCAGTGGCATAATGCGATCTCTTCCTTATAGTTGACAGTGGTGGGTTATGACAATGGCATACCATAGTTACTACCTAACTGATAATGGTGGTAAGGCTGAGGTTGACAGAGCTATTGTTTGGGGGGGTTTTCTTTTGTTTTATTTTCTTTTTTTATTTAACTTTTGGTTGGATTCTCCATTGTTGAGATTCATCATATACTGAATAATTTAGCACGATCTCTTCCTTATCATTGACAGTGGTGGGTTACGGCAATGGCCTAGCGTAGTTACTACCTAACTCATAATGGTGGTAAGGCTGAGGCTATCACAGCTGTTGTTTGGATTCTCCGTTGTCGAGATTCATCATATATTGAACAATTTTCCCAATTAAAAAACACTTAAATTGTTGAAAGTCATGAACAAATTACTACTCGACTCATTCATTAATAACGTTACATTATAGTCCTGATTCGAATGACTCTCCATACAAAGTTCATCGAAGAACTTCATTTGTAGTAAAAATTAATCAAGTCAACTATATATTACACAAATGATTGAAAATTTGTCTTACAATTTATTCTAAATATGCGAACCATCCATTTCGATGGATATATGTTGTCAATCATGTGGCTACAGATATCTGATCAACCTTTTGTTTTCACAAAATAGTCAACAAACATTCGTAAAATGAATTGTTCAAATTAATAGTATCTGAAAGCGTTTCAACGAGGCGCACTACAACTCCTTAGTGTACATTACAAGGACCCAACTATCTCGATTTTCTGATTAAAAAAAAGTCTCGCGATATTAGTAGTTCATAATGATCTCAATTAAAACTCATTAGAGATCAATTTTGTTTCATAAACAACCAAGCCTAAACATGATTTTGAGCTCGTTTTTGTTAAAATCAAGCTCAATTAATCAACTGTTATTGCTCCTGGTACATATAGTATTTCATTCACATCACTTCACTTGGATTTTTTTTTTGTCTTTTTCAACAACCACTTCACCTGGACACCTTTTTGTTTATTTCCTGATTAGCGACACCTTTACTACGTCGTTGTCAAGGTTAGGGATGACATTTAGGACCGATCCGATCCGCTTCCGCCCGAATCAGATCCGAACGGAACAGGTATCCGTTCTTAAATTCGGATTTCGGGTCGGATTCGGAGGGAAATTTTAAAAAAAAATTAGATTCAGGTTCGGGTTCAGTTTTGTAAACATCCGCCCCGAACCCAAAATATTTAGTTATACATTTTTACAGTTTCACCCAAGAGATACACTTTATTACACTTAACCCCAATATATATATATATATATATATATATATATATATATATATATGAAGAGATAGAGTTTTTACTCCAGCCACCCACTTTGTTTTTCACTTTTCATGCCTCTCTCAACCATTTGTTTACTTGTATTGTTGTTTACTTGTTTGTAATTCTCGGTTTTCTTGCATCAAACGTAGTTAAAGAAACTCCTTACCCACGTTGCATTCGGATTTTCGGAGCCAATCAGGTAATCCGATATCCGTTAGGGACGGGTTTGGAGATCCTAAAAAAATCCCCAATCGGGAATCGGAGTGGGTTCGGAGGTACCTAACCCATTCGGGTTCGGGTCCGGAGTTAGCAAAATCTGGCCCCGATCCGACCCATTGCCATCCATAATCAAGGTTCATCTCTCATCCAAGCATTATCAATCTCTATAATTGCGGCTCTTGTTGATTTCCACTCATTCCTTTCTCCAAAATCCTCCTTCCAAGCTTGCCTTCCTCTGTTGTTCTCCTCCTCCTCCCAATTCCTCCCAAGAAAGTTTTTTAAGTTTGAGCAATGAATGATCTGAATTACGCACCCCAAGAGCCGGAGATGTGGCCGGTGAGTAAAATTTTGACCAGCAGTGACACCTCCGTTTCAAATGCCAAAGTCCATTTCCCCAAACACCCGTTTAAAGAGCGCGTTGTTGATCAGATGGAAATGGAGCAGAAGAAGATATTGAACACGGACCCTTTTCGTTTGGCGATTCAAGCTATTGACAACGATACGAATGAGGGACGGGAGATGATCGTTACGAATGTTGGGAGTGGGTATAACATTAGCAGCAGGTGGGGTGAGGTGATCCGGAGGAAGAAGCTCAAAGCGAAGCAAGTTATTCGAGTCCGGTGGGCAGACAACTGCTTGCATTTCACAGTTCCTCCAAACGCCAACTAACGTGTATTTTCATATGTTGCTACTGCAAGAATTGCAAAACCATATGGAAACCATGCTACAACAAGTACTGTGATTTCGTTCTTCTTTATATTTCTCTTATTGTGTTCTTCCTTCTATTTGTCTATTCTTTCTTTTTAAGTAGTTGTAAGTTTGAGTTTGCTCTAACTTATGGTCTCATACGGGAGCGGAGGCACACGGAGACAACTGAGGTCAACTACTCGGCTTCATTTTCCAGCAGGGCAACTACTAGTTATACTCCCCAAATTTGCTTATTGACCCCACTTTATTTTTGTCTTTTGGCCCAGCCTATTTCAAATCGTCTACTATTTGGTAAACTAAGGATGCAAAATAGAATTTCTCCCGCGTGCAGAATTCAATAATCCCAAAGAGTTTGTTGATTTAGTTTTCTAGGTAAAACCCACGAAACTTACTCCGAATATATCCCTAAAAGTGAAATCAATGGGTTAAATTTACTTGGGTGCTCATCTGAATCACTAATTTCACTTTCAGGGTAATTTTTTGGATAATGTTTCAGGGTATTTAGCATTTTCCTTTAGCTTTGGAGGTAGGTTTTTTTATTTCACTTTTAGGGTAATCAAAACTGTGAGAGCCCATATGGGCATTTTATCCTACAATGGAGAGAGATGGGAATTTCTTGTGGTATATATTAGGATGTCAATAAGCTCAAACAAAAATTTAAAAAAAGTACATTCTCCAATACATTTTTAAATCTTAACAACAACTTAGTTGACTTTTTTTTTTACATTTTGATAGGCTTCCAACAAGAAAGAGCTAACATGATGCGACCCTTCCATCCTTGAAGCATCCATTTCCCATCCTCTTCCACTGTAAAATTCTTATTATAACGCAACCTCACAACACCCTTCAATTCCCTCAAAATCTCCTGGTTCAACGGCAGCTGCCGGAACCCGGCTCGTGCGTTCCTAACTTGCCACTGCTTGTACGTTTCGGGCCTCTCAACTCTCTCGGCATCCTCGCACGCAATTACATTCATTATAGCCTTTCCCCACACCTCCTTCTCGAACATCCGCCTCCCCTCGTCTTCGCGCGGTATCGTGGCTTCGAACATGTCAAACAATCCGGAGGAGTACGAGAGCGCCTCCTTGAACCGCGTGGTGAAGAACGGAGCATCGCATCCCCCGTTCAGAACTCCGTGGATGAACATATCCGGATTGATCCTCTTCACCAAGTCGAGAATGTTGTCGCGCGGACAGTTTTTCACCTCCACCGTCTCGTCTGGCACGTTCCTTAGCCTGAACATACAATTGACTACAACAACCTCGTCACTCTCGATCTCGAGATCATCGAGATTGATACTCTCCCATTTCTTGGCTATGGCATTGAACTGAAATGGGACGCCGAATCTATCGCAATACGTCGCAAGCCTTCGCTTTGTTTCCTCAACCCTTTCGGATGGGCGAAAACCCGGTTGAGGAAGGTCGATTCCCGTAATCTTGAGCCTAGGCGGCCCGCCGGGCCTCTTGGACAAGTCCTGAATAAGGGAAGGCCATTGGAACCCATACATAATTCCGAAGTCTATAACGTGAAGCCTTGGGGAATCCTGAACTAGTGCTTCGATCGATCTATTTGCGTACCCGTTCGACAGCCAGTTGAACGGGCACGCTTTGACGTATGCCTCGAAGCCTCTCAGGATATCAGCGGTTGAAATCCTCTTGGTGGTAAAAGAAGCATATAATGCTGCCCCTGTGCCAGCCAAACGCGCCTCGAGTGCATTACCAAAATAATGCCCCAATCTTTCGATTCCGTCCCCGTAAGGAGAAGAGTGTTGCCTGATCCGATTCAATAGGTCGTAGGCACTCTTGTAGTCAGCGTTCGAAACAGCTTGCATGCACAAAGATAGGAGATTCATCAAATCCACCACCACTTCGTTTTCGTTGCTGCGTTCCTTCTTAACGCGCCCTCTTCCTCCTTTCGCCGGCACCGGCACTTTCTGATTCTGCTCGTAATCATGATGAACAAGAAACGGCGATGAGTCCTGATGCAAATTGGGATTCGGGAGAGGGCAGAGCAAGACCTTATCGTACATCTCGAATTGGTTTTCGAAATCTTGAGCAGAACTAGCCAATTGCTTGTTACTCCGGCTACCATCCGCGGCAGAATCGCCCCCGTCCTCTCGACCACGAGTTTTCTTTTCCCGCTTGTTCTCATCTTCTTCTCCTACGCTCCCATCATAGGATTCTAGAACCTTCAATGGACTAAAATCTGGATCGAGAAGCCAATTGGACTGGTCAACGAAGTTGTCGACCAGTCCAATGCTAAAACTGCGATCCAAGTCGAACCCAAGAGGGTTTTGATCGGGAGGAGGAGGAAGGTAATCGTTACCGAGAGCATCGTAGAAGGAATTTTCGGTGGCTTGAAGAGCCAAGCAGTCTTGGAACATACATGGCTTGTTTTGTAAATCGTCTTCTTCCATGAGCATCTGGTTTATCAGCATGAGAGTTGGATCTGAGAAATGTTCTTCTTCTCCGAATGCATCCAATCTCAAAGAAGCAGCCGCTGTGTTCCCTTGATGATGATCACTTGAAATCTGCAGGGAAGGTACAATTTCTACGTGGTCGTCGTGTTGATGATTTCGGTTCAAGAAAGGAGTAGAAAACACTTGTGCAAGTTCATCCATTAAATGATAACTTCGATATAGAAAAAGAAAACAGAAGAATTAATCGACCAAGCTGTGTGAAATAGATTTGTGGCTAATCGATTACTGCGGATTACGGGTTACGGAATCAGGGGACAGAATTTATCGAACAAATCCACAACTGACACAAATTTTTTTGAAAAAAAGGTGGTGAAAGGATGCAAAGCAGCTATTGAGAATAATAAAGAAAAGACTTGACAAGAGTGTAAACCAAGTGCATGCACTTGGTTGCCGGATTGTAGTGTTTTTTTTTTCTTTTCTCGAGAATACGTAGAAAGTTTTATTGATCATTGCGCAATGCTGTACAGTTTTATAAATAGAAAATTGTAGTGGTTTATACAAACGAGAAGGGCACTATGTTGGGTCTTCTGTTTTTTTTTTTTTTTTTCAAAAATAATACAGACACACTCTTCTCACATGTGAGGTGGGTCCTGCAGGGAGAAGAGAGAAAAAATGAGAGTGGGTGTGGTAGACTGGTAGAAGGGGTGTGTCTGAATCATTGTTCTCTTTTTCCTTCCAATGGTAAGTAGTGTTCGAGTTAAGTTATGCGCATCCCGATTACTTTCCTTTTCCCTCTCCAATTTGGTCAAAGGTGATTCACTCCAAGACTAAAAAATTCACAATAAATCACATTTTGACAACTTAATCACAAGAATCAAATCATAATCAAGTGTGTAGCGCGTAAAGTCACTAACTAACCGGACTACCGAATGAGTCGTGTGTTGGTTGTTTTTCAGTACTGCTGGCATTTAGCAGTGCAAATGCCATGGGGGGAAGTTTAACAGTCAACAGGAGAGCCTGATTTCGACCCATATGAGGGACACGTACACGTTCCATTACGTGGGATTAAGGTTTCGTTGTAATTTCTCCATTGGCCCAGTTGTCACATCGTAAGTTTTGTAGCGGATCACACTTTTAAAACTGACAAGTTAAAACGAAAGTCAATGCACGTGGTCAAACATTTTTGGCAGCATCCTATGACGTGGAACGATCGGAGACGTTGGATCAGGGAAAAGGAGGGCCAAAGGTAATTGACGGCTGAGATTGCAAGATAATGTCAAATAAAAAATAAATTGGTCTATTTAGTACAGCTACTAGAATTTTGTGACAAGTTCAATGGACACGCACTGTTTTTATCAATGCAGGAGTATAGCCTTATTTGTTTTCTAGTTTAGTTTTAGTTTTGATTACATCATTATTTTTTTCATTTTTTTTCTATTCCTCTCCACTCATTACACGTGATGATATCATTAAAACTAAACTAAAACTACTAAATGAACACATCCACTGTATTCTTATATAATCACTGGCGACAGTAGTGTTTAGAGAGTGGGGTCATCTGATCCTACAGGAGTGGGGAAAAAAACGATACTCCCTCCGTCCCTTTTTAAATGTGTTACTTGGAATTCTGTGCCATTTTTAACGGCTTATAACTTTTAATTTATAATAGCTTTTATGATTTTGAAAATTTTGTATAATAGAAATAATTAAAATCTATCAAACAAGATCCATAATGCATATGTTTTGAGATTCACATTAAAAGTTATAAGCCGTTGAAAATGGCACAGAATCTCAAGTAACACATTTAAAAAGGGACGGAGGGAGTAATTGTATTAAATTTTTTAATTTTTTTAAAGTAAACCCTTAAATTTGGTGGTGACACCACTGGATAACTCCTATAAGTTAATAAAAATTATTTCTTTCTATGACTTGTTTGAATCCTAATCACTCGCTTTGTTTTTTTATAAGGTGACATTGATTTGTTTTGCTAAGTTGAATTTTAAATGTAATTTTTGTTGGAATGAGATTTTTAGTTACTAGTATTAAAATATTTTTCTTGGATTTACGGTTGGTAAAAGTACTTAATGTTTATAAATGACTCCACGCTTCCTATCTGTTGGAGTCGCCACTCCTTGTATTCTATTAACCCCGCTCTTCTAATGTTCCCACCATTCTTCTCACCTCGTCCCTTTCACAAAAAAAAAAAAATTTGTTTGTTTAGTCCTTTTTTTTCTTTATCTTTTATCTTTCTTTTTTTTAAAAAATCTTTGATCTCATTAAGGTTCTGTTTGGAACTTGAGGATAGAAAGAAAAAAGGGAGAGAAAATCATAAGAAGGGAAGTTTGAGGGAAAATTAGAAAGAAATTGGAGGAAAAATTATACTTATTTTTTAAACTTTCCCTTCTATTACTTTAGGAACCAAACAAGGGAAAGAAATTTTTTTTAATTTTCCATCCTCTTTCCCTAGCTCTACACCACAAAATTTTAACTCAATTGGACGGTTGAAGTACTTGAACCATAAAAAATAAATTCGATTGAAACGGTGGGACATTGGTTCAAGAAATTTTAACCGTCCGATTGAGCTGAAAATTTGCAGGATTCATCGGAAGAATGTTCTAAGAATAATTAACGGTTCAGATCATTCGTGTGGGACCCAAAAAGGGGTCTCCAAGCATGTTCGGTACATTTTCTGAACACGGTTATGTACCCATAGGTTTTCTGTAAGATACGTGGGATCAAAGTTATGAATCTCGTCCTGTACCGGAAGAAAAACGGGGTACTACACCTAATATTCCGTCCCACTCACAATACTGCTCAATACCGGACGTTCCGGGTTGTTTCGGGTGTTCCAGTGTATCTTGGCCATTTCTCGGATACCGGCCGGTACAAAATCTTTTTAAAAAAAAAAGGTTAAATGACTTAAATAATTAATTCTGGTTGGAGTAATTCTTGTTTTGGATGTTGGAGTAGTTTTTTTGGATATAAAGTATTAGAATGGTTGCATTTTGTCTATGAAAAGTTATAATGCTTTATTTTTATATCAATTTTTTTTATATGTTGAATTGCATTTTTTTTTTAATTATACTATAGTTTGTTGTGATCAATCCGGAACGGTACACCGGTATGCACCGGTACCGAAACGTACCATCCCAATAAAAAAATTGGGACGCTTGTCAGTACAAGATTAATAGCTTTGCGTGGGATACGACTTTACTGTGCTAGGCTGGTCACGTGGCCAGAATCTAAGGAAAAGATAGGTATTACTCGATCTCTCTCCGGCTCTCCCAAGTTGTGTTATTTTAGAAAAAAAGATTCTGCACATAGTCTTTTTAAAAGTACTATTACAAACACTTTAAAAATGTATAATTAAGATCTCTAAATTACTAGTACAAAAATTTTAAACTTATGAACAAAAGTACTTATTTTTTAAGTAAATAAAACCACAAATTTTCACAATGAACTATCAGAACTTCCCATCTATATGACCGGCAACAAATGTCACGATTTAGGACCAGAAATGAATAGTACGAGATCCATGTATCCTAGTATCTGCTCACTCTATCCCAATTTTTTTGTTTGATTGACAAAACAAAAACCTAAAAATAATAGAGAATTGATAGTCGCACTCCCAATTTTGATATAGGGGTTCCAAGCTACAATAGTTTTTCAAAATTACCCATTTGTAAGTTCCATAATTTACTTCAAGCACTCCAAAAAAAAACTTTACTCTTCTACTTTAATTCAGGCACTTCCAATTTTGATGCAAAGACTCCAAGTTACAATAGTTTTTTTTTTATCTTAAAAAAAACGCAATAGTTGTTCAACTTCTTTTACTACACGTTACTGAATTGCCTACTTCTATATGTAATGTTTCCTTCGTAAAGTCTTTATTTTATTGTCTCCGTATTCTGCACTAGGACAACCTAGACAAGTGGTCTTCGACCTATGATTGTAAAACCATCCGTTTATCCATGCAAAGTCTCTTGAAAGTTCTGTTACTTTTCCTCTCAAGAATTCTTTCCCTTTGGTGATGTGCTTTATTTGTTTCACTATAAGTTTTAAAATGTAAATTTGCAGTAGTTATGAAGATTTTGAGGAAAAAATGAAAGATAATGAGTACACAAATATAAAGATCTTGTGTTGCAGTTGTTATGAAGATTTTATAGCATCAACTTTTCAATTTTGTTGTTTATTTTGGAGAACTCTAGCAAGGTTTTTTTTTTTCCCCCCGGGTTTAAAGTGGCGTGAAACAATGTGACATAGATGCTTGTTTAATGTTTGAAATCTAACGTTTATGTTGTGGATGTTTAACATTTGGGATGTAATATTAAGCACCGGTGATGTTTGTTTCGGGCCCCACTGTGATATTTCAAACTATTGATCTTGTTTAGATGAATAAAATAGAAGATCTTGAAAAATTCAACTCAACTAGATGTTAGATATTGGTAAGTGCTTGATCCAAACAGTTTTTCAAAAACTATGACAGGAACTAGTATTTTTAAAACTATTTGGATCAA
This sequence comes from Vaccinium macrocarpon, assembly GCA_022606695.1. Lineage (NCBI taxonomy): Eukaryota > Viridiplantae > Streptophyta > Magnoliopsida > Ericales > Ericaceae > Vaccinium > Vaccinium macrocarpon. Next base: position 29,048,202 of record CM040174.1, on the reverse strand, counting down.
GCACTTATCGATATTGGATTGAGTTGAATTTTCGTAGAATCTCCTATTTTTACTAATTTAAACAAGATCAATGATTTGGAACATCACAATAGGGCCCGAAACAAAATTGAGGTTTTTTTTTTTATGTGTTTTTTAAGTATGAGGGGAACCGAACTCATATTAATGTTAATGTTTAGAACTTAATGTTGATTTTTGGTTTTGGTTCATTTTTCAGTTTGGAGTGGCTTAGTAAGTGAAGAGATAATTTGGAAGTGGAGTGACTCTAGTAATTTTTATATCTTAAAAAGGTTAGTTTTGTAACTTAATTAAATATTAGAGTGCCTATATAAAAAAAAAGGAGCCACAAAATCAACATCAACACCCAAATAATAAGTCTTTTACAAGAAAATATTCAAACTTTTTTCATAAATTAAAAATACTCGTTGATATCCAGTAAATTGTTAAAAAATAATATTGAATTTTTGCGGACCAAACAAAAAATTTTGGGACAGAGGGAGTATATATTTGCATGATTTTTTTTGATTGTGTGTGGGTTGTACATTTCTGTTGGGAAGAAAATCCAAATAATACCCCCTCCTTTCTAAAAATTAGTCTACTAAGGCCCTGATTGGATGTAGTATCAGGAGGGGTATAAAACTATACCCCCTCCACTTATCCCGGTCCCACGGTTTTATGCATGGTTTGGGAAACAAAGTGCACCCGGATAATTTTATACCCCCACCCTTTTAATACCCCTTTATACCCCCCAACCCTTACTAATTAATAACACCCCCCCCCCCCTATTACTAATTTATACACCCCAATACCCCCTACAAAATTACCCCCATACCCTCCCTTATACCCCTCTCATTTACCCCCAGTTTTTTTTACTGTGTTTAAAAAGAAACCAAATGGCATTTTAAATGTTTTACTAACTCTTGCGATTTCCTTCGGATCAAAAAATAAAGTATTTGTGTGCATAATTTTTTAATTTTTTTTGCACCAAATTAAACAAATAATTGAGATCTTTAATTTGATGCAAAAAAAATTTTAAAATTTTATACTTTAAAATTTGACATTGTTGACTTGCTTTGCAATATCCTTCGGATCAAAAAATAAAATATTTTCACATTAATTTTTTTACTTTTTTTTGCACCAAATTAAACTACAAATTGAGATCTTTAACTTGATACAAAAAAATTTCAAATTTTTTTGTAATTTAGAATTTGACATTGTTGGGGAATAACATAAAAATTACTAATTAGTTATTATTAAACACATATAACTAGAAATGAAAAAAAAAGAAGAAGCAAAAATTAAACTTCGAAATATTATTGAAAGGAATAATAAAAAATAATAACTGAATATTATAATTTTAGATATAACTAATAAAAGGAATTATTTATTGAAAAGTATAATTACTAATTAGTTATTATAAGTAAAAAAACGCATAGTTAGAAGAAAAAAACAAGCATAAAAATTAGGTGGTACGCAACATTATTAAAATGAATAATTAAATATTTTAATTTTAGATATAATTAATAAAAGTAATTATTATATCATATTTATTGAAAAGTATAATTAATTTAATTAGTTTGTATTTATTTCTTTATTTTATCGTAATATTTAATATTACCCATGCATAAGGGCAAATAAGTCATTTATCCATTTTTTACATCATCCACCCAACTTTATCCCCCTTTATTACAAATTCATCCAAACTACGTACTATTTAATCCCCCCTCAATAAACATCATATCAATGTGGGTCCATCCTTATTAACTAATACCCCTTACTATCTTATCTCCCCTTACTATTTAATCCCACCAAAACTTATCCCGCATCCAAATGGGGCCTAAGGAAACACATGCAATTTTAGATTAAAAATAAATACTTCCACAAATAAGATTTTACATTTATTGACACCAAGTTAAAAATTATAAACGAAAGGGGAAAGGAAAACAAATACAGTACATCACTTTCAAGTGGAACGTCAATCAAAGGAAATGCAGCAGTGAGCAGACAACAGACCACCGAAACAAACAGTAGAATAGGAAAGGAAAGGAAAGGAGGGGAAAGGAAAGGGAAAAAAAATACTCCCTCCGTCCCAATTTTATAGTCTAGAGTTCGTGCTACTTTTCAAAGTATTATATTTTGTAATCTATAATGTTTTAGGTGATTTTGAACACTTTGTTTATTAGATTAAATCAAGATCTATCAAATAAGATCCATATTGCATATAAAATGTATTATCGATTGAAAGATATAATCATTTTTTTATCCGGTTAGAATAGAATGAGAGACTATAAAATTGGGACGGAGGTAGTACGAAACTAAATAGTAAGCAAACTACTGGTAATAAAATGTCTCTTATGTGTACAAGTGAAAGCGCGTGGAAATTAACTCGGACACTTTGAAATATAGAAAATATAGGAAAAAGTGAATAATCTAAGCAGATAGACCTAACCATATACTCGCAGAATCATTTCCAACTTTCCTAGAGATACCGATGGGTATAAACTGCGGGGCCCTCAAAAAATATTTTACTAAATTTTTTTAAACATTCTGGATCATTTATATGGAACCTTAAGAAAGAACCGCACGCCCTCTGTATCCCATCGGTTCCCTTGGGTTCTTCGAATCATTTCTGTCCAATTCATCCTCTCATCATCATCATCATCATCACGAGTAAGAACAAGACTCACAAAAGGTTCCAATTTCACATTTTCAATATCAGTTCATTTGCCGGAAATAGAACCATTCCATTAATCTTCTTCTCTATACAAGCCAAGAAAATTTAAGAGGATGAAAGTGATTACCCAACCCCTTTGAATGATAAACCCTGCACCCACATGGCTACTGTTGTACCTTCTCTATCTTCCATTTAATTGGATGTACAAATTTAGAAACAAAAACCTATCTTATGTGCTTTAATTCGGTCATTTCTGCAGTGCAGAGGATACCCATCAGCATCATGCAGTTATAAGCAGGGCCACCACAAAAAACGTTAGTAATAAAGGAGAAGCACTAGGACACATATGTCTGGACATAGATATGGAACACAAATGTGTCCGAATTCGTTCAATGCATGCGGATGAGGAACACTCATTGTACGGTTTCGGACATATTTGTATCATGATCCTTTTCCGGAAATATGTGTCCGAAGCATGTCATTAGTAAGTCCTGCTTTAAGGCTTTATGTGATTATTAGTAGATTTGTTACCTCAGCACTATCATTAGCAGATAACAGAGGAGACAGAGAGTGGGTAACGGAAGCTGTTGGCATATTGGAACGACACGGTACGGCCATTGACGAGAGGCCTGCCAGCGTTAACAAGGCAGTCGTTGTACCGGAGGCGCTTGAAGACCCGGGGGTTGATGAGGCGAGCTGAGCTGAACCAGCCACACCGGAGGTGGATGCCGGAGATGTCGCAGCCGGTGACGCACACGTTCATGATCTCCACCGTGTAAGTTGGTATGCCATTCGGTAAGGGTGATGTGGGTCCTTGGTTAATAACTATGTCGGAATTTGAACATTTGTTATCTCCCCATATTCTGCTTGGCTTGGCTTCATCTTCTTCTTCATCAGTTGCTGCGTAAAGCACATACACACAAATTAAAGGCTATAAGGTGAAGGGTATGTAAAGAGGAGACATCAGTAAAAGCCACACTTCGCTTTTCAGAACAAAGTCTCAATGAAGTCAAGAAAGGTACCAATTGACAATGCATGGGGGACCAGGCCTTAATTTCTACACAATTTACATTGTCAAAAGGTGAGTGACACTACAAAGGAAAAAAGTGAGGGTACAAATTCCAATCAATTCAAAAAGGCAAATAATGGCATGTAATGTGTGAGGGTATAGCGTTGTAGTGCGGCACACGAATCGTTAATCTCAACAATCAACAACTTAGAGTTCATCTCGGTAATGGTTGGCTCGGATCATGTAAGTGTCAAGATGAAATTCAAACCGTTGATCAACGGCTCGGATGCCTATAGTGCAGCAGAATTTCCAAATCCGGCAGACAATGGCATGTAATGTATGAGATTATTCTCCAAACACTTACTTATACATCCATTCTATAAAATTTGCAAAATCCCGAATAAATTAGTCTACACCCTCAAAGTAGATGTGAGATTGTGAGTTTTGTCACCAGCATTTTTTTCCTTATCTCGGGAATTTTTCATTGATCCGTTTAAAGTGTTTCAACATTTCAATCGAACTGGAACAGCTAACATGCGTATGTCATTTCCAATCCTAGAGGTTTCGAGGGGCAATTTCAGATTGAAAATTCACAAAGCAAAAATGCTACAAACACACACACAAAAAAAATCCCACACGAAATCATTCGACTTGCATTGAGTCGGTTCTGACGTTTGTGTCTATACTTTGTACTATGTAGCATTAGTCAATAGCGGAGGGGCATAGTGAAAAATGGGATCGCGCGACCACACTAAGTTGAAATTTTCCCATACCATAGGCTTAATTTATCCTAATATTTCACATTTTTGACCCCATATATATTGAAATTTTACCCCATATGTACGTAGATGCTCTTTGTCGCATCGATGGACGTCAACTGTTTCTTTGCACTTTGCGGATAATAAATGGATACAAAAGTTGTTTTGCACTGAATTGTCTCTATCTCTACAAAAGCGAAAAGCACTTCTTTTTTTTTCAGCTTACCACGACGGAGGAGTTTACGATGCGGAACAGAGAGAGCGGTGGCGCCTCCCTCAGAAGCGACTCGACTAACCTCCACCGAACCATGACCAACGCTCAGGCCTGAATTGAGAACGACGTCAAATTGGTTTAACAAGGTTATCAAAAGTCGTGGTAGTTGTTAATTGGAGTATTTAATTTCTGATTTCAATATCCTATTCGACAAGAACAAGACGAAAAGTGGGTGCAAAAGCAGAAACCAACTGAAATGACATACAAGAGGGTATTTAGTGTAACGGTGACACCACCACGTGACGTTTTAATATGGTGTCGTGGCTCCACTCACGGGTTTACAGCATGGGACTCGAGGGCGAGCTGGCCAGACACTAGCAGCACTCGGACCCCACACCGTGCACACACGGCAACAGAGAGTGGAACCGTGACACCAAATTGGCGTGCAATGCAGTAATTACTAAAAAAAATAGGGGGAATAAAGGAATGTCATGCTCTAGAATCTGGTAAGTTCAGCGAATATATACACAAATATACACACCTGCGTTAGGAATTGCAATCAGGATCATTAATCCAACCGCAAATATCGCCGCAATCAACGCGATAATCAAACGCCTAAATGACGTAGTACTTCTCATCATCATCGTCATCGGAGCACAAAAATCACACACGGCGAACAGACTTCACCGGAAACTAATAAGAACCAGCCCTAGATACGAAGAAGAATCGAAACGAACCGTTGATGCAATCTCCAAAAAAGAAAACGAAAATACTCGTCTGTTCACAACCTCACGGCTGAAAGCAAAACTCAATCGAAAAGTTTGAGACCTATATGGTGATGGTTTATGGAACCCTAACCACGCGCATTAGGCTCAAGGTTCAGAGAGAGAGAGAAAGAGATGAAATGACTAGACGAAGATTGGTTGGTACCAAGAAATACTGCACCGAAACGGATTTTGAGCAACAGAGATCAAATCAGTCAAAAAGAAGGCTACCGCCAAAATAGGAGTATGAACAGCTGGGTAGGATTTGACTTCAAAGTCTCCTCGTGAGTCGCGACGACTCACGAGTTCATTCAGTAGTAGCCCTAGAGAGTGTAGGCCTGTAGAGTGCGAAATGCTTGGAGCACAAGAATGGAAACATTTACGAGGAAATAGGAGGAAGAAACTCCAGTCCCGATTTATCGCGAAAATGGATCGACGGGGGTGTGGAAAATGTTGGGAAGTGGATTGGAATTTGGAAATTAATTGATGGGACGGAAATGGAAACCACGAGGGACGAACAGAGAGGGGTTTGAATAGGAGAGAGAAGTGGCAAAAAAGTAATTTAGTGCAAGAGAAAGTCGACAAAGCAGAGTTGCACAGTGCCACTGAGGTGTAGAGAGAGAGAGAGAGGGACAAGAATGGCGGAGAAGGTGGAGGGAGGAGTCGGGAGAGCCAAAGTGGTGAAGCACAAAAAGGATATCAGAGAAAAGTTGGTTTGATGTTCAGTACAACGCAAGTTTCGTTTCTACTTTTGTAGAGAGAGAGAGAGAGAGAGATTAATCAGCCCCAAGATTCATGGGACCCGGGGTTTCTACAGCATCCCCTTTGCGCTACTCCGTGTAACAATCCCTTTGCGCTACACCGTGTAATAAGAACAATGATAAGTACACATTCTCTCAATCACTTTCTATTAAAGACTACTTTCTCTTTTCACACGTGTGATGGGGTTCACTCGGCACCTAACGGGTGACCCATCACACACATACGGTATAGCCAGTGTGGTAAAATGATTGAAAAGATATGTACCTATCATTTTTGATGTAATAAAGGTACGAGTTTGATGAGAAATAGGAGAGAGAAAGGGCAAAGAGAGAATTTTTATTTGTACTATCTAGTGCATTTTTTGATGAACGCTACTAGGGGTACTCCATATATACACCGAACGCGGTTAAGTGCTTGAACCAAAGTCTCGCCATTTCGGTGCAAAAGTTTTGCTTTGAAACGGGCGAGACTTTGGTTCAAGCACTTCTAACCGTTCGATTGAGCGGATTTTTGGTGGACCCCTCGGAATTTTTTTTAAAAAATAATGAACGGTTCGGATCACTCATGTGGGACCCAAAAGTGAGTCTCCGGAGGCGGGGTGTGCATTTTCGGTGCAAATATATGGAGTACCCCAGGTTTTTCGTTTTTGGATAGTTTGAAATGAAGTGCTCGGGCATCACCTAGTGCCCATTCCGTACTCAATTTTTTTTAGTAATAAAGGAATGAGGAATATAATTTCTTTACCCATACGGTCCGTTTGGATGGAGTATTATTTTCAAAGGGATAAGTTTTAGAGAATGATAAGATAAGATGGAGTATTATTTTTTGAGGGCTGACCCACATTGATGTGATATATATGGAAGGGGGATAAAAAAATAGATAGTTTGGATGAAGAATTAAACAGGAGGATAACTTTTGACTTGATTTGGATGACTTAAAAATAAGAGGGGGTGGATGATGAAAAAAGTTGTCAAATGACACTTTTGCCCTTGTGGTGTACCAAACCTTATTATGCATTAATTTAATGATAGAATTTCAAGACTTAATTTATTTTATTATTTTTTGACAATTTGAAGTTAATTTAATTTATTTCACTGCAAATAATTTTTTTTTTAGTTGTTGGCCTATCTTATTTTTTACTTCTTGTTACCCAATTTTATTTTTTTTTGATTTTTTAGTATCCAACTAATTTTTTTCATTATCCATTACCCTATATTTGTATCTCTCTTTTTTTTTTCATTATCCATTACCATATATTGTTTCATTTTTCTTTGTATATTTTTTATGTAAATAACGAAAATAATGAAAATCAAATGTAATAAACTTATTGAAACATAACTAATTAATTTTGGGCAATTTTAAGCTGTAATTAAATAACTAATTAAGCAATTCAGTTTTTGTACCAAAAAAAAAAGATTTTATTCCAATTAAGTGCAATAAATATTAAATATGTTAATTGGTGGAAGAATTGGTAAATAGTTGGAGGGGTCTAATGCAATTTCCATATATATGTTTCTTTTCCAGAGAATGCAACTGTTTTGTTTTCTTTTTTCCTCCCACTGTTTCTCTCTCTCTCTCTCCCTTTGTCTCTGTGTCTCTCTTTGGCTCTGTGTCTCTCTTTCCCAACCCAAACCCAATCTCATGATTCAAACCCAAAATCGAAGGCTATAACGTCGAATTCAATCCAAGAGCTAGAAGGGAAAATTGTTCCACTCTGCAAGAGCTTTAAATTCATCCAAACAAAACCACCATCGGAGCATCTTTGAATTTCGTCCTCCCATGAAAGTGGTCAGTGATTTTTGTCCTCCAACAAAACCACCATGGGAGCTTCAATGAAGATGGTCAGGAAGAGTGAAGATGGTCAGGAAGACACAATGACCAAGATTTGTGGTCTGTAATTTTTTTTGACAGTTATTGAAAATTTTCTTTTCTTTTTAGAAATTGTAATAGCAGAAATTTGTGTGGAGGTTGGGGGAGGGGGATAAGGAGAGGTGAAATGGACAAAATTCCTCCCCTCTAGAGCCGGATAATTTTTGGGGAGGTCCAAGGGTGCCCAAAAATTATCCAGGAGAAGGCCCCTGCAAGGGTATAACGGAAGAGGGGGTGAAAATATATCCGGCTACTCTGTGGTGTTGCCAAACGGTAGATAAACTGTGGGACCCATGGTTTTGAGGGGGTGAAAAATTATTCAGGAGCCATATCTCTCATCCAAATGGGGCAATAATGTCAAATGAGAATACAAAAGTACATTTAGGACTGATCAAATTGTGTATCTTGAGGGTGTTTGAGATCCTACTTTTTAGTTTTTCATTTTTAACTTTTTAGCTTTTTAGTTTTTTGGATTTAGGTCAGAATGTGTTTTGAATTTTAGGAGAAGTGTTTGAGAGAAATTTACGAAATGCATTTTGCAAAAAGAGAATGAGAAGTAGAAATGAAAAAGTAGCCTTCAACCTCTTTTTAACTTCTTGCCTAGATTTTTCAAAATCAAGAATGAGTTTTTTGAGAATAAGGGGGTGTTTGGGAGCCCCTTTTCAACTTCTCATTTTCACATTTTTGGGTTTTGGATGTTTGGGAGCCTTGAGCCAAAATGATTTCTAGCAAAATGAGTTTTCCATTTTTTACTTTAGAGAGGAGAAGTGAAAAAGAGGTGGGGAGGAGCTTTTTGATTTCTCATTTTTCATTTTTCTCATTTTCATTAACAAAAAGCCCCACAAAATGGATTCTGTACATATCTTCCAAACACTACTCTTGTTATAAAATACATTCTGCACATTTCTCCCAAACACTCCTACAAATTCAAAATACATTCTAACCATAATCCAAAAAGTTGAAAAGCCAAAAACTTAAAAACGAAAAGCTGAAAATGAGGTTCCCAAACACCCCCTAAGTTTTGGGTGTTATCCTTCAAATACCCACAAGGAGAATGAGAAGGTGAAAATGCAATAAAGGGGTGGCCAAACACCCTCCTTGTGTGGTTTTGGGAATGCATTTTGGGAAAATACATTTTGGAAGAAGGCTGCCAAACGTTCAGAATGTAGAATGGAAAATGCCAAATGCAACATTAGGGGTCCCAAATACAATAAACTTTTGGATGACTCAGATGTGTTGAAGGACACCACGTGGTGCCCTAATTGCATCCAAATTTTTCTCCCCAAACAGCCTCTAAATTGAAAGTTTGTGTATATAGCGACGAAATATTTATGGAAACTACTACTAATTACCGATTGTTAGAAACGGGGTAATGTGTAAAAAGAGTATTGCTGTCACACAAAAAAAGTATTTTGATACATGTATATTGAGGAGGAGGATCCAACGACGACCTTAATATAAAGACTTCGTGCGGATCTTATGGATCGGGGTCAAATCTCAACGATCCAAACCACTCATTGTATTTAAAACGTGTTTTTAAAAGCCATCGTGAGGAATCGCAAAAAATAAAAAATACCTGGTAAGGCTTCATCCGAGTATTTTTCGATAAACTATATATGTACGGTTATTATGAAAAACTGCTCGGATGAAGCCCTTTCCGGATATTTTTTTTTTGGCGATTCATCGTGTTGGCCTGGGAAAACAGGTTTTGAACACATTAAATGGTTCAAATCGTCGGAATTTAGTCCGAAAATTTAAAAAAAAAGAAAAAGAAAAGAAAAGGAAGGTGATTCTCACAAAGGAGATCCGTGAAGGAGTCCTTAGGAAATCATGATTGTGTATATTGATATATGAAAATGTGAATTAATCATCATCTTGCTTCCTAGGTTGATATACGAATGCATATCCAAATGCTCGGGTTTAAAAGAGTTAGATATTTCCAAAAGAAATTTTTGGGTAAAGTAATAATTTTTTATTTTTCCAATTCATGTTGTCGATATGAACAATAATCCACAAAAATTTATAAAACTAATAAACGCAATTTTTTTTAGAATAAAGACAAAACCCAAAAAGCCTAGTGATTGAAAATAATAAGTATACTTTTTCCAATCACTTTTAGCCAATAAGCCCAAACTTGTAAGATTATTGTTTCTCAATATTTCAATAACCTTGGCTCAATTATTTTTTCAAAACACCCCTTAATAAGAGTGAATTTAAGGGGTGGTTTCCTTCTCTCTCTCTCTTTTTTTCTAAAAGTGCTAGCCCAATTTTTCAAAAAATTTAGCACCTAGGTGCTAAAATTATGATATTTCAAATTAAAAAATAAAGTGGTTCCATGTATCATTTTTTTGAATTTTTTTGCACCAAATTAAAGTACACGAGGAGTACTTTAATTTGATGTGAAAAAATCGTAAAACGATACACGGAACTACTTCATTTCTTGATTTAAAATATGATGATTTTAGCAACTGTGTGGTAAAATCTTTTGAAAAACTGGACCTAAAAGTAGATGTATGTGGGAATGTGACATGTTTGAAATTTGTCTTAGTAATTTTTAGCAAAAATAGGAAACCAATAAATTAATTTTTTTTAAATAGTAGGTGTTCCGTTGACTTTTACTAATCCTTTTCTTAGCGTTAATAATTTTATTTGAATTCATCAGTTGCCGCAACGAGAAAAATCAAAAAAATATTGAAGTAAGAATTGTAATTGAAAAAATTAACTTCTGAGAAGACACGAAATACAATTAAAATAGACGTTCCAAACCTATTTTTGTTTTTTGTGAAATTTTTTATCGTAATGTTTTAATTGTATAATTTATTTGTTCAAGATAAGTTTTTGATGTAAATAACAAAAAGACCCTTAATTCAGATTTAACAAAAAATTCTTACAAGACCAACAAAAAATAATCTACTAGTTGTACTAATTTAGACCAATAAACAGGGTTTAGTTCACAAATCACAGTCCTGATTTGAGCTTTACTTCCATATCAAAGTAAATTTGGAAGGAGATTAGTACTACTAGTATTTCGCCACCCGAGAGCCCAGTGCGAACGTGCGATGGTCATTGTCATAGATCATTTCTGGTTGTGTTTGGTTTAAGTTTTAAGTTTTGATTTTTGCAATGATTAGAAGGATAAATAAGAGTAATAATTAAAAAAATAGGTATTAATGATTAGAGGGAGATAGAGAGAAAAATAAAAAATAATATTTAAAAATAGGGATAATAATTGAGAAAACCAATTCTCGAAAATCAAAACGAACAAGGGTATGAGTCCCAATCGGACGTCCGGATGGTGGGCCCCTCTGACGAGCTAAAGGTTGATTTTTACATTTTCAAATTTCAATCATTTTGAAATCGAACCTTGCTACTAGTACAAATGGTTTTGTAAAGATCATATACATATGGGTCTCGGAGACCCACTCTCACGAACAATTCGAATCATTCAATCATCTTAGAATTTTATTTAAGTAATAATACGGTCCGAAGACTAAACATCATGAAGGGCAAGATTGAATAGCCACTGAGGAACAGGACCCCCCCAATTCTCCAATCGAGCACCTAATAGGGATTGCTTAGCCAGCGAATGGGCTACCCTATTACAAGAACGTTTAACATGAGAAAAAATACAAGAGGAAAAGAGAGGAATAAGCTCTAAACAATCTAAGATGATAGAACTACAATCAGAAAAAGATTTGCCCCCTTGAGAGAGTGCCTGAACAACCTGGGCACAGTCACCTTCCACGATGATCTTTGGAAACCTATTTTTAGCAGCGGAGACTAAGGCTTCACGAAACCCCAAAGCTTCAGTGGATCTCAGGGTGTATGCACCAGAAAACGGGATGGAGACCATCCCTAGAATCCCACCAAGATGATCCCGAGCCACAAGCCAACACCAACTCCACCATTGTGCTTTCCGTCAAAAAAAAAAAATCATCTTAGAATAATTTTTCGAAGGATCTCGCGAGAAATCATCTCCATCGGACATGAGTTAGTAGTTGATCCAAAAACCACCCGTTTCATTCAAAATGTGCTAAGATGATTGAACAGCTCGTATCGTTCGCAAGGGACCCACAAGTGCGTCCTTGAGACCCTTCTGTACATGATCTATACAAAACCATCTGTCCCCTTTGATTTGCTATTTGAAATCCCAAACCATGTGAAATTCAAATCAGGGAACGCTATGCGAGAGATGTTGTGCACCGTATTGTGAGGTAAAAGTACATTGTTTTGCTCATTTTCTTGGTACATCCAAGGGCCTTGTTTCGAGAGTTAATTTTGGATTTTAATTTTGGGATTCAATTTTAGGGAATTTAGGCTCTTTGGGGTAGGGTATAGTGGGTTTAGGCACTTCGGGTTTAGGGTATAGGAACTTTGTAGTTGTTTTTTCTTCCTCTAGGCAAGTCCCTTGGAAGCTTTAGAGGTGCACACAAAAATCAAGCAAAACGACGTAATTTTGTCGCACAACACAACGTACAACACCTACCGCAGTCCGCATAGCACCCACCCTGGATCCGTGAAATTCTTATAATTTTTCCATGACCAGATGATCGAAAGTTGGGTACGGACACTTATGGTGAGAGGCTCCCTACAGGGATTTCGTAATTCTTTTAATGAACGCTCGGATTTTAACTCAAACAATGAACGGTTTAGATTATTTAGAGTTTGAATTAAATCCGAACCGTTAATACCAAGATAGATGGCTGAATAGGGCTCACTACAACACCCCCACTTCCTCGAAAGTTACAAAATGATCAAAAATGGAAAAAATGCACTGGTAACTAGTCAAATACTCCCTACGTCCTAAATTTTTTGTCCACTTGCACGATTCATATCCCTTCAAAAAAATTACGTATATTTTAAAATGTGTAATGTTCTATATATTAAATATGGATCTCGTTTGAAAGTTCTTGGTGAGTTTTACCAAGTTTTTAAAATTGTAAAAAATATTTTATAGATTGAAAGATATAAACAATTGAAAATTGACACGTGCAGTTACGTAATTAGATAAGAAATTCGGGATAGAGAAAGTAGATGTTTAGATAACCAAAAGTGGATTTTTAAAAACTGTTCAGTCCGACAAGTCTAGCTTCTCACACAAATCTAAAGACAGCTGATAAAAAGAAGAGAAAAGCTAAGATAAGCTTGACAAACAGTAAACGTGGTTAGGCGAGAGACTCCATTGAGCTTCTCACACAAATCTAATAACAGCTGATAGCATTGTGATAATGATATGGGTACGTCATTTATGTACCTCAAATGCACATTATTCTAACGTAGTAAATGAGCAAAACTCTTTTTTTGGGAGAGCCCCGCATTGGACTTTTCCTCATTTACCACATCAGCGTGGTGTGTATTTGAGATATACAAGTGGTGTACCCATAACATTGTTCATCTCATAACCCTAAGGTCAAGGGCTCAATACTTGGTAGCACAAAAATCTAGTTAGGCGAGAGAGAATAACTATGTGAGTTTATCACCACTAAGGTCACAACAAATATTTATCATTGAGGTCAATCATTCTTTTTTGGAGGTTTATGTTTAGAGTGCACTTTCTTATGAGAGTGGTTTAGTGATTTAAACGCTTTCATTGGGTATCCTAAGGTTTTAGCTACTTTCATAGGGTGCCCTAAATTTAAACTATACATTTAGAATTTTGACCGTACATTTAGAATTTCGAACGTACATTTTAGAATTTAAACTATACATTTAAAATTTAGAACTCTACATTTAGAATTTAGATCGTACATTTAGAATTTAGACTGTACATTTAGAACATACATTTTAGAATTTAGACTGTACATTTAGAATTTAGTTCGTACATTTAGAATTCAGACTGTACATTTAAAATTTAAACCGTACATTTAGAATTTAGAATTTAGAATTTTGCACTTTTATAGGGTACCTAGGGTTAGGTTTAGCCATTTTTATAGAATACCCTAGCATTTAGACATTTTCATAGGATACCCTATGGTTTAGGTTTAGTGTGCCCTTTCCTACTATAAGGTTTTAGTTGTTTAGGCATTTTCATATGCTACCCTTGGGTTTCTGTTTAGGTATTTTCATAGGATCCTCTACGATTTAAGCACTTTTCATACGATTTGGGGGTTCAAAATAAAAAAATAAGAGAGAGAGAGAGAGAGAGAGAGATGAGCGGAGTTTATGGTGAGAGAGAAATGAGTGGAGTTTTTGGTGCATTTTTCAAAAATTGATGGAGCTTGTCATACACGACACAAAAATTGGAGCTACTCGTGCTTTTCCCTAACTATGTAGTAGTATAAAAGGTTTTTTTTAGACAGTCCTGTTGTTGATACTAACAAGTACCATGTACAAATGGTAGGGACGGGTTTAGGAACCCACTTGTGGATCCCTCACAAAAGATACAAGCTATTCATTCATCTTCGAATGATTTTCCAAGGAAATTGAATGAAATGCAGTAATTTTGGATCAAGGCACTTGGGGACATTGGATGAAAGCCAATTCCTCGTAAGTTACCTTAGAAAATCATCTTAAGATGAATGAACGGCTCGAATTATTCATGTGGAAGGCTCAGGTAGGTCCCCGAGCCGTCGGTACACATTTTCGTCGGTACCTCTTGCATTATTTTTTAGAAGAAATGATCATCCCAAATATAGTTAAATAAAATAGTAAACCAGAACCACACCTAATCGCAAGCAACGACAAGAATCGTTCATTTTCATTTTATAGTACCTCATTTCTTAACATCTCAATAAAATAAAATAAAAAATAATCACCTCAACACCAATGCAATAAGTCCCCCGTTTTTTTTTTAATCATAGGAAATAGCACTCGTAGAAGTAGTACCACTATGGGCAAGTAGAATGTTCAAATCACATTTTTAATCTAGACTTGTGCCATCAAATTATCAGTACTGAAAACTACATCAACATGGTCACAGCATCATTCACTTTGGGCAAGTAGAATGTTCAAAAGACATTTTAGGGTTATGCCATCAAATTAAAACTACTCCACATCAATATGTTCAGCTACACAGCATCGTTGTGAGTTACAAATTTCAAAACCCATGTTCGTCTCATTCCAAAAGATAAATAACTTTCCCTCTCTACAAAAGCTATAATCAGGAGGAAATGGTGGCGAATTCAGTGTGACTAAAGGTCAGCGACGTTAGACATCTGTTTACACAAAACAACATTTCACAAATTTTTCCCTACTTGCCCAATGAAATTTACAGGTTAGCTGCCCTCCGTCAAAGTTCGTGTATGATCATCGTATGATTGTAATACCGTCGTTAGCTGTCCAATTTACAATGGAACTCTACATACTCTCCAACTGCCTCAACCTGTCAAGCAACTCTTGTATGAAATCCGATGCCTTCTGCAAAAAAAAAAATATTTGTGAGCATATCAAGAAGAAAAAGAGGAAAGACATTCACACTCCTGATTTTTATACTCGCATTTCTTTTCTTTTCTTTTCCTTGATCACCTGAAATTCCAACGTCACCCTTCATTTTGTTCAAGTTTTGACATGAGTGGACAACATTGTATACAAACAAAGACTGCAAACCTGCTTCATGAATCCAACTTTTTTAAGGGGCTTCATAATTCGGGGGACAAATTTGAACTTTCCTATTTTTCGCCTAAAAGTTTATATTGGAGTTATAAATTGGTTAGTTGGGGCTGTTTTCAAAACAAAATAATCAAAACTTTCAAAAAGGAAAATGATTTCTACACCCACTTTTATTCCCAAACACTCCCTTTGTTGTCTTTATTCACTTGGAAGTACCAAATTGCCCTTCATATGGAGAAAGTGGCTCACGAAGTTAGAGTAATTTGATAATTTCAAGGTGAACAAAGACAAAAAGGGTGTGTCTGGGGATAAAAAGAGGTGTGTGAAAATCATTTCCCTTAATTTAGGCAGCCAATTGGCACAAAAGTAGAGGTAAATGTTCTCCTTACTCCTCCCAATCATCGGTAAAAGGGGCGGAGTTTCACTGGGAATTCAACCAAACAAAAGCTGTCAAGGAGCATTAATTTAATTTTATTTTTTTTACCCCAAAAGTAACTTGAATTGCATGTCAATAATTGAATTTGAAGAAGGGCAGAAAGGGAAGATTTGACCCCTTTTTTAAGTTGACTTTATAAATTGAACACTTATTTTGGAACATCTAAAAAAAGGAAAGGTGGAATATCAAATAGGAATGGAGGGTACAAAAGAGTGCGAAAATCAATTACCTAGAGCAAATAAACAAAATATAAAGTGAAAAAGATAACCTTTAACTTGCTTCTCAAATATTCTTCCTCGCTGTCTCGGCGCACCCTCTCCTCTGCGAAGATAGTCACTAAACTGTCTTGCTCCTTGCTCAGCACCTCAATCTTTCGCGTTGCTAACTCGATCTAATGAAACACAGGCACCATTTTAGCGTACTTGGATTCAATTTCCAATGGAACCACTCATTTTACAACGCATTTATCCTGTCCCTCTGTACTAATACGACTCATGCTTTGCAATGTTCAAGTTAGAAGCAGATTCATCCATGACAAGGGTAATTCAGCTCAAAAAGGTTAATTTAGTTTAAACTGTTATTTGCACATAGGAAATAATGTGTTTAAGTGCCCGATTTGTGCATGCACGGCTTGTGGATGGGTGAAAATGCAGGCTGAGATAACATTCGATTCAGTTCTCATTTGATTGGTAACAAGTGATGCCTTGGCAAATGCAAATTAGCAGTGGGTACCATAATATTCAGCCAAAGATGCTATGATTGAAAAAGTACCCTGATTAGGTGCACCGGAAAGGCAGTTGAAGAGAAAAGAAAATCAAGAAGTAAAGTGCATAGTAGGGTGTGAAAAAACGTAGAGCTGAAGAAAAATGGACAAGTTCCATACAATGTAAGACAGGCAGCACTTACCTTATTTTCAATTGATGTACCCCTTTCTTTCTCAAGTTCTATATCATGCAACAATTCACCCGCAATCGCTTCTTCCTTCTCTTTTAATCTATGAGGACAGAAAAAGAAAATCAAATTCGAGAACAGGGAGTGAATCTGAGGTGTAAGATTCATATTTTAAATGGAAGTCAACCCACTTTTCCTTCAATCGTTCATTTGCTTCTTTCAACAGATTTAGAGTATTTGACTTGGAAATTGAAGGAGAACAATCATTTCCATTGATATCATAACCCTGCCATTTGAGGGGGAAAAAAAACCCATCAATTATGGTATGAGACAGTCTATCATAAATTGTGCGCAACTCAAAATATCACGCACACGCAGACAGACAGAGAGAGAGTGTCCAACATACTTCAAAAGTAACATCTATCATAAATTGTGGGCAATTCAAAATATCACGCACACGCAGACAGACAGAGAGAGAGTGTCCATCATACTTCAAAAGTAACATCTACAATGAGAATAGCCTTTTTAGAGGGATCGGGGATGCTGTAGTGGGATATCTACAATGGTGTAGTGCGGCAAAACGATGTAGTTCTGTCCACATGTAAAACAGTTTAGAGGCTTTAAACTAATGCAAATTTAATTTATTACTAAACTGCTTTAAATGCGGGAGTCAATGAACCAACTGAAATAAAGTTCAACAAATGATGATAGAGCAAATTTTGAAAGGGCTACACCTACGACTGTAATCGGTCCGGTTTTGGCTTTTTCATGGACAGAACCAAACTTTTCGGTTTATGAATGAATGACTAAACCGAAACCAAACCATTTGATCTTCGGTTTGGACTAGTTAGGTTTCCTTTAGTTTGGCTGGTTTTCGGTTTTCTCTCCGTTCTTCTGGTTTCCTCACAATAACAAGACGAAACCAAAATAAAATGCAAATATTGTAAATTCTCTCTTACGAAATCAGATCTACACAAAACAAACTCAAATCAGTAGGATTCATGCAAACGGAGACAGAATTTCAAACTAATTTTTCGTTGTTCTTACATTAATAAATAAAATACATTACGAACTCAGATTTACGTACTTACCTTAAGAAGTACAATCATAGCCCAAAGAAGACGGAAACTGAAACGGTGAGAGAGAGAGGTGCGAGCAAGAAGGTTGGGATGCTGAGTTCAATTTCACAGTACCAGATACGTTGGGACATGAGAAGACCCAAGAGAAAGCTATGTTTAGGGTTAAAACTTAGATCTAGGACTAATGTTAAGTGGACGGTTGGTATTTCAAGTCGACGTACAAGGGGAATCTAGTAAAGCGGTTGTTCTTAATGAATATTCAGTTCGGTTTGGTTTTTTCAAACAATAACTGATATCGAGGTTCGGTTTCAAAATATTTAGAACTTTTCAAACCGAACCGAACGGTTCTTATTACAAAACCAAACCAAACCTGTTTTTTAACCAGTTGATTCGGTTTTAATTTCACCCCTAGTTACACCCCATTCGATGCAACAGGTGTCTTCACATGGAGCAGGAGGACAAAAAACAAAAAAGCAGCACTTTGTTTTTTCAGTATACCCTGAGAGCAAAAGAGGGGGGGCGATGATGTTACTCAGGTTCGTTAACCACATTATCAGAATCACTAGAACAAATTTCTCCAAGCATGTCACAGGTAGGGCTGTAAGCGGCACTCTCGGCTCAATATGAGCTCGTTCAAGCTCGACTCGAGACCTTAATGAACAAGCTCGAGCCCAGTAATCTGGCCAGTTACCCGAGTCAGGATAGGTTCAGCTTGAGTCAGCTTGCGAGCTAAGAGTGCTAGTTATGTACATTACAACTAACTCCATTCATTAGCAAGGTAATTAAATACCATAAGCCGCTTGACTCATTTGGCTGACAGAAATGCCTCGAGTGTAGAAGATCCTTTATAGAGAAAGTGGATGCCTCTTGAGTTCTTGCATTTTCGATGTGTGACAAAAGGTTTCCTTGTCCAAATGGTTCACACAGCAAAAGGGATAGTTCTTCTCCTTTAGGCTTTAGTCCCACATCGGATGTTCACCCTAAGCGAAAAAGTCGGTTCCCCTTAAATTGAGAGCCCAACCTTCACAACACTATCAAGCTACCTGCCCATGGCATTGCTATTGAGCTAGAGCACACCAAGCTCGAGCTGTTCGATAAGTTTTCTAGTCGAGCTCGGAGCCCAATTTTTGCAGCTCGATTCGAGCTTGAGCTGACCTCATTTTTGGCAAGCCAAGCCTGAACACTTCAAAGCTCGACTCAGCTCGGCTCGTTAACACCCCTAGTCACAACTTCTCTTTTGTGAGGACTTGCATTTGGATATGCATTCAATGGAACCACAAAGGAAAAGAAGTAAAAATCGTCCACCGTGCCTTGATAAACTTTCCACCAGTAACAGGGAAAAGAAAGAAATTAAAGGCAATCATGAAGATGATAGTTTCGAAGGAGGTAAAAGGTGCATGTACACACAAAGCCATAGTATGTATGATAGTGACTCGAGAGAATATGTACTCCATCAATTTCTGGTTTATTCAAGTAAAAGAAATAGAGTGAAGAGAAATGACCTCTGATGGGTAATGTGCGCTTCCAGATTTTCCATATATCTTGGTTCCGATTTCCTCTTTAACATTGGGATGCACATTTCTATAACTCTTGTCCACCATTTTGACAAGTCCTTCTGATTCTTTTCTTCCCTGCTTTGGTTTCTGCGAGTCAAGTATGTCTGAAACTGAAATGGAAGGGAACTTGTTGAGTATTGGAAGGTCAACTTGATTGAGAATTTTCACAACTACCAGAAGTAAATGCTAACGACCACTTCACTTACAAAAGTAAATTGCTAAATCCAACTACTAATCAAAGCCCAAGATGGGAAAGGCGAGCTCCTGTAAAATACCTGTCCGATTAATGTTCTTCCGATAACAACGCACAGAATACCCAACTTTATGACAGTTCGTTGTCCTGAATGAAGCAGCACATACCAAATTAACAAATGATCAAACCTCAGAAAATCACTCAAAGCACAGTGACGAGATGAACAAACCAGAATGTCCTCTGCATTTGTACAAGACGTGCCTCAAGTCTGGAAAGAACTATTGTACGCTCAAATCCTTGCTTATCATGTGCTGGTTCCACAAAATTGGCTTCCAACACACCTATGACAGAAAATGATGAGCATCAAGAGTTTAAGTCAGCTAACTACCAGAAACCACCAAATTTCTAGTGCAAAAACAAGACAAACCTATAACTCCACGACCATCACTTCCACAAGCATTCCAAACCCTCCAAAATGGCTGGAAAAAAAAAAATAGCAGTTCATGTAAGAACAATTGCGTTCTTATGGGTTCCAAACAAGAGGATCACAAAAGACCACCCAATTCTTTGTGGGAATTTTGTACATAAGCCTGTTTGTATAGCATAACCCGTATTGGTAAAACCTAAGAAGCAAGGGATATCTGGTATGCAACATGGATGATGGCAAGAAGGTATTTTTCTTAGTTGATGGTTTCCATCAACTCCTTGCATTTAGAAACTGTAACAAACGTGAAAATCTGTTTGAGGTACACCGAGTGAAAATATTCATTCCATCTATAAGACTTACAGTTGAGTTGAGACTGATACTAGTAAAAATTGCAGCAATAAACCACAGAATTTGGCCAAACTGAGTGTAAGCTTGAAAGATCCGTCACCACGTGTATAAATTCTTAAACAAACCTTAATGAGCCGATTCTTGTGATAAACATTAAATCCCTGAACATCAATGTGAGCTTCTGCATCCTTCACAAACCCTATTGTCACAACGGCAACAACCTGACAACCTCAATGCCAGACAATCATTACCAGTAAATACAATTTAATAAAGCAATCAGGTATAACCAAATGAATTTCCAACTCGCAAGCATTACATTAGGATCCCTTGGGACTCCAATCACTCCATCAGCAGTAGTCTGTGGCCGATAGGTGATCTCCTCAGTCATCATCAGATCATTTACAATATTGTGATGCTCAACATCTTTCCCACGAAGAATAATTTGGAAGTGAGGTGGAAGTCTGAGATAGAGAATCGATGCATAACTCTGATGATCAAAACACAACAATTAAGTTAAGCATCACAGAAGAAAAAAATGATTTTAAACGTCCAAAAGAATAACATAAATAAAAAAACAATCATTTCCAGCTTCGCAGTAGACGCCAATGGTTTTTTATCTTTGCTTATTAGCCATTGATCCTAATATTCCACCGCATATGATCCATTTTACTCATAATTATTTCTAACCTTTTGAATCCAATGCTTCTCTCTAAAGTTTTAACTTAGCATTAACTCCTAATCTATCTTATTAAAAAAAACATCATCATTGTGAATATTAAACCCACACCATCATGAAAATGTCCATTCTACTTAAAGTCTAAAATAGCGCCTAGATCCACAAAGCGACGCAAAGTTCCATTTTAGTGCCTCCTAACGATTGAGGCAAGGCGCATTGCTTGAGAGCAACTAAAGCGACTGAGGCATGAGGCTTGCAGGGGCAGTACTGAATCTCATATTCAGTTCTTTGAATTCCAGTGCAGTATGAGCAGCTGTTTCGAGAAGAAATCAAGTTGCTAAGGGACTTTACCTTTGGATGAGGGTTTGATTGGTTTTATTCAGCATCAAGGCCGGCCTGAACATTTCGAGGTCCTAGGCAAACTCATAGAGTGGGGAAATAAAACAGGAAATATCACCAAAAAAATTTAAAACACAAATTAGTTTTTGGTTTTTTATTTTACCTCAATTAAACTCGTAGGGAAAAAATTGAACACCAAAACTGCACTATTTGTAAAAGATGAACAGATTGTAAAATATAATTGTGCTCTTTTCAATGAAAAGGTAGTCTATAGGAATAGCTTTTGTCAACAACGGGCACACGACATGCATTGGTGTAGTGGTAAAGTCAGTCTCGCACACCCACTTGGTGTTGAGTCCAAAACTTATCAGCCTTGAAACACTTCAAGAAAAATCTTTTCACAGCTTAATATTGAAAATAAAGTGAGAACAAATAAAAGTTCGAAATCAAACTTGCCGTGTGTCAAAATCCACTTACCACTGATCCATCATAAAAGTTTGTGAAGAGATAGAAGACAACAAGATTTATTACATACTCCTAAAGGGAACCCTATTTTGAGCCAAAAAAATAAAGGCCCAAGGCAGTTGTCCGGTGGGCCTATTCCTAGAGCGGGGTCTGTGCAGCATACTAACAGAAAGGGTTTAAAACGCTATCAACGAATTTTCTACCACTTCTGTAATATAACATCTGTGGACTGTGGTGATACAGAATTCAATTCAAAGAATAGAACAAAGCTTTGGACACTTCCTAGTTCCTACCTTATTCATAAGGCAGCGCATGCCATTAGAGATTCCATTAGCTCTTGCAGTGGGTTGATGGCAAATCCTGGTAATAAAAGTCCTTGTCAAGATCAGGGTGACACTTACAATATTCTGGAGCATATTCCACTAGATGCTAGCATTGTTGCTTAGTCTTGTATATGTCAGTTTTTGGTGTGTATAATGTAAGAAGACATGTTGTCTGGCTGTAAATTTTATAGCTGAGATATGCCCCTGTGGTGGTAGTTCATTTGTTTGGCCTCAAAATGAAAGTGTACTTCCAAAATAGGGAAAACCAATGATTAACCAAATTGGATTTTATTCCATAATAGCGCAGTCAGATTAATGCTTCACAGTCAAGACCCAGTTTCACCTACAATATCACTTAACTTCACAAGATAATTCTAGATTGCCAATTCATTACGATTAGGACCTCACATTTCAAATTTCATCTGCAATCCTCAGTTTCACAAGACCACAACTAACTGTTACTCTGTTAGAATCAACTGACTTTTCCCAACTAGTCCTTCATAAACTTTCTGATTGTTAAACTACTGATTTCACGGAAGTCAAGTGTCCATCCTACTAAAACATTGGCATTTGCTGTGAAGGAAGGTGCTAAAGTCTAGACAGCCATAGGATGGAAGATCGGGGAAGAATCAGGATGGTAACTTATGTTCACTTCTGGTACATATTTTGTTTGCAACTTCTTTTGCTTCCTTTCCCTATCATCCTAAAATATTTCTGCCATTCTGCTTCATATTCTGCTATCAAGTCAAAAATGATAAAGATAAACTCAATTGAAAAAGGATGAACACAATGAATACGAGCATTGCTGGGGGCCCAATAGCCGCGACAGGGGAACAGATCCAACATATTTGAGGAATCTACTTAGAGTTTTACTCCCTCCATCCCGAATTTCTTGTCCATTTACGTGCACGCATGTCACTTTTCAATTGCTTATATCGATCAATCTACAATGCTTTTTTTTCAATTTTGAAAACTTATTTTAATAGAACTCATGGAGATCTATCAAACAAGATCGATATAAAATATATATAACATTATACATTTCGAAACACAATATATTTTTTTGAGGTGTTGTGAATTGAGAAAGTGGAAAAGAAATTTGGGACAAAGGGAGTACTACATTGCAAACATAAATTTATGGACACAAGGGAATGGTTAATCATCTTTATTAGGCAAAATGATAGCATGGGAGTGCTTACCCTCAACGAATGTCTATATGTCAAAAAGTGCTTAGAGTTGGGAAATTGTTTTGACATCAAAATATTCTTCTCATCACGGTTGACACCTCTAATTTGGATGTCCTGCAGAGATATCAGCGTTGAGATTCTATGTGTAATTCAGCTCAGAATCTTATGATAAAGGAGAAACACTCAAATACAAGTATTCCAAAGGCATACATATGCATCAGCATCGAAATCAAGTTCCAACTGTCCGTGGTCATCCTCCCAAAGATTGTATATGATAATGCGTGTACCATGATCTTCCATCTGATTGAACTGTCCAGGAGTAGAGAATAATTAATCATACAAGACTCAGCCATCACATGACCAACCACACAGGAAAAAATAACTAAAATACCAAAATAAACCAACCACAAATTATAAATAAAAATAGAGCAAATTATAATTCAATCAGAGGATTTCAACCAAAAGAAAAGGTCCATGACATTCACACAGTGCCAAAAAGTGCAAGCACAAGGAAGCAAAACATAGGCAAGTAAAAATTTATGTTTGATTGGAATAATAAAGTTAAAGCTCTGGCATGACTTCAGTAAAACTTATTTAGAACTATCCAAAATCCATGAGATTATCTTAGCAAGTGGAATATCTTTAGTTTGATTAGGGAAAAACAAATGGCTTCCATAAATCTGTCCTTCTGAAAAAAAATCTCACTTGTAAAGTTCCCTCTAAATGGATACAAAACTCAATTCTCTGAGGGACCAAAAAATGAAAATGAACGGTTACAAGTTTTACAATAAACATGTTTTGAGAGGCAGTAGCCTTACTTTTTATTCCCACCAAATGCAATGGAAACATCCAAGTTAATAACAATTACCAATAACTTCCACACATTCAGTCGAAGAAATTTCAGGAGCAATAAAAGTGAATACCAATTGAATGTTTCCCTAAAATGATACCAATTTGCAGATTTGGGCCAGAAATAGGAGGGAGGGCAGGATACAGGCATACAGCATTAGATATACAATTCAGAAACTTCCACAACTAGTATGTGACAAAAAGAGAGAAGGAAAAGAAGAATTACCTCTTGCAGAAGATCTGTTTCACTAGAAAAAGGAGACCATCGCAATATTGTTTCTAAGTTCCTATTCCAATCACTGGCAGAATATCGCTGCATTTTTTTCCATTCTTGTCCTCCACTTTCATAATCAAGCTTTAATTCCATTAGCAAAAATAGGATGATTAAAAGAATGTTCAGTAAACCAGCAATTTGGTAAAGCAAGTTGAGAGAAGAAAATACATAAATCAGATTTTACAATGAGGAGACAAGGATTACAGAAAACAAAATCGATGGGTCTACGGAATCAAGATACTCCTCTAGTCCTGTTTGAAATAAAGAAACATGCGAGCTATGCACAACTACTTAGATGCGAGAATTCCCACTTTTCCAGGTTTCTAGACAACTCAATTCAACCTGGTAAAGAATCTCATGTCATGCAAGTCATCTAGATAATCTTCTGGTAGGGAAGAATGGCACAAAGTTTACAAGTGCCTGAATGAGAAAATAGTTTAACCAGAGTCCCAAGAAGCAAGAAACCAAATATCATGTACGAGTGGTAATCAACACAGTGGAGCATATATGCTTCAGCTGAATTCGCAGATTAAATGCACTTGGAGAGTTGGAGTGTAAAACATTATCAAGTAAATCAAAGTCACCGAGTACAAAAATTAGGACAAGCAATATAGCTTGTATCTAAAAGACACGAGTCTTTTTTAGTACAAATGAAAATAGAGCGGAAAGTTCATGGCCATTTCAAGAAATTTCTAGGAGAAACTACCATCCTTGACCAATGAATATTAGAGAGAATCCCATGTATCTTGACCAAACATAGATCTCCCTACATTCAAGACAACACTTACAATTAGAGAAAAAGACTACCAAACCCAGGAATCTAGGCTTTTGCCCCCAACTAATTTATTCGTTGTACTAGCTTGAGATTTTCATATTACCTGTTAGAGCTTTTGTTCCACATTGATTAATTATAACCTCCAAAAGCTAGTATATGGACATGGGCAGCCTCTTCACTCATTGCCAATTGGTTTTGAGTTGGATGCTTTAACATGGTATTAGAGAGGCTTTCAGAGGCTTTTAGTTAGAGAAGACTCTATATTGTTGATGGTTGGTTCCCCTTAGTTTGTCGTTGATGGTTGATGGTTGATGGTTGTCGTTTGCGTTGAATCATTGTTTATCTCTACACGTGCGGGGGAGGGTTAGAGCTCTTGTTCCACATTGATTAATTATAACCTCCAAAAGCTAGTTTATGGACCTTGGCGGCCTCTCCACTCGTTGCCAATTGGTTTTGAGTTGGATGCTTTAACTTTACCAAACCCATAATAGGATTGTATACTTGAGGGCTGAGGCCAATCATATATGTAAAATTTCTACCTAAGCCTGTCCAATCTAGAAGAGGATGGGGTTCTTGAATAGTTGAACAGGTTGGCCAACAATTTCAACCAACCAATGAGCCAAGCAAACTAGCATGAAAAATACACAAAAAAAAAAAACACTTCACAGTATAGCTACCAGTCATAATGAATATTCAACATTATCAAACACCGTGTCAAGAAAAACAAAACAAGGTGGATATCTATTGCTACTTTAATGCGTAAAAACAAGATTACAAAATAAATAAATGAATCACAAAGAGTTAGGTGATGAGTGGGAAGATTAGACTACAATGTACACAATGAAGAGGAACCATTCAACCAAGATATAACAAAAACCAAAGTTATTTTATTATCAATAAAATAATCAGCATTAAGAACATTACCATGGGAACAACAATATCTTCCTTCCCTGTGCTCCTCAAAAAGGTGTAGGACAACAACCCAATGCTCTGTGTGGGCCTGGAAAACATGTCAATGATTCAATTAGTGAACTGAAACAATTTAATTATCCCATCAGTGCAAAGCAGCCACAGCCATCCTGTGGAATCACCAAAACAGAGAATTGGAAAGGGTAACAACAATAAAGTAATGAATTCTTTTCTTGAATGTTAGCTGTAAACAGAGAAATGTTAAAGAGCAAGCCACCTAAGTATATTGAGCAGAGTCTCAATGTCAGCTGCTAGAATAATCTCCTAAGCACTATCTAAAAAGAGCTTTCCCCGTATCCTTATCCAAAATTTAAACCTTACCAAAATAGACATCTATAAAACTTGATAAAAGAACAACAATACTATTCTATGTTCCCACTGAGAAGAGTATAATTGACATCACATCATATGTTCCCAATTCTCATCCATTTCTGCAAACAATCATCTCTCTTATTGTTTCATGCATGATGTTTACAATGATGTCAACTAAGGCACTTGTTAGCTGACTACAAATGCTTATATCAAATGTTTTTTCCCTCAACAAATGGTCATGATGTTTACGATGAAGTTTCTACCATTTTTGCTTCACAAAACAAAGGCGTCTGCATGACATGGAGAAGCCTAATCTAAGGCTGGATCAGTCTCTTCTTCCTTGCTTGTTTCTCAAAGGTATCTGCATCTAATGATTGTTTCCTTCTTTCCTTCTTTTTTTTTTGTATCTGTTTCCTTCTTTCCTTATTTGTTTCTTTTCCAATTCTACCTACGCGATGGTGTTGTTTCTTACAAGTGCAAAAGGTGATGTTTGAATGATGGTCTTCCTATGGAATGATTACTATGCTTATCCTGGTAAAGACTAGGTTATATTATTCGTGCAAAAGGGGTTTACTAGCAATGCATGCCTACGTGTATTCTTAGACAATTAGCACAGCCCCCTATGGCCAAAAAACCAAAAAGATTCAAGCAGGATGATTGCCTGTCATTAGAAAAAAATAAAAAATATATATAAATAAATAAATAAATCAACAGGTAACTTCGATGTCTAAAACAATATGAAGACCAGATAAGAAGAGTATTGCACTAGGGTCATGTCATAGAGAGGGTTCCCATCGGATCGCTTTTTCCCGTGTTATTTCAATTCAGAAGAAGCATCTTAGCATCTCTAAATACCCAAATATAGCCGCTAATTACCCAAGGAACTCAGCTCTAGATCTTGTCAGAGTCAGACTTCCAATATCTGACACTCTTTCATCTCAGAGCTAGCACCATTGTTTTGCTGCCGATGATTTTTTAATCCTTCTGTTGACCAGTCTTGTTGCCTATGATTTTATAATCCTTCTGTTGAAAGTAATGCATGCCAAACAAGAAGAACCAACACACAAATTAGTAGTAACGCATGCTTAGGATTGTACGAGGAATTATCTAAGAAGGTAAACTGTAAACCATGTCCAACAAAGTATTATAAATTGCAGCAATATGTACATTTTGACCTTATAAAACTTGAAGGCACTACGAGGATGAGCCAACAGTAAAAGGAAATTAATGAGGATTAAGTCTGTGAGAAAATAAATCAGTCACCAGTCTTGCACCGAAGTCCGTACAACCTAACAACTTGTAAGACCTCAAATAGTGCTAGATGGTAACAAAAGAACTCTTGTCGTCCATCTAGTATACGTAAAATGATAGGGATATGCCCATAGTAAACATAATTGAACTACAATAATTGTATGTATGGCTTGAGATTACAATGTCTTGATTCGTAACGTAATAAAACAGAAATTGCCCCACTATGACTTGAGATAACAATCTCTTCTCAAATTGCACTAAACCAAAGGGAAAAGAAAATGGCGACGATTTCAGATCAAGAGGGGGGGAAAAAGAGAAAACCCAAAAAAACGGACTACATTTTATGATTCAAACTACAAAAGCAAAATGAAAGAAGAACTAGAAAATCAAAGAGAATAGAATTATACCTCCTTCTATCTTTACCACAACAACGCGAAAACACGATAACATCAGCTCCAAGTCTCATTGTACTCGTCTTAAACCCATTTCCATCTTATCAAAGAGCATAGATTATAAATGATATCAGAATAAGCAGCTAACGATTTGAATCAAATACATCTTTCTCATAACAGCAGGCTTACATTGTCCAATAGTATTTGCTAATTTGCTTTTCGCAGAATATCCAAGAGACACGCATTGCCTCATTTTATCTGGATCCATACCACCTCCATTATCTGAAGGACATCAAAAAAAAGTTCCAGGGTCCATGTAAAAGTACTGATAAACATATTCCATTGCACCAGAACAGTACACAAATTGGTTGTTGGTGGAGAGAGATGGATGCATATGGATGCAAATACAGCACCTTACAAGGTACCTATCAAAAAAGCTCGTAGCCAAAGATGCATTATTTGTGGGGAAAAAATCCACACATATGCATTATTTTGCCAGAAAAAAGACCTTTTGGTCAGTAAATCACAAATACAGTCTTACAAGTTACAAGTTCCATACCTTTGAATGATCGAAAAGGACAATAGATATCTAAACAACTCACTCAATGCTCTGTTACTCAAACTCAAAAGCACGAAATCCGGTTCAACACAAGCGAGTATTTGGAGAAGTTATAGATATCACTTATGACAAATTAAACAATATATGTGCGTTTGAGTGTGTGTGTGTGTGTGTGTGTGTGTGTGTGTGTGTGTGTGTGTGTGTGTGTGAGAGAGAGAGAGAGAGAGAGAGAGAGAGAGAGAGAGAGACCCAGACTTCTCATGAGAAGAGGAATTTGAAGAAGAGAAAACCAACAGCAGCTAGAGACAAACCTTCAACCAACAGCATTCTGCTACCGTCTTTCCTATTTTTGAGCATATCAACATTAACAAATGTAGCCCCATTGCAAACCTGATATCAACACAATATATTTATTATTCTGCTAAAAAAAAAAGTATTCCAAAAGCATAGATATGGAGATACCTCATCTAATGCATTGTCCAAGAGCTCCGCGAATGCTACCAAAAAGAAATGGATATGCAGACCCAAAAAAAAAAAGTAAATGAGAACTTAGATTCTTGCAAAATGCACTAATAAAATCTAGGTTTTGCAGTTGGGTAAGACATTCTTACCACCGAGAACCCATTTATGACTGGTTGCATTGGAGTGAAGAAATCTGGGATGAATCCTAACATGATCCATTCCACCTGCAAATATGAAATGGTTGAGGAAAGAAAACTGCAGGTGCTCCAAGATAGTAACTATTGTCACGTGATGCTAGTTTTATTGCTTAGGAAAGCATGAGAAAAAAATGAATAGAAACTTTATTGCAATCATACAAACAGACTGCAACTCTGATGATGCCCTACAAGGCCTATTGTCAGTGAAAGCAATATAAATGCTCCAGCATTCCATACTTGCCAAATCCGACTCTACGCCAGTATCACCCCAAGGTGCCTACTATCAATGGAATAATCACAAAGCATTTCTATTTAATTAAAGGAAAAAAATAAGGATCTCTCTCCAGGCATGCCGATTTTGTCGAAAAACTATACAAGGAGGTAGGGGGCCAGCTGCTAAACGCATACCTACATATATGCCCACGGAACGTTGGTTACTGGAAGGTCACTCCAATCTTGTTCATTTGCTAACTCAGAAATTATAACTTCAGAAGCAAGTGGAAACCATAAAGGCTAAATAATCACACTGTTCTGTTCAAAAAATAATAATAAAATAATAATAATCACATTGTTCCAATATTTCCTTAGAAATCCCCAAAACCAAATGGAATGTATAATCCCTTCACCCAAAACCAAGACTATATATAGATGCTCCCACTTCATGATTTAAGTCTATTAGAACTCATCCACCAAATATTTTACAGTAGCCATGTGACTATGACTATAAACAGGATAAAAAACACACGTTAAGTACGCAGAGAACTTTACGTTGTATAACTACAACCTTTTTTTTTTTAAGCAAACACAACTACAACCAATGGCGGAGCCACCTTATGCACGGGGGTCACGTGACAGCCCTGAAATTCCAGAATTTTTTTTTTTTGGGTCTGTAAAAATCCAAGCCGTTCAATAAACTTGAAATATTTTTTTGATTGGACTTGCAAAAAATTAGCTCAATCGGATAATCATAGGTACTTAATCAAACCTTTCAATTTTTCATTCAGTACTTAGGAACCTAAATACTAAATAAATTTTGAGGAAAAGTATGATAATTGTGTCTAGTATCCTAGTGATCTGAACCGTAAATATTGTAGGGCTTATTAAGAAGAACATTTGCTTAAAAAATTATCTTGATCCGATATCAATAGGTATCAAAACACAAAGATTATTTTAAAATTTTGAATTGCATCGATGTCTGATAAATATAACTTTTTTAATTAACACTTCCTCAATAAACCCTTCAATATTTATGGTTCAAATCGTGAGGATACCTGTAACACAATTATTAAACTTTTCTTCCAAATTCATTGAGTACTTATGGTCCTAAATTCATAATGAAAAATTGAAAGGTTCAATCAAGTACCCTATACCTATAATTAGCCGATTGAGGTAATTTTTTACAAGACCAATTGAAAGGCTCAATCAAATTTATAATTTTGTTTGCTTATACATGAAATTTTTCATAATGTTTTTAAGTTTTTACTTTTTTGCTTAATGAAGAATGTTTAAAAATGTTATCTTCTCGATATATGGGTCTGTGATATTTTTCAAAGTAATGCTTAAAAGGTGACCTCGGTGTCGAATTCCTGGATCCGTC
This sequence comes from Vaccinium macrocarpon, assembly GCA_022606695.1. Taxonomy (NCBI): domain Eukaryota; kingdom Viridiplantae; phylum Streptophyta; class Magnoliopsida; order Ericales; family Ericaceae; genus Vaccinium; species Vaccinium macrocarpon. The sequence continues at coordinate 29,017,050 of CM040174.1, read as the reverse complement.
ACTGACTACAACCTTAACTAGTCGAAATCTACGCTCATAAAAGTCACATTTCCTTTATACCAAATTAAAGTAACTTTGGTTTGTATTGGCTTGACTATAGTTAGTTTCGAATGTTATCTCCTCATTTTCTTCTTGTTTTCTTATGTAGTGAAGCAACAAAGACAAATACAAAAACAACCGATTAACAAAATACAACTTGAAACCCTAACATAGTATATACCTAAAGATATTTCCCAATCACTCTGCTGCGGGGTTCCCTCGTAATCACCTGCCTTCCAGAAATGCTTACTGCTCCCTACTACAATTTCACTCCCATTCACCTTCGGCGGCGTCAACGGCGACGCCACCTGTAACGGTCGCGGTGACGTCGCATTCTTCAGCGGTAGAGGATCGAGAAAACCGAGCGGCAAAAGCCCACTCAACGCCGCCATTGTCTTTTTCTTCTTCTTCTTCTTCTTATGAAAACTTCCGTCCACACTGCTAGAAACCCTAGGTCTCTTGCCGTTAACACTACCGTCATCGTCAGACGAGGAGGAGGAGGAGGAGGCATCGGAGTCGGAGTCGGATTCGCTGCTACTGAGATCGATAAAGGGAGTAGATTTTGAATGGTCTGTGTTCCGATTTGATTCCGGAGGCTTAAAGTGTTCGATTATTTCTTGCTTCACCTGAACTCTTCCGTCCATGGCGTTGGGAAGTTTTGAGAGAGAGAGAGAGAGAGTGGGGTTCAGATGTCGTAAATGTAAATGTACCGAGAATCTATTGGGTACAAAGAGAGGTTTAGGGAGACGAGATCCTATCAAATTGAATCGAGTTTTGGACAAAAGGTTAATTTTTTATTTTTTTGATCCATGACAAAAGGTTAATTAATTCGTAGACACCCAACGCTGGAAATGATTTGGGTTGGGTTATTAGATGAAAAAGGGTGTACTTGGGAGGTTTTTTTTGCATTTTTTATTTTCAAATTTTTCACTTTTTGAGTGCTTGGGAGAGTTGATGTAAAACACAATCTACCAAAATACATTTTCAATTTTGACCCCTCCCCCTTTTAGCCATTAAAATATTGTCCCCTCCATACACATACACATTTCATGCTTGAACAGTGCCTACTCAAATTTGAGTGGACAATGTAGAAAAAATAATTTGAGGAGGAAGAATAGAGAACCTGATTTTTTGGATTTTTTTTTTTGGGGGGGGAGGGGGGGAACTCCCTCTCTCTCTCTTTTCTGACGCAATATCTGGGAAAAGCAATCAAAAAAAAAAAACATTTGGTTCTTGAACAGTTCCTACTCAAATTTGAGTAGACAATTTAGCAAAAATAATTTGAGGAGGAAGAATAGAGATCCTGATTTTTGGGTTTTTTTTTTTTTTTGTTTTAACTCAAAAGTTAAAATACGAAGCCAAATAAGGATGCCCTAATATCACATTTCTCCAACACTACATTCTTTGTCGAACTAACAACAACGACTTTAATATCTATGCAGGTCATAAAGATAGGTTGTTATTGTACAAAATGACCATTCTCTGTTATAGCTAACACAATTGATTTACAAAATTTGATAGAAGAATACTTGGGGATTAGATCATGGACAAAGCGGCGGTGACGACAGCGTTAGAATTTGATTATTATGTGCAATTTGTCACATTACTTTGCTTAAATATATAAAATATAGCTTTTTTTAGGGGGAAAAATAATGCAATCCATTAAGCCGGATACTTTTGTGTCTTTTCCTTTTTGTCAAAGTTCGACTTGCACACGCATCATGTGTGCCCCAACCTCTAGTTAGATGAAAGAGGGTGCTTGGGAGGTTCTTTTTTGCATTTTTCATTTTCAAATTTTTCACTTTTGAGTGTTTGGGAGAGTTGAGGCAAAACGCATTCTACCAAAATACATTTTCGATTTTGATAAAAGAAGAGCAAAAACCAAAAAAAACTCCATGGGTCATTTTTCCATTCTCCTTTTTGCCTTCTAATTTTCCCTTTCAACAAAAAAAAACCCCAAATGTCCTTCCTTTTAAAACAAACCCATCACATAAAGTTTTAATTAGTCACTAATTACATAACAATACGGACGTAATTGTAGTCTATTTTTTAGGATTAGTCTTGCTTCGGAGTCCCTTTTTTTTGTCACAAGGATAAAAAAAAAAATGAAAACTGTATTTATAGGATTTGAGTTAAGTAATTGTTATTGTATTAATCTTTTTTTGGGGCCTTTAATTGGTTCCCAATTTTTATTCTTCCTAATTACCGAAAAAAATATGTATACAGGAGACTTTTAAATAAGGGACACATTAATTTTACAATGTTTGTTCTTAATTTGTATAATGTTTTCAATGTTCATCATTTTTGGGGACATTTTTATTTTTTATATTTTGCAATTATTTCTGTTTTAATTTTTTTTTATATTATGTACAAGAGACTTTGAATTTAAAAAAAGGGATTTCCAAAAAAATAAAAGTAAAAATTGGACGTGGATACGTTAACAAAAATATTTCCCATTATGAATCCAAAAAACTTGATACAAATAATATTCATGCATATTTTTAATACCATAATAAAGAACAAGGGCAAAATTTGTAAACAACCAATCCAAAACTCATTTTCTTCATTATTCTCCCAAACACTACTCTTGTTTCAAAATGCATTATGCACATTTTCTCCCAAACACTCATCCTAGATTCAAAACACATTCTGACCATAATCCAAAAAGCAAAAAAACTTTAAAATGAAAAAAATAAAAAAGTAGACTCTCAAACACCCCCTAAATAGGCTTTGCCCAAGCCGTATAAGTTTTTTACACAAAATAAGTTTTGGCCCAAATGTGAGAATTTATTTTTCCTTCTTCATCCCGAAACATTTTTTCCTTTCCTGTGCGTCTGTTCATGAACCAGTAACAGTCGTGTGCTTTCGACAAGTTTGCTTCAATTCGATTCAAAATAGCCGTGTCTTTTCGTTTCATACCTTTCCGATTAGATGCCTATTTATCTATAAATAAGACCCTTCTCTGAAAATTAATTCATTGCATGCAACATTCATACATCAAACATTCTGAGAGTTCTGCATAGTTTTCTTATTCGCTACCGATTAGATTGTAATGCTACTTTTGTTCGGTGAAAATAAGGTAGTCCTAGGAAGCAAATGTCCGCATATTCCATTAGCACCGTAGTGGAGGGCGAATTTGCTTTAAGAACAGAGTTTCAAATACTCGCAGCGATTCAAATTGTCTATTGCCAATTTCTGGTGCACTGAAATTGGTTTGATACGTTGTTTTCTGTTACTTTATAGTTTCTATTTTTTCTATGTTTATTTCTAGTATTTTCGCAACCGGGTTCCTATATCACTCTTATATAACTAACCGATATTCATCCATTGATCTTGCATTATGACTTACCAATATCTCTCTTTGTATTTTAAAAGAAAAAATTCAAACAAAGCAATGTAATTTACATTAAAAAAAATCTTTAATAATTAAGTAGCTCATCTAGACAACATTGAGTAAGTGGTTACATGCATATTACGTAGTCTAATTCTAGTGTGTGTATATATAATATGTTCTTGTTTCCTCTAAAAAAAAAAACTGAAATTATCTGCTAGAAGATGGGCTTCTAAAAGAAAAGATAGCACTGGGAAAGTGGTGGCCCGGAGGGGAGGGATAACATTGGGTCACAAATACCCAAAGTCCAGATACGCACTAGCAGTCATCCATGGCCCAGCTCGTTCGTGATGACAATCAAGAGGCTGATAACGATTGCCGTGGGGCAAACGAAATCGCTAATGGGCCTACTGTTGGTCGGTGTCCGGCTAAAATGAGCATTCTTTTTGCTCGTGGGCCATCACGTGGATAAACACTTGTTTGGATGGGTTTTAAAAGAAAATTTGGAGATAGTGTTCGGCTGTGTTTTTTAAAATGAAAATAATGAGATAATGATTGGAGTTAAATAGAGAGATAAATGAAAATAATAAGGTAATGATTGGAGATAGAAATGTATGTAATGTAATGATCGGCAAAAAAAGGAGAAGAGAATCTTTTGGAAAAGAATTTTTGAAAACGGGCAAAAAAGGGAAGTGAACAAAGCGGAATCAAATCCTATGTTCCAGTTTTCCTTGTTACTATGTTCCCGACTTCCCGTACATTTTCGGTTGTTAGATACATGTTAATTTTTAAAACACTGAAATTTTAAAACACAATCTAACGGCTAAAAATAGATTGGGCACAGGGGAATAGATGTTTTGGTTACAGAGGACCTGGTGCCGAACAAAGCCAATATGTTTTGGGAGTATTATTTTTTTCCGCCAACTTAAAAAGGAAAATGTGTACAACATTATTCACTTTGTGTGGACAGAACCTGACAAATTGTACTTCAATGATTTGATTCGTTCGTTTTGTGCAACTTAAATTTTCAAACAATTAATACATGCAAACAAAATATGCATCTACTTGATCATATAACATACTCTTGTTTTACAAAGTCTTAGTTGGTAAAAATTGGTACAACTATTGCCAGCTAGTAAGGTTATTAGTATCATTAAACATAGGATAAAAATGGTAGTTGGCTAACTACGTGGATTCCATCAACCTACCAAATTTACACATGCAAAAAAACAATATAATTCCACAAACATTATTCAAGTCAATGGGAAGAAGGCATAATAATTTAATACCATTTGCTATGTTTTTGGGTCCCCCTAGTCAACAACACGACCAAAAACTTCAGAAAATATGGCTTCATATTGGTGGCCATCCCTCACAAAAAGCAAAAGCAAAAGATAACGAAAAATACCAATGCTATGGGCTCTTTTTGCCTTAAATTTCCGTAAAAAAATATTCACGACATTTGTACAAAAATTTATAGTAATATTTATGCATACATAGAAAACTCTTTTCGCATTTGCATAAAAATTCAAAACCTTAAAACTGAAAAATAATATGTATTCAAGGATGATATTTTGAATGTTTATGTGCAAATATTATTGTAATTGCATACATGCAACACAAAGAATGCATACTATATATATACGGTATCGGGTCGTATTGTAGTAGTATTTTGTGAAACTATTATCTTTCATTCCAGTCCCTCTTTCGTGCTCTCTCTTTTGATTGGGAAAAAAAATAATTAAAAAAAAAACTTTTAGCTGGGGGAACGCCATACAAGAACTTTCCTACATGGGTCAATATATGGACAGGGACGGAGCCAAAAATTTCACTACGCAGGGGCGAATTTTTTTCTCAATACATTTTGCAGGGGCAAGCCTATATAGTTCATAAGAAAATTTCTTTTTTTTCTATATAATACTAGAGGATATTTTTTTCCCTTGCAGGGACAATCGCCCCTACTGACCCCCCTTTGGCGCCATCTGCATATGGATTTCTTTTTTGTGGCAAATCTGATATTCATTCCCTCTACCTCATTTACCTTTATGGCTGACATTCATGTAATTCAGCTATGTTAAAAGGAAACAAATAGCTTTTGTGGTCAAAACCAACAATTTAACTTTTCTTCCACTATAGGAGGATAGATTTTGACTTGGAATATTCAATAGATTTGACAAGAAAAGATTAGTGGCTGAGAGAAGAGATTAGTGGAAGAAATATTTAAGCAGAATGAGTGGGAATTAAGTGAGAATTCCATTTAGTTTGTCAATTATGACTAATTAAGGCTGTACAAGATAGAATATGATCATGCATATTTTTATATAGAACATAAAAAAGTTGATTATTTAATGGCGGCACTAGAAATTTCATCTGGTGTTTTCTTGTTGGGGCAGAATGATGTCTTATCATCCCTCCCCCTGTTTCTATGTTTATGTTTGTCTTCTCTCTAAATACATAAAATTTTATTTTGCTGATAAAAAAATAAAAATAAAAATGGAGGCTCTAGAAATTCTTATTAGAGGGGAGTCCATAAATACTTACAGTCCAGTGCCTTTAGAACCACTAGTATATAAACAAAAAATCTATCTATCGTTATCGACAATGCGAGCAAAAACAACAAAGTACATAGGATATTAGAATTGTCCTCGACGAGTTTTAGATCATATTTTGAAATGTACATTGCATAACCTCGTTTTCAACGATATTCAAAATATCTTTCTTAATATAAGTACTCAAGCAATGTTAGCCAATATTCATCCATTGATCGTACATTCAAATGCGCACTTTTCTGTTTTCTATAATGTGTTACGAGCAATGTTGTTATAATTAGATTGATTTGTGGGTGCATTTTCTTTTGTAATAGAATTTTTTATTTATCTTTTTAAATACAATTTACCAATTACTAAAAGGATCACAAGCAATAACATCGAATGAAAAGATAGAATTCCAACTAAGTTGGCACCCTAACCCTTGAAAATCACATTCAATCCCAAACCCGAAAGGAAAGTGCAAATGGTTGGCAAGAAGATAACCAAATATTAACTAAAAGGTAGACATTGCATAACAACTTGTAAGTTCCTTATTTATGATTGGTTAATTCTGTGACATTTTCTTGTAATTGAAATCCTTTGAAATTGCTAGTTAGTTGTTTTAGTGTTTGAGTTGGAGCTTGGCTAGTAGTTAGTGTAACGCCCCATGTAGACCACTGGCCCAGTAGCCTGATTTGATCCACTAGTCACACCACATGGCCCAAAATGCTTAAACCCAATGTACTAGTAGTAGCCCACATGGTTTGTTTTATATCCAAGATAACTCATCTAAACAACCAATGTGGGACTAAACACCATCTAACTCCAAACCCGGGGTATCACAATCATCCCCTCTTATGAATGCAACGTCCTCGTTGCATAGTCCCAGCAACCTTCCCTGGTGTCCGTGGTGGCAGAGCACATCCTACTGATAGGCGCGCAATGTCATAGATATAAGCGCCTAAGTAGGGCGAATTAGCTCGTTAGAGGAGCGATTTATTCCATTTTCCACTTGATGCGGTGTTATCCTGGGTTTTTCTTGTTTTTGTTTGTTTTGTAGGGAACAAGTTGGAAAGAGCGTATAAAGTGGACACATGGCGGTCGGTCATGTTGGGAACCGGTGGGACCCAAGCGAGGACGACCAAACAAGCTTGGAAGCTTGGATGTCCAAACAAGCTTGGTGTCGATATTTGCATGTATCAATACCAGAGTGATCATACGCGAATTGAAGCTACGGGTATCGATATAGGACTTTCCCTGTATCGATACCGAGGGCCCTAAAGACAGCCATTTGACTTTGCCACGTAGTTTGACTTCGGGAAGGATAAATACTCCGTTTTTAGGTCGAATTAGGGTTCGAACCTTGTTTACTTTACTTCTAATTAGCAGCCGTTTATTTTGTGCTGGAGATTCTACTTTTCGGAGGCTTTTCCATCAGAGTTTTGGAGTTTTGTTCGCTGTTTTACATATTGCTTATGGTACTTCTTGTTTTATTTTCATTAACTCTTAGTTCGCGGGAGTTTGTCTGCGGTTTGGCTTTCGGATCTTCGTTTTGCTCAATATTCAATTATAGAAGCATGTTTAATTTCAGAATCTTGTTAGTTGTTCAAGTTATCATGAGTGAGTAGTTCAGTATGTATGGTCGCGGGGTGATTAACACTCTGTGGCCAGGGCTGCATTTGTTCTTGCTCCGATTTTACAATCAACAATGGTAAAAAGCAATTTTAGATTATTAAAGTGCTTCCGTCGGACGTATCCGGGCATCGTCGGAGCCCATGTAACGCGGGGAACAGGGGACCAAAACTTGTTCTTCGCTATACACGGGTGAACTACGACCACGAGGATTCACATCTTTTGGGGTATCTTTCTCTCTCTAAAATCAAACGTTTTTAGAACCTTGAACGGAGCGGAACTATCTAGATCTGGTTACTAGTGTTATGAACCCTACGACCGTACTTGCTTTTAAATAGTTTAATTAAAACCAGTTATTCTCTAGTTTAGTTAATTTTTCCAATCAAACCACAAAGGGTGGCCACCTAAGAGCCGTGTTAAACATTACAATCCGAGTTTTTAGTACGCACTTCATGCTTTCTCTGTGGATTCGATTCCGGTCTTACCAGGTATTGTGCTACACCGGTCTCAGCCCTACGCTTAAGGCAACCCACTAATTTAGGTCTAGGATTTCAATCAAGCACCTACCCACCACTTGGACCAGAGCGGGACTCTGATACCATTTGTAACGCCCCATGTAGACCACTGGCCCAATACCCTGATTTGATCCACTAGCCACACCACATGGCCCAAAATGCTTAAGCCCAAGGTACTAGTAGTAGCCCACATGGTTTGTTATATATCCAAGATAACTCATCTAAACAACCAATGTGGGACTAAACACCATCTAACTCCAAACCCGGGGTATCACAGTCAGAGCCTCAACCGGATTGGATTGAAGATTCTTAACTTAGAGGATGCAACAAGGTTAAACAAGTCACTCGAGCCACCTGAAGGGACTGCTCGAGCTAGCCAAGCTAGGTCAAAAAGTCCATTTAAAGCACGATGTTATACAGATCCAACACAGTGCAGCCACAACATTTCTAGAGACAGAAAAAGTTTCGTTGAGATCAAAAGAAACATTTGTGGGTTGATTCTTTGAGAGATTTGATGAGGTCTTGCTCTTATGATCTATATGCTATAATATCTCGTAAGGTACATTGTTCATCTTCTACATCTATTGAAGTTCTTTGACGGAGTTCAAAGGCGAATGGAGGTTGATCTAAAGGAGGAGTCCTGCATTTGGATCAAATATTCGAGGAGTTGAATCTGAAGAAGCACCTATTAGAGCAGTTTATGAGGAGTCAGCCAAGAGATTCTTAGCCAATATTGAGTTGCATTTTGCATACAATGCTCTCTTCCCTCTTGTGGTTTTTTCCCATCTTGTGGTTTTCAACGTATCTTTGTGCTTGCTTGTTTTATTAGTGCATTAATTATCTTGTATAATCACAAAGATTAGGATTTAATTTTATTATTGGCTTTTTTTTAACGGTAAAGAAATATTTCATTTATCACGAGGATAAAAAAATGAAATCGGTACAATAAGAAGGGAAAAGCATTGAGAGAACCCCAGAGAGTGCATAATACTCTCTTACTACTGCTATTTGCAAAATCCCAGCTTACCCATAAGCCAATCTAAGTTTTTTATTTTTTTATTTTTTTATTTTTATTTTTTTGAGGTGCCAACAAGAAACAAGAAAACTAAAAAGAAAAAACCTAAAACCCACAACACCTAAAAATCTCACTGCAAACCAATGTCTACAGCACCAATTTATTATTAGCTAATTTAATTTATTCAACGTAATTAGTAGGAGTAATAAATTAAGGCAATCCGATTTTGACTTTTCACAAACAAAAACTCCCACAACCAGCACCTCAGGTGGGATGCCAACACCCCAATCACAGAATCAGCAGGCAGCAACAACATACTTTGCAGAAGTGGAATAAGAACATCACAATTCACCCTTGTGGGTTGGTTCGCTGGGTTAGGTGTTCAACACTTTGTTGGGCTGGGTGTTCAGAAAAAGGCCTAACCAAAATCACTACAAAAATTATACTTTCTAAAACAAAAATTCTTCTGTTTAGATTGTTCAATTGATCACTCATCTTATAGGGTGCAGCCGCCTACAACAGTAGAGCCATCATTTTTAGGTCTCATTTCGTTCGCACTGCTTATATATATAAATATAAAAATACGATAAGAAAAATATTTGACCACCAATCAAATTGTATTTGCTTATTTGTTATCTTATATATACTTGGGTGCAAGCAAGTTGATTTGCTTGTTGTTACGCAATAAACACATAAACAAGCAAACAAAACGGATCCTTAAATAGACTTCAATGTTGAGGTCACATTCTATTTTTCAATTCCACCTTATTAATCATACGGTATTTTCTCAAAATACCAAATAAGTATGCCACACACAAAATCGAGTGGTTCAGAGGTAGGCATAGTTTTTGCGAGTTGCTACATTGGGAGACTACACCAACTTGTAGCCTTCTCCTACCGAGATGAAGAAAGACACAAACCCAAGTCGCATAAGTCTCTTTCGAAGGCAACTAATAGGGTTAAGGGCAAGAAAGACGCTAAAGGAGACAGTTTTGGTTTTTGAATAGTTTGAATTTTTTTTAGAGCGTAAAGAAGATGCGTGAGAAATTATGGGACAGTTTTAGGGCGTAATTGTTGGTTCATGTGAGGAAGTATTGTGGGGGAAATTTTCGATGACGTGGGCTTGATCCCTTGGGTGTTTTTGGGCTTGTCTCATCAGGTATTTTAATTTCCTCAACCAGTGGCGAAGCTAGAAATATTGCTCAGTGGGGTAAATTGTCACAATAAAAAAAATAGTAAAATATAGGGAATAAAAAAGTTCCAAGAACAAAAATTCAAGGGTAAAATCCATGTGGAAAAAAAAAATTGCAGTAAGTACTCTTGCGCAACACCTCCCCCAAATTTGGTAGATACAGTGGCGAAGCTAGAAATTTCGTTCAATGGAGGCAAATTATCACAATAAAAAAAATTCGCAGTAAAATATGGGGAATAAAGAAGTTCCAAGAACAAAAGTTCAAGGGTAAAATCCACGTGGAAAAAAAAATTGCAGTAAGTACTCTTTTTCTTGTCCCATGTGGGAAAAAAAAAAAGAGGGCAAAATCCATCAAAAATGTATACTAGCAGCCACAAACATGTGGCGAACCCAGGCCATTGGGGTGGAGGACACGCGTTCATGCCACTGGGACAACTAATGACTGGATCTCAAAGAAGATAATTATAATATATGTAGTAAAATTCAAACTAGTTGCAAAAAAAAAATAGCAGCAGGTGATCAAAATCCAGTGGGGGCACGTGCCCCCTTGTCCTAAGCTGGCTCCGTCCCTGTCTTCAACCCTTGGTTGGAGTCCCCTCCCCTCGCCCCCCAATCTTGATGTACCCTTAATTTGTCAAGATTTCATTAATAAAACTTTTTTGCTGATAAAAAATAAATAAATCCGTATGTATCGGCTCCACAAGAGTTCATATGAAACGTTTCCAACATGCAAATCCAGCCTATAAATAAGTATCACACCTTTTAAAATTACTTTCCATTGGTTTTGATCAATTTTTATAGTCCCATCTTATAAATAGTTGACGAAGATAATTACAACATTGAACTCCTCGTGGAGTGAACTCTTTCATTCATTTAAATACTGCAGAGAATATAGTATACGAAATCCCATCTAATGGGAGGAACAATATTAGATTTGCCGTTGTTTTACTCTGAAGGTTGACCAACAAAAAATTTCTAATTAATGTGGTTTATGGTGCACCAATTAAGCTAGTTTTCCTGTAATTTTTATGCATTTTTAATTTAGTACTATAAATTAGATTAAAATTAGTGGCACACCTGCAGCCACGAATTAAATACACTACTTTTCTGAACTCCCATGTATTTTCCTAATATTCTAATGCTTCCGATAGTCCTCATTCCCCAGATTTGGGATCCTATAAAGGGTAAAAGAATAGTAGAAAGAAAATGTCTATATTATTACATAATTCATTTACTAGCAAACTTGATGACGGAGGGATGAGAAGAGCTAGTCTCATACTCCTTCCGTCCGAAATTGCTCATTGTTTTTGGGTTTTTATGCATTTTGCTTGCAAAATCTAATGTATTAGCATTTATTCTTTTCAAAAAAGTTTACACCAATTTAAATATCTCATTGTTTTATAAAATAATTCTCATAAATCTATTATTTTTTACCTGTAAAATACACGCTTCCCCAAAAATGGCAATTAATATGGGATGGAGGGAATATTTTAATTACAACCAAGTAGTAGTAGTAATTAAATGCATGTGTATGCATTGTACTAGAACATCTATATTTAGAATAAAAAGTCTTCCTTCTACTTGGACGGTACCTTTGGGTGCCTAGTTGCAATGTGGCGCGTGCGTCCTTAAGATTGATAAGGCATTGTCACATATATATGTATGTAACCACGAAATCCAGTGCACCAATCTTAGTCCCAGTAAAATGACCTAAATGCCCCCGTGGTCTTCCTTTGCCTGTTCAAATTACAAGCCCATATCCGTCTTTCCAGGGTCATAGATGCAGAAGTTGAAGATGCGCACAATTTCGACAAAAGTGCAATAATCCAATTCCTAAAAAAGCACATTGAATTGGATGTTACATATATCATCACTGTCAATAGAGTGTGATGTAGTTTGGGCCAAAAATCGTTAAAGAAAGAAAATAGTGTACCATATTCATAAATTGATTGATCTAGTTGGAGATAAAAGACGGCCGTGATATCGAAGACTACGTTCATTTAAAAGTTTTGAGAATTGTTTTGAGAACTAGCTTTTGAAGAAATAAAACCTTTTTAAAACCCAAAACAAATGAACCCTATAGACTATGTTATTTAAAGGTTTTGAGAACCGGTTTTGAGGACAGATTTTGAAAACCAATTTTTGAGGGGGGAAAGAAACTTATAAAACTCGGAACAAATTACAAATCCTAACAAATGATATAAAAGCTAGCTACAGTGCTTTGAGCTATTGAACCTGGAAATTGTCTAGAGAGTTGAAAAAGTGCAAAGTGAAACCTCCAATTTTAGGGTTTTAAATACCATGTCAACGCTGCACAAATCAGTACACCATTTCTTCTTGCTCAAATTGTTGGCGATAATGAGAGTTTCTTGTTGGCTTCTGTACTTGTTGACTTTATGTACATGCATCTCAACTAGATTAGCACAAACTCATCTATCAATCATTTCCATTTCTTAAATCTTATAAGAACAAAATTAAGTATCGTCGGGAGTGGGAGAAGCATCTAAGTGGTCAATTGGTTGAATTTTACTACAAAATTAAGTATTATTACATATCATGATTTCACACACACACACACACAAAAAATGGTATTTTGGGTTGCAATTACTGATTTTAGTTTACTATTACTATAAATTAAGTATTCCTCTTATTTACTCGTGCTCGTGTTGTTCCGTGCTACACCCGCGCCCATATCATGCCTCTGCCAGTGCCACAAAACACCGGCCCAATCTAGCCCACCTATAGGGATCCTGTTGTATTGTATCATGCCTAAACCATGGCATGCCACTCTTAAACTTGTTGTGTCTATGCTAACCCGTCTCGTTTGGCACTTCTAATTATTATGATTTATTATGACATGGTACAAGTTATAGTAAATTGAGCACATAATCAACAGAATAAGCCTATTTAGGTGCGGCGTACGTGAGGTTTCCAATATGCAAATCCAGCCTATAAGTCTCACGCCTGCTAAAATTACTCTCGATTGGGTTTGATCAAATTTTCAAGTCCTATCTTATAAATAGTTGACGAAGATTATTAGTACAATATTGAACTCCTCGTGGAGTGCATGCCAAATGAGGTTGAACTCTTTCATGTCAATAATGCACAGAATACAGTAAAAGAATTGTTCTCATTAATGAGATAATCTGGACCATAAATGAAAGAAATATGATAATAAACACATAAATTGATTTGGATCTTTAGACCTGCCCTCCTCGATGCTTTCCAGCTTTGATTTGGAGGCATAGTTTTGCTGCAAAACATCCATGTAGCTTCTCGGTTTTTGAAAGTTTAGGAGAGCCACTGTTTCAATGAAATTCTGAGAACAGTCATTTTGTGCATATTGCCAAAGGTGGTCTGACTCTAATCATCTCCCAATCATATTCTCAATGATTGGGGACTACATGAGTTTTGTTATTGTTGTAGAGAATATAGTAAACGAAATCCCATCTAACGGGAGGACTTAACAGTAAATTTGGCATTGTTATACTCTAAAGGTTGACCAACAAAAAATTTCTAATTAATGTGCTTTGTGGTGCATCAATTAAGCTAGACTTCCTGTAATTTTTATGCAATTTTTTAGTACTATAAATTAGATTAAAATTAGTGGCACACCAGTAGCCACGAATTAAATACCTCCCATGTGTTTTCCTAATATTCTAATGCTTCCGACACTCCTCATTCCCCAGATTTGGGATCCATATACAATGTAAAAGAACAGTAAAGGGGAAAGACTATAAACACACTCTTATTTAAATGTTAATCATATGCATATCTATAAAAGTTACGAATTCATTACTAAAAGTTACAGTTTTTTAAATAAAACTTACAAGACTCGCCAAAATGTTATGAATCATAAACAATGTTACGTATCACATTGATGAAAAGTTACAAAACACTAAAAAATGTTACGATTGCCAATGAGATGGCATATGAACCATACAATAAGTGAATATGGTACACACCTTTAATGAGTATGTTTTTTTAGCCATTCTTTAGTAAAAATATACAGTATAGTAAAAACTGTCTATATTATTACGTAATTCATTTACTAACAAACTTAATTGATGACGCAGGGATGAGAAGAGCTAGCCTCATACTCCCTCCGTCCCAAAAATCTAGTCCCTTTTGAGTGTTTTTGCCACTTTTCAATATAATATATCTTATAATCTATAATATTTTAGGTGATTTTAAAAACTTTGTATTGTAGATTTAATTAAGATCTATCAATAAGATTCATATTACATATGAAATGTATTATCGATTAAAAGATATTAATAATTTTTTATCCGGTTCATATGAAATTAAGAACTATATTTTTGGGACGGAGTGAGTATTTTAATTATAACCAAGTAGTAGTAATTAAATGCATGTGTATTCATTGTTCTAGAACTTATTTAGAATAAAAAGTCTTCTTTCAACTTGGACCTTTTTGGGTGCCTAGTTGCAATGGGGGGCGTGCGTCGTTAAGATTGAGGACACATTGTCATATATAACTGCGCGAAATCTAGTGTACCAATCTTACTCCCAGTAAAATGACCTAAATGCCCCCTGTTCTTCCTTTGCCTGTTGAAATTACAAGCCCATGTCCATTTTTGTAGGGTCATAGAAGCAGAAGTTAGAAGTTGACATGTATATAAGCAGAAGTTGAATTTGCAATTTAGATAAAAGTGCAATAATCCAATTCAAAAAGGCGCATCAAACTGGAGGTTACAAATATATCATTGTTGTCATAGAGTGTGTGACGTAGTTTGGGCCAAAGGTCGTTAAAGAAATAAAATAGTGCTCCATATCCATAAATTGATTGATCTAATTAGGGATAAAAGGTGGCTATGCTATTGATAGGCGCGTGGGAAGCTTGCTTATCAGCGTCTAAGTAGGGGGTTTTAGCATGATAGACGTGCGATTTGAGCTTTATTTTCCAATTAATATGTGCATGTGGTGTTTCTGTGTCTCAAGTGTAATTTGCAGGTATTCTAAGGTCATGAGTGTGATTTTGATGTATTGAAAGGACATGCACGTCGATCAGGAGTTGGAAGCAAGTGGATTGTGCATGGAAATGGTCGAGACCCGTCGAGAGCGCTACCCCAATTCCTCGGAGCGCTCAAAGTGGGCACAAAGAGTGCAAAAGATGAACAGAATGTTCTTGAGCGCTACACCAAAATAGGTGTAATGTTACCGGCGCAATAGAATGAGGGTCAACGGTCAAGCCAGCGGGTCAGCGGTCAACATACACAATAGGCAAGTGATAGCGCTACCAAGGAATACATGTAGCGCTACCGAGTGGATTATGCGGCATATTAAACGCTGCCATTTTGGTCATCCGCGAGGAGTATTTTCGATGTTTATTAGGTTTTTATGGGGATTTCGAGATTTTGTATAAATAGTCAGCACTTAACTTGTTTTAGGATTACGTAATTTTTAGAGATTTTTTTTAGTTTTTTAGTTTCTTTGGCTACAGATCTCATATTCTTTGTTCATCGTTCAGTTTTCAAGATTCTCGGCGTGGATTGATGTTTTGCTTTCATTAATCAAGGTTACTTTTATTGTGCAATCTTCGGTACTATTTTCTGTTATTATTTTCACTGTTTAATTATGTTTAGATCTAAGGTTTGTGTTATTTTTGCTACACTCTCAATAATGTGTGAGTAGTCGCATTGAGTGCGGGCCGCGGGACGAAGGTGTCCCGTGGCTAGGCTAATTTATGTTCCACCTCGGTGCCGAATCACTCTAATTAATGCATAATTTTTTAATACGGAAGTTTTTCTAGCAAACAAACCCGAGCATTACCAATTCCAAATGCGCGCAGAGATTGGTGACAAACGGTGCGCATTTGTTGGGAATTATCTTTTCATATTTTCAAATCTATTAATTGAATAATTGTGGCCCGAGTGAATGTGAATTAGGCTAGCTGTGAACACCGTAGTGCTCACGGCTGTGCTCTCCTTGTTAAATTCAAAAGTCCAGTAGTTAAATTAGTTTAATTCAGTTAATTAGTTAAATCATTTGAGCAAGGGGTGGCTACCTGAGAGCCAATTACAAACGTAGAGCCGACATCGTTTGAGTTAAGGACCGTAGACCGTCTCTGTGGTTCGACTCCGGTACTTCCGGATTTATTGTGCTACACCAGCCGATAGTCCTACGCTTGGGACGAAAATTCTAGTTAATTATTAATCACCCGAACGGTCAAGCAGCTATCTAAGACTATGTTCATTTAAAAGTTTTGTGAACCAATCTTTGAAGACCGATTTTGAGAACTAGCATTTGAAAAGGAAACAAAAAAAATGTTTATTTCCCAAAACAGGCAGACCCTATAGACTATTGATTGGCGCGTGAAATGGATGCATTTGAGCGCCTGAGTAGGGTAGAATTAGCCTAATTGTCATAGATTTAATCCTCATTTTCTATTTAATATGTGCACGTGGTTGGATTGTGTGTTTGTGCTTAATTTGCAGGGAATTGAGGTGACTTGGCGCTAACGGAAAGTGTCCGGATAGGTCGTGTATGTGGATTGAGAAGAGAAACGCTGTGGAGACTAAGTGTTGGAACAAGATTTCGAGAAAAATGTCTGGGAGCGCTACCCCAAAGTGAAGGAGCGCTCAAGAAGGCACAAAAAGGGCTCCAAAATGAACAGAAGGTTCTGAAGCGCTACACCAAAAGAGGTGTAGAGCAGGTCAACGGTCCAAGCAAGTCAACCGGTCAAGGGTTGCATAAGGGTCTCGGTAGCGCTACCTGTTTGCTTAAAAAGCCTTAAACGTCAGCATTTTGTTTCTGCGTAGTTAGTAATTTTATTTTAATTTGGATTTTAATTAGGAAATTATGTTTTAATATAAATACTCCTTCTTAGGGTTGAATTAGGGTTCCACATTTTTGATAATCTAGATCTATTTTTCATAACTTTTTGGCTGCAGCTCTTGTTCTTATTTTTCAGATTCGAGTAGAGTTCAGATTTTCAGATTTCCGGCTTTGGATTGATGTTCTGGCGTTATTAATCAAGTTTAATCCCTTCTCACAATTTGTGGTATCGATTTTTTCTTTTATTTCCTTTATTTTAATCATGTTCAGATCTAGGGTTCTTAATCTTATCGTTGCGTTCTTAAGCATAATGAGCGAGTAGTCGCATACGGTGTGACTGCGGGATGATGGCATTCTGTGGTTAGTCTAATCAGTGTTTCACCTCAGGACCGAATTAATTCAATTTTTAAGTAGTTTTAGGAAACAAAACTTTTCTAACGAACAAAACCCAGGCATCGCCTAATTTCGAAAGCGCACGAGAACTAATAACAGGTGGTGCGCATTTGTTAGGGAACATTTTCTTATTCTAAAATCAATAGATCGAATCATTGTGGTCTGAGTAAACATTGGTTAGATTAGCTGCGAGTGTTGAGTTCCCACGGTTGCTCCCTCTTCTTTAATTTGTCGTAGTCAATTTCATTAATTTTAGTCAGTTAATTAACCAATTTGAACAAGGGATGGCTACCTGAGAGCCAGTTTAAACAAAAGCCAACACTTTTGAGTCAAACACCGTCAAACCGTCTCTGTGATTCGACTCCGGTACTTCCAGATTTATTGTGCTACACCGGTCGAAAGTCCTACGCTTTGGACGCATTTTTAGTCTAATTTATAAACACCCGGTCGGTCAAGCAACTCTGTTCATTTAAAGGTTTTTAGAACCGGTTTTGAGGACCGATTTTGAAAACCAATTTTTTTAGTGGTAAAAAAACTCATAGTAAAAATCAAAACAAACAAATCCTACATTTTCTTTCATTTTTATTTTTTTGTTCTTTTTGAACCACGACGATTACTTTCTTTCATTGTTGTTACTGTGACATATTTCTATACACTTTTCACACATTTCAATACACTTTTTCAATCTTAACGTGTGCATATTGGGCACACATTAGCATTTTCCAATTAATAAAAATACAAAGATATAATTGATAATTCAATTTCATAATACATCGGATATAAATAAGTAAGAGTCGCATCACTATATCTATCAATCATTTGCATTTCTTAAATCTTATAAGAAGAAAATTAAGCATGATTGGGAGAAGCACTTAAGTGGTCACATGGTTGAATTTTACAATGATAAAATAAGTGCTATTACACATCATGATTTTAAAAAATGGTCTTTTTGATTGCAATAAAGTAATTCTGATTTCACTTTACTAATAAATTAAATTATTTTTTATTTTTACTTGTGCTTGTGCCATTCTGTTATGCGCCACAAAAAAGGTCTAGCCTAGTCCACCTATAAGGATCGGGTCATGTTGTATCATGCCTGAACCATACCATGCCACTCTTAAACTTGTCATGTCTGTGCCGATTCGTTCCGTTCGACACCTCTAATTATGACAATTTATTATGACGTGGTACAAGTTAATTCCAGCACATAATCAACAGATGAACACCAAAGGAAGCTTAAAACTTTTGGGTCTATTTAGGTGCGGAGTACGTGAGGTTGAGCAGCCTCACTGAATTTTGGCAGATGTTACAATCGGTTGGTATAGGAACCAAACGAGCTGAATCATTCATTGTCTAAGCATGATGAAAACATAACAACCATTTAAAATATGTTCAAATTAGATTTCTTTATGAGGCGAAACGAACTCAAATGAGTTAATTTAATCGAGCCAATCACAAATCGATCTCAAGTAACTTGAATTCGTTTAATAATAAAAATTAAATAAGCCGAGGACCTGCTTGCTCGACGTTGGTTTGAAGCTAAAAAAACTTCAAACAAATGTTTCAAGTTGGTTTCTTTGAATAATTAATTTACAAATCAAATGAACTTTGACATTTCCACTAACCCACACTAGATCGACAGAACACTACCTGAAAATTTACTATTCAACTTTTACCTATTTTATGTTCAAAAAAAAAAAATTTTTTTTACCTATTTCCACTCGGGGGCGGAGCCAGCATTATCAGACATGCCCACTAACCCACACTGGATCGACGCACACTTCCTGCAAATGTACTAATCAGCTTTTACCTATTTCCACTCAGGGGTGAAGCCAGCATTATCAGACGATGGACTCAAATATCTGAGCAGAATTTGAAAAATGACAAATCTTGTAATATTAGTAAGTTCTTTGGTAGGGACGGGGTTAGAAATTTAACTACATACGGGGGAATTTTTTTTTAAAAATATTTTATAGAAGCGAACCTATATAATATATAAGAAAATTTCATTACTTTTTATATAAGACTAGAGGTTGTCTTCTTTTATTGGAAAAGCGATCGCCCCTATTGTCCCCCTCTAGCTCAATCCCTGTTCCTTGGCACAATTTCTTAATTAATCTCGGTGGATTCATATTCGTAAAATGAAACAAAATATATATCAATATTTACAATTTTTTCCAAGTGAGCGGGGACAAGTAACCACACATGCCACAATGTGGCTCCCCCCTGCTCCAGTAGTGGGTGGCCTCATCATTCCAACATCAGTGTATGCAGCCAGCCTCATGTCGCCTTTTGAGCTCTGGTGAAGTGCACCTCGTTTTAGCTTTTTATGTCTCCCCTCATTAGTGGAGTATTATTGGTTTTTTTTTTTATGGTCACGTGTCATTTTTGAGGGGGTTTGGTTTCGTTTTTCGGGTCACATCTCTTTAAAATATGTGTAAAAGATTGAGTTTCACATCAAATAAGTAAAAAATAATAATTATATCTTAATATAAAATTGAATGACTCATAAGCTTTTTAAGTGGATATAGTTCAATCATACATTAAGTGTGGTGTGGACTCCGTAAATATTCTCTAACGCACACAAGATAACGAACCTCAGGCGGCTGAGACTCCCAACAAGATCTCTTTTCCGGAAATTGCATGTTGTCGTCTTCCAATGCTTTTGAGTCACAGAATGATCAAGTGACAATCAGATTGATTGGATAGTTAAAAGTGTTTGATTCAAACAATGGAATAATATGAAGAATTTAATGATTCATTTTCCTCTAGAAAAATGAAATTTTTCAAGATTACTCAACTTCATTTTTGCATAAATATTGTTTGTTCTAAGACCTACAAAATGAACAATTTTATTTGTCAAAATATGTAGTGAAACACACCCAATTTGATGTTGTGTTTGAGAAGTGTGTTGGAGAGATGTGTCAGTAAGATACATTACAAAAGTGAATCATCATATCCACCCAGTAATTTGCTGCTTAGTCACTGTTTAGGAGTCACTTTCCATCTTTTATACTTTGTTGAAGGATATCTATAACTTACGAATAAGAGAATTCTATGTACTGCATGTGGTTTGGATTTTTAGTGCCCATTTGGCCCTTCTTATGTGTTTTATTTCGAGTCTTGCCACTCCCAAATAATAGAGACGTACAATGCTTCATCACCTCTTCTTCTACCTACTTCCTTCGTCCAGATTTGTTACTATTTTTTGAGAGTTCGTGCCATTTTTCAAATGATTATATCTTATAACTTATAATATTTTATGTAATTTTAAAAAACATTGTCTTATAGAACTAATCGAAATCTATCAAACAAGATCTATATTAGATATATAATTATTTTCCAATTTAAAAGATATCACTATTTTTTATCCGGTTTCAACAAAGGGACAAATAAATCTACACGGAGGGAGTAATATTCTTCCACTACCTTTCTCCCACGTTCAATAGTCCTTTCGCATCCTTCTCTACGATCAGAATCAAAATCAATCCAAAATTTGGAATCGATCAGGCTGTCTCCATCTCCTAGGTATCAATTAGAAGAAGAGGAACTTGGACTTGGTTGCCGAGCAAATGGTGCGAAGGATATTAATTGGATGATTAAAATTAGGAATTGATAATCTTCTTCTCCATAGGTGGATCTATTGGTTGTCTTTCTGTTTCATCCCTTTCTTTATTCATTTTTTTTTTTTGCTAATGAGATTTTGGGTTGTTTTCTCAATGTCTACTTATTCAGAAATTTTCATCTTTTCTCTATTTATTTTGTTCCTAAGTTGTGTGTGAGAGAGTGGGTGTCAATTTAGGGTTTTTGGTTGTTGTATGCATCTGAAGTTTTGCGATTTGACATCTGTTTTCTGCTTCTCCTGCATTACTATTTACTATGTGTTATGATTTTCATATATTTGGTGCAGTTCTTTTGGGATTATAGCTAAAATGTATTATGAACATGTGGAGCGTATGAGAAATATGTGCATAATGCATTTTGCAATTGGTCAGTAGTGTTTTGATGAAATGTGCAAAATACCTTATGTAGGTTTTTAAGTTAACCAAAATGAGAAAAGTCAAAAAAACTCATATCCCTTACTTCTGGCTTCTGTTTTCTAGGAGTATCAATTATGGAGGTTGGATGCCAAAAAAAATTTTTTTAAAAAATGCAAAAATCAAAAGGCAAAAGGCAAAAAATTAAGGAGTCTTCCAAACATCAACTATATTTGTAAATAGTGATCGTGTGTTGTGAGGTGTTGAACTCTGTTATTTCTTGTGCTTAGGTGCTACAGACATATTTTTCTGGTTTTGTTTGAATTTAATTAAGGCCAATCCAATGTTTTCTTTTACCCAAGCTCAAAGATTAATAATGTAATTCAATATTTTGAATGAGAGATTGAGTATATTTTGTCATGTTTCATAATTGTTGATTCTTAATTTTATTTTCAAGTTTTACTACCGCCTTCAATTTTTCACCCTGCTCCCCCACCCCCCTCCTTTTTTGGCGCATATATACTTTGAGAGAAAATTTTGTGTGCAAATTGGGTAAGGACACATGGTCCCGGCACCCAATCTGAACCGTCCAAACATATTTTGGATTGTCCAAATTGAGGGGGGCAAAATTTGCCTCCAAAATTTTCAAAAATACCACCCTCAAATCTGAGCTTTTCCAAAACATGTTTGGAAGCCTCGAATTGGGTGTTGGGCGCAAGTGGTGGTTAGCTTATGCGGTTGGGTTCTTGGATGCCCCACACTGCATCCCGAAATTAAGTCTCATTCCCCTTTCGGCCCCCATGTAATAGATTAAGAATGACGAATGACAAAAAAAAAAAAAGAATTGGGTGTTGGACACCATGTGTTCTCATACTTTGATTTAGGATTATTGTGTAACGCTTCTTGCTCAGGATATGGAAATTTTTATTTTTCATGTCTCAGGATAATTGCTTTTTATTGGAGAAGAGCTCAATTACTTTAATATTACCAGTTGCAATTCCCGCGGCAACCCATAACCCACTTGGATGCAACGGGGTTTTTATGATGTATCATGTCCTAACTTGCATAAGGTCTTTAAAGCCCTATGGGCATCAAAACTCAATGGTATTTTGCAGTTAAGCATGCTCACCATAAAGTAATCCAAGGATGAATGACCTAACCCGTGGAACACTACACTAAGCAATGAGCACAGGATGACGTGTGTAACACATCAAATTAACACTAGTATAATTTAAAAGTTGTTTTTATCCTCTCCATTTAATATGGATGAGCCAATCTAAATTTGGACTGTTTATTTTCTGTAATTAATGGTTAGGACGTGTTAAGAGTTTTTAAGCAAATTCAAACCATTTATTATACCAAGAATGGTCGAGATTTGGACTATTTTATTCAGTCCAAAACTTTGAGTGGAGAATCTGAACCCATTAGGTACACACAACCAACCAACTTAGGGTGGTTTGTCCAAATCAGAGCTATTGGAGGGAGGTTTGTCATTGTAACATTCCCAAATGAAGAGTCCAGAAATGCTACAATCAAGGAAAGAAGGGTGTTTAGTTGGCTCAAAGATATAAAACCTTGGATTGGTGAGTAGGCAAAG
This sequence comes from Vaccinium macrocarpon, assembly GCA_022606695.1. Lineage (NCBI taxonomy): Eukaryota > Viridiplantae > Streptophyta > Magnoliopsida > Ericales > Ericaceae > Vaccinium > Vaccinium macrocarpon. The sequence continues at coordinate 28,994,036 of CM040174.1, read as the reverse complement.
GGTGAGCGCTTCGTTTGGTTGTCATGTTTTGGCATGCTTCTCAATGCATGGTCTATGCAAACATTCAAAGATATTGAAGGCAAATGGGGTCATTTCTTGAAGGTTGATGATAATACATTATCCGGTAAATCATACGAGAAAGGGAGAGTTCTTATTGTTACTAAGCAAACACAGAAGGTGGAGGGGTTCATGGAACTGGTAGTGGATGGGATGAGTTATAGCATCAAAGTTGAAAAAGAAGAGTCCTTCAGGAAATTTGCATCAAGCACCTTGCTCATTGATTTAGAAATGGTAGTTGACAAAAAAGATGTCGACTTGGATCAGAAATATAATGATGAGAAAAGTAGAAATGTTGATTGTGTGGCCAGCAATGATGTTGTGGATGCCCATTCCAGAATGGATTACCCTAATACTATTCCAGCAAACCATCTAAAGGATTACAGGGATGGCAACAGGTTTATAGAAGAAGAACGAACAAATTCACAAATCAACGAAAAGTAGCAACGTGGCACAGAACAAGAGTAAGGTGGGTAATCAAGACATTTTGAAAATTGGAATTGTAGAGGGAAACATAAGTTTAAAGGCTACAGCCTCAGTGATTCCAAAGACTCCAGAAGATGGCTGCTCTAATGCATTGGGCCTAGAAGGGTTTAAAAATACTGATGGCTCGGGAGACGAAGTTTTGAATGAGGATAATTTAGAATTTGGAAACTCTTTGGAGGATTTAGATCTCAACCACATTGTATCCAATGACCCCATTGAGGATAACCATAGCCCAATTCAAGCTGTTGTGAAAGGTATTAAAGGGAAGAAGAGGAGGAAAAATATTGATGAAGTTCTTGGGTTCTCAAAAGTGAATAACCATAATCATATAAGGGAGGAAGAAACAAAAACAAGTGTGTGATTGTTAGGTCTGCAATGGCTGCTGTTGCGTTAAATGCATCTATTTCATCAGAGGGAATTATCAATAGAAACAGAATCATTTTGGATGAAGCTCGAACAATCTGGACTGTCAACAAAATGCTCGGAATTGGTTATGATGGTCCTGAAGATGAAGTGGTTAGCAAGATTGCGGAAATGGAGGCTCAAAAGAATGATGAGTTTGTAAGTCTCGAGTTCTAATTGTTTTCTTATTGGCAGTGTTTTGTTTTTGGGTGTGCTGAAGCTTTCCTTGGCTGTGTTTTTTTGTTGGGTTGATGGGTGGTTTTTTGTTCAAGGTTGAAGTTGAGGTTGGTATGTTTATGCATATGTTTGGGTTTATTTCCGGATTTGAGGCTGTGTTTTTTGTTTTTTTTTTTAAAGCTTTTTGGAGTGTTTTCTTGGGCATATCTTATCTATTTGGTGGTTGGGGTTTTGTTCTTGCTGATTCATAAAGTCTGAAGCTATTCAAGGGGACTGGTTGGGGTCCCGTTTTATCTTTCAATGCTTCAGCAAGTACTTTCTGAGTTGGGTAGCAAATCTATTGAAGGCTTTGGTGGGGTTTTTTGTTGTAATTTGGCTGGTGTATTGCCATCCAAAGGTTCCTTATTATTTCCCTCTTGGGTCCTAGGTGGCATTTTTGTGATGCCTTCGTGCTTAGGTCATTTTAATCTTTGTAATATGTTTCCAAAGTTTAATAAAAAATTCCGCCGTTCAAAAAAAACTTAGGGTGGGTTTTCCAATATAGTTGCAATATACAGATTTTATCAATTGTCCTTACCAATGAATAAAATCAAAGACTTAATTTTATCAATTTTTGATAAAATCCATTGGAGAAGTCCCCCTTAAGTCTTATTTTTAAAAAAATTGACTATACTTATATACTACTATACAGAATTCATTATGATGGGTTGACTATTTGTGACTTCCTATTCCATGTCCAGCCGACAAGCCAAACAATGGACTTTATTTGGCTGAGTTTCCATTGTAGTATTTTTTATGGTAATTTTGGTATTTTTTTTTTATAAGCTATTCTCTTCACATACATTAAAAAACAAAAACAAAAAAACCATTAAACAAGTTGCCTCTCTACTTACATTTAGGGGTGCCTAGCAGATCATCCAATCTATCAAATTGCCCAAACCGCCCCAATCCTCAACCGGATTACTCACGGACAATTTCCAACCGAAACCTCCAAGAACCGAAAATCCTCCATCAGCAGTTCGCTTCCGGTTCCAACCAGAACCGCCAAGAACCGGTCCATAGATGCCCAAATTATGACAAGTAATATAATAAACATTGGACAGATTTAAGAGAGTTGGTTTTTACATGTTGGCTTATGTTTTTACATGTTTTCCGGCATTCAACCGCATGCTTTTACAAACTATCAAACCAATTCACAACCAATCCACCCAATTCACAGCCAAACCGAACCACAACCGCATCACTCACGGACGGTTGCGGATGTTGATAATAAAAATTCGCCATGAGCAATTCGGTTCCTGTTTCAACTGGAACTGCAAAAAACCAATCCGTAAACAGCTATTGAGTGACATGGATGTAGGGAGTAATATACTGCTTGATCCCCGGCAACGTATAGCCAGAAATGCTTGCGACCTTGGATTGTGTCGTAGAAAGTGTCGCCCCAAGCGTAGGGCTAGGTCGGAGGTAGCATAATAACCGGTAAAACCGGGTTGAATCCACAGGGACCGAATGCACCCGGCGTGAGAGTTTAACTTGCAATGAGAGTTTTGGCGTTAAGACGGCCAACTTACAAGGTGGTTTTGTTTGGTGGTTCTCTTCCTACTTCTAGAATGACTCGGAAGATTAAAAACGACAAATTAAACTAAGGCAAAGTCTTAGAGATTTTAACAACCATAACCTAAGCTAATTCGTTCCTCTCTTGTTGAGATTAAGATTCTTATAACCATATGGCAAACATCTAGGTTGACATCGCTCCAAGCATCACACGTGAAAAAGAGAATCAACCCTTAACTACGAGAGATCAAAAAGATTAACAAACCTAGACTTTGGTACATAAAATCGTTCCTAACTCTTTGAACTAAAAATGGTGTTCGATAAAGTTTAGGATTCTTGTGTCAATTAGACAAACATTTGAGTTGCCCTATCCCTAAGCATCGCACGTACCAAGTGGTCATGCCCGAGGCGGCGATGCGATCAAAGGGTTTCTGAGACCCAATTTTTGATACATAAAGATGAACCCGTGACTTTATTAAACAAGAAGTGTTTGCAATTTGGCGAGAAGAATGAATTAAACCCAAGTCATGGAGTGCTAATCACCCCATGATCGAGCCCATTTAACTACTCACTAATTATGCTTAAGCTAATCCTAATTAGAAATTTGAAGGAAATAAAATTCATGATTAAACTTGATATTGATATTGAACCTAAGCTTCCCTACACTCTTAAGCCTTGAGAAATTAACAAACAACAAATTTAAACTAGTGTTTCTTAAGGAAGAAGATGGAAAAACAAGAACAAGATTTAACCGGTAGAAATGCAAATAAACTAGATTTATATAGAGAGAATGATTGTAGCTACAACAATAAACCTTGACAAATTAACTAGAAATAAAAACTTACTTGAGAAATCTAGAGAGATAAAGCTTAAGAAACCATGGAAATGAAAAACTTCAAATACCTAAAGCTAACTAATGGGGGAGATAAGAGAAAGGGAGAGAGAGATGATTATATACACAACACTTTCTCTCTCACAAAAATATCATAAAAACAACAAAAGTAGTAAGTTTCCATAAGTGGAAAGTGCAAAAAGTCCACAAAAAATAGTTCGGAGCACTTTTGGACCGGTCCGAAATTATTCCGGACCGGTCCGGAATCGTCTGAAAATTTTTGGGCAATTCTGGATCGGTCCAGAATAATTCCGGATCGGTCCAGAATCGTCTAGAAGACTGATTTTTTTACCAAACTTCGCGGGCACGCTCCGGCTTCATCCGAACTCAGAATGAGGTGATTCTTGAACCGTTGGAAAGCTCTATGAGTCTACTTTCAAACCCAATTGACCTCATCTTCATGACCTTTATATAATGAGGGAAATGAGCATTTTTCTATCGGTTGGTCAGATTTTCTCGAGGCTCATAACTCCAAATGTCTTGTTCTCTTGTTCCGGGCCTTCCTTGAACCTTCCAAAGCTTCTTGAATCGCCTTCTAAGCTTCGGCGATTGTCCTCCACGGCATTGCGGGACCTTAGGTACTTCCGGATATAACCGGGAATTATTTGGAGTTTTGGACACGTCTTTTAGCTCCGATTTTCTGAAACTCGTCAAAAACACAACTCGCGCAAAATCAATCATATAAATGTACAAAATACACGTGTGTGTGATCACAAAGAGCGAGATAAGCCCGGATATATACAATGTATGGGGCTTATCATATACTGTTTCCTCCACGTGATCACCGAGGAGTTGAATTCATAAGGAAGTTGCCCTCGTTTTGTACACGCCCAGGGAGTAAAAGTAGTACAAAACACGCCTTTTTGACTTTTTCAAACTTTTGTGGCGTTGACAAAAATGATGTAAATTATTGAGAGTGTGTCCGAGTAGATATCGGGGTGGTTTGGATAAATTGAAAATACTAGATTTTTAGTTTTTTTGGTTTTGTTTTTATTTAATTTTTTTTATATTTGTTAGTTTTCAGTCTATTTTTTGTGATTTCTTGGCTTGTCTCGACGAGAGAAATCTAAAAAGTATAAAATTATAAGTCAAACTTAAAATTTTGTGAATAAAGACGAAGGTGACATCCAAAAAACCAGTTTTTTGGATTATTTTTCGTCTTTATTCACAAAACTTTAAGTTTGGCTAATAATTTTATACTTTTTAGATTCCTCTCGTCGAGATAAGCCAAGAAACCACAAAAAATCAATCAAAAACCAACAAATGCAAAAAAAAATTGAATAAGGACAAAACCAAAAAACTAGTTTTTTCAATTTATCCAAACCAAGCAAAAACAATGAAGAGGTTGCTCAAATCTTTTAAAAAATTCAGCCAATTATGAATTTAATACTTAGTGAACTCATTTGTTAAATTTTTTTGAAAAACTCAACCTAAACCTACAAACAGGTTTGGTGATCAAAACATAAGACTTACATATGACTTACGGGTGAGTTTTCTTCCTACGATAAGTGGGATAGTATTTTTTATTTTTTTATTTTTTTGCGTGTGTTGTTAACACATCCATCCCAATTAAATTTAATTAAACCCCAATAGAGGATGTTGACTTACCTCTCAATATTAAGGGAAGCATGCGTAAATTGTTCCGAATACACTGACTTGTAAACGGAGTTTCGACCTGTGTGGGTGCGGGCCTATATAAAGGAGTCACCTCAGCTAATGCAGAACTCAACCCAGATAACAACTCACATCTCAACTCTCTCTCTCTCTCTCTCTCTCTCTCTCCAAGGCTCCATCTCACGAATCTCCTCCAAAAGTTTCTGCATTTTTTCTAAGTTATGTTTAGATAATGAGCAATACAACAAGACCAGGAGTGAGGTCTATGTCCAATTTGGCCTACGATAGAGGTTGATACTTTCTATACAACCGCAAACCTGTCAATATCAGACAATATCTGTCCAAAAGTTTCTCCAATTTTTAAGATGGGTTCGGAGAAGGCGAAGGGAAAGAAGAACTTGATCCTCAAGACGTGGGACAGGTGCCGATCACTCCCACGGGAAAAATCCACAGGTACCTTTACGAAGAGCAAGAGCCGGAACCAGGTGGCGCCGGAGGGGTGTTTCTGGGTCTACGTGGGGCCAGAGAAGCAGAGGTTCGTGATCAAGACCAAGTACGCCAACCACCCGCTGTTCAAAATGCTGTTAGAAGACGCCGAGGAGGAGTACGGATACAATAGTGAGGGTCCACTGTTGTTACCGTGTGATGTCGATTTGTTTTGTAAAGTGTTAGCTGAGATGGACAGTAAAGAGGAGGAGATTGTGCCGAGTTGTGGGTTTCCATATGGGTCGTGTAGCCCATTTAAACCGGGTCGGAGGGTTAGCAAAAGTGGGAACATGGCCAAGGTTTATGGGTCTTACGGATATGGGCTTCTTACTCCGTCCAGATTGCACAAGATGAATCAGTTTTAAGTTTTGACTGATTAGTCTGCCTCGGTTTTAATTGGGTACTCTTAGTAGCTGGAGAATTAGTATGCGGTTAGTAGGTTCATTAGACCTGATACCGAGTTATAAGGGCCTCATTCGGTTAGTAGGTTTAGTTTAGTTTTGATGATGTAAGCATGTGTAATAAGTGGAAAGAGATAGAGAGAAATGATGATGTAAACAAAACTAAAACAGGACCAAAACCGGAGCAAGACTCCCAAACGAACACAGCCAAGAAATTCCGTCGAGGAGGTTCTTAGCTATTGATAAATTATACTCCTAGACCTAGTCCATAGATTTCAGGCTTTAACTAGCTTATTATATGCTTTTCCAAAATGTATTACGGCATTTTTAAAGTGCAATATTGTACAGTTGTACTAATCGAAGTGATGAATTGGTGCATGCTTTAGATTTTGAAGGGCTAGTTTGCCTCACCCATTGTACGTGGCCAACTACAGCAGGCAGAAAGCTTAATATGTAGTATGAACTTAATCGTGAGTGGGTCTCTCGTCCTCCTAGAATCAATAGCATTTCGTCAGAATACATCCTGTCTTTTTCTTATATGTGATGTTAAGAACATAAAATACTCCATTCGTCCCAATTTTATAATCTCTTATGGAAGTTTGTGCCACTTTTCAAAGTATTATATCTTATAATTTATAATGTTTTAGATGATTTTGAACACTTTGTTTATTAGATTAAATCAAGATCTATCAAACAATATTCATATTGCATATAAAATGTATTACCGATTGAAAAATATAATTATTTTTTTTATCCGGTTAAGATAGAAAGAGGGACTATAAAATTGGAATGGAGGTATTAATAAAATTGTTAGATGGATTGGTTGTTAATAATCTAGAATAGTATAAGGGCTAGCTTTTCAAAGGCTTTTGTATAAAACTTGTCCTATTGTTTGTGCCTTAAGTGTACCTTCATTTATGTAAATCTGACCTGTGGGGTGGTATACGTTCACTCTGTGGGCCTAATTTCTACTTCTTTGGCCTTCTTTCGAAATGGGCTTGGATATTACTTGCCCTCTCCTTCTTCCACCTTGTTCCTACAAGAGCAAGAATCAGTTAGTGTTGTCTGGCTAAGGTGGCCAGAGGGCACTCTGAAACTTAAGTTAGAACTCACCTAAGAAGAGAAGAGCAAAGTTTAAGCAAGGAAAGGAAAGCATACTTGTTAGGGTTTATCACATCGGTATTTAGGAGTGTCATAGCTTGGATGCTAGGGAGTCGCGTGTCATCCCCGTGATCGGGCAACATAACCGATAATCTGGATGTGACATCCACCTTCATCAGTGTCACGAATGACCTTCTTCTCCTAGAGTCGGATGCCGGGACTGGGGACCATGCCACACAGCAATAACAAAATGATGCCATGTGACCGAGCCGAAAAGTCATTGTAGAACGCTCACTCAGTACTATGTAGGCCACGCCACGTGGCGAGATTGGATACGCGCCAGAGGGCTGAATCGTCGGTCCATTTGCAACAACGCACAGTGCACTTCACATCTACGTCACTCGGCAGGTTACTATTAGTGCCATGTGGCCGACCGAGATTGGAATTGCACCAACGCTTCAGAGCATCTAAGGGTTTGGTCGAGGACTGACCCGATCCCCTGTCTTGGGCCAACGGGTTACAGACTCTGGCTATCTGCTTGTTCGAGTATGGATTGGGCCAAAGGATAATCTCCGGCCACTACACAACCTTTATTGGTCATGGGGATATCTTTTGTGGCAAATCTGATATTCTTCCTTTTTCTGTGGCAAATCTGATGACTTTAACTTTCCTGGGGAGAGATCCACGCGTGAAGCTATCTGAGGCCCAATGTTCCAAAACATTTTAGCACCCAGGTGCTAAAATCAAGATATTTTAAACTAAAAAAACAAGAGGTTCTGCGTATCATTTTTTGATTTTTTTTTGCACCAAATTAAAGTACACGAGGAGTACTTTAATTTGGTGTGAAAAAAAATCGAAAAACGATACACGGAACCACTTCATTTTTTTATTTGAAATATCATGATTTTAGAACTTGGGTGCTAAAATCTTTTGGAAAACTGGGCCTTAAAAATGGAAAGAAGGGTGAAGAGATCAAAGAGGAAGATTAGGAAGAAGAGGTTTATTTCGGAGATTGGGATTAAGGCGACTAAAGTTTCATCCAAAGATAAGGAGGTTTCTTCTTCATCTTTTCCTTCCGTTGGCCTTTGGAACAGAAATTCGTAAGACGATGGATACAGTGGCTAATTTGGGAGTTGTTTTTCAAGGAGGGAGGAACTTTAATTTGAAGAAATTTTTTGAAATAGAAGAGGAGAAAATCACTACAAAAAAATTGATCTTGAGTGACAACGATTTTGTCACTAGGTTATCACTAAAAGTATGTTGCTAAAGGGTATTCAGTGAGAATTTTTAAGTGCATTGTCACTAATTACTGTAATTAGTGATAGCTTAGTAGAAAAAGTTGTCACTAAATACCCTTTAGTGATACATTGTTGTCATTAGGGTGTCACTAAAACTCAATTTTTTGTAGTAAATTGATGATAGGGAGAAAACTTTCAAGAGTCTTGAGGAGATAGAAGAGGGTGAGCTTTCTGATAGAGATGATGATGTTTCTCTCTTCGGAGTTTAGCTTTTTGTTTTGATTTTTTTAAGTGGTATGAGCTTCATATATGTTTAGGGGGGTCTATGCTTTGGATCTTTATGTTTGTTTGGAGTGTTTTTGGGGGATTTTTAGGTGTATCTTGCTCTAATTTTGGTTGGTTTCTAGCCTTCCTGACTAGTTGGGTCTTGGATGGCGTTATTTTGTCGGTGTGCCATTGTCCCGTTAATCTTTGTTTTTCATTCATAGATTAATAAAAATTCTGCTTAGCAAAAAAAAAAATCTGATATTCATCCATGGGGATATCTTTTGTGGCAAATCTGATATTCATCCCCTCTACCTAATTTACTTCATGCATCATCTTCTCAGCATTCATTATTCATCTTTCTTAAGAGGAAACTAATAGCCATTGTGGTCAAAATCAACAATTCAATTTACGTACAATAGATTTGACAAATTAGCGAGCTAGAGGCAGAGAAAAGAGATTAGTGGCAAAAATTAAGCTGATCATGCATCAGTGGGGATGGAGTGAGAATTCCATTTATTACTAATTATGGTCTGTACAATATAGAACATGGGCATGCACGCTTATATATCGTAAACATAAAAATTCCAATAAAAATGTAAAGTAGTGATCTTATATTTACTAGTGCAGTGCTCCTAAAAAGCCAAGTCTAATGCAAATTCTTGCAGCTAGCTTACTCTCCACATGAGCATAATAGATTCTTCTTATTCACTTTTTTTTTTCTTTTTGAACAAAAAATGTATATAACATGCAGTAATTGTTAAGAATTATTTAATTACAAATCTCTCATCCGAGCCCACGGAAGAACCCTAAAAAAGCGCGCACACATGGAAGAGAAACACCAAGTTCATATACCAAATGTTGCCTATTCCACTGGCCGGATAAAGAGAGATTCCATTATAATGAAACAGAATATCATAATGGGTAATGATTTTTGTGATAGAATGGAATGTCATAATGGGTAATGATTTTCGCAATTCATTTCCTTATAAATGATTTTTTTTGTCTTTTAGCGACCAAAATAGACATAAAAATTCATTGCTAGACAAAAAAAGGAGTGCATTTTTACACCAAAAAAAGGTGTGAAAATCAACTCCTATTTTTTTTTTTTTTTGGGAGAAAAGAGAGGATTTTAATCTGAAGAGTGAAAACCGCATAAACATTAGAGATCAATGCAGAGCCACATGAGGGCAGAGTGAAGGAAGGTCCACATATCGACAAATGACAATCTATTAAAAGAGGTTTTTCTTGCACAATCATGTACAACCCGATTAAAATTCCAATTTAACAAAAGTAAAATCACAGGAACAAAAAGATGATCGATAGGATCTCCTTTCACATCAAGTACGTATTGGCCTTTTGCGAGCGCACTCGAACTTGCCGCTCCTTTACCAGTATTCATTTTAGAGGGAAGATTCGTTAACCAATTATACTCTTCTGTTTAATTTTTCTAACCAAGACACACAAGGTATAAATAAATCCTTAGTAAATTTGATTACTGTTGGAACTTATGGCTCATATGGTGTGTATGAGAGGCACGGAGAAGTTCCGGGTATTGATATGCAAGTTGGGAGGCAGTTTAATAGAGGCGGTATCGATACAGGGTTTTCCTTGTATCGATACCGCGGCACCTATTGGCGAACAGAAGGTACGGGTATCGATACATGGAAAGACCTGTATCGATACCGAGAGGCTTAAGTTAGTCGTGAAGGGTGTTAACAAGGGTATTATAAGTATTAAGGCTATAATACGAGTTAGGGTTGGAATAGGAGTAGTAGCCGCATATAAATACTCTCTATTGTAAAACCCTAGTGTGGGCTCTTCAATAAACGACTATTTTGTGTGCTCCCGTGGATGTACCCGGTTTTGGGGAACCACGTATATTCTTGTGTTGATTTCCTTTACTGTTTTCGTATTCGTTATTGTGTGCGGTTGGTGATAATCTCCAACAATTACCTTTACCAAATCAATTACCATCTATAAGTAAGGGTTGTCGGTAATGTTATCGGGAGTATCAAACGATGAGTAACAAGAATCGGTTGTTGTAACCATCGTTAATTTTGTAGAAACCACTGTTTACCTCCAACTCATCAGAGTCTCATTCCGTACCACTTAGATTAGGTCAGAGTAGTTAAGATAGATTTCTTGAAGGGGAAAAAAAATGCTTATAGCCAACAAAATTCAACAAAGAGATAGCATGCATGGAGCTTTCAGGCCATCAAAGTTTTGCGAAGTTAAATCATTCGGATTAACTGCTCCATCAGTTTTTGGTTGACTTAGTTTAATACACCAACTGCCACAAAATATGTAACTTTTCTGAGTTTTCTCGACTCCCATTTGTTTTCCAATTAGTATTCTTATACGGTTGCATTAAAGTCTATTAATGTTGTCATAGAGTGTGACTTAGTTTGGGTCAAAGGTTGCTAAAAAAAAATGCAACATATGGATAAATTGATTGATCTAAGGGGTGACGAAAGGTGGTGGCACTATTCATTGATATAGTGAAAATCGTTGGATGGTTAGATTTTACCGGTAAATTTCCAAATAATTACAACATTATAAAGTTGCACACGTTGACATTACAGAAGCTTGCATCTTCGATAGCTAAATATTATAAAAGCTCGCACTTCGCCAATAGTCCACTTGCTGGACGTGTGATAAGAATGTGTTTCCACTTTGTTTGGACCGAAAAATTTTGCTCGAAAAATTCCATAACCTTGAATTACATTGAATTGTAGAAAATAATGAAAATAAAAAGTACAAGTCGAGAATAGGGATACGCGAAAATGTGTATCGTGTCATAGACTTGTCAACCGAAAAAGGAGCTCAGCCTATGAAGTTTACACCTCTAATTATAGGGTTTTAAATTACCACATGAGAGTATCAGATGGCCATTTCCACTAGGTGTCGTCTGAAGATAGCTCACTAATTTTTTGCACAAATTGTGAAGTGCCAAAAGTTTTTTTCTGTAACTTCCTTTAATGAGCTTCTACATCTATGGGTAGGTTTTTTTGCCCTTTTTTGTTCTATGTATCTGTGGTCCAATCGATTGACTGTTTGATGGGATCAATCCTATTCTCCACTTGTAGGAGAGGGGCCAAATAAAGTCACGACGAAATTAAGGAATTAATCTCGTATAAACGGTCCCAGGACAGGAAGATAACTTGTCGGTAGAAGTTTGGCCAATACCAAAAACTTCTTAATGTCACAAAAGCATTGGTTTATTTACCATTTTTTCTCTTTGATAACGTATTCTTTTGCAATTATTGATGATACCTCATTGTTTACTTCTTCTTCTTCTTTTCATCTTTTCAGTTGATGGATAACCAGATAGGAATGGCAATGGGAAAAGAGTATGCATCGGGCACTATATTCCATACCCAATTCCCGATTGAGGGTTCTTACAAGTTACACCATCCTCACCCCATCCCCACTAAGAATATTAGATAAAGAACCAAAATCACTTCCCAATTGCTTACATATATAACAATACTCAAGATTTATACGTATGTTCTTATTTTTATGTACATATATAATATATTGTACATATGCAGTATGTATAAGAGGGTATGAGGAGGGTATGGGGCGGATACAGGTAACTGGGGTTGGAGATTTCAAAATCATACCCGCTTTATATACGAGCAGGTTTTTTTTATATACTACCATACCTGTTACTATTGAGAAAAAATTCTAGATTACCCCTCCCGATCAACAACCAAAAAAAAAAAGGGGGTAGTGCATGGGCTACGAAAACAAGCAAATGTCATATCTTTAGACTTTAATCCTTTACAAACTAATTTACAGTGACAACAGCTAATTTGGTTGGTTATGATATTATCTTCTATGAATATATAGGATTACTTTGCCGATCAAAAATATTACTCTATGTTTTTTTTTTTTTCGATAAAAGAAAGAAAATATATTGAAACTCAAAACCCCCGGCCAAAAATACCGGGTACAAAACAACAATCCACTGGCCATAAAAACTGGCCACAAAACCACAAAAAAAACCAACCAGCTAAAACCACCGGAAAAGTAAAAATATGAATCACTTTGTTCGGTTCCACTTTCTGAAATAGAGTTTTGGAAAGAAAAGAAAAACGTGTTCAGATGGGCTAAACTTTATCCTTAGTAGGTCCCTCTATTACTTTTCCCAATCACACTCTTTAGAGGAAAAGCTGACAATAAACTTGGCATTACATGGGTAGTCACAGAGAGAGTTACATGAGAAGTCAACAAAACGCCCTCTATTACTTTGCCGATCAAAAATATTATACGTTTGAATGCATAGGACTGGTAAACCTAACTTCTTAAATGAAATAAGAAAAACCTAATTTCTTAACCAAAACACTAGTGAGATTTAGTAGACTGAAGAAGAACCGCTAAGAATTTGTAGGGATTGTCTTTCTTTTTCTTTTTCTTCACTACACCCGTTTATCGCTGTTGATTCGGGAATAGGGCGGGCCTTGTGGGCAGGCTGGGTAGCCTTGGGTTTGGGGCCCACGAAAAATAGCCATTTTTAGGGGCCCAATTAGGTATATTTATGTTCGTAATAAGTAATAAATATATAATGTTGCACTACAAGAAATAGAGAAACATTTGACATAGTGGAAAGGTTGTGTGTTTTCTAGTAAAGGTCACGGTTCAAATCTCATGGGCTTTTCTTTTCCTTTTCTACCGTCTCTTCCCTTTTCTTTTTTCTTACCTAGTCAGTTTCTACATCGTTAATCATTTGTTGACTTTAAAAAAAAAATTGCCAATGTAGTAATTAGGGAAAAAATAAGTAACACACTTCGTGCGTATTCATAAAATGTTCACATTGCCCATTTCAATTGATTTTCTAATTCTTGCAATAAGAATAGACAATTATGACCGAAAACTATTTTTTATTAAAATGAATACACAAATTACAAAAAAGACAAAATATGGAACCCGGTATTTATCATTTGAAATAAATATTGGTTCTATAATATATATTTTTTTCTTTAGAAAAACATAGGGCCCTGATTTAGATTATGGTTTGGGGCCACAAAAATCTCAAGGGTTGGGCTTGTTCGGGAATCAACAGTTCGAATTAAATGAGATTATCCTACAAGTAAAATGTGTTTAATTTGGGCCATTAATTGCCAAATTAACAGCCGTGATTGCTCACTACACGAGTGTAGTGAATTTGTTCACTACAGGCCCCCCAATTTTGATCATCTATAGGTATTGTTATAGTAACCTATTTTGGCTCCAAACTGAGAAAGAAAAAGAAGAGAAAGTAAAATGAGAGGAAAGTAAGAGAAAAGTTAGAGGAAAATTTTACTATTCACAATGCTTAGATTTTTTTATTTTCTCTCTTCTTTCTCTCCAAACCAAAAAAGAGGAAGGAAAAATTTTAATTTTATTTTATTTTCCCTCACTTTCCTCAAGTTTCAAACACACCTTTAGTAAGAACAGAGGAAAAACCAATGGAATTAGGCAATAGTTTTGGAGTGTAACACAAAGTATCTGGTAAATAAACATCAAATTCAATTTAATATCGTAGTTGATTTACACTGATTTGATTTAAGAGATTAACTAGAGAACCCTTCTACCTACACTGACGGGATTGCTCCGACCACGTACCGACGGCGTCGCCGACGCCGTTGTGGATCCCAACTGATCGATCCGAGACATTCATCCTTCTCAAAAAAAATTTGAACGAAGTGGGGTGGTTTTGGATCAAGCTCATACAACCGTCCAATTGTCTTGATTCCCGCGTTGGCCCACTTGGAATTCGATTTTGAGAAGGATGAATGGCTCGGATCGATCGGTTAGGACCCACAACGGTATCGGCGACGCCGTCGGTACATAGTCGGTTCATTCCCGTTGATGTGGAAGGAATTATCGTTAACTACAGATTGCACTTAGTCAAAAAAATAACCTTAGAGTTAGAGTTAGATAGTGCTTACATCACACGTACACCTGAAAACCTTTCAAATCAGAAACGTAATCGCTTTATTTGGTTTAGAGTTTTGAGAATAATATTTTGAGAAATGTTTTTTAGATAGTGTTTGGATGGATTATTAGAAAATAATAATAATTAAATAGAGGTGTAATAATTGGAGAGAGATAGAGAAAGAAATAAAAATAATGATTAGAGAGAGGAGTGTGAGTAGACAGAAAAATATAATTAATGATTGGAGAGATGAGAGATGGGGAAAGAATATTTTTGAATTTTTTTTAGAAATATGAAGTAAATAAGGTGAATGTAATTATTACAACTACATATATACGCATCAACTATTTTTCAACGGTTGAACAGTGGTTTTTTTATTTTTATTTTTTTTTTGTGGTATTTGATAATGACGGTTTATGATATGGTAAAAATTATGGAAAATCGAGCACGTAATCAATAATCAGAGGGAGCTAAGTACCGAACAACTTGGTCCCATTCGTGGGTTTATTTCTTTTTTAATCTATAGACGGCAGAATTTGTCGGTCGAAATTTTATACTCCGTTAAGGGGTGTTCTATTAAGGCAGTTTTTAAAATAAATTGACTTGTCATTATTTTTTATGTAATGCATTATAAGAGAATGACCTTTTTTTTAAGGCATCAAGTGGTCCATTGGTGATGGAGAAACTGCTGACCTTTGGAATGACTGGAGGTGTGGTTGTGATACCCTGGCTAAAAGGCATCCTGGGATACATACTCATGGCAAAACTAAAGTGGTTGAGATAATTGAAAATGGGAGATGGAACTTAGCTCCCATTGACCATATTCTGGATAACATTTCCAGAGAGTTGATCCTAGGCATTGATCTTCCCATATATACTCATGCTAGTGATCACCCCACTTGGGTGACTGCCAATGATGGGAAGTATTCTGCCTCGGAGGCATATGATTTCATTAACAAAGAGTCGAATGACAGGACAGGTTGGAAGTGGTTTTGGAAATTACATTTACCTCAAAAATTCAAAACCTTTGTTTGGCTCATCTTTTACAAAAAACTTCCTACCAATGTCCTGCGTGCTCATCGAGGTATTGCATCTTCGGATCTATGTCCTAGATGTAATAACTCACCTGAAAGTTTATCTCACTTGTTTCGGGAATGTCCCAAAGCTGTAGCCATTTGGGACACAATCCCTTCGGGAAAGGCTATGCGAGAGGGGATTGAGAACTCCACTTCGGATTGGATTTCCACTAACTTGAGAAAGGAAAAGTTTTTAAGCATAGGTACACTAATCCCTTGGAACATTCTCTTCTGTGCAGCCTTATGGCAGATTTGGAAAGACCGAAACAAAAAAAGTTTTGAAAATTTTGAACCTGTTCCGGAAGCGAGTTCCAAAGTCTTAGTAGCCTATGCTTCCGAAATTGTGGAAGCCTTTAAATCCCCTCTTGCAACTGCCCCCCGTTCTCATAAACTAATTCTTTGGTCTCCTCCCCCTCCAGGTAATATCAAGTTGAATACAGATGGATGCCGGTATGAAAGCAACGGGAAAGCGGGCTTCGGAGGCATGTTCAGAAATGATCAAGGAGAATGGATTCTAGGCTATTATGGAAAGATGGTGGCTAGCTCTAGCTTGGAAACCGAAGTGTGGAGTATATATCGGGGACTTACAATCATATTGGAGAAGGGACTAACAAATGCCCACATCGAATCAGACTCTCAAACAGCGATTATACTCTTCAACGAAGGTGCCAATGCCAATCACCCGCAAAGTAACATCATTAATGATGGCAAATACCTCATCAACCGCACTGGAAGTACTCTCTCACATACCTACCGGAATGCGAATCAATGTGCAGACCATCTTGAGCATCTTGGAGCTGAACAGGAAGAAGAGCTAGTTGTTACCACGTCTCCTCCCATTTCCATCAGGGAGTACATGTTAAGGGACACCCTTAACATTAGGCAAATACTTGATTAGAGGGTGATCCTCATGGTTTCTAGTAGGACTTTTGGCTATGTATTTAACGCTGCACCTCTGCTGCAGATAAACTCTCTCCTTTAGTTTTATCTAATATTTCTGATTGACCAAAAAAAAAAAAAGAATGACCTTTCTTGATTTTTGAAATAAAAAACTATTTTTTTATTAGTGAAACACCCGCTTAAAAAACTTAAGTTATTAATTGGAGTCTGGAGAAGTCTCAATATTATATCAAGTTAACTCTTTTCAATCCAAAGCAATGTGCGTATTCTTTAACATCCTCCTTCACGTGCAACCCGTTTTTGAGGTCTATCATGTCTAGCCTTTCTTCTTCTTCCTTTTGCAAATGGTGGCTAGCGTATGCGGTCAGGGCCGGCCCAGGCCCAAGGCTCACAAGGCCTGGGCCGAGGGCACACCAAAAATGGCTCAAATTTAGGGCACTCCATCATTTGGTACAAATGGGCTTGACTAGAACACTTTTTAGGCCAAATAAAGAAAAAATCTACTATTAGTTATAAAGGAGTCCAACCATTGTGACTGAACATTTAAAAGAAGCCCTCTAAAATTGGGTGTAGCCCATAGAACTCGCCTCGATCCATAATAGTGGATTTTTAAAAAAATCAGTCAAGCCCAATTGAAACCTCCTGGAGGCCCACTAGAACCCCAGATAGTGGATACACCCAATTTTAGAAATTGTGAATCCCTGGACTAACAAGCGGCAATACTAAGTGTTGCTATATTGTCTTTTCACAGGGATTTTTGTAGGACTAATAAACTAGGAATTAAGATTCTGGATTAGGAATTAGGATTCTAGAAACTACGAAGATCTATGAATCTATTATATATTAGTAATAGATTAACACATGATGAAGTAATTAGATAGTAATTTTCTCATCTTCTTGTTAGAGTTTCAAGTAGATTTGTATTTGGGATTTCTAAATTGACACAAGTTCTTGAATTTTTCCAAGTAACCAAAAAGTTGTTGATCAAATTTCACTATTTTCTAATAGATAAAGTCGCAATATTAATTCCCGCATATCAAATTTCTTACTTATTTATAAGTAGTTAAATGAGCCATTTTGACACAAATTTTTTTTAGGAAACTGAAAGAACATATTTGGGTAACACTAGGGTTTAGCATTGGCATAACAAATGAGTTTTGACCCAAATTTTGTTTTTAAAAAGGCACAGGACTAGAAATGCTCTAAATAATTGTTAAATTTAGCTTGTATTAATTCCCTTTTGGATGGGGAGATTGTAGTAACAAAAACACAAAAAGTTCAGTTGAGGAACACGAAAATTTTTAGGACACATTTTTTTAATTAGGCCTAGGGCATCCAAATACCTTGGGCCGGCTCTGTATGCGGTAGAGCTCTTGGATGCCCACACTGTATTCCGGGGTGGAGTCACATTACCCCCTCCCCCAGGTAACAGATTAGGAATGACGAATGACAATAAAAAAAAACGTCTAGCCTCTTTTTGAATATATTATCATGCAACATTTTGTTAAGCCTGTCATCTGGTATTTTCTTTTTGAATTTGTTATATGAGCCCTACTTCAAATACCATATCGGAACATTATAATCCATAGTTTTGGATTGGATATAAAGTGTCCATAATATCATGAATAACAATATAGAGCAATATAACGGAAGGCCTAAATATATATGACTACATGAGGCAAAATTTGTTAAATATTACACACCCGTAATACTTAAAAATCAATTTAAGCTTGGTAATTAACTTACAGTTATTGAGAGAGTATCTACATAAATCTGAACTATTGGCCGCATGATCAAGACACAAGATTTAAACGGACAATTTTTTCTATGAGTTTAGGTCTTATAAGAGGTTCCATGCCAAATTTGATTGATCCCGTTTGAGGATCGATGATGGGAATGATTTCTCGAAAATTAGTTAAGGTGTGTGTAAAGTTCTCCGAATTAATACAGTGACTAGTAAAGGGAGTATCTCGAAATGTTACATAGAGAGACGAAAAGGAGATTTGGAGAATAGCCATCCTTATAACTGGGTTTGCTTAATTCGCATGCACCCAAGCAAACCATATGCCCTCCCGATCAACAACAAAAAAAAACAAAAAAAAAAAAAAGGGTAGTGCATGGCCTACGAAGAACAACCAAATGTCATATCTTTAATCCTTTACAAACTAATTTACAGTGACAACAACTAATTTGGTTATGATATTATCTTCTATGAATATATAGGATTACTTTGCCGATCAAAAATATTATACGTTTGAATGCATAGGACTGGTAAACCTAATTTCTTAAATGAAATAAGAAAAACCTAATTTCTTAACCAAAACACTAGTGAGATTTAGTAAACTGAAGAAGAACCGCTAAGAATTTGTAGGGATTGTCTTCCTTTTTCTTTTTCTTTTTCTTCACTACACCCGTTTACAACTGTTGGTTCAAGAATCAACAATCCGGATTAAGTGAGATTATCCTACACGTAAAATGTGTTTAATCTGGACCGTTAATTCTTGAACCAATGATCACGATTGCTCACTATATACGGGTGCAATGATTTTGTTCACTACAGCCACCCCCGATTCTGATCATCTATAGGTATTGTTATAGTAACCTATTTTGGCTCCAAATTGAGAAAGGAAAAGAAGAGAAAGTAAAATGAGAGAAAAGTGAGAGAAAATTTTTACTATTCACAATACTTAGATTTTTTTGGTCTTGTTTGTTTTGGGTTTCTAGAACCAGTTTTCTCAATTATTATTCAACCATTACTCTTCTTTTTAAATATTATTCTCATTTTTCTCTGTATCTCTCTCTAATCATTAAGCCCTATTTTTAATTATTATTTCTATTTCTCTCTCCAATCATACCAAAACTCAAACCAAACACAACCTTTATTTTCTCTCTTCTTTCTCTCCAAACCAAACAAGAGGAGGGAAAAAGCTTAATTTTCCATTCTTTTCCCTCACTTTCCTTAAGTTCCAAACACACCTTTAATAAGAATAGAGATAAAAACCAATGCAATAGTTTTGGAGTGTGAGGGGATCGATGTTTCATTAACAAAAAACTATTTTTTTCAAATACTGAGACATATCATTCTCTCACAACACATCACATAAAAAAACTGTGAAAAATCAGTTTATTCAAAAAATTGAATTAGCGGAACACCTCCTAACACAAAGTGAGTATCTGGTAAATAAACATCAAATTCAATTTAATGTGTAGTTGATTAACACTGATTTGATTTAAGAGATTAAGGCCTCTTTTGGCTAATAATCCGGATTATTGGATTATTCATTTTGTCTTTATTCAAAAAAAAATTGCATTTGTTAGTTTTGCGTCAAGATTTTGGTGGTTTCTGGACTCCTTTTGACGAGACGAATCTAACAAGTACAAAATTATAGTCAAAACTCAAATTTTTTTGAATAAAACCAAAAAAAATTTGGTTTTACTTGTTAGATTCGTCTCGTCAAGAGGAGTTCAGAAACTACCAAAATCTTGACGCAAAACTAACAAATGCAAAAAAAATTAAATAAAGACAAAATAAATAATCCAATAATCCATAATCCGAATTATTAGCCAAAAGAGGCCTAACTAGATATTGTACTTTTAGTCAAAAAAATATCCTTAAGAGTTTGATAGTGCTGACATCACACGTACACCTGAAAACCTTTCAAATCAGATACGTATTGTAATTATTCAACTACATAGGAGTATATGCAATCAGATACGCATCAACTATTTTTCTAGAACCATGCTACGCGCACACCACTTATGCGCACCCCAAATGCACACCAACACATCCCGATCGTCCATTTCAAGAATCAATGGTCCGGATTTGAAATAAATTCTTACCGGTAAGAGTTACTTCTTACCGGTAAGAATTCATTTCAAATCTAAAACATCGAAAAAAGCTTTTGGACGGTCGGGATGTGCCGGTGTGCAAGTGGGGTATGTATCCGAGTGTTCGCGAATCATTTTCGATTTTTCAACGGTTGAACAATGTTTTTTTTAAAATTTATTTATTTTATTGTATTTGATAATGACGGTTCTGATATGGTAGAAATTATGGAAAATCGAGCACGTAATTAATCTAAACTATAGACAGCAGAATTTGGATGTGGAAATTTTATGTCTGACTAAAAAACTAAGTTATTAAGTGGAGTCTAGAGTAGTCTCAATATTATATCAAGTTAACTCTTTTCACTCTAAAGCAAATATGCATATTCTTTAACATCCTCCTTCACGTACAATCCGTTGTTTAGGTCTATTATATATAACTTCTTTTTGAATATATTATCATGCAACATTTTGTTCAGCTTGTCAATTGGTAGTATTTTCTTTTTGAATTTGTTATATAAGCGCCTACTCAGATACCATATCGGAACATTATAATCCAAAGTTTTGGATTGGATACAAAGTGTCCACAATATCATGAATAACAATATAGAGCAAGACGGCTCGGATTTCCCAAAAACAATGTTTAAAAGCATCAAAACACCGAAAAATGCTCCAGTCCGGGAAATCCGGGATCCCGGACTGGATCACCGGTGTATATATATATGAGACTACATGAGGCAAAAATTGTTGAATATTACACCCTTAATTAATACTTAAAATCAATTAAAGCTTGGTAATTATTTTTTTTACTAAGCAAAAGAAAAATTTATTAACTCATAACATGAAGTACAGACCTTAAGTACACCGCCCTTACCACCTAAGACCCTCATCTCCTAGCTGGCTAGAAACCAACTGAGGAGGAACTGAATTAGGGCGCCCAATAAGCTGAGCCTAAACCAGGAGGAAAATACTTCGTAATTTACACTTTTGCCATTTTTACGTACAAAGAAAATACCAGATGAGTCTGATTTTGGCAAATTAGAGGGTACGTATTCCCAGAGTATCATGTAGCAATGTCATATACGAAGATTTGGATCCATGCACAACAAGGTATGATCTTGAACCCTATCATCCCGAGAATTTCAACCGGCAGCACAGATATGGTCCAAATTCAATCCAAATTTGAAATCTCTGAGTGAGACGTTGCTACGCCAATATTGACAAAGGGCGAATAATTTTATATCACAAAAAAATCAGATGTTTGTTGTAATGTCAAAACACTTATTAGGTGTGTTTTGGCCAAAAAAAATTGGCTGGCTTATTTTTTCGGTTTTATTTGATTTTTTTTTGCATTTTTTAGTTTTGCATCAACTAGAACAGTATAAAATTATGACCGAAACTTAAATTTTTTTAATAAAGACAAAAAAAATCCAAAAAGTCAGTTTTTAACACTTTTTCGATCTTATTCAAAAAATTGAAAGTCCTTGTCATAATCTTTTATTTTTTTGGATTCGTCTTGCCGAGACGAACCAATAATTCTTGCCGAGACGAACCATTAATACTCAAAAAAATCGATGCAACACTAAAAAACGCATAAAAAAATCAAATAAAGACAAAACAAAAAGTTGAATTAACTTTTTTTAATCAAAAACTTACTGCGCCTACACCCGTCACTAACCCACACTTAAGAGCACTAATAACACTTCCGGGAAATTTACTAGTGGAGGAGTTAGCTCTAGTCAAATAAGTGGAGCTTTATTTATTGGTTTTTTTAGTGTCATGTGTCGTATTTTATTTTGGGCTTGTGGTTTCAACTTTCGAGTGAAATCATCTGTACTGGAAATTGCTTCCAATGCTTATTTGAATGCTTTTAAGGTGTGATTTGGCCAAAAAAACGCAAAATTGGTTTTTTTGTTTTATCTTTATTCAATTTTTTTGTATTTGTTAGTTCCGAGTCAAGTTTTTGTGGTTTATGGATTCATCTCGATGATACGAATCCAAAAAGTATAAAATTTAGTTTTGCGTTCAGTTTTCGTGATTTATTGATTTGTCTTGACTAAACGAATCTAAAAAGCATAAAATTATGGTCAAAAGACTCAAAACTAATATTTTTTATCCGAAAATAAATTAGTTTATTGAATTAATTTTGGCTTTATCCCAAAAAAATAGTTTCGACCATAATTTTATATTTTTTTTATTTGTCTCGTCGAGAGAAATCAATAAACCACGCAATTTGACGCAAAACTAACAAAATGCAACAATAAAAAATGAATAAAGACAAAATCTAAAAAACCAGTTTCTGCGACTCTGGATCTTTATATACAAATGGTTGTTTAGTCTGCCAATTTTAATAATCGCACTTCACTCTTTTAATTATCTTTTAGATATGTAAAAATACAATATTGCCCTTACATATGCCAAAAAATGAGATCATTAAAGGGCAATGTTGTAACTTCACATGCATAAAGGCAAACTATCAAATAGTAAAACGTGTCTACAAACTATCAAATTTCATGTGAAAAATAAAAAAATTAGTGGGTCAAGTGACCCTACTTGTATCTTGTAACCTCCGCCCATGACTCTCTACATGTTTTCTTGTAATAAGAATGGAAAACCTCTTGCCTTTTAGAAATCTCTCTCTCTCTCTCTCTCTCTCTCTCTCTCTCTCTCTCTCGGATGAATTACAAAGATTAAAATGATTTTATGCAAGTACACCTAGTATTTTTTAAACGACGGGTATTTTCTTCTTCTTTCGTCGTCTTATATGAATTTTTTTCAATTTCGGTCTATGTTATTATGCTTTTCTGATTCCTGTCTGGGAACCATTAATTTGAAAAATTCTGGCAAAAAATAAATAATACCGAAAAAAAAAGCAAAATTTTAAGAGGAATGAGTTGTCTTTAACTCGAAGATAAAGTACGTCCTTGTGTACTTTAATTCAGTGTGAAAATTTCAAAAAAAAATACACGGAAACACTTAATTTTTTGATTTGAAATACCATGATTTTAGCATCTGCTGAACTCATTTGCTAAAATCATGGTTGATTTTAGCAACTGGGTTGCTAAAATCTTTTGAAAAACTATGCCTTAGACGTAAACACTAATAAAATGAAGTTGGGTTTTTATGATAGACTACACAAATACTGACCTGGGGATGTTGTGCACCCTGCAGTGCTCTCCTCTGCCGTCCGATCTTGTTTTAGACGGTCTGGATGCGTTCGACAATTTTTATTTATTTACTTCAACTGGTAAAAAATCAAAGTAAATCCGGACCATCCAAAATACAATTCGATGATCAAGGAGTGCACGGAAACCCCGGATTCCACAAATGCACAATTATAATTGGTTGACTATTTTATCACAATTATAATGGGTTGAGTATTTATCACAATTCTTATTCATGAATGTCTAGCCAATCAATAATGGACTTAATAATCTCTAATCCCTAATACTCAAATTAATATTGGCCTATATATTTTTGAAATGCGTATTGGCCTATATATTTAAGGTGATCAAAATACTAAAGACGTACGATATTGTCAATCGGATTATTATTAAGTCGGTAATGAAATTATGCGAAGCACTACAAATCCTAGAGGGGGTGAATAGAACAACCACTTTAAAAATAAACCATTTCTATTTCAACCAATTTAATCATTCATCATGGCAAATCAAACAACTCAACAAGTTCAAAATAGAGTAATTAAATTAATGAGACAAAACACACGATATACGTGGAAACTACTTAGAGTCTAAACACCTTAAGCATAAAATCACGGTCCAGTCCTACTTATGCATTCCATAAATCAAAAGGTTTACAAGAATTAACAAGACTAGGAATTACCCAACAAGCCCCTTGTGACACCTAGCTCCAATTCTTGATGTAGTACCTTGTACTCCTCTTTGATTCCATGGACTCCACAAGCACACCCGTCTTGATCTCCGAGTCAACTCGGCACTGGTCCAACCGGCTCACGTAGAAACAAGGTAACACAACATGATGTATGAAAAAGATTTAATTTTTATGAAAGTTTTTGAAAACTAAAATCAACCTAGAGTGGATCGATCCATGGAAAGGAAGACTCTAGATTAAAGAAAGATGAGAAGTGCAAGCTCAAATCATCAAAAATATCAAGTTCACAAAAGAGAAAAGGGATGGAGAAGAGATGAGACTTTCTCTCTCTAAAAAGGACCGATTTTCTCTCAAGTGGGTATGTGAAAAATGCCTTTTATAGCTCACATTTTCGTGCTCTCTAATTCAACCAATCAAAACAAGACACTAGGTCACTTAAAGAGTCTGTCAGACCCGTGTAGACACTCCGTCAGGATTTAGACACTTGACACAATCTTAACAGTCAAAGCCAGACACGTGTAGACGCGTGCAAACGCAATAAGCTCAAAGCTAAAACCTAATGCCTAATTCATTTGAAATGAAAGATCTGAATAAAGCATTAATAAGCCAACCTAATACACATTAAACATGTTATTTTGAATGGCCTAAATGCACAAATGATATGCAAGGATATATCTCATTAGATTGAGTTTCGAAGCACTTGACTTGGCTATGGCTTGATCATAAAGTTTGAAATTCTCGAATGGAGCATCTAGACTCAACCCCCAAGCACTCTAACTTCCAAACCCCAATAACCGAATTACAGACTCCGAAAGGCTTGACATAACCTGGAAAATGCCAATAATCCTAACAGGTAAAATTATTTGTCTAGAAAACCACGTATACATATATTATTAATCTCGCCAAACAAATTCTATATACTCCCCATTGCACATAATTCTTATTTCCAAATTTAGCCTTCAATCAAACACCAATTTTCTACATTTATCCGTTGGCTGGCGTGGCTGCTTCCCCCAACTCACTGAGGCGTTGAATTCATGAGGAATTGCCCCTCGTTTAATCCACACCTCAGGGAGTATACAACATAAAGCTTTCATCACTTTTTTGAACGTTTGTGGGGCGTTGACAAAAATGCTAAATTATTGAGAGAGTATCTACATAAATCTGAACCATTGGCCCGGTGATCAAGTCACGAGATTTAAACGGACAATTTTTTCTGTGAGTTTAGGTATTATAAGAGGTTCCATGCCAAATTTGACTGATCCCGTTTGAGGATCGATGATGGGATTGATTTCTTAAAAATTAGTTAAGGTGTGCGTAAACTGCTCCGAATTAATACGGTGACTTGTAAAGGGAGTATCTGTGGGTATGGGCTTATATAACAGATTCACCTCTCCTATGCAGCACTTAACCCAGATAACAACCAGCCTCTCAAGTCTATCTGTAATCTCTCTCTATTTCCCCAAGGCTCCATCCCACGAATCCCCTTGTTAAATCCCCCTTCTCTTCTCATAACCACACTCTTGTCTCTTCTCATATGTTGAAGTTTTATTAAGGTATGAGCAATACAACAAAACCAAGAGAGATGTCGATCAATTTGGCTTACGATAGAGGTTGATACGTTCTATATCAATGCATCAAAATACGTAACGGTATCAGTAATATAGTTGTATATTATAAATAACGATACTGGAGATTCAAAATCCTATCAACTTTTTTCACTTCTCGAATTTGCAAGATGGAATCAGAGAAGCAGCCCAAGGGAAAGAAGAACTTGCTCCTCAAGACCTGGCACAGGTGCCGATCACTACCCCGCGAAAAATCCACAAGCACTACTAGCAACTTATCAAAGAGCAAGAACGGGAATCAGGTCGCGCCGGAGGGGTGTTTCTCGGTCTATGTGGGACCGGAGAAGCAGCGGTTCGTGATCAAGACCAAGTACGCCAACCACCCGCTGTTCAAAATGCTGTTAGAAGACGCCGAGGAGGAGTACGGGTACAATAGTGAGGGTCCACTTTTGTTACCGTGTGATGTCGATTTGTTTTGTAAAGTGTTGGCTGAGATGGACCAAAAAGAGGAGGAGATGGTGCCGAGTTGTGGCTTTGCGCACGGGTCGTGCAGCCCGTTTACTCCGGGTCGAAGGGTGGGCAAAAATGGAAACATGGCCAAGGTTTATGGTTCCTATGGATATGGGCTTTCTTACTCCGTCCAGGTTGCTCAAGATGAATCAGTTTTAACTGATTGTTCTTCGTCGGCTTTAATTGGGTCCCGCTAGTTAGTATCGGATCGGTAGGTTCATTAGGCCAGGTACCGAGTAAAAAAAATGAATCAGGTATAACTGTGTAGGTTCGTTGGAGATGGTTCAGGCTTTAGCTAGCTTATGATCTGTTGTAACAAAATGTATATTTAAGGTACATTTAAAATGCATATATATTAATATACATGTGTAGTTGTCGGAGTGATGAATTGGTGCATGCTTTGAAAGAGCCTGTTTGACTCACCTACTGTGGCCAAATACAGCGGCAACCAGCAAGCTTAATTAATATATATGAACTCATATTTTTAGATTTGTGATGAAAAATTAAGCAGGCAATGAATTTTATAATTTATAAAGTCAAATTATAAAATTTAGGGTAAATTACACTGACCTCCCCTGAGGTTTCTGACTTGTGAATTGACCACCCCTACTTTATCTGAAATTGCAGTGACCTCCCCTGAGTTTTATATTTTAGTATCAAAAGCACCCTTCAACCGTATCGACGAGTACTGACGGCGCCGGGGACCCCTTGTAGGTCCCCAACGATCGATCCAAGCCTTCCGTTCATTCCAAAATCGAATTCCAAGTGGGTCTGCATGGGAATCACCTCAATCGGATAGTCCTAAGTGCTCAATCCAAAATTTCTGAACGAAATGGGGTGATTTTGGATTGAGCACTTAGGACCGTCCGATTGAGGTGATTCCCGCGTAGACCCACTCGGAATTTGATTGTGGAATGAATGGATGGCTCGGATCAACCGTTAGGGATCCAAAAGGGGGTCCCCGGCGCCATCGGTACCCATCGGTACTGTTGAATGGTGCTTTTGATACTAAAATATAAAACTCAGGGGAGGTCAATGCTATTTCAGATAAAGTAGGGATAGTCAGTGTACAAGTCAAAAACCTCAGGGAGGTCAGTGTAATTTACCCTAAAATTTATTGTCTGCTTAATTTTAATATGCTTGAGTCTACGCGTCTGTTGATAATAATATTACTTGCACTTGATTTATCATTTTATCTCCTTATGTAAAAGAGTGTGGCAAGACTAATTCACGTAACATTTTATGGAATTTGTATTCTAGATTATCCGATCATATTGAGTTTTTTCAAACACTTTTAATAAGGTAGTCCACGTACGGGAGTAATTTTTTTGTAACTGCATTCATTACATTGTGCGTTCAAGACTTCTTGGAGGCAACAGTCGTCCATTCCGTCTTCACATGTCCATGGGACGCGTCGTTGAGTAATTATTCTGTAGTCCTGGTGCACCTAGTAATCTGGTAAAAAGTGTTAGAACACCATGTGACGATGCGCTCTTGCGGCTTGAGTCTGTAACGCAAGACCACTTCTTTTTTGTTAATCTACGTAGTACCTTCACGTGTGAACAGGCTCCACACGTGTGGAGACTGGAGATTTAGCATACCGCTTCTCTAAGCCATCCTCCACACACACAATTATTCAAACCATGTCGTTCAGGCACCCCAGAGCTACTGCTACATAATTTTGAACTGTTTCTACTGTGTTTTTACACTTTTTCTTGAATGATTTTTCTTGGAATTATACCTTGAATTTTAGTCGTTCAAAGAAAGATACACTATTTGTCGCGAGCAATTTCCAGTTCAGACCGCGAGCTTGCTTTCTGGAAATCCCGTCCAAACAGTTTCACACGGGTTTGATGCGGAAAAGTGCGGTTGTGCGTTTGGGGTCGGTTTTGACCTAATTTCTGTACTTTCTTGTAAATAGAAGTCTTGTGGCCTCCTATGGTCATGTATTTTAACTCTTGGGATTGGATATTAGGGTTTTTGTTCGTCTCTTTCTTGTTCTTGAGACTTTGTCCTAGATATTTGTTCAGGTGTTTCAATTAGAGTTACGGGTATAGCCGGCTCTTTGTATTCTCTCCCCGTTCTAATGAATCCAGGGCCGGCCCAAGGGTTTGAGATGCCTTAGGCCTAGCCCAAAAATTGTGCCCTTCAAGTACAACGCTTAAATAATTTTTCGAGTAACAATCACTATATGAGAAAACCAAAACAATATAAAGTTCTACAAGCATCACATAATAACGAAAAAATTAAAAGACAAAGTCTCTAGATACATATAACGCATGAGTATCACTTGAATATTACTAGTGTTGCAATTTTAGAAGCAAAAGTATCAATTATACTTGAGCCTTTTTTATATTGTGATTTTTTTAAAATCAATTTTAGTTTTGGGATTTTTTTAAAATTTTAGGCCACAATAATTTTTGGGTCTTTTTTAAACATTGGGCCACAATGTTGGGCTCTTTTGTCACTCCTAATGAATTTTTTTCTTTTATTTTGGTCCAAAAAGTGTTCTAGTCAAGCCCATAGGCATAAAATGGTTGGGTGCCCCCAAAATTGGCCTTTTTTGTGGTGCCCTAGGCCCAGGCCTTGTGGGCCTTGGGCCTGGGCCGGCCCTGAATGAATCCTCACTCGCTCTTCGCCCGTGGACATAACCTTAGAGTTTTGTGCTTGAAAGGAAACCATGTAAATCTTGTGTCTTTGATTTTCGCTTGGTCGTAGCCTGTCATATCAAGTTTTTCATATATTGGTCAATTAACATAGAGAGAAATATAGGTAAAAAGTATACCTACTTTTTTCAGGGCAATGATTCATCTTCTCGGGCATGAAAAACCTGATGAGTTTGTCAAACATTTGATCATATATTCATAAATCTTTTGGGCTACGACCTTAAAAAGTCATAGTTTTGGCATCCAACAGTAGGATTTGAAGGGAGTATTATCCATCAATCGACTGATTGATTTTCTCAACCGGAAAACCCTAACATGGAATGTATTACATGGATCCTTCAAAATGCATTAAAATTGGTGTCAAAAAGCTCGACACTCAGATAAGAGCATGAAATTTGTATCAGACATGTTTTTTTAAAGATCTATATCGGACATATTTAGTTGGACAACGTAACTCAAATTTCTCACAAGCTATGCATAAAACTCCTATAATATGCACGAAAAAATTCTAACACTATTGCCCAACACCACTTCGCTAAATATGTACTTTATATATGAGGGTGTTTAATATTCAACATAAGAAATGTTGGGCCTTTAAGAAGTTATTTGAAGAGTAATTATTCAATAGTCTCATAACACAGCCATGTTGTCGCTACCCTCAAATGTGGACCCCACGAGAATATTTGGTGTTGGAGTGTTCTGGAGTAACACGCGTAGCCATGCTCCTGGAGCAATGAATAATTAGACATTGAGATGGTTCTGGATTCATGCAGCCGTTAAATTCAGTCATTTAGACTTCCATGTAAAATTGCTGAAAATTTGGTATACTTGGCAGGTTAAAAAATCACTGTTATGGGAAGAAATATTCCAATTTAGAAGTGTATGGAAGGACTTTAGGAAGAAATTTCCTCATAAAAAACCCATTTCAGGTAATTGAATATTAATTAAGTTTCTAATACTAGTTGTTTACTTAGCGTGTATATTAAACCATAGGAACCTTGCCATTGCACACCATCAGTCAATCAAAAAAATTTGATGCCTTTCTTTTCTGGTTGTCAATTGATTCTGGAACAGATCATTCACCAGGTATCAACTCCATTGATCAGTTGACTTTCATTGACAATATAGAGGTTTCAAATACCGACATACCACCATCTAGATGTGCAATTGTACTAGTCGTGGTGTGATGATATGGGGAGTCAAATGATACGTAGCGGGACTCTATTGACCTGATTAGAGCACCTAAATCAGCTGAAATGGTGTTTATTGGCCATCCCGGCCTTTAATCAGTTGTAATGGTTACGCATCGGCTATCGTGGCTCCGAACCGGTATGTACCGGAAACTAGTCGATATGATTACGATTTTTGTCTTATTGGTATAGAAGAGTGCGTCAATATCAGAAGGCTAAAACTTGGTATATGCCCTTGGGGATCGCTAATTAAAACCTTGGCTTTATAGCTCTTATTCATGAAGATCAAAATAAAAGGAACATATAGACACGATCTTACAAAAAAATTCACTCGATAAATTTTGACATTTTTGGGTTGTGTTTATGTTTTAAGGAACCCCAATGGGTAAATTCATAAGCCAGAGGGCAAGCAATCACTGATTAAGATTTGGGTTTTGACGCATTGGGTAAACATCATCTGGACTGGATTTCTCAAGTTTGTTTTTGTTTCCACGGGCCTTCAGGGAATAACATTGGTCCAAAAGAAACTGACTGGGCTGTGGGGCTGTGGCCTCATTGGGAAGGTTTTATGAGAAGGAAAATCCTTGTTTGATGTGTGTGGATCCCACATGCATTTTGTGGGATCTACACGCGACACGTATATTTTTGGAGTATAATTATTCAATGCTCTCAAAGCACGACCATGTGAAGTTTCGGAACTAACCAAGGTGTGCGGCCCTGGTGGCCGCATCCAAGCTGTTGATTTCAGTAATCAATATCTCGGATTTTATCTTGGTAATAGATGGCTCGAATCTGTGAAGTGCCGAGATGAAATCAGGACCATTGAAAACACATATGATGGCTTGGGCGCCGCATACCAAGGAGCGCACACTAACGTCCCCGTTTCTGCTTTGGAACACTCCAGCACTACAAATTCTCGCCTTTGAATCTCTCTCTCTCCATATTTGTGTCCATACCACCACTCACCTAAGAAGCAAACCCACATTCAAAGTTTCTTATAGGGATAACAAATCACAAGCATTAATCAGATGTTCAGATGAATACAAATTCAGAAGCACTCAGTTTCGACTTTAAGGTTGTGTTTGGATCTCCAATTTGTGATGGGATCTCTTACCTTTTCCCTTTTCCCTTTACACCCCCTACATAAAAATTCAAGATCCAAAAGGCAAAACAATGCTTGTAGTGTTCAAATATTGAGTTCCATAAACCAAATATAACACCTTCAAATTAAATCCAAATAAAAATAAACAATGACATTAACAAACAGGAGACAGATTTTCCGGCCCTTCTGCCCTTCTGTTCCAAACAGAGCCTTCCACCCTTGCAATTTAAATGGAATTGCTCTAAACATGGTCTTTTCCCCCCCTCTCTGTTGGAAGCTTCAAGCATGAAGTACAGATTAGGCCTCAATAAAATGGACTGTAAAAGAAAGAAATTAACACAATGATTTGTAAATTACCTGCAGCAAACAGATTTTGTTTCTTCTAGATCTCCACAAGCTGTTCAAAGGTTTCCATAGCCGAAGCCGGCAACCCGAGGAGCACATTGACACTTTTCCTCTCTTTCCCATGAGACAGGAACAGAATCACTTCCTTTTCGGGCAACGCGACGGGACCCGATAAGACAGGCTCCCCCCACCCGAAATCGGTGGTGTGAAAAGACAGTCTAGACCAAGTGGTGATCAGAAGGGTTGCAGACAGAGAAGGCCTAGCCCTAGTTGCTTCGAAATAGTCTACGGCCGATCTCATATAACTGTCTGTAACTAACTTAACCGCCTCTTGGACTCGTTTTACCGCGAAAGACAAAGGGTTCTCAACTAACTCCCCTGCAGCACACACTGAGTTGGTTAACACAATTCCGTTCCCAAAATACCCTTGCGGGATTGGAGGGTCGAATCTAGACCGCCCGTCGACAGCAAACAGGAGCTTTGTTTGTTGATCCGGCTTCATTTTTAAAGCCTGGCTTCTGGCTCTCCATACAAATCCAGAAAGTGCTTCAAATGAAGTGCACTTGCTTAGCGCCCCGTCTTTCGTTGCTTTGGCCTTGATTTGTTCAAGCTTGTCGGGGTCGAAACAGAAGGTTCTGTAAAGCATTTCTTCCTTGTAGAGATCGGAGGTGTTTGATATGTCATCGATCTCAGCGAATTCGTGGTGGGGGAATTCAATCTTTGGAGGGTTTCGGGCTTTGAGAATGGTTCTGTCTTGGAATGGAGGGACCTTGAGAGGTAGGCCTCTTGCTGTTTCGCCCCACGAATTCACAAATTCCATGGCACCAAGTCCATCAAACATGCAGTGGTTCATGCATAGCCCAAGGACAAACCCTCCACATTTGAACTTAGTCACCTGGAAAAATAAATTTACCAATTTCTTACTTGTCATTACAAAGATTTTGAGGAAGTTAGAAAAATAGTCTGGAGTTTTCCCTTTTCGTTTTCGTTTGAATTCATTCTAGGCACGGGCTTGCATAATATGATCAGTTTGCAAGTGAAAAATTGCTGTAATGACTCTAAGCTTAGCATAACGCCACCAAATCTTAGAAACACTTGAAATTCACTTGAAATATTGAACCAAGCACAAAATTGAGGAAAACTGAAAGGACCCAGAATAGTTGCCTAGAAAGTGAAATCAGTGGCTCTGCAGTGAATCTGAATCGCTAATTTCAGTTTCTGGGTAAATAGTTTGGGTATCTAGCACTACTGGAGAGCTTATTTTTCGAGAGTTTTTATGTGTTCTTGTTTTGGAATCAACCCGTTATCAAGAACACGTCAAAATATGTTTTGACAGATAATGATTGAATTGACTGGCAAAACATCCAACAAATAGACAAACCTGAGCCACGAGAGGAGGTATTTCAAGTATATTTTTGGCACCAGGAATGTCATAAACCAGCTTCCCAAGAGTGACAGGATCAGGCTGTGTGTTATCCCCAATCTCTTCCAGTGTACAATTTGCTTCAGCCTCAACAAAAACAGCACCTTCCGCAGTACATTCCACTATCAACTTCCCCTCGGGACTAATCGTCAGTCGCCCAGCGAGAGGATAGTAGTGGACTAGAACTTTCGACAAAGCTTCTTTGATCACTTCCACTGCTTTCTCATTGCCTTTCTCCTCTGATTTAAAGCAATAAATCGTACGAACTATCACTGCAATGTTCTGGTCAAGGTTGGAGAGGAAGTATAGGCCGTTTTTGGTCTCCTCTGCCGGAGGAACTAGAGTTGGCACTCCTTGCTTTACGGAAAGTTCAAAATTCTTGTGACCACCATTCTCCATTGGAAGGGATTTAACTCCTTTAAGAAGCTCCCTAGCCTGAGTCAGACAATAAGGAAAGTTAGCATAATTCGAGAGTAAGTAAAGTGTAGGAGAGAAAATCAGAATCAATATCAGTAAGTGTTTGGTGCATGCGGAATTTCGATTGAAGTAACTAAGCCTAACTTGGAAATTCAAGAATCTCTTTGAAAACAGAAACACTCGTCGTATCATATTTACGTTTAGAGCGAAAATGGTTTTCGAAGATTTGAAAACACTTTATTGGTGTTTTCATGAAATGGGTTTTTTTTCCAAAAAATAAAAAAATTTGAAATTTGTTGAATAAACATTTTGTTCTTGTACAACAAAATACAGTAGAGAGTATTAAACACACCTGTGACTGAAATGCAGAAGTGTTCAATTACCGTTTGGGTGTGGGGTGAGAATGCTCAGAAAGAGTAGGCTATTGCAGGCAAAAGGCGTTGGAGAAGTTATATAGCAGGAGCTGGGATATAAAGATTGAAATTTACACAGTTTGGTTAACAAAAGATGCCATGAAAGTGACAGGTACTGATCTTTCATTGGATCTGTTTTTAAATAAAGGGTAAATTTCACTGACCTCCCCTTAGATTTCTGACTTGTACACTGATCACCCCTACTTTATCTGAAATAACACTGACCTCCCCTGAGTTTTATATTTTAGTATCAAAAGCACCCTTCACACGATGCGACCGGACAGCGCAGGGGACCCTTTGTGGGTCCCCAACGGTCGATCCGAGCGGTCCATTCATTCCATAATCGAATTCCGAGTGGGTCTACGCGAAAATCACCTCAATCGGTCGGTCCTAAGTGCTCGATCCAAAATCACCCCATTTCGTTCAAAAATTTTGGATCGAGTACTTAGGACCATCCGATTGAGGTGATTTCCGCGAGAACCCACTCGGAATTCGATTCTAGAATGAATGGACGGCTTAGATCTACCATTGGGGACCCACAAGGGGGTCCCTGGTGCCGTCGGTACTATTGAAGGGTGTTTTTGTTACTAAAATATAAAACTCAGGGGATGTCAGTTCTATTTAAGATAAAATATGGGTGTTCAGTGTACAAATCAGAAACCTCAGGGGAGGTCAGTGTAATTTACCCTTAAATAAATTAGCAAAGCTGGTTTTGAGAGAGAGAGAGAGATTTTCTTGGAGTCTTGGTTTGAACAAAGCTTTTTGGAAGATGCTGCTGTTGTGTCATGTAGATGGCGGTTGGCTACTTGCCACCGTACCAAAACTTCACCAGCCCAGAGGGTTTTAGAGCAGATGGTGATGATTGAAGATATCTAGGGGTTAGTAGGTAGGGTTGGCATCCAAATTTCGCTTACTTAATCTACTTAATTATACAATTTCTTAACACTAACTTTTTGTCATTTCCATGACTTTAAAGAGGTTACGGTAACTTAATCTACTCTTTCAGATTATTGGTCATATTCTCACCGCGAATAGCATCCAAATTTCTCTTACGTAATCAACTTACTATGAGATTTTCAAAACCCTAACTTTTTTTTATAATTATTTCCGTGACTTTTACCCTTTTACGGGGTGCCTTGCACTCCTCTTAAGATTATGATCAAATTCTCAGGGCTAACTGGTTTCAATTTGACACAGCAGAGTAGCTTTCACCACTCTTTTGGTTTGTCCATACTTGGATTGGCAGATTGCATGCATTAACTTAAATAATGGTTATAAATAATGGTTAGGTGTATATATCTCGATCTCACTTCCTTAGCCTCTAATCATGCAATTAATTCTTTGCCCAATTTACCTTCCATAAAAGTTAATTCAGCAAAATGATCTAACAATAAAGTTTTCATTGTTGAAAGCTATCTTTGGCAGGTCCCACATTATTGTTCGACTCAAACGCGAATAGCTTGATCAGTAATCCAATTGGCTTTGGAACCCACAATGACACTAGCAAAATATTACTCCATTAATTTAAGCAGCTAGATGACTGTAGAATCTTTCTTCATGGCCTGGTCAAAATCAGTTAGGGGCTAGGGCCACAATCCACATGCTGAAAGAATCAATAATTCCCCCCACATCAACCATTTCTATTTTTTCCCCAGGAGGCTCAACAATCTTCTTGATTCTCTGGCACATGGGAGTGAGAAAAAAGTATTTCAAGATACCCAATTTTGTTGAGACAGCTCACTCAAACAAGAAGTACTTGAGGGTTTACATAATGGAAAAATCCTTCCCTTGTTTGACAAAATTACAAATTTCTAAACAACCAAATTTCAAACTGAAGGGTGCAGAAACATTACGATGTAAAAGAGTCAAAAACCTCACAATAGGCAGCAAAAACAGGTTCACAAGCATTGCAGCTACATTCACAGGGTAGAAATCAACCTAATTTACAGCAACACCGCTTCAGGCGAAAAAAAGTCCGATCATTTCATTCAGTGCACACGAAATCTACACGGTTACAGCAAGAAACAACTCAATTAGCCAACTAAGTACAACTACAAGGAAAGTGCTATGGAATGGAAAAGAACTTCTGGGGAGGAAAAATATCAAGTAAAGCACCTAAGGGTTAATGTCTATGGTACAGACAAACCTATCTCGGGGCAATTCATTTTAAGGTAAACAACTAAAAGGGCTTCTATTCGGTGATGAAACCTTTGTACACAGACCAACTACCACAATAAGTGAATTTGCATTACTCATCTGCACTACAAGGGTCAAATGAGCTCTAAGCTCGTGTTAAATGAGCTAAGCATCATCGTCACCGTCCTCATCTTTCTCAGCATCATCTCCGCTTTCGGCTTCCTCTCCTTCATCTTCATCATCAGACATGTTATTTATGACATCCGTAATAATTGCCTTCACCTCCGCTTTTCTGTGCATGAGATCCACATCAAAGTGGGTGCCTATTACAACCATTTCCAACAATTAAAAGTTAGCACCACAACAAGGACTATTTATCAAATTTACTGTAAGGAGACGTGACCATTACCAAGTTGCCTCAGAATATCAGATAAAGTAGCCTGCATTATGAGAAGCGCAAAATTGGTGTGAGTGACATAATCAGTGTTAAGCTGACCATTTCATCAGTAAAGGCCAGAAATAAGGTGCCACTTACAGTATTAAAGTCCACTTTCTTCAGAATATCAACCACTACAGCATGCAGCTCTTCTTTGGTGGGTTCTGGCTTAGCCTTCTTGCTAGCTTTTCCTTTTCCTACCCAAATAGGGACTCAGGACAATTGTTCCAGAAATATGCAAAATAAGGGCATAAATTCGTGCAAGGAAAAGCATAACTTATCTAAACGTATTTAACGGTAAGATAAATTCAAAATAAGGGAGGTGAGTCCAAAAAATTAATGGGCTTCAAAAACATAAACCCTTAAAAGAACTTCATGACAAACATTATCTAAATTCGGGCAATAGTGGCGTCAAAGCATGAAGAAATATATTTACCTTGATCCTTTGCCGATACATTTGAAGTAGACATTCTAGACTGTTTCTTATTTGTTCCTTTCTCCTTGGCAGCAGCACTTGGGACCTCCTCACTTTCTTTTTCAACCTGCTTCTTCTTATTTGCAGAGACCTTGGTCTTAGGCATTGACCCAGAAGCTCCATCAGCACTGTCGCCTTTCTTTGACCTCAACACTTTCTTGGGTGATTTTGCAGGGGCTTTGACAGACTTTGCGGGGGTAACCTTTGTGGTAGATTTAGATTTCTCACTAGCCTTGGAACCAGAATCCTTCTTCACATTCTTTTTGGAAGATTTTTTTTCAACTGGCGCCTGCTCCGGTTCCTCTTCATCTTCTTCTTCTTCAGACTTACTCCCCTCCTGATCACTCTCTTCCTTTGGAACCGAGTCATCCTCGTCGTCATCTTCTTGAGATTCACTTTTTACATCTGAAGGCTCAACTTTATCATCAACTTCATCTTCCTCAGTTTTCGAAGTGCTTTTACGCTTCTCGCCAGCTTGAGGGGTTTTCTTCCGCTTCTATATTTTAAAAGACAACAATTAAACAAAATCCACTGAAAAGAATACCGACGCTCAGACAGTGAGGTAGAGCTGCACTACACAAAAATCAGAAGAGATCCCAAAAAACATTAACACTGCTATACTATCCAAGGAAAAGTTCAGCCAACTTTGTTCTGCACATACTGTAAGGGGTTAAAGTGATAGCCCCAGAAATGCTGCAAGTATTTTTGCTCTCTGAGATGCTCAAAAAACCTAGAATTTAAAAATGCAGAAAATTATCTTCCTTCAGTATAGGCCTCACTTAATCATGCGATTACAACAACACAAATGCAATCAACCTTTTGCATACCATACAAAACACACCAACTTATCTCCATAGCCTAAAGCTTTAGCAGGTGCAAGGTGAATATAAAAATTGTCCTTATATTGCAAGGAATAATTTACTTACCATATACAAACATTTGATGGGTAGATGTGCCCCCCCCCCCCCAAAAAAAAAAAAACATTTTTCTTCATTGCAACATCCAGAGAAAGAAGAAAAGCAAGAATCAAGAATAAAACAAACAGTACAACAACTGGAAGAATATGTCACAATTACCACTACTTACAAGGGGGCTGCTATGGCAGCAGAAAGGGGTGAGTAGAATGACAGAGAAATGAGGCATCAATTCGAGTTAGATGGAACAGGGAGTCCATCCTTTCGAGAACAAAAGCTAGCAGGAGAATTCCTTCGAAAACAGTTTTACAGCTGTCATAGATTGAGTGATCCAAAGTCGGCTGAGATGCTTATTCCAAAGTCCATTAAAAATATGAAATCAAGATGGAAAAGTCTAGATGCACTAAATAAGTTACAAACAAATGTGCATGTGGCAGTTTTTTAGTGGGTAGGCCTGCCCATGTATTGCATCATGCAATAATGTGATGTTGCCATGTGTACATTTAGTGGATAGGCCTACCCATGTATTGCCTCATGAATGAATGAGATGTTGCCATGTGTACATTTAGTGTACTAGTTTGTAAACTATTTATATTTAGTCCCTGTAGCATTGCTCAGTTGAGATTCGTATGACAAGAATCAAGAATTATCGCAGCTATGTTCAGCAAAGTTTCTCTACTTCCTCCTACATTGTTCCCTCTCACCTTTCAAACACTCACTTACGCCAACATCTACCTCTGCACTCTCTGACCAGTGACCACCAGGGAACGATTTCCAGCCACCCTTGACGCTATTTGTACTCAACCCAGTCCGTATTTAGTTTTGATGTATTCTGAACACTTGGTCTCTCTTGATTTCTTCAAACAACGGTAGCATCAGTTTCTATCTCAACCCAGTCCACAGTTGCATTTTTTGAACGCTGAGTCTCTCTCAGTTTCTTCAAACCACATCGACAGCATCAAATTTCTAGACAAAGATTTGTTATTCTACATTTCAAAGGTGCTCTCTCTCTCTCTCTCCCTCCCTCCCGAAACCTTAAGTAGTACAGATCGCATCTCTCTGTTTCTCCCCAGATTGCATCTCTCATTTTTGCTAGCAGCAAGTCATTTGCCTCTTTTTTTTCTCTTCAATTGGCTGAATTCTTCACCAAGACGCACTTTTCTTCATGGCAAACTCATGATGCCCTCCGGCCTCGCATTATGAGTTTGAGGGGGACTGTGAAGTATAATTTTAGAGTTTCAATTTATCATTATTTATCTTTTATGTTCAGGGTAGTTTAGTTTTTTTGTATTATTTGGGTTTCACTAAGGTTATTAGGGTTAGCCTATATAACTATTTCGTTAGTCTTGTAATCATTAAAGCTTTTCCAATACAATAATATTGTACTTTAGTTTTCGCTCTCTTCTCTGCAAAGTCGCAGTACTTTAGTGGTGCACCACACCATTAGTTCCCAGACTTGAAAAAGAGATTATGTTTTAAGGTACCAAGTTAAAGCTATATCCAGATCAAAACATACACCGAACCAACTCTTCCTTGGGCAATAAAACATCTTTGGCACATGAGGTGACATCAACCAACGCATCCACCTATCTAGGTCAACAAGCAATCCAAGATATGCATAAAAAAGTTGAGGAGCAGAATCAATGCATAAACCCAAGGCATGCACGATTTAAGCTGTAACGTAATACCATATTAAGAGCAGCAAAATCTATGTCCTATGTTGGACCTTGACCCTCGAATTAGTTATTATTCAAGTGTTAAGAAGGGAAGAACCAATGCGCCATTGGAGCACATCTCCTAACTAGATATGAATCTAAACAAGTCTCAAAATGTCAAGCAAACTATAGACCCCTGCATCACTGAAACATAATTGGTATTGTCAAAACAATTTTAGTATGCCATTCTACCATATGCCCTGTCAGAGTTGTACAAAACTTGATGCAAATGCAAATGTAATATCCACGGAATCTTTTATCTGCATTCCTACGGCCAGTTCAGATAATTTGGGTTACAAAACTGACGAAAACAAACCTTTGCTGAAACTTCTTCAGATGCCTCTCCAGAACTTACTGTAGCCTTCCTCTTTCGTTTTTTGAA
This sequence comes from Vaccinium macrocarpon, assembly GCA_022606695.1. Classification (NCBI taxonomy): domain Eukaryota; kingdom Viridiplantae; phylum Streptophyta; class Magnoliopsida; order Ericales; family Ericaceae; genus Vaccinium; species Vaccinium macrocarpon. Next base: position 28,954,096 of record CM040174.1, on the reverse strand, counting down.
TTTCTGGAGTTGAAATATAACAAGTTAAGTAATATCCATCGCCTATGCAAACAGAATACACGATTTATGCGTTTGATTATTTAAAAGCGTAATATATTGCCTATTCCCTAACACTACGCTATCAAATTGAAAGCAACACAATAAATTGCTTCTACCTGTTCCTTGTCAGAAAGCAAAGTATCTGTTGTAGGATGTGGAGATTCCAAAAACTCCAACAGTTTAGCTGAAAGTTCTTCCTGTAAGTCCAGTTCAGAGATAAAAATAAGTAACAGGTTAAATATCCTGCATAAAGAATGGAACTGATCATTCATGAACACATACCTTCCTCACAACTGCCTTGTTAACTTGAATATCAAAGACATGACAGAAATCCACCAATTTTTCCTTGACACATTTGTCAAGCTTCTCCTTAATTTTTGCCCTTTGTTTTTCCTAGTGAACACATGGAGAAAAGAGAGAAGATACTGACGGTTAAGGACTAACAAACATAGACAGAATCCAATTTTTATTGTCTCTGTCAAAGAGAGTCAGATGAGAGGATGGGTTAAGAGATTGAAAAGGCAAACGGCAATAGATGGATAAAAAACTGAATAATTACTAAACAAAATAACATCAAAAAGGTTAGATAAAATACCTCATTTTCAACCCACACATAACCAGAAAACTGCCCTATGTTTTTCTTCAAACTGTGTGACTGCCAGGAAAAAAATGCATACATTCAACATCTTTCAAGATAGCCAGGGGCTACGAACGCATTCAAGATATTATGTGAAACAAAAGATCAACAAAAATTGCAGAAACTCTGAAGAGAGAACATTGGCAAATGATTCAAATCAACCAAGTGAAAGCAGAAGGCTGGAAGTATGAAAAGCACCAAGATAAAAGGTCACCTTCGATTTCTTTCCATAAAGAATAGTGTGAAGTATCTGCAGGTTGTCATCAGGTTTTCTCTTTGAAAGTTTGAAAGCAACTAAAGAAAGATTACGAGATCAGATACTGTTTAGGATAGAAGCAGAGATAAATAAAGTTGAACCAAAAAGCAAATAAAACAATATAAAAACTATTCATTAAATAAGTTAAATTCCAATCAAATTATACAACCTTTCACAGAAATCTTGCGTACTAAAGCTTGAAAGAATTCCTTCGGCAAGCACATCAAAAAATTAAACTTACATACTAAATAATTGCCTCAACTCTTCCTTGGTCACTTATAACTCAGCGAACATATCAAGTTGAAGTATTCTTCCTTGGTGATGATTAACGATACACATACTTATGCTCACAAAATCATACTCTCAAACTCTTAACTTTTTTGACAGAAGTCCCACACAACATATCAGCACTAAAACTGGACCTGGACCCTGAGTTTCGCACATTGGATATGGATGGAAGAGGCCCATCAAGTCTGGAACAATCAACTTGTGGCATAATAATGCATACTTTATTAACCCTATCGTCCAATATAACATAGTCCAATTCATCAAAACTAGAACCATAGATGTAAGGTTCAGCATCTTCTGCACGTCAAATAACTAAAATAACATTCCAGGTCCATTTAACTCAACAGATGTCAACATGTATCAATGACAATTGTGTGAGTTATAAAATTAATACAATTAAATATTGGAACCAATACAATTTCAAAAATGAGGGTGCCACAATTTGATGCACATATTCATTAGATTCTGTAGCATCTTTGAATTCCGAGGCCAAAGCCCCCATGAATTGACCATAATACTAGTATCTTAGAAACAAACACTGAATTAGCAAATCATAAACAATAAATATCGGTGCACTTAAGAGAACTTGGCTAGTTGCACCCTGTCTTATCCCAGCACATTAATGATGCAGAGAGCTGTTATATCAGTACGACAGTATCTCTATCGGCAGACAGAATAATATTAGTGGGAATGGCTGTTGCAAAACTAGAATGTGAAGCTCTTTGTACCAAAATAGAGGCAAACAGAGATACACAACCGACACTGTTGCAACTTCTTACATTTCCCAACGTTATCTAAGAAGGGAACTGAGATGATAGGACCCGGCCAGATAGTTCATCTAATGCAATTACAGTCAGTGCACTCTTAGATCGTCAAAACAAATTTAGTACTATCTAAACTTCCAATCCTCATATGCAATTCTATATGCAAATTATCGAACCACAAACATAACTTGTTTAACGCTTCCGCTTGTAAATTGAAACAAATAGCTCCTTCAAAAATGAAATTAAAGTGAAACTTGAGAAAATTGATGAAACAGAACACCATGTATATAACATGTAACAAAAGATCAAGAAAAAAAAAAAACGTAATAAAGGATAAATGGATCATATACTATACATCTAACATCCACTGCATCTTGAATTATTCTTTAAGATCATGCTTAGCATGTGATACCCTGTCTCACCTAGAAAGTCTGCATGGGTGGTTGCGAATATAAGCAACCATGTAATCTACTACTAGTAACTTCAGCTCAATCATTTTTGGTCATGTTTTTGGCTCCATTAACTTACTACAATGCAATTACAGACTTTGTGCAATGCTGGATTGCCTTAACAAAATTAGTAATTGTAAAATTCTAATCCACCCATACAACTATATGCAATTTAAGAAACCACTAACATAATTCATTTAACATTTTCGTTTGTAACTTGAAACAATAGAAAAATGGCATTAAAGTGAAAGCTTGAGAAGATTGATGAGACAAAACAACAGCTCGCGTCTACATTTAACCAAACATACCACAGAAGATCAAGAAACAGAAAAACTAGTAGAGGATAAATGGGTTATGTGTAAGTATCCAACTCAAAACCAGTGGCAATGAGCGGAGGAGATTATAATTAGACAATGTGAGACAAGCTCTAACAGATTACATACTAGCATGTCAACAATCCATTGCATCTAAAATTTGTCATTAAGTCCACACTTAGCAATTCTACTAAACATCTTTTCAAATCCAGCACTGCTAATTTTCTCTTTGTAGTGAACAAACATACCATTTGGAATATCCTTAAGCTGTGTGCCTCGACCCTGCACAACGACAAAACCTGATGTGAGACAACATTGCAACTGCATAACAAACACAAAATCACAACACCAAGTATTTCAAAGTCAATACCTTTCCAATTGTGAATCCTTTGATTACACTTCTCCCCGGTGAAGGCTCCGAGTACCGCTCCACGGTCTTCCTCTCCCTCGTCGGCCTCTCGCTAGCCGGCGTAACTGCCTCTTCCGAGCTCGGCTCGCTCTTCTTCTTCTTCTCGTCTTTCGCAGCTCCTTTCTTATTCGCCGCACTCCCCTTCCGGCTTCTCTTCCCCTTCCCCTTCTTGCTCTCCTCATCTACTTCCTCCTTAGTCTCCTCCATTTCCGTATCGCCTTCCTTCTTCTCTTTTTCTTTCACGTCATCTTTGGTTCCGACGACGCCTTCTTGTATCTTCTCGACTAGGGTTTCGGACGCCATCGAAATGGAGCTGGAACAACGGACGCTGTAGATACTGCAGGTGAATGAGTGCGTGAAGAGCGAGAGGAAAAAGGGGGTGGGAGTAAAAACCCTAAGTGGAGATCTATCAAAATTGGGGGGGAAATTTGGTCAAAGGGCGGGATGGAGATTCGGATGGGGGGTTCAAAATTTCATGCCGAAATTACAAGCGGGACTTCGGGGGGGGCTCTGGAATGGATCTCCCGGCAAAACCTAAATCGCGTTCCACGGAAATTTTGGTTGAATTATTGGTTGGGGTCTCTCCCTCGGTGCAAGTGGTACTCAACTGCCTACACAAACAAATGCGTTACAATATTTGGCTTGGACTCTAGCTAACAAATTACTCCTACTACTAGTCTCGTGGTGTAGTGTTATTGTGGTCCAAATATAAAAAAAAATCGGTGGAGGGTTTTATTTTTTTGTGTAAATTTAAAAGGGAAAAAAGTAAAATTGGATATGGAATTTATGGGGAGATTTTTTGCAATGTAAAATTTCCCTAATTCAAAGTTTGGCATTTTTTTGGGTGAATAGGTCGAAAAATATTATTAACCAAAACCACCGAGGCAAAATTGGTAAACAAAAGCAACCAAAACAAAATCGCCTACCCTCAAAATCGCCGGCCAAAACCCACCTACAAAACAAACAACAAAGAAATAAATAAAAAATGCAGAAAAAAAAGAACGTCAAAACTGTCACCCGTCGCCACCACCGTTGTCAGCAGACCAGATCTAGAAACCCCAGATCCGGCTCCCCCAATCCAAAAATCTAGAGCGATTACCTATACCAGGACGGAGAGGACCCTCCGCCACGAGAAGTCTCCAAACGCCAAGGAACTACACCCATAAAGCAAATTGGGAAGCCCAAGAGAAAATCAGGGAGACAGAGGAGGGGGGATGGAACGGCCGCCGTGGCTAAAAACCAGGGGAGGCCCGTCAGCCACTCTCTCTCTCTAAAACTCTCCTCTCACTCCACTCTGATGACCGAATTGTGACTACATGCGTTGGTTAAATTTTGGCATTTGATCCCTAAAATTTATTGCAATAAATGATTCTCATTCAAAAAGGCTAAACCGCATTGATTAGCGACTTCGCCTAAAATACAATGATAAGAATCTTGCTTAACAATCTAGTGACAAATGGATAAACAAAATGCCAAAATAAAAGAGCTATCTTTATGGTGTAGATGTGAGTCTGTTGCTATATGTGTAACAAACCAAATCAATGTTGGGTTTAGCACAAGTCAAAGAAGAAAGATAGTAAACTCCTTACGAATTGTCTAGATTAAAATCAAATGAAATTCAAACCACATTCTCTTTCGCTACCTACTTTCCTTCTCCCTCTCTGAAATTTGAAGAACAAAAAAAAAGGACAAAAAGGTGACATGGGCTTGCACTATCCTATTACAAAATGCATTATGCATATATTTCTCAAACACTCTGTAAACTTAAAATCAAATTGGCCTTGTTCAGTTAGTAGGTTTAGTTTAGTTTTGATGATGTAAGCAGGTGTAATAAGTGGAGAGAGATAGAGAGAAATGATGATATAAGCAAGACTAAAACAGGGTCAAAACTGGCCCAAAAATCCCAACCGAACACGGCCATTATAATCTAAAAAGCAAAAAATGTGAAAAGCAAAATGCAAAAAGTTAAAAAAGTGAGCCTCATAAACACCTACTTAATTAACTCTTTCGACGGAGTGAAAGAACTACTCCAATTTGTCTCGCCTTAGTTTTTGTTTGTTTCGCGCATTAAAATAGGCATGATTGATAGTTCTAAACTCTTTATACTAAGACTAATTTGGTTATGAATCCTACAAATTCCCTGTTTGATCCGTGTCAAATTAATATAGGGATATCCCCTGATTAGACCTATCACGCGTTTTACTGTGTCATTAAATTGTGAGATTAATCTAAGAACTATTTTGTTTTCCCTCCCCTCTCCCTCATAAAGGCAACCATGCATAAAAAAACAGTTCATTTCAAATAAGTTTTTGAAATCATATATCAATTGAGCCATTTTGTTCATTGTTTGATTTTTCATTCCCAATTATTGTCCAACAAAAAAAAAAGTTTCTTGCATCAAAATCAGCTTAAAACGTGGTTGACTACACCCAAAATTTACCTTGCTAGCAACGACAAATCAATTTTTAGTACCTGAAATTCATATTTCTAGCAAAAAGACAGTTCCAATATTTAATATGCAACAACTATAGCAGATTTCAACCTCTAAACATTATTTCCAGAAGTTAAAACTTCATTTTAACCATAGCCCAACAAAAGTACACCACAATTCATGTCTATCCAACAAAAATGGCATTGGAACCCAGAAAAGTTGAAATTCAACATAGTTTTAAGGTTTTTTTTTTCTTTCAACTAGCCTAGAAAGCTAAGGACACAAAGTCTACCCGAGAATCATTTTGTCCATCCGAAGTATGGCTAAAAAAACAATCCACCGTTTTGTGCATCTTTAGTAATCACCAAACCAGCTCTGACCCTATGCAAAGCAGTGATTGGAAGCTTCTAAAGTGCTTCATTAACTGCAGTTCTTTTGGCTGATAGGTCATGTGCATAACCCCAAGCATCCCCAACTTAGAACTAGACACCTCCAAAGAAGACACTAGCTTTTCAGAGAAATCAAACAATCCAGCCATGATGGTCTCAAAAACCTTAGCCTTTTTCTTTGAAGGCTCTTGAGGGGAATTGTCATTTTTACTCGCCATTAAGATAAGAAATCCAATAATTCTTCATATTTAGCAATCCTATTTTGAATCGTGCACCCAAATGAGTGGATAGACAGATTCTGCCTCACAACATGCAATCTATGGGGGCCGAATATATCATAATGGGCCGGAGGTCGTATGAGGCTGTATTCTTGTAAATACACGGGTCATCAGGTCCATGTAGGGCGAATGAATATAATACCGACGGATGGCACATGTCCTGTAAGGGCTGAAGGGTTCAATAGGGCCTCTCTGGATCAAAGAGTAAAGTAACCCGGGCCAAGGAGCATCCAGGCGGGTGGTGCAGCCTGGCCCATGAGCTAGCCCGAAGGGGTGAGAGAGCGGTTACAAAGAGCACGTGTTGTGGGCCACCTGTCATTGGGAAGGGGGCTTCTAGAAGACTCTAGATGACTATGTGGCACCCCGTTATAGGGCATGCCACGCAACTGGAGACGTCATAAATGGCGTCACAAGACTTGGAGGGCAACTACATATAGACCTATAAATACCGAGGGATAAACCCTAGAGGCACACGCACAATCTCAGTTCTACTACTCTATTTTACTCTCTTTCTCTCAACTAACTTGATCGTCGGAGTGTTCTTGGGTAAGAGGCCCAAGTGACACTAATATGTGCTCTTTGGTGCAGGATCATTTGGTAGAAGGGAAGAGTGTGTCATCAGAAGTAGGTACTCCTCGCATAATCTTCCCATCACACAATCATTTATCTTTCCTTCCTTCTACAGTATTTCTTAGGCTCAAATTTTATCAACACAATCATACTGTTAGTTATATTTTGCTTCTTGTTTTTCCCCAAAAACATAGTCTCACAAATTGCTTCATGAGGGAAATAAAAACAAACAGATATTTGCATATTTAATCACCATGTCCATAAACAATTACAAAAATAACAAAACAAATATGCAGACATAACCCTATAAGTGTAAACAGGAATATATGGGCAGGGCCGGCCCAGTGGTAAGCCCATCAAGCCCTCGGGTTGGGCAACCCTAGGCTGGGGCAATCCGAAAAAAAAAGAAAAAAAAAGTAAGTCATATACTATAAATAATAAAAAAAATCCCAAAGTTTAACAAAAGTGTATACCTGAACTGATGGTTTCCCGATGACCTAAAGTCTCGGTTTGATACCCCAGGGCCGCCCCTACCCATTTCTTTTCGGGCCCTGTTTTTGTCTTTTATTGTATTTTATTATATCAGCAGCCTCTTTAATTTAAGTTTGTTTGTGTAAATGTGTGTGTATTTTGATTGTGGTTTTAAACTTTTTTTTTCTTTCTCTCAATCCACAAAATTACAAAAATCATATTACTCAATTACTGTCAAAAAATTTGCATTTAACAAACAGAACAATATACACATCTAAATATACAAAACTTTCATAAATGTATCCGATCACACAAATTGGTGGCGTTATTTGTGTGTGCCCCAAAGATTTAGGTATGTCTATTTTGAGTGTGGTTCTAAGCTTTTTGTGTTTCCTCCCAATCCACAATGTAACCCATATCACATTACTCAATTACTTTGTTTTTGCATTTAAAAAACACAACAATAATGTACAAGTGATAGATTCCTATATTTAATTTAAAATTTTATCCTAATGGTGGAAAATTAAAAACAAATCAAGCGAGCTTAAACGATAATTTTGGTTTTTTTTCACACAAATCATGTTTAAAATATGACGAATACTTGTACTATGTATTTTTTTATTTTTTAACACGTAATATTAAGTGGACAACTAAGCTAAGTGTTAGACTTGGACTTGGGCAACCCAAACATCAGGGCCGGCCCTGTATATGGGTATCAGAAAAACAGATTCATTTTCTGTATTTGTAATCGAATACGAAAGTGAAGTACATAGGCTAAACTACAACACACATGGATTTGGTTCTTTCACAGGCTTTTAACTTTGTGGCACAGATCTATTAAAGGGGAGAACACAAAAGAAGGAATATACAAAAGGGGAGAACCCATACGGCTTTGTAATTTATTTCTTTTTCGGTAAGATTTGTAATTGGTTTGATTAAAAGAAGTATACGAAATAGGAGCACACGTACCTATGAAGAAATCGAGCTATGGGGAAAAAAAAAACCAAAGGTTAGAGTTAAATTACAAACTATGAAAATGAAATATGGGATTGAAAAACTCAGAAATCAAAACAAAAAAGTAGTAGAAAATTGTTTATTTGAAGTCACCTGACTCAATTTTGGAAGAGAATCGCAAAGTGTCTTCTGAGATTGTAACGCCCCCAAGATTTGGGCACGTTAATAATGTTATTACAATCATCATTAAGTCAAATCTCTAACTTAAATTTAAATTACACTATCCAAAATAATAATATAAATAGTAACTGGGGTAGTCCTAAGGCGACGCCTATCCCTACACCGAGTCATTCCCCACGCCGGCAGCAAGCCCCGCTCCAACGGACTGGTCTCCACGATAGTGTTCCTATTCATCTAGATAATCTATCATAATACGTCCGAGTCACACAGGCAACATCATGGTATTATGTCAGGGTCACACGAATGCAGCACCACGAGCAAAGCTCAGAAGTTCACTACACTAAACTTCTAAGTAGCAATTCTAGAACAATATGTTACGAAACAATGTATACAACTTATGTATGGTAAACCATGCAATATCTCATGCCATCAATGCGGATCAGAGTAAACATGCGCAGAAATCAATATCTCGTCTCAGTAGCTCAAGGTTAACCACGTGTCATCTCTCCCATCAATCTCAATTGTTTTTCTCGTTTCGTCTCGTTCATTGTTAATTTCTCAAAAATTCGTTTTTTCTCAAATCAGTGCCTCTTTCAGCATTCTTCTTCAAATTTTATATATCTCACATCACTCGAAAGTTATTGGTCCGTTTACACCTCCTTTCAACTGATGATACCAACCTTTCCGCTCGATGTCCCGGCCGTCGTGCATTACCGATCTTAACAGCCTGTTTGCACAGCCCGTCCACCCTGCGACTCACATGACACAGTCCCCGCTGTCTCATATCATTGAACTTAACTAGTCTGTTTATGAGGTCCATTCACCGTGTGTTGTGCACGCTTAGCCCAAACATCCAAGTGCTCTCCGCGAACTGGAAGTGGTGCTCTTGCTGCACTACTGCATCACGACCATTCCTCCAAGTTCTCTCCGCGAACTTGAGGTGGTAACAATTCATCTCATCACGTATCATTTCATTTCATTTTATTTCCCAAAAATCTCATTTCTCATTTCAAAAATCCATTTTCATTCTCATCTCTAATTTCCCGCAAAAACGTTATTGAAATTTTCAAGTTCGGTATCGTAATCGTATCACGTATGCTCTCAACGCCACATACAAAATCATGCTCATGCAATATTTCATAATTCCTTTCACATTTCATATCTTTCACTTAGTCATTTTTTCTCATAAAATCATACAACTAATTCCACCCTTTCTCTAAAATATAATATTTTCTCACATAAAATCACACTTTTATTTTACCAACTTTCTTTCAAAACAATATTTCAAATCTCTCAATTTCTTTTCTTGTCAACCTCATTTTCCATCTTTTCTTTTTATCCTCTCCAAGGAAATAAAGTTAGTCAAACATCCATTAATCACATATTTCTTTTCTAAAAATCCCTTGTCAAAAGTTAACTCCATTAATTTTGAGCTTTCAAAATATTCCATTCCTTCCAAAATTTTATTCTTTAATTTCTAGGAAACTTTTCCTCCAGTAATCTCATTTCAAATCATTTCCTTCTTCAATTAAAAATTTTCTTTCTAGAAATCTCACCAACTCTCTCTACTTATTACTTTACTCTTATCAATTCCATAATTTTGTTCACAATAATCTAGTAGAAACATTTCCAGCAAACTTTTATAAAACTTTTCTTTCTTCACATATATTCATTTAAGTTATCATACTTTCTTACAAAACTCTTCATAGTCTATTTATTCTTTCTTTCTAACAATTTTTCACACACACTTTATTTAGGAAAATCATTTCAACAATAACCATTTATTGAATGAATAATGAATATTTAATCTTTCCATGAAAGGTTAACATAACATGTTAGCAACTTGTCTAGAAAATATTATACAACCTCTAATCAACTTCTAATCACTTCTAATAAACTTCAAACCACTTTAATCTTACTAATTTCTTTTTTTTTTATGAAGAACTATTCTAATTAGTATCTTATTAACATTCTTATTTATTTTTCAACATGAAATCCTCTTTCTTAAACTTCAAGTAACATGCTTAATCACTTATTGTGTATATAAATTACTCAATCAAACTTTAAAATCATGGTTGGGAAAACTAATTAGAACATTATAATTATCCTAGAAATAACTCAATAGAAGGTTAGTTTAGTAAACTACCTTGGTTTCCGGGTGTAAACCGGAAGCCGAAAAGCTAATCCTTGGTTGAGAGACTCCTAACTTGCTCACTAATTAGCTTAACAAGAAGCTAATTAAAACTCAAAGAGGTTGGCTAGAAGTAGTAGTGGTAGGTGGTTTGTTGGGAGATAGAAAGGCAATACAAAAGAAGAAAATGCAAAGGTGGCACAATAGGTGAGCTATTTATAGGCAAAATGGACCTCCCTCTCCCCTCTCTCACTCACGGCACACACACACACACCGAAAATTTTGAGGTGTGGGGGAAGAAAATTATGCTTGCCATGCACATGGCAAGTACCCTAGGAGATTCTCTAGGTTTAGGGCTAGGTCTAGGTTTAGGTGGTTTCTTGCAAGTAAATGGAGAATTTTGGGTGAGTACAATGATGTGAGGGTGGGAAAGTATAGTGGGGGAATATATGCTCTTAGTTGTGTAGGTTTTGTGTGGTAACCATAGTTATTGGGTGTTTGTAGTGTTAGATATACACAAAATGCTTGCATAGTGAGGTTATGTATAGGCTACTAACAAAATAAAAAGGCTTATTCTAACTAGTTGGGTATGAAATGTAGGCTAGGTGGGAATCTTCCTAATCCCCTAACTTGCTTGTGCAAGTAACCAATCAAGGAATCTTGCATATGAAAGTGAACTTATGTACACTTACACACTCCATCTCTCTCTCCTCTCTCTCTCTCTCTCTCTCTCTATCGGCCTCTCTCTCTCTCTCTCTAACTCTCCTTCTAACTTAGTTAGTATAGGATCCTAAGGTTGAGAGATAAAGGGACTAGATGGTATCAAGGTGTTCGGTTAGGGTAGGAACGGCGGTTGGATAGGTTTCGGGTATTAACTCGGTCCCTAGGTGTGGCGGTAGTGTATCGGATGTGTTACTCGGCCTTGCACACGCATAGACATGGCTAGGTTATAATTTATTCAAATCAAAAGAATTAATTAATACTTAATATTTAATAGGAAAATATTTCAATTAATCCCAATTTAGGTTAATTAATTGGATTAATAAACGAAATTTTTTATTTACGAAAATTAGGGTCATTACAGAGATCGTCTTAAGAGCTTTGGTGTAGAGTAGAGAGAGGAAGCGGCCAAAAAAAGAGTAACACGAAGAAGAAATGATCGAAGGAGTAGGGCTTCTTTATTTCAATAACATTTTTTAAATCACTTCAAACTTGCCTTCCGTATTTTTGTAGTCTCGAATGAACAGTTCCATGCCCCCTTTGGAATATAACAACCTCACATAAGAATAAGAAATAATATAGCCCCATTATTATTAATCCTAGATACAAAACGAAACCAAGCAAAGATAAATGGTGATTAATCACCGTTAGTCTAATCCCAGAGGCCAAGTTCTTGAATTAAAGAGGCCTTAGGCCCTATAGTCCCTCTTCCCCTCATCCATCTTCTACGTTATACTCCACCATTTGGCAACAAAAAACTCCCCCTGCTTCGCTCATCTCCCTTCTCCAATAGTCAGGGGCAACCCTGACTAAATCAGTTCGGTGTTGGTTGAGTTACTCTGGTACCCTCGATCTCCTTTTTACTTGTTTATGGAGCCCTAAATCTAACAACGAAGAGAGAGAAAAGGGGTGCGGCGATTGCGGTGACAGTGGGTTGAATCGATTATCACTCACACTCTGACGACTTCGCTACCTTTTCTGGTGAAGCTACCCCTCGTTTTCACACAGGTATGGCTTCGATTTCTAAATCCATGTATCTTCTTGCTCCAATTTCTGAATATGTGTATCTCTATTCTCTGTTTGTCTTAACACTTACTTAAAGCCTAATTTTTTTGGCCTATTTTTACATGTCGAATTTCGTACATCTGAGATCCAACATTTTATAACTCTGTAAATATTTTTTTGGCCCTAGTTTTGGTATATTTGTTGCCCTATTTTTTTCCTATTTTTGCCGTATCTGAGATCAATTCCATCATTGTTCCTTCACTGATTTGAGAAGGCCAACTATGCACCCATAAAAAAATAAGTTAATAAGAACTGAAAACTTGGCTTAAAGGATTGACAGATTAATGTTTTTAAATCTGCAAAAGTGGCTTCAATCCTGTGAAATGTTTTTGTTGCTTCAAATGTGAAAAGGATAAATGATAGTTGGAATGATCTTGTATGATTCAAGATTCTAAATTTCAAGGATTATGTGGCTACTAAATTTGTAGTGACATTTGCTGTAAATTGCGATTTGCGAAAGATTAACAGAACATATGTTCCTTCATTGTTTCTTAAAAGGAAATTAGTACTGTTTTATAAGGATGAGTTTTGGTTAAAAAATCCCACAACGATTTAGTTGAGAAAGGAAAATCTGAGAAATGTGGGAGACTAGATGTAGTTTTTGCTTCGGCCCGTAGTTTATATGCATATAAGTCGACGACCTGCCTTTTGGTAAAATTAAGCTACCGGGGTTTGTTACTTGTTTTGGAATAGTAGATGGATAGCGCTTGTTGAGAAAAAACATAGGTGAAACTTGTAACTGCTGTGGAACCCAATTGGGTCTTATGTGGTAATGTGTGATGTTCCCAAATAACTAATGAATGAAATTAAATTTAGGATAGCAAGATTAAATAATTCACAGTTGACAAGAGGCAACAGGAAGAAGCATTTGTGGCATTACAGACTTTTATTACTGTTGCACTTGGTGTGTTTCATCTTTACTTCTTCGTGACAAGTTTTTATAAGGAGGTTCGTCTGCACTTGTCTCCGAATCCTGACTTTTACCAGAGTCAAATAATAAGAATCAACATGCTGACAAGGGGTAATGAGGCTAATTGTCACGATCAGTTGAGAGTCAATAGGCATACATTCTCGAGGTTGTGCTACTTAGTCCGAGGTGTTGGATTGGGAGACTCACGAACGTATGTCTGGAGGAGAGAGTAGCCATATTCTTGTGGATTCTCTCGCACCATACGAATCAGAGGCACACAAAGTTTGACTTTTACAGATCAACTGAGACTATTAGCAAGCATTTTCATGCCGTACTTCAAGCTATGTTGTGACTGCACCCCATGCTTGTAGTTAAGCCTGATGTTGTACCTCCAAACGACAATGACAATAGGTGGAGTTGGTTCTCAGGTATAATTGCATGGTTTTTAATGCCAATTCTCCCATTTTGTTTTGTTTAACAAACCCACATTATCTAAATATCAATATTCTATTCAAATCTTTGTAGAATTGCGTAGGGGCATTGGACAAAATGTACATGCCAGTTGAGCCCCCGGTTGCCCTCAAGCCTGGCTATAGGAATAGGAAGGGTGAGATTGTTACAAACGTTTGAGGTGTTTGTACTAGGGATTTAAAATTTGTCTACGTTTTGTCCGTATGGGAAGGGTCGGCAACTGACTCTAGAATCCTTTGAGACACCATTCAAAGACCACATGGGTTGAGAGTTCTCCATGGTACGTTCTAAATTGATGCCAATTTCCTTTTTTAGATTACTTACACTAAACTTTCCATGGCTGATATGCGTAGTCAATATCATTCCATGACATTACTACCTTGTGGACGCATGTTGCCCAAATAGGGAGGGGTTTCTAGCACCATACCGTGACCAACGGTATCACATTAATAGATGGAGGCAAGGTCACATTCCTACTAGCAAAGAGGAATACTTCAACATGAAGCACTCTGGCGCTAAGAATTGTGTTGAGAGAGTATTTGGTGTATTGAAGATGCAGTGGGCAATATTGAAGTGTGCCTCGTACTACCCCATATGTACTCAATGTTGCATCATCACAACGTGTTGCCTTCTCCGCAATCTCATAAAAAAAAGATGTCTGACGATCCTATTGAGTTAGAGTATGTGATATGGGAGCAACAAAACCTCCACAATATACCTGTAGAAGAACACATTGGCCAGTTGGAGACGTCCAATGAATGGACCCAAGCGAGGGATGCCCTGTCAAACACCATGTACAACCATTGGTTAGCCAATGGTGGTGGAAATGTGGACGAAGTTTAAGCTATTTGTAATTCCCGTTTCAATAATTTGGAACTCTAATATTAGTTTGTATTTTAAGTTTAAACAATTTGGTTCAATGAGTTGACATTTGTGGGTGTATGACATTTAGTAGGAGTTAATTTATTTGGATGTATGACTTTGATAAACCCCGGCTTCTTAGGTTATGTAAAATGTTTTTGTAATGTAACATATCGTGAGACCTTCATATATATGTTCGCACTTTTATATCTGGGGGTAAATATGAAATGTATTTGCAGTAATGGATACACATGAATCTGAAACGGCTACCACAAAAACGGCTACCAATTCTAGCAAGGGTGTCGTTACGTGTGGAAGAAATTCAAGGATGATCACTTGATCTGATGCACGACCAATGAGTACTCTGACAAATGGAGTGCTGACAATGGTTTTAAGCCAGGGTTCTTCACCTTACTTGCCAATGAGTTGAAAAAGTTGATGCTCGACACTGCCGTTAGAGCCACCCCTCACATTTTGTCTAAAGTGAGAAATTGGAAAACAACCTACAATTGCATCATTGACATTGTGTCGAGGAGTGGATTTGGTTGGAACGACATTAACAAATTCATCGTGGTAGATGAGCCTTCGTTGTGGGAGAAGTATGAAAAGGTAACTTCCATTGCTTTAATTTCAAATTAAAGCATAAAATTGCCTATTCTTACTTTAACACCCAAAAAATTGTGTAGGCCAATCCAAAGTGCAAAGGCTATAATGGTAAGCCATTCCCGTACTACGATGAATGGGTAGTCCTCTTCGGGAAAGATAGGGCAACCGGAGAGTTTGCCGAGGATTTTGCACAAATGGCTAATGCAGATCCACCAATTGTAGTGGAGGAAGAGTTACATGTTGATGAGGGACAAATTCCCATGTTCTTCACACAAGATTAAGAGCTCAGGAGTCAACCATTCCCACCTTTGGGCTCCACGCCTTTAGGCTTGACCCCTCGAGCCTCCACTCCTCGCATCTCAACACCTTCGACGTCCTCGCCTCATCCATCAATCCCCCATCAATGCACCCTCGGCCAATGCCGAAGGTAAGAAGGTGGAAAAAAAAAACCTCGGATGGGTATGGAGGATGAGAAATTCCAAGAGGGCATGAATAATAGGATGAATTCAACCGCAACACATATGATGGATATGGCCAAGTCAATGGGGTTCCCGAGAGAAGTTGCAGCTTGCCGTGAAAGGATTTCAGATGAGCTAGCAAAGCTTGACCTTACTAACCTGCAACAGTTTAAGTTAGCTGCCATTATTTGTGAGACTGACGTGAAGGTTGATCAATTATATGGCATGAAAGACGAGAACAAGCAAGGATGGGTGGAGACAATCCTTGATGGGGCAATTTACCCTCGTACTGCATAGGTGGAACAATGTTGTTGTGAACAATGAAATCTTTTCGTGTAATTAGTAAGTACTAATGAACTGCCTTTTTGTATAAATTTGGGAAGTATTGATAGCTTGAAAGGTATAATTTGGCATGGTACCCTATGAAACTAATAAGTAGGTCTTTGCATATTTTGATGTTAGGCAGCATCACGTATGCATATGTGGCTCAAATAATTGTACTAAACTTTGAAGTGGTGTAATATCGTACCACTCTTTTGGAAATATGAAATATTTTATGGGAAATATGTTTTTCCTTTTGCAGGTTGCGTGAATGGTTAGCTAGTATTCTTGGTTGGGCAATGATGATTCAAAATGATTAAAAGATGTTTTTCTATAGATTTTAGGAAGATTTTATGAAAATCTGATAAAATCACTTTTACATTTATGTGTTGAGATTGAAGTTTCATAAAATGTGAAATTTTATGAAACAAAAATCTGTTGAAGAACGAAGCCTTACATGATTTTACATCATTCACCCTCTTTATCCCTCCATTTAATACTCCATCCAAACCATGGACTATTTTATCCACCCCTTTTAATCATTCATCTAAATCATAAGTTATTTAGGTTGTGTTTGGTTAAATAGTTTAGTTTAGTTTTGATGATATCATAAGGTATAATGAGGGGAGAGAGATAGAGAGAAATGAGAGAAGTGATGATGCCATCAAAACTAAAACTAAACTGAGAAATGAACATGGTCTTAATCACTCATTTTTAACTGTCACATCAATGTGAGTTGATCCTTCTTATTTAATCACCATTACTAATTTATCTCCCTGATTATTTAGGTTTAGTTTGCCAAAATATTTTAGCAACTCATTTGCTAAAATCAACCATAATTTTTACATATGAGTTGAGTTGCTAAAATTATGGAAATTTCAAATCTTGAGTATTTTAACTTGGTGCAAAAAAAATAAAAAAACGATAAATAAAACCACTTAATTTTGTGATTTGAAATTTCTATAATTTTAACAAATCAACTTATATGCTAAAATCACTATTAATTTTACCAAATGAATTACTGAAATCTTTTGGTAAACTAAGCATTAATCATTCTCAATCTAACACTTCATCCAAAGAGACCGTTACTGTATTCCACATTTGCACCCGTTTTTTTCCCGAACAAGAAAAGGAGTGCACATGGCGCTCCCCCATTAGTCGTTGACCCTATTTGTACCACCACCCCGTGGAAGTCCCCCTTTTTTCGTACCGCTACTTCTAGAGATAGAGAGAGAAAGAAACAGAACCCTGCCTGAGGTCCAACCGATTCGACTCGACTCGAGCTCAACTCGCTTCGTTCGAAAGATGGAGAGCTCACATCCTCCACTCCCACCAAGTTTAAAACCTCCACTTCCCGCCGTCGACCCCCAACTCGACCTCTACACCATCCCTTCTCAATCCAGTAAGTCTCTCTCTCTCTCTCTCTCTCTCTCTCTCTCTCTCTCTCTCTCTCTCAATTTCTTTCTTTACAACCCTAACCCTAATTTCCAATCTCTTTCTATACAGGCTGGTTCTCCTGGGACGACATCCACGACATCGAGAGGCTCCACCTGCCTTACTTCTTCGACGGGGCCTCCATCACTCGAACACCCAAAATCTACAGGGACTACAGAGACTTCATCATATCCAAATACAGAGAAGACCCTTCGAGGAGACTCACCTTCACCGAGGTGCGCAAATCGCTGGTGGGGGACGTTAGTTTGCTAAGGAAAGTGTTCTTGTTTTTAGAGAATTGGGGTTTGATCAATTTCGGTGCTCCGGCGGAGGCGAAGGACGGGGAGGGTGATTTGGGGGGAAGGGGGAAGGTTAGGGTTGAGGAAGGGGCTCCGAGCGGGGTTCGGGTCGTGGCCGTTCCGAATTCATTGAAGCCGGTTAATGTGCCCACCGGGTCTGGTGGGGTGGGTGATAAGGGTGGGGAAGTGGTGGGTGATGGGTTTAAAGTGTTGCCTCCATTGGCGTCGTATAGAGATGTTTATAGTGAGGAGAAGGTGGGATTGTGCAGAAGTTGCAAAGAAGGGTGTGAGAATGGACATTACGAATGCACAAAGGTAAATGCTTTTCGCGTTCAGTAATTCTCTTCAATATTTGTTTGAATTGGAATTAGGATACTATCCTCGGAAATATGGTTCTGAACTTCTGGCAATTGTTATGAATATACCCCCATCTTGCATATCCATTTAGGCTAAGAAGCACTTGTTTGGGTACAAGTACGGTACTGGTATGATACGGGTATGATGATATGGATAAACCTAAAAAACTATAGGTTATCGGTATGGCTGGGTATGGCTATAACAAATGTATTCTTATAATTTAGAGGAATTATATTACGCATAATAAATGCACTTAAAATAAATGAAATAGCTAAATTACTTGGGCAGTTTAGAATCCAATAGCAAATTATAGTTTAATGCCAACAAATCAAATTTTGATGCCGTTATACTAAAGGACCTATCATACTTTATTCTACAAAATCATGCTAAGCATACAACAACTACAAGGCAGCCGCTTCAACCTACCTTCATCTCTCTGCTTGGTACGACATAATATGTATTTGGAATTTTGGATATTTGTGGGGTATGGCAAAACTCAAAGAGAAGTTTCTGTACGTAGTTCATGTATGTATGGATTTAGAAGTGCAATGTATGTTATTTGAAGTACTCGTGCTCAATGTTCTAAAAATCACTAGGTACTAGTCGGGCGGGCGGGCACCACCTAACACCCAGGTTGATTAATCGGGAATTAATTAGCATCTAGAGATTAGTCGGTTATTCATTTATTTTTAATTTTTAAAAAATATTCTCCCCTCCCCAAGTTTTGAGCAAGTAGAACTATAAGTAGAAGAAAACATTACTTCCTCCTTCCCTTTTTAAATATCCGCCTTCCAATTTTGAACTGTCCCAAAATAAGTGTCCACTTCCAAAAATGGATGGGTAAAAACTTGATAAAATTCCTTTTTTGCCCTTCTTTCATGCAGCACGCTTATTCAAACAAAGTACATTAAATGCTCAAGTCAAACAAAACAACTCAAATTCCTAATTGATTTTGCTTTTATTTCATTTTCAAAAGACAAAATACATTTCACTGAGTCCATTCCGTTAACCAAAAAGTGAATTAGACAAAACAAAAAGTCCTTTTTCTCTGAACTCCTATTTTTCACTTTTTTTCTTTTTTTTTTCTCTTTTTATTTTCCGTTTGCACACCCATTTAAGCAAATGCACAAGAACCAGTACTCCATTTAACTTTCTTCTATTCAATGACTTCAAACTTGAGTTGAAGAGTGCCATCAAAAACTTCTTTGCTGACTGAACCTCCTTGCAAAAACACAAAAATGGGGCAGTCTTGTTTCTTGCAAGAAATGGGATTTTTTTCCAACTATAAGCATAAAAAAAAAAAAGGAATAAAATCCGGTTGGAGTATATGAAAAAAAAATAGCTCACTTTGATGATTTTTAGGCACAAAAAAAAAAAAATACCTTAATGCAACTATTAGGTCAGTGCTGCTGTAGATGATCCAAGGCATTTTGTAGAATGTGAGGTTCACATTGCAGGCTGTGGACAACAGAACCATTCCTTAACAACTGGTTTTTTCCTATGTGTGGCAGCGTGTAATTGTTCCCCCTATTGACCTTCATCACTTCAACCATGCAAGCTTGCAACGCCCAAAATACACGATTGAGATTGTACGATGACGTTTCTTTGAATGACTTTTCCACGGCATGAACAAACTCATCAATATTTTGCGGTGCTTGTTGATGTTGAAGAGATTTTATTGCCCAATAATATCCAAGGTCTAAAACATTCGTATCCGGACTATTAGGCAGTTGAAACGATAGGCGAATATCGAACCTGTCCACTCTTGCAGCTTCAACAAAACTGGCATCACTTGGATTAATGTGTGTTTTGGCATTATCTTGTTGAATGTAGATGGGTTCCGTCGCACTAGAATGTGGCCATTTAAATCGAATAGCTGAGAGAACTTTCTCAATCAAACACGAATGATTGACCTCTTTATTTACTGAAACAGTCTCCTTAGTCTCCATTGCACCAGCTGTTCGATTTTTACTTCTTTGCTTTCCCTGTACCTTGAATGTGAATGGAAAAACTCCTATTGTACTAGAACATTCCCATTATGGCTTTTGCTGCTCATTGACTCCTCACGAGGAAAAGAGATAAAAGCTCTTTACTTCCTCCAATGGTCTTCCCTAGTCGTTTTACAACTTGCTAGGGAATTTTTTTTTTTTTTGAACGGCAAAAAACTTCATTAATCATCGAAAGGAAACAATGACTAAAAGGAACAAGGAGAAATCATCAAATTCAAAGAATCTAATGCCTAATCCGAGACCCAAAACGGGATTAGCAAGGAGCCAACCAAAATGGGCCAAAGCCCACACCTGATTGGCCATAATGCACAGAATGGAAAATTAACAGCTTGAAGAAACCCTAAACGCCCATCAGAAAACTCCAAGCCACACCATCCACCACCGCTGCAAATATGCCCATCAGCAACCTCCGCCACCAATCATCTCCCCTATGGATCATCAACGCCAGCATCACCACCAATATCGCCGCCATCATCTCTGCCATGCCCATTGCTCCATGGCCACCTGTAAAAAGATGAGTCACTGCCATGCCGTCGCCTAAGACCCGGGGAACAAGCCCCTGTTGCTGTCCCAGAAAACGGCTCAACCACCCCTCCACTAAAGACCACACTAAGCCGCCAAACAGCATCCAAACGCCGCCTCTTCTCGCCGCACTCCGAACGCACCGCCACCCCCACTCCTGCCACCATCAGCACCAGATCCTTGCAAAACAATAAAACCCCCAACCCACATTCCACAACACAAGCGCTTCGCCGTTAAGTGTAAAATCGGAGAAGCCCAACAGCCCCACAACCGGTGGCAACGTGTAGAAGAGGGCTGACCCACCACCTCCAACGCCGCTCGCTGTCGACAAAAAGGATCGAAAACACCAGCCAAACGCCGTTAGGCAGAGAACCCGGACAACCCAGCAGTTCGCCGGAGGCCAGTGAACAGCAGAACATGCGAGAGGGAGGAGGGAAAGGGGAAGAGAAAAGAAAAGGAAGAAAGAGAGGGAAAGAGGAGAGAAAAGGAGAGGGAGGAGGATGGGAGAGAGAGAGATCCCTCCCCTCCCGCCACCCCAAAAGAGCCGTGGGGGGGAGGGGAAGGAAGGTATGAGTTTGTGCGGCTGCTAGGGTTGAACTTTTTAGAGAGGGTGATTGGATTGACAAAATTAGTTCAACTAGGGCAAAACCAGGGCAAAATTGGTGCTAGGGCAAAATTAGTTCAACTATACAACCAAGTTCCTAATGTTGACAGTATTTTATGCTAGGGCAAAATTAGTTCAACTATACAACCAAGTTCCTAATGTTGACAGTATTTTATGTTTCCTAATAGCTTTCCATACTCGCCAGGGAAATTTGAAGATTGGGTTGACAAGCTGGCGAAGAATCGATAGCATTCCTTTAGTTCAAGAGTTCAGGAGTGTACTCTTCGTCAAATCCAATATGACGTGTTTTTGTTCAGTACACCCTATCTCCTTATTAGAACCGGGCTGAGAATAAGGAGAGTAAAGTAGCACTCGAGCTCGGATCAAAACCAAACCCCTAAATTTCTCGAGCTGCTGAACTTCTATCATTTAGGATTCAAATGTTAGGGATTCATGCCAAGATACCCCCAACGGGGGCTGTTTGCTTGTTCAAAGCACAGTGAATTTATTTTGAATTGGTATTCCATATATTTTGTCTGCAGCTACAAGAAGTAGATTTTTTATTTTTATTTTTCTCTACTGAGACAAACACACTCACTTGTTTTTCCTTGATATTTTGAATTGGATGGGAGTGTTTGCTCATTCTGAATTATTGTTTCAGTTATATTTTCAGTAACTGAAAACATGCTTTATGCATGCACTTTGTTTCACCAGGAGGGAAGCTTCATCATTTGTATCAAGTGCTTTAAGAATGGAAAGCACGGGGAGAACAAGTCTGCGGGTGATTTCAAATTCATCGACTGCATTCAAAACAGTGGAAATCATGAAGCAGCCTGGACTGAAGCAGAAACTTTACTTCTCTTAGAATCTGTCTTGAAGCACGGAGATGACTGGGATCTTGTTGCTGAAAATGTTAAGACTAAGACTAAAGCGGATTGCATTTCGAAGCTGATACAACTGCCTTTTGGGGACCTTATGTTGGGATCTGCCCACAGAAGTGGTAGGTTGTTGGAGAACGATGGGAGTGTGAGCATTGTCAAACTAGGAGATTTAGCTTCATCTGACTCTCATTCTGAAGAGAATATCAAAAGAGAGGATCAAGGTGAAGATGTTAAAAATGAGAGCAACCAGAATGGAGATGCTGAGAACCAAGTTCCTCCATTAAAGAGAAAGCGCACTACACCACCTTCAGATACATGCAATTCACTGATGCAACAGGTAAGAGTTTTGCCATTCTATTTGTTTTTCAAAATGTTTTAGGATGTTTTATGAGATTTTCAAGTTTAATTTTCTTTGAACTTTTGTTTTCTCTAGATTTATGGAGGATGGTGAAGAATTGTGATGAAAATTTAGAGTAGAACTTCACAGATCCTAACGTCAAACATGTCAATGTAATAAAGTTGTAGCAGTTTGATGGATGTAGGTTTGCGACACTGGCATTTGTTTACCAATGAAAGGGGAGAATTTGTTTGTGATCTTTATTGTCTCACATACCTAGCCTTACCGAGAAAACAATTGTCTCATAGTTTTTTTCATATTTGCTTTTGCACATATACCAAGGCAAGATGTAAACTTGAAGAATACTGACATTTTTTCCTGCATTAGGTAGCTCTCATATCATCGATGGTTGACCCACATATCACAGCTTCTGCAGCTGAGGCTGCTGTTACGGCACTCTGTGATGAATATCAATGTACAAGAGAGATATTTGATGATGATAATGAAATTGAGGAGTTGCAATATCCCCCCCAGAATAATGAGAAAGAGAGGTGTCTTTTTTCCCCGGTCTATGTTTGAAGTAGTTTCCTGGTGATGCTTTGGATTGAGTTGTTCAGTCTTGGTTAACTTATTTCTTTCTTGCTTCAGAGCCCGTGAGGTGGGTAGTTCAGAGATGGAGATGGAGGGAAAAAGTACTGAATCAGGTATGTAGTTTTCATATTAATGATGTCACTCAAATACTCAATATTTTGTAACTTGCACGACTATATATGATTGTTTTTGCACACTTGGTTATTACTTCTTCCTGGTATGCTAGTCAACTGTCATTAGCCACTGTTCTTTTTATTATCTAGGATCATATTGCAATTGTTTTGGCTTTATTCAGGTTAATACGGTTTCTGTGGATCTCTTTCTTTTACAGAGTCTCAGGGAACATCCACTGTAAAGAATTCTATACCTCTGACTTTTCAACTGAGAGCTGCAACAGCAACAGCCCTTGGTGCTGCTGCTGCTCGTGCCAAGCTATTGGCAGATCAAGAAGACAGGGAGATAGAGTGTTTAGTTGCAACCATTATCGAAACACAGGTGATAATACTTTAGTGTTTCTATTTGCTCTTTCTAATGGTTTTGTGGACTCTCATTTTTTCCTTTTCGCTTGTTTCGACTTTTAACCACAATTTACTTTGAAATTTTGGGATTTGATTTTTTTTACCCCTGTTACATGAACTGATAAATGCATAGATGAAGAAGTTACAACGGAAATTCAAGCATTTTGACGAGCTGGAGCTGATAATGGAGAAGGAACGCACCCAACTGGAGGACCTGAAAGAGTCTCTCATAGCAGAGCAAATGAACGTTTTACAAAGGGTTTTCAGTTCTGGGATACCGAGATTGAGGGATCATACTTCTGTAAAACCTCAGTTGGATAGTGTACTTTGATTGGTTTTAGTTTGAAAAGTCTTTAGCTGTGATTGGTTTTAGCTTGAAAAATCTTTAGATGTGATGTTAGGAAGAAATCAAGAGGAATCCAACACAAACTTGCTGGGCTTCCCGTGTATGTAACCTGTATTGAATCTGATTCCCTAGAGGCAGTTAACTTGATAAATGAGGAACCGTTTGAGAGATATACCCACCAAGCTTTGATCACAGACTCTAAAATTCTACTTGACCGAACTCTTGCAAATCTTGTCCATATCTACCGTGAAACTAACCAAAGTGCTGATCACCTTGCTAGATTGGGGGCTGAACAAGAAGACAATCTCGTTGTCATGGAGGAATCCCCACAATCAGTTCGCCACTTTGTGATTGTAGATGCCCTGGGTGTTGGGCACTATAGCGATTAGCCCAGTTTCGGTTTTATGTCTGTTATGTATGCTACTGTTCTAAGACTCTCTCTGTTTTAGTTTTATGAATTTCTGTTGCACCAAAAAAAAAACAAAAACCTGGATAGTTCATTCTTCAGTAGATAGAACCTTGCTTTTAGTTTTCAATCCATTTGAGTACTGTGGATTCTGGCTTTGGTGGCTACAGAGATGGTTCCAAATGTTATGCTGCTATGTTTGCTTAGTTGACCACAACCCTAAGTTTCCATCCTAGTCCTATTTCGGAAAGTAGAAAGGAAATCTATGCACACATTTTGTTTACGAAAATGGAGAATTTGCATATTTGCCAGCAGATGTACAGATTGTGTAGTGAATGTCCTACTGAACTACTGTTGCTACCAATTCAGAGTTGTTCCTGTTCTAACAGCAGCACAAGGGACTTTATTCATCTTCAAAGTACCAGAATTCCTCTCTGCCCTCAAACTAAGCAGACGCAGAACTTCCCTCGGGAACCTGTCACGCAAGTTGCACTAAGGTAATTCTCGTGCAATGCTTTCTTGCACTCGGCAATGTACTGAAAAAGAGTGCATGGATTGAGTTGAATTCCAAATGCACACTACACGCCTTCTGGTGCAAGAACCATGAGCCATAGCACTGCTGCTACCAACAACAGAGAACACCGGTTTCCTGCTTTAACCTCCATCTACAGGCCAAATATTTTTTCCCCCTCGGCTTTTTGACAACCCAAATCTGTACGCCTCAACGAAACACAATAAAGGTCTACACTTATATACAAGGTCTCTTAATAATTCCACCACCAGTTGGAGAGCAATATAATGCAGTTAGAAAATGAGATGTGAGCCCATTCACAACTAGTGTGTGTGTATATATATATATACTGATGAACTTCCAATAAGGGTTCCTTATTGAAAAATACCATGCGTAGCCTTCTTTTGTGTTTCCGGACCAAATTTTGACAATCCGAACCATTCAATATTTTTTAAATGCATTTTTACAGGCCTCCGTGAGGATTCATCAAAAAAAAAAACCTGGAAGGGCTTCATCCGATCAGTTTTCGTTAAAAACGCTATATATAGTGTTTTAAACCAAAATTGATCGGATGAAGCCCTCCCGGGTATTTTTTTTGGACGAAGCCTCCTGAAGGCCCTTAAAAATGCATTTTAAAAACATTGAACGGTTCAGATCGTCAAAATTTGACTCGGAAAGGTGAGGTCCGCATTTTAACTTCAATAAGGGACCCTTATTAGAAGTTTATATATAGAGTCCCTTTCCTATCCAAACTCCCTTAACTTAGTTAAGTTACGGACCTCCACTTTTCTGACCAAATTTTGACGATCTGAACCGTTAGATGTGTTTAAAACGTGATTTTAAGGTCCAACGCGAGGATTTGGCAAAAAAAATAAACCCAAAAGGGCTTGATCGGAGCCGTGTTTCATAAAAACACTATTCCTCGCGTTGGGCCTTAAAATCACGTTTTAAACACATCTAACAGTTCGGATCGTCAAAATTTGGTCCGAAAAGTGGAGGTCCGTAACTTAAGAGGGTCCGGGAGTTTAGACTGGAAGTTTGGTGTGTGTGTGTGTATATATATATATAATATACGAAATCTTTCCCATCAGGACTCGCTAATGGGCTTCCCATCAGGGACTCCAATTTCCTGATCAAATTTTCACGATTCGGACCGTCCAATGTGTTTAAAAAGTATTTTTAAGGGTCCCCGTGAAAAATTAGTGAAAATACTGGGAAGGGTTTGATCCGATTAGTTTTTGATAAAAATTGTATATATGCATTTTTATTGAAAACTCATCGGATCAAGCTCTTCCCGGTATTTTTTTTTTCACTTATTATCCATGAGACCTTTAAAAACACCTTTTAAACACATTGGACGGTTCGGATTATGAAAATTTGATCGGGAAATAGGAGAATTGGAGGGATAGGATGGGATATATATAAGATCATGATCTCCTAAAGGATCTCTTATTAAAAATTTGGTGCAAACCTAGCCTTTTTTCAACTTTCTGGATCAAATTTTGACTATTCAAACAGCTCAATATTTTTAAAATGCGTTTTCCAAGGTCCATGTGGGAAATCTTCAACAAAAAAAAAAATACCCGGAAGGGCTTGATCCAAATAGTTTTCGATAAAATTGTACATATGTATAGTTTTACCGAAAACTGTTTGGATAAAGCCCTTCCAGGTATTTTTTTTAACGAATTTGCACATAGTCCCTTAAAAACGCATTTTGAAAATATTGAGAGGTTCGGATCATCAAAATTTGATCTAGAAAGGCTAGGTCCGCACCAAATTTTATTAAGGGATCCTTTAGGAGATCATGATCATATATATATGCGGAAATTTTCTTATCCACACCTCCCGGAAATAAGAAAAAAAGTACGCGAGAAATCTTCAAAAAAAAAAAGTCGGGAAAGGCTTGATCCAAACAGTTTTCGCAAAAACTATATTTATATATTTTTGTGAAAACTGCTTGGATCAAGCCCTTCCTGGTATTTTTTTGAAGATTTCCCACGCGGACTCTTGAAAACACCTTCTGAACACATTGGACGGATCGGATTTTCCAAAAATAATTTGTATAAAAAGTCCGGAAATCAAAAGTCCGGATTAGAAAGAAACCCTATATATATATATATATATATATATATATATATATATATATATATACACCGGCGATCCAGTCAAGGATACCGGATTTCCCGAATTGAAGCCTTTTTGGTGTTTTGATGCTTTTAAAAATTATTTTTGGGAAATCCAAGCCATCCAATGTGTTCAAAATGTGTTTTCCAAGGTCCGCATGAGAAATCTTAAAAAAAAAATACCGGGAAGGGCTTGATCCAAGTAGTTTTTCGCAAAAACTGTAAATATAAAGTTTTTGCGAAAATTGCTTGGATCAAACCCTTCCCGGTATTTTTTTTTGAAGATTTCCCGCGTGGACCCTTGAAAACATTGGACGGCTCAAATCGTCAAAAAAAATATCGGGAAGGTCGAGTCCCGGATCTGGGACTCCCGGACTAGATCACTACTCTCTCATGATTCAAACATTTTTTGATGATCCGATCCGTCTAATGTGTTCAGAAGGTGTTTTCAAGGGTCCACGTGGAAAATCTTCAAAAAAAATAAATACTGGGAAAGGCCTATTTACATTTTTTTGCGAAAACTGTTTGAATCAAACCCTTCCTGGTACTTTTTTTTGAAGATTTCCGGCTTGGACCCTTGAAAACACTTTCTGAACACGTTGGACAGATCAGATTTTCAAAAAATAATTTGCAACACAAAAAAAATCATTTTTTTCTTATTTCCGAGAGGTGTGGATTAGAAGTTTTCCGTGTGTGTGTATATATATACATACATACATCCAACATTTCTCCATGGTTACTGGCTAGGGAATATCAATCAATTAGAGACCAGCCGGTGGTAACAAGATCAAGTTTGTGTACCACCTCGAGTAGATGCTCGATTTGCAGTTCCTCTACGACACTTGTTATATAGTCACACTTGACATTGTTTCAAACCCAGTTTTGTATGGTTATCGTTTCTAATAATTAGGATTTGAGACTCTGTTTATACCCACTTTTGGCAAATTGGCTAAAGGCCTTGTGGTAGGGTACGGTATCGTCCGGAATGACTGGAACCGACCGGTATTGGGCGGAATTGAGCACGGGACGGTATGATAAGGTGAAGTTACCGTTTTTGTTCAAATCCGATACGTACCAGCCGGTACGGTACGAGATTCACAACTTTAAGGGTACCACATGTTGGGTAAACTCAGTGTGTTGAGACAATATTGGCCGTGTTCGTTTGGGAGTTTTTGGCCAATTTTGGTCCTGTTTTAGTTTTGCTTACATCATCATTTCTCTCTATCCCTTTTCACTTATTACACTTGCTTACATCATCAAAACTAAACTAAACCTACGGACTGAACAAGACCATTGTATTTACCATTGTTTAGTGAAGAGGCGGACTTCAATTTGACCATGAAGACGTTTTAGTCCCTGAATAATGAATCCAGGAATCCTGCTTCACTCCCAAAACGACATTGTTTTGGCATTTTTTTGGTACACCTCCAAAGCTTCCAAAGACTGTTTGGAGAATTAATTTTGGAGCTAAATTTTAGAGGATTTAGGCTATTTGGGGAAAGGTATAGTTGGTTTATGCACTTGGATTTAGGCACTTTGGGATATTAAGTCTCCAAACAAGGCTCTTGTAAGCTTTGGAGGTGTACCAAAAAAATGAGCAAAATAACGTCGTTTTGGGCAAAAAGTGGGCGAAAAGTAAGGCGAAAAGCAGAGACGAAAAGCATGGTCCCTGGATCCCTGAAAAATAGGCAACAGTACCCTGATTATTCGGAAATATTTCAAAGGGGTGGTTAGGTTGAGTTTGTGCCACTTTGGAAGGAATTTTCTCTTTCTCAATTGATAATGGAACGATTATGCTCTCAGATGGTTATCCACGCCGGGTTTTTTCAAGGGAACTAACTACTCCACGAGAGGAAAGATTACGCAGGCCAAAGGCTCCACGCCTCACAATTTCAATTTCAGCCACTTGTCTTTCAATTTTACAAAATTCAAGTTTCTTAACTTGTTTATTTTCACGTTTAAGCTTCTAATCACTACGTTAGTCAGCTTTGTCCTTTATTTTCTTGTACTTACGATTCGCCGGAAATACGAGAAACCTTTCAGTTTCCATTTTGCCATTCACTAATTTTGAAGTCCTTATTGTACAAGTCATATTTGTATCATATTTTACGGTCTTTCCAAGGCCGTAAACACAATTCCATGCACAAAAGTCAGAGTAAGGGCTTGAGGTCTAATTAATTTACGAGTGGATCACGTCACGATCTTGGCACGCTCTTTCCTTGAACGTTTTAGAGCATAAATTTATAGGCCTCTCCCAATTTGGTGGAGTGAGTGCAATGGGTACGAAAAGTGCACATAAATTTTCAATTTTGTGTAATGTTAAATGTTGGGTGACGAAATCCCATTTTGCATTAAAGATAAAGAGAAAAGATTGTAAATAATCACATATGGACCCTGTGATTCATGCCATCCAGAAGTGCTAGTTTGGTGGTTAATAATTCCCCCCCACACACACCATGACAAAGCATGTAGGGACCCATCCACAAATGTAATTGTTAGAACATGTGTGAAGGTTAAGTCCCACATTGAAAAAATAGAAAAAGGGGTTGGACCTTAATAGACAATTGAATGACTCACCATCTACAAGGCTTAGCCTTTCAAGTGGATATGAGTAATTTAATGTATATTGGGCCTAACGAGTGTGATGGACTTTGTGGATGCTCCTCAGAAGTTTGGGTCTTGTGCACGCCAGCGCAGTGGAAGCGATGGCGGAATCGATGCATCGTAAAAACTCCCAACAGTAATTGATATAGGAGTAATTAATAAATAAATAAATAATAATGGAATTGGCCCTTTTTAAAATTCCTCTTAACATAGGTTAACAATATTTTTCAATGACTTTCCTCAGATGGGCCCTGATTTGCTTCTAAATACAAAATAAAAATTCGGCATTACACATTTCCTTAGGCTTTAACATTCAACCTAAGCAGAGGGCAAATTCTTCTATGTTTTTGCTTCTTCCATCGAGAGAAATGGTTTTGCTTTAGAAGTAGAAGTTAGTATCTACATGTATTATTAAAGATTGTGAGAATACAGTGAACCTCGGGAGTCGACTATCAAATTATCCATTCGATTGAGGATCTCCAAGAAGAAGGAAGAAATGGAATGAAATTTATGTCTTGACCTTGTATAACACCCCATTTTCATATCATATACAAATAAAAAAATTAAAGTGGAACACATTGGACTTCATGACCATGGTAATTTCCAAGTCAATTGCACTTATTAAGAAAATCAATTGGCTAATGTTTAAATGAGTATTAATAAAGATTTAAGTATTCAATGATGCTAAATTACTATTTAAAAATTACTCTACTTGAGAATCTCAAATTCAACAAAGATGTAAATATTTTAAAAGACATTGGACTTTACGTAATATACAAATAAAAAAATTGAAGTGGAACCCAACACCAATTGGGGCTGATACAAATACAATTGAGTTTGTGTAGTGGTTAGGAGTGTTCAAGAAAACCGATATAACGGCTAAACCTATCCGATATGGACTGAACCATTGTATTTGCCTATTTGGTTAGATTTTTATTTATTTATTTATTTATTTATTTTCATTCTTCATTCCTAGTCTATTACATGAAAAAGGGGGGGAATGAGACTCGATACCGGAATGCAGTGCAGGGCATCCAAGAGCTCTACGGCATACCATATGAGCTAGCCACCACTTGCCTATTTGGTTAGGTTAAGAAGTTCATTTGTTTTGTTATGGTTATGAAACAATAAGAACTAGTAATAATGACTTGGTTACTGGTTCTCAGTTTAAAAACCATGGTTAGAAACTTAGAATGGAACCGGATTGGACTGTATATTATCAAGATATACAAACATGTTTCTTGATTTGGTAAGTTTATATTTTCTATTAGAAAGTTATTCTTTTATGTCTATTTTGAGTAGAAATTTATTTTATTAGGAAGTTTTTAATATATTTATATAATTATGAGGTAATTAAACAATCATTCTTTTTTGGGACACCACATACGTTTTCATCCCTGTTACTAGTTTGAATGGTTATGTTTTCATCCTTTTACTTGTGAAATACCTTGTTTACCCTTTTTAATGATACATATTAATATTTGTAAATATATTTCCTAATTAAGAGGGACAGGATTAAGATTTATATAGATATTGTTTCCTAATAAAGCAGGATTGGTTTGACTATTTCAAATGGAGTTTTTGAAATGGTAGATGATTAATTTTGTTGCCTAAAATCATGGAATTTTTAAAATGGTGGAGATTCAAAATTGAGTGAGATTATTTTATTCTAATTAGAGATGATTTCTACCGGAAAATTAGGGGAAATGAGTGGAGGAATTCTAAGTGACCTGTCCTAGAATTTTCAATAGGGAAGATAAGTGAGACTGATCACTTGCACAATATGGTAAAATAAGTCAATAGCAATACTCATGGTAAAATTACGACTACTCATGGTAAAACATGTCCACAAAATATTCCGATCATTATGGTAAAAATTTGAATTAGGAATAATAAACATGGCAATGTTTATTGACTCGAGAACTTTAATTGTGGAATAAGATATGACTACAATACCTTCGAATAATCATGGCAAAACTCACACTCGTAACATTGCGGTAAAAATAAAAATCAGCGATATGCATAAGGGCACACAAGTATGAATGTAGTTCCTATATGGAAAGCGTTCGACGAACTGAGCCACTCAGATACAAAATCTCTCGGCTGGATCTAAGGTCCTAGTGATAGTGTGCACGCTCGGATCATAGTCACGATGCCTTGCAAGAAGGATAAAGATCGCTCGGAAGAACAATTTGAATCTCCCACGAACCTAGAAAATGGCCGATGTGCACCATTGCCAGAAAACTTGAATGAAAACAGAGCCAAAACCCAAAATCCCACTCTCAAAGCATGAAAATGAATGGAAAACAAAGGAAAATGCAGAGAAACAAGTCTTACCTCAAAGTTTTGCAAAAAAAGTGGCATGGGAACGAGATCTGAGTTGAAAATGACGTGAAACAACAATGAAAGCTCTGAGTTTTCTGGCTAGATGGAAGAGTGGCAGAATGAAGGTGATCTTCTCTTCCCCCCTCCTTGTATTTATAGGAGAGGGGGTAAGGTTAGGTCTACCATTAATAAGGGTCATGATGGCCTTGGCTCGGGAAGTGAAACAACGGCTCAGCCGAGCCAATTAGGGCTTGACACCTGTCCCAAGTTTAAACCATTTGGGTGCGAATCCCAATTGACACCTCTCAGATGAGTAACGAGATGACACGTGGAGATTGAGTCATGACATGTCACAAAAAATCTGCACTAGATAACTTGAACCGTTACATCAAAGGACAATCTCTGAAACGATGTCACATCACATGTCTCTTCATATTCAGACATGAGACGTGACATTCCGAGCACAACTTATTCCTTCCATGGCTCGGATGTCGAACCCTTGGAAGCTTGCGACAACAGCTCGGTGGGATCTCGGAGAAGACGAATTGATTCTCGACCCCTCGGTGAAATCAACTCTCCCAATAATCGAACGATGATTGAGGAAGTTGAGGGGCTATTGCAGCGGTCAGGTTCACAAGGGTTTGGAGGGTTCAACCCTGTCCCATAGGGGAACGAAGAGCCAAGGGGGCCACCCTAATGAAAGTAACAAAAGAGAATGTGGATTGGACCCACTCGATCCCGTTGAACGAAATATGCCCCTGGCATATGTTGGCTCGGTATGAATTTGCACGAATAGCAATAGGAAGTTGAGCCTAAATACCTGAGTGGAGGTTTCTCCATTTGTGCCCTCAGATAAATGTTTGTTGGCTCCCCCGGAGCTCATCGCTTGGACTGATGGATCCTAGCGTGATCTCGACGACTCAGAAGAACTATACCCCCGAGCACTCTACGAGTTGAATCAGTAGATGTCAGTCTCGTAGAGCTCGACAGATGTCAGGTGCTCGGTAGAGGAGTGCCTAGCAGGCTTAATAAATCATTAATGGGAACAGTTAACCACCTTGCATGCAGATCATTAATGTTGGCAGTCAACCACCTTACATGCTATGCCTACAGGATCACGTGATTGACTGGGGAGTATTCCCAAATTAGTTGACCCCTCATGTTTATTAGATGTGACATCAGCCGAAGTGCTGCTTCTGCAGAAGACATTCTTACCACATCATGCATCACCCTCGGTACAGATGGTGCACGTGAGGTTCACGAGAGGCGTGATAAGCACGCTCCACTTTGCCTATCAATGTGACTCTCACCTACCCCACTCAGGATCTCTCTCTCCACATTCAATACTCTTTACTCACTCTCTCTCTCTCTCTCTCTCTCTCTCTCTCTCCAAGTTTTCAACAAACTTCTTTCTCCAATCATTTACTTAGCCATCAGAGTGTCTTCCGAGACAATCACCGTCCGGGCTTGGCACTAATGTGGTTGCTCCAGTGTGCAGGTTCTCTTCTCAGGCGAGCATCTAGGATAACAGCAAGACCTAGTCAGCTCTCCTCCCTTCGTACCAAACAAAAGGCTCAAAGAAGTTAATCCGATGAAGCCCCTCGCACATCATGTTTTGAAACATGGTGAGGTGGACAAATGACACAACATGTATATCTTCTCTCGAAAATCTATGGGTTCAAAGGTATTTTACAGTGGTGACATATCACTAAGGCCCCGATTGGATGATGCTAAAATTCAGGGGGATAAGTTATGGAGGGGGGGGGGGGATAAGGTAAGAGGGAGTACTATTTTTGGAGGGTTGGCCCACATTGATGTGATGTTTATGGAAGGATGATAAAAAAAATAGATGGTTTGGTTGAGTGATTAAACAGGGAGATACATTTTGATTTGGTTTGGATGTTTTATAAATAAGAGGAGGTAGATGATGACAAAAACTGTCAAACGACTCTTTTGTCCTTGTGGTGTAACAAACTTGATTATGCAAATTACCCAAAAAAAAAAACTTAATTATACAATGAATTAATTCTACAAATCCAAAACTCAATGTATTTAATTAATTTTAGGCAATTTTAAGCTATAATAAAACATCTAATTAACCAATGCTCCATACTTTTGTGGCCTTCAGATTATGCAATGAATTAATTTTATAAATGCAAAACTCTAGGCAATTTTAAGCTATAATAAAATATCTAATTAACCAGTACTCCATACTGTTGTGGCCTTCAAATTGTGTTAAAAAATTCTAGGCCATTGGATTGAGGAGAAGATTCTAGTCATTGGGGCAAACCAAACCACGTGATATCCCAATTTTTTTTCCTCAATACTACTTCATCTACCTTTTCCTCTCTGTGTGTTAAAACAGATTTGCAACTCTCTCTCTCTCTCTCTCTCTCTCTCTCTCTCCCACTGATCAAACCGACGCCCACCATCAACAATCTCTCTCTCTCTCTCTCTCTCTCTCTCTCTCTCTCTCTCTCTCTCTCTCGCGTCCACCTTTGACTAGAAATCAAGTTCAAGAATGAATGGAGGTCCGATGCCCATCAATAATGGAGGTCTGACGAAATCCAAGCATTTGTGTTACTGAAAATCAAATCTCCCTCCTATCTCTCTACCTTCACAAATAATTTGATTATGGGAAGGTAAAAACAAATTTTAATCGTTGTAATTTTTTTGGTACCAGTTTCGTTGTAATTTTTTTGGTACCAGTTCTTGTTGTAATTTTTTTGGTTGTTTAATTACTACTATTTTAAATTATTGTTATGGGCTATTTATTTAATTACTGCTCTAGGTTGTAATTTTGTTCTTGGCTATTTTGTTTTGCCTTCATACGTCTGTTTGAGATGGAGGGTGAGGGGGATAAGAAGGGGTGTGATGGTAAAAAACCCAATCCTCTATCCCTGGATAATTTTTTGGGAGGGTCAGGGGTGCCCAAATTTAATCCGGGAGAAAGCCCCTCAAGGGGCAAAAAGAAAGAGGGGGTGAAAACTAAGAGGGAAAGATTTTCGTGTTGCCAAACCAAGGCAAAGGCACGAGAACCACTCTTATCACCCTTGATAACTTTTGAAGGGGGGCTTTACCCCATCCAAATGAGGCCTGAAGGTTTTAAAAAATTGAAAATTACGCTCAAGAAAATATCGAATTTTGTACCCTTGTGGGTTCATCTGACACCATAGCTATAGAGTTGGCGTCGCACTTGAGAGGATGTGACCCTTAAATCAAGCAAATTTTAGTTTTAACATATGTTGTCAAATAAATTACACGAGACACTGAATACGTAAATTATTTTATTCACTTGAGAGCATATAGCTCATGAAAGAGATATGCTTGGTTACATGATAATTATTACTGCATTGTTTTCTTAGGTTTTCAACTTTCAACCCAAGCAAAAACAGAGCTTTTTGGTGGCCCCTTTTGGCTTTGCACAACTTGCGTTGAGGTACTTCTCCCCCAGAATTTTCTTGCATGCCGCGACGCACGCCTCACGAGTGCACGAGTCCATTAGTACCCCGACTGCGGGCTCGACAAGAGCTGGGGCAAGAATGAAGATCCACAACACCATTGCTGCTAACACTAGAGACCATTTTTTGTTCAGATTTTTCGCTTCCATGGTTGGAATTGGTTTTGCTTTAGAAGATCAAAATCACTTTAAGAAGTTCAGCTTGTACGCGGACATATATATAGAGAATGGGTCATAGGAATAAGCAAGAACCATTGTCCAAAGCGGTCTGGTACGGTACATGAAGAGTTTCCCATAAATCCATCCAGAAAATGCATCCAACGGGTGAAATCCACCCGGTAACAGTGTACCAAACACTTTTACATTGTTACAGTGTACCGGGTGGATTTCACCCGTTGGATGCATTTTCTGGATGAATTTATGGAAAACTTTTCACGTACCAAACACTTTCCCATGTTGAAACATAACTTCCATCCTTGGAATTGGTTTTGCTTTGCTTTGCTTTTTTTTTTTTTTAAATATTTTTTTGTGTGTGTATGTGTGTGTCTTTGTTTGATTTTTTTTTTTCCCCAGGTTAGTTAGTTTTGAATCAACTTTTCGTATAAGTAGTTCATCTCAATAGTGGCGGATGTCCGTGAAAAAAAAAAAAAAACAGTGGTAGACGCAAGATTTGTGCCAAGCAGGAGCCGAATCACGTGCAGTTTCATATTAATAAAAAAATTATTTGTAAGTATTTATCGCTACTTGTGAGGTTCGAAGAAGAAACGATATAATGTGTATGTGCGTAGCCACCGTTCAATTTTATACAAGCAACCTAAAAAATGATTGATAACTTGAAATTTCGATGAGCTTTTACCCTGCACAGATGGAGATTTTAAGGGCTGTGTTTGGTTAGATAGTTTAGTTTAATTTTGATGATGTCAACAGATGTAATGAGTGAAGAGATAGAGAGAGAAATGAAAAAAATGATGATGTCATCAAAACTAAAATTAAATAGGAAAACGAACAAGGCCAAGAAATTTTTTCACTCTAGGGTCTTGGAGGGACCAATCACGTACTACAAAATTTGGATTATACTCCCTTTGTCCACTTGAAGAAGAATTGTGCAATTTCCGGATCAACACATAAAGTAATTTTGTACATAATTTTTTAATAGAAAATCCGCAACAATTTCGAGAAATAATTGAAATATTAAATTTGATGCCAAGAAATTAAAAAATTTATTTATGAAAGAACTATAGTTGGTGATGTAAAAATTACACGGCTTTTTATAATGAACTTTTGAAAAAGACAAAGACAATAATACGTAATTTCGTTTCACGTTGACATAAGACATTCCGAAATGGAATGAACAATGTAGAAAGTCTGATTTGCATGACTTGATTTGTTAGCCAAGATATCGGCATACTTCCGCTTCACGGTAAACATGCTTGATCGTTTGGTTCCTAATAACTAAACCCAAATATTTGAGTAAGTGTGTGAAAGTTGAAGCTGTAATGCACGTGAGAACAATGACCTATCTCGGAATTTGTGTAACCTAAAAAAAGATAGTTGTTTATTTAGCATTTTAAGATAAGTTGTTTCAGTTATATATTTAGACATTTAGTTAATGCATGCGAGAACAATGATCTATCTCGGAATTCGTGTTTTTAATAACTTCAACCCATTTAAACCTGTTTATCCCGTTCAGACAATTTGGGAAATGTAACCTAAAATATAGTTAAAGTTGCTCCATCCCTGAGAACATGGATTTTGATTCATAAGTGTAGTATCTCCTCTTAACGAAATTCACAAAATATAATAGTACCATCATTCTTAATATTTTCTTGGAAAAAACGAAAACATTTGGTTTTGCTTTAGACATGCCAAACTAGGGCTTATAAATGCATGCAGCCGAGGTGAGCTTTGAAGTGTCCACTCTCAACTCGATCAAAATTGATTAGTTCAAGCTCAATTCATCTACTAATTGATTTTCTATAAATAAATGAGTCAAGTTTTTGTAAATGAGCTGAACCTTCGACTTGTTTACTAAACAAGCTTGAACTTTGAGCGGGATTCGTTTACCAACAAACAAGGTAGAACTCTGTTCATAGTGAGCCGAGTCTCGACTTGTTCAACTCAGTTTGTTTGCATCCTTAGAACAAGCCAAATACAACGCTTAAGTGTCATGCACTACAACTATCCAATGTTTGGATGGACGGCCCATATTTGATCTCTGCCCTTTTGCATTCTATCCGTTTATAGGTGCGCGCAATGCGATCAAATCTAAACCGTCCATTCGGACATCAAACGACCTGTAGTGCACACCGCCCTGTGCATGGCACCTCCCCGATCCCACAAGGAGCGTCACCCTCCGCTGCCCAATCCTAGCCAAACCCAATCCAGTTAAACCAATCTATACTCAACCTCGTAAGTCGTAAGGTAGGCCGTGAATTGGGCTCTAGTCCATAGCCCAATCCATACTTTCCCTCGCTAATATTCAAAAAGTATATACTAAAAAAGGAAGGAAAAATTGGAGGGAAAATGTGTGGAACAACAGAGAGAGAAAATGACGAGAAGACGCCTCAGAGTGATCGATTCCTCCTCTGAAGAAGACGACAGTGGTGGCGACGTACAACAGCCACAATACCAACAAGAACACTTCCAACACCAAGAAGAAGACGACGACATCGAAGTCGAACTCGAAGAATCCACCCTCAACCTCGAAACCGTAACCCTAAACACTGCAAACCCTAACCCTAATCCCGCCATTCCCGTCCAGCTCGAAATCTCCGACGATGACGAAGACTTCATCGACGTCGCCGAAAACTTCTCTCCTCCTCCGCCGCCACCGCCACCACCGGTGGTCCCAGACCAGTCCTTCCACTCGTCCTTCGTCTCCAGTGTTAGTAGTAATAACAGTAGTAATTTTGCCGAAGATTCTGATTTCCCGATTAGCGGGTTCCTTGCGAGGTTAGGGTTGAGGCTACGGAGGGAGTGGTTGGAGTCTTGTGTTGGGGGTTTGGAGAGTTCGGTACCGGGGTTTGGGAGGTTGGATTTGGCTGCAAAGGCGAAGCTATGTTTCGAGCGGTTTTTGTGTTCGGATTTGAATTACTGTGGTGCTGGAGTTCTTCCAGAGAATGTGCATGATATGCATCTTGTTGATCTCCCTGGCCCATTCGTTTTGCAGGTATTTGTCTAATGAGATGTTGGGAAGTTCTATTATGGTTAGTTTGTTTGTTTAGATGGAATTTTATAACTGCTATATTCTCGATTATAAAATGGGCCACCGTTTTTTCATGTGTTTTGGCGGTCTCGACCTACCTTTATCGTACAGGTACCCTTTCTCGTATTCGTACATGTGCTTGTTTGGTTTTAGTTGTTTAAAATTTTATTATGTGGAGTGGAGCTCCACTGTAAATGATAATCCCCATTAAGCTATTTCTAGAAGAGCCATGCTACAAACACAACAATATGCACAATGCAACATTGTGCTCTCAGTCGGAATTGAAAATTATCAATCTACCTAATTACCGATGATACAGTGCCACGTTGGCATGTTGTCCAAATGATTTACGTGACTCAATGAAATAAAGAAAATGGACTTGGAATGAACTTTGGATTTTTGGAAGGTTTGGAAATACCGAACCCCTGAATTTTGACAATAACATGAAACGACACTTGCGTGAAGTTACAAACGCACAACATGACCTTCGTGGCTCGATGAAACGGAACAAATGACTCTAGAACGAATTTTGAGGTATCGTATCCTTGAATTTATTGTTGTGTTTCTAGACATTCTCTTTCAAAAACTTTCCCATGGTTTATGGCTTCTAATTTGGATGCATGCAATGTGAAACTTCCTTAAAAACCAATGTCCTATTTTAAGCTGAGACTCTCACTTTAACGATGTTGTTCAACCATCAGTCTCCTCTCATCTGCTTAAGTAATTTGAAGACATTCTTTAGACTTGCAATTATCTCTCTGACTCGCTGCTCTTGGTAATTAAGTGTATGAGTAGATGGCCGAGCAAACTAACCAAAGCCAGAAATACTTAAGCCTAGAAGAAACCTCTTACAACCTGAGAGGCTAGGCCAACAAGCAATAAAACAACAATTTGTAAAGGAGAAAACCTAAGAACACATCACCTTTTATTTCAGACGAGGCTTTGAAAATAACTACTCACGTAAGTGTTTTGAGGGCTCTGCTTTCAAAATGAGAGGAGTGAATCTTATGATGATATTGCTGGTAATGCATGATTATTTTTTTTGCCCTTTTATGCCATCAGCTGACATTGTATGCTGATTTTCCAGGTTGATGAAATTGTGAATCTCAGTTGTCCTCTTAAAGGCAGGTACCAGAGTGCACCTGCTGGGCTTAAGAGATGCCTCAAGTTGTCCATGACTGACGGTGTTCAACGCGTATTTGGAATGGAATACCGGCCTATCAAGGATCTTGAAGTTCTGGCTGCTGCAGGAATGAAGGTAGTTGTAATCTTTGTTTGGTATTATGGCATCATGTAGCCATGCAGACATCACATTTTTACTTATTTGAATAGTGGTTCTTAGTTCCTACTGAAGAAAGATGATAAGCTCATTAAATTTGGTGAAGTAAGCTTTAACCGTGCTAGTATGTTTTTTGATTTCTTTGACGCCTTGGTCAAATGTAAGGTGTGCAACAGGCATCTTTGATAGTTTAGACTCTAGAATCTAGAGCATAGGGAATTGCAGAATGCATTCAAAAGTGCTGCTGTTGATATTGATAAAAGAGATGAATACATGACCATTTATATGTTATGTGGAATGGAAACATGGAGGGGTGTATCAGCGATCAAGTTCTTTTTTGTAGTGTTGCGATTGACTCTTGGTGAAGGTGCTAGTGCTTCGGTTGACACGTGGACTTAAGATCATCAATCTGTTTTCATTGCACAGTAGACTTGTTGGCATGCTCCGAGTACATGACATATACGATTTACTATTGCATTTTGCAGGTTGCTATTTGCAACGTGAATATACGACGCGGGCTTCTAATGTTAGTTCCTGAAGTTTTTGAAGTCTTAGGAGGAGTGGTCGAGGATTTGGAAGCAGCAAGGCAGAGGCTTGTCCAAGAAGTAAATAAGCCACCGAGAGGAAAAAGGTATTTCTGAGGGCCAGGAGTGTATTTCCCTTATTTGAAGTTCCTAAGTATACTACTTTTCCTGCAGTATAGTCAGTGGTACTCTGTCTTCTGCTCTTTCCATCTCTTCTTGACTTGACGACATTAACCATAGTTAAAGGTGCAATGCTTCGATTCTTTAGGAGTAATTAGGTTTAGTGTCTTTGTCTCAAACTTTTTCTTTTAATATTACTTTGTTATGCACAGGGAATATGCTTTTGGTCCAGTGCATAATATCAATGGGTGCATCTTTCTCGCATATCATGATGGCGGGAAAGTTGGCTCAATTCACGTAGTTTGATGGGGATACATATATTGCTTTCCATGGAGTATAGCTTCCAAAACTAAAAACTAAAGAAACTATCATAACTTGTAATACCGATGGTAAGGATAGGAAAGAGCTGAATAATTGCTGATTTATTTCCTAGAACTGGTCTGCTGGATTTGTTAACCTCAAATTATTAACCTTTTCATATTTGATTAAGAAACTAACCTTCATTTTCCCTTTGTTAGATCCAGAACAGGAGTGGTTCCTCCTTTAGCAACCAGAGCTACTCGTGCTGCATGGCCATCAGATAATGTTAGTGCTCCAGGTCATTCCAATAGTCCGATGCCACAAGCTGCAGCTCCTCTTAATGCTGATGAACAAGGTATGTCTTCACACATCGTGTGCTAACTTCAGATCTTTTACCGGGTCTCTTCTAATTGAGTGCGAGGATAGTTCCATATTTCAATGAATCCAATGAATCCGGGATATATAAACTTGTACAGATATACAATTACATCATGCATCAGGTTACTTTCCTTTTCTCGATGCTCAATTTTGCTTTCATACTTATGCCATAGGTGGGGCGCCTGGTATCTCTATGACGGAAAGGACTACGGAAGGTTTTGCCATTCCGACCGGAAGGGGAAATGCTGAACCGAACCCATTATTTACTGCTGTTCCACACGACGATGAAGTTCATATGGTTGATGCGGTGGACCGCCCAGTCATACGAACTGGAGATAACGATATATCATTCACATACTTATCTAGTTTGTGGGCTGAGTTGGCCGCTATGGAGGACAGATCTTATAATGTTAAGGGAACCATTAAGGTATAGTTCTTCCTCTGGCGGTCCTCCTACTAGTACATGCTAATGCACATTGGGAGCAGCAACTCTTCACTGTGCTGTTGTCCCCTTGCGGGCCCTTCCTGGTACCCACTTAGTGATTGACGGATTGGAACAGTCCATTTTTCAGATCTCGTTGAGACTATCACCCATGCCAACTGCAGTCTGTAGGACTGACTGTATATCTATTGCTGCCCGTAGATTAGTATGCTTAGGCTAGTATTCCATTTTTTTTTTTTTACTCGAAGCTTGAGAAGAACAATATTCCATTCATTTTTTAATTGGAAGCACGAAACATCCACTCCAGAATATCTCTTTCATACCTGCAAAAAATCTGACATGCTATAGCAATTTTGTAGTGCTTTATGACTGGTGTGAAGGGGTTCCAGTTCAAGCATAGGGCCACGTTTGAGCTTCGTGTTTATGTTGATGATGGTAGCCTTATTTCCGAGATTCTCATTGATCACAACGTGAGTTTTCATTTGGATTTAGTTATATTAACAACATTGGCCTGTTAGAACTAATGTGCTGGCTAACTGCTATGTTCTTCAGGTTGTTCAGAGTGGAATAGGCCATTCTCCAGCGGAGGTCACTGCTGCCCTTACTTCTTCAGATACTAAGAGAGTTAGTGACATGAAAGAGACAATGAAACAGTTCCAAGTTTTCTTGGCAAATTTTGAGGTAATAAACTATGTTTTGGCAGTTGTTTTTGAGCTTCTGGATTGTA
This sequence comes from Vaccinium macrocarpon, assembly GCA_022606695.1. Taxonomy (NCBI): domain Eukaryota; kingdom Viridiplantae; phylum Streptophyta; class Magnoliopsida; order Ericales; family Ericaceae; genus Vaccinium; species Vaccinium macrocarpon. Next base: position 28,911,822 of record CM040174.1, on the reverse strand, counting down.
ACCCAAGTTTTAGGGAGTTCAGTTTATTTATGATTACCTTTTTTTCCAGGGTACAATGGTGGTGCAGATAAGTGAAGGCTCTCCGGTTCCTGTAGCTATTGAAATGGATCAGGGTTGTCCTACATCTTATGCTTGGTTGCTTCTGAGAAGGCTGCAGTCTTCAAATACAGCTCAACCCCAACAACCTTCTCACTTGAATCCCATCAATCTATCCCCTTAATCAGCATTAGCTCTCCGTACATAACAAGTCAGTGGGCATTGTGCGTCATGAGGGTTGGACGGTTATCATCCAGAAAATAATTTCAAAATCCTCGGTAATTACATCCGTGGCTGGAAGCTTGGAGGTTATTTGAGTTCGTTAAGATGTGCTAGCCCTTGTTTGGGAAATTCTGAAGGTAGTTAATGGGGGCGAGGATCTTCCATTGAAACTTCGAAGGAAAATCACTGGGTGGCTTTGGTTCGGGTCAAAAGGTGGTAATTATTCAACTGAAGTGACTATAGTCCTCAAAATTTTCGGATGATTGTACGAATCATTTTGGGTTAAAAGGTGGTAATTATTCAACTGAAGTGACTGTAGTCCTCAAAATTTTCCAATGATTGTGCAAATCGTTTTGGGTTAAAAGGTGGTAATTATTCAACTGAAGTGCCTATAGTCCTCAAAATTTTCCGATGATTGTGCAAATCGTTTTTGGTTAAAAGGTGGTAATTATTCAACTGAAGTGGCTATAACGTCAAGATTCATGATTGTGCAAAAACAAGCCCGGGGAGACGTGGCCAGAGATCAGAGGAAGAAACCGTGAAATGACTTCACCAGATTGTACAGCTAAAGAGTTTGATTAAGGTATTAAACTTATTTGTCCTCTTACAATTGAAACTTTTGGTTATATCTATAGACAGCCCTTGCATTTATACAAACGAGTACTGCAGATAAAAGTACTAAATTTTTGCTATATCCAGCATATCTTCGATTAAAAGTGTTAGCCGTCTTAGTCAACTTTAATCTGGGGAGAGAGGAGAGATCTTGGATATATGTACTTCTTCAGTCCAGTTAGGTCCAGGATCTTCTTGCTAAGCGTCTCTGTCGGTGGGGCACCTGGTGGAGGGATTAAAAACACGTGGTTTAGCCATTCCAGTAGTTCAGGACAAAATACTCTCCAAAAGAATGTCGTTCTGAACCAAGATGGCTCTGTAATATACTTGTCACCACGGCATGCACCATTAACAATGGCCTTTGCTCCCCTTTCTACTCTCTCCACTGGCATGATGCTTAATTCGACCTAAACATCAAATACATTGGAAACAACAAAGAGCAAATCAGAGACTGAGAATATAAAAGGTAAACGCTAGTATTTCTCTTGTTGTCCGAGAAAAGGGTTGCTCATTAATTGATGAGTATTAGTTAGGATCTGAGGAGCAAAAATTGTTGAAAATAGATACTGGACCAAGAGATACATGAACTGGAAAACAGATGAAAGGGACTAAGGCATTGGTCACCCTATATAACAGCATGCAGTTTTACTGATCGACTGTAAGGACATGGAGTTAATTCAGTATGAAATTGACTTCAGAAACATTACAATGAAACGAAGTCATCCTATTCCACAGTGGCTTGAAAAAACTCTTGGAAGTAGGCAACCCCATGGACCTGTAAAAGGGTTTACGAAAGCATAAACCCTGCATTTTTAAAGCCGAGTAGCTTTTATTCTTCGAGTGGTAACTTTTGGTTTTTTAATTGAAGTTATGCTGACTTTTATTTTGCAATTGAAATTTCCGTACATTGAACTGAATTCAATGATCCGCCCATTAGTCAACAGCCATCTGAAGGCCAAGGCAAACAAGTTACTATTTGTACAAACTAGTTTTCTGGGGTAGTTAATTGGTCACATTTTCTTCCTGATTTTTTTCGTGAATTTTTTTGAATTCCTAATCGACTGGGGGTAAATATTATTCTTAGGGATAGAGAAATACAGTTAAAAAACAGATCATCGACTTGACAACGCCTATGTCTTTCTGTTCTAATTCTTATTGAAATAAATATGATAAATAAAACAACTAGTTCTATCCTTGGATAGGGGTAGAACTATCCACACCACAAAGGAGGTGTGCCTAAAATGAATAATCCAAAGTTTTTGATTGCAGAATTGCCCCATAGAATTTTGATTATTGCTCTTGTATGTTATGTATTTTTTTGGAAAAAAGGGTCGAACTAGAATAACGGATACTGTTGTCATGATTGCCCTTCTATATTATGTAGTTATTCTTAGTGATAGAGCATTACATCAAAAAAATATATCGTTGACTTGCCCTTCTATATTATGTAGTTATTCTTAGTGATAGAGCATTACCTTAAAAAAATATATCGTTGACTTGACAACGCCTATGTCTTTCTATTCTAATTCTTGTTGAAATAATTACATTGAGGAGTTTCTTCAGGTTGGGTCCCATTGAGAGGAGTCCATAGGAAAACACTGAGAACTGCTTTTCTTTGAGCACAAAGAGGTAGGGATTCAGCCACAGGTGCTAATTTTGAGTTGATTAGCAGTGTAACAATTATGTCTACCTTTTGTGTTATGCTCAAGTACATTAACCCAATCTAAAGACAGCCGTTTCTAGTCCAGGATCTTACTTGTTAGGGTTGAAATTTCGAGTCATACATACTTCCCGCTTACAATCTAAAGTGAGAAGGTAAGAAACAAGTGAAAGAAGAGCTTACATCTCTCATATCTTGATCTACCACCATTCGCCCGTCCTTGTTTAGAAACTTCCCTTTGGTCATTTCTGACTCAATCAGCCCCGGATTCACGATTGTAATTCCAATATCTGACCCAAGTTCAACCCTTAACGTCTCGAAAAAAGTTATGACCGCAGCTTTGCTTGCCTGTAAGTGAAATGCATAATTGCAGGTGATTAAATAGAAATAATGAAGTTCATCTCAGCAATGTAATTAGGGGTGCACATGAAAAAAGAAAATCTTACGCTATAGAAGCTCAATCTTGGTGCATATAGCCACGAAGCTGATGAACCAATCACTATTATCTTGCCTCTGCTCCTCCTTAAGTACGGAATTGCAAAACGGGTTGTGTAAACATAACCCCAAAAGTTTGTGTCCTTCAAAGTCATAGAGAAGCATTGTTTTTTTGAAATCACGAGTAATCTATATAATTGGAATGCATAAAATCTTTTCGATCCGTATATACAAGAGGCTATCCTATGAAAATCATGACTTCATAACTTCAAGAATATTTGGTAGGGAGCTTCTAATGTATAACACTTTTTGTAGGGTGACACCATATCATCTTACATATCACCACAAAAATGGTGTTATAAAAGTATCAAAAAAAATCCAACAGAAAATGCCAAGGACCCTAATTTTGTCATCAGAAATTGCGTAACAAAATCCTAATGGATCGTAATTAGGCAAGACATAACTAGTTTATGGTGACCACCCGAGTAACATCCGCTACAATGGATTGCAAACCACAGTGCATTCACCAGTGTACCCACGACAAATTTTAGTGACATACCCTACAATGTTGGTGCCATTCTCCGCTACTGATCGTAATAGTTTTTATCGATCATGCTTATGGCGGATACCGTAGATTGTCTTAAATGATATGAGTCCTGAGAAAGATACGAAGTATTTATGCAGCCAATCCCCGTTGATCTAAACGTAAGGCTTAGTGTTTAGTATGGTGATTGCTTCTCTTGAGTTCTGTTTTTTCAAGATCTACTAAATTAATCTTCTCATATTGGGGTTTCAAGCAAAAACAAATACAGTAAGATTTAATTACCATCACCGGAGTCATTCTTGTGATATCAGTGGGTTCTTCAAACATACAGAGTGGTGTGACCCCAGCATCATTCACCAAATGATCAACTGCCTTGAGAAAACCAATCAACCAATGTTATGAAAAACAACGCAAAAATAACCCCAAAGCACAGAGGAATTTGGATGCGTGTGGTATCTTCTCTGCAGCGCCTATCACACAGCCGTCCATTAATGGTCAGGATTTTAAATAAACTCTTTCCTCGAAAAGTTTATTCTGGACTGGTCGGGTGTGCGCCGGGGCACCAAAATTCTTCTCCAAAACACAACACGAGTTGTTTAGAAGAAAAGTGATAACTATATAAGTCACTCTTACGCTGCCCAAAGTGGTTTATAGTTTCATCAATCAACCTCTTACAATCCTCAACCTTGGAGACATCAGTTGGGAAAACAAGAACATCTGGAGAGCCAAGTTGGAGGGCCCTCTCACCTACTTCTCGTAAGCTGTTCTTTCTTCTCGCTGCGAGAGCTAAACAAGCTCCCCTTCGAGCGTATTCGTAAGCCAGATGCTTCAAAACATATACCCATACGTACAATCAGATGGGAAAACATAACCAAAGAATATCTTATAGTTTTATTTTGTTTGGTAGTCAAACCTCGCCAATCCCTGAGGAGGCTCCGGTGATGATTACCACTTTTCCGGCTACATTTTCGGTGAAGATATAGCTGAGGATAGAGGTGAGAAACTTGGAAAACCAGTACGGAGGCAAGATGAACAAGAGGAAGGTGATGGCTATGGGAGGTGCAACAATGTTGAGCAACTGGTTAATAAGGTCCATTTCTTTTAGAGAGAGAGAGAGAGAGTGGTGAGAATCCATTGAGAGAGTGTTGGTGGCAGCAATAAAAAGGTTGCATGGGGAGGACATGACACGTACGTTGCACATGTGGCTGCTTCTTAGTTGAATGAAACTGAAACATTTTTCAAGGCAAAATTACTTGCCAAATAACCTGAAACGCCATTTCTTTTTGGGGTTCACACCAATGTTCAGGATTGCATGTTAAGTTTTATAAGATCAATGAAAATTTGTCGAGTGGAATTAGAATTTAAATTCGGGTCGAATTTGAGGTTGTTCAGAGTCGAAAATATCACATTTAATTTTTTAACTTGCATATGGATATAATACTGCAACTAGAAGTTTTATCATTTTCATTAGTTACTGTGCATATTAAGATTTAATACAGAATGATGTATACATATATTCCAGGTTTGGAAATCTTATCGACCCAAATACTGTCAGCTAAGTATGGGCGTGCCTCATTAAACGAGCCTAAAATTGAGGTTTAAGTTCCGTTTATTTAATTAAGGGACGACTAGAAATCTAACAAGTCCTTATTGAGTAAAACAGTTTGGTTCATTTGTAGCCCTAACATCCTCGAATAGTAATTAAACTTTTACTTCACCACACAGATAACATTCACCTTCTTTTTTTATGACAGAGAATAAAGGATAATTGGGACACAAAATGGAGATATACAGCTTGATAGGAGATGCTCTAAAAGTCTATGTTACATGGACTCGGGTACGAGTATCGGGTGCGGGTGTATGTCCAAGTGTCGGACCTTCTTAGACTTAAATCTTAGGATATTGGGATATGTGTCCCACAATGGGTACGGGGACACGTCCTGAACACTTGTTGGTACTGTATATTGCATGACTAGAGCCGGTTATATATTGTAAATTATACTTTAAGTAATATATTTAAACAAGAAGAGTTAAGAAAAATGTGGTTTTTCTATTTCATGTCAATGTGAGTCCAGAAATATTGTTTTTCTAGCTAATTTGGTATTCTTTTTCTGTAAATATCACAAACTTAAGAGGATCTAAGTGTCCAAAATGGATATGCCTACGCGTGTCGGACACAGAACACGGGTACTTTAGCCAAAATGAAGGTTTCATGTAACATAGACTAAAAGAGGTTAATACAAGAGTCTTCTAATAACAGACACAAACAGTCTGCAGTGGTTCTTAATTTGATGGTCTTTGTTTTAGTCAGCCTTGAGTTCTCCAGAATTGGGGTTGGACGTTGATTTGTTGGGCCTAGTGATTAAAACCCAGCTGAGGAAGCTTTCTAGAACCTCTGGACAAAGCAAATTCCAGAAATATATCATCCTCATCCAACCTGGCTCTATCAAATGCCTGTCTCCCCTGCAAATGCTCTTGAAAATTGCCTTGACACACCCCTCCGTTGACTCCTCTGGAACACCCTCTATTCCCGCCTATATATACAGCAGATACAATCAAAACAAATAGGAATTAGGACACGTAAACTTGCCTTATCCGACAAAATAGTTCATTGATACTTTTATTAGGAATTGAATTCAAATAAATCTTGCAGGCCGCGATAGATTCTATTTTCGGTTAAACTAAAGTATTTATTGAAATATGAAGCAAATGGATCATATTGTATCAGTTTAAGTCCTTGCAATAATCTCTTTTTGAGGGTTTGTACATATAGGATGTAGGTCTCACCTAGGTCCGGTCCAAGTTATCGAGGGCCATAGACGATTTCGTCACATGTCCAGTCCTAGTTATCAAGGGCTATAGCCTCTGGCTCTATGAACCCAACATCCCCGACCATCTCACATGGGGTGAAACCTACACATACATGAAACCGACCTCCTGTGATAGGGTGTTATTAAAATAACCGTCGTATTAGAAATATATTCCTTTTCCACATCACGTCTCCACTTCCACCAAACTACTGCCACAAAATGAAAGCAAAAGCAAAATTTTTTGGATTTCTGAGATTCTCGTATCGAACACTTTTTTTTAACATTACTTCTGATTGTAGCTTGCAAAATTCACCATCCGACTTTTTAGTAAAAGAAAAATCACCTTACCTTTGCTAGGAATTCAGCACTTGTAATCTGACTCTACCACACTGGGAGTGACAATCGTTGTCCCTGTGTCTGAACTAACTTCAGTTCTTAGTGTCTCGAAGAAGCTTACTAGTGCTGCCTTGCTCGCCTGAAGATACAAGAGATTTGTAACGAATCAATCCATGATGAGCAGCAACCGGGGCATATGCGTCTATGCAAAAATGTAGCTATTTCTTTTGTACGTACTTTATAGATGCTGAATCATGGCGAAGGAGAGAATACACCAGCTGTAGCAATCGCGACGATCTTCCCCCTGCTCTTTCTCTAGTGCGGAATTGCAAAATGGGTGCAATAAACAGAACCCCAGAAGTTAATATTCTGCATCACTACACACAAATTACCAGGGATCATGTGCGTGGGTTCTCAACCAACTTGTACCCGGCGGGTTGAATATTTTTGCACCCGCAATCAATCTGCACAGCATAAAAAATGGCTGGCTGGCTGGATTCGTTGGAATGAGGTTTTTAGCTGTTTCGAATCACTGATAAAGGCAGATTTGGGAGGGTGGCCAAAAAAAAAAAAAGATTGCGAAAAATAAGAGTATAAGATTAAGAAGGGTCACTTTTTTTGTTTGCCAAGCCGAAAAGGGTGGAGGGGGTGACCCTTCTCCTGGGTGTAACCATAGGAATTCTAGCCCGGAAGGGACCAAAGTGCCTAGCATTCTACTGCTCCACCAAGGGCTGGTAGAACAAAACCAGGCTTCGTAAGAGGACAAGTTAAGTTCGAGGGCTTATCACCTGCACAACCATGGGTATGTTGTCGGTGTGGATTGGCTTGGGTTTAGTCACTCTGGAGGGCTGTCGGTATTTTTGCACACCCCAGTGAGTGAAATTACGTACGAAAATCCCTATGCTGTGTTTGGATCAGAATTCTTAAGAGAAATGGAAGACAGAATCACCGTAACTGGAATGAAATCATCGGCGTTGGCGGTGTCTTCAAACGTGCAGTTCGGAGCAATCCCGGCATTGTTCACTAAATGATCCACTGTGGCATTCAAGTCATCAAACATTGCAAATGTCATGTGTCAAATTATGAACGAAGTGCATTTTGAAGTACTCTTGTATAAAACTAGTAGTACAATTGAAACTGAGAAATTTGTTCAGAAAACATGCTTGAAATCGAATCAAACACTGAAAAATTCAGTAAAACTACGATAACATGTGTTGAATAAAGAAATTCTACAAAATAAAAAGTGTATGTTTTTTTATTTCTAACTCTTGCAATTGGGAAAACTTCGTTTCTTTGAAAAGAAGATTGCAAGAAGGAGATACATACTCTTACAGTTTGTTTGTTTGTTCGGATAGGGGCAACGGATTGTACTACAGCTAGGGTGGTAAAATATCAAAAAAAGAAAGCTTGGGCCCAAATAGGGTTGGACTTGGAAACCTTGGGCCAACCCGTCTATAGGGATTGGGTGGGCCTAGGAAAGGGCCACAATTAAGGTCTGGGCTGGGCTATAGATTAATCGGCTTGGGCTTGGACGGGCTTTCGGGCACTAGGTCTTTTTACGCCCCTACTAACTAGGATGAGCAAGACTAGACGACACAACAGGAAACTACAAGACAAATAGGTTAATCAATTTTTTATTTATTTATTTTTTTTTTATAACTTGGCGTCTGGGCCTGTTTTTGCGTCGTTTGACTAATCCCGGGAAGCCCATTCCACCGTCCACTGGCGCGAGCTCCATTAAAAGTGGGGGGCTCTATTGAAAATTAAAGTAAAACTTTGTATGGATTGACTCTAAAAGAGTTGATAGTATCTATGAGGTTTCGAATTTGAGACCTTAGGAGAGAATAAACTCTTAGTCTCAAACCTTGACCACTAAGCCAACCCTTTCAGGTTTTTAAGATATGGTTTCAAAGCAGGTTAATAAGTTTGTTTGCAATTAAACATCGAAGCTTTCCATTAAAAGGGTTTTTCTTGGCTCTTTTCTTTATGCCTTTTTGGGTAGATGTTGATAGTATCAAATCAATCCACTATCTAGTGTAGTTCGTGTTCATCAAAACAAGGAAAAGACCACAATACACATCACTTATTTGGGTGTGTATGATACACACTCTTATAAAAGTTATGATTTTCTTATAATAGTTACGATTTTTTTTATATAAAAGTTATGAGACACACCACTAAAACCAATGAATCAAAATTGATCAGTACTGATATACATACATCTTCCAAAGTGGTTCAGTGTAGCATCAACGAATTGCTTACAATCTTCGCACTTAGAAACATCACCACATTCAACGATCACGTCTGGTGACCCTAACCGCCGCGCCTTCTCAGCTACCTCTTGAAGTTTCTTCTCTCTCCTCGCCACCAATACTAAACAAGCTCTTCCTATAGGGTTCGGGGACTTTGCTTTTTCACCCCTGCTTTTCTCTCCGCTTTTTGCCCAAGGGTCTCCGGATTCAGAAAAAGAGTTGAATTGGTGGGAGAACAATTACCCATTATGTTCCCGGTTGTACTTCAATGATCATAAAAATTTATCCTAGAACATGATATTTTAACTAACCCCACAAAAAATCAACTCAATAGGATTTCAATGAGTGATTTATAGAATCACTCAATTTTCCGTTTAAAAGTTTGACAGGAATCTAAACTGATAATTATTTGATTTAAACAAGTAGTTACTGATATCCGACTGCGTTAATTTTTGCGTGATTAGCTGAAATATCATGTTCTAAATGATAAACTGTTTTGATCATGGAAATAGGACCGAAAACATAGTGAGTAATATTCACCCACTTTTAAAGGTGAGGTGAAAAAATAACCAATAAAACCCCACTCACACACCACTTGATTGCAACGAAATGGCCAATAAAATGCAAAGCTTAATTTACAACAGTTGAACCCTCCATTGCCATCACGTACACACCTTTCTCTCTACCGCTTATTCATAGATACAGACATGTTAAAAAGGAAGAAAAACCTTTCCACAAAACTAATTAAAACCATGTCCAGAATTCTAGAGAGGAGAGACAGCCGCACAGAGAGTTGCTGATCAAATTCTAGTCTGTTTTGATATCAGGAGTCTGGATTGTCTCTGGATCGAGGATTTTGTGCGCACTGGTCGGGTTGAGGATCTTCTTAGTGGGCGCTTCGTCAGCCGGTACGCTGGGGCTTGTCTTGTAGAGCATTCTCGTAGACCATTCTGCAGCCTCCGGGACGAAAACCCTGAACCAGTAGGCAAATGTGAACCATTTGGGCTCAGTCACATATCTTTCCCCACGGCAAGCCCTGTTCACGATTTCCCTGGCGCACAAGTCGACTCTTGCCACTGGAAATATACCTACTTGTTCCTAAAATCGAAAACATCCACATTAGTAAATATAATTGCACATATCAAAAAACTGAAGCACTTCCCCGAACACTGTTTTCGAAACCGAAGGACTCGATCATATGGATCAATAACATCTGTAATGACTCTTTCGACTAGGAATTAAAGACTTACATTCGCTATGTTCTGATCCAATGCGAGTTTCCCATCCGTCCCTAGGCCTTTCCCTTGGGTCATTTCAGACTCTATAAACCCGGGAGTAACAATGGTAATGTGGATATCCGACCCAATTTCAACTCTCAAAGTCTCGAAAAAGGCCGACATTGCTGCCTTGCTTGCCTGAAAAACACCACCAATATAGGTAACTAGATCGAGGGATTCATTCGGTCAAAAAAACCACGATACAGGAAGACTCGGAAGGGACCCTGACTTGATTAATTACTTACGTTGTAGATGCTCATCCGCGACAATGGCGACCACGAACCCACTGAAGAGATAGCAATTATCTTGCCTCCGGTGTTTCTTAGATGAGGAACCGCGAATCGGGTGGTGTAAACTGAACCCCAGAAGTTGATTTCCTGTGAAATTCGAACCTATTAGAATTTATTCAGCATTCATGCCCTTGGACACTGCCTAAAGTTGAGGACATTATACTTCAGGGCTCGACCAATATGACATTATTGTGTCCTCCGTTCCCAAACCCGAACTTGCTCCATCTTACGAAGTGAGCAATTTCTCGAATAATACATGTACTCCTAGGGGTGGGCATCGTGTCGTGTTGTGCCGTGTTTGTGTCGTGTCGAGCCGTATTCGTGTCAAAATGACCTGCTTGTTGGGAACATGTGTGAAAGATTGGAGTCCCACATTGGATAATCAGAAAAAGAGTTAGACCTTAATATACAATTGGATAACTCACCACTTACAAGGCTTAGCCTTTTAAGTGGATATGAGTCATTCAATGTATATTGGGTCCACGTGATGTGGTGGGCTCTGTGGATACCCCCAACGGATTGGGCTTGTGTGCACACAGGAAGAACCTTAGACAGATCAGACTTCCAACATTGCTTAATTAATCTTGTCAAAAAATCTGAATCCTAACCCGACCTGCTAAATAATCGTGTTGTGTTCGAGTTGACACGATTAACTTTTCTTTTTTTTTTTGGCACAGTGGTTTTTTTTTTATAACCAACCAAAACGATGTGTAATTATAGTTAGCCAAAACGATGTATAGGCTTAGAAACTTAGCCACTATAGCAAAACCTTGCAAATTTGAGAATATGGAGAGAATAACTTGATATCAAAGGATAAATTTTAACTACCGCAGGATTGAGCCTAGAAACTTTCATGCACAACTTCAGAGCATGAAAATGTACAAGTTATTTCGTGTAATTTTTGGGTTGGGTTCGGGTTACCCTGTCGACACGATTAGACGAACAGGTTAGTTCGTGTCATTTTCGGGTTATGCGGGTTCAACCCAAACTTGACCTGTTTACTAGTTGTGTTTTCGGGTCGTGTTATACGTGTTTCGGGTTAGAAATACAGTACTCAGCACTAACTCGCTAATTTCATGTCGAGTTCGTGTCGTGTAATAAATTCTCACCCCTATGTACTCCCCCTTCCCAAAAAAAATCACGAACATATGTGCAATTTTTTTTAGAAGAAATTAAATACTTTCGGGAATATTTTTCGATTTTGTAATACCATACTCCCTCCGTCCCTTTTTAAATGTGTTACTTGGGATTCTGTGCCATTTTCAACGGCTTATAATTTTTAATTTATATATAATAGCTTTTATGATTTTGAAAATTTTGTATAATAGAAATAATTAAGAACTATCAAACAAGATCCATAATGCATATGTTTTGAGGTTCACATTAAAAGTTATAAGCCGTTGAAAATGGCACAGAATCCCAAGTAACACATTTAAAAAGGGACGGATGGAGTAATAAATAACAAATTGAGAAGGAATTTTAAAAATTACCGATGGAAGGACTTTATTATTTGATTAAAAAATTTCACGACTTTTTAGTAATAGAATAGCTTTTTGAGACAGATCCGAGTATGTTTTGTGACTCTTTAATTTTTTCAGAAAATTGGTCTAAAGGCAAAATTTGAGGCTTTAAATGGTATTTAGTCTAATTTAACTTATTTTAAGACATCCAACACAATGATAAGAAATATTTAAGGGCTCAAGGACAATACTAGACAAAAACACTCTTTATAATAATAAAAAATTACAAAATTGAGGCCGTAACTTTTCATGCATCACTTTCATTTCAATTTTCCGTAACTGTTCCCGTAACTGTTGAAGGCTAAGATTAATTGATTTCAATTTTGAGATTCAATTTAGACTCTTTGAGGTGTACTTTCCATTATAGGGTTTTAGCTGTTTAGGCACTTTCATAGGGTACTCTAGTATTTTAGGCACTTTTATAGGGTATCCTATAGTTTAGGTTTAGGGTGCACTTTTTAATTATAAGGTTTTAGTGGTTTAGACATTTTCATAGGGTAATCTAGAGTTTAAGTTTAGATACTTTCATAGGGTTTAGGGAGTTTAGACACTTTCGTGGGTTAGCGGGGGCATTTTTGGAATGTGTAGGTGATTTGTCCTATTGATATTAAGAAAAAAGTTGATGTCCTTATTTCAAAAAAGACTCTTTTACTATGTCCTCCCAAAAAATAGACCCTAATTTTTTATTTTTTTTGTAATTTTTTTGAACCAATTAAAATACCATATTAAACTCTCTTGATGGGTGTCAAATACTTGCTACATTTTCATATCCAAGAAAAAGAATTTTCCTAAAAAGGTAATTGTTCCCCAATTTTCTTTCCAGTTATTTTGAAAAGAGGTACTTAAATAATCATCTTGTTTATAGATAACGCGTATGTTTTCATCATTGTCATTTTGAACGGTTAAGTTTTCATCCTTTTTAATTGTAAAATATCTTTTCTACTCTTATTTAGTGATATGTATTAATATACATAATTATTGTTGCCTATATAGGTGGAATGTAATTTTCCTAATTTTGTGGGATGTAAGTTACCTAAAATCATGGTTTTTTTTTTGTGTGAATATTTTCATTCTTTCCAACAGAAAAGGAGGAATTTTGAATTCCATATTTTCTAATAATTTTATGATATCTTATCATAATTGTTGTTGAAATCATGTTTAACTATGGTAATAATTTATGATTCTATCCAAAATTCTTTATGTTTTAATCCCAAATTTCTTTGCCTATACGGTAAAGATTTTTTGGATGAAAACATAAATTACTTTTTCCACTGTTCTAATGGTTTCATCCAAAAATTCTTGATCCAGTAATCATGGTTAAAAAGTTTTAAGGGTGCCGCATGCACGGACCAAATTAATAAAGGGAAGCGATAATGGTTAAAATCAAACTAGCAAAATCATGTCAATGGTTTTGACATATTTTTTTTTACCATGATTCAAGATGTTAATTCAATAATTATTCTGACTATGTTTACAGGTACAACGAGAGTGTAAATACTCTTTATCTATATAGGCTTGCGCAACGGCTGTTTTGATCTTTTTACCATGATTTTTGATAGTTTTTTTTATTTTAATTTTTACCATGAAATGTCGATTTTGTGGTTGATATATTTTACCATGATTCAAGGAATCATGGTAAAAATCAAATACAAAGCATAGAATATGGTAAAATCGAGTAATCACGGTAAAAATTAAAATGATGTAGATAATGAGCAATCATGGTAAAAATCAAATCGACAAAATTGTCCCAAAATCCTTTGGATTAGGAAAATCTTTGCCAAAGGGAGACATAAAGATTTTTGGATTAGGAAAATCTTTGGTGTCAAAAGATATATATATATATTTTTTATGTTTCCATCGAAAATTCTTTATGTTTTCACCCAAAATTCTTTACCCTATTGGCAAAGAATTTTCGGATGGAAACATAATTAATTTTAGATGAAAACGTTAATTTTTTTTTTGTGGGTAAAGATTTTTTTTTATATTTTCCTCAAAAATTATTTATGTTTTTATCCAAAAAAATCTTTACCCTACAGGCAAAGAATTTTTGGGTGAAAACATAATTAATTTTGGATGAAAACATTTGTTTTAGTCCTTAATCTCCTAGTATATATATAAAATCATGGGCAAAAGTGGGTTTAATTAAATATCAGGATGAAAACATAACTCCAAAAAAAGTGCAGAATGAAATTCTAATTTAGAAGTGGGTGGAGGATGATTAGCCCTTTTGAAAATGCTTTTTGTTTGAATATTTTTTCCTCATTTTATTTGGGGCGGGCTGATAAACCCGATCCCAACCGGGGTGGGAGCAAAGGTGCCCACAAATTACCCAGTCAGGGTCGGATCTTAATTTTCGGTTTGGGGTATGCCAAAATCCAACAATTAAATATGTGGATGTCGATGGAATTACCATAATGGGTCTGAGGTTGGTGACATCGTCCACTTCTTCAAGCATGCAGGCGTGCGTGACCCCAGCATTATTCACAACATGGTCCACTGTGACCACCCAAAAAAAAACACATTTCCTACAAATTAAGTGCAGAAAACTTGCCAAATAATTCATCTGTTCCTATTTGTTTGTACCACGCTCTCTTTTTTACATTTTTTCAAATCAAAAAATTAAGTGCTTCTATGTATCATTTTTCAATTTTTTTTCGCACCGAATTAAAGTACACGATGAGTACTTTAATTTGGTGTAACAAAATTTGAAAAATGATACACAAAAACACTTTATTTTTTCATTTGAAAAGTGACACGACTTTTTATAGAGGACAAACAAATAGGAACGAAAGGAGTATTACATAAGAAAAGAAAAAGAAAAAGAATTGAAGTTTGAGTACAGTATTACATAAGAAAAGAAAAAGAAAAAGAAAAAGAATTGAAGTTTTAACGTACATCTGCCGAAGTGTTTCACGGTTTCTTCAACAGTTCTCCTACAATCATCAACACTCGAAACATCAGCCCGAACCGCAATGACGTCGGGAGCTCCCAACTCTAACGCCCTATCCGCCACCATGCGTAGACGATTCTCCCTCCTCGCAGAGATGGCCAAGTTCGCCCCTCTCTTTGCGTACTCGTAAGCAAGGTGCTATACAAGTGCAACACAAAACAACATTTTATCACAATATATATTAACTCGTGTTTGAGCCAGCTTACCCGTGTCTCGATTAATCTGAAATCCAATCCCAGCAATTTCCGAGAGCCTAATTAAATGGATTGACTCCAAATGAGGTGATAACACCTAAAAGTTTTCGAATATGAGATCTTAGAGGAAGAGAACAAACCCTAAGTCCCAACATTGACCACTTGACAAATCTCTCCGGGGTTAAAAAACAAAACTCCTTTTTCATCTTCACTATTGTAAATTTACCGAGTCACGTACCCAGTGTCGGCAATGTTTCGGCTTCACTACTTTTTTCCTAATTACCTAGTGTCCCTTTTGTTTCCGGGTCTACTGAATTAATTTTTCCATAAAAAAAAAAAAATCAATATGAGTTAACTATATAATCTGGAAACCAATCACGTCCTGTAGGCTAGTATTTAGTTTACCTCGCCTATGCCGGAGGAAGCGCCGGTGATGAGGATGACCTTGCCGGCAACGTTTTCATGGAAGAAAAAGGCCCAGATGGAGATAAAGTACTTGACAACCTGGTAAGGTGGCACCAAAAGCAAGAGAGTGAAGAAGGTGAAAGGAGGAAGTATGAGGTTCAAGAACATGTGAAGAAGATCCATGGCTCTCAGCTAGCTGTAGATGAGAGAGAGGATGAAAATGTATCTAATTTTTGATTTGGTGAGAGAGGGAAGCTGGTGGATGAGAGAATTTCTTGAGAAGCATATCTGTTTTATAACCTTACACATCTCTGTTACTACTTGGCGCCTATGTGTACACCCGAAATCTTGTGCACTTAAATATTTGGTGTTAGTAGGTTAGTTTTTTTATCTGTTATGTTTACACGTTTATGAATTGGTTGTTTAATTACATGTCCAAGATCTAAGTTAGGCATCTAATTATGTCTTGTCGATTAAAAATATTTTTTTTGGCACAGATGGTTTTTTTTTTTTGTGTGAGTGAGTACTGTGTGCGCGTGCGCAGTTGGAACACTTAGCGGCCCAAGTTAGCTTATTTCATTTCTCTAGCATTTTCATGATTTGGTGCATTGCAAATTACCATCAACGTTATACATGTTAATTAAAACATTATTTCTAAAAATTAGAATCCGGGAAAGTGGGAAACCCTTTGAATTGACAAATTTTTTTAGTACTCTAGAGGTAATGGGTTGCCTTTTTGGGCTTTTGAAAAATGAGACTTGGGCCTTTTATTCATTTTTTAAAAACTCCATGGAGCTTATTGCTTAGATTTTTTTTTTTTTTAAAAAAAATAGATTGGTGTTCTTTTTCTTTTTTTTTTTTTAAAAAAAAGGGTTAAAAAGACCCTTACTTACGCCTAATGTCAACAATTATGGGGTGCTCCTTAAATTTTGAGTTTTTTTTGGATGCCTAAGGCCCATGACTCTTGGGCCTTGGGCCAGCACTGATTTATACTCTCTTCGTCCCATTTAGAAAATCTAACTTTTTAAGGAAACACAATAATTTCTCCAAAAAATATTTCACTTTTCAATCTTACCCTTTCAATTTGCCAATTACATACTCCCTCCGTTCCAAAATAAGCGTCTCTTTTGGGATTGCGTGCATTTTCAACGGCTTATATCTTTTAATTTGTAATAGTTTTTATGATTTTGAAAATTTTGTATAATATAATTAATTATGATCTATCAAACAAGATTCATAATGCATATTTTTTGAGATTCACGTTAAAAGATATAAGCCATTGAAAATGCACGCAATCCCAAAAGGGACACTTATTTTGAAACGGAGGGAGTATTCAATAGCACCACAAACAGACTTGAAAATTCAAATTTGATTGATGTGATTTGTACTATTTGCAGAAAATTATGCTGACACATAGCTATAGAAGAGGATTAGGTGGCTTTAATTGTATTTAAGACGAAAAATTGACATTTTGTCGTAGCAGAAAATTATATGACCTAATTTGGTTTAAAAGTGGTTTTTAGATTATTAGTTTTTTCATTTCGTTTTTGTTCAATTTTTTTTGCATTTGTTCGTTTCGCGTCAAGATTTTGTGGTTTATGGATTCCTCTCGACGAAACGAATCTAACGAGTATAATATTGTGGTCAAAATTCAAATTTTTTTGAATAAAACCAAAATAGGTGGATTATTGGCGAATAATTCACCTATTTTGGCTTTATTCAAAAAAATTTGAATTTTGACCACAATATTATACTCGTTAGATTCGTCTCGTTGAGAGGAATCCATAAACCACAAAATCTTAACGCGAAACGAACAAATGCAAAAAAAAATAAACCAAAAAAAAATGAAAAAATCAATAATCCAAAAATCACTTTTAGGCCAAATTAGGCCTATGTCTCACATGACTTTGCTACCACGCAGAAAGATAGCTGTGATCCAGACTTTGCTGTAAGTGGGCCAGATATAAATGGTCCATACTCCAAAATCTCTGGTTCTCATCTACTTAATAAAGTATTGTTAGCTGTTCGTTTAGCTAGTTTAGTTTTTGAATTATTATCATATTTCTCTCTTTAATTATTAGTCCTTCTTTTTTAAAACAAATACAACCGTTGTAATTTTTCGTTTTACGCACGGTATGTAACGTATATAGTATACACGTACACGGAAAAGATCGAATTGAAAACTTACATCTGCTTATGCCCTGATCCAATGTGAGTTTCCCATCGCTCATCCCCAGCTGGGTCAGTTCAAACTCTACAAACCGGGTGTAACAATGGTAATGTGGATATCCGACCCAAGTTCAACTCTCAAAGTCTCGAAAAAGGCCAACATTGCTGCCTTACTTGCCTGAAAAACACCACCAATATATGTTGAGAAACGATAATGCCAAAACTTTTTTTGTTTGTGCAAAAAATGTAGTGTATAAAAAACTCGTACCTTACACATGGTATAAAGTTTTTAAACAGAAACAAAAACAGTTTTGACATTAGTACCTCGAGTAAATAAAAAAGATTGAGGGACATTTCGTTCGGTCAAAAATCACAAATTAATACAGGAAAATTTGGAAGGGAACCTGACTTGTTTAATTACTTACGTTGTAGACGCTCATCCGCGGCAATGGCCATCATGAAGCCACTGAAGAGACAGCAATGATCTTGCCTCCGGTGTTTCTTAGATGAGGCGCCGCGAATCGGGTGGCGTAAACTGAACCGCAGAAGTTGATATCCTGTGAAATTCAAACCTATTTTATACAGCATTAATGCCCTTGTCTCCTAAAATTGAGGACATTATACCTCAGGTCTTGACCAAAATCATCACCTTATTGTGTCCTCCGTCCCCTAGCCCTCGGTCTTTCTTAAGAAGGTGCATTTTTTCGAAAAGACACACACTCCCCCGTCCTAAAAGGTTAGTCCTTCACGAACATACGTGCAATTTTTGCATAAGAAATAAAGTACTACTTTTGTGCATATTTTTTGATTTTTTCATATGGAAATAAATAAATAATTGAAATTGTTAAGTTAGTGCTTAAGAAATTGAGAACATTACGCATGGAAGTATTTATTTATTTCTTCAAAAATTTCACCTCTTTTCTTAATGGACTAGCATTTTGGGAGGGGGAGAGTGTGTTTTTATGAAATTTTTGTCCGTAACATTTTTCAACAATTAAAATACCATAACACTCTTTCGATGGGTGTCAAATATTTTGAAAATTTAGTTAGGGAACTACATTTTCATAACCGGGAAAATGCACTTTTTTTAAAGGCAAGTGATTTCCACACCTCCTATTTTGATAACTGCACTCCTTTGTTGGTCCTGTATTAGAACTTTTTGTGTATAAAATTTTTATTACATGACAAAAAAAGGGGTGCAGTTATCAAATAGGAGGTGTGAAAATAATTTTCCTTTGTAAAATGATGACAACTGTTCCCCATTTATCTTTCCGTATTATTTTTTTTAACAGACGTAATTCATTCTCATTTTCCCTTTCTTATATAGTTGAACTCTTTTTTCTGTTCTCTTCCATTTTAATTTACCAATTATATTTTCATACATAAAAAAATGAATATAGAAGCAATAAATTAATTCACAGACAATAGAAAAAAGGAGTGCAATTATAAGAAAGGAGAGTAAAAATCACTAATTCATACAACAGAACAAAAATCACAACTGCTAAATTGAATATGTAGATGTCGATGGAATTACCATAATGGGTCTGAGGTTGGTCACATTGTCTAATTCGTCAAGCATGCAGACGTGTGGGATCCCAGCATTATTCACCCCATGGTCTACTGTGACCAGTGACCACCCAAAAAAAAAACACATTTCTTACAAATTAAATAAATAAACAAATGAATCAAAGTGGTAACGTAAATCTGCCGTAGTGATTCACCGTTTCTTCAAATTCGAAGATTGCTTGGGTTTGCAAATTGCAACCACCATGGTTGGAAATTGGAATCTCGCCTATCTGCATCTTCAAGGTGTGACTACTCTCTTTAATTTTCAAACTGCACTACTGATTGAAGATTAGAGACTTAATTTACTCAAATATTTTACATCATGTTTGGAGTTTGTGATTAATTAAGACTCATCCCTATTCTTGATAATTTTAGGCTTCTAACATGTTTTTTTTCTTTTCTTTAAGAGATAGTAACTTTGAATGTGCGTATGTATACATTTAATCATAACTCTTTTGGTTAAATCTTCTTTCAGTCAACTGATTGATGGTTACCATAACACACAATATTGTCAACTTTTGCAGTAAGTAGTATGTGTATATGGAAAAAAGAGAAAGAACCTAATCAACGTGCGTGCAAGTTGAACTTTGATAAAAAGAACCATACTAAGGAGATAGGATCTAAACAAATTATTATGTTGGACTTGCACACGCATCTCGTGTGCGACCTCAAACTAGTTACTGATCATCTAGCTAGGACCCATCCCAGAACTTGCTGGGATCCCAAATAAATGGATGAATTGACCTCAAATGAGTTGATAACACCTAATCGAATATGATCCCATCTCTAATATAGAACCCTAAGTACCAACCTTGACCACTCAACCAAGGGGGTTTAAAAACAAAACTCTTTTTTCGTCTTCACATCACTATTGTAAATTTACCGAATTACCCAGTGTCAGCAATGTTCAGTCTTTCACTATTTTTTGGAAAAGTGTTACAAACATGAAAGCAAAATATGAAATGGGACATGAAAGTGTAATGAGTGAGATTCACCCAGTAAATTATCTTGACAGGGTACCGGCCGGGTGAATCTCATCCATTGAATACACTTTCATATATAGTACCATTTCATCCTTTTTTTTTTTTCTTAATTACCTATTATCCCTTGTTTTTTTTCCGGGACTAAATTAATTTTTCCAGCTTTGAGATGTTTTTGCATATATAAAAGTACTTGTCAATATCATAACTGAAGTGTTTAGATTAACTTACGCGCTCTTTAACTAATCTAGAAACCAATCGCGTACTGTAGACTAATTAGTTTAGTTTACCTTGCCTATACCGGAGGAAGCGCAGGTGATAAGGATGACCTTGCCGGGGACGCTTTCACTCTCCTTTCTTTTCCTTGTTTCCCTTTCAATAAGGCTTGATTCCCACACAACAATCAGACCTGGGATCTTGATTTCAATACAGAAGTTTGTGTCCACTTCAGTTACGGAAGGAAGTGCAGGGGAGTTGATTCCTAAGCCGCTGTTGGGGCTGTGTTGGGGTTGTTTTCATTGCAGTGATTTTCTGGGGTTGTTTTGCGGCATTTTTTGGGCCGGCTTCATTTGTAGTTTGGGGTTGTTTTTGGCTGATTTTTAGGCGTTGATTTGGGTGATTTTGGGGGTATTCAGGTGGGGATTAGGGGTGCTTTCAGGCGATGTGTTTAGAGATCTGATTTAGGGGCTTGGCGAGGTGTGTTAAGGGGTTGCAACAGCAAGCATAGACCAGGCAGTAGTGGACAAGGTTTTTGCGGCAACAAGACAAGGTTTGCCGGAAAAGGTTCACCGGCAAAGGTATTGAGGCAGGGGAGGAAGCTAGCGCGTGGTATTGGGACATTTGGGACGCGTGGATGACGTAGGAATACTGTGGCCATCATTAGGCGTGGGTGACATTTTCCTTGAAACAAGGGGAGGCTTGGCTGGGACCAGAAGACAAAGCATGGGTCACTTTTTGTTTGGTTCACATTTCCAAAAAAAATTCTCAAAAGATTCCTTTCCCATCTCTCACTTCTCCAATTATTAATCATTTTTCTCTCTTTATTCATACCCTTTTTTCAATCATTAATTTTCATTTCTCTCTCTATCTCTCTCCAATCACTACACCTCTCTCTAATTTTTACTTTTTCAAAAAACTCATTCAAACACTATCTTAAAAAATTTCTTCTCCAAATTCTAAACCAAACATAGTGTTTATGAGTCTTTATCTTTGATAAAGGCGTGGTTTGGGTGGGGCCAGAAGCCATTTCAAGTTTTCCTAGTAGGACTTTTATTAGGAGTAGTTTGGGGCCTTTAGGCTTAGTCTATTGGATGCTTTGGGTAAAAAAATTAAAAATTAAAAATAAAAAAAATATTTTTGTTCTTATTTAATTTTTTTTTTTGTATTCGTTAGTTTTGCATTAAGATTTTTTGATTCCTCTCGATGAGACGAATCTAACAACTATAAAATTATAGTCAAAACTTATTTTTTTTTTGAATAAAGCTAAAATTGATGGATTATTGGCCAAGGAATCCAGAAATCACAAAATCTTAATGCAAAACAAATGAATGCAAAAAAAAAATTAAATAAGGACAAAAATAATTTTTTGGTTTTTTACCTAGAGCACCCCATTGCAATCTTGTTGGTACCTTGCCAATAGGTTTATTTGTACTATTTTCTTTTAAAAATGAGAGGTGAGGGGCAGTTTAGGTTTCTGCGAGCTCTAGAAGTATGAGAATTGATTCCGGTTCCTTTGAGACTACCTCAATGTAGGATATCTTCTGTTGTACTTATTTCATATTTCGCCCTTTATGAAGATGAAATTTTCTTTTTCCATCAAAAAAAAAGAAGAACATGTGACTAAGATCCATGGCTCTCAGCTAGCTGTAGATGAAGGTGTATGTAATTTTTGATTTGGCGAGTATGGATCGTAGCGTGACGAGAGAAGTTGGACGAAACATAAGGATTTCAATTTCTTTATGTTTACAGGGGGGACAATCTGTAAGCAAAACCAAAATTACCGGTTTTTATTTTTTCAAAACTATAACTGACCAATGAACCACGGAACTTGACCAAATAAAATAGAACAATTGAGTCCGAATCATCAGTTTATGGTTATATTGATTTTCTTGAATATCCCTATATTTTTAACCCACTAAAAATGCTAAAACCAGGCCTATAAAGTTAAGTTGCTTTATCGGATTTCTTAAACAATTCTATTTTTAAACCCAATTAAAATGCCAAGTCACTCATATAGTTGTATGACAGTGAGATGAATAATGATAGTCGCACATATAGTTGTATGACAGTGAGATGAATAATGATAGGCTAATATTTTCCGTTGATAGAATTGTATAATTTACTTACAATGGCTTGAATCATTAAATGGGATGAGATCGCGATTGATCCTATTTTACATCACATGATATAATGCGCTTGAATCATTAAATGGGATGAGATCGCGATTGATCCTATTTTACATCACATGATATAATGCACTAACCATATAACATGGGATTATGCCAGAGTAGTAGCAGAGACCGGAGATAGGAGGCTAATTAGCAAAACACTTTCCGGACTTCGGGTTTCTGCAGTGACCAAGTCACTATATCTCTGTAGTGATCTTAATTGTGAGCCCTCTAAAATATTTATTTGAGATCGGAACCGTTCATTTTTTCAAGAATATTGATAACATTATGGGTGCAAAAAATTATGATCATTAGAGATTGGTAGACAATAGACATGTAGTTGAAACAAATATGTGTTACAGTATATTCTTCAAATGATGTTGACCAAATAGTATCTGAAGCTATGGCTACCAATATCCGATTAATTTTATTTTTTACATTAATGATATTAAATTGGACAAACCTTAATACAGAATACACTATATGTTAAAAAAAGGGCTGAAAATTATTTAAATAAATTAAAAGGAAAAAAAAACCCTATATATATTTAAAAAAGGGATTAAAATTATTTAAATATCTGAAAATTATTTAAGGTTTTTTCAATTTAATATCTTACTCTTTTTCGTCAATATGTGTTAACATAAAATATGTAAGGGTAAATTACATTGACAACCCCTACTTTATTTGAAATAACACTGTCCTCTTCTGGGTTTTATATTTTAGTATCAAAAGCACCCTTCAACAGTACCGACGGTGCCGATGACTCCCTTGTGGGTCCCCAACGGTCGATCTGAGCGGTCCGTTCATTCCAGAATCGAATTTTGAGTGGGTCTATGCAAGAATCACCTTAATCAGACGGTCCTAAGTGCTTGATCCAAAATCACCCCATTTCGTTCAAAATTTTTGGATAGAGCACTTAGGACTATCCGATTGAGGTGATTCCCACGTAAACCCACTCGGAATTTGATTTTGGAATGAACGGACGGCTCGGATCGACCGTTGCAAAACCACAAGGGGGTCCCCGACGCCATCGGTATCTGTCAGTACTGTTGAAGGGTGCTTTTGATACTAAAATATAAAACTCAGGGGAGGTCAGTGCTATTTCAGATAAAGTAGAGGTGGTCAGTGTACAAGTCAGAAACCTCAGGGGAGGTCAGTGTAATTTACCCAATATGTAATGATAATGTAACATAAATTGTTTGTGATGAAGGGTAAAATAGTCTTCTAGCACTCAAAGTTAACACCGTTAAGTCAATTTTAACGGCAAAGGAGGTATGTGTATATTAGTTTGTAAAGTAAGGGAGGTTAACATAATTTTCAAAACCAGAGGGGAGGTTAGTGAAAATGCCAGTAAGCTTAGGGGAGGTCAGTGTAATTTACCCATTAGAATTTAATTAGACAGCATTAATGCCCTTGGACTCTGCCTAAAGTTGAGGACATTCTTGCTCCTTCTTTCTAAGGGTGCATTTTCTCGAATAATACATGTACTCCCCCGTCCCGAAAATTTTTCACGAACGTATGTGCAACTTTTTTTAGAAGAAATTAAGTACTTTTGTGCATATTTTTCTATTTTGTCATACCGAAATAAATAACTAATTGAGAAGAAATTTTAAAAATTATAGACGGAAGGACTTTATTTTTTGATTAAAAAATTTCACTCGACTTTTTAGTTATAGACTAGCCTTTTAAGACACAGAGTATGTATTTGGAGAAAATTTTGGGTTCCAATAGGGTATAGGTGATGTGGTGTCCCTTTGGCAAATTCAAGCTATCCAAAAGTGAATCAGTCAGCTCGGATTAAAACACACTTTTTCTTTTCTTTTTATTTTTTTTTTAAAAATCTGGATGATACTTTCAGTCCGGACCGTTGGTTGCATTGTACGGCCCGGATATGCTGAGAGGGTACCAGGTGTTACCCTCCCCGTAACCAAAATTTTATCATGTTTTTGTGACTCTTTTTTCCGTAACTTTTTTGAACCAATTAAAATACCGTACACTCTCTTGATGGGTGTCAAATACTTTGAAAGTTTAGTCAGGGTTCTGAGAAGACATTCCCTACTCTGGCGGTGTAAACTAAAATTTTCTCCAAATCGATTAATTGTGTCATGTATATTCTACCGTTTGGGATATTGTTTGGACATATGGAACAATGTAATAAATTTGAATGAAACTTTAGTTTACATCGCCGGTGTAAAGAATTTTCTCTCCAGGGAACTGCATTTTCATACCCAAGAAAATGCATTTTCCTACAAAGGTAACTGTTCCCCAATTTTCTTTCCAATTATTTTGAAAATGCTTTCTGTTTGAATATTTTTTTCCTCATTTTATTTGGCGTGGGCAGATAAACATAAACCCAATCCCAACTAGGGCGGGAACAGAGGCGCCCATGAAGTACCCACTCGGGGGTCGGCTCTTAATATTCAGTTTGGGGTAGTTTGGGGTATGCCAAAATCCAACCTGTCCCGCCCCTGTTGCCAATTCTAGTTACAATTGCTAAATTGAATATGGGTTTTGCTAGTTACCACCCTTACACCTCGTTTGGATGGTGTATTATTTTTAGAGGGGGATAAGATAAGAGAGGGTATTATTTTTAGAGGGTTGGCCCACATTGATGTGATGTTTATGGAAGGGGGATTAAAAAGTAGTTGCTTTGGATGAGGGATTAAATAGGGGGATAACTTTTGACTTGGTTTGGATGACTTGAAAATAATAGGGGGTATAAGATGGAAAAAGCTGTGAAATGACTCTCTTGCCCTTGTGGTGTACACAATGGTATTATGCATTAATATAATTATTTAATTACATGACTTAATTAATTTTTTTTATTTTTGGAGAATTTGAAGTTAAATTACTTTTTTTCACCGAAAAAAAACTTAATATATATTTTTTTCAAAAAAAACTTTTTTTTTTCTTAAGTTGTTGGCATGTCTTTTGTTAATTTTTATTATGACCTTAACACAGAATAACAAATGAAGGAATTAACATATTGACTAAATGGTATGTAATGGTTGTTCAATAAATTTTATTGAACAAAAAACAATAATTACACAATTTTTTTTGAGATTAAAATAAAAGTTAAAAGGGATTAAATAAATATTTATTAAACTCTCAAATAAATCTACTAATTTATTTGATATTTATTACAAGAATAGTAAAGTGCACTATCCTACAGTTTATTTAATAAAATTCCGCCAAATTTGATCTATTGATGTTGAAAGCAAAAGCTCCATCCGTCGAACAAGGGAAATTCTTTGTCTTTGATGTTATCTACCATTCAAGCAGATCATTCAATTGACAATACCCCCCCCACATTGTATGCCCATACAATTTGTTAAATAACAAACAGTCATCAAATTCAAAATTTCCACGACTCACATGGAACACCCCCATTGGACTATCAATTGTACGACCATTGGGTCTTCCCAAAAAGTTATACTTACAACCAGAGTACTAAAAACTAACTAATTTCATCACGAGAAATATGATTATACTTGTTACAAATGAACCTAGTAAGAACCAAGTCAACTTCACACAACCATTTCTTTGGTTACCAACTCTTATGCCCTCCTCTTGAACAGCTGCTTCCATTGGGATAAGCAATGGCGCGCGATCTTCCAGATTTTGGTCTTCCACATTCGGCACCCTCACACCAAGCCGTTGAAAATAAACTTGGAGAGCCGAGTTGGCGTCTTCCCATGAAGCATGCTTTTCATATATAGCACCTGACACACCATTGACTTGTTGGCTACAGGTTGGCCAACTATCATATATTCCTGGTCTCCTTCCGACAAATACAACATAGAATGACTTTTTCCCTGCCATCCCTACTAACAAGAAAACGACGAAGGAAATATAATACAAAAAGTAGACACGATTGGCAACAAATTCTTAAATAAGGTAAACCAAAAAGTAGGCTCAGATAGTTTGATGTTTTTCACCATTTTGGAATGACACGGGATCCAAGCTGCAACATTAGTTGCCCATAGGCCGTCAAATGTTGCCATGCCTATAAATCTTTGTGTTACGGTATCAAATTCATCATCATAGCCCACAAAATAATTGCATTCAGTCACAAAAAAATGGACATAACAAAACTACATAATACAGCACCAAGGTAAGGGTGCACCAGTAACACACACCTGCACTTTACTTGCACTCACACACCTGCACTTCAATGCACAAACACCAGCACTTCACCTGCACCACACTACACTCACACCAATAACGGCACTTGCACTCACACTCACTGCACCTCACTTGCACTCACACTCACTGCACCTCACTGCACCTCACTTGCACACTCACACTCATCAGACCTCCTCAGACTTCACACACTCAAGGCTTCACTTGCACTCACACACCAGCACTTCACCTGCACTCACACCTGCACCACACTACACTCACACTTGCACTCACACACCAAAGACTTTCACTTCACTGCGCGACTTCACTCATCGCACCTCTCACTACACTCTCTCACCTGACACTTCACTCACTTTGCCATTTCCTTTTACATAGCTTTCAGCTTGCACTCGCTGTAGGCCATTTCACTGGCCCTGTACACTCACACACACTTGGCACCAACTTGCACTCACACCTGACACTTCAACTTCACTCAGCACATAGCTTGCGCTCAACTGCACCTCCTTTGCCTTTCACACACCTTGCTTCACTTGCACTCACACACCCGACCTTCACTTGCTGCTTCACTCAACTTTGCACCTCAAGCTCCCGGTGCCTTGCTTCCGCTCCTTTGCCTCCTTTACACTCCACCCGACTAACTTCCTCCACTTTGCCTCCTTGCACTCCCTGCAGATAGCACCGCTCACTTTGCACCTCAAGCCTGCTTTCACACACACCCCTTGCTTCCAGCTTTGCACTCCACACTGCTGGAATGCTTCACTTCAGCTCTGCTTGCCTCCAGCCCCACTTTCATGCAGGCTGCTTCCTCCACGCACCTCAGCGCATAGCTTCCTCACTGCAGCTCACTTCACACACAGCAGCACCTCACTGCACTCACACCTACACTTCAATGCACTCACACACCTGCACTTAATGCACTCAAACACACACTGCATTGCAGAGCCATGGGATCAGCTATGACAGAGCAACCACATCACTGCCCATATAAGTCCACACACAAACTAATGCATAAAAGAATGGTAACAATGCAGCAACATCATTCAGTTCACCATCACAGAGCTACCAACAAAGTAACCATTTACATCAGAATGCCTCAAAAAACATTAATTGCAGGTGTGTGATTGCAGTGTGAGTGCAGTGAAACTGTAGGGCCATTGCCTCAGTGAAACATCATTGGCTCAATCACTTGACAGAGCTACCAACGTAGCAACCATATACATAAAAAACATGTAACAGCAGCACAATGTTCTTAGGAATATCAATAGGCTCAGGTACAACATCATTGCCCAGTTATGAGTGCATTGGAAGTGCAGGTATGTGAGTGCAGTGCATGAGGCTCATTGCCACTTACTCAGACATTTGCAAAAGGGCTCAGCTACCACATCACTGCCCAGACAAGTAGAATGATACCAGATGAACCATAGAACAGCAGCACCAAACATAGGAAAACCAGTAACAGCAGCATAAAGTGAGTGCAGGTGCTGTTCAAGCCCAGAGAAAGATATTAGGCACCATTTATAAGTAACAAACAGCACATAATTGACCAAAGATATCAGGTTTTACCCATGGGCTCAGATAAATCAAATTCATCCATAGGGTACGCATGGCTGCAACAAACGTTGCCCCGCCAAGGTAAGTACCTTCGTTAACCAAGTTTCTAATCATCATTGCCCAATCAATAGTCAACAAACACCCAAACCTGTATAGGCAAAATATTACCATTCATTAATAACATTTTACCCACAAAGTACATTAGCTTCCATTATGAACAACGTAGTAAACCATGACATCAACCATTGTTTGTAGTTTACCTCATACAAATAGCGAAACAAGTTACTTAGTAATTACATTACAATAGCAAATGACCTTGTGTTTACTACATCAAACATCGGCCACTTCAAAAAATGGGCCACTAAATATACAAAATATATTGTTTACGATCGGCCTCTTCAAAAAGTAAGTCATCACCACCACCTCATGTTATCGGACCAAATACTTCACCCCTCCATACGGCCTCAACCCAAGCTTGCTTGACTTCATCACGAGTGTTCAAGAATTGGTCTACCCTCTCATCCTTTTCTCCAATAACGGCTGCCAACTTGAATTGTTGTGTCAAGGTGAGATCAAGTTTTTCTAGCAATGGGGGAATTGTTGCACGGCGTGCGGATAACTCTTTCTCATATCCCATTGAGTTGGCCATTTTTCCCATGTGCACTAAACTCTCCTTATACCAATTCTCCATGCTTTCATTAAGCTTAACATCATCACCCAATCTTGTCCTCTTCTTTCCCTTGTGCCGGAGGCGTCGTGGACGTTGGGATTCTCATACGACGTGCGGCGGCCGATGGTGTGGAACCCGTGGGGGTAGAGGTGCGGGGGGGGGGGCTGCCCTGTCGGGGTGGAGGTGCGTGGGGTGGACGACCGAGGTGTGGAACTCAAAGGGGTGGAGGTGCGGGGGGAGGATCCCGTAGGTGTGGAGCTCATGTATGAAGAATTGACAAATTCTTCACTAAACAACTCTTGGAAGAACTCCCCTCCCCCTTGCACTAACCCTTCTGTAGTAAGATCCTCAATCCCAATCTCGGAAGCATCATCTTCAAACAAATCTTCAACATTAGCATTTCTTGGAGGCGATGCCTCCATTTGCGTGGGATCCTCCGCACCTCCCCCCGTTGCCCTATCTTTCCCAAACACGATTTGCCAATCATCATAGTAAGGGAAACGCTTCCCATACACTTCCTTGGCCTTCTTAGGGTTGGCCTACACAAATAATTAATGTTTAGCCCAATCTCATATGCTTTAACATAATCATTAAAGGATAAATAAGATACCTTTTCATACTCGTTCCACACATCCTCCTCCACATTTAGGCGCTTGTTGACATCATCCCAAACAAACCCACTAAGCGACAAAATGTCGTACAATTTGTGGTACATTGCTCTCCAATACTTTACCTTGGAGTCGATGTGGGGGGAGGCCTTTAACTGGCTATCCGGTAACACCTTCTCCAATTCCCTCTCAAGCAAGGTGAAGAAACCGGGTTTAAAGCCATTGTCGGCACTCCACTTGTCACATATTTCATTCACCATTATTTTCATTAATGCATCTTCCTCCACTTTCCTCCATACCCTACGTTTCCTTGGTGCCTTTTGGGTAGACACTTGGGGTTCTTGGGTATCCATTGCTGCAAATGCATTTAAATTTGCAACAAAATTTAAAGCACAACGGACATTGGTAACTATAAAACCGTACAATTAATTGACATATCTTCGAATTTCACATTACAATTTCTTCAACCAATTCATACAAATACTTCAAACAAAGTACTTAATACAAACTCCTAATAACAAGTTCGTCATACAAATACTTTAAACGTACTTCTTAATACATAATCCCAAATCATTTGGTTGGCAATCATGGTGGAAAAACCTCTTGTCCACCACCATTTGCTAGCCAATGGTTGTACATGGTCGTAGCCAAAGCATCCCTCTCCGCGGTCCATTCATTAGAAGTGTCTATGGTGCTTATGCGGTCATCATCTACCTCGACATTGTGGAGGTGATCTTGTTCCCACTGCGTGTACTCCAGCTCAATTGGATCATTAGGCATCTCTCTTTTAATGAGGTTGTGGAGAATGCAACATGCTGTGACGATACGGGTTTGAGTCTGGATTGGGTAGTACGTGGGAGACCTCAAGATTGCAAATCTCATTTTTAACACACCAAAGATCCTCTCAATGACATTCCTAGCAGCGGAGTGCTTCATGTTGAAGTACTCCTCTTTGCTAGCTGGCATGTGACCTTGCCTCCAAATGTTAAGATGATATTGTTGGCCGCGGTACGGTGCTAGAAAACCCTCCCCATTTGTGTATCCACCATCCACAAGGTAGTAATGTCCTGTAACCAATGGAAGTTACGACATTGCAATAGTTTAAGGGCCGGTTTATCAATGTAATGGATTGAACGAAAAGGTGAGGATTTGGAACATACCATGGGGAATTTTCAAACCATTGGGTCTTGCGATGGCATCTCGAAAGTATTCTAGAGTCGGGTGGGTGACCCTTCCCAACCGCACAAGACAAAAACAAATTTTAGGTCTCGGGTACAAACACCTAAAACATTTGTAGCAATCTCACCCTTCCTTGACCTATAACGTGGCTTGTCAGCTCTCGGGGGATTAACTGGCACAAAGGTCCCGTCCAATGCCCCAAGGCAATTCTACGAAGCATTTCAATACACACTTGCAAGTAAGTACATATGGTTGATATGAAGTGAAAAGTATGTATTATGTAGTATCTTTATATAGGAAGTGTACCTGAAACCAACTCCATCTACTGTCATGGTCATTTGCAGGTACAGGCTCGGGAATTACAAAAAGCATTCTATGAAGCCGCAAGACAGCTTGGAGTACGGCATTGAAATGCCTACTTATCGTTTCAGTGGATCTCCAAAACTGATAATGCGTACGCCTTTGCTTTGTATGGTGCACGAGAATCCATAAGAAAATAGCTACCCTCTCCTCAAGACATACATAACGAGAGTCCCCTGAGCCAACACTTCTCACTAAAATGCACAACCTCAAAAATGTTTGTCTGTTTACCCTCAACTGATCGTGGCAATCAATCTCATTACCATTGACCAGCCTATTGACAGCATTTACTTGGGCCTGGTAGAAATTTGGATTTTGGGCACACTCTGGACGATGATACTGCGCTGTGGATACAATGAACAAGTAAAGGCGAAACACCCCCATTGCAGCTTGAATGAAGGTGTTTAACGCTATCATTGCCTCTTGCTCTTCTTTTCTTCGTAATTGTTTTCGGTTAAGTCTTGCCATCCTATTATATAACTCAAAACTGTTTTATGATGAGTATGACCTCAATATCATTATCCTACCAAACTCATATGCATAGCAAGGCTTATATTTGTACAAGTAAAAACCAAGCTGCAAATTTAATTTAGTTTTAAGTTTTTTTGTTTCATCTTCTCCAACAAAACCGTAGTTGGTTGAAGCTTTTACATAATCATAATAATTATTATTATTATATAATATCACATATATATTATTATACTACTGATTTATTTATATATACTACATTTTCTACACATTTTATACATACATTACTGTATATATAATGTATATATATTTTTCCAAATACCTTAAAATTTGTATACTGTATATATACCTTACTGTATACATACTGTATATGTATGTATATATATATATATATATATATATATATATATATATATTTTTTTTTTTACTACTGTACATACAAACACATACATATAGTACGATACAAACACTTACAAATACGATACAAACACAAAAAAACCCTTCACGTATGCGATACAGTACCAAAAATGTCACAGATTTGAAAAATTTCGACCAAAAAACCTCGGATAAACTGAACAAAGGAGATCTCAGTCATCGATAATAGGGGGTACAGAGTATACGTATGTAACGTTTGAAGCCATACCTGAGTGATGAGAAAAAATCGCGAAGAAATCGCCCAAACCCTTCCTCTGCTCGAAACACCACAACCCTACACAGATTGTGTACGATGGAGCCGTAAAAGGGGATAACAAGGGTTATTTTCGTCAATAACCCTCCCCTTCTACAAGGGGATAACTTTTCGCCAGGGTGGAGGCAGCCCAAATTTTATCGGGGAGGAGGAGGTATAAACTGAACCCCAGAAGTTGATATCCTGTGAAAATCAAACCTATTAATTTATACAGCATTAATGCCCTTGGATTCTGCCTAAAGTTGAGGACATCATACTTTAGGGCATGACCAAAATCATGACATGATTGTGTCCTCTGTTTCCTGACCCTTGGTCCTCCTTAAGAAGGGTGCATTTTCTCGAATAAGACATGTATTTCCCCTTCCCCAAAAATTTGTCCTTCGCGAACATATGCGCAATTTTCATACCAAAATAAATAACTTACCTTAGATCGTTAATTATTTAAATTAGTGAGAAGAAATTTAAAGCATTACGCATGGAAGTATTTATTTTTGTATTAAAAAATTTCACTTTCTTTTCTTAATGGAAAAGCTTTTGAGACATGAAAGTACTCTCTCTGTCTCAATTTGTTGGGCTCTTATTCCTTTTTGGGATGTCCTAAAATATTTTGCTTATTTCAAAACTTTCCATTTTTGAATGTTCATTTTACCATTTTGCCCCTCATTTAATCTACATTTAAAAATATTGCTCTAGAGTACAATTGACTTCTAGATTATAACCCACCTTTTTCTTTGATTCCATTCCGTGGGGATTTGCAACAAATTCAAAATTCAAAATTTTGATTTGTAAGGAAAGTAGGAAACCTTGTGTTGGAGCAATGGCGGCACTTCATTCTCTCCATCGAAGGAGTAAATTTTTGCCGGCAAGTGGGATTTGGGCTCACTTTTTTTTTTGGCATAATTTTGATGAGTACTTTGTTAAAAGGGTAAAATGGTACAATTATAAAAAAAGTCAATGCAATCATGATGTTTGCTTAAATTTTTCATTTTCCTATACAGGTGCAACAAATTGGAACAGAGGGAGTATGTTTTAGTGAAACTTTTTTCGTAACATTTTCCAACAATTAGAATACCATAACACTCTTTTGATGGGTGTCAGATACTATGAAAATTTAAGGGATCCACTTACATTTTCATATCTGACAAAACCTAAAAAGATGACAACTGTTCCCAATTATCTTTCCGTATTTTTTTTTTTTTTTGAACAAACGCAATTCATTCTCATTTTCCCTTTCTTATATAGCTGCACTCCTTTTTCTATTATCTTCCATTTTAATTTACCTATTATCTTTTCATACATAAAAAAATAAAATGAATAGAGAACAATTAAGTAATTTCACAAACAATAAAAAAATGATTGCAATTATAAGAAGAACCGTAAAAATCCTTAATCATACAACAGAATAAAAAACCACGATTAATTACAATTTACAACTGCTAAATTTGATTATGTGAATGACGATGGAATTACCATTACGGGTCTGAGGTTGGTGACATCGTCCACTTCTTCAAGCATGCAGATGTGCGAGATCCCAGCATTATTCACCACATGGTCCACTGTGACCACCAAAAAAACACATTTCTCAGCAGAAAACGCTTGCCAAATTAATATTACATCAGAGCAAAAAACAACAATCGAAGTTGTAACGTACGTCTGCCGTAGTGATTCACGGTTTCTTCAACAAATCTCCTGCAATCATCGACCCTCGAAACATCAGCCCGAACCGCAATGACATCGGGAGCTCCCAACTCTAGCGCCCTATCGGCTACCATGCGTAGACGATTCTCCCTCCTGGCAGAGATGGCCAATTATGCCCCTCTCTTTGCGTACTCGTAAGCGAGGTGCTACACACACATGCAACACAAAATAACTTTTTATTAGGGAGCCCAATAAATAGTTCGTGTTCCAAAATAAAATGATTAGCCCAAATTTAAGAGGAAACAAACCCTTAAGTCCCAACCTTAACCACTCGACTAACACTTGGAGGTTTCAAAACAAAACTCTTTTTTCGTCTCCACATCACTGGAGTAAATTTACCGAATTACCCAGTGTCAACAATGTTTTGGCTTCACTATTTTTTTTCCCAATTACCTAGGCTATGTTTGGTTTAGAGTTTTAGTTTAGTTTTGATGATGTAAACAGGTGTAATGAGTGGAGAGAGATAGAGATAGAAATGAGAAAAATGATGATATCATCAAAATCAAAACTAAAACAGAACTATAAACCGAACAAGGCCCTAATATCCTGCCTTTTGTTTCCGGGTCAGAATTAATTAATTTTTCCAGCTTTGAGATGTTTTTGCATTTATAAAAGTACTTGGTCAATACTATCATAACTGAAATGTCTAGATCAACTTATGCGCTCTTTGACTAATCTAAAATCTAGTCACGTACTTTAGTCTGTAGACTAATTAGCTTACCTCTCCTATGCCGGAGGAAGCGCCGGTGATGAGGACGACCCTGCCGGCGACATTTTCATGGAAGAGAAAGGTCAAGAAGGAGATGAAGCACTTGAAAGCCTGGTAAGGTGGCCACAAAAGCAAGAGAGTGAAGAAGGTGAAAGGAGGAGCCACTAGGTTCAAGAACATGTTAATAAGATCCATGGCTCGATCTCAGCTAGCTTGTAGGTACCAGTATATCTAAGTACAACGATGAGATAGAGAGAGAGAGAAGCGATGAAAATGTATCTAACCAGCGTTACGTATAGAGAGAGAGAGGGGGGATATAAATAAATAAGGGGTTGGAGGTGTAAGAAAGTATGAGAAGGTGGTGGCAGTGCTGCATGGAAGGACGTGACACGTAGGTTAAAGGAGACAAAGTGGTTAGCGGTGGAGGTTTGGTGATGGGGTGTTATATATGCTCTTGTATAACTTTATCTTCACGAGTTTAATCCAAGCCGATTTTTGAAGCATTGTTTTCTGTATGATGGCCTTTGTTTGCGGGAAGTTTACAAACGAACTTTAAAACACAATTCCGGACATGAATTGTGATTCATCGGATAGTTTCGGACACAATTATATCTTCGGATATAGATTGTGATTCATTGGACAGTCTTGGACACAATTATATCTTTAGGCCATCTCTAGTAGTGTAGTTAAACTTATGATTTGTGTAAGAATTAGGACAGTTAGTATATGTTAGTGTTTTTTTTGGTTGCAATGGTGTAGTTAAGTTGTGGTTAATTTGTATAAGAGGGGAGAAGAAGTTTGCTCAGGTATCACAGTTCACTCCAGCAGGAGTAGTGACCAAGTGGGGCCTAACCTTGCAAAAGTGGAAAACTTTCGGCAGATGAAGGGGAGAGTAGAGTGTTTGTCTGACACGGAATAAAGAGAGAGGGAAAAAGTAAGAGAGAGGAAGGGAAAGGAAGGAAAGAGGAGAGAGAAAAATGTGTTATTTATACACATTTTTTACACTTTAACAACATTTTAACAACACCACTGCAACACTTTTTTAACTTAACAACACATTTTACCATAACAACACATAATTGGGTCCCACTTCTTATACTTTTGTGTCATATACCTATACAAATTTAACTCTATCACTACGGATAGCATTAGAGTACTTGTGTTTTAAAATTGTGTAGGTGAGTTTCTGCCACAGAAATGTACTTCTTTTGCACAAAAAAGAGCCCATCTTGTGTGTCCACTTTTAGAAGCGTGGTCAGTCTAGTTTGGATTTGGAGGTCTGGTAACGGCCCAGTGGTTCAGTGGCCTAACCCAGTTTTAGCAAATCATCTCTGCTACTTGCACAACCTTTTTTTTACCGAAAATGAACTCTACGGCTTTTGGGATTCACTTTTGGGTCCCACAAAAGTGATCTGAATCGTTCATTATTCTTAAAACACTATTCCGAGGGAGCCCACAAAAAGTCAACTCAATCAAACAGTTAGAAGTGCTTGAACCAAATTCTCACCGTTACAAAGCAAAAGTTTTGGTTTGAAAGGGTGAGAATTTGGTTCAAGCACTTCTAACTGTCCGATTGAGCTGATTTTTTGTGAGCCCCCTATGAAAAATGTTTTAAGAATAATGAACGGTTCAGATCACTCATGTGGGTTCCCAAAGCCATGGGGTGCACTTTCGGTGCAAAAAGATTGTGCAAGTAGGTTTTTCGTTCGATAAAATATCGGCCAATTGTATCCTTTTGAGACTAGGAGCTAAAGAAAAGTGAACAAAGTACAATTGTATTCTTTTGACGTAAAAGAGAGGAGATAACAAAAGCCACAGAGAAGAAAACAAAGTACAATTAATAATACCCTAGGGATCCGGGGTGCTGTGCATTGTGCGGGACACCCATCGGCCGTCCGAATGTTTTTTGGACGGTCTATATGTATTTGGGTTAATTTATTTTATCGGTAAAAAATTAAAGCACATTCAGATCGTCCAAAACACGATTGGATATTATCTATAGTTTTTTAAGTTAAACCTAATGTAGTATATGTCAATATAGATCTTCGTTTGATAGATCTTCTTTAATTTTATTAAATATTTTTTTTAAATCATAAAAGAATTATAAATTAAAAAATATAAATAATGTTTTAAAGGTGTGAATAGTAATTTTAGATATCTACTATTTTAAAAGAACAATGATAGATACAAATTCTCTCAATTACTTCTCATCACACCATCTCTTACATGTGTGGTGAGATTCACTGGGACCTACCGAATAAGCCCCACCATACATGTGAGAGAGGGTGTAGTGAAAAGTAATTGAAAAGGTGTGTTCATATTATTTTTTATTTTGAAACGTATCATAGACTAGTTCCTATACATATGTAGGGCCACATTTTTCTTAGGATTAGACAGTTTTACGTTTGATGAGTGAGACTAAAGTTATGATTGGACCATAATGAAACTATTTGGCCACTTATGAATATCCTTTCTGTTGTGGGACTATCCAATATCACATGAGGGGTGATAATGGTACTCTCTTCGTTTCAAATTAGATGTTTATTTTTAAAACTCATTTCATTTTTTGATTGTTATGTTTTTTAATTTATTATGTTTTTCTAATTATGAACACTTTGTCTTAAAGAACTAGTCAGAACTATAAAATAAGATCCATATTGAATATTTTTGGAGAGTCATATTGAAAGATATAAGCAATTGAAAATGACACGAGATTAAAAAATGTACATCTAATTTGGGATGGATGGAGCATTTGCTAATCCAGAGCATTGGGATTACTTCTCTCTTCATCCGATGGTCAAAAAAGATTCTCTACTCCTTACGCCTTCTTTATCCCACTGGAATCAAACAAAGCACAATTAATCTTGTACATACATAAAATGTCATCTATTATTTTTGGGACTCATCTCCTTTATCGCCATCATTAATCTCATTTTTTTCAATCCTTCCAAAGAATAATTCAAAAAATCAAACGTGCCCTAAGGCTTCTCTTTTGAAAATAAAATTGTTTCCACTTTATTTTCCGATAGTTGACTATACCGAAAGATATTGATATAATATTTCATGAAATCTCTTTATAATTGATGTGTACTTTACAACTTTGCCAGGACACTCCCAATTCTACATACACACTCTTTCGATTTGTGACACCGATTGTAAGTGGTTAGATTCGGAAAAGAGTGTATCAATGTGAACGTTCCTTAGGTGAGATCTAGGCCAACTTAACTTATTTTTTTATTTTTATTTGAATTTTTTGTGGTTGTTAGTTTTGCATCAATTTTTTGAGTATTATTGGTTTGTCTCGGTGAAAAAAATCCAAAAAGAAAAAAGATTATGACTAGAACTCTCAATTTTTTGAATAAGATCGAAAAAAGTATAAAAAACTGATTTTTTTAGCTTATTTTTTACTTTATTAAAAAAAATTAATGATACGATCATAATTTTTTTACTTTTTTGATTCCTATCGTCAAGACGAACCAATAATACACAAAAAGTTTATGTAAAACTAAAAAATACGGAAAAAATCAAATAAAGAAGAAAAAATATATATTCAAAAGTTGATAATTAAATTTTGTCCCTTAAGAGTATGGTATGATCCAACTTTATTAGGCGTTGAATACCTTTCACGTATGAATGAGGGCATAATTATGAGTAGTATATTTGAGCGTGGTCGGCCTATAAGTGCTCTGCACCGCGTGCAGGTATCCTTTTCCCCATATTTCTACAATCAAGTGGACACATCAACAGTGAACAAAAAAAAAAAAAAAAAAGTGTGGACACATCAACCAAAAAAAGAAAAGAAAAAAAAGTGGACACACAGATAAAGATGGGCATGGGGACGGATCATGGCCGGAGATTATTATCTCCACTCTCAATCTCCAAACCCCTTACTCATATCCATCTCCTATTCAATCTCCAACGATGATTTATTTTTATCCTTCATCCCCGCTCCAAATGGAGAACAGGAATCACCACAGGGATTTCAAGAATCCAATCATTTTTCCTAGAGTAATAAGTAAATAGTTATAGAAACCTAATTACAAATTATTTTCCCTAAAATCCAATCACTGGGCAACCCCAGGGCGTGTAAAATTTCATGTGTTTGTAGAACAACATAAAGAGTGCAGAAAAGTAAAAATTATGAACAATTCTTATGTATATTCATGACATTAACTAAAATTGATTAAATGCAATATGGGTTGTCTAGTGGATATCATACATAATTGTTTCAAAAGAAAAGAGATTACAAGTTTACAACTCACTGTTGATATGACCAGAAAACAGAATATGATAGCAACAAATGATAAGTCTTCAAAGAACAAAACTAACTAGCTTCAAGTAGCCTCTAAACCAACAAAAACAGTCTTAGATTATCCAAAACAAGTGTCATAATTAAAATTGAACTAAATTTCAACAAGATAGCAACAACTAAGGTACCATTAGGTAACGGCGTAATGGAAATTCCTAAATGACACCTTCACTTCACCCCAAGAATAACTCCACGCACTCGCATTTCTATTTATCTGTAATACCAAAAAGAAGTCAATCAGCACGATAAAGATGAAGATACCATCGAGAACATAAAAAATGGGGATTGCCCAAACATCACATGAAAATCAAGCTTTAAAGAGATTCTGTGAATTGATTTAATGAACCACCGAGAACATAGAAGAGGGATTACTGTGGGCCTTGGCTTTGTCGCGAATTGAGAGAGTCAGAGATGGAGCATGACTTCTGTGAATTGAGATCGAAAGTGGAAGGGTTTTCTGTAGTTTGTTGAGAGTGTGTCGGCTGCAAATGAAATACAGTGAAAAGTGAAAGAAGAAACAATACGTAGATGTAAACCCTAGAACAATAATTACATTGAGATCCATGTGTTTGGAGAAATTTTGGTGTAACCCCATATATTTGGAGAAAATTCAGTGAGACCCCAAAGTTTCATAATTCATGAATAGACTCTTATATTTTGAGGATTTAGGAATGGGGCAGATTGGGGACGGGCTAGAGCGGGGCACAGATAGAGCGGGGAACGGATTCGGAGTGGATTCGGGGCGGAGACATGCCTATCTCCACCCCCTATCCAATCCCCAAAGATTTTCAAAAAAAAAAATTCATATCTTATCCAATCTCCAAATAGATCTCCATATTGCCGATCCGTTCAGATCGAGGATCGGATCGGATTCGGACGGAGCGGATGAAATGACCAACCCTACACAGAGTGCTGATGACAGGGTAATAAGAGCATTTTAGATCAGCATAACCAAAAATGAGTGGGAAAAAGTGTGTAGCTTTGAGAAAGTAAGATATATTTCTTTTCAAATGTTTTTGAACGAAATAGGGTGATTCTGAATCGACCTCTCAGGGTCATCTGATTGCATCAATTCCCGCTAGAAACCACTTGAAATTTGATTTTAAGATAAATGAATGGTTCGAATTGGCCATTTGAGACCCACAAGGGGGTCCTGACACCGGTCAATACCCTCCCGTCGATACCTATAGATTTAATGGAGATGGTATGGAATAGAGAGTGAGGAGGAAAGTAAAAGCTAGCCAAATAAATTAGACAGAGGCTAAAGTTGATTTGCGCGTGGCCATAAAATTCCAATAAAGGAGGATGATAAATTGACAAAAACGCAAGGATACCGAAGGAAATTTCATTCTGGATTAGGAAATCGAGACGAAATCAATGGAAACATTGTTTAGTGCTTCACTGCTGGGGTGTTGCACGGTCAAGTGATGTGTAGCATGCTGTGCACTCATGGCACAACCGCGCCGCTACTTTCCGGTCATTGGAGACGTTCACTGGATACCTCTCGTTAAGAACTATTAAGTGGTTAAAAAATCAACTTGGAGGGATATCATTAAGTGCCTAATCGGAATACAAATAGATTGAAAAGAAATAGAACAGAAATGTACATAAACACTGGATCCAAATCAATAACCCATTTTTTTCAATCTATTTGTGTTCTGATTAAGTACTTAACGATATCCGATCAAGTTGATTTTTCATACTCTCATAAGTCTGCGGGTGAGAGCTATATCTGGTGAACGTCTTTAGATACTGGGAATGTGGCGGTGCAGTGCAGCAATACATACGCCTGCACAGCACTTGGCTGTGCAGCAACACCCCCGGTTTGTTTGGATACTCGGTTTCGAAATAACAACCCATGGGAAACAAACATGGAAAAGTATCAGTGAAGCGTGGGATCAAGCACTGTTCCACAAACAGACTTGCATTCTTGTACAAAAGCTAAAAAGTTATGAAACCATTACTATCAACATTCATCAGTTCACAGAAAAAGTTTATTAGTAGAAACAACGCGACACTCCAAACAGTCCCCTAATCTAAAACGTAAAAGAAATCTCTCCTCCTCCTCCTGGCTGGAGTGATCAAGAAGCCTCATGCTCTCCCTGCACATTGGTAATCACAAAACATCTGTTAAAAGGCTGTGAGACAGACTGGCGAATAACAATAATTGAAGGAATTGAATCTTTTCCGGTCCTCAATGTCGAAAAACTATCGGTCAAAACCATTGATTATAACAATATCTCGTCCAGATATTGTCCCGTCCGTGTTATAGTCGGGAGAGAATCCGAACCCATAATTAAAACCCGAAGACGAGCAATTATTACTAAGAGGAGAAAATCAGAGGATTGAGTTGGGGAATTAGCTCACTCTCTTAGGGGTAATGAAGTCCACAAACTTGTTCTTCCCCTTGGATCCTCTATTAATGGACCTTCGAAGTTTTCTGATTTGTTCTCTAGCAAATCTCTCGTACAAGAAAGCTGATCCCTTGAACTGAGGCAGAACCAACCAAGCCACAAACACTAGCTTTATATCATACCATATCGGTATCCTACAAAAACCCCCAAATCCAGAATGAGAATTCAACCAAATTAAAATTGACTGAAATTTAATTTTGACTTTTGAAATTTTTTTTTTTTTTTTTTTATGGGTATGGGTCAATATACCATTCTAAGATGGGTTGTAAGAGCATCTCCAAGAGAGTGAGGAATGAATATATGATCCAGTAAGCCAGCCACTGCTCA
Source organism: Vaccinium macrocarpon (assembly GCA_022606695.1). Lineage (NCBI taxonomy): Eukaryota > Viridiplantae > Streptophyta > Magnoliopsida > Ericales > Ericaceae > Vaccinium > Vaccinium macrocarpon. Next base: position 28,870,053 of record CM040174.1, on the reverse strand, counting down.
TCGTCTACCTTTGTGATGCTCTCTATGGCCATCACCGATGCATACCTACCAAAAATCAAACCTTATCCCTATTAATAAAATTCAACACAATATCAAAAACCCAACATCAAAACATGGGGAAAAAAAAAAAAAGAGTTAAAAATAGCGCGACTAGGCCTCTGAAAATTTGGGGCCCTGGGATCCAGCTTTTCGCCTAAAACAATGTCATGTTGCTCATTTTCTTAATACACGTTCAAAGCTTTCAAGGGCCTGTTTAGAGAGTTGACTTCCCAAACTACCTAAACCCTCAACCCAATGCCTAAAATTGAACCTCAAAATCAAATCCCAAAATTAACTCTTCAAACAAGACTATTCGTTTGGCCATATTTTTCATTACAGAACGTTCAGTGAGGTGAATAGCTAAATTTTGTGATTGTAATTATGATTTATTTCACCACAAATACAAAATCTGTAAAGAAACTGGATGATGAACTTACAAGGGGTAGAGCAGCATAAGAACTGGCCTGAAGAGAGAAAGTCGCAAGAAAGCAGCAGAAATCAGATTTATTAGCAAAATTAAAATGGATTTGTGAGAAAGCAGAAGAGAAGAGCTCAGAAAATTACCCAGCGATGAAGTGGAGGAGGCTGAGAAAATTCCAAAAAAGACTCGAATGGTCGGACGACATGAATGAAGATTCTATTGTTGTTTTTCTGGGTTTTAGGGAATTTTCTTTCTGGGATTGGGGGAAAACACTCGCAAGAATAGAAACCTCGTTCGGGTTCAATTACTCCAAAATCTCTCCAATAAATAAAAGCAGCAGAGTAGGTTTCAGAGTGACGCTGCGTCATATAGGAAGAGGATGCCGACACGTGACGAGATGTACGGTGGAATCTGATTCTGCCTTTAACGTGGCGATCGAGGCTTCTCACCGTCCACATCGGGATCAAACCCACTTGATTTTGCTTACTTTATGGTTTTGGTATCCTTCCAAAAATAAAATCCCCAGAAATAATTTAAGTTCCCAGTATTTCCTTATCAAATCGAAGAAATTAAGAAGGTTTCAGAAGTTTCGTTACCAACCTTTCCGAATAATAGTGAGTTTACATTAAAAATGGATCAGAGGCGTGCTGTCCCTTAGCAGGTACTCCCTCCGTCCCAAAATTTTTGATTTTTTTGGGATTACGTGTCATTTTAAATTGCTTATATCTTTTTATTTATAAAGTTTTATGTGATTTTAAAAACTTTGTTTAATAGAACTAATTAAAATCTATCAAACAAGATTCATATTACATATTTTTTGACATTTACATTAAAAGATATAGACATTTAAAAATGACACACTGTCCAAAAAGTGTCAAAAGTTTTGGGACAGAGGGAGTATATTGACTAGGGGTGTCCACGGATCGGTTCCGGCTAAATCAGTTCGGTTCTCGATCCGATCCGCTCGTGACGGATTGTCATTTTTAAGATTCGCATTCGTCCACGGGTGACATACGGATAGATCGACTCGGTTGCGGATCAGACGGATTTGGCAGATCAAAGAAGGATTATTAGGCGGATTGGACAAATCGACCAGATCGAACCCGAACCGAAAAGTTTCCGTCAAAATAAAAATATTAGGATTCATATCCTTAGTAGCATTACCTCGGGTGAGAGTAAATGACCGAGGATCTGTTTAAGGCCGGATCAAACGAATCGGGTGTCGCTTTGAAGCGACCCTAATATTGACCTTTTAGAGACAACATTCATGCTGACCATATCCGAGTTGTTTGTGCTAAGCGATCAATGGCCTAGATCAGTTCTATAACGAACGGTGCAAATCTATTTAAGTTCGAACAAATTTGGTAGTTGATCGTAGAGTCTGGTATTGGGATGAATTCGGCATCATCTTATCATTTAGAGACAGCATGTCCCTGGCTTTCCATTAAAAATATCTTTTGTTCACTATTATCAAAAGTATGTGTTATTTCTTTAAAAATGAGTTTTCACTATGATATTTCTGATATTTTCAGGAGAGTGAGTGAAAGAATATCGAGAAAAACAAAAATACCAAAAGTATTTTTAATAGAAACTCAGCTTAAATGGTATTTTGTGATGTACACGCAGAGATTTATTAGGTTCGAACAGATCTGGGTCGTTGATCGCTGAGTATGGTTTGTTCCTAGCATGCATGCTATCTCTTAATGAACAACACACCCTGGCTTTCCATGAAAAATATCTTTTGTTCACTATTATCAAAAGTATGTGTTGTTTATGTTAAAAATGAGTTTTCACTATGATATTTCCTGTATTTCCGAGAGAGTGAGTGAAAGAATATAGAAAATAACAAAAATGCCAAAAGTATTTTTAATAGAAACTCAGCTTAAATGGTATTTTGTGATATAATGAAAAATCATCCTAAATGATATTTTTTTAGTATACGATGGAAATTACTTGTCGAAAATTACGACATGGACATTTGCAATGGATACGAAAATGTAGACCTCAATTGTGGACTTCTATGTTTTTCTCTGTGTTTTGATCAGAATCATGTGTTATGTCGGATCCCACTCTTACTTAGATGGTGAAAATAGATGGTGAAAGATATTCATTTTTGTTGAAAATAATATTTAAATTTATTTGAAAAAATTTAACTCAATAAGATATATATATATATATATATATATATATATATATATATATATATATATATATATATATACAATTTACTTCCTATCAAGGATCCCGGACCGTGTTACGGTCCAGACCTCCACTTTCTGGGCCAAATTTCGAAGATCCGAACCATTAGATGTGTTTAGAAGGTGTTTTTTAGGGCCCCCGCGAGGATTTGGCAAAAAAAAATACCCGGAAGGGCTTGATCCAAACAGTTTTTCATAAAAACGCTATAAATCCGGACCGAGTCTGGACCGTAGAGGTTTGGATAAGAAGGGGATTATATATATATATATATATATATATATATATATATATATATATATATATATATACAATCTCGAACCGTGTTACGGTCCGGACCTCCACTTTCCGGGCCAAATTTCGACGATCCGAACCGTTAGATGTGTTTAGAAGGTGTTTTTTAGGGCCCCCGCGAGGATTTGGCAAAAAAAAAACCCGGAAGGGCTTGATCCAAGCAGTTTTTCATAAAAACGCTATAAATCCGGACCGAGTCTGGACCGTAGAGGTTTGAATAAGAAGGGGATTATATATATATATATATATATATATATATATATATATATATATATAGGATCAACTTCTAATGAGGGATCCCTCATTTTATTTAAAATGAGGACCTCATGCTTCCCAACCAAATTTTGATGATCGAAAATTTAGATGTGTTTTAAAATGTGTTTTGAGGGTCATCATGGAGGATTCGGCCCAAAAAAATCTGCGTAAAAGCGCTTCATCCGATATTTTTTGTTAAAAAGCGCTATATATAACGTTTTTTAAGAAAAATTGATCGGATGAAGTCCTTACTGAGTTTTTTGACCGAATCCTTTTGACTTTTAAAACACATTTTAAACACATCTAACGTTCGGATCGTCAAAATTCGGCCTCGAAAGTGGAAAAATTGCTTAGTCCTCATTTTATTTAAAATGAGGGATCCCTCATTAGAAGTTGATCCTATATATATATATATATATATATACAATCTCTTTCCAATCCGGGCGCCTGGAATTTAAGAAAATCCAGACGTTCAATCTGAGCCGTTCAATCTCATCCAATGGCTGTGGGGAAAAATAGAGCTCGCGGGTCAAAATTTGGGTAAAAAGAGTTCGCGGGTTGCAATACGGGTCATAAACAATCGGGTCATAAACAATCCGGGTCAACCCCTCATTTTACGTTCATTCCAGGAGAGAGAGAAAGGTGAAAATGGCATGATTTAAGAAAACGAAGCAAAGCTCGACACACTCTCTCTCTCTCTCTCTCTCTCTCTCCTTCCCTCTTTCTCTCTATTTTGGTTTCATCTGTGTACTAAGTTCCTTGATACCTACTTTTACTCATATTTAGGACTGATTTTGAAATTTTGGGAAAAATTTGGTTTCATTTGTATCCCTTGAGTTCCTTGGTTTCATCTGTGGACTGATTTAAAAAATTTGAAAACAATTTGGTTTCATCTGTGTACTGAGTTTAGAAAAAAAATTAGGTGTCATTGTGTTATGCTTGTTTATTCTTACCTTATTGGAAGTGTTATGTCGGTTGAAAATTTTTATTAAGTTAAAAGCTACAAGATCAGGAGATACTGCATTGATTAATCTTGTGGGTTTGATTATAGATGGAACATTTAACGCACTTACTATCAAAAGATATAAATTTGGTGGCAGGTGAATGGTATAACAATTTGTCTTTGGTACAATTGGTTTGTATGGACTGAAAATTGACTAGTTTTGTTCCCTTGCACAATCAGCAATGTTGTAACTAGTTAAGGTCATGTGGTTCAGGTCTATATCACGTTTAATTAGCAGCTTCATTAAACTTGGATGAAATGATAAACCAAAGTTTGACTTTGTAACTAGAAACTAGTCCATTGTCTGTATAAAATATAAGTTTTGTAGTTACGACATTATCCTCATTGTGGTGCAAAAGTCGCCAACTTTGCATTTTCTTTTATTCTCTCTTTCTCCATTTCTTTTGTGTTTAAACAAAATATTGTTTGATTTCTTCAGTTATCCATCAATAAAGCCGTTGTTTGAATAAAAAAGGTATACAGAGAGAGTAAAACCATCCTCTGAAGTTGAAGGCCTTATGGATACATCGGATGTGTTTGTAAGATGACAAGCGAGTACAAAACGAAAGGGGATGTTGAGATCAAGGAAGAAGATATTGAACATGGGAAGGACAGAGCCATTGGAATGTATGAAGTTGCTGAAGCCTATCACTTGGCACACCCCCATGCCTATGAATGAAATTTTTTCACTTGTATTAGCACTCTTTACAATGTAAAGGAGTATGTCGTTTTACGGATTGTATTGATTTAGTTTTTTTTCCCCCAATATTTGTATTGATTTAGCTTGTCATATTTGATGACTTATGAGGCTCATTTTGTGAGTACTATATACAATGTAAACTTTTTCTTTTGTAGTGAATGACTAATTATTTTACTGACTTTATGGTTCTTGTTTATGTACTTGTGTTATGTGAGTGGGAATGAATTATCCAGATCTAGTCTGTGTAGCCCTTTGTCATGACACCAAACAAGCAAGCAAACAACCCATTTCCTGCAACTCACTCACAATTTCAACACTCGTAAAATGCAAGAGGAGAGGAGATAAGGAGCAGTGCATATAAACACCACAGTGCATAATCAAAACAGAGAACACAATTGCAGATTCGATCAAACCTGGAATAAACATCATTACTAAAGTGTAGTGTTTTGCATCTCCAAGAAGTTGATGGTTCAAAGCACAACTACTTGATCTGGCTTCTCACCTTAGTGAAAAATGGAGTTCAAAACCTTTCCATATATGAATCTCTTTTACATTACAAAATTGCCTTTACAAGAAATTGATGGTTCAAAGCACAACTACATGATTGCTAGAACAATAGCACTTGACCCAAAATGGGTATCTCCTGTACTAGATGAATATGCATAGTGTTTGCTCTAACACTTCCTTTGCAAACAGTTGGTGGCTAGCCAATGGGCAGCCTTGTTTTTTCTCTTTACAACTCCAAGAGCAAGTCTACAATCAGGAAGTTGTCCGAAACGCTACCATGGTCCTTCCACTGCAAAGATGCCTTTCTCAGCTTGTGATTTAAAATCAAGGCTCTTGGAAGCCCAATTAGCTGTTACTGAATCAAATTTTCTTGTCAACTTACCTGCATTAGTTTAAAAAACAGTGAGCAAGTATGAGTTTTTTTTTTTACCAACAGGATATAAGTCATAATATAAAGGCATTAATCTCGAAATACAACTACAAAAATTCACTCCAAAAAATTAGCTTTATGATCAATCATTCGGTAGGTTGTAACCTAATGCTAGATCAAGATCTAAATTGACAAAGGCCCATAAAACAAGTCAAAGCTTCAACAACAAGAGATGATCACATTCTTTGTACATCATTGTACATCATCTCATCTGTCATGTAACCAACCGGTTGTGATCGACATAAATTGAATCACTGATACATTCTTAACCATGTCAACCCCGTTTTATCATTATGAAGCGAACCCGTCCTGCAAAATTGATTAACTGATCATATAGAATGACCGATTTACTCAGATATGCACTTGAATTGTACAATACACTTTCGTCATAGATAAGTAGATTCGTGTATTTACAAAGATGCATAGATAGATACACGAGAATATGTGGAGTTAAGAGGGGAAAACCGATTTCGAACCAAAATCGAAAGCGGTGATCGATAGATCGAGAGAACCACACAGAGAGAGAGAGAGAGAGAGAGAGAGAGAGAGAGAGAGAGGAGCTTACCGGAGGCTGGAGAGAAGACAATTGATTTTTTATTTTGACGAGGGCTTCAAAGTTTAGGCCCTGCTTGGATGGGGTTAAAATCTCCCTTCAAAAGTTATCAGGGGTGAAAACTGTGGGTCCCATGGCTTTGCCATAGTTTGTCAACCCAAAATCCTCCCCCCTTAGTTTTCAACCCCTTCTTAGTTTTCACGGCTGTGGGGTGTTCTCCCTCATAACTTTTGGGCACCCCTTGGGCTACACAAAAATTATCTGTCTGAAGAGGGCTGCAAATTTTGATGATTATAGCCCTCGTTATCCACTTCACCAGCCTACAAACAAACACCATTTTACACAGGTAGTCAACGGAAATCTGGATTTGATCACACAATGAGTTTGATAGGAAATTGCATGGAAGAAGCTTTGAGAGGGTTTGAGACTGCTGAACGCTCATAGAGAGAAAAAGAGAGAGGTGGTAGCCATACCCATTCCATCTGCCATGGCTAATAGCTTCATGCAGCAGCATGAGATCAAAGGGAAATTGAAAGCTGCTGGTGAAGAAAAAAAGTTTTTATATAGTGGAAACCCTAAAACAAGCTAATGACAAAATTACCCTTTTTGATATGGCAATTCAAATGGCTATGTTGTAACTTATGGTTAAGTTAATAATTAAAAGGGTAAATTTCACTTACCTCCCCTGAGGTTTCTGACAAATACAGAGACCTCCCCTGATATTTCTGAAATTTCACTGCCCTCCCCTACTTTAAAAGTAATTGGCAGATACCTCCCCCTGTCGTTAAAAATGACTAACGGTGTTAACTTTGATTGTGAAATGCCGTTAATGCCCTTAAATTCAAATTTTACTTTTTTTTCTTTTCCTTTTTTGAGTTTATATTGCATAAAAATTTGGAAATGTGAGAAAAAGTAACTAAATTATTATTTTTTCTTAAAACTTTCTTTTCTTTGACTCAAACTTATTATTTTTTAAAATTTTTAGTTCCCAATGGATATATTTTTCATTTTGGTAATAAAAACAAGAGTATTAATAACCAGTTAAGCCCACTGCTTGCATTGGTAGTTTTATTATTATTATTTTTACTTTTTTTAGGTTTCTTTCTCTTTCTCTAAATCTAAATCTCTAACTCGATTCATTTTTCTTCTCTATAATTATAAAAAATTTACCTATGCGTTCTCTCTCTCTCTCTCTCTTTTTTTCCATTATAGGTGTAGCCTCGTAATTCTAACTTTTTTTTTCCTCTTACATCAAATTTTACAATTTTTACATCTACTTTTCACTACTTACCCTAATCAATGTAATAATACCCAATAATTTTTTAGAAAGGAAGTTAATTTTAAGGGCAAAATAGGAAATATACCCACTAACGTTTCAAACACACACTTATGAAGGGACAATCCAAAATGAAAAGTTAAACACTATAAAATGGACAGAGTGAATTGGTCTACAAAAATTATCCAAAAAATTTCATGCTTATAGTTTTTTTTTTAGCTATTACCTATAATTGAAAAGAAGAAGAAGAAGAGAGAACGCATAGGTAAATTTTTTATAATTATAGAGAAGAAAAATGAATCGAGTTAGAGATTTAGATTTAGCGAAAGAAAAGAAACCTAAAAAAAGTAAAAATAATAATAATAAAACTACCAATGCAAGCAGTGGGCTTAACTGGTTATTAATACTCTTGTTTTTATTACCAAAAAGAAAAATATATCCAATGGGAACTAAAAATTTTAAAAAATAATAAGTTTGAGTCAAAGAAAAGAAAATTTTAAGAAAAAAATAAATAATTTAGTTACTTTTTCTCACATTTCCAAATTTTTATGCAATATAAACTCAAAAAAGGAAAATAAATAAAGTAAAATTTGAATTTAAGGGCATTAACGACATTTCACAATCAAAGTTAACACCGTTAGTCATTTTTTAACGGCAGGGGAGGTATCTGCCAATTACTTTTAAAGTAGGGGAGGGCAGTGAAATTTCAGAAACATTAGGGGAGGTCTCTGTATTTGTCAGAAACCTCAGGGGAGGTAAGTGAAATGTACCCTATTTAAAAAATAGAATTGACATCATACAATAGAGTGTAATACTATTATTAATACAAAAAATTCCAATACTGCTATGACTAATACTCTAGTTTATTTCCTCTAAAAAAATTAATAGTTTATAATTGAATGATATGAGAATCAATTTTGATTTATTTACATAAATTTAAAACAAAAAAATATGGCAACAAACCATTCAATGTACTTATTAAAAAAACATTTTTAAATAAAAAATATTCAAAAAATATTTTTGAATTAAATAAATTTACATAGCTTGAAATTGTCCAAAATTTATTATATAGATTAAGTTTTGTAATTATATAATTAATTTAAAGCATTATCAAGTTTGGTACACCACAAGGACAAAAGAGTCATTTGATAGCTTTTTCCATCATCTACCCCCCTTATTTTTAAAACATTCAAACCAAGTCAAAAGTTATCCCTCTGTTTAATCCGTCATCCAAACTATCTACTTTTTTTAACCCCCTCCATATACATCACATCAATGTGGGTCAACCCTTTAAAAATAATACCCCCATCTTATCTTATCTCCCTTGTATAACTTATCCCCCTCAAATTTTAGCACCATCCAGTCGGGGCCTTAGGGTGTTTTTTTAAACGGCCTTGTTTTTAAAAACAAGGGAAAACACCTTTTGTGTGTTTTGAAAATTTTAAAAAATTTTGAAAACATTTTTGATAAATACAAAACATAAATAAATTATCAAACACATTTTTGTATTCAGTTTTGAAAAAAATTGAAACAAAAACAAAAAAAGAGAAACAAAAACATTTCCAAACACACCCTAGGCTATCTATTCCCAATCAACTTGATTTTCATAGGAGTCTTACTTGCAAGTACAACCTCCTTTGGGTTAAAAAATCGGTTTTTAGTTTTTTATTTTTTCTATTTTGTCTTTATTCAAAAAAATTTGCATTCGTTAGTTTTCCTTAAAGATTTTGTGGTTTCTGAATTCCTCTTGACGAGACGAATCTAACAAGTATAAATTTATGGTCAAAACTCAATTTTTTTTAATAAAGCCAAAATAGTTGGATTATTGACTCATAATCCACTTATTTTGGCTTTGTTTAAAAAAATATTTGGTTTGACCATAAATTTATACTTGTTGGATTTGTCTCGTCGAGAGAAATCCAGAAACCACAAAATCTTGATGCAAAAAAAATTTAAATAAGGACAAATGAAAAAACCAAAAAATCAAAAACCAGTTTTTTCCCCAAATGAATAACTCCTTCTCCTAGCTCTAAACACTGAATAATACAATATCTTTTGGGTTTGGGAACAATACTCTTTGAGAGATGATAGAGGACATGAAGAGTTTTTCCGAATTTGTCTAGGGAAAAGAAATAAAAAGTTCAAATTCTCATTTGTATGAATTTAAACCGTTCATTTTCTCTTTCGTACATCTTTTTAGGAAAAGTTTTCATGCATCCAACATTTTTGTATTCTTTGCAATCTCCCTCCCCTGAATAAAGAAAAAGGCCAAGAAAAGGGAAAGTGAGTTTCCTCTATTTCTTGGAACCAGATCCTTTCTAGTTTGCTTATCTGCAATCTCTCTCTAGTTTACAATTTTCTAGGCTCAGGACAGGCGCACAAAAAAGATCGAATAATCGTTCATGTTATAGATCTTGTTGAGAACTTCAATCATACCAAAAATTATGTTGATCGGATACCGATTGAGATTTGATCCACACACATTTATATTAAGAAAAATATTTCGTTCAAACTAAATTTGAACCAGCTTTTCAAACCGGAGAGGAACTGGAGAAAAACAGACCGGTGAAGAGCTGGTTCCAATTTGCTTTGTTCCTTTTCCTCATGCCGTGCCATGTGTTACCGTGTCTGAAGCACAAAGTCGGTGCCACGTGTATGCCTCGAGACGACCCATATAGATCAAGGCAATGTGAATGTGACACCCCCTTAATTTTTCTTTAATTAATTTCTACCAAGGCATAAACTTTTTCTTGATTTACTTTATTTTTCAAAATATTTGATTACTCTATGAACTACGAATCTAGACATTATTTGGAAACATTAAATCCCCAACCCAGTTTCTATGGCCCCTTTTACCCAGGTTCACATTCTCTGTGTTTTTTAAAATTGTGGGATTTCCCAAATCTTCCTAATCAATACTCTTGACACTCCAAATCCGTAGTAACTGTTATCGTAATTTGTTCCCACTAAAATTTTTGTTGGTTGGGTCGGTTTTAGCTTAGGTGGTAAGATAATAAACCGGAGTGTATTACAGATCTTATATATCTTGTTGTGTCTGTGCACTACAGGATATATTGCACCGTAAGATTGTAGGATTATCTTTAAAATTTGGACCATTAAAATCACATTGGATAAATTAGATTCTGTACTACAACTTGTAATGCATCCCCGCTCTATAGGGTTTCCAATTCTGTAAAAGTATCACTTTTCATTTTTTTGATTCTTGTCACTCTTCATATTATTGATTTGTTTCGACCAATCAAATTTTAAGGTTATTTTCTGAGCTAGCACTCACTTGAGATCTGATAAATCGGAGTGCGATTTTGTTCACCCTCCCTTACTAATGGGAGGAGGAGGGTGAGAAATAAGAGGGTGAATAAAATTAAATTCTTATAATTGCATGCATTGTAGGCTAGATTTATTTTTAAATTTCAATACTTCGATGTTCGAATATCTTTTAATTAATTATAGCCTTTTGTGTTTTCCATTGCTAATATTTTCAGTAACTCGCTCGTTTATTTTCGATATGTAGTAGGAATTTGACGAGATTGAGAGGAAATTACAAAGGATATTGAGTTAATCTTAAATCCAAAAAAGAAAAGGCAAATAAAAATGCATCTAGAGCAAAAAAGTAATCCAAACTGGACGGTTGCTTTCGAGGATAGCATCCAAGGGATAATATGAATGTTGGGCCAATCACGGTCGTCTGTGGTTGGCCATGGACGACTCATATCTATTTGGAAGCGCATGCTTAAAATTTGTTTAAATAAGATGTAATTTGAGCTATCCATTATGGACTATGGACGGCCGTCATTGGCCAGCATCTATGAGACAGCATCCATCCCGTGTTTGACAGCACCATCCCCATTCCGCATTATGTGGCCTAAGCTAGTTCAATTTGGTTGTGGCAGTCAAATCTATGATTAGTGCAAATCCTCGCAACTAAGACCAGAAAAAGAGAACAATTTTGCTAACTTCATACACAAAAACACTTCCCTTTTTTGGGGTGTTTGTGTCGTTTTAAAATTTTTGAAAAGAGAAGGCCAAAATGCCCGCCACAACTAGGCTATCTTGCTAGCTTATTTTCCTGATGGATTGATCGATCAAGAAAATAAGCTAGTAAGATATGTTGCATGACTAAATTAGACAGGATTCTGGAATGCTATTAGGCATATGGCAAAATAACGTAATTATGCTCATCTCTAAACAAATTTAAATGTGCGAAAAACTAAGGTATGGTTTGGGTAAATTGAAAAAACTAGTTTTTTGTTTTGTCCTTATTCAAAAAAAATTTTGTATTCATTAGTTTTCGGTCGATTTTTTGTGATTTCTTGGCTTGTCTCAACGAGAGGAATCTAAAAAGTATAAAATTATTAGTCAAACTTAAAGTTTTATTTTTTTGAATTATTTTTCGTCTTTATTCACAAAACTTTAAGTTTGGCTAATAATTTATACTTTTTAGATTCCTCTCGTCGAGATAAGCCAAGAAACCACAAAAAATCGACCGAAAACTAACAAATACAAATTTTTTTCTTAATAAAAACAAAATCAAAAAACTAGTTTTTTCAATTCACCCGAACCAACCCTAAGTTAAATTTTCCAGCACTACAAAGGTATAGTGCAGGCGTGCAGTACAATATGCCTCAATCCGATTAGACGTGGGTGTCTTATCTCATGTTTTATTGATGAGCCTCATTTGGACGGGGTAAAGCCCCCCTTCAAAAATTATTAGGTGTGATAAGAGTGGGTTCTATACTTCTATGCCATTGCCTTGGTTTGGCAACACGAAAATTTTCCCTCTTTGTTTTTACCCCCTCTTCCTTTTCGCCCCTTGAGGGGCTTTCTCCCGGATTAAATTTGGGCACCTTTGACCCTTCCCAAAAATTATCCGGATGGAGGGTTGGGTTTTTGACCATCACACCCCTTCTTATCCCCCTCCCCCAACCCTCACCCTCCATCTCAAACAGACGTCTGAAGGCAAAACAAAATAGCAAAGAACAAAATTACAGCCTAGAGCAGTAATTAAATAAACAACCTGGAACAATACTTAAAAATAGTAGTAATTAAACAGCCAAAAAAATAACAACAAGAACTGGTACCAACAAAATTACAATGAAACTGGTACCAACAAAAATTACAGCGATTAAAATATGTTTTTACCTTCCCAAAATCAAATTATTTGTGAAGGTAAAGAGATAGGAGGGAGATCTAATTTTCAGCCGCACAAATGCTTGGATTTCGTCGGACCTCCATTAATTCTTGAACTTGATTTCTAGTCAGAGGTGGACAAGAGAGAGATTTGCGGCGGAAGAGAGAGAGAGAGAGAGAGAGAGAGAGAGAGAGAGAGAATGTTGATGGTGGGCATGGGTTTGATCGGTGAGAGAGAGAGAGAGAGAGAAAGAGAGAGAGAGAGGGCTGCAGATCTGTTTTAACCCAGAGAAAGGCAAAGGCAGATGAAGTAATATTGAGAAAAACATTTACGATATCACGTGGTTTGGTTTGCCCCAACGACTAGAATCTTCTCATCAATCCAATGGCCTAGAATTTTTTGACACAATTTGAAGGCCACAAAAGTATGGAGTATTATTTAATTAGATATTTTATTATAGTTTAAAATTGCCTAGAGTTTTGCATTTATAAAATTAATTCATTGCATAATCTGAAGGCCACAAAAGTATGGAGCATTGGTTAATTAGATGTTTTATTATAGCTTAAAATTGCCTAAAATTAATTAAATACATTGAGTTTTGCATTAATAGAATTAATTCATTGTATAATTAAGTTTTTTTTTGTGGGTAATTTGCATAATCAAGTTCGTTACACCACAAGGGCAAAAGAGTCGTTTGACAGTTTTTTTCATCATCTACCCCCTCTTATTTATAAAACATCCAAACCAAGTCAAAATATATCTCCCTGTTTAATCCCTCATCCAAACCATCTACCCTTTTATCCTTCTTCCATAAACATCATATCAATGTGGGTCAATCCTCCAAAAATAATACCCCCTCTTACCTTATCCCCCCTCCATAACTTATTTTCCTGAAATTTTAGCATCATCCAAACGGGGCCTGAGAGATAGAAGTAATTGGGATATTTATTGAACGATTGTAGTTCTAATTTTGGCTCAAGTATTGTGGGTCGTGTACTGTAGGGTGTAACAAACATTGCGGGAGCTAACTTTGGTCTTGTGGATGGATTCCTGGCAATGCGTAGTGTAACAGCCGGGGACCCGGGGTCCAAGGGAGCTCCCGCACCTGAGCAGTTCAAAGAGGCCGGGATCTATGTCCCATGGGAGGGCCGCGTCCGCCGAGGGGGATGTGCCTCGGTAACGATGACCGGGGCTAAAACACCTCCCCTCGGAGATGGCTTGTGAAAGTATTGACTCAGGTCTCGAAGATCACAGGGGGGCCTCGGATGTGCCCCTTTGAGAGCTTGCTCTAGGAAGCTCTATGGTTGCCCTAGGAGACTCAGTATCGAGCGCCTCTCCAGGGCCGAGTCGATTGAACTCAGTGCCCGAGGGGTCGCGTTAGATGTTTGGGGCTCGATCAAGGCACATCTGACAATCTGAGCGGCTCATTAATTGGCTCAACCACCTCGCCTGTATCACATTTATGGCGAGCCACCAACCCTGCAGCCTACACTTGTAGGAGGAGGTTGTGGGATTTGATTGATGGGAATTTTATTGTCAGGTGACGAATTTGGGGAGCGGCCGAGGCGCCACTTGACGAACATACGAGAATCCATGCATTCAATGCGCTGATAGGGACGGGGCACGTGAGGCCCCAGAGGGGCGTGTGGGGCACGTGCTCCCTCGCCTATAAGAATGTCCCTTACCGCCCCTAGAGGAAGGACGAGGACTCTCTCTCTCTCTCTCTCTCTCTCTCTCTACATTAAAGATTCAGTTGCACTTTTTCTCTTTAGTTCCCCACTAGACTTTTCCCTCTGTTACTGACTTAGCCATCAGAGTGCCTTCCGGGACCACCACCGGCATTAACGTGGTTGCTCCCTTGTGCAGGTCTCCTCCGGTGTACCCCAGGAGCTCATGCCTTCCTCTCCGATGAGTCTCCAGGGTTCAGCGTGGTGCATACCAGCTCCCCTCTCATAGTACAGTATCAGACGTCCAAATAGGTCATTTCAGTGAAGTGCGCCCCACAATTGGCGACTCCACTAGGGACTGAGTTATCTCTCCCAACCTCTCATCTCTACTTAGTGGTGGTCTTTCAACCTTCCTCAGACCTCCTCCAGGCCTCTTCCAGAGTTACTAAAAAGATGGCTAATCTAACCCTTGGCATGGACTCATTTGACGCCACCGGAGAGTACATTAATAGTGCAGACCGCAACAGACACTACCAAGTTAGGAGCGACTTGGGACTTACCCTCTCTCCCACTCTTAACAGGGATGAGACTGTCACGGCGGCGTCCAATGCCGCCGGCCCCAGTATTGCACGCACGACGAGTGTCCTTTTCAACATGAATGACGATGTGCTCTCCCTAGATAACTGATGAGCCCAAAATATTAACATGTAGCAATCCCTAAATTGCATATAGTTAGTCCCTTATCGTGCTTAATTAGATATTATTGTTATCTTTTTGGTAATTCACATTAAATTATTAATTTGCAGGAAATGATGATAATAATTTTTATTTTGGAAGTCGAATTCAAGAAGAGCAAATCCCATGATCAATTTATCCCATGTGATTGGTCCATCTACAATATTAGATGAAGAAATTTCATTAAAGATTACAAGGGAAATTGGTAAGCAACTATTTTGGATGGTTATAGCATTTCTACTACAATTTGCGAGGCAATCCAATGGCTTTCCAAATGAACTAATTTATTTGGGTAAGGAAATCAGTGCTAACGAAGAAAGAGTTCTTTGGAAATCAAGATTTCTCCTTTCTAAGGAAAGTTACGGCAAGTATATAAAGGAGGGTACTAGATTTCCTAACAAAAGAGTTCTTGAGTAAAACATGGTTGAAAGCGATGCCAAAAGTCGATTTTATGAAGGTATAAGCGATCGGGGACCAAACGGATATCAAAGGGTGACCAAAAACCACCTCCAAAATAGGGGTAGTGGCTGAAAATTATAGAGGCAGCAGATATGAACAGTAAACTGTGCAGATTTTTACCCTTAGGGTGTGGAATTTCAACCCAATTACAATAGAGATAGTTTAGGCTCAAATTGGAAATGCTAGGCAACAATTAAACATGGAGGGAAGTCAATTTCACCATTCAACAAGCAAATTCATAGATCAAAGAATCAAATTGGGAAACCCCACACAAATTGGGGAAAACATGAAATTCAAGGAGATTGAGGTCAAAAATCAAGTATATGCAACAAATCATAAGCATATAACTAAAGAGAGTAGACATTGTTCCCCTATCTCAAGGATTTGTTTGAAAAATGAAGATGAAGGAAACCCTAGGATTAAAAAACCCCAAATCCCGAATTTTGTGCTCCCGGTGCGAATCCAATGTGACCTAAGCTCCCCACGGTGCATAGAATGTGACTATGGCATTGGTTCTTCAAGAGATTGAGTGGGGAGGGCAAGATTTGAGCTTGGAGTGAGTAAAAATAGAGGAGAAGAGAGAGAGAGAGAGAGAGAGAGAGGGGGTGAGGGATTGAGATGAGAAGTTTTATTTTTTTTTTGCAAATTTGTCTCACACACTACTTATTATAACCTCACACCCAAATGTCACTTGTGTATATAATATGTGACCACAATACTTATTTTCATAAACCAAACTTAATGTCACGCCCTCATTTTTATAAAAACAAAACTAAAGGAATTCCTTACAATTAATAAGTGAAATGATAAAATATTTCCATAAATCCTCTCCAAGAGGTTTCCATTCAAAATTTACATTATTAATCCATTGGCAAATTAGGTATTTGGGCACCCTTACCCAAAAAGTGAAATCAAATATTAATCCATAAGTTATTACATAAGTCCAAATTGTCAAAAGATTGAATAACCAAAAGTCACATTGTCATTTATCAAAATACAAAATTTGAGATGGAAAAATATCTTCATGCATGCATAAGCTTCGCATAATGCATCACTCCATAAACATCCGATCTCATGCTCCATGCCGTGTACCTGGGAAAGATAGGGTGAGCTCGATAGCTCGTAGGGAAACCATACTACAACCGTTAGGCATACAAATATGATGAGTGCACATGATGTGAATTAGCATGAGAAGAGATGATCAAGGAACATAACGGAGGCTGAGACAAGTACGACGTGTCCAAGAAGCAACCACGTGTCCAAGTGACATCAAAAGTTTCCAAAAAGGTTTTAAGGTGTCCCAAAATACCCATTAGTTCATTAAGTTTGCCAAAATCACCCACAAGTATCACACGTGCCCAAAATCGTGTCCAAGTATCCAAGGTTGCCAAAATATCTTATGTACCTCAAAACATTTCATTTCCAAGTTTCCATTTTTGTTTCACCAAGATCACCCAAGTTACTCACACAAGTTTAAAACCAACTCTACAAGTCAAGTTTCAAAAAAACACAATAAATAGTCCAAAATCTCATTTATCATTTCTTTCATTGAAGAAAAACATCATTTTCATTGGTACTAGGGATTTAATCCCTCTGCCGGGTTCCATAGGCCTCGCGTGCCTTTGCTGGGTATCTGTAGGCCCCGCCTTCCTTTGCCGAGTTTTATAGGTCCCACGTACCTTTGCTGGGTATTTATAGGCCCCGCCTGCCTCTGCCAGGTTTCATAGGCCCCGCGTGCATTTATAAAATTTTTTACCAAATGATGGCATTGGTATAAAGACCTCATTATCACAAACATTTCATTAAAACTTTCATAACAAGTCTATTTGTCAAATTTCATTTCACCAAAGTGCCCTTTCTTTTGAAATGCCACAATTTTCACCAAAAGGGGCAACTAATCCACTATGCCTTGTGTCCGATACGTATAACGAATTGTCCAATAAAAATACGTGTTAAAGTCGTAGTTTAACGATTTCAAAATAGTTTTTGGGGTTACCACGTTACTATATATCAAGTACACGAAGTTCCGGACAATTGGAGGTCAAATAGACGTCAAAGGGTGGCCGAAAACTACCTAGAAAACAGGGGCAGCAACATAGAAACAGGGACAGCAACTGCCTAGTCCAGAAAATGACAGATTTTCACCTCTAAGGTGTGGAATTTCAACCCAAAACACAAATGGGATAGTTTAGGCTCAACTTAGAGATGCTAGGCAACAATTAAATATGGAGGGAGGTCTATTCCACTCCCAACTACATCAATCAATGATCAATTTCATAGATCACAAAATCAAAGTGAGGAAAACCCACACAAAGAGGGGAAAACATGATTTTTCATGAAATTGAAGCCAAGAACAAGATCTGTACAACAAATCACAAGTATATAACTAGAGGAGGTAGTAATTGTTTCCCTACCTCATGGGTTAAGCTCCAAATGTGTAGAAAATGCAAAACCCTAGGTTATGAAGCCCCCAAACCGAAATGCTTGATCTCCACGAAAAACCGCGGTGAACCCGACTCCAATTGATGCGTAGAACGTGAAAATGACCTTGATTCTTGAAGTGGTTGAGTGAGGAGGGAGAGTTTTGAGCTTGGAGGAGTTGTAAATGGAGGATAAGAGAGAGAGAGAGGAAGCCGATCGGGTGGAGAGAGGTGAAAGTGAAATGTTTTTTAATTTTGTAAATCTTCCCCCGCACACTACTAATATAATTTCCTTATTACACTACACACCCAAATGTGACTTGTGTATATAATATGTGACCACAATACTTATTTTCATAAACCAAACTTAAGTAAAGACTATAATTTATTTATGAAAATAAGGAAGTACCCCCTCCTCAATTTGGAAACAATGGCAATAACAAAATTTTGAAATTTTAATCACATTAAAATCTCATCCCCCCACTTTTAGTACAAAACCGAAAACGGGCACATTTTTCTCCGAATAAAATGGGCGAAAGATGACTTTGCCTTACTCAAAAATAACTTTCAATTATACCATTTTGATTAGAAAAATCCAAGGAACAATTACCGGCACTTTTTATCGACCAAATCGAAACTTCTCCAAAAAGTGGTTTTTTTTCAAAGAGTAATTAAATTTTCTGGGTCTTTACACTTAAGTAAAGATTATAATTTTGAGTTTTCTTTACTTTAATTTATTTATGAAAATAAGGAAGTACCCCCCATTTGGAAACAATGGCATTTCTAAAATTTAAAAATTATAATCACATCAAAATCTCATCCCCCCATTTTTAGTACAAAACTGAAAAACGACAGATTTTTCTTTAAATAAAATGGGCGAAAGATGACTTTGCCTTACTCAAAAAAACTTCCAATTATGTCATTGTGATTAGAAAAATCCACAAAACAATTACCGGGACTTTTTATTGGCCAAATCTAAACTTCTCCAAAAAGTAATTTTTTTTTACGGGTTCTTACACGGTTGGTCTCGAATGAGCTATAGCGCTGAGCTCCTCGGGTTGAACTACCGGGCCTCGCTATCATCCCTTCCCAGCTCGCCGCGAGAAAAAGTGAGCTCGGGAAGAATGGACATTGTTTGTGTTCGGCTGAGCGCCACCTCAGTTTAGGCCCTAGATCGGGCAATTTTTACATCCCTAACCTAAGGCAGGGGTATTCCAAACACTCATCTTCGGTAGGAAGCAAACGTACTTTACTTCCTCCCGAAGAAGGGCTATAAGTTTGCTCAGATCATCCACTAAGAGCTCGGCTTAGCGCTTCCGCTTGGTCCTAACTATTCATGCTTCGGAGTTAGAGTTCTTAAACATACGAGAATACTGTAAAAGAAAAACAAACGTCCATTCAATTCGCATAAAAAAAATGGGGATAGTTCTATGTTAGAATTACAAAATACGGGGTCTGGCATTTTGCCCTAATAGTTCAATGCCAGCCCCAACAGAGAATAAAAAGAAAGTTGGCCTACTGAGCAGAGGGGGGCTCCTCAGTTAGCTCCTCAACCCCATCAACCTCCTCGTCATCCTTGTTCATTGACATCATAGGGACCTCGGGCTCCGCGATTTCAGGGATGGTCTTGGCCTCGGCATCAGGAGTGGCATTGCAAGCCTCAACACTCCGAGTGTAAGCACTTGGGAATCAATCCTTGTGACCGAGGCGGTACCCTTTTTCAAAGGCCTTGACCTCGATGACTTCTGATTACTTTAGGTACTGCGCCCCAGCCTCTCATTCTCCCCTCCTGAAGTCATTCTCATCCGCGGCAGTCAGCTTAACCTGGAGATCTCGTAGCTTGTCCTCGGCAGATTTGGCTCTCTCGATGGCTTCCTTGGCCTTCTCCTTGACAACTTTGGCCCTCTCCTCAGTCGTTCTGGTGTCTCGCTCCACAGTCGCAGCCCTGTCCTGGGTAGTCTTGACCAGGTCCTCGACGCCGCGCTTCTCAAGGGAGAGGTCCTCCATCCGTTTACCGAGGCTCTCCACCTCATTTTTCAACTACAACGAGGACTTGCGTTTCTCTTTGAGCTTGGCCTCGACTGTCCTGGTGGCCTTGGCCAATGCCAATGCCTTTTTGTGGGTGGCAATGGAAGCCTGGCTCGCCTGGAAAGGAAAAGAAAATATTAGCGCAAAGTATGAAGACCTTGAAAAATAACGGACTTCGGGAAAAACGAAAGCCTAAAGTACCTTGACCAGATTGGCATGGAGCTCGAGGAAGTTATCGTCGATGGAGGCGGCATCAAAGGCGTACATATCCACGGGGAGGGCCAACCCCTTCGCTAGAATGTTGGCAACGTTGGGGTTCCCCCGAACACTGTTAGCGTGTGTCAACAAGCCCCCTTGGGCGACCTACGAAGGTGGGGGCCCAGGGTTCCGGGGGAGGGGCAATTTCTGATTCGTCGACCGCCACTCACTATGCCTTAACGACCCTTTGGCCAGGGCCCTGAGTGGGCGGAACCACAGTGGTGGTGGTCAATATGGTCTGAGTGATTAGGGGCGGCAAGACCTCTTTTGTCCTCGACGGAGATCGGAGGGTCTGGCTCTCTTCTTCATGAGGCCTTTTTAAGGCCTGGTCTTCGGTTCTGCTCGACTGCTCTTCCCTTGGTCTTCTCAGCCCGGCACGCTGAGTAACCGAGCCGCCCGGGGCTTGATGCCTGGCGACAGCCTTCAGCTGTTGCAGGGTTGGCCTTTCCCTGGCGTTTGCTTCCATCTCTCTCCTCGGCTGCCTTTCCCTACCCCAAAGCTGCTCTAGCCCTTCGTTCGGGAGGCCATTTCTCTTCCTCTTTTGTCGATTACTAGCCCTCGGCGTCTTGTTTCTGTGTAACAAGCCGCGGTAGCTCGGCTCGTAGTCAAGGAGCAAATGGGTTTGTTGCTGGCCGGGGGCGAAAATAGCCCGGATCACGTCGTCGTCCGAGAGTTCGAGTAACCTCTTGTTGACGACACCACAAACTACAAAGGAAGAACGGGAAGATAGGTAAGTCCTCGGCAAGAATCAAGCATGGATCAAGTAAGTGCAAAATAAAAGGAAAGGGGCTTACTGGGCTTCCCTCGCCGGTTGTTGAGGGGCCAAGTGTGCGGCTCCTCAGGGGCCCACATATAGTTCCCCATCACCGTCACATAGTTGTATTGGTGCTCGTCTGAGTCGTACAGGTCCCCGATCAAGTGGTCATATTCATTCTGAACGAAGAAATAGTACCGTCAGAACTTCGGACTAAGGGCCATGAAGTAGACCCCGAGGACATCAAACACCATGGCCGAAATGTGGTTTCTCTCGGCCAGCTTCAACACCGAGAATAACACCCGATACACGTTGACCATAACTTGATGAGGGTCGAGGTTGCAATAATAAAGGAGCTGGCGAACCATCTTCGGGAAAGGGAAGCGCAACCCCCCCCTCGGTTATTACGATTAAGGGGACCGTGATGTGGTCTTCCCCGTACTGAATTCTATCGACGAAGTGAAGTTTTACTTCTGCGACCGCTGGGATCTCATACCTTTCTCGGAAGGCCACCAAACGCTCGGGGTCGAACTCCTTGACGTAGGGGCACTCATCGTCCCCGAGCTTAGGGAGTGGAACCTCCTCCCAGTCTAATGCAGATTCCTATGCATGGGGGGTCAGCGGTGCAAATGCAGATTCCTATGTGGAATTCGCTCGGCTAACCGAGGGGACCATCCCACTCCGGTGACTCTCGGCTGGATCTAAGTCGTGGTGTGTGCATTTGGGAAAAAGCTCACGGGCCTCGGCTGAAGTAGCACGAGGCCTCGGAAGAATAGGTTGAGTATTCAACCTGTCCTCGGAAGAACACGTTGAACACTCAACCCAACCCAGAAGACGGCAGCCGTACACCGCCGTACAACATGTAGGAAACTCAACCAAAACAGGGACAGGTTTGAAAACGCAAAAAACGGGCTCGGAGTGGTCCAAAATGAATGGAAAAGGCATTTAAAAGCAAGGAAAGGTGTTTTACCTCAAGTTTTGGCGGTGAAAGTGGCTGAGATGCAAGATTTGGGCTCAAGACACTTGATATGCCACGTCGGCGTGAAAATTTTCCGGCGAGGAGCAAAAACGGCAAAGTCACAGTGCCATATCTCTCTCCCCGAAGTTGTATTTATAGAGGGGAGGGGGTTGTCACCTATCACATTAAATGGTCGTAATGATGCATCAGTTCGAGAACGGTGCGGCGGCTCGGTCGAGCCAATCAGGGCTTGACACCTCCCCCCTTGTTTGAATAGTTTTGGTGCAAATCCCATACGACGGCCCTCAGACAAATCTAGAAATGACATGTGGCGGAGGATGTAATGCTACGTCACGGAATCTCTAACACAAGATAAGCCCAAGCGTCACCTCTGAAACGACGTCACATCATGCGTCCTTTTAGCTTCAGAGCGATGTAACATTTCAAAAATAGCGCTTGGCCAGATTCTTCTACCTCGGTTCGGGGTGCTAGTGGTGCCCTCGGCAAGTGGCATGGGCTCCGATTGGCCGCTCAGATTGGTCAACTCCGTCAACCGCCGAGCGTTCATTGAGGAAGTTGAGGGGCTATTGTAGCGGCGGGGACCGCGAGGTCGAGGGAGCTCCACTTTGGCGATTCAAAGATTTGGGACTTATGTCTTATGGGAGGGCAGCGTCCGCCCGGGGGATGTGCCTCAATACGCGATGACCCGGGGTTGAAACACCCGCCTCGGAGATCGGGGGCCTTGGATGGGCCCCTTTGAACCCCTTTCCGGGAAGCTCACGGATGCCCTAGGGGCTTCGGTCCGGAGTGCCTCTCGGGGCCGAAGTTGATTGACCTCGATTCTCGGGGGGGTAGTGTTAGATGTGCAGGGGCTCGTCGGCCTTACATCTAGCAGTTTGAGAAGCTCATTAATAGGCTCAACCACCCCACCTGCATTGCATTTATGGTGAGCCACTAACCCTGCAACGTACGCCTGCAGGGGAGAGGGTGGGGGATTTGATTGATGGTAATCTTAGTGTCAGGTGACGACTTTGGTGAGCGGCCGAGGCGCCACTTGACGGACATACGACAATCCATGCATTCAATGCGATGATAGGGTTGGGGCCCGTGAGGCCCCCGAGGGACGTGTGGGACACGCGCTCCCTTGCCTATAAGAATGTCCCTCTCATCCCCCAGAGGAAGGTTGAGGACTCTCTCTCTCTCTACATTAAAGATTCAGCTGCAATTTTTCTCTCTAGTTCCCCACTACACTCCTCCCTCTGTTACTGATTTAGCCATCAGAATGCCTTTCCGGACCACCACTGCCTGGGCTAGGCACTAATGTGGTTGCTCCCATGGGCAGGTGTTTACATATAAAATTAACAAATCCAATAATTAATTGACACGTAACTAAGTATGCCAAACGTTGGCAAAAATCTGTCAATGAAGATGCATTGGATCAATAAAATAGAGTTGAGTAAATACGATGTCGTATTGTTTCTCAATTTTAAAAGGCAGTTATTGGAAGTTACGAGTTATTCCTCAAACTTCGAAGCCACGATTGCAACTGCTAAAAGCATGAACTCCATGTGTAAACTTGTGTAACAAGGCAATTTGTAGTTATAACACGTGGAGTACATTTCGAAAGACAATTATTTCCTTAACGTGTAATCATTTGAGTTAGTTTGAGCAATCGTGCAGATTCAAATCAAAGCTTTTGGAAGAAGATTAAAGGGATTCAAATTAGTCAGAATGGAGGGAAGAAACTGTCAATTCAAAGTGCAAAGATAGAGTTCAAACTACACGCAGCGTCTATAAATAGAAGAAATTGAAGAGTCATAAAGCCCCATACAAATCTTCAACAAATAGCTATCAAAAAACTGATGTTTGGTTTGTTCATTGGCAAAATAATTTAGGATTTCGAACTCAATTTGAATTAGATTAGGAAGTAGTTACGATTAATCGCGGCTGTTCTTGTGACAATCACCTGTTCGAAGTTCTCATTATCTTGTATTTGAAGTTGGAGGCAATTTCGAAGTAAGTTTACCTTTGATTTATCAATCGAAGTATCTTGTTTCTTTATTGTTCTTTGATTTCCTAAGTTTATTGGTTTGCATTTTTTCACTTGTTAAGAAAAATCATCTTAATTGAGGTAATTGAACCAATAAAACACAATCGCCTGATTAGATTTGATTTTTTCCAAAGTTAATCTGAGGGAGGAGATTGAAACTCTCTTTGGCATGCTCACTCGCACTCAATTATTTTCCATTGCAAAGAAGTAAAAGAGCCAAACAGCAGGTCTCCTCCGGTGTACCCCAGGAGCTCAGTCCTTCCTCTCCGACGAGCCTCCAAGGTTCCAGCGCGGTCCATACCAACTCCCCTCTCATAGTGCAATGCTCAGGATGTCCAAGGAGGTCATTCGATGAAGCCCCCACCGGAGTCTACATCGGGGCAATGTACTTTGTTCGAGGCTCGACTTTGTAAAAGCTCATTTGAGTTTGATTTGTGTACCAAATGAGCCGATTTGTCGCGGCCAACTGCCTGCTCCACTTCGATGGGCAAGTGGCAACGCTTTCAAAATCGTGACTTTAAAAATGCGAAGAATATGAATTTTGTGTATTGCAGCTGTGACTCGAGCTTTTACTACATTTGGAGCCGCCATCTAACATTGAGTTTGAACAACAACTTTTAACTCTCTTTTTTCCCTCTCTTTTGAGCAAATTCTCCTTTCCAATGGGGCTTGAAATTGACTCTCATTTTAGGGTTTGCGAAATTAGAGATGGGTTTGGAGATTTATTGCGAGTGGGGAAGGTGTTAGACACCCAACGTCGTCCTTTCTGTATTTTTCTCAATTTTAGAAATTTTCAATTAATTATCCTTGGCAAAATAAAAAAGTGAAATGTGTATAAGCTTATATTAACATTGCCTTAATTTTATCCCTTTTTTTATTTTTATCTTGACCAATTTAATATGAAAGCGGGGCTCGAGGGCCACCAACGACCACAGTAAAAATCTGCCTCACTTTCAGGAGAAACTAGTACTCCTATTTTAATTGGAGAGTGGAATCCTTTTCTCCAAGACTTGAGATTTGGCTACTTAGTTTCACCGCCACTCGATACACTAGATACTTTTAGGTTATGTAAACAATGTGAACAAGGATATCGAATAACTGGTATTGAATATTAAAATTGAAAAGAAGGGAAGATCCTGTCAGTAATTTAATGGAATCAACATGTATTTGTATTCTTAAGATGGGAAGATAAATAAGTACTCCCTTTGTTCCAAAATAATGGTTACTTTTGGGTAGTCGTGTCACTCAAACAAATGTCTATATTTCACAATTTATAAGATTTTTTTATAATTTAAATTTTTTTGTTTAATACTAATTTAGATCTATCAAATAAGATCCATATTGAATATAAAAAACATTATAAATTAGAAGATATAGACAAATTTTGAGAGGTTCTAAATGAGGATAGGTGACATCATTTTGGAACAGAGGGAGTATTCAATAACGTGGAGTCAAAATATAATTGAGATAAGGACGGGAGTAAGGTACAGTTGCTCGTGTCTATGGAGAAAAGATAACCCTAATTCCGCCATGCAAGGTTCGTGTTTTATTTTTGTTGTCGATTTGAATTGTATAGGCTAAACGACAATATTACTTAAATAGGCAAGGCAGCGTGCCAAACCCAAGAAGGTTTTTTCCTTAGCTGTATTTTATGTTTTCAGTAGGAATCGAAGTTTGAGATTAGATGTTGAAATTGCTAAACGAATTTGGGTCTTCTTTTTTTTTTCATCAATATTTCAATTTCTTTAATATTTTTTTTGGTGTTCAATTTGGTTTCTGATTTTGGCTATGAGCAATGTATGTAACCAATGCCCACACAAAAAGGAAAAGAAAAAAGAAAACCGATGACTCAAAGGAGGTTGCGGATCGACTGTTTGAAGATTTAACTACCAAGGCATACATTGAGCCCGTCAAAGAAAAGAACGTCGGAGAATTCAATTTATGCTCCATAAAGCCAGAGGTTCGATCAGCTTTGTTCACGATAGCCCATACAAAAGGCTTCTTTGAATTCGATGAAATGTCTTCACAACATCTATCCACAGAAAATTCTATTGAAGCAGAAAACCCAAATTTCTTAGAAGATTTGCATATTTTGGAGAAAGGGGAATTACACTGAGGATATTTTCGGCAATGCACGGGAAAATTGCCACGTATGTGTAATTTTTTTCCTCTCTGTGCTTTGGTCATTTGTGAAATCATGACTGTTGGGTCATTCTCCCAATCATAAATGGGTAGGGATGGCAATCTCGGCCGACCCGCCCCTATCCAACACGTCTCCTATCCATTCGGGGAGGGAATTTGGAGATTTTTTCGGAGATCGGGTAGGGGATGGGGATTATTTTTTTTTAATTTTGGGGATCGGATAGGGGATGATATTGTCAGTCCCCTACCCAATCCCCTCCCCGGTCCCTGCCCCTCCCCGCATCCATGTTCATATATATATATTATAAGTTTTTAAAATTTATTTTCCACCACAGCCGCCTAGCCCGTCTATCTATATTTATCTGTTCCGAATATATAGAAAAGTTTGTTTTGATATTTGATTGTGCACTCCATTTGTTCATACTAATTTGTGATCTCACACGATAAGTGTTAACTCTTCAATAGCACGTGATGGAAGTGTTAAATAGCTGGATGTACATTATTGGACAAAATTCCAAACAACTCGAGTTTTTGGGACAATAGCAAGCTAATTCACTTTAAAGTGTAAGACTATTAAAAAAAACCTACACATTAAAGAGCAACCATTTTTGGATCCCCTATTCCCCGGATCGGAGCGGGAATGGAGGTTAAAATAAAATCCCCAGTGGGGATCGGGGAGGGGATGAGAATTGATATTGGTTCGGGGATCGGGGATGGAGGTAGTAGTATCCACCCCCTACCCTCCCCATTGCCATCCCTATAAATGGGTGAGGGGTCAGCCACATTTTCTGGTTGAGGAAAATTGATTCGGTGCAGCACGCACATTTGAAGAGAGAGAGATGGACAGCTGAGATCGAGATCGAGTTACATCCGAACCCATCGACGAACAAAAGGTGGCATGAGGGATTTGAATTCATCATTGCTGACTTAAACTTTTTGTCCCATGCAATAAGTGTGTTGTTGTCCATTACAATGTTATCAATCTCATACCGGCAAGCGTACCGATTTCTCGACTAGAACGATACGTACCAGTACCTGTCTGTATCTCGGTACCGTTTTGATTTTGACGCAATTTTTAATCGTACTATTTGTAGATAAAATGACAATGAAAGTCCAAAGGAAACTATGACATCTATTTTAATTATCCAAATGTACAAGCTCACAACCCAAAAAGAATAAATAAGTCCATTACACCATAAATATTTAAGAGTCCAATAACTAGCCCGAAAGATAAGCCCTAATTTTTAACACACAGTAGTAGAAGCCAACTAACTCATCCCTACGCTAGTCCTCTTCGTCATCATCTTCCACATTAGCAATAGCCATTGACAATCGTCTCACATCGACAAACCATGTATGACATTTCTTCTTCTTCCTATTCTTCGCCTCCTCCTGTTCTTTCTTCCTCTCCTCATTCTCCTCCTCCTCTTTTTGGAAAATCAGATCGGCAGAAACAAGAAGTTGACAAAACCTAGAACCTGAAACCTCCATTTTTTGTCCCGGGTGAGATCCGGGAAAGTGGCCAGAACAAAGCGGTATGTTGGGTAGAATGGAACATAGTGAACCATATACCGTTTTTGCTCTGATATGGAACGAGATTAATAACATTGCTCCAATGTAAGGAAATTGAGTGTGGACGGGAAACGATCCAGTGTTTTGCGTTCATGGGAGACTATGAGTGGGGTGGGAATTTTCGACATGACACGAGAACACAACCCGAACCTGACATGAAGTTAGCGGGTTAGGGTCAACTATTTCTGACACGAAATACAAATATGACACAACACGATAAAACGAAAAGTCAAATAGGTCAGGTTAGAGTTGAGAGAATTCTGACACGAATACGAGATAGCACGACACAATACAAGAATTTATGGAAAGACGCAATAACACGACACAAAGTTAGTGGGTTAGTGTTGGCTATTTCTGACATGAAACACAATTATAACACGACACGGTAACATGAAAATTTAATAAGGTTGGATTAGGATTGAGAAAATTCTGACACGAACATGACACGACCCGATGCCTACCCCTAACTATAAGGTAGATCAACGGTTGAACTCGCGGAAAAAGGACCTACAGCATTTATTGGTGTACTGGCATTTGAAGTGCATCATGACAAGGGGGCCATGACCAGGGCAGTTAGCCCAATTGGTTGTGTAGCTCCTTCTATAGAGGTGAGGTTTTGGGTTCGACTCTTATAGAGAGGAGGCCAACTCATATAGTTTATTAACATCTAACAACTAACTCTACTAATATATATCGAATGGCAAAAAAAAAAAGAGACAAGGGGGCCATGGAAAATGATCCTATATGGCAAAGAAGATGCACGGCTTGGAGGCTCCCTTTCGAAAATGTGACTTCCCCACTCCGAAATCGAATTGCTTCAACCACTTCTGTGTGAGATTTTAATTCCTCTTCTAAAGTAAGACAACTACTCCAGCTTGAATACCAACTTTTGATGGCACTTAAATGCCGCATACGTAGGTGCTTACCAATGCGACGTGCTTGACTAATTTATTGTGCGCTGTTAACGGTGTCTGATCGAGGCTAAACACAGTTAAAATTCTTGTTGTAACGCGGAGATAAATACGACGTAGTCGGCGTCGGTCAATGTTGAAATCCCGAGTGGTCGGGTCAAATTTGGGTGTCAACACTCAATTTTAGACTCTTTTAATAAATGAGCAAAACTTTAACCTGACAATATTCGGCTCGATTAAGCTCGTGAACCTAAAGTATATGTCTATGTCTCATACGAATATCACATATAAGCTTGAGTATGCTTAAATTTTTACATGTACATCGTAAAAAGTTTATAAAATTTTATAACTTGTCAATGTATAAACTTTTAAATGTACTATAGACTTAAATTTCAATGTGATTTTATAATTTTATACATGTATGTACTTATTTATGTACAAAATAGTAAAATTTCGACATTCTAATACTTGTATGATAGCATAAATATCTACTAATAAATTTGCAGTGTCTTGAGGCGTGACAATGTATAATTATTTCGGTTTCAACCATTTACGACCCCTCACATGTGGGCCCCATACCCAATTATGGGTGTAGACCTCATTTGTATGTTAGAGGGTTGTAAATGATTGAAACCGAAATGGTATTTAACATTTTTTATTATTTTATGCAACCAAAATCTCCCTAAATGGAAAACACAAACTCTGACCCTCTTTTGCATTTTAAAATTTTAAATGGTCGCAATTCATTAAGTCAAACCATGGACAAAAGTAGAGAAACAGATGACCCAATTCACCAGAGCTTTTTTGCCCCTAAATCTGCCCCATTCCACATCCAGAGGTATCCCTTTTTCCTAGCACAATAAAAAACATGGCGTGGTAACCACATGAATATATCTATATCTATATATGTGTGTGTATATATGTATATGTATGTATGTATATAGTAAGGGCCATGCAATAACAACACCACTCAAATTATCAATATTAGATCAAATCAGTCAAGGGCCATGGTCCATGGATTAACACCACCACTCAACTTTTCTCTGTTACTCAATAATTGATTACCCAACAATTTAGCATTCTTCATTTTTCTCCCCCACCCAAAAAAGTGGTTGACCTAAAAAACTCCCAATCTCGTCCTCTACTAATTCCGGTTTTCCCTTCCTTCCATTCCCTGAATTGGACAAAAAGCTTTAGGTCTGATTTGTCGCCTCCATTTTTCCACCCAGTAGCTGCACCAACTTTCCTTTAAAATATTCCTTCCCTCAAAACCAAGTAACAACAAGTAGCTAGAACCTGCACCACCTCTCTCTTTTGGCTCTTAAAACTTTCTGACTTCTTTTTCATTTCCCCTCACAACCAATGCAACCATAGCCATGAAAACAATGGCATCAACCCGAAACATCGCCTTTTGTTATCCGGAGGATTTGTTCGTTAGGCCGGGGAGGAGGAATTTTGTGGGTCTTTGTGGTTTGAGAAGTCATGGAAAAGTGAGAGAAAGGCTGGTGGTGAAGGCCAATGTTGGAGGGTACAACGGTGTGGACATGATCAATGGAAGAAAGGTGAATGGGGTTGCTTCAAGAGTTGATTTGGGCTCAAGAGGAAGTGATCAGTTCGTGAAGAAAAGCAGCAGTGCGATTAATTACGACGAGCCGGTTCAATCTTGGTTGCTGGGGAGGTTCGTGGAGGACCGGGTCGTTTATCGACAGACGTTCGTGATTAGGTCTTATGAGATTGGACCGGACAAGACTGCTACCATGGAAACTCTGATGAATCTGCTTCAGGTTAATTTGTTGTCTTTTCTTCTTTTATGTACCACCTAGTTTTTCTCAATTTTAAGGCAAAGTTCCATTTTCCGATTGAATTTTGGCAATCACATTGGAAACTTTGGAAAATGTAGCTGACCGACTAAAATCCAAACGATGCCTTGTGTCTCAATCAATCAGTCGTCTATATAATACGAGTATCTTTTTTTCGTAAGGTGTTTGACATAACGTAAAATGAATTGTGTGATTTTGGAATGACCATAGGAGACAGCTCTGAATCATGTGACAAGCTCTGGTCTTGCTGGGAATGGGTTCGGAGCAACCCGTGAGATGAGCCTCAGGAAACTTATCTGGGTCGTCACCCGGATTCATGTTCAAGTAGACAAATACAGCTCCTGGTAATCGCGATTTTATCTTTTTATTACTACCAGAAAACACTTGAAAAAATGATTCTTTGAGGTACTAAAGGATGTGAATCACACATTCTTCCAAGAATTGTATCATTTTCCAGCCTCAACGTGGACTGAAATGAATTTGATCCATTTTGACAGGGGAGATGTCGTAGAAATCGATACCTGGGTCGATGCAGAAGGCAAAAATGGAATGCGGAGAGATTGGATCATTCGCGATTCGAATTCTCAGAGGATCATAACAAGAGCAACAAGGTGCACCTCCAATCCAATAGAGTTCACACAAGTTCCTTAAGACTGTGTTTGGAATTTGATTTTTTTTAAGTAAAAATGAATGGGAAATTATTTTAAAATTTTCGACAAGTTTAAATACTACATATTCCCAACTATCTGTATGTATCTGTTGCAGCACTTGGGTGATAATGAACAGAGAAACAAGAAGGTTGTCTAAGATCCCTGATGAGGTTAAAAGGGAGGTGCAGCCCTTCTACCTGAACCGAATGTCGATCCCTACGGTGGATTCTGACTGCGAAAAAATCGATAAACTCACTGATGAAACAGCGGATAGAATCCGATCCGGTTTAGCCGTAAGTATCATAACTTCGACCTCTTGATCCCAGTACATGATTATTTTCATTCTTTGTTTCATCAACTCTCTTTCTTTGTGTACACAATTCAGCCAAGATGGAGTGATATGGACGCCAACCAGCATGTCAACAATGTCAAATACATTGGTTGGATTTTGGAGGTACAAATGCTATTTACTCAGAAAACATTTAGATTGAATCTAGCCGATGCGTCTCCAGGGCGGAGCTAGGATTATTGATTTGAGGTGTCAAGAATTAGAGCTATGCGTGATTCGCTTTTCTTATTTGCTAGTCGGAAGAAACAACTAGATTAACAAGTAAAACAAAATCCCCTTTTCTTTGTACCAACTGTCGAAATCTGCCCTCGAGCTTTCCAACAAGTGCAATTTTTTTATTCGGAGCATTTGAAATTGAAAAAGAAAAGGAAAACAGTTCAAATTAGGTTTATTTTATTGAGAGTCTTTGAGTCCATGACTCCATGTTTGATGTTTGCCAAAGGAAGATTTCAACGCATTCGATGCAAGATAGGAGACGAGATTTCTGAATTCTAATGCGGGAGAAGCCTATTTTCCACCCGTATTTTACTAGGTACCAAATTAATGTAGGGTAGGGCTAAATTAAAATTCAAAGAGGGGTCAAATAGCAAATTTTGAATGTGAACTATTCCCTCCGTCCCGCAAAGTTAGACACTTTTGTGAGTTCTAACTTTTAAGGAGGAAATATTATTCTATTGTGAAAATTCCAAGTGTCCAATATTACCCTCCTACTGTACTTTGACTTGTGCTTAAAAATTTGAATTTTAAATTTTGTGCTCAAAAGAAAAGGGTAAAATGGAAAGTTTGTCATATTTTGCTTTTGACTTTTCAAAGTGGACAAATTATATGGGACAACAAAAAACATGAAAGTGTCAAACTTTTGAGAACAGACGAAGTAGTAGTTTCCCTATCGAAGGTTGAAGTCCAAAAGGGTCAACTGATCCCTCTTCTACGTGCCTCAACTAATCCCGCTTGTACTCATGTGCCTCCACCAGTGTGCCGTCTATTCTCCATATTTTCTGAAACATTTTTTTCTATATCAATACAGTTTTCACTTTTCTTGCATATCAATACAATTGTTTCCCTTCCTTGTACGTGCAGAGTGTGCCAATAGATGTATTGGAACATTACAATCTGACAAGCATGACTTTGGAGTATCGACGCGAGTGTCGACAATCCAATGTCCTGGAATCCTTGACGACAGTTAAACCTCAAATTGCAGATAACACCCAAAAGTTCATCGACAATAACCGAGAAAAACTAGAAAGCACGCATCTGCTTCGGATGCAGGCTACCGATAAGGCTGAGATAGTCCGAGCAAGATCCGTATGGCAATCCAAATACAAACACAAGTGATTTGATATGATAAGATGTCCACCCCAACCTATTTTTTTTTCATGTCTTTTTTTTTTGTCATTCTTAAGTTTTTTTCCTCGTATATTCTTTTTTGTCCGATGCATATGATTATGTCATGAGTTGTTTTACATCTTCAGGGTATTGGCCCATTTCTAATTTGCAGTCGATAATCAAGGGATTGAAAAATTGCAAGAAACTATCATAGTTTGTAGGCTTGGCACAATTTTGAATTTCTGTGTTGTATATAGCAACGCAAGTACCCAAACATACATGGATCATACGTCCTTCAGCCACATCTTTTTTCGGTTGGACGGTCAAGGATATTCAAGTCAACTTACACGTGATTAGACTAATTCCTTCCATAATCCGGTCAAAAGTAGGTCATCCATACTAGGACTAGGGGATTCACAAGAAATTATAGTAGTTCTCACAGTCTGACCCTAAGAATCAAACTCTGGTCAATTGCGAGAGAAGCAAATCTACTAACCGACCAGACTATTCTACCAGTTGGGGCTCTTTATCCACATTTATACGTTGACCCAAAGAAGGGGGGAGCCATATCGTGGTTATGGAGTAGGCCCCTATATCCACAAACCGAAAACCAAAAAAGAACAACAGTACTATCTCCATTTTTCCACTCACTTCAAACCTCAAACATTCACCGCTTTTCCTAAAAAATTCACACAAAAAAAAAAAGCAACAACCGTATACTAAAATATTTAATGTTAATCTTATTTTACAGGTACTGTGAAATATCTATTGAGTGAAACTAACTTGATGGTAAATAAATGTACATATATTTGGTTGTTGAATAAAAGGTGAATATAAATATGGAGGAGATGCTCCATAATTTTTCCATATTGCGTATTTGGAGTATCAAACTCCGTCCGATCAAATGGAGGAAGATATGGATCATTGGTTGAAGTTGCATTTTCCTATGAAACAGAGGAAAATTTGAAGGTATAGAGGAGAGTAATTTTTTTTTTTTTTGATCCCAGGAGAGTAATTATTCAATGCTATCGAACTACTATGTCGCGTATTGACCAATAATCCATCAGGAATAGTTACCATTCATTTTTGTTACATGGTTAGAGACAAAAAGTGACTCACATAGCATGATGATGTTCTTATTTGTGGGGAGGGAGTAACCAATAATTAGTCATACAAAGGATTGGTTAGAGACAATGGCTAGAAAAAATTCAAAATCAAATATGTCTTTATTATTACCCTAATACTTTTAGAACATATAATAGCTTTGTTGATTGGCACTACCATTAGTGGTGTTGGTCTAATGGCAAGGGAACTTTTTTGGGAACCTAACGTCAA
Source organism: Vaccinium macrocarpon (assembly GCA_022606695.1). NCBI lineage: Eukaryota > Viridiplantae > Streptophyta > Magnoliopsida > Ericales > Ericaceae > Vaccinium > Vaccinium macrocarpon. The sequence continues at coordinate 28,835,796 of CM040174.1, read as the reverse complement.
GGGTTTCAATCCCAATAGCTTCATTTGATAGCTTTAGCTACACCAGTCGATAGCCCGCCCAGCCCAACCTAGTTTTTTTATGGTTTGGGAAAAATATTTAGGATTGGGCTGGGTTGAGATTTTGAGCCCGTTTACTAATTAAGCCGGATTTGGAAAAAAAATTTGAGGCCTAGCCAGGCCCAACTCGATTTAAATAGTATTTTTATTTAATACTGGAATTTAGCTACTTAGAGTTTGTTTATCTGCGTGAAGAGGTGCATCTCTTCATCTCCCTTGATTCAGTAAGATCTCATCTCTTATTCAAGAGGACACTCATCTTCATCTACTATTCAATATCTCCTATTTTATGTTCAACAGGTTTTTACTCTTTTTGTTGATCTCCATAATCTTTTGATTGGGGGTCCTCCTTGATCGTTGATCAATTTATGTTTGTGATAGCATTCTTTAGAAAAATAAATGGGCTTATTAGACAGGCTTGAAAAATTAAAATTTTAATTGGGTCAGGCTTGGACATATTAAATGAACCTCGATTATTATTGGGCCAAGCTTGGGAGTGTACAAATAACGTTATTATCTAATATAAGCCTTGCCCAAACCTGACCAAGCCCAATGTTTTGTGCACCCCCAGTTTTAGTTCTTACATATAATTTGGTGCAACAAATAATGGTATAAAACTTGAACAAGCAACCTCACATGTAGAGAGCATGCACTTCACCTCTATATTACAAAATTACGGTGCATTCATTCGAGTCTTTGAAATATATATGTGTGTGCAAAGAAATTTTTATTTTTATAAAGTGCGCATTGGTCTGGGCCCACCCCTACCTGGAGTACCTCCCCCACTGGTTGGAGTCTTGGAGATGCTCTTAGCCTTATGCTTCATTCACTATTTTTCATTATTGAACCATCCATAAAGGCCCGATTGGCTATAGGATGAGAAGGGGTATTCATACCCCTTCCTCTATCCCAGTCCCACCACTTAGTGTAAGGTTTGGCAACTTTTTGGAGAGGGGTATAAGTTATACCCCTCCCAGATTAATACTCCTCAATACCCCTGGAGGGGTAGAGGGATGGTTACAACTTAATACCCCTCAATACCCCAATTAAAATTGCCACCTTAACCCCCTTACCTTCTCCCTCTTGTCTATCTAAAGGAAAAATCGAACCAGATTAAATGTTGGCTTATTTGTTGTCTTGGTCCTCGAAGTATGCTACAAATTTCAAAATCGTCCTTTTAAGAATTCTAGTTTCAATTTCATCCTTGTAAAACTTTGACGATTTCAATGATGTCTTTTTCATCCAATGAGTGATAGAAAAAGCTTACGTGGACTAACAGAATCCTAGTCAGCTGTATCTGTACCTTTCTCAATGACATGTATCTTTCTCTCCAAGTGCCAACAAGCCAAATTAATTGTATTAATTCGTTTGTTTATATTATTTCTTTATATTTATTCATTCCTTTATTTAATTTATTTCTTTTATTTAATTATTTCTTTATCAATTTTTCCTTATAGCTTTTTTCTCTTATATTTTTTCAATATTCTCTATATCTTTTTTCTCTTTCATTTATTTCATATTCTTTATTTAACTAAATTAATTTTTTTTATTTAATCTCTTAATTCTTTTATCTTATTAATTTAATTCATTTATTTAATTATTTATTTATCTATTTTTCTTTATATCTTAATTTTCTTTTTTAATATTCTCTATATATTTTTTCTATTTAAAGTAGATAAAATATGTTAAGACTGTATAATATTTTACTTATACATATTCGTTATTATTTTTTATATATATAGATTTTTGAAAGTAAAGAAGATATATAAACTTGGGTGCGGAAAGTTGGTCTCTAAAATGGTATTGTAAAACCGGATAATGTATATTGTAATATTTCCCCAAAAGTTGCTTCGAGTTTTTTAATGTAAAATTTACGAGACACTAAAAATGTCACGATTACCATGAGGTGGAACAATATAACCATACAATAGCACTAGAGGGACTCGGTTCCCATTTTTCCATTACCATCTTCTTTCTTATTGTTAGAGAAAGAAAATCGCAAAACAAATGAATAAACGCCTTTTTTGCACAAAGCAGTAAATTCAACAATCAAATGTAGAGACTTTCCCCTTTTCCCTTTTTCCTTTTGCCTTTTTCTCGGTCCAAATACAAACAATCAAATTGATCCAAAAAAAATATAAACAATCAAATGTAAAGAGAAAAACGTACCAGAGCATTTACATGAAAAACCCTCTTTTGTATCATAATTTGTGTGGACTAAATATGTATGAGTTAAATCATAATTACAATAGTTTTTTTTCTAACTAGAACACCATGCCAATTCTCTACCTTTATTTGTTGAAAAAAAAAAAAAGAACTTCTCATGTAACGACAAAATGAAGAAATTTCTCATTTTCCAATTTGTAACGAATGTACTAGGGAAGAACGTTTTAAAAAAAAAAAACAAAAAACCAAAAATGATCACAGGAGGTCAATCCTTTTTTAAGTAGTTAACTATTTTCATTTTTAACTATAGGGAGTGTTTGAAAACTAAAGGAGGAGAGAGAGAAAGATGACAGGGACCCACCATTGGTTTTGTTTGTGGAATGGTAGATGTCATAGTCTGACTGGGCTTCTGTTAGTCCGCGTAAGCCTTTTCCGTTTTCCATTAGATGGAAGGATAACATTGAAATCGTCAAAGTTTTACAAGGATGAAATTGAAACCAGAATTCTTTAAAGGGCGATTTTGAAATTTGTCGCATACTTCAGGGACCAAAACAACAGATAAGCCTTAAATGTTTTTATGAGCCCTTGTAATTTCCTTCGGATCAAAAAATAAAGTATTTTACGCATAATTTCATTTTGGACCAAATTAAACTACTAATCGAGATCTTTAATTCAATACAAAATTTTTTTTAAAATATTATACTTTAAGAATTTGACATTGTTGGCTTACTTTGCAATATCATTTAGATTAAAAAATAAAGTACTTCGACATTTAATTTTTTTTATTTTTCATTGCACCAAATTAAATTACTAATCGAGATCTTTAATTCGATACAAAAAAATTCAAAAAATTTATACTTTAGAATTTGATATTGTTGGGGTGTAATATAAATATTACTAATTACAAAGAATTGAAACATATTAGGTGGTATATTCAATAAACTTATAATTAAAAATAAATGGAAAAAAGGTGTTATGCACAATTATTAAAATGAATAATTAAAAAATATAATTAAATCTTTTAAGTTTAGATATAATTCATATAAGGAATTATTATATCATATTTGTTGACAAGTATAATTAATATTATAATTCTTACATATTTATGTATTTATTTTTCTGTAAAATCTAATATGACCAATGCACAAGGGAAAACTAAGTCATTTGCCAGGTTTTTACATCATCCACTTAGCTTTTTCACCATTTATCACAAATTCATCCAAATCAAATACTACTTAATCACCCTTCCATAAATGTCACATCAATGCGAATCCACCCTTACTAATTAATACTCCCTCTTATTATATTATCGCCCTTACTAATTTAATTCCACCAAAATTTATCTCGCATCCAATCGAGCCCACTACGTAAATAAATCTCACAAAACATGATGTTAGTAGAGGTCGATAGCATCTCTAGACTCCAATGGCTGGTTTGGATGGGGCCTTAAGAGGTGTGCCACCCTCTTATTTTTGGACAGCTGTTACCCTATTCGAAAATAGTCTGGGGCACCCAATTACCCTTCTAACCCCACACCCCGCAATAAGTTGCTGCATCCTCCAATAAACAAAGTAGTACTACGTTATTTTCTTTGGATTAAAAAATAAAATTTTACAGGATATAATTTTTTAATTTTTTTACACCAAGTTAAACTACTAATAAAAATCTTTAAATCGATGAGAAAAAAATTGAAAAATTATGTACTTCAATATTTTACATTGCTGACTTGTTGGCTTTGTAATTTTTTTTGGATAAAAAAAATGTACTTCCGCGTATAAATTTTTTTTTTTGTTTTTTTTTTTTGCACCAAAATAAACTACTAATAGAGATCTTTAGTTCAATGCAAAAAAATAAAAATAAAATTGAAGAATTGTGTACGAAAGTATTTTACATTATTGCCTTGTTTGCTAAAAAATAAGCTGTTCTGGAACCCAAGCAAGCAGGACTAATGGACTATGGTGTTTTGCGGTTCTGGAACCAATTATTTTTTTGAAATTTGAATAGTAAACTATAAATTTATTTTATTAATCAAAATCTGTAAAAATGTTTTAAAAACAATGTGCAAGCAGATTTTGTAGAAGATTGGTACATAAATTTAATTTTTTAAAAAGTAAAGATCTATAAATATATATAATTAATTAATTAATTAAAAATTAATTACAATTAAATATTAAAGCTTAATTAATTATTGGATTTACATAACAAATTAATCAATTTTTGGATTTATTTAATTACCAAAAATGCATAACTAATGCAAAAGGCAAATAAGGAGATATCGAACAAAAAAGCCATCCCTAATTTTGAGAACCTACTATAATGTGTGGTGTCAAGGCACTACGTGGCGGTGCCTAAGACCATGGAATTAATAATTACACGTTTAGTTCATTGGTAACTCTATGTGTAAAAATCGCGCACAAATCACAGGGGAACCCTCTTCGAAGCCACGCGCAAGCAATTCAAGCCGATCATTACTTTTAGAAAAATGTTTTCAAGTGGGCCTCCCTAAAAAACCAGTTCCATCAGATAATTCTAAGTGCCAGATCAAACATTTTATTTTTTTATTAAATTTTGAGTTGTAAAAAATTGGGATATTAGACCATGTATTTAAAATTTATTCAATTGAGCTGATTTTTTACGGAACCAATAAAAAATGTATTCTAAAATTCAAATAAAAATTCTGATTATTTGTGTAAAATTCTAAAGTGGATTCCACAGAGCGACATGTGCACAGTACACAGATTTGTGCACATAGCACTGCAGTTAGTTTCCAATTTACTAAAATTCAGATAATGTTAATTTTATCAAACTAGAAACTCAAGGCCTTGTTTGGTTTTGGTTCTTTAAAAACCGGTTCTCTAAATCATTATTCAATTATTATCCCTATTTTTAAATATTACTCTTATTTTTCTCTCTATCTCTCTCTAATCATTAATACCTATTTTTTAATTATTACTCCTATTTCTCCTTCTAATCATTACAAAAATCAAAACCCAAAACCAAACCAAACACAACCGCCATTCTTTGGGTGATGAAATTAATGGGCAGCTCACCATTATTTCAGTGATGAAATTCGGAGGGTTCAGAGGTCACGTGGGCTTGACCCACAAATGTATTGGACCCCCAGTAATAAGTGGGGAGTAGGGACCTCTACCATGTACTCATGTACCAACGGCATCATGACCAAATCCTGCCTTGTATTCTCGACATAAGATAAGGTAGGGACCAAGATCCTCTCCGGACGGTCTTGTCTGGGCAGTTTCTGGGCCGTTTATAGGTTCACAATGATGATCGAAATTATTTACATTATAGGTATCGTCAAAATTATTTGAAACGTAAAGATTGACGTTAATCGGACAGCATTTTATATGTTTTGATATATCTAGTGGTGCAAAATTATATAAACCCATTTTCTCGAAATAAATTTGTTTCGAGCACAATTAAATGATTAGCTAGCATGAATTCTATAATGCTTTAATGTTCTCGACGAGATCTATAGTATCAACAACCTCGACTATAAAAATGAACCCTGAAAAGCCTCAAAACAACCCGGAGAGGACCATCCATTCCCTTAGGATCCTGTCCCTAATACCACGTTTATTTTCTAAATAGTTTTCACTTTTCAGTAAGAACATTGATGAGATATAAGGCTTGGTTTGGCTAAATCCAAAAAATTAGTATTTTGGTTTTTTCCGTTTTGTCCTTATTCAAAAAAAATTTGCATTTGTTAGTTTTTCGTCGATTTTTTGTGGTTTCTTATCTTGTCTCAACGAGAGGAATCTAAAAAGTATAAAATTATTAGCCAAACTTAAAGTTTTGTAAATAAAGACGAAAAATTTAGCCAAAAAACCGGTTTTTTGGATTATTCTTCGTCTTTATTCACAAAACTTTAAGTTTGGCTAATAATTTTATACTTTTTAAATTCCTCTCGTCGAGACAAGCTAAGAAACTACAAAAAAATCGACTAAAAACTAACAAATGCAAAAAAAAATTGAATAAAAACAAAACGAAAAAAACCAAATTTAGCCAAACCAAGCCATAATGTCCATAAAAGTCTAACAGTCTCTACATTATGGCCTCATTGAGTACCATTTATAAATTCGCTTTTTACATTATCGTCTTGAAAAATTAAAATAAATTGTAAAAATATTTGTTATAACTTTTGCAAGTTGTAAAAATTAACTCATTCGCTTTATAAGCTTTCAAACAACTTTTTATAAAGTAAATGTCTAGTGTCTACATCACTCTTAAAACTTGAGTAAAAAAATACTTCACTTTAGAACTCTTTTGTCCATTGTTTTAACAACTTAAATTAAGTGTTAAAAAAAGTTTCAAAATTTGAGCTTATTTTTTTTGGAACAAATAAGTTTAAAAAAGAAAAATAAATGATTATTTATAATTATAAACAAACACTCTTCATTAGTTTTTTTTTTTTAAGCGAATGAGCAAAATGAGTTAGATTATAAGTGTCAGCAATTGGGTCATTACCAACGGAGGTAATAAACAAAAAAAATTAAGAGATTTGAAGGTTCAGTGTTTTTGTAAGGGCTCCAACAAAGGTGACAAAAGTTCATCCAATCTACAAATAACAAGGTTTGGTGGCAACCTTCAAATATTAAAAGATAAACTGTTTATACATATACAATTGGGCAAATTTTTTTACAAAGCACACTGAAGTAAAATTAGCAAACTATTTGAATTATTTATGCCGGACCCGAAAGTGGTCCCCGCAAGCGGTTGTACATTTTCAATATCCTTTGGTTCGACACACATAGCCATTATTTAGTCGCCTTCTACTTTACCTTCAGGTAAAGAATCCTAGTTATAAAAAGACGAACTTAATTTTTTCCTCAAATTTATGCGAAAAGAGGTTTTATTATCAATCATGCTACAACAGTACAACCACACTCATTTACACAACCACACTTATGGATGTGTCAAGTGGGTGTAGTTCTATCATTTTGCCTTATTACCCCTCTCCAAGTATATCGGTAAGGGTAAAGTTCCTTTCAATAACTATTCTGGATAGTTAAAATACTCCTTCATTACTTGCAAGAGATTCTTACAGGTCAGAGTTTCCTGCGAAATGTTACCAGCTGATAGGAGTCCTTAGGGGTGCAAATGAACAGAGTTTGGCTTACCTTGGCTTGACTAGTTTAGTAATTGAGCCAGTTTCGATTTTGAGTTATAGGTTAGTTTAGTAAACAAGCTCGGTAAAGTTTAGCTTGTTTATATAGACTCGACTTATTTAAGGAAGCTTTGTTAAATAAATTACCTTGCTCATCAAAGGCTTGGCTCTTTTACGAACAAGCCGAACTCTAACAGTTTAGCTTGGCTCGTTTGCACCTCTCTGAGCTAGCTACGCATTTGATTAGTAGATTGCATTAGATAATTATTTGCTGGTATGCCATTAAATTCATTAGTAGTACTAGTAGTTTTATTGGGCCACTGTGAGTCCTTACCGTCCTCTTTGAAATTCGTGCCTATTAATTGGGGGATTTGAATGAGTACTAGTTTTTTCCAGCGAATGTTAAGCATTTTTTAATTAACTTAGGAGTTTTCGTGTAAGATCTCGATAGGCCCCCTTCTCCTTGTTGATTCTCACTTCTTTCTCTAGGGGTTGGTTCCCTACAGGTGACCTGACCCTAGGTCTAGGTGGATCAATGTCATTCCTATTGAACGTGGGTGTTAAAACTTGTAGCTCATATGGAGTGATATTGAAAAGTTCTACGAAAGGCTGAATGCAAAGCGGAGCGAGGAAAGCGCAACGACTAAGCAAAGCGAAGCAGACAACATATCAAATAACAAGGACTCGCTCTCGCTCCCGTTGAAGTATTCGGTTTTAAAAAATCATGTAAATTCTGTTGTAGATTTCTTTCATGTTCTATATTCTTATATTGTGTATGCGATTGTTTACGCTTACAGTGGGTTTACCTCTTATGTTTAAAAAAATGATCTCGGTAAGCTAATCGTTGGTAAGCGGGCAAATAAATGGGAGGAACATAAATCTAGAGGAAATGCCTCTTCGAAAGAATTGCTGGAGCAGAGATAACCAAGAAATCGTGTAATAATACTAGTAAATAAATATTTGGTCCTCTTATCCTCGCTCCGAAAATCATAAACATTACCACAAGTGCGTAGTCAACAAGACTTTGAATTGAAATTCAAAACCGATTTCTGTTAAACTTCCTTAAAGGACCGTTTGTTTTATCGAATTTATAAATATTTCACAGTAGAATAGAGTAATTTTATTTGGTTCGGCTCGATTCAATACATTTGTCTTAGGTGAATAAAATAGCGAGGGGAGATAAAATAATAGAGGGGAGTATTATTTATGGAAAATTTTGGTAATAAGAGAGGGTAAAATACTAATACTTGTTTTGTTTAATAGTTGAAATGGGGGGGATAAGCATTAAAAAAGGGGGTTTGGGATGGATTGGTCCGGATTAGAGAGGAGTTATATATCCGCCCAGATTAAATGGTATAGTAACAAANCGCTGTGAATGCGATTAAGTTGGGAGAAAGCAAACAAAACAACAAGCAATCACACGACACAAAGATATATGTAGTTCCCCCAAGATTTAGGTACGTCCACGAGCGAGAAGAGAGAGAGTTCACTATCAATGGTGAAGAAGAGATACAAAGAGCCGGTTATGATCCGTAACTCTGGAGAGGCCACAATATGAGAAGATCGCCAAAGGATCCATAAAAGCCTCTATTTATAAGAAGCACAGTCAATAGAAAGTCCTAAACACAATAGAAAATTTTAAACACAATTGGAAATCATAAATGCAATAGGAAATTCTAAACACAATAGGAAATCCTAAACACAATTCGAATTCTCCCAAAAAAGAAAAATTCAAGACACAATTCCAACAATTCTTCACCTTGACTTGAATTCCACTGAACTCAAATCACTAATTATAGCAACTCTCTTCTGCCTCTACCTCACCACAATGCCCCCAAGGGGCAATCAACTGCAAATACCGACCAAGCCCAAGCACTGCTTGAACTTGGCAACCGAAACCGATTTAGTCAACATGTCCGCTAGGTTATCCACCGTTCTCACTTTCTTCACCTCAACTTACTTCTGTGAGATGATCTCTCGAATGAAGTGATACCTGACATCAATATGTTTGGTCCGTTCATGATACATCAGATTTGTAGTCAGACGTATAGCACTCTGAGAGTCACAAAATACTGAAGTAACCCCTTGTACAATACCAAGCTCGAAAAGAATTCCCCTCATCCACAATGCCTCCTTTACAGCTTCGACAATGGTCATATACTCCGCTTCTGTTGTAGACAGCGCGATCATAACCTGCAAAGTTGCTCTCCAACTAATGGCACTTCCAGATAAAGTGAACACATAAACTGTCAGAGACCTCCTCTTATCATGGTCACCAGTAAAATCCGAATCAACATAACTAACAACTTGATTACCCGGATTAAAAACCCCATACAAAAGACCCATATCTGCAATCCCTTCCAAATACCGAAGTATCCACTTCACAGCCTCTCAATGTGCCTTCCCGATTGGCCCCATACAGCGACTTACGACACTAACTACATGTGAAATATTAGGACGAATACATACCATAGCGTACATAAGCCTCCTAACTACGCTCGAATATAGAACTTAAGACATATTTCTCCTCATCCTCCGACTGTGGTGACAATTCTGCTCAAAGTCAAAAGTGTGTTGCCATAGGGGTACTGACTAGCTTCGAGTTCTGTATGGCAAAGCGCACAAGCACTTTGAGACCATATGACTTCTGATTCAAGAACAACTTGCCGTCTACTCAATTTCTGCTAATCTCCATACCCAAAATCTGCTTTGCTGCACTCAAATCCTTCATCTCGAATTCACCACTCAACGGCTGCTTCAACCTGTTGATTTCTAAAACACCTTTGGAAGCAATAAGGGGTAGTTTTCCATTTGCTAAAATGGAAATTTGCTAAAATCAAGTGGGTGATTTTAGCAAATGAAGTGGAGGGTTGCTAAAATCAAGTAGGCCCCATGCTAAAAGCAATGTGCTTTTTAGCATGGGGCCCACTTGATTTTAGCAAACCTCCACTTCATTTGCTAAAATCACCCACTTGATTTTAGCAAATCTCCATTTTAGCAAATGGAAAACCAAGCCTAAGCATATCATCAACATACAACAATAGATAAATAAATGAACCATCTGGAAGTCTCCGAAAATACACACAACTGTCATATTCACTCCTAGAATATGATTGGCTTATCATGAATGTATCAAACCATTTATACCACTGCCTAGGAGACTGTTTTAAGCCATATAAAGACTTACGAAGCAAGCATACATAATCTTCCTTACCAGAAACAAAAAATCCCTCTGGTTGACGCATATAAATCTATTTCTCAAGCTCTCCATGCAAAAATGTCGTTTTGGCATCAAGTTGCTCTGACTCAAGGTCATAACAAGCAACAATAGCAAGTAAAGTGCGAATAGAACTGTGCTATACAACTTGTGAAAATACCTCATTGTAGTCAACACCGTCCTTTGTACTAAATCCTTTCGACACTAGTCGAACTTTGAACCATGCCTCTTCAACCCTTGGAATCCTCCTATTTTTCAATGGTTCCACCAACTCCCACGTCTGGTTCTTCTGAAGAGACTCAATCTCTTCATTCATAGCAACACACCACTGTGCACACTCATTGCTCGAAACAGCTTCCGCATAGCTAGAAGGCTTATCATACTCCACTATTTCAACAATTAATAAAGCAAAGGCCACAATCGCAGAATAAGCCGAATATCTTTCAGAAGGCCGAATCTCCCTCCTTGACCTATCTTTAGCAATAGTGCATGGTTGTTCTGCTGGTACATCATCATCTGTGTCTAAACTCTTGAACTCCTCTTCAATTGGCTGATTACGGTCATTCTTCCCTGAGCCAGAAGATTCACATAACAACTCCACCTGCTTTGGAAGCCTCGGTTCCTCAACTGCATCTTTAACCTACTTATATCCCTTCACCATAATGTTTTCATCAAAAGTAACATCTCTACTAATTAAAAACTTAGCGGTTTTCGGACACCATAATCTGTACCCTTTCACACCTGCCTGATAACCCAAGAAAATACACTTCGTGGCATGTGGCTCCAACTTACTCTCATTCACATGAGCATAAGTTGGACACCCAAACACACACAATATGGAATAATCAGCCTTATGACCCAACCATACCTCAAATAGAGTCTTGTACTCAATAGCAGTCGAGAAGACCTGTTCACCAAATAGCATACTGTGAAAATGACTTCAGTCCAAAACTTTTTGCCCAACCCGGCGTTAGACAACATACAACGTGCCTTCTCCAAAAGAGTCATGTTCATTCGTTCAGCCAACCGTTTTGCTGGGGAGTTTTCCTCATTGTGTGATGTCTCACAATGCCCTCATCACTGCAAAACTTATCCAATTCGCCAAGACAAAACTCCATACCATTGTCTGTTCTCAAATATTTTATTTTCTTACCTTGTCGATTCTTTATCAAAATTTTAAACTGTTTAAATGTACTTAGAGCATCACTTTTATGTTTTAGCATATACACCCTAACCTTACAAGAGAAACCATCGATAATACTCATAAAATAACGAAAACCACCTTTAGATGTTACCTCAGCGAGATCCCAAAGATCTGAGTGAAAATAATCCATTGTGCCTTTGGTGTGATGAATAGCTGTACTGAATTTGATCGTGCACTGCTTGCCATAGACAAAAGGCTCGCAAAAATCCAACTTCTCAACTTTTCGCCCGCAAAGTAGACCCTGATTTCTCAAAACTGTCATACCTCTCTCGCTAATATGCGCAAGATGCATATGCCACAATCGAGTCAAATTCGAACCCAAAACCCTTGAAGAAGCGACCGCTGCTGCAGAACTCGTAACCGTACTACCCATGAGTGAATAAAGATTGTTACACTTCTGACCCTTCATCAGCACCAAAGCAACCCTTGAGACCTTCAAAACCCCACCTTCACCAGTGAAAGTACAACCAATGGAATCCAGAGCACCCAAAAAGACAAGATTTTTCTTCAACTCCGGAACATGTCGAACATCCGATAAAGTTTTCACAATACCGTCATGCATCTTGGGTTGGATCGTTCCACAACCAACAGTTTTGCAAGGCATGTTATTGCCCATTAAAACTGTGCCACCATTGAACGCCTCATAAGTGGCAAACCACTTCTTATGCAGACACATGTGATATTAACACCCAAAATCCAAAATTCACTCGGTATCACAGCGAGAATCTCACACTGTAACTGATAAAACAATATCTAACTCATTCAAACTTTCGGCAACCTCGACAATATTTTTACCTCCTTTCTGGTCCTTTTTTTCCTTCTCCTTGAGTTTTAAATAGTTTCTTGCCTAGTGCCCCAGTTTCTTACAATAATTGCACTTTCCTATTTTCTTATTTTTTTAACAGTTGATTTGGATCTTTCCTTATTACTCGTACCACCCTTTTCTGTCGTTCTTCCCCTAAGAAACAATCCCTCGGCATGATCATCAACCTCTTTTGACACATTTTTCCTCAACTCTTTCGAAAAAAGACTAGCCTTAACATCCTCTATGGATATGGTGTCTTGCCCATACAATAAGGTTGTAACAAAATGTTCATAGGATGGCAGTAAATAACATAACAAAATTAGGGCTTGGTCCTCCTCGTCGATTTTACAATCAATATTTTTCAGGTCCATCAAAATACGATTTAACTCGTCTAAATGATTCTTAATTGGCATACCTTCACGCATATGAAAAGTATACAACCGCTGTTTTAGATATAACCTGTTTGTTAGCAATTTCGTCATATAGATGCCTTCCAACTTCAGCCAAATACCTGCTGTTGAAGTTTCTTCTTCCACCTCGTGAAGAACATCGTCTGCTAGACTCAACTGAATTGAACTCAGAGCTTTAACATCCATGTCTTCCCAATTTTCTACCCTGATGCTGGATTTTTCTTGCCTTTGCAAGGTCTTGTGTAATCCCTATTGAACTAGCAAAGCCTTCATTTTAACCCTCCAAAGACTGAAGTTGTTGTTCTGCCCATCAAACTTCGCAATCTCAAACTTAGCCGTCATAGCCACAATCGGAAACGAAACTCTAGTTTTTCAACCAAAAGCTCTGATACCAGTTTGTTGTAACGAACGCTATGAATGCGACTAAGTTGGTAGAAAACAAACAAAACAACAAGCAATCACATGACACAAAGATATACGTGGTTCCCCCAAGATTGAGGTACGTCCATGGGCGAGGAGAGAGAGAGTTCACTATCAATGGTGAAGAAAAGATACAAAGTGCGGCTATGATACGTAACTCTGGAGAGACCACAATATGAGAGATAGTCAAAGGATTCCTAAAAGCCTCTATTTATAAGAAACACAATCAATAGGAAACCCTAAACACAATAGGAAATCCTAAACACAATTGAAAATCCTAAATGCAATAGGAAATCCTAAACACAATTGGAATTCTCCCAAAAAAGAAAAATTCAAGGCACAGGGATTAAATAGTCCGGGTTACAAATGGACTCCCAAACTAATCTATACGCATGAACCCGAGATCAAATAATCCAAGATTTTCGTTTGGGATGGATTGGTCAGGATTAGAGAAGATTTATCTCTTGAATTAAATGGGAGGGAGATTAAATAGTCGAGGTTACAAATGGACTCCCAAACTAAGCAATACGTGTGGGCTCGAGATTAAATAATCCAAGGTTTTCAACCCAATTGCCCAGTCCAACATCCAAATGAGCCATAACGATGATGAGGGCTGTATTTGGTTAGATAGTTTAATTTAGTTTTAATGAAGTCATCAGGTGTAATGAGTAGAGAAAGATAGAGAGAGAAATGATAATGTCATCAAAACTAAAACTAAACTGGAAAACGAACAGCGCCGATATAATTTCCATCACAAGCTCAACGATATTTTTTTATATCATAATCCTTGTAAGATTATTAGATACTATAGTTGAGTTTCCACTATGATATTTTCTCTACTTTTGAATTATAAATTGTCAAATCAATCAATTAATGTATGTAGGGAGAATGACCGTAGTAAAAATTTACTAGCTTACATGTAAAATTTGGACTTTGAGGAATTTACCTAACATATGACGTATGTCATATGATATTTGACCATCTTAAATTTACAGTCTTACAAAAATATGCACCCCACAATTGTTGTTTCCTATGCATCGGCCCCATGTTTTCTGTAGCTTTGGACATTTTCCCATGCAGTATTTCCAACTCATTCATTTGCACACTTTTCCTGATTTCCTCATACAAATACCGAATACCCATACATCTTTTTTCGAAATATTGTGGATGCAAAGAAAAGCATGATTTCTCTCTCAGAAAAAAAGGCAAACAAAAAAGAGAGGAATTCAAAGACTCCAGAACTTCATTTCACTAGGAAAATTATAGGTTGATCTTTGAGCATCGTCACATTGTGTTTTAACACCCTTTTTTAATATACAATTCTGCGGGGCTCAATACCAATTGTATAAACCTCACAAAAATATTCAGGGGAGAAGAATGTTTTTTATTATTTTCGAGGTGAATGTGAAGAATAGTATTTATGCAACACGTGACTAATGAATAATTGTTGCATGGACAGTGTTTATGCCTATGTTTGGACTTTAGTTTCCACCTAATTGTTAGTAAAGACTTGAACTTTTATCAGATCAAAGTTCAAGTCTTACCTTTTGTTTGCTACTAGTTGAAAGGGAGAGCTTTCAAATTCTACTGGTATACTGTTCAAATAATAAAATTGAAAACAAAAAAAAAAAAAAACTAAAATCTATTGATGTGGCAACACAGTATGAAACTCACGATCATCCTTCTTTGTATCTACCACGAAAAATTTATTTTCATACACTCGTATTTTTTAGAGGTTTTTCGGTGTTTGTCCTTCTTTGTAAAAATCAAATTAATTGGAAAGCAACACATGCCTGCACAGAACATATATTTCGCAAGAGACACTGACCATTCATTTATTGTCAAACAAATGCTAGATCAAACATTAACCGACATTGCATGTTTGTCCTAATTTTTGTGCGTTGACATTAAAAAAACACATCAGAGCCTTAAAAAAAAACAGAGGACTCGTACAGTAAAACCAAACTGTGATTTGTCCTATTCGGAGGGATCACATGTGAAAAATACAGGATCTTGAGGATCTTGTTTCGAAAATCACTCGTGGCTGAAACCCCTCCAAAAAGTCCCTACACAAAAAAACAAATTCAAGAAACACAAAAGGCTGCCCCACAGAAGAACTATGCTATATTAATTATTACTACTAATTATTATTTATATGTACCAAACCACCTCAAAAGAAAGGAGGGAGAGAACGGGAAAGAAAAAAATGCTACAAGAAGCTTACAAAAATTCTAACAGTTTATCTGCAAATTTTCAACTAAAATCCAAACAGAGCGCACGTAGAGAGCATGTGAGTGAAGAAGATTCACTAATTCAAAATTACTCTATTACCCATCTGCACCACTCTCACATATGTTACATTACAGAACAGGCATTAGGGTTCTCATCACTGAACATCTGCGGAGCATTCAATTCGAACCTGGATAGGTAAGGGTCAATCTGGTAATTTTGAGTGTAATTAGGGAAAAACTCACTCCTCTTCAAATCCAGGGCACTTCCTTCTCCACCGTCCACTGCCGCCACCGCCCCGTCGGCTGCTGCCGCCTCCCCTTTCTTTGTGTCATTTTCTTCTTCCTTTTTCTCTTCCTTGCCCTTCTCTTCCTCTTTCTTCTCCGGTTCTTTCTTCACTATCAAAACCTGTTTCCCTGTTCTCTTGTACATGTATTCCACTAACTTTTGTGGGTCAAATACCCCCTTGACTGTCACTTGTGAGCTCTTTAGATCCGGTTCCGCGTTTTCTACCCCTACGCACAATGCATATAAATTTAATAACCGAGCAAATTTTAATCAATTGAGATCGGTTACATAGATGTCACGGAGATAGTGATCCATGATATCCAAAAAGCCTTCTTTCTAAATATTATCTAGTGTTATGGTATCACTCTTCTTTACTACCGTATCGAGCCTATTGACCGATTAAGTAATGAATTAACTAATTAACTAACTTAAGTTGAAATTGATAAATTAGGTACTCCCTCCGTCCCATAAAATTTGATCACTACGAAACTGTGTGGAATTTTTAAACTAAAAAATATTGTATTTACCAAAATAATTTTTGAATTTTTTTTGCATCGTATAAAATTACTCGATGAGATCCATCAAACAAGATTCATATTGACTAAAAAATTATTTTCATAAGCACGTTATTTTTTAGCTTGAAAATTGCATATAATTTTGTAGCGATCAAACTTTATGGTACGGAGGGAGTAATAAAAAGTAAGGTGGGTTTTATGGGAACATGGAGTAATCGACACTTTCATTTGAAAATGATTTGGTGTCCAAACGGGCAAATTTGACTTCTATGGAAAGGAATTACTTAAATCATGGGAATTGAATATTTCATTCTTACAATTACAAAGATTGTAAAAGCTTGGGATTTTGAACATGGAATCTGAAACCACCATGAAGGATCTGTTTTCAGAGATTCAGCAGAGAAAAATTATTACTCCTTTCCAGCCAAAACTTAAAAAATGAAATGCGATTGGATCATTTCTTGTCCTTAATTTGAACTAGATGGAATGTCCAAATCTGGACCGTCCCATATGATTCAATAAATGGACGGTCATGATTTGAACTATCCTGTCCAGTCCGGAGAGGATTCAAACTCAAAAGAAAAACCTTTTAGTCAGAAAAAAAAAAATTGCAAGTAATAAAAAAAAAAAAAAAAGGAGCACGTGAGAAATTAATAAAAATACCGTCTATTTTGAGGATCCGTCTTTTGATTTCCTGAGCACAAGCTTCACAATGCATGTGAACTTGGATCACTACTGTAATCACCTGTGCCTGCAGACCCAAAAACAATACGTTAGAGCTGATTAATGAGCTGGCATCTGATTGTTTGAATCAGCCAATCTCAAACGAGCCGATCGCGAGTATCTTGGCAGTACTTATTAAACATCATAAGTCGTACGAGCAGAGTAGTAGCTTCATCGAAAGTGATTTGAAAAGGAAAAAAAAAACGAAAAATGTTCGAAACTTGGTTTGTTTACGTAACAAAACAGTTGTCTCGAACTCGAACGAGCTTTTAACGAGCGAACACGAGCTCAAACTCAAGTGGTTTATCAACCCACGGACTGAAAAAGAACTGAACAGGAAACGAAGAAACAAAATTAAAACCTCTTCCTTTTTCTCTTCAGTTTTAGCAACTTCTTTCTCTTCGATTTTTTTAGGATCTTCAGCCCCGGCCGCCTCCGGTGGCGGTATCGGAGAGAGAAGCTCAACCTGCCTATGACTCTTCCTCTGTATCCTCTCCAAAACCTTCACCGGATCTGCATTTTCCCCCTTCACCACTACCTTGTGAGTTTTGCAATCCGTTTGAACGTCCTCAACTCCTAAAAATTTCAAAAACATTCAAAAATCAAAACCCTCAAAAACCCAGAAACGAAATTGAAAAAAAAAAAATTGAAGAAAAAAATCAAAACCCAGAAATGAAATTGGAAAAAAACAGAACATTGGAAGGAAAAAAGATTCAGGCCTTGGAAGCCTTTGAGGCAACGGCGGACTTTCTTGGCGCAGCCTTCGCAATGCATGAAAACTCTGAGCACAATCTCTTTGGATTCATCTGCCTTGTTTTCCTCTGTTTTGGGTTCTTCTTTCTTTTCCTCTGCTGCCTTGTTGGCTGATTTCTCTGGTTTCTTTTCCTCCATTTTCTTCTCCTCCGCGTTCTTTTTCTCCTGAACAAAAACCCAACCCAGTAAAATCAGTAAGACGAGAACTAAAAAAATTGGGAGAAATTTGGTGAAAAGGAAGTGAAGGGTGGGGGTTTAGGTAAAAGAGAGATTTTGAGGACCTGTTGCATTTCTTTTGTTTACTTTGGGTTTTTTTTTTTTTTTTTTGCTCTGGGGGACCAAAATGATAGAAGTGGGTGTGGGTGGGGAGATAACTGCTGATAAGCTTAAAAGGGTGTGTCCTCGGACACTAGCTGCGTCTCTCCCCGTCTCACTCTAACTCGGTGGAGTTTTCACTTTCGTCTAAAAGTTATTTTCTCTGTCTCATTTTAAATACTTCTTACGTATATTCGTGTTATTTTTAAATGTTTATATCTTTTTATTAGTAAGGTTTCCAAGATTTTTTTAAAAAATTTCTAATAGAACTAATTGGGATTTATCAAATATGATCCATATTACATATAAAATACATTATAGAATGAAAACTATAAGAGTTTTAAAAAAATACATATAACCGTAAGAAACATTTAAATTGGAATGGAGAGAGTATTTTTAATATTTTTGTTAATTGTCATAGCGTGAAGCCAAATTATTTTCTTTAAAAATATCACGGGATTATCATTGCGGCCAAAATTACACCCACTTTAATTACTCCCTCCGTCCCATAAAGTTTTATCACTATGAAATTACGTGCAATTGTTAAGGAGTTTAGCTCCGGTTTTGTCCCATTTCTGTTTTGCTGACATCATTATTTTTTTCACTTTTCTCTCTATCTCTCTCCACTTATTATACCTACTTACATCATCAAAACTAAACTAAACCTCCCAACCAAACACAACCATGTATTTACCAAAATAATTTTTGAATTTTTTTGCATCGTATAAAAGTTCTCGATGAGATCTATCAAACAAGATCCATATTGACTAAAAAATTATTTTCGTAAGCACGTTATTTTTTAATTTGAAAATTATACGTAGTTTCGTAGTGATTAAACTTTATAAGACCGAGGGAGTACAATAAAAGACACGAGACGATATTTTTGACGAAAACAAACTTGTCATCACTCTCTCCATCTATTCTAGGAAAGTGGTTTCTCTCTCTAAAAGTTAGGGGGTTGGGCAACAGATCTAGAGACCACTAAAACTGACGTGGATTATTGGTACGTGGCATGTGGTGCGGAGGAAGAGAGGTGCTTTGCACCCCCGTCAGGGGTTGTCCCCGGCCCCACCCCACCCAATTCCCAAATTAACCCCCCCCTTTTTCTGGCTTTTTCTTCTTTTTTTTTTTGTTTTTTTTTTCAATTTTATTTATTTAATTACTGTAATTTTAATAATTTCGTTTACTCATTTTATTTATTTAATTAATTACTTATTTAATTTGGTTTATTCAAATTACATTTGCAAGTAAATTATTTTCTTAAATTTGCATTTAAATTTCATTTTGTATTTAGAAACTTTATAATAAAAAAAAAAACTTCTATTATTATTAACTAATTATTTTAATTAGTTAATTAAGTTGTCTTAACAATGAATAATAAATAAATAAAACTTCTAAAAGTGAAATAATAATATTACAATCACGTTTTAAAATGAATAAATATTACAATCACGTTGACAAGTGGTTTTGAAAATTCCCAATATTCCCCACCCTCCTTCTTCTCAAACTTCGGATCAAAATCTCTCCTTCTTTGACAAAAAAAAAATCCAACTGATCCGAAAACAAAAAAAAAGTAATTAAAAAATGAAGTAAATAAACAATATTTAATAAATAAAAGAGAAAAAAAAGATATTAGACCATATTATAAAAATATATATAAAGAACGAGAAGATTTATTACATATTAGAAAAACAAGATATTAAATAATTCAAAAAGAGAAATAAAATATTAGAGAATTCTAAAAAGATAGAAGAGAAAAAATATATTAATAAAAGATATAAATAAATATGTAAATAAAAAACTATATAAAACAAAATAAATGAATTAATATAAAGAAAGGAGTTAACTAAATAAAAAAATAAAGAAATAAATTAATATTAATAATAAAAAATATATATTAATAAAAGATATAAATAAATATTTAAATACTAAAAGAAATGAATTAAATAAAAAAACTAAATAAATAAATAAATAAATATTAATAATAAAGTTAATGTAATTAAAGGGAGGAAGAGGGGTAGAGTGGTAATTAGTGGTGGGGCCGGGTGGGGGGGCCGCGCGTCAGAGGGGGGGTGGGGGGGGAGCAAAGCAATTTGCGCGGAGGAATACCGAGACTGGAAAATTAGAATATGAATTTTCTAAATCTTCTGATGTGATATGCTCTTACATTATCTCACGCATAAATTTAATTAGGGTAAATTTTATTAACCTACCTCGAGGTTTTTCACAATTTCACTAATCCCCCCTAAAATTTCTAAACTTTTATTGCCTTCCCTTACTTATAAAATTATTACTAACATTCTCCCTTCCTTTGAATCACTAAGAGCACCTCCAAGAGGCTCTCTACATTGATCCTGTTGGCTACTATGCCTAGCCGAGAGCACATTTCCTTGTTCCAATAGGCTCTCAACTATGCTAGCTATTCTGTCTTTCTTGATTTTTACTGGTTACTGGTGGCGAGTTGAAACCCCTCGCTATGTACGGTATTCCCTTCCACCTCAGTTGTTTCACGCCAAAAATCCCAAATTGAAATCCTCTCTCTCTCTCTCTCTCTCTCTCTCTCTCTCTCTCTCTCTCTCTCTCTCTCTCTCTCTCTCTCTCTCCTTCTTCTTCTTCATGTAAATTGGGTTCTTCTTATGAACGGCATTTTTGTCTTTTTAAGAGTTAAATTTAACGCCATTAGTGATTTAGTTGACGGAAGGGGGAATATTGGTTAGAGTTTCAAAAAGTAAGGAGAATGCAGTTTAATTTCAGAAACCTCAAGGGAGGATAGTGAAATTGTCAAAAACCTCAGGAGAAGTGAGAAATTTACCTATTTAATTATGATTGACAATTTGAGTTAGGTTTACAGCGAAAGAAATTTTTGACTTCCTTTTAGACTTGTTTTTAGTTTTTTATGCTTTTTTAGGTAAGTAATTTTTTTAATATACATCAATTAAAAAGCCAAAAAAATCCGGAAGTTAGTGAAAGAGACGTTTATTTACTTTATAGGTCTTACAGTACATCAAATTGATTGATAACAATATTCACTTGAACAGAGCATAATTATTACAAGAGAAATAGAAGGCTAATGTGTGATACACGGTTTATTTCTCTTTACGACCAATACAACTTAAGCAAGCCCCATTATCAATGTCAAATCAATGTGACTGTTGGCTGGTGATGAACATATTGACTACAGGGGGGAAAAAAAGACTTGATTTTCTTATGTTATCAATCAATTTGAGATAATATAACATGAGAATATTATTGCATGAGAGGATCTTGATTTTCTTATTTGTTACTCCTACTTTTTTTTCAGATCAAGATTCCCTTATTAGTTGTTTTTTGGTCTCGTGTTAGTCCTAATAAATGTCCTAACACTCTCTTCCATCGATAAACGATTGCTCTTGTAGTAAGGTGATATGACACACCAATAATACTATTAGGTGGTCCTCGAGATCATTATTGGGTGGTCCTAAACAATGAGTACGTAGTGCCCAAGGCCATTAACCTCACATATTTATGGAAGGTTTCACGATTAAATTTATAGATCCTTGGCGATTGGAGGGTGTTTTTGAGATCTTAACCACCACGTTGTCATGGGGACAATAATAACTTAATCAACTGGACCAAGGCTTACATGTCATGATTCATGAAGCCTTGGAGGAAGTGAACCGTGAAGTTTTATTCGCTGAGAAAAATTTAAAAATATACACGTATATATTAAATTAGATATTGGAAAACTAAATCTGTTACACCCCTTTGGCTGATGAGATGAGAAAAGAAAAGAAAGTGGTGTGAACTCCCTTATTAGTGAGAAAAGAAAAGAAAGGGGGTGTGGTTTCTCACCCAGTCATCCAAATATCAATGAGAAATTAGAGTCTCTTCCTCCCATTCCGGTGACCAAACTCTCTCCGGCTACCAAATCAAAGCTTCAAAACTCAGTTTTGATCACTGATCTAGCTTCACCTTGACGAGACAAAGATAACAATGCAAGTACAACGACAATCCGACAAGAGAGTGGACCGCATAGCTGCCGGAAGTCGACAACAATCCGTTTCTCACTGAATCACGCCACTTTTGGCAAGAAAGGAAAGTGGGCGTTGAAGGGGTTTTGCTCTCACCCCCCTCTCTCACCTCTTGCATCATCTAAACGTGCGAGAGATTCAATTTTCTCCCTATTTCTGTTCTTCTCTCGTTTTGGAATTAGTCCCACAATGTTGGTCAAACTATTCAAATTAGTCCAACAACGTGGAGATGCAAATTTAACACTCTCGAAATTTGAATTGTCGAGACAAAAATCAAATGAAGAAATAATTCAAAATTGTAACAAAAACTAATCCCTCCGTTCCATAAAGTTTAATCATTACAAAACTACGTGCAATTTTCAAGCTAAAAAATAAATTGCTTACGAAAATAATTTTTTAGTCAATATAGATTTTGTTTGATAGATCTCATCGAGAACTTTTATATGATGCAAAAAAAAATTCAAAAATTATTTTGGTAAATACATTATTTTTTATTTTGAGGAACCACGTAAATTCCTGTATTGATTTCTTTATAGTTTTCGTATTCCATTATTATGCGTGTGATGATTTCGCTAACAGTCGTAGAATAAATTCAATATTTTAAAAACATTCCTCCTTGCAATAAGGTGTTATGTTAGTCAGAGAAGTATGTGGTTCAAGTTTGATTCCCAGCACGCGAGCAGAGTGCAAAGATGGAGCTGGCTACTTCTTTTTTAAAATAGTCCTTGCAATTGTTTCATTATAGGCGAGGAAAAGTATTTTTCCTTGCTAATACGTTTTAGGCCGGGTAAGGCGAGGAAATATTTCCTCGCTAAATTAGCGACAACATAATGAACATATGCTTTAGGGACAAACATTATTGTCGCAATAGTACAATTTTGTTGTGAATTGTGATGCTGGCTGCCTGAACAAAATCAATAAAAATTCCATCGATTGTAGCATTACACCTTTGGTGAAGCAACCAGTCCAATGCTTTCCCCATTCATGCTGAAATGAATATCATTATTTTAGATGGAGTAGTATATTTTTGTCACCGTTAAACTAAAATTTGACAGCCATCGCCGATCTTATTCTTCTTGTTGAAAGTTGGGAGCTCTATTGGGCTTGGGCCTGTTTTTTGAGGAAATTTTCAGTGCAACGATTATCTGTAAAGCTTCTCTCTTATGGGCTAAGATCATAAATACATGACACTCATCTTGTAGGAGAGGGCGTTACAAACAACGGCTATATCTAAATTTTTTCCCTTTTGGATAAGTCTTGTGAGTGAGTTGTTTTGCGAAAAATGGGCAGTGTGTGCACATGCAGCATCCTCCTCCTCCTCGTACTAGCTAGTTGGTGTAGATTTAGCATATCATAAAAAACCGTGAAAAGCCAAAAAGTCAATAATTTTTTGTTAGTTGAACACCCCTTCAATCCGTTGGGATGTAATTTAATTCAGAGTCTACAAATTGATGAACTAACATCTGGTTAAAAGCTTAAATACAGCATGTAAGAAATGTGTCATCCAATCACACATATTATGACAGTTTTAATTTGAAAAGAAGCTAGAGAAAGCTAGAACCGTACAATGTGGTTTTCCTCATGATTAGAAACTGGAGTACTTTACAAGCCATAGCCATGGATCTCTAAGTGATTCAAAAGGATTAAAACATAAAATTAATGAACTTCAAATGAGACTTACTAATTGAAGTATTTCAAAGAAAAGTGAAGATCCAAATGTTGTGTTGACCCAATTCAGGCCATGAAATGTGCTAGTAGTAGGACCCAATAATAAGTCTACTGGAAAGAGAAATTAATTAATTGGTGGTTGTGATTAGGGCTGAAACTTAAAACTGGAAAATTTGTTTGGTTAGGTTTTTTCCAAGTATGCATCAAATGGGTTCGGTTCGGTTCAATTTGGATTTTAATTTTCCAAAATATTTTGAACCGGTTCGGTTTCGGTTTCACTGAAGTGAAAACCGTTAAAATTAAACCATTGTAAAGTCTTATGTATACATATATAGATTAGGTACCAGAAAAAGGGAACGTCTTACCTTACTATCCATATTTCAGCTACAATTATTGTTGGGCCCGACTATTGTTGTGTTTGAATTGTTTGGGCTATTGTACATGTTTATGATGGAGTTTTAATCCAAGTTTGTGAATCTTTTGGCCCGACGATAGAAGAAAAAAATCTAGTGATCCAGGCCCAAATAACATTTTTAAACCAAACAGATAAAACCAAAAAAAAGGTCGAACCAAATAACACTGAACCAAACCAAACCAAATATCAAACGGTTTGGTTTTGGTTTATATTTTTCAAAACAAATGTTCAGTTCGATATGAGAAAATGCCAAAACCAGACCTAACCGAACCAATTACACTCCTAATTGTGATTCATAAAACAAGGAAGATGTTGTAGTGTGAAAATGCCAAAAACCGGACCTAACCGAATTGATTTTAGTACAAAGTTGTTTAATAACTTGATAAATATTAAAACTGTTACTATTTTTTTTTAACGAAAAAAACGAAAAAATCAAAAAATTAGTTTTTTCAATTCACCCAAACCAACCCTAATACTACTGTCAAAGATTTATTTTTAATCTGTTGAACATTAGTACCAAATTCGACAATGGCTGCTAATGTTTTTTTCTTCTCAGTCGCATGCACACCTATGTGTTTTCATGCCAAAAGCACAACTAACTAGGGCCTGCTTTCCAAAAGGCCCCACCACAGTTTGGCCTTGTAGATTACTCCCTCCGTCCCATAAAGTTTGATCACTACGAAACTATGTTCAATTTTTAAGCAAAAAAATAACTTGCATACGAAAATAATTTTTTAGTAAATATGGATCTTGTTTAATACATCTCATCGAGAACTTTTATACAATGCAAAAAAAATTCAAAAATTATTTTGGTAAATACATTATTTTTTAGTTTGAAAATTGCACGTAGTTTCGTAGAGATCAAACTTTATGGGACGGAGGAAGTATTATTTATTGGTACGCAATGGCGTTGCCTACTGCATATGTGATGTGAGTTTGTCAACCATTTTTCTACGTGTAATCTTTGCCTTTTTATGTACTCCAGTTAGCAATAATGTCCAATGTGAAGTCTCTAGGGCCTCTGCTATTTTTCTACCCGAAAAGAGCAGACCAATATTCTCAATGGTTTCATGAGATGCAACTTGGCAATGACACGTCTCGTCCTAAGTCCAAAATCATGGCTCACATATCAATTCATCGACACGTTGGAAAAGTGACTAAACATTTGAAGTACATTGAACTTGTTTGTTTTGGGTTTTAACATCGGTTTTTTTCATTATTCTCCGATCACTACTCATATTTTTCTTCAATTATTAATTTTTTTTTTATTTCTCTCTCCAATTATTACTTCTTATTTCTAATTATTACCTCTATTTATTCCTTCCCTCATTACCACAAAATCAAACCAAACAAGATCAATTGTGTCATCCGTTCCTCATTAATAGTCCATTATTTTATTTGAAATGTTCCCAAAAAGTTAGTCCTTTATAACAGGGGTGGAGGGACCATAGGGCTGGGATGGGAACCCCTAAAAAACGCAGTTTAAAAAATGCATTGAAAAAAATTAAAATTTAGATATAAATTAATTTTTTTTTACTATTGTTAGCGCTGAGTTACTCGTTTGAAATTAAAATAAATGTTTCTAACAAAATTTGAACCAAATTGTTATAGCCCTAACAAAACAAAACAAGCCTAGCCCAATTAGGAGAGTCCATATATAATAAACACGCACGAATAATGGTTGTCTGACATTAGGTTCAATGTGAAAACACTAAAAATTTGAAAGGAATTAGACAACTTCTATGCATATAGCTTTTCATCATAAATACGCTATGTAATTTTGTCAGCGTAAGACGAAAATCCCAAAGCCACCCCTGAACGCGACCCCCCGAGCTTCTAATCTTAGCTCCGCCACTGCTTTTTCGAAAGTGGAAATAAAAATTTGATGATTTTTTAAAAGTATCCCTTATAAGTGAATACAAGTGTTGCAAGGTAGGTAAGGTACATGGGCAATTGATGAAATTAATGTCTCAATTTGAATTTTTGTACAATCATTGTATGTCTCTTTAAAAAGTGGAAATTCCCAAAAGGGATTGTTAATTAGGAACGGAGGTGTACTTCTCAATACTTCTCAATACAAGAAGATAACATTTGGGCATCTTCTTTTCTTTTTTTTTTTGCCTTTCATTCTTGTTTTTTCATTTTTTTTTTGGTAAGTGAAAATTACATTGTTAAAGTGCGTAAGTGATGTTGTGGATTTGAATAAAGAAAGGAGGGTAATTATTAGGACAAAAATTGAATTGGGTCTTTAGGCTAGCCTTTCCTGCTTCGTTAAGATATTATTAGCTTACTCACAAGTCACAACTACCAAAAATCTTCTGAAAATCAAAGGTTTTCAAAAAGAGAATGTCTAGAGTATATAAGAGGGATCTACCTAGAGGCATTTTGATTTTAAAGCAACTAAGGATCATTATAACTCTTTGTAACATGTCTAGTCCACCTCATATTTTCATAACATATCTAATTCTTTTTCTTTTTTTTTGCATTTTCTAAGATGTAAGGTCTATTATCCATTTTTAATAGACAAATATAACCTCACATTAAATTTAATACATAATATACTCTCACCAAAAAAGTTACCGGAAATTTGGACTTCGCCAGAAAATTCACCGGCACAGATAACCATATTTGGAATCATAAGAGGTGGTTATCTGGACTCATTAGATGTGGTTATCTAGACTATATCTTTTTTTTAAAAAGCCTATTTTGGATCACATCCTCAGTGGCTAGCACCAAACCAACTCGATCCACAACTCAAAAGTCTAAGCCATTTGCCTCAACCAAAAAAAAGAACCCAACAAAAAAAAAAACAGAAATCGAAAAATAGATGCCACCACCGCACCACTGCAATCTGCCATACCCATCGCCACCACCAAAATAGAAATTAATCGAAAAACAGAAACCCTCATCGGATAGCCTAAAAAAATCATTTGCTATAGTTTTTGGTTGATTCACATAGTTCACATAACAATAGCATTGTTCACATAGCCTAAAAAGTTTATTTGTTTTAGGTTTTGGTTCATTCACATAGCTCAAATGTACAACACAATTTATTTATTGTGGTTTATTATACAATTCACATAGTCAAAATATAGTTCTCATATTCCAAACAGTTCTTTCATTGTGGTTCACATAGATCACAGGCCTAAACAATTCATTTGTTGTTGTTACACATAGTTCACATAACCTAAACATAGTTCACATTGTATAAACATTTTATTTAAATATTCAATATCGATCTTGTTTGATAGATCTCGTCGAGTAGATTTTGAAAGTATATTTACTTTTAAAAATCGGATATATGCAACAAAAGATATAAAGATTAGTGGAGTATAACATTTAAAATAAAAAGAGGACAAAATAAAACAAAAAAGCTACAGGAGAGAGAGAGAGAGAGAGAGAGAGAGGGGAAATGTGCTATGTGCGTAATCCAGGAGAGAGTGAGAGACATATTGAAGACATATTGAATCCGCGTATTATGTGTGTTGTCATCTCTAGCTCCGCCCCTCCGATTGCTCTTCTCCCGCCAACTTCCTTGTCTGACTCGTCTACTATTTCTAGATTGCCCCATTAAGCTCAAAAGCATTCACCTAAAATTTTCCAGTATTATGTGTGTTCTCATGTCTATCGATATTACCACCATAATCTCATATCCAGGATTGGAGTCAGAGGGGGGCCAGTAAGGACGGTCGCCCCTCCAAGAAAAGGAAAAAATCTCTAGTATTATATAGAAAAAAAAATCTATGGATTATATAGATTTGTCCCTACAAAATATTTTAGAAAAAAAATTCACCCCTATATAGTTAAATTCCTAGTTCCGTCACTGCTCGTATCATCCCCATCAATTACCTTGTGCTTTTGAACCCAAACACAATTTCCATGGCAGCTACTGTAGAACCCGAGGGAATTTTACCACGCATTTTTCTATTAACCACCCTGCAACTTGAATGGGAAACCCAATTTCCTTGGTTGGGCCAAAGACATTTTCTAACCTGTTCTGCTGCACGAGACATGATTAGCTATTAATCGGCAAATCACAATGTTGGTCCAAAAGCTATAGACCTACAAGGGGCCCTGATGCTGTTTTGGTATGGTCCTTACTGTTATAAAACCGGCCCAGGCTCACATTAGGCCTTTCAATATGGGAAATTGTGTTAATTATGGGCCCTATAGATACAAACAAGGCAAATCGAATCAAGCTTTGTCGAACTCAAGCTCAGGTCGTTTATTAAATGAATCAAACACTCGAACTAGAGTGGCTCAGCTATAAATAAGCCGAGCTTGGTTTATTTACTAAACGATCCTTTATAGCCAAGCCAAACTTTGTCGAGTCGAGCCGAGCCAAGCTTCTACTCCGTTTTCACCATTGGTTTCCCCATATTGGCCACTTTGGGCCTTGAAGCAATGGGAAAACAATCACAACCACGAAGATTTGAGGCCCAATTGAAACCTTTGGTCTCTTTTTTTTTTTCTTTTTTTTTTTCTTTTCGTTCAGTATTCTGATTTTCATATGTTGCATGAGAAATCAGAACATCGGACGAAAAGGCAAACTAAAAGAGCAGTTCTACAACCCCGAATTAAGACGATGAGAATTCTTCTTAAAGTGAATCTGAATCATGTTATTCAATTTATGGGCATAATGTTTTCTCAATTGAACTTGTATAATTGCATCCCGATATGAGTTTGATTTCTTTTAGATCTTTTTAGTATATTTATGATGCTAAGGTGAAAATTAAATACGTTTGAAGACTAAGAATTATAAATAGTAAAAAAAAAAAGGTAGTCAAACTAGTCAAGGCCCCATCCAATCTGTCATTGTTGCAAATGGTGGCTAGCTGATGCAGTAGAGCTTTTGGATGCTTCACACTACACTCCGGGATCGAGTCTCATTTCCCCCTACCCATTTAATAGATAAAGAATAACGAATGACAATATATATATATCATTGTTTTGTATACGGAGCCTGACTTTGTCTTATATCGACCACTTTTTTTTTAACAGCCAAAATTGTCTGGGCCAACTTCTGCGCATCTCGATTCACCTTCTTCCTAGTCCGATCAATGACAGGCTATCCATGTCGCAACTGAGAAATTGGCACGAAATTACTTTTTTTGTTATTCTTGATTTAAGAAGTGAAAGCGAGAGGGAATTCTGGCTTGTTTTCCTACTCTAACAAACAATTCAATCATGAAATATATTAATCGAAGATCAATGAATACCAAAAAAGAACTGGAATCGGAAACCAGGTAGTGCGGGATAGAATACAGAGTTGTAGTGCACAATATTAATTGTCTAAATTATTTTTAATGGTTTAGATTTCAAAGGAACTGAATGAGAGAGATATCATGTTGGGACTAACATTACCTCATCTTCATCCCCATAGCCTCCAATAATGCAGCTCATGTAAATAATACCCAATGCAAAAATCATCAAAACAATAGAAAACCATCCCCCAAGAATCATCCACATTTCACCACCCTTCCCTTTTACACCAACTTCACATCTCTTCACTTCTTCCACATTTAGCCCTACCACCTTTTCTCCTCCTCCTCCCCCCACCACCACCACCTCCTCTCCTCTCTCCACCTTCTCATCACCCAACGAAGAACCCGAACCCGAACAACAACGAACATGATAACCAGAAACCACCTGATCTTGCTTTGATCTCCCACAACTACCCTTCCCTTCATTACCATAAGAAGACACACTACAAATCTCCTCCCTCTCTCCAAAACCCACCTCGGTTTCGCTCTCTTCCGCTTCAAAAAGCCTCCTTCCCTTCAACTTACCGCTCTCCAGAGCCGCCTTTCGATCTCTTATTATCTCCTCCCTCGCTGCGTCGTTGCTGCTCCTACCCCTAATCTGAAGAGAAGACATGAGGCTTCTAGGGGAGTTGCTCAGCAGTTGGAGGGTTTTCAAGATGGCGTTCGAGCTGTCGGCCGAGGACATCCGGCGGAGGGGCCGGGGTTTCGAACTGTTGAAGGACTTCCACTCTCTTTCAAGGATACTGAAGTCTTGTATGAGTTTGCCTGCGCCTTGTTGGTCTGCTTCTAGTAATTGTGATCTTCTTCTTTTTCTCATGGTGGGGTTTCTTCTTTTTGTCATTTTAATCTTATGGGATATGTGCAAAAGTGGTGGAAATGATAGTGTTTTTTGTGGTTTTTTGGTGGGGTCGTGATGATTTTGAATGTATGAGATTATTGCGGGATAAGAGGTGAACTTAACCTACTAATACCCCCACGTTATCAAAAACGTCCCGGTTGTTTTTTGAATTTTGAGTTTTTGAGAATTCAAGATTAATATAACCGTTCCTCTTTGTAAATATTTTGTGTGGGGGTGCTTTTATTTTGTGGGTAGTTACTTAAATTTATATTTGGGACATTAAAGACTATTTTCAGCAATTAAATGAGGGGAAAAAAAAAAAAGCTTTTTCAAACATGAAATAACCTCTAAGTTGGGTTTAGGGTCTGTTTGGCAACCTACTTTTAACATTTTCATTTTCGCATTTTTGAGTTTTGGCTGTTTGGCTGGAAAACGGAAAACTCATTCTGTCAAATGTGCTTTGATTTTTGTTATTTGGATTTTGGAGAGCAAAAGTGAAAAGTAGAGTGTGAGGAGTTCTTTGACTTCCGATTTTTCATTTTTCCCTATTTCGGTTAACAAAAACTTACAAAATATATTATGCACACATCTCTCAAACAATATTATTGTTGCAAAATATATTCTAACAATAATCCAAAACATTAAAAATGAAATTTGACAATAAGCCTCCCAAACGCCCCTTGATGCCCTCTGAAACAAAATGACAAAAGTATTTATTTGAATAACACCATGGGAGCATTAATGTTCGAACAAAACAACAATAGAATACAATTTCAAAATAACACCAAAAACCAAATAGCAGCAACCCGTGCCATTCATGGGGAGAAGAATTTGGGTGCCGAGGCGTAACATGGTACCGAGCACACATCCCGGCCGTCAAACTAAAGATTCTATTCTATTACGGTTGATGTTCAAAAAATTCAATAACCACAATTTAAGCCTTCATATTTTCACATTGAGAGAAGACCGCCAGGGTCATCCATATTCCAAGCTATTATGGTTCTTCACTTTCCCCGTAGGCTCCTAGAATTATGCTTTAACGCCCTTTTCACTGTTTAACTCTTGCTTTTATTCTTTTTCATCGACAAAGCATCTGTTTCTGAGAACAATCACCACACAAATTGGTTTCCAACGTTCCACGACTTTTGGACCATCGAGCTTTTGGAGCATCTCAAGAAAGATGTAATAAAATCACAAGCCTACAAATCATAAATAGGGTAATTTCGAACCCCTAAAAATACAGATACGATAATCGTTTACACAACATTCTTGTGGAAGTAATATTTAGATTTTATCACAACAAAACCAAAGAGACCAAGGTCGTAGAGATGCATGCTTAAATCGCCAAAGCGCACAGCAAAATTTAGTGCCAGTTTGTTCACAAAATAGTTAACAGTTCCGCAAAATGGATGAGCCTAACATCAGCATTTCAATTCTCCGAAAAACCTAGAGCAGTATCCGCCGAAAGAGCCAGTCACCAAAAAGGGCACTTGCGATTCGCGTATACCATTGGGTCAACTTGCTAGTTTCTATCTGGCTTAGCTTCAGGTGGAAAGGTTTGATATGTCCTCTATTACGCCTTTCCCATCCGTAGCATCAAAAAAGAAGAAGTTTTTGAAAGGATCGCCTTTGCCTGATATTGCTTTAATAACCTCCTATAAAACCACATTTTCAAAACATGCTAGCAAATCAAAATCAGGTTTTTCGCTTCAAGTGGAACATCGTAAAAAGTAGAGATTAGATGTTTTCACCTGTCCAAGAATTCCTCCAATTATGGCGCAAACAGGTGGGAATTCTCTTGTCCCTTCCAACAGTCTCTCAAGGAGAGAATCCGGAATAAGAGACTCGTTTAGTGACTGAAAAGGCAGAATGTAGGACCAATTAGATCCCCATCAATTTTTCTGTTTAACATAATTGCGAGTAACAAAATAGAGGCATTACATGTTCCTCCAAAGCTTCTTTCCTCAGCTTCAAAACCTTAGGGAGGTCTTCTATCGAGGTCTGTCCTGGATTCCGTCCCTCAGCTTCTTCAAACATTTCTATCACTGCAATCACAATCAGCAATTGGCATCTGCTTCAGAATATAAAAGCAATAGAAATTGCAAAACACCGTAACAGCTGTGGCAAGAGCAATGATTCATAATGATGACAAATTTTTTTAACACAATCCGCAGAAATAGTTTGGAGATGCAAAATTGGATACAAAAACTTAAGAAAAAGCATTTCCCAGAGAGAACGATTGAAACTCTGAATATTGGTTGATTCCAATTGAGAGGGGAAACAAATGTGGCGTGTGTCTGTGTGTGTATCCTAGGCAAAAGTGGATATTCTACAAGTGAAGTTTCTGCGTCTATTGCGTAATCTATTCCATGCCCCATCCCGAAATCTTAAAAAATAACGTAGAAGAAAGAGATTTACTATACCTCTCATAGCAAAGTATAGCTTTGACATTCTCTTAGGAAGGGATTTCCAAGGTACTGCAATAGCTTCCTGCCATAAAATAAGGCCATTCCAAATGTCATAATTATTAGAAGAAAAGAATTTCAAGGTGAGAAAAATCAATAGTTAATGCATAAATGCAGGGTAAATTTCACTGACACCCCCAAGGTTTTCCTTAATTACACATACCCCTTAACATATGAAAAATGACTAAACCCTCTGTGGTTTTATTGTTCATTTCACACACACCCCAACCAACATTGTTCTACAAAACCCTTGATGGAACGTACCAAAGGTGGTTTATATTGACAAATTTACCCTTATTCATAATAAAATAAATAGAAAAACCTCTCAATTCTCAATCTTTTTAGACCCAAAGGTCATAAATTTGTCTTTTCTAACCAAAGTGGTTCTTCCAATGAGGCTTAAATACATTATATCCTTGTTGATCAAAACAACACTTCCAACGGGTAAAACAGTCATTTTGATTCAAAATAACTTAGTAGAAAGGTTTTTTATTACTGAATTTTTACTCATTCAGTCATTCCATTACATGCTTGGACAATTGTCGATTTCTAGGGAAAATATCAAGGGGTGGCAATGAAGTCCTCCCCAAATGCGAAGATAGAGTATGCATCAACTATTCTTAAGCTCTTCTTGTTGGCCAACACAATAATGATCACGCAAGACACTTCACACCTCACTATGTAAATACTAAATAAAGATATGGTCTAGAAAAGGAGAAGTCGGCCAGCACCTTATTAAATGAATGCTGTCATGCTCGTTAACCAAGTCAGGCTAAAGCTGAGCTGAAAATTTAACTCAATAGCACTTTAACGAACTATTTTAATTCATCATACCTCAAAACTGGGATATTGAAGTTGGCATTCAACAGTTTCATCAACCTTTTTCTGCAAATAAAAATAGACAGCAGAAAAGATAACCTCAACAGATATCATATAGTAGACAATAGAAACCCAGCTCATAACTTTAGAGAACAAAGCATGCGGGAAATTTGGCAGAAACCACCAAATGATTTCTCACCCAGTGAAGCATGACAGAAGAACTAAGGCCTTGGCAGATTAGCAATTGAAGGGGGGGAATTGATCCAAATGCTCTCTTACTACCATACTTAACTAAAAGTGCACAAAGAGGAAAAGGGAATTCAGCACAAGAAATTAGCTAAGGTGTAGAAGTTAGATCAAAGCAATGCCAGTTCCTAGCACCAAGGCATCTACTAGAAATTATTGGTTAAAAAGACTGGCCATTATCGAGTTATTCCAGCATCACATTATTTGTCTCCTGCAATTGGCAATTGAGTAAATGTCCCAAGGAAATCAGGTTTACCAACTAACAATAGAATTCAAACTTGTTTATCCAATACTCTAGAGCATATCACAAAGCCTTCTAATTGAACAATTAATGGTAAACTAAGAGAAAGTTTGACTGGAGTAAAAGCAATTCACGAAAGAACAAACTGATAGATAACATAGGAGAATTAAAATGAAATACAGTCACCTTTGAATAGGAAAAGTTCTGCAGATCAATGAATATTTCACCACAGGAATCTCTACAGTCTACCGAATAAAATGCAACCCGCTTTGACAACTTGCGGCATTTCTCATTAATCGATTTCTGATCACACAGAGAGAGAGAGAGAGAGAGAGAGCAAAAGTATCAACAAAGGTGGGCTCTGTAAAAGTGGGAACGATAAGAATCTAAGACAAGATATGACTTTCCTCTAGAAGTAAGGGTTAGTGTTTTACCTTTGCAGTTAGAGAGCAACAACTGACAACTACGACATCAAACTTGTTATAGAAGTCCCCGCCAAAGCTAGACAGGTCTCCTGCAAGAATAACATTTGGATTTCATCGAGCTATTCAGCTAAACCACTCACAACCACAGTAATAAACAGAAAATTTCATCAAAATATAGATAGAATGTAAACAACTAACACCACAAAAAAATTCACTACACCATCATGCACAGCAAGATCTAAGTTCATGCGTCATAGACCATCATAATTCTTCTCTAGACAATATCTTCTGGTAGCACATGGTATGATCATGATGTTAATAAGCAAAGCACCTTGCTTAATGTGATATTCCATCCTACAATTGTATCATCTACTTCAACTGGCCTCGGAAAATTACGCGATAGTCAAAGAAGCACAACACCATTCCATCAAGCCAAAAAGATAGGTAATTCATGTGAATGATGTTCGATTTAACTTTGTTCGTTGTAAAAGTAGGTAATATAGTTTGACCAAAAAATACCAAGAGAAAATGTAAAAGGAAGCAAACCTTTTTCAACTGATACACGAACCATTGGATTGAAATCTTTCAAGGAATCACAACAAAGCTCAGCAAGAGATTTCCCAGAAAAGACATCCTGATCGGGTGCAATTAAAAAATTCGCTGATAGTGATTCCTCAGTCACTGGGCGATCATCCATTAAGGTCAAACTACCTACACCTGCTAAAACAATGTTCTTGCAGAACTGCCCCATATAAAATAGCAAAATTAGCACATACGCTTGCAGATTCGCCCAACCAAACAATTTTATCAATTACAAGCAAAGCAAAATACAACACGAGTCTACTGTGATAAATAATGGCACGGGAATAGTTCCACACAAATTCTACGAAATAGTTTTTCCTTTGAATGGATAATAATGCTCTCGTGTCCCTTGTCTCCCTAAACATAAAATGAAGGATAAAATCATAAATTTACCTCAGCAACAGTTCCTTTGAGTCCACTGACCAAAATATGAGCCTTGCTCAGCCTAAAAGCAGTGATAAAAATCTATAGTGAGAGAAACGTAATTCAACTAAACAATTTTTAAAACTCATGCATTGTAATCATGATGACAGTAGCATAAACATTGGTTTTAGCTGATGTCCATGAGCAACAAAGCCAGACATGTGCAAACAGCACACGAGCAGGGAGATTAAGTAACCTTCGTTGAGCATCAGCGCCCCAAACCCTAATCTGGCGATCATATAAAGCAGTTTCCTGCTCTGTCAACTCCTCACCATCCATGTCCAGCTTCAACCTGAGACAAACAATTACATCTTATAAGCTCAATCAAATAGAAACATATATCAAAAAATGCACGCTAAAATATTAAAGCAATATGCATGTATGGAGAGAGTTAACAGAGGGCAGAGCGGAACCCCAACGCAAGAAGCAAAATCAGATGAAATGGTAAGGATTAAGGAGCTACACAGTTTTTGTAGTGCTAGGACTTGAGGCTACAGTGAGTCAAATTAGAAGCCATCTGCACTGATAAATTTTTGAAAAATGGAATTTCGGTATGTCCCAACGCTGAACAAAACCAAGAATAGAGCGAGTATCACTGGCTCAACCCTTCGGTCGACAGTACTTAAAATTTTCAACAGCTGCTCTCAGCGTGGAACTAATTAATAGAATAATTTTCAATACTAAAAATGAGTTCTTTCATCAGGCTTTCTTCCTGTTTTGATACATTTTTATTTAACATTTCAAAAAACTATGCAGTAAGTATCTTGCACCAAGTGACAAGTTAGAAAATAGTATGAAGGGGATAATAAAGAACCAAATTACAGCCAATTAAGCTAGCCCATGGGCTGAGCTTCTACGCCTCACTAGGAGTTCAGGAGTTTGACTCTCCCATTTGCGTATAAGTAGGGTCTCTCTCTCACTCTCTGAACATCCTTAATTGCTAACTATCGTGATTTATGTCATATTTATAGTTGGGAGACAGCAACGTAAGATAGGGGCACCTATTAATCACAACTAGAAATTTTGTTCCCATAATTGACAACAATTGGATACTACTGAACCTAAACATTAATTACAGCATGTGATCGATGACTCAACACCGAAAGGAAAAGCCTTAAGTTTCTTCTTTGGGTAAAACAAAACTTATTCAGCAAAAGCAAGCTGCAACAAAAACACTAAAGCCTCTCCCTCAGTAAATTACACAAACATCAAATCAGTACCCACAATAGTAAGAGCAAACCAAAGAGATAGAAATCCCAACATCATATGGCAAACAAATCCAAAGACAAGGAGCAGAAACAGGAAAACAAAAAGACTTGACAGTACTTAAACTAGGAAATCAACTACAACTAAACCAGCAAATCGTAGAGCACGTGGGAACAAGAACAATCAATTAAACCAACTGAATTGCAATATCATCAAATCAACTAAACCAGAAAATCAGTTAATGAAAGCCAAATACTTAATGAACTTCTAAGATACAAGCAGACTGTACTCAAAACAAATCTGTGAGTTTGAACACTTTACTTAACCAAAAAGTCCCAACCTTGTATAATAAGTATATAATAACATAAGACTAGAAGCCCTAAGTTTGATTTGAAAGAGAGAGTGAGAGATTGAGGGACGACCGATTGCTGGGATTGAGATTGGAGTGGTGACTGAACGAGAGTGGAGCGTGTGCTAGAGCGGGGAATCTTGCCCGATTGTTGCCGTCGAGCGACCTAACTCCGGCGACTGTCGCGGGGAGAGAGAGAGAGAGAGAGAGAGAGAGTAATTGGGAAGGAGAGGGAGTAGAAAGTCGCGATAAATTGGGGGTTCTTTTGCAAAAATAATAAAGTATGCAGTCCTGGCTTAGGAGTGATTTGGGTGAATTCAAAAAAATTAGTTTTTTGGTTTTTAGATTTTGTTCTTATTCAAAAAAAATTTTGAATTTGTTGGTTTTCAGTCGATTTTTTATGATTTTTTGACTTGTCTTGACGAGAGAAATTTAAAAGTATAAAATTATTAGTCAAACTTAAAGTTTTGTGAATAAAGACGAAAAATAATCCAAAGAATCAAGAAATTAAAAAAAAATTAACCGAAAACCAATAAATGCAAAAAAAATTTTGAATAACGAAAAAACCAAAAAACTAGTTTTTTGAATTCGCCCAAGCCAACCCTTAATCGTTTAGAGCAAGTGCAGCAGCTAGGGCCGATCAAAAAAAAAAAAGTGCAGCAGCTAGGATAAATTTTCCACTAAAGATGCTCATGAACAGTACACTTTCCCCTCTTCTTCTCCCCTCATCTTTTTCAACACTCCCAACAATCCTTTATATTTTTCTCTCTATTCATAGTACTAAAAATAATTAAAATATTTCATAGTTGCATATATATATATATATATATATATATACACACGGTGAATTGAAAATAGAAAAGCATAGTGAGCAAAAGTGCAAACAAAAAATGGCCTAAAGGTAAAATTTGAGACTTTAAATGATGTTTAGTCCAACTTAACTTATTTTAATATCTTCAATACATTAATGTAAAATTTTTAAAAATTTAAGGACAATACTAAAAAAAATACTAAAAACAGGAAAGGATTCTTAGTTAACCCGTCAGTTCGTCACTCTTCGTCCGACATCCCTCTCTCTCGCTCTCTCAGAATGTTGAAGACGCCCAGGGAGGATTTTTGCCGCCTACTCTATAAAACAGGAAGGATTCAGTCCATCGCAGCATCTTTGTAATATCTACACATACATTGAAAGAGCAGCAATTCAGGAAAGAATTAATCAATCCAAATTTTGTCCCACTTTTACTTTGCCAACCAATCATACTCACACACTCTCTCTCTCTCTCTCTCTCTCATGTGTGGGTCTAGAGTTGGACAGAATTGGTTTTGTGTCTTTAATTTGGTGAGGTCAGATTCTTTGGGTAGATTATATGAGGTTTAGGTATTTAGGGTGCATTTTTTAATTACAAGATTTTATTGATTTATGTATTTTCATAAGATACCTTACGGTTTTAGGCATTTTTATAAGATACCCTATGGTTTAGGTTTAGGCACTTTTATGAGCTAGAAGGGACATTTTTGAAATGTTTAAATGATTTGTTCTCTTGGCATTAAAAAATTAATTTGTCTTATTTCTATGATTAACTCCTACATCATGTCCTTGTCAAAGAAGAACTTGAGTGCCAAAACCAAACGATGGCCTCTTTGAGCAAAACTAGATTTCCAGATTTCACCTCTTAATGGCGGCAATGATGTTTTTCCGATGCCTTACCCGATTGAGACTGGATCTAAAACGTTTTTCCGACGCCTAACGACTACTGGATCTCCGTTTGCAATGGGTCTTGCTCCACTGTGATTGTCTGATCTCGGGCTACAAGAATCTGGAAGTATAATTTCCTTTTTCTACTGATGGCAGGACTCTAGTTCTTATCGGAGAACTTGGCTGTCAATCGGACAGACTCGAATGAAGACTCTGGTTTCTGTAATTTGGGTATTCCTGTTGGAGAGAGAGAGAGAGAGAAACATGTTCGTTTTGGGTTTTCAATACCCAGCTTTCTTAATTATTATCCCATTATTACTCTTATTTTTAAATATTAGTCACATTTTTCTTTTTAGTATCTCTCTCTAATTATTAATTTAATTATTATCTATATTTCTCCCTTTAATAATTACAAAAAACAGAATCCAAAATTCAAACCGAACACAACCTAATACTACTAAAAAAGGGATGGCTTGTGAACAGTTCTATGATAAAAGTACCTAGGAACTGTAGATGGATGTATAATAACTAAGGGTTTAGAGAGACTGCCGCAGGCAATATTCTCTCATTTTGGTAGCTAAAATAGCCAAGATTCCTCTTTACCTAAGCTGTTGTAGATGCTCTAGGGCACAACCATCTCCCACGGGGACCCGGGCCATGTCCCATGTGCCCCGTGCCGCGCACCCCTCGGGCGTTGGATCGTTTTTTGTTAATTTTTTTTTCATATTTTCACGAATTTAAAGATCAATTATTCTCCTCACATATATCAACTAAATCATATTAAATTAGTTGAATCAGCTCTTTTAGTCTTTTTCAATAGTCCTCGAGCACACCTGCCTCAACACATTTTTTCCCCATAACATTTTCATAGGGTTCATATATTTAATATTGGGTCCCACAGAAATATATGATGGAGAAAAGTTTTAGGTCATAATGTCTCGGTGCCCGAGACCACATAATTTTTTTCTGCCCGTGTGTTGAGCTTGTGATTTGTGTGGTTATTTGTGGCACGAAATTCTTTTGGAAAATTAAGTTCGATACTTGAATTTTGTGAGTCAAAGTTATTATTACTGGGGTGATGTCTGTGTGTTCCATTGGGATAAGTAGCATTGTACTATTAACTTAAGTACAAGGCCTAGTATTTCAAAAGATTTTAGCACCCAGATGTTAAAATCATGATATTTCAAATTAAAAAATGAAGTGGTTTCGTGCATCGTTTTTCGATTTTCTTCGCACCAAATTAAAGAACTCCTTGTGTACTTTAATTTGGTGCAAAAAAAATCAAAAAACGATTCACAGAACAGCTTCATTTTTTAATTTGAAATATGATGACTAATTAATTGAAAGAACAGAGCGTCTTCGAAAAGAAAGAACAAAGCACTACACCCAGTGACCCAACACAACGATATTGCCATTGCTTACCTTTGGAATATTTGAATATAAGAACCCTACTCTTTTTTTGAATCAAATAATTGGGTACATGGAGGCAACCAGCGTAACAATTCTTTTTGGCGTGATTATAGGGACTCTTGACCTGCTGTGAAATATCCGTTTTGAGCCATAGGTATTGTCCGTGAGGACAAGCCGACAAGCCCGACACCACCTAGGTACTAGATGGCAGTAGTCCAAGTGCCCCCTTGTGGAGACTCGAACCTGAGTTAGTTTTGGGGGGTGAGAACTGTCCTGCCATCTAGGCTACCACCATCAGTAGAACACACATTTTACCCACAAGTTAATTGTGATATTGGAGATACAAAATATAAAGTTAGACCATGTTCCACTAACTTAGTTTTTTTTTGCAAAAAAACTAACTTGTTCCACTAACTAGTTTTTTTGGATCTTTAGTTTTGCAAAAAAAAAAAAATTGCTTGTTCCACTAACAAATTTTTTGGCTTTCTTTTTTTTTTTTTTTAAGTTAGTGGAATTAAGTAGTTTTTTTTAGTGGAATGGAATAATTTTTGAGTTAAAATTAAACTTTTTTTTTTTTTAGCTGACCTATGCGGACAGAGGGTGACAATATGATTAGTCAAAATGTGAGGACTGCTTCCTATATATGTTTGCATTGGGTAACTAGTATAATTATCCAGAAAATGAGGACTGCACTTGCCTCATGAGCATTGGTATAAGCAGATCACTCCTCGAGAACTTGTGCTTTTGTTTTGATTCTTTTGCATTGTATAGTAGCTCCTTTAATCCTGCCAATGGTTGATCAGATATGAAGTCAGTGAATTGAATGAATCTGCTAATCAAGAATAAAGATCAGGGTGCCTAAAGATTGCTAAATCCTGCTTTTATAAAGGGTTTATGGTCCAAATTAAAATTGGTCTCGTGTTTTTTTTCCTCTCGCGAAAGCCAGTATTGTTAGTTGTAGTAAGGTCTAGTTTTTCAAACGATTTTATCAAAGATTTGATAAAATCAAACAAGAAACTCAGCCTTAAGTGATGTTCAAATCCCTGGCAAATGCATAGGATTACATAATGCCTATCACTTTTCACTTATTTTTTATAATCAGATATCTGAGTCAGCTTACACGTACCTCAATTAATTCCGGGACCTTGAAGGTCATAACCCCCAATGGCCTTAAGAGTTTTGTTGGCAAAGGTAATCGAATTTGAGATCTTAAATGAGAGCAAACTCCTCAATTCCAATGAAAGATCACTTTGTCAACCCTTTGGGGTTAGCGTATCACTCCACTTGCAATTGCTAGCTCTCGTGTTTCACTAGTGTTTCAAGGTTTATTTTATTTTTTTAAACATTTTTCACTACTCCATAAGGAATGAGTTTCGGTCCCATTAGTTTGTTTTGGACCCTTAAGTTATTTTGTTAATTTTGTTGAATATGTATATGTTAAAAGTTCACCCTAACTACACATTGATAATCAAATGATTACAAAATGTTGGTCTTTAAGTTTATTGTAGCAATCATACGACAAAACTTTTGCTAACAAAAACATGTTCCGTACCGACATCCCATCAAAATACTTTAGATTTCATGTAAACAGCAGATGCGAATAAAATAAAAACATTAAGATCGAACTATATACCGATAATTTGGCAGATAAACTACATTGTTAAAGAGTATGCAGTACTATATTTTGGGATCACACAATGCTAGGGGTGTTCCAATAATGGTTTGGGTAAATTGAAAAAATTAGTTTTTTGGTTTTTTTGATTTTGTCCTTATTCAAAAAAAATTGCATTTATTGGTTTTCGGTCGATTTTTTGTGGTTTCGTGACTTGTCTCGACAAGAGGAAATAGGATTATTTATCGTCTTTATTCACAAAACTTTAGGTTTGTCTAATAATTTTATACTTTTTAGATTCCTCTCGTCGAGACAAGCCAAGAAACCACAAAAAACCAACCGAAAACCAACAAATGCAAAAAAAAATTGAATAAGGACAAAACCAAAAAACTAGTTTTTACAATTCACCCAAACCAACCCAAAAAACTGTTTTTTTCCAAACACCGAGATA
Source organism: Vaccinium macrocarpon (assembly GCA_022606695.1). NCBI lineage: Eukaryota > Viridiplantae > Streptophyta > Magnoliopsida > Ericales > Ericaceae > Vaccinium > Vaccinium macrocarpon. Next base: position 28,793,449 of record CM040174.1, on the reverse strand, counting down.
GGTCATTCTCTCACAACACATCACATAAAAAACCAAGAAAAAATGGTTTTTTCCCAAAAAAAAAAACTGGGTTAATGGAACACCCCTTACCTGATGTCCACCAATAAAACCAAACCGGAGTGATCACTCACCTGGGTTCTGGTGATTTTCTTGGCAAAACTTTCTGAACATTTTCTCTAGCTGCTTACACTTCTCTTTCTGGGAATAGATAAATAGAGATCCATTTGGGGCTTTCCACTTTATAAAGATTAGTAAACTGATGGATTCTGTATTTACTTGAAAAATGAAGTGATTGAGATCTATTCATTGCATCAACAGTTAATGATGGGAAAGCTTTAGGGCCATTTAGGAATGCGAAGTGCAAAGGACATTACAAGACGTCGAAAATTATGTATGATGGATATATATATATATATATATATATATATCATTGGCAAACGCTGTAAAGTGATTAATCGTGTGTCCTCCCAATAGGGTGCCTTCGTTCTTTATGACCCATTCTTTAATGTTGTTTCAGTTTCAAAATTCAAACCATGCTAACGGTCTTACATGCAATTGTAAGAGCTCGTCTCTCGCGGTCGACTTTCTGGATCTGTCTCTTATCTAAGCATTAAAGGACCAATTCCAAACTAATATTGTGGATTCGAATCATTTATGTGAAAATTCCCTCCAATAATTTAGAATTTTCAGAGTTTTTCACTAAGATATATTATCATTTTTTTTTTCTGAGAAGAAGTTTTCATTTTTTTTTTTTTGAACAGGGAAAATGTAACTTATATTGATATAAAACAAGTACAAGTTACACGGTCCATAGGCCTAAAGGGAGAAGAGAGTACAACAACAAAAAAAACAAAACAGAAAACAAAAGCCGCCAAATTGTACAACAATGATGATGGAAACCACCAATCTCTTTCCGGATGTGGGTTGGAGGAAGACGACGAATGATGAATGATGTCCTGTGAGTCCCCAAGATCGCTTCATCCCAATCCCAGCCGCAAATCGCCAAGCACCACAATCACCGCTTCTGCGGAAAAAGCTCCAACCCCAAGACTAGGCTCGGATCGGAGCCTCCCAAAGTCCCAAAAATGATGGGCAAGGGGAAATCTCCCCTCCGCAAGGAGAAGGTCTCAACCACTTGCAACCATGGAGAAGAAAGAGAGACCAGAGGAGAGGAGAAGAGAGGAGAGAGCTGATCGGTGGAGGACGGAGGGGGAGAGGAGAAGAGAGGAGAGAGCTGATCGGTGGAGGACGGAGGGGAAGAAGGAAGAGAGTGGAGGGGGGAAATCAGAGGTGGGGAAGAAGGAAGGGGGGCGGTGGGGATGGGGGTGGGAAACCCACCAGCCCACTCTCTCTCTCTCTCTCTAGCTCTCACTTAAATTACTTGAAAACGATGTTGAAGCCAGAAAGAAAGAAAAGAAAGCAAATGGTAGAGGACAGAGGCACTACACCGTGTAGTGCTCAATCTGAGCCGTTTCAACAGTATTTTCAATAGTTATGATTTCAAATGTTATCATACATGTAAGATACTTAACTTATACCAGTACTATATAAAATAATACAATATTTCAAATAAAAAAAATGAAGCGGTTCCATGTATTGTTTTTTGATTTTTTTGCACCAAATTAAAGTAAACTAGGAGTACTTTAATTTGGTGCGAAAAAAATTAAAAAACGATACACAAAATCACTTTATTTTTTTATTTAAAATATCATTATTTTAGCACCTGGGGTGCTAAAAACTAGGTCTAATTGCCGAACAAACTGCTCAAATTGGGCACTACATGAAAACCACACTTCCGAGGACAACAAGTGTGGGGTCAACAAACATGTAATGAAAATTCAAGATCTAACGTGTAGGGACAAACTCTTATACTGTAATTTGTTATCAGTAATTAATTGAAAATTACATGAGCGTCTCGCTCTTAAGATAGAAACATGATAAGAGCTTGTCTCCTTTAGCAATGTGTTTTAGCTACAAAACTCTCTAAACTCCAAATCCTTATTTTCTGGAATTTTGTCTTTTTTAATTTTTGAAATTTAAAAGAGAGGGGGAGAATAAAGTGAGGGGACGTGGGAAGGAGGGCAGGAGAGAGAGACATGGGGAAGAACCGATTTTTTTTTTTTTAAAAACATGGAGAGAGAGAGAGAGAGAGAGAGAGAGAAGAACCGATTTTTTTTTTTTAAAACATGGAGAGAGAGAGAGAGAGAGAGAGAGAGAGAGAACTTGGGTTGTGTTTGGTTTGAGTTTAATTTTTGTAATGATTAGAGGGAGAAACAGGGGTAACAATTAAAAAATAGGTATTAATGATTGAAGAGAGATAGAGGGGAAAACAAAAATAATATTTAAAAATAGAGATAATAATTGAATAATAATTGAGAAAACCGGTTCTTAAGAACCAAACCAAACAAAGCTGATTAACTACCAATCCTAAGTACAGTAATTTTTTGCTTTAAAAAAGCTAAAATCCTACACTCCTTAGGGGGAGTTTGGCTAAATTTGGTTTTTTGGTTTATTGGATTATTTGATTTTGTCCTTATTCAAATTTTTTTTGCATTTGTTAGTTTTCGGTTGATTTTTTGAGGTTTCTTGGCTTGTCTCGACGAGAGGAATCTAAAAAGTATAAAATTATTAGCCAAACTTAAAGTTTTGTGAATAAAGACAAAAATAAACCAAAAAACCAATAATCCAATTTGGTTTATTTTTGTCTTTATTCACAAAACTTTAAGTTTGGCTAATAATTTTATACTTTTTAGATTCTCTCTCGCCGGCATGTGCTCAAAGCTAAACCTCAAAAATCAACCGAAAACTAACAAATGCAAAAAAAAATTGAATAAGGACAAAATCAAATAATCCATTAAACCAAAAAACCAAATTTAGCCAAAGCACCCCTTAATCAACGTGATGAGATATCAACATGATTAACTGTCAAAATCACCTTTAATTGTAAACAGAAAAAAAAAAAAAAAAAATGCAGCAAATCTCTCGTCATGGACGACTCTCTTTTATGGTCTACTAAATCCATATAAAATTTTCAACTTGCTACTAATATATATCAAGAGTAAGTAATTTCATTAAAACTAGAGTTGCGCACTCCTTTCAATCCACGGGGTCTAATAAACACAAAGTTGATTTTTTTTTTATATTCAAAACATCGAACGGGCACAATGCGAGTTCTAGACTAAAAGGTTGTGAAATTGGTCCATCTATCCAAGAGGCTCTTGGCTCAACAACATTAGGAGGGGACTTAGATGCCAGGAGAAAATAGGAATGAGTTCAACTCCTCTTTTGATGTGCTAATTTAATTATTTTATTTCAACAATAATGACTTTCACCGTGAAAACTATAATAGTCGCTTAGATTAATTCAAAACGATGTTCAAGTCAAAATAAATGAATATGGAAGAGGAAATGTTTGCTTGCCCATGTTTTATTTTTCGTTGCCAGTATGAAATTTTCTCCCACTAAATCTTGAATTTTCACGACAGGCTTCTACAAGGATGAAATTTGCATTTTCATGTTTATTTTTCACTTCTTTGACTTCCAAACACATTAGTCAAGAAGTTGCTCATGTGAAACCAAGTGGTTTATCCAGGGCCGGTCTGAGCCCAAGCCCACCAGGTGGTGACTTAGGGGGCCTCAAAAAAGCCCCAAAAAAAGGCTAGGCTGGTGGGTGTTTTACATGCGTCCGTGCAATCCTCTGTAAGCCGAGGTCGTTTTTTTTTTCTTTCCAAATGGCTAGGCTGGTGGGTGATTGTAAGGACTCGTAGTTTTATACAATTTTTCTAAAATTAATGTTGGGAAAATGTGAGAAATGTTTTAAAATGCAAATTGGGGTCAATGTGAGCATAGTAATTGTGTTTGGGTGTATCTAGAGCACATTTGAAACTTAGGGGGGTGTGTGTGCAAGTAAAGAGATATATTTATACTTTGGGGGATGATTTTTTTCTCAATAACACACCTCTCCCTCCCTCTAAAAAGGGCAGCAGCCCCTCTCTCTTCTTGCTCCCCATATTTTCTTCAAATTTCACCACAAATCCACCTCTCACACCTCTCAAACTCAAGATTCAACCACATATTTATCATCAACACGTGATTAAGAGTTCGGGTACATTTGGTTTTGCTTGGAGGTGGTGCATTTTGGTTGGGATCCAAGAACAAGAGTTAGGGCTTTCACTCTCTCATCCTTGGAGCTAAACCATTGAGGTAGGGAACAATTTTCTACCTCCTCTAAGTGTATATTGATTGAATGAGTGCATTGTTCTTCTCCTTGTTCTTAATTCCCTTATTGAACTTGATTATCACCATGAAATTGGATTTGACTATTGAATAAGTTTGGGTTTGCATATTTGGTTGATAGCTCTATGAATTAGTTGTGAACATGTCTATCTCCTTTGCTTAGTTGTGTTTTGAAACCCCAAGTTGGAATTGGAATGAAGCCCCCATCCATTTGAGCAAGGTTGTTGATTTTCCATCTGAAACCCAGGTGGATCGATCCACTCTTTAAGAGTGGATCGATCCAAAACCCTCTGTTTCACTTTTGGTACGTAGTGGATCGATCCACTCCTTGCTTGGATCGATCCAGGATGGTCTGCTCACGGATTTCACTCAAGTGGATCGATCCACTCCTTGCTTGGATCGATCCAAAATGGTCTGTTCACGGATTTCGCTAGAGTGGATCGATTCACTCCTTGCATGTATCAATCCAGATTCCTTTGTTTAGGCAGACTTTTTTTCCAACTTCGCAGGCACGCTCCGACTTCGTTCGAACTCTGATTGAGGTGATTCTTGAACCGTTGGAAAGCTCTATGAGTCTACTTTCAAACCCAATTGATTTCATATTCATATCCTTTGTATTTTGAGAGAAATATCCATTTTACTATCAGCGTGTCGTATTTTCTCGAGGTTTATAACTCCGTTTTCATGTTCCATTACTCCGGGCCCTCATTGGTCCTTTCAAAGCTTCTCTAATTGACCTTTAAGCTTTGGTAACCCATCATGGTGCATTTTATGCTTTCTCTTGGTTATCTTGTTTTCTCATACACTTTGACACGTGTTAACTTAGCCATTACCGATACACAACGAGTTTTTGAACTAAGTAAATTACATGGATGTTTTGGACACTTGTGAAAGGGTATTGTGATACGTGAATTGGCTTTGGACACTAAGTTGAACTTATTAATTGATAAGTGAAAATGTAAGTGTGAAATGCTTGACACAGGACCCGAAAGGGTATGCCCGGAGTGACACGGGGACCGAAAGGGTATGCCCAGAGTGACACGGGGCTTTAATGGTATGCTCGGAGTGACACGGGGCCTATATGGCAAGCTCGGAGAATAAACGAATGATTAAAAAGAAAAAGATGCATATGATAACTGTAAAGGATACTTGGGTTATTTTTAGATGTTTTGGGTATTTGTGAAGTATTGTGAATGAAATATTTGTGTAAATTACTGTTTTTGAGGGGAATGAACCCACGACACGAAATGTAATGGTTATAAGGAAACTTATGGATATTCTGGTTTCACTAAGTCTTTGAGGTATCTCCTACACACCTTGTCATCGAATTCATTTATCTAGGTCCATCTTAGCTTATTCATTCATGTGCATCTTTCAATCTCTATACCCTTAGTGTTGGTAGAAATGTTTCCTATGAGCTAGTGAGCTCACCCTATCTTTCTCAGGTACACAGCATGGAGTATGAGATCGGATGCTTGGAGTGTGATTGCATGCCATGAAGATTTTATGATCACGAAGTTATTTCTCATCTTCATACTAAGTTCATTTTTGGAAGATGATACTATAACTTTAATTTCTCCAAGCTTTTTGACTATTTCAACTTATGTAATAACTTTAAAACTTTTGTTATTTTTGCATTGGTAAGGGTACCTTTGAGTAGAAGCTTATTGTACTTCGACTTTGACTTTCTATGGGAAATTGTTTGACTTTGATCGATCCTACGTGGATTTTATTTGTATTTGGCTTATTGAAATTGAGGGCGTGACAGTGATCAAAATGTTTGAAGCTAGCTATGTGTACTTTTTCTCTCCAAAATGGAGATGGAGATAGCTAATCTGTTGGATGTGCTTTATGCCTAGTTTTCCAAAAAAAAATTATCAAGATTTGATAAAATCAACCCTTGATTTTATCAAACGAGGAAGATATTTAATAAAATTTAATAAAATCTCATCTTTTTTGCATTAAAAAGGACTAAAATTCTATCAAACCTCTTCCTCATTTGATAAAATCAACCCTGATTTTATGAAATTTTGATTTTATCTTCGATAAAATGTTTTGGGAAACTTAGCCTAAGAGTATTTAAAGCCCAATAAAGATTAAATAGGCCCAACTAACTGAAACTAAGTAAGGCCCACTCAATAAAAAACATTTGGGAAACTTAGCATAAGAGTATTTTAAGCCCAATAAAGACTAAATAGGCCCAACTAACTTAAACTAAGTAAGGCCCATTCAATAAAAACCAAGGGCCCAGATGTTTATAGAAGCCCGAAAGTGAAGCATAAAGCATTTAAAAGGGAAAAATTTTAAAAAGAAAAGAAAAACAAAACATTAGCTACCTTGTTCGGTTAGGTTTTCCAAACCTACTTTTGAGACCGATTTTGTCCAAACATCGTTCAGTTTCCCCAAAGTGATTGTTAAAATCAGAAAAACCAGTTAACCATGGATCCAGTCCAGACTGAACCAATCCACACGTTTTGGATTTTAATTGTAGATTAATGGTTCGAGCACGAATTCAACAAACAAATGAGGAGGACCTGACTTGGAAAAGAGATAAAAATGAATTAGAAAAGTCAAAAGTCCTCACCTTGATGGTTTGTGTTATGCTAGGAAATGGGGAAGGAGATACACTAATCATGATGGAGAGAGTGGGGGACCCACAATTTTGTTTGTTGTTTGTGTTAACGGGAAGGACCTGACTTGGAAGAGAGAGCGTATATTATTCTTTCTGTTCTATATTGTTGGGCCTCTTTATATTTTTAAACATCTCAAAGACTTGTTTATATCTCACAATCTATGATGTTTTTGGTCATTCCAACAACTTTGTTTAATAAAATTAATAGAGATCTATCAAATAAGATCCATATCGAATATAGAAAACTTAATAAATTAAAAATTATAAAAAAATTCTTTGAGACGTCAAAAAAATGAAAGAGACCCAACAATATGGAACGAAAGGAATATTAGTTTATGGTGGGACCCATGTGACAATATCTGAGAGGGATGATTTTGAAGGACCAATTTTGAAACCTTTTTTCAACATAGGTTCTCAAAACTGGGTTTGGTAAACCCAACCGAACAAGATTAGACTCTCAGTTATACTCTTCTCAAGTTGTAAGTGTTCTGTCTTCTGTGCCCTAAACCCCAACCCTAACCCAAAGGCCATATTGAAAAAAAAAAAAAAAACTATAATATTGGGATTTGGGATAAGAGAAATAAGTAGCCGATGCTGCCAATGCCGATCAAGAATTACACGAAATATTGAGTATTAGGAATTACGATTGAGCAGATCAGGCAATCAACCTCTAAGGTATGATTTTTTTAATGGACTTGTACTTTTGTTTTTGCAAGTATAATATTGGACAATGGACATTAGTGATTTGTTTTATACCTTTGAAGCTTTGGCTGCTTTGTGCTTTGTGAAATGGTGTTCTTGTTTTGATGCATATATATATATATATATATACACACACACACACACGTTATGTCTGGCATTTGGTATTTTGTTTTGGCGCCCTTTTTTTTTTCCCTTCAATTTTCCATTGAAAACATTGTATATTTATTAATTTATATAAAATGTGATTTTTACTTTCGACCAACCATGTCACCAAAAAGATTGAATGGATTAACAATGTTATCCATTGAGAATGATTTTGTAGCAAAACTAGATTATGCAAGGTTATTGATTTATTTGCTTCTAAAAATGCAAGAAGAGCGAGGTTCAAGTGATAACACTATTTTTTGTGACTTTAACATTCAAATTCTTGTAAATTTTTTTGTTTGGGACGATTTGTATCTTTTGAAATTGTAGTGTTTCTTCTATTATGAAGGACCCCAAATTGATTTTATGCTTTGGGCCCAGTAAATCTTGGATTTATTTTTTCTGTCCTTATTATAAAATATTGCATTTGTTAGTTTTGCGTCAATCTTTTTTATTTATTAGTTCATCTCGGTGAAAGGAATTTAAAAAGTATAAATCAATAAACCAATAAAAATCGATGCAAAACTAATAAATGCAAATTTTTTTAAACAAAGACTAAAATAAACCATTTTTGCCTAAGCAATCCCAAGTACTATAAATTTCAACTCATGTGAGATTCACGCACAGGAATTTTGGATCTAGGCTGATGCCACGAGTCCACGACACGGTAGCTTCTATTGTGCTCAAAACTTTTGCAGAGTGAAAGGGTAAAGATTTTTGTTTTTCTTGATCACAACAGAGAAAGCTAGTATAAGGAAATGAGGGCACTTTTTCTTTTTCTTTTTCTTTCTTTCTTTGGGCAAGTAAAATTTTTATAACCAACTAGCAGACAACAATGAGCAAGTCCCACAAGGTTGGTCAGTGGCGAGCGTCTCCTGAAATATTTACTAAGGTGTTCAAAAATTTATCTTGACGCTACTAATTTAACTAATCATATATACAGATTTTCGTATATCAATAGTCTGAATAATGCAATCAAATAGTACGAGAATACATAACATTTCCCTTTTGCATGATCTCGGTGAATTTTTTATTTTTTTACCAAGCAAAAATAAACCGACTCATAAATACATTAGACTTTTTTTTATAGGAAATTATGCAACGAATATGCTCACGCAGATCTTTTTGGACATATCCTCTTTTTTTTAAAAGGTACATAGAGTTAATTGTTGTTCATAGAGAAGCCAAATCACAATATTGATACCAATAGATAGTTTTTGCTCTCTTCATTTTTAAAATTTTTGTCACTAAGGGTGCATAGTTTGAAGAAATATACTAGGTGTTTAATTGTGAATTACTTGGATTGGTGAGTGTCCATAGTAAAAGACTAAGAATTGAAACAAAACCTTTGATAAAATTACATGTAACATAAAAAAATAAATCATTTCAAGATGTTCAATTGACGAATTATGAAAAGTTATGAAGCAGTGTATAAGCTTTTAATTTGGTTGTTATATTAGATCGACTGTGGGTTTAGTTTTTGAGGTAGGTGTTCAATTTTTTAAATTAGGGTGATCAGATTTTTTTAGGTAGGGTATTCAACTACTTTTGGGTTGGGTCATAAAAAATGGACTAAAATAAAATAAAAGTGAAAACATTACATGTATTCTAAAAATAAAAATAAAAATTGTTTAGGGTGTTATGTGACCACCCTACCACAAGGGTAGAGCCGCCTATGAGCTTGGTTCTAATATACGACGAGATATATGCCAAGCATCACAAATGTTTCTGTTCCCCCCTGAATTTGGAAACTTCTCCATGCACATCCTCAATTTGAGCTCTATTCAATACATGTCAATATCTCTTGATGGCTTATATATCAGCCTCCAAACACTCTAGAATTTCGTTCAAGCCATAAGATATAAATAACTGCTGTAAAAAGCCAATCTAGTCAACAATGATTTAAAACTCTTTCCTTTGCAAAAACCAATTGCCCAAGCAAGTTAATTGTCTCATTCCTCAACCATCTCATTTATTTTTGGTATTATATTTCCCTGTAGGAGAAGCAATCCAAACCATTTCATCATTCCTACCATCCTACCAACCTGAGGCAATAGTGTCCTAGAAATAGAATTCTGAATTTGTTGAATTCTATGGCTTCTGTGCCTAGGCTAGTGCCAATTATCATTTTGAATAACAGAGCTCGCCTTAGCAAACAAAGCTCTTTAAAGAATATAAATGGTTCTGTCCTTTAAAAGTTTATACAGAGGCCATTTGCATGCCAAGTATCCATCCAAAAGAAAGTGTCATGGCCATTAAAGAAAATGTCATGGCCATTGCCTTCTACAAAATTAGTCCATGTTCCATTAGTTCTTGATGAAGCGATAGAAGCTATGACTTTTTGGTCTAATCCATGACGGGTCTGTAAAATTCCTCTAATTACGCCCAAAGGAGGATTGTTATGCGTCTATGCCTAGTTGCCCCTTCTTTCCTCTGGGGCAACAAAAATTATGGCTTTTTGTTTCCTTTTAAGACTCGCCGCATGCCTGAAGTTCTTGTGGTACTTACACCCAAAGGAGAATTCTTATGCCTAGCTGGACCCCCTAAAACCTTTTAAGCGTAGAAAATTAATCGATTACTATTGACTAACACTCTACCCGTATGTTGTTATTGCAACAATTATATTTCCTTTAAACATACAATACTGTTTAGATGGCCGACCTTCTCAGATGTAAAATGGCTCATACCTATGACATGTTGTGAAATTGAAAAGATAAAAAATACACAAAATGTGAAAAGATAGTTGCTTTCGGAGCTATCAAGCGAGGGGTGATCGTTGGGCCCAACCAAAATACTACTCCATTACTATTACTTTGCCTCGCTTTCACTCTTTTACAGTTTGAGATTCTGAATGAATGAAACCACCAACTCAGGGCCCTATTTGTAAAGGTAAGCCAACGGGGCAATCCAGCAATATACAATAAAGAAAGGGACCAAAGTGCAATAAAGGTTGTGGTTTCCTCCCCGTCACTGTCTGCCGGCTAAGACGTGATGTTACCATATGCCATCCAGATGAAATCATTCATGATGTCATCAATATACTTTTCAGAGGGAACAAAAAAAAAAAGATCTTGCTGACGTGTGTCGAATGGGCAGACGTTAAACACATAAACAAACAGAAATAACACACATTTTCTTACACATTTGACACTTTTTAATATACTTTCACATATCCTTATATATTTTTCACAAAATTTTAATACATTTTTTTTAATTTTAACGTATGTCTATTAAAAATACGTTAGCATTTTAAAAAAAAAATACACACACAAGTAAACTGGGGGGAGGAGAGACGTGTCACAGTGCACACCAGAAGCTGAGGCATGTGTGGACAAAAGGGGATGGGGCCTCAACTGCAATGGCATTTAACACGCTGTTGCTGTTTTCAAATCTCATTATGGAAGAAGAAAGCAGCAGAGCTACACATGGGGGTGTACTGAAGAAAGATGAGTTGTTATAATACAAAAAGTACCGCCCAAACTGGATACTCTCTCTCAGCCATCAAACACTTTTTGAGGTAGTTGCAAAATTGAAGGCCTTGTCGTTTATGCTGATTTCTTTACCTATATGGTGACCAATTTTCACATTTCAAAATTTACGGTAAAGATTAAGAGAGTGTTCTACTAAGACAGTTTTTTGAATAATAAGTTAGGTTTTTATGATTTTTTATGTGATATATTGTGAGAAAATGACCTGTTTAGATTTTAGGAAAAACTTTTTTTTTTTTTAGAACATCCCTAAATGTGAAGTACGAAAAAAATCAATTTTCTTGATTACTGAGTTCCTTTTTCTTTTTTTTTTTTGGAGAAAACCTTATTCACACAGAGGGTCCTAAAAGGGCCAGTTTTCCTGAAATATATATCATACGGTTTGTCATGAAAACTTCTCGGATGAAACCCTTCCTGATCATTTGTTTTGCCGAATCTTCGCATAGGCCCTTGAAAACACATCTAACGATTCAGATCCTGACCATTTGGCTAGGAGAGGAGAGTTCCGGTTTTATTAAAATGCAGGAGTCATGATTGGATCCGCTCTATATTTATATAATATACAATCCGGGTCCCCTCAGGACTCCTGGATATAGCTTAGGTACACACCGTCATTTTCAACCGTTGGATCGTATCCGTCGACTCTAATCAAAGGATGGAACGCGCAGGTCAAATAGTACCGGGTATGGGTAAAATGTGCTAACACGGGTCGTCTAAAACTTATACAGGTCATTCTTCCCCTATGCTATTGGCAGGATAACGATTACTGCAACCTAATTACCCAAAGAATTCTTGTTTGCTTCCAAGAAGGAAATATGTGATTCTTCAATAAAGCAAAGCAAACAAGTAGTAAAGTGCATGGTAAATAGGAAATTCGATGACCATACACCAAACCGACAACAGAATCAAAAGAGTATTTGTTAATTAAATAGGAAATTTCATTAAATGATGGTTAAAGCACAGCAGAAAGGATTGGACCCAAGATTTGAGTTTGAAACCGTACACTTGAACTGAAACCGTAGATTTTGTGTAAGAACCCATGAGTTTTAATCATTTTTCTAAAATAATGTTGGGAAAATGTGAGAAATATTTTTAAAATGCAAAATGAGGTCAATATGAGATGGATATATGCTTGAGGGTGTCTTTATAACACATTAGAAACATGAGGGGCTTAAGTGCAAGTGTATGGGTGTATATATATACATTTGGGGCTGATTTTTTTTGGGCAAAAATACACCTCTCCCTCTCTTTCTAAGGGCAGCAGCCCCTCCCTCTTCTTCCTCCCCATTTTCTCTTCAAATTTCAACACAAATCCACCTCCCACACTTCTCAAACTCAAGATTCAACCGCATATTCATCATCTACGCGAGTTTGGGAGCCTGGAGTACCATCTTTTCGCACCGGGAGGACCAAATACGGGATTTCTCAAATTGGGGATCTAGGAATTCGATTTTGGGATCTCATTTTTTGAGCTAAATCATCCTTGAGGTAGGGGATTTCTATCTTCTCTAAGTGTTTTGAGATTTTTAATGTGAGTGGTGTAACCACATTTGATCATTTTCTTCATTTCTTGCAAGAAAACCCATTTTTCATGTTTCTTGTTTTGGTTGGGTTTGATTCACGTTTTTTATGTTGTGCTAAGTTAAATGTGTTGTTGTTTCATTTCCTTGGATGCCTTTGAGTCTAATTTTTGCCTTGAAAGTGATTGGGTTGAGCCCCATTGTGATCTAAGTGAGAAAAACCAGTTTGAAATCTGCTCGTAACACTCTGGTATTGATACAACTTTCATGGGTATCAATACCCAGCGTTCTGTTCAGTTTTTGGTGATCTGTATTGATACCCCTTTCATGGGTATCAATACCCAGCGTTCTGTCTAGTTTTTGGTCATCTGGTATTGATACAACTTTCATGGGTATCGATACCCAGCTGTCTGTAAAGCAGATTTTTGACCCAACTTCACAGGCACGCCCCGGCTTCGTCCGAACTCCGATTGAGGTGATTCTTGAACCGTTGGAAAGTTCTATGAGTCTACTTTCAAACCCAATTGGTCTCATATTCATAGCCTTTGTATTTTGAGAGAAATGTGTTTTTTCCTATCAAGGTGTTAGGTTTTCTCGAGGTTCGTAACTCCATTCTTATGTTCCTATGCTCCGGGCCTTTGTTGGTCTTTTCTAAGCTTCTCAACGTGACTTTTAAGCTTTGTTAATCTATCGTGGTATGAATGATATTTTGTCACCATTTTCCCACGTTTTTGGACACATATTAACTTTGCCATAACCGACACGCTACGAACTTTCGAACTAAATGAATCACATGGAATGAACATGAGGTGTAAATGAAAGAATGAAAGATGTGACACGGGGTCTTACGGAAGGATATGCCCGGAATGACACGGGGCCCTCACAAGGGGTATGCCCGGAATGACACGGGGCCCTATGTAAGGGTATGCCCGAAATGACACGGAGCCTATATGGCATGCCCGGAATCTTAGTAAATGATGAAATTAAATGAAGCAAGGGGTGTGTGAGTGAATTGGACACCCACGGAATATCGGGTACGTATCAGACACAACGGCACACCGGTTAATCTTGGTCGAACATATGGAATTCAAATTATTTATATCTAAAATTGGGACTTCCGTGAGTATATTGTGAAATCTCCTTTTTTGTTGCATGCACTCCATTATCATTTCATCATATCTAGATTTGATAGACGTTCCTACGCAGCTAAAGGGAAATTTCACCCTATCTTTCCTGTGCACACCGGCATGGAGTATGAGATCGGATGCTTGGAGTGTGAATGCATGACATGAAGATTTTATGATCATGAAGTCATTTTCTTATCTTTATATTAAGTACATTTTGGAAGATGATCCTGTAACTTTAATTTCTCCAAGCTTTTGGCTATTTCAACTTATGTAATAATTTTAAAACATTTTTGTTTGTTATTTTTTTTATTGATACGGGTACCCTTGAACAGAAACTTATTGTACTTTGACTTTCTACATGAAATTGTTTGACTCTATTGATCCTACGTGGATTCTATTTGTATTTGACTAATTAAAATTGAGGGCGTGACATTTTGAACCCTAGAGTGAGACCCTAGTTAAAAACCCTAATCCTAGTTCACCAAAATAACAAAAACCCTAACCCTAGTCCACCAAAATTGAACCAGAGGAAGAAAGGAAGATAGACTTTGGACCTAAGATTTTTCGATTTGTACCAAAACGAGTTCTTCCTAACTCATTATATCAAAACGAACCAGAGAAAGAGAGAGAGAAAGAGAGAGAGAGAGACAGAATTGAACCGTGGAATGTTGTCTTCTTCTTTTTGGACCACGATTTCTTCTTCTTCTTCACAATCTCTCTTTCTCTCTCTTTTCGTTTGAATTGCTTGACTTCTTTCTCTCTCTCTCTTCAGCACAGTAGTGTTGGGAAAGAATGGCCCGTATAAGTTTTAGACGACCCGCGTGTTCCATCCTTTTACTAGAGCTGTTGAATGAGATCCAACAGTTGAAAAAAATGACGGTGCGGACCTAAGCTATATCTGGGAGTCTTGAGGGGATCCGGATTGTATATATATATACACACACACCACACTTCCAGTCCAAACTCTTGGGTTTTTTTTTAAAATCTGGACCTCATTAATTCCGATCGAATTTCGATGGTCTGAACCGTCTAAATTGTGAAAAACTGCTCAGATCAAGTCCTTCCCGATATATATGTATATTTTTTGCTGATATCTCGCGGAAGCCCTAAAAAACACCTTTTAAACACATTAGGCGGTTCGGATCATCAAAATTAGATCGGGATCAATGAGGTCCGGATTTTAAAAAAATTCGGGAGTTTGGACCGGAAGTGGACTCTATATATATGTGTGTGTCTGTGTGTATATTTGTGTGTATATATATGTGTGAGTGTATTTGTGTAATATGTGTGTGTGTGTGTGTGTATTTGTGTGTATATATATGTGTGAGTGCATTTGTGTGTGTGTGTATTATATATATATATGTATGTATGTATCATTTATGTGTACCTGTAGCAAAGCTGATTTTAAAACATGATATGAAAATGAGAGACACAATTCCACAAGCTTTGGTATAAGCATCACCCATCTTTGTGTACTTTTTTCTTAGGTTTGTTGGAAAGCAGAAAGGAACAAACCACCTGTCCCTATTATATTATCCTTTCTTCCTTTTTTTTTTAAACTAACATTATGCTCCTTTCTTCCTTAAACCTGTACTTTCAAACATGACCCCTCTCAATTTCAAAACAAAGAAAAGAAAAGAAGAAGACCCACCATTTTTTTTTTAATCACCAAACAAGAAGACTTCTGATAAAAAAAAAAAGAGAGAAAGAAAAAAACTGAAGAGATGGTCTAATGCATCGTTCAAGGGGCATCCCACACTACACATTTGTGTGAATTCAACAAAAATTTACATAAATATGTGGTTAGGAATGGTCTAATGCTCAAAGAGCGACTAATAATTTCTCATTGTAAAAGATGTATTAGGCCCCAAGGGTTAATCTGGTTCACAATAAGCCATGGTTGGATTTTTGTGATCGGGTCGCAATAAAATAATTTTTTTTGAATCCATTAGTGTCGGCGTAGATGGCTTGCCATTGAGCAGACAAAAAATGAGATTAGTCTGGGTGAGTGTAAGTTGATCCGAACACGTTTGATCGTTGAAAAAAAAAGCAGATATATATGCCCATGTAAATGTACATAGTATACAAATGATTGGTGATTTTTACACTGCTTTTTTTATAACCACACTCTTCCTTTTTTTTTTTTCTCTCTTATGATGTGAATTTACAAATTTGTCCTTCCAAGTGCAAAAGAGGTTACAAACGAAAATGTTAATTTTGTAAATTCACATCATAAGATGATAAGAAAGGAAGAGTGGTTCTAAAAGGGGGTTAAAAATCAATTACCCAACAAATCCAGCTTTGCTTGACCATTTTAGACTTTATCTTAGTACTAGTTCTCTTTCACAAATTCCAATTGTTTCCCCACTTTTCATCCATTATCAACTACTGTACTCATTTCTTTGTATTTAAATCAATAATGGTGTTCTCTACTCGGAAGTCTTGAACCATTGGGCATGTTTGCTAATAGTAGTCTCGATTCTCGAAAGTTGTACATTTATATGGTAGGAGGTGTTTCAGTAAACTAGTTTTTTTTTAATAAATTAATTTTTCACGATTTCTTATGTGATGTATTATGAGAGAATAATACGTATCAATTTTTAGAAAAACAATTTTTTTTTTAGTGTGACACCCCTTAAATTGAAATTTTAAAAAGATACCAAAAAAAGTAAGGCACCTTTTTTACTCAACCATTTGTCATTACCAGAGCAATTTTAAAACTAAAAAATTGTTACCAGAGAATAATAAAAGTCGTTAAAAATAATTTTTCGAATCATCAAAATGAATATCATATCCCTAAAAATTCTTACTGGGAGTACTACGGAGTATATTTTTCCGATCATCGAAGTGAATATTTAATCGCAAAAAAATTGACCAGAATAATTACTAATTTAAGTAGGAGTACAAATATGTCCACTCCTCAGATTTTTAGGAGTATTTTTCTTTTCCCCTCCAACTACCCTCTTTAGTATTTATTGGAATCCATGTCAGGTAAAAACTGGCTGGAAAGCTCAACCAGTCTTCTTCCTCTTCACTTCTCCGTAAGTACTCTAACCTTTCCTCTCTCTTGATTTTATAATTATGCACTTCCTTTTAGCTCATGTACCCGTCTATACATTTTCTTCCAGTTTTCTTGGGGTTGCCACTGCAATCTAAAAGTTGCTTCTTCTGTACTTGATGTTTCCAAATACAGTGAGTTTCTTGACTCCTCTTTTGATTCTTTCCTTTTAGTGAGTTGAACTCTTGTATTTCCCAAATGCCCATTTGGATTTCTAGGTTTTTCTTTCCTTTGTTGTTCTTGTACATACATCAATGTGTAAATAGTCTTACTTTTGTGGTCTTATTCGAAAATTGAAGGTTTCAAGGCTACCAAATACCCACAAAAAAAAAAAAAAAAAACCTCCCCTAAAATGGGTTGTTATTAAATTGGCTGGATTTCAATTTCTGGGTCCATTTTTTCACGATTTTTTTTTTTTTTTTTTTTTTGTGGTCAATTTTGACACATTTGTGCAGTCTGGCATCAGAGGAAGTGAAGGGGGGAAAAGTTACTGTTGGGGTTACTAATTGGGGGTGGGAGGAAGTGAAGGAGGGAGAAATTTAAACGTTGAAAAACAAGTACTGGAGGAAAGATTATGGATTGGAATTTGAAGGCACCTTCATGGGGTTTTACTGAATTTGAACAAGAACTCAACTCCAAACCTGGTCCAATTAGTGGGTCAAGCAATTGTGGAGGTCAAGGGAATAAGGGCGATTTTTCAGTTGATTTGAAGCTTGGTCATGTGGTTAATAGGGTTGGCAATGAGTCTGTGGACAATTTACAGGTGCCGAGTGTTCCGAAAATGGCTTCAGGTTCATCGAAGAGGGCTCGAGCAGTTAGTAATGGAATTCAGACAGCATCTTGCCTTGTTGATGGGTGCCAAGCGGATCTCAGCGGCTGCAGGGAGTACCATAGGCGCCATAAGGTCTGTGAGAGGCACTCTAAGACTCCAGAGGTTGAAATTCGCGGCCACAAGCAACGGTTCTGCCAGCAATGCAGCAGGTATATCTTAAGCTTTTTCGTGATAGTCTTTATTTTGTGCGAGGATGTGTTCTTATCTGGTATTTGAACTTTATTAGAATTTGTTGGATTTCCAATTGAAATAGGGCATAGTGTGGGGTTCTGGTCGTTGCTTTATGTTTCGGTTTGTTATTTTAACTCCGTAGTTTTCTCCAATTGGTGGTATGTTTTATCCTTTGTTTCTAGGTTGATAGATTTTACCGCAAATTAATTGGTTCAGTCAATGACATTAACAGGCAGGGAGCACATGGTTTGTTTTTCCCCATTTGGTGTAGCTCATTGTGTCAACTTAGGTTAGATAAAGTCCATCAGGTCAGATAAAGCATTCATCTGTGAGATCAGTTGGGCTGCATTTGGACCATGCACCTGTGGAGCCACTGGAGGGATTCACCGAGGGTGAAGGATTTAGGTTCCTGGAAAAAAGAAAAAAAAAAAGTTTAGCTTCACTTAATCATATTATTTCTTATCGCTTCTGTTACCTTTGTGTTTCCCTCCACGAATCATTATCCCCACCCAGCCTTCGGGTGGAGGCTGGAAAGAAGGCTCGTTATTGTTTGCTGAAATCAGTGGGAGCCTATAAGTTTTCTGGAAGGAGAAAAGAAAAATATACAGATGTTGGCAAACACCTCATTAATTTTTTCCCTATAGACCACTTTAATCCAGGGTTGTGAAAGCATATGTAATAGCTTCGTTTGGGAGTTTGGACATTCTAGGAAATGGTATATGGGCAAGGAATAGTTTCTACGACGGTTCTGAGGCTGTATTTGCTTTCATGTCATCTTGATGATATCTTGATAACTTGACCCCGCTTCAACATTTTTGTACTATGTTTTAATTTTTCTTCTATTACTACTAATATAGCTATGATTGATTCAGCGATACTCCTGCATTATGTATTACCATATTTTGTATGATTGATTTCCGTTATGTAGAGCTGAAATTTCTCAAGTGTTCCATCATCTTTGATGCAGGTTCCACTCACTAGAAGAATTTGATGAAGGCAAGAGAAGTTGCAGGAAGCGTCTAGATGGACACAATCGTAGGAGAAGAAAGCCTCAGCCGGAACCCTTTCCACGTGCAGGGAATTTTTTGTCTAAGTACCAAGGTTCTGATCATCATCCACAAACTTCAAATAGCAGACTTTTTCCTATTAAATTGACCATTCCAGTAGATTTTGAATTGGTCATTCCATGGACACTTCTAATTGTGCGGTGGACACATATGCACATGCAAGCATGCATGCTCATAGAAGAACTGACTTTTTGTAGTTAGTGGTTTGTTTGCAATTTAATTCAATTGTATGCGCAATCACACAAAATGATTCACTGGCCTAGTTGATGATGATTGCAACGCTAAGGCTTTTGGCATTTTTATGCAGACGACTCCTTTCTATTTTCTTTTCGTAACGTAGGAGTCTAACTTGTAACACAAATGTGAGGTTCTGAACGGAAATTTGACCCCACTGTTCTAAAAGAATATTTTGGCGCTCTGCATTTTCTTCTGATCGAGGATCAACATGCGATGAAAAATGATACAACTCCATTAGAAAGTTCAACAAAACACGGCTCTTTAATCTCCACAATGATTCCATGGAATTCTCCAAATTGTACTTACTGTTTGTTTCTCTGTAAAAGAATACCGTCATTAGGATCATTAGTTGTCGTGATGGTAAATTGCTTTGATGATGAAGTCAGTTCTACCTCATGCATTGTGAAGACAGGTTTTTCTTGTTCGATATATATTCAGTCCCCATGTAAGTTTTATCGCACTCCTTTCAGGTACTGGATTGTTTCCACTCTCAGGTTCAGAAGTATATCCTACCACTGCTTTGTCAAACCCCTTGTGGCCTCGAGTTGTCAAAACCAAGCAAGATCATAAGCTTTATGATCAGCACCTGCTTGACAAACAGAACCCATATCCCGGATCCTCCTCGAACAGCTACATAGCAGAAGGGAAGCCATTCAATTTCCTCCAAACAGTTCCAGAAGCTTCCCCCCACCAGCCGTTTCACAAAACCATAGCTGCATCATCTGAAAGTTGTTTCTCAACTCAAGGTCTTAGCTCGAATTGTGCTCTCTCTCTTCTGTCATCAGCACCACCACCCTTGCAGCCATCTGAGATCAGTTTCAAGAGCCATATGTTGCAACTGCCGCCATCATCTTCAATCCCACTGGCACATCCCTTAGGCCCAAGACTGCGTAGTAACAATGTGGAGAGTATGGATTCACTTCTGGTTCCAGATTCAAGTGACACTGGTGTCCATTGCCAGGGTATGTTTCACATTGGGCATGATTCGTCCTCTGAGAATGAAGCTTCACAAACACTACCCTTCTGCTGGGAATAGCAAAAGAAGGAAAAGTCCAAGTTGTTCCTCTTTGCTGCATAGTGCTTTGGGTTGCTGTTTGGATGTAGTGGAAAGGAAGGAAAATTGCTTTGTAGAATCCATAATTGGTTTGCTTTTGATTTGTTCTTTGTATATGTGACATTTTCCTCATGTTTCTGGAAGTGTTAGGTTTGTTCCATGTTGGCTCATTTTATGCTGCTATTATCTTTCTGCAGTGAAGAAGCCTCTCAATTATAAAAGTTGTCCTCTTGCGACTTGCACGATTTGTGGAGTAAAGTCGGACGGTAGCATATGTCGGTTCATTTTTTGTGAACAATTTCCACCAAAAGTACCCCACAAGCAGTGGAGTCCTAACCCATTCCGTGTTAAGGCAGTGGAGTTGTAAACCATTCTGTGTGGCAAGGCTTTCTAATTAGTGTTCTTTGAGAAAATAGAGAGTAATAAACTCTCTTGGGAAAATATTCGCTATAAGAATCAATGCT
Organism: Vaccinium macrocarpon; assembly: GCA_022606695.1. NCBI lineage: Eukaryota > Viridiplantae > Streptophyta > Magnoliopsida > Ericales > Ericaceae > Vaccinium > Vaccinium macrocarpon. The sequence continues at coordinate 28,772,718 of CM040174.1, read as the reverse complement.
CAATAAGTTTCTCTCTAAGAAATCACTGATCTGAAATCTGAAAGGAGTGTAAAATATATACGCCTTGGGCAACTAATCGGGCACCAAGTGGTCCAATAGAATCTTGGCACATGTCCCTGATGTCGCTCCCGTACCTCCTGGCCGTTACGGAGGTGCCACTCTCTTGCAATGGTCTCGCGGTCTCACCACGTTTCTCGTTCTTGCGGCGAACCCTCCCTTTGAAGCCACCAAGCCACTTGATGGGCAATGTCATGTCTTGCTCTGTCATGCCTATGCCACAAGATTAAGCCTCATAGGGCCTCCGGTCTCGCCCTGTGACCAGAGTACGCATAAAAGTCTGAGTAAACACATGTATTAGTTGACTCTTCACCTTATCTTCTATGTTCTTTGGATCGCACCAACGATTGCCCTATTTGGGTTTACTAAGTATTGTCCCCATGAGTGTGTTAGATATGAGCCTTATCTCCTATTAGGATTGAAAAAGGGCTAGTGCCCTTTTCGATCTTGCAGGGTGCGAAGGCCTTGCCCACTTGCGAGTGCCGAGTGGGCGCATAGGTGGTGCTCGTGAGCAAGGGCGACGCCAGACTTTTCCGGCGGGGGTTCAACACTTCAACCTATTTGTTGTAAAGCCAATGACCTATTTTGGTTTAAAATAACCACAAAAGATAAGTAGAGAACATGAGAGAGGGAGAGAGAGGCAAATGTGGGAGTACGCATACAGAAAGAAAGAGAAAAAGTTAAAGTCTGACACTTTTATTTGACCAAGACTTGGGAGAGAATAGAGTGTAAGATAACATTGTATCTAGGTGTAAGTGGAGAAAGATGAGTCGTTAGATGTGATGACAATAACTGGATGGGTTCAAGACAAAAATCCAGTGGGTTCAACTTACCAAATGCACCAAATGGGCAACCAAAGTATACATAGGCAATAGAATTTCTCAACATTTTAGGGGAGTCAGGTGACCCCACACCCTTGAATGTGGCGTCGCCCCTGCTCGTGAGTGAGAGTCTATCGCAAGTTGCCACGTGTCCTGTGTCTAGCAACACCTTGTACCACATTCCGGTTGGCTAGTCAAACATGTTGTCTTGGTCAAACATGTTGATTGTTAAGCATTGGGACTCTTGACTTTTCCCACACCATGACTTGGGTCGCTTGTAGATTCTTTTCTTAGTCCTTCCCGGGTGTGAAGCTGCGGAAAAAAGAGAGAGGGAAACTTCCATCAGTAATGTCTTTTGCTATATGATTACCATTTGTCCCAACTTTTGATTTGTTGAAATTTCAACAACGACAGCTGGTTTTTGTTTGTGTAATTACACTCCTGTTACCGGAGTTTCACTCATATTTCACTTCTATTCCATTGCATTTGGTCCTTCTGCGATTTTTCATTTGAGTAGAAATGGCAAAGAGGCGGGAAGGGTTTTGCCATACCCCCGACTTCTACCTAAAAATCAAGTCCCGCCCCGAACTCTGAACCCCGACGGTGTAATGTATGAGTACCTGGCCCTATCAGCTAACATGTTTATCTACTCAATTCTTAGTATTTTTTTTTATGTATTTATAAAATTTGTTCTAGACTCCAAATAAATAGCACAAATAATAAAAGTTCATAAACAAACTATCACAACTTAACTAATATCTATTATGTAAAAGCAAAATGTAAGATAATTAATATACAATGTGATACTTTCCTTGTAAGAGTAAAAGTAAAATAATAAATATACAATTTTATGCATAATAAAATTCGGGGCGGGTATCGGGATGAGATAATGTCTACTCGAACTTGATTGAGTTTCTTCAATTCTCCTTAGAACCCGACCCAATGCCATAAAAATTTAACAAAAAGTCGCACCCGATCAGGGCCGCAGGCCGGTTCAGTCTGAACCAAGTTAACTGTTAGATTAGAATTGTAATTTAGCGCTCTTCTATTCCATTTTCCATTCAACCAAGTACTAGGAAAAAAAACAGTATAGTAAATATAACTAGATCGAAGTTAAAATAATTTGATATGCCCTCTTCCCAAAGTTTTGTCCACTTTTCTTTTTTTGGATGTTTCATAACACTTGCCCATATTGACTAGTCAAGGAGGGGAAAAAAATGAGACATTGCCCTGTTTGCCCTTCAACTCCTAGTTAAATTTCAAACACTAAAAAATGGAACGAAAATTTGTTGGAGTCTAAAATATAATCATTACATTACCAAAAAGAGGGTAGTTTTGAAAGTTTATATTCTTTAAAGAGTAATGATTGTGTCTTGTTAAAACGTTGGATTCCCAAAATAGGACTACAACTTTGGAACGGAGGGTTATAAAACAACAAAAAAATCCAAACAATCGATCTTTTTGGGTGTTTTTTTTTTTTTTTTTCCATTTTGTATGAATTTTTATTTATTTTAACTTATATTTTAATACTTTTCTTATTCTTTCAACAGGGAATAATCATAGTGTAAGAAATGAAACGAATTAAGTTTAGGGTATGTTTGGAGAGATTAAATATTTTACAGATGATCCGCAAAGAGATGGTTTGCACCTGTTCATTCCGAGATCCAACGGTCTGAATCAATGCACTCTCTTTCTCATCATTAAAAGCATCTTAGATTTTTAAAAAAATATCTGCACACTATATGAACCATTGGATCTCGGTTGGACAACAGAGATTTACTCGCTACAAACTCACTCTTTGCAGATCATCCATAAAAATGATAAACTCATGTTTGGAACTTTGGGATGGAAATGATGAAAGGAAAAATGAAAAGGGAACTTAAAATTGGATACAGGAGCTCTTAGGGCTACATGTACTGTGGTGAAGTCTTTGTTAGAATCAGAATCCTGACCATCTGCAAGAGTTGTTAAAGATTCAAATTGAAAACAAACTATTCGCATGAATAATTTGTTTGAAATTTGAACTGTCCATTGAAGCAATGAACCACCCGAATCTTGCGTAACACTTGGTATGCAAATGCTATGCAACAATCTCCCGCATCCAAAAAGAAATTAGAGAGAAAATTAAACATTTTTTTAAAATTAGAGAAAAAAATTGAAAAAAGTGAATTTTCAACCGTTGATCCTATTTTCGTGTACACTTCCATGGGAATGTTTCATGTATCAGACCAAACCATACATTTCTGTGAAAGAAATCGAATTAAGTACAGTACAAAAAAGTTAGAGAATTTTAATTAGGGATCCTGTAAGAATATTACCTTTATGATGCGATCCTATGCGTTTTGAATATTTATGATCCCATCCTGTAAATAGATTTTTGGACCATATTGGCCTTATTAATTGTTTTAAGAGTATATATTATACTCTAATGATAATTTACAGTAGTTACTTATAGGCCTAAAAATCCGGCCTGGACTATTATAGGGTTTATTTCCTTTCTTGTTTCATCATGTAAATAGGACTATTATTCACGTCAATTTTTTTCCTTTCTTGTTTGAATCGATCACATCCAGTTTTATTTCCTTACTTGTTTGACTTTTGAATTCTAGTTGTTTCGTTTCCTAATCCTAAGGTGATTTTGAAATTCAAAATCTTTAGTCCTAAGCAAACCTATAGGTCACCTAATTCAATTCACCAGCCAATTCGTGGGTATCAAAAAGTTAGATTCAATCAATTTATCAAGCAACATCGCGCGTTGTTTCGAAAATGTATTATACGTCACCATTTTGACAGTTCCTTTGAGTGCAACATGGTGAGAGAACACACCATATTCAACTAACAACACAACCCAGAAAATATGGCATACTTCATTACCATATTTTCACAAGGTAAAACAATACACCATGTTCAACTAATAACAAATCCCAAAAAAAATGGTATACTACATTACCACATTTTTCATAGGGTAAAACAACACATCATGTTCAACTAACAAGACAAACCTGTAAGCGTCATTACCATATTTTCAAACCATTGCAAATTTGCAGTTATAAACCATCCTACACCATGCTCACAAGTAAAAAATCATTCTACACTTACTTAATGCCAACAAGACAAATTCAACTAGGATCTAAATTTACATGTAACCAAAAACATTAATAATTCCATAAGGGTTCAATTGATGGATCAATCACAAATCTTCATTTTCGCCCTCTACAGTGCATTGATATTTTTTGTCTGCTTTGTTGGCTTCGACCACATGTTCGGCTTGATCCATCTATTGTTAAGGATTTCAGGAATGCAACTCATTATTAAGAAATGCATGAATCATTTCAGCACGCATTCGACGGCACGCTACTTTCGGTAACTTGGGCTCCACTTTTTTATTTCAGAAATATTGCTGGATAACATAACACACAATTACACCACAATCTAGGCTAGTTAAAAAAAATAGCAATTATTAGTTTTAAGGGGAAAAAACCCATATTTCATGACTAAAACCAATCACTGTTGGTAAGGGAAAAAACTTTCGGCGATGTTTTACCGGTTCATCATGTCCATCAATGCTCCTAGCCATAGTAATCCAGTAATCCATGACAATACATATCCAAAGATGAATTATTTCAAGCATGTACATCAAACAATGGCATATTAATAACCCACGTTCTCAAAACTCCTAATTTTTTGACCCAAATTAAGTGGAGAACATGGTAATAACCTTACAGTTTTAAAAAAAAGTACCAATAAACATGTTAAAAAGGTCTCAAACATGTTAAAAAGGTCTCAAAAACCTCTGCAAATCATTACTTTGGTCTAACAAAACCTAACCTTACTCTATTAAAAATATACAATAAACACGGAGCAACGATTCACCATTCACAAAACACTACACAACTAAAAAAAGCCAAATCAATGAGACAAGAACTTAATTTTCTACGAGAAAATGGCATCCTAACAAACCATGAAATTCGAGCAAATCTCATCTCACTATTGTCTATAGGGGCATTTCATTAAAACACTTAACATGCATTTTAGATCTATACACCCATCAAAAAATACCCATCGAAAAACAACCATGCTAGAGACACAGCCAAAAACAAAAAACAATCGCACGGTCCCTTATGTGTATTTGAGTAACTATTTGAACATACATAAAAGTAGATTGACAAAGGAAAAATTTAAGCTAATGTCCAATGAGATTTGAGATAAACATAAACAGTAGTATAGCCCATGTGTATTATTCCATTAAAGTTAACATGTACAAAAAACATGTCTACATGGTAAATCATAAAATTTCAAGACTCTAGTATCAAAACCCCCATAACAAAAAAAATGGAACATTGGTCTACCATTTTTCCTGTGGAGCGTCTTGCTCATGTCTCACATCGTAAAAACCAGTAAAACATGCTAAAGTAATTTAGGACAATTACCACTGATGATATACTAATCTTGGGAAACAAATAAACCATTATTTATGGCTAATAACCTACAAGATTACTCTCTAAAATCCAGAATAATTGGGTACTACAAACATGTTTCAACCTTTCCCAAATCTATATTCTATTCTCTCAAATCCTCAAAACCCACTAAATGGGTTTGCGAAAAATACTAGAGGCATGCAAAAATCAAAGACCATAAACAACTTCGAATCTGAAATAGACTTGCGAGCCATGATTATAAACACCTACACTCTCTAAAATCCATGAAAATCGTAGTAAAAGAAACGTATTGCACAAAAACAAAATCGATTCATTAATCCCAAAAAACATGGTGTACTGTAATACCGAGTAGAAAACTTACGAATCATGACTGGGCCTTCTTCTTGTCGACTGGTTAGGCTTCGTCACCGGGTTTTTTTTGCTGGAGTCGCCGCCTTAACCTCTTTTCGTGGTTTTTGTTCTCCGCGATATGGGGTTTTCATAAAACTCTGGAAATGGGATGGTGGGATGCTGCAAATCCGTGGTATGGGGGATTTAGTAACGTGAAATCCGGGATTGAGGAGGATTGGGATGGGTAACGGGATGGAAACGGGATGAAATCAGTTTCAATTTTGAAAGGATAGGGAAGGGTTTTGGAAGGATTAGTTTGGTAAAGCAGTGCCACGGGAAAATAGAGAATAGTTTAGGACGGTTTAGGATGACCTGGGCTTTGGGATGGAGTACCGTTACAAATTCCGTTATTATAATATAGGAAATCAAGAGCCAAAAATCTGTCTAAGGGCTTTTTGGATTTTTTAAAAATTACAGGATGAAATAATAAAGATTCAAAAGCCGGGTGGAAAATATTGTTAGGGGATGTCTAATTAATTAACTGCCCAAAACGAGGTAGCCAAAGGGTACACCCTGCTTCAAACAGTATCTTGTACCCGAATCACTCAACCGGAGGTTCGGTATAGCGGCGGTAGTAAGAAGACGGCCGAAGGATCCGCGACGAGAGACGAACAGATGGAGGCGGTGAGAGAGAGTGGAAGTGGTGGCTCCAATGAGATCGATCTGATAGGCGAAGATCTTCTTCAGAACATTCTGTCGAGGCTCCCCGCCTTAACCTTCGCATCCGCCGCTTGCGTTAGCCGCTTTTGGAATTCCCTTTGCACCCGCGTCCTCTCTCGTCCTAAGCTCTCCTCCGCCTTCTCTCTCCACCCCGATCCAAAGGTTCCGCTCTACGGTTTACTAATTACTCCTTGTTGGAAACCCAACCCTAAAGTCACACTCTTTTTTCCTTCTGTTTTTAATTTCGTTCGAATTGGTGAAATAATCGGACATTGCACGCTCAGTTTTCCACTCTGCAGTCATTTTTTCTGCTTTCGCTTTTGTACCGCCGACGGGGGATTTGGAATCGGTACATCGTTAGTTTTGTAAAATTTTTGGGCTGCAGAGCCATCCGCGAGCAGCTCGAGCTGGTTGTAGCTTGGCTGATTTGTAAATGCTCGGCTCGTTTAGTAAACAAACCGAGCTCGAACATCTTGATATTAAACGAACCAAGCTCGACCTAGTTGTAGCTCGGCCTGTTTATAGAGACTTGTCTTGTTTACAGAGCTCGTTTAGTAAGTGAACCTAGCTCGAACAGCTTGATGTTAAACGAGCCGAGCTAGAGTAGTTTTGAAGGAGCTGAGCTGGAAGACTTCAAAGCTCGGCTTGGCCGGCTTGTTCGCAGCCCTAGTTTTGTTCTTATTAATGTAGTAAATCTCTGCTTCTAAAACCGTGAGATTATCAAAACATGCCCCTATTAATTGTGAAATAACTTGAAGTTGTATTAGGCCAAGGGAACTATGGTGAACTCTTGACCAAAATCTGCCTCCACAATTTTACTTCCCCACATTCATTCTCACCATTTGACTGGTTTATGGGGTGAGTAAAATGGCAAAAACTGCAGGTTAATTGTTTATGTGAATTAACATTTTCAAACCTTTACTTTTCAGAACTTTTAACAATAGTTAAAAGTAGTTCATGTATATATTTGTCATTGTGACAGAGGTTGGAGTCATATAAATTAGCGTCTTCAGCCGGAAAAAAAAGTAGGGCTGACGTTCTCAATGTACCTTTGACCCTACTTGTTGAAACTGCACCTTAACTTTGCTCTTATTTGCCCGTCTAACATGTATGGTCCTACTCCTACCAATGGGAATTAATGAAAAATTGATCATTCCTCATTCAATTTATCTCTAGAACTGCTGAGGTTAGATTTGGCATTGATGTTTCATGATGTTTGTTATTGTTAATCACAGATTGCTGTGCAAGAGGTGGTCAATAAGGTGCTCTCAGAGCCCCTCCGACCAGATTTTGCTATTGTTTGCATCAGCCCTACCTTCAGCCTGCGTCGGATTCACCAACTTGTACACATATCTCTCCTTGCTTAAATGTTCTATGTATTTTCTATATGTGGACACATGTAGCAGGAGCATTTCTACAACTTACTCATGTTAATAGAAATTTTGAACTTGAGTGAAAAGCATCCAAAACATTCTTTCTTTCCTTAGTCCAAACCTATGGCCAGAGACCCTTTGGACCTATGTTTCTCTCTACTTCTACCAGTGCACCTCCAGCAGAGGTTCAAATCTGAATCTCAAGCTACCACGCAATGGATGAGAATGCATTGGATTTTTTTTATTTTTTTATTTTAAGGTTCAGAATGCATTGGAACTGAGAAAAAAGAAAAGTACGTAAGAAAAATCACGTGCCGAGAAGTATGTCACGAGTTTTACTCAACCTTTAATCCATAAAAAGGAAGACTCTTTTTTTCACTCAAAACTTTCAATGCCCTTTTATGACTTTAACATTTAGATATGTGCCATTACCGAAGCTTTTGCTAAAATCTTGAATTTATCATTTATTTGCCCATTGGTGTGCTTCTTTTCAAACACTTCTTTTACTCGAACTGAGTTAAGTTATGTGTAAGGGTTGGAGAAGGTCTTATTTGTACAATACCTGTGCATTAGTTTGTTTTGCCTTCTTACAATGCAGATTGTCCACCAGTTGGGATCCACAACTCCTATTGTTACATACGAGTCAAGGGGAATTATTGGAAGAAATGCAATCACTGATGAATTGAAAGAGGTATAATATCCATATTATATATTGCTACCAACCATTGTCTCTTTTGCTTTATTACAATCTATGAGTTCTTATGTGTTTCTGGTCTCAAATAAATCTCTACAGATTGTTTGGTACATGACAGAGGAAGAAGATCCTATGGCTCAACATGAACCTTTATCCCTAATTGGGTCCCAAGGAATCTTGCTGGTTGTTGGATTTGTACCGGGATTAAAGGTTGATGCCATTCCACTATCACGGCCAATTGAGGTAGGATCAAAACCTGGAAAGCTGTGTTTGGTTGCATGGATTCGATGTCTAAGACTCCCAGCTCAGGGTATTTAAAAAAAAAAAATCTTTCACCAGGCATTATTTTTGTTAAGTTTCGTTTGTGATCCACCATGAAGGAATGATAACTAATTTGAGACTTACTGGAGTATTATCTTTTTAGGCAAAACAACTTTTTTTTTTTTTTTTGTTTTCTAATGCTATGAACTGAGAATATGGGGATTTATCTTAGTTATTTGTACGATTTAAGCGCAAGAAGAAATTGACTTGAGATTATTGGCTACGATCAGGATCCTGGATTTGTCCTGGTGGATGAATTCGTGATGGATATTAAGGAATATACAACTTCTTTTTCGGGTTGCACGTCCCCAGCTGGGATTATAATGTTTGGAGTAAGTTGATGTTCTGCTGTGTCGTTATTTTACCCGTCCTAGTTGGATCCTATTCCTATCTTTTGTTTTCATGTGTGGTTCTTTCCCTGGTACAATTCTAACCTGTGAGATGTATGGTCTGCTAGGGTGCATCAACTGACATGAAACCGGTTCTTGACAAACTGGGTAAGTATTGTTTCATTTTCATGTGCACAAACACATACCTGTGCACGCTCGTAGACTTATAGGCACAAGTTTTACTTCTTACTATTTTAATGAACAATTTATTCTTCAAGTTGAACAATATATCTTTCTTGGATGTTGCAGATTATGCGATGCCCATGGATACTTTCATTGTTGGTGTTGAGAGTGGTCGTTTCCTACACAGAGGAAGCAGGAGGCGAAGCTGCAATTCTCTTGGTGTTGGCCTTGTGTTTGTGAGAGACAGGAACAAGCCTCATGGTATTCCTTTCTGTTTCACTCTATAGCCAACATGCATACTCTCATTTGATTTCTTTTAAACGAAAGGTAATCTAGCATTATAAAATACTTAACCTATAGAGGAATGGATCAACAATAACAACAATAACATAACCCATTTAGTTCCCAATAATTGGGGGTATGGGCGGGGTATGGATAGGAGACAGACCTAACCTTTGGCAATAAATGCACAAAATGGTTGCTCCCAGAATACCACTGAAACAGATGGATTTGAGACAGACCTAACCTTGGCAATAAATGCACAAAGTGGCTGCTCACAGAATACCACTGAAACAGTGGTCCTCCTATACTTTGGAGTTTGCTGCAGAATCATACCCTCAAATCAAAGCCAAAAGACATCAGAGAGGGTAGACCCAAGAATCATTTTGATTTATGTGCACATTACTATGCTTCTTTCATTCAGCATCCAAAACATTGGTGTTGCACAAAATAATTAGAGAGGAATGGATATTAAAGAAAAAATAATTAGAGAGGAATGGATAACGTTTCCATTGACTGGAAATAAGCCTAAATTGATGGAAGCATGACTGAGCAAGTTTATTGGGTGCTTGGAAGGTTATAAGGTACTGAAGAACTCCCCTCATTATTATATGAAGATACTCTATGCAACTTCAAATAATTTATTTCAGCCTATGTTATCTTCACATTGGCTGGAGGATTGAAGTGTGGTCTTGGGGAATTATATCTTTTAGAATGCACAGGATTCAAGATATTGCATTGTCTTTCATTCTTTTTTGCTCTCTACCAATGGCGTGCGTGGGCGCACACATTTTATTTTGACTTCCTTTTCATTGAGAGTTTTCTCACTTGTTGTTTCGATGCGCTGCTGACAACTACGATTCAACTGATTCCTTTGATTATTCTGTCGTTGTAAGAGCTACCTTGTGTGTTTTGGACGCATTTTCTTTGGACATTCTAGGAAGTGACTCTATTATATTGTTAATCACTAACCCATCTAAAAGCTTAATCTGCTAGAGAGAGTGATAACTTTATTATTTACTCCTATATCCTTAGCAGGCCCTCACGTGTAGCCATACTATCCTCCATAAGCAGCTAAACACGTGCAAATATTTAATAACTAGGTAGGCAATGAGGGTCGAACACATGATCTATTGCTTGCTCTGATGCCATATTAGATTGTTTCTGACCAACTCATCTAAAAGCTTATGCTATTAGAGAGAGTGATAACTTTATAATGTATATCCTCAACAAACTCTAATGCACTCCACTGTGTCACTCACTGCATGATTTTTTCTTTTTTTTGAAGAGAGACATGCTTTCTTAAAATAACCACTTCTTGATCTGCTTTTGCTATATTACCCTGTTTTCGGAAGCCCTTCTCTTATTGCCCATGCATGTTGTGTTACCTGTGTTTGAGATTCTGTCAAGGTAACAAAATATTCTTCTTTATTTTTAAATAGCATTATTGTAATTTTTATTGTCATTCTCAATGCCATTTTGTTGTCAACAATTCGGGTCTCTTTGGGTTTTCTTTTTGTTGGTGCTTCAGCTTTCCCTTTTGTGCTTGCATTTTATATCTAAAATCCACTGATTGGTTAGTTACATCTCCTTGTTTTTGGTCTCATAAGCAGGTATCGGGGATATTGATTTCCATGTTACATTATCTACTGGTGTATCACCGATAGGTCCAAAATTCAAGGCAGTTGCTGTCAAAGAGAGAAGACATTATGAGGACTGTTCTACATGGCTCACTGCAAGAAGAGAAGAACTCCGTGATGTCCTTGATGGACAAACTATGCTAGATGACGTCAATGATGAAGTACGTTTTTGCTCTCTTACTTGTTTGAACTTGTATGCTATTTCTTTTGTGTATTGTTCCATTCTAAGTTAGCAATGAGCTTGTCTTGTCAAAAAGTTTGCAATGAGGAGATGGTACAGCTTCTGGTGCTGGTTATCATTTTAAAAGGGGCAGTTGTCTTTCAACTCTCCCCCCTCCTTCCATTTCCTGAGAGAGGATGGGAGTTTTTTTCTGTTTCAAAAATCTGGACTTGAGTGGATGAACTTGTTTCGAGAAAAGTTTTGGCTTACACAGATGTCCTTATGCCACTGTGGTTCTTTGACATTTCTTGTGATTATAGCATCAGGTTACATGAAGGATGTTTTTTCATTTGTCTTACCTGATTTCCTTCTTGAGATCATGTTTGGACATTTTGCTGCTTGTAAGTCATCATTCCTAGTTTTCCATTTAAAGAATCAACTGAACCATTCAGTGGTTTCCTTTTCTGGAACACCCCTTTTGGAGGTGGATCCATCAGTTGTGTTTTGCAGATCTCTGAACTCAATTCATAGTGTCGTTTGGCCTTGTGATATATTGATTCTGCTCTTAGAGAAATGTGGTAAATTGTTGTTGAAATTTCTTGCTAAGTTTATATTTTGCAGGAAGACTGTCACCATATATAAGAGGGTTTTGCAATCTTGAAGCTAATACTATCCTCACTTCTGACTAAATGATTGTGATATTTTGCTGGAAGACTGTCACCATATATAAGAGGGTTTTGCAATCTTGAAGCTAATACTATCTTAAAATGCTCTTGTTGTTCCTCACCGAAGCTCTTAATTTTTGTGGGCAGATGGGGGATAACAACGAGTCTGCTGGTCTGTACATTGGGGTCACGAAAAGAAGAAAATGCTCCGTGGGGTTGGAGAAGGTGAGATGGGTAACGTCCTTAGCATTCCATGAAGTAACACGGTGAGTTAGCTTCCTTTTGATAAATTACCAACTCTTCCAAAAGCTTAAGCTTTTAAGAAATGGGCCCAATAATGTATCAAGCTATCTAACACCCTCCCTCACGTGCAATTCCGTCGTGCATGCGGAGATGCAAATTTTTAGAGAGAGAGAGAGCAGAACAGAATACTAATGAGAGAAACAGAGTGCAAATGGAAAACAAATGCAAACAAAGAGACTTGAATCCAAGACCTCTCGCAACAAGAGCTCTAATACCAAAGCTTAAGCTCTTAGGAAATGGGCTCAACAATGTATATCATCTGTCTTCTGCGTTAGTTGGTCTAAATGTCTAATTGAACATCTCTGGTAGTGGTACAAGAAAGTTGATCCACCTTTCTTAATTGTGCTCCTTGGTCTAGTAGATGAAGAATGAACCTAGCATTTTTCTAATTTGTATCGGCAGTTAAGGTGATTTTATGAAACAAAAAAAGAGACAGAAACTTCTTCAATGTTGGGGATGATTTTCCCTGTATTTTAATAAGCAATTGAAGGAAGGTTTTGATACTTCCTGGCTGTGTTGGGAGTTTTTAGGATTAGTTAAAAGAATTGCCTGATAGGGTTGCAATTTACGGCTGGACTGAGCCTTGGCTAAGAGGGGTCCATAAAGATTTGGTCTAATATGACTCTAGTCCCAAGTCTCCTGACAAAACTAAACATGTTAATTGTCGACGTTGATGCTTTGACAAGTTTGTCTTGTACTGTGAGAAGCCCTGAATCACGATATTTTGTTGAAGTATAACATTGTATCTTCTTTAGAATCTACAGAGAGATAGCTTTTGCAAAGTTAAAGAGGAGAGTTGTCTATCTGTGCTAAAAACGTTGGCAGTGACCCAGTGACATATACTGTCCATATGAGTGGGAGGGGGATAAACAGTTCTACAAATAAGGGTTGGTTTATTGGTTGAAAACTTGAACTTGGCAGCACAAGGCCCAGGTTCAAGTCCCCATAGCTCCTCATTGGGGCTAAACATACCCCTAAGTCCTAACACCACCCACACGTGATGGAATCTTAGCTTCGGTCCCGACATAGGTGCGGTGGGGTGTGATGTGGTGTGATAGGGCAATATGCCCTGGCAGAGGTGACGGGGTACCACACTTGCACGTCCATTTTAAGTACCCAAAAAAAGAAAGGGACAGTTCTAAATTTTGGGGGCAGTTCCTCTAACACAACGAATAACACAACATTTGACACGACGATAATCGGAGCCCCATCCTAACAATTAGAGCCATCTAATTTGTTTAAAACATGTTTGTAAGAGTTCTTGTAAAAAATCAACTCATTTGGATATCGGTAAAAGCTTGATCGGTTCATTCAATTTTATCCTGAAAATCTGATAGGAATCAATTGAATAAACCGATCAAGCCTTTACTGATATCCAAATGAGTTGATTTTTTACGGGAATCCTTAAAAACATGTTTTAAACAAATGAAACGGTTCCGATCATTCGCGTGGGGCTCACAAAAAAAAATTTGTGTCAAATGTTATGTTATTCGTTGTGTTAGTGGAACCGCCCCCATTTTATATAGTTTAGTCTAGAAAACCCCAAATGTGTATTTTGAACCTCATTCATGTGTTAGTTCCCACTCCCTACCTAGTACACCTTCCTTGAATTCATTTTCTTGTTCTCTTTATAGATACACTTGTGTTTTTGTTTGTTGGTTGGTCAGTCACTTCATCCCTGGCTATTCTGAAATCAAATTGTTGCATCTCCTGCAGAGGAGATCAAGAGTACCTATATGTCAACGGCAATGGCATCAAAACTGGTGATTCCTTCCGCTTCTACTATTCAGATTCTAGTGCCGCTGCATCTTCTTGTAGAAATGTCTCCGAAAACCTTAGACGCTTGAGGGAATATGGGGTCAACAGTGAAGTTTGTAGAAACGCGATGGGCGGTGCGGTTGCTAGTAATGGTAATAAGAAGGAAGTTTTTGGAGGCATTATCTTCGCTTGTTGTGGCCGTGGTGAGTCGTTCTTTGGTCGCTCTAATGTTGATAGCTCACCGTTTTTGGACAACTTTCCCGGGGTTCCAGTTGCTGGGACATTTTGCTGTGGGGAAATTTGTCGAGGTTCTTCGAGCTTGTTTAGTCAAGAAGCTCAAAAACAAAGCGACGTGCGGTGCTGTCTGCATATTTACAGCAGTTGTTACTTGGTGATGTCATACACTCCACCACTGCCAGAACCTTAGAAGGTTTTCTTGCTTCTTCTCCTTGGCTTGTTTTCTTTCTTGTTGAGGATTGGATTGGGGTTTGTGACATAAGATTCTTTTTATTTTGGTTAACCGGATGTGTAGGTCAGCTTGGTCGCATTGTAAATATATTTTGGAAGAAAAAAATTGTATGGTTCCATGCTGATTTCAGATGTTGCAAAAGTTCGAGCTCTTCAAAAAAAACCCTACTACTTAAAAGGTATGCTACTTTAAAAAGCTGTAAATTGATTGGGTTCAATTTCGTGCATATTGTAACAAAAAGAGTTAACACGAAATTCATATACAGCACTGTTTATCTTATCAGTGAGTGCAATTTTGTTCACCCTCCTTAAAAGAGGGTGAACAAAACCCTCCCTCCCATTGGTTGATTTGTTTGGATGTATATGAACAGTGGATTAATTCTTTCTAAGAGAATATCGGTTGGATGAGTATATATGTTTCAAGAAAATTGTCTTGATCAGGTTTTATTTACGCATTATAATTGAATATATGATTTGAAATTTCAGAACGTGAGATATACAATACTTACAAAAATGCGGTATGATTAATCGTACCACTAGTAATTTGTCAAGATTAAAATTATTCTTTTGTTTCTCTAAAATCTGAAATAAAGAGAAGGAAAAAGAACCATCTATACAACCTTCTACGAATGAAAGAAATTGAGAAAATCAAATTAATGATAATGCAAAATTGGCAGCAGCCAAGTTAGATTTTTTTTTTTTTTGGCAAGTGGTGGTAAACTTATGCGGTAGAACTCTTGGATGCCTCACACTGTATTCCGATATTGAGTCCTATTCCCCTCTTCTCTACGTAATAGATTAGAAATGACGAATGAAAAAAAAGTCTAGATTTTTTTACAAAGAAAATAAGTTGAGTTTAAACCTAGAGTTCTAGCTCAATTAGTCGTTGTAGAAGGGTCCAGTGTAGTGATTATGATCGAGTAATTTCGGGCTGCTATCAGAACTTAATAACAATTACTATATTTAATACTTTACGCTATCAAAAAAGAAGAAGTTTAGAGCAGCTCCAACATCTTCACTTCTGACAAAAAGAAAAGAATTAGAGTTGTTTCTCATAAATCAAGCTTCAATGGCATTTTAATTTCTATGTGGCTTGGGGAAATAGAAACAAGTCATTAAAAAAAAGGGAAGAAAAAGAAAAAAATCGTACAGTATCAACCGGTTAGAAAAAAGTTTAGCTCAATCGAACATCTCTAACTACTTGATTCAATCTTTTAATTTTTGACAACTTTAAATACTTAATCAAAAATTGGAATGTAAGATCAAGCTTAGAGTTATCTGATTGAGCAAATTTTTTACGAAATCACTCAAAAACATATTTTAAAAATAATTAACGGATTTGATTGTTCATGTAAGATCTCAAAATGAGCCTCACATCACAATTTGTGTGCATCGGTCGGTGTGGGAAACAATTTTTCATTAAAAAAAGTGGATGATGTTAACTATTAGATGAAAAAAATCCACTTGTTAACAAATTTTCTACTTCTTAAACGTGCATATAATAGGGTAACCTATTCATTTGGTTAAAAAATCCCTACTACGTCTTTAGGCCTGAGTCGGGGGTGGTCTTGTCCCTCACTTGGGGTCTTGTCCCTCAATGGCTTGCTAACATTACTCTTGGTGATATACATTCCTTATACCGTCATTCTTCTTAGACTAAGTTTATCATTTGATAAAATTAACATTTGATAAAATCAAGTGAGTGATTTTATCAAATGAAGTGAAATGGTACTAAAATCAAGTGAGCCCAGTATTAAAATCACCCTTGCTTTTTATAGTGGGCTCACTTGATTTTGGCGCCCCTTCACTTCATTTGATAAAATCACCCAATATCAAATGTTGATTTTATCTAATAAAAAACTTAGCCTTAATAATAAAATATCATCTTTTTCCTGAAAAATAAAAAGGAAAACGATTAGTTTAATTTAGGACGAAATAGAAAAAATGTGAATAATTGAAAAAAAAAAAAATCTTTTCACATTGGCCAGACTATCTGCCGTCTCCCATCTCTCTCTCTCTCTCTCTCTCTGTTCACTGGGTGTTGCCAACAGAGAAACGTTCCTTCCATATCCTACCTGGGTTTCATTTCATTGGACTACATCATGAAGTGAAGTCGACCCTTTTCCCAGGTAAAAGTTCCTACTCTAAGCCCTGGCCGCAGCTCTGAATTGGTAAGGGGTAGAGAGAGAACGAGGAAGTGCGAAGAAGACAGGTGATTCGTCTTTCGACTAAACTGTCAAGCCTCGATTCAGCATCTTCAGCTATCATCGTCAATCTAGTCACCATTTTTCGCAGACCCATCTTCGATCAAGGACCATCGATTCAGGTAAAAACATGAACAGAACCTTGATTTGGCCGTACCCGTGTTTTCCGGACGCCTTACCCTAATATTACATTGTACCCGTACGGTTTCTCCGTACCCGGTACGTATTTTGCCGTACCGGGCCGTACCTTACCGGTACCCGGTGCACATACGGCGACTTTTCTGGCGTAGCCTTGCTTCGTAGACTCCTAGCCATATGGCCCACCGAGACCGAGTATAATTAAGTTAAGAAATATCATATTGACTTCTCTATCCTTTGCGGGGTCGGAAATATGACAGAAATACCGAGATATTCATTGGCAATCACCAGTACCTCACATGGGTATAGCTGCACAAATCACTCATATAGCTCAGGTATCCACGAATATAGAACCCATTTTCCATATGTTCCTTGTTGTATATACCCAAGTTCAGACATAAAATCCAACCGAATGCGTGCGAAAAGCTGTGGCCCGAAGATGATGTTCATATCAAAGCTACGGACAAAAGACATAAAATCCTCTAATGGGTCTGATAATTCTTTCATGTTCCAGCGAAAGGTTGCTGTTGTTGAATTTGCGTTGGCTTGTGAAGAAGAAAACATATTTAGAAGAGAAAAGGAAGATACTGACGTGAACCAACTGAAACTAAAACCGCCTCCATGGTGTAATTCATCAATTCTACTAGATTCAGATTCTGTACCTGGTGGTGCTAAGCAGTCTTCAACAGTTTTAGAAAGGGTGGGAACTGGAAACGATAATAGGAATAGGGTATACTTTCTTGAGGAAAGAGACGAAGAGATATTATCAGCAAGACTTTTGAGCCTTAGCAGAACGAATAAGAGTAGAAGTGCAATGGAGTTGTATAGGTCGATGGAGTACTCAGGTCTTAAACCGACTTTACATGCATGTAATTCTCTTATCTCTTGCCTCTTGAGGAACAAAATGATAGATGATGCTCTGAGTATTTTTAAATCGATGAAAGCAATTGAGAATATCACAGGCCATACGTGTAGCTTGGTACTTAAAGCAATTGGAAATGCTCAAGGCTGTGATGCAGCGTTGGACATTTTTGAGGAATTGGAAAGAAATGGTGATTGTAAAAAAGTTTTTGACGCAGTTGTTTATAACACGGTGATATCCATATGTGGCAGAGGAAACAATTGGGTTCAGACTGAGAGAATTTGGAGAAGTATGAAGGATAATGGCCTCACTGGAACAGCAGTCACTTACTCCCTATTAGTTTCTATATTTGTGCGTTGTGGTCAGAATGAACTAGCTATTGATGCCTACTGTGAGATGCTTCAAGAGAGATTGAATCCTAGTAATGAAGAGATGGAAGCCATTATTGGAGCTTGTAGTAAGGAGGGGAAGTGGGATTTGGCTTTCAATGTGTTTGAAAATATGTTGAATAGAGGTTTGAAGCCTAATCTGGTCACATGCAATGCACTGATTAACACATTGGGAAAGGATGGGAAGGTGAAGCTAGCATTTAGAATTTACAGTATATTGCAATCTCTGGGTCATTCTCCGGATACATACACATGCAATGCCCTGATTGGAGCATTATATAGGGCAAACCGACATGCTGATGCTCTTCATTTATTTGAGTGCATAAAAAAGGAGCAAACGTGTCCATTGAATTTACATATTTACAATACCTGTTTGATGTCTTGCCAAAGGCTTGGTTGGTGGGATAAAGCTTTGCAGCTACTGTGGCAAATGGAAGCTTCTGGACTTTCTGTTTCAACTCCCTCATATAATCTTGTTATTGGAGCTTGTGAGGTGGCAAGGAAGCCAAAAGTTGCCTTACAAGTGTATGAGCACATGGTGGACCAAAAGTGTGCTTCGGATACATTCACTCTGTTGTCACTAATAAGAGTTTGTATCTGGGGTTCTCTTTGGTATGAAGTGCAGGAAATTCTGAACGTAAGTTACATTGTTAATGCAACTCATTTAAATTTATTCAACTCTATGTTTCGTGTTATGTTTGAGTTCACTTCTGTTTATCCATATACACAGAGAGAGACTTGAATGCTCCCGTAAAATGCAATTTGTGATATTGGCACTTGACATGAAACCCCCAACTTGTTTATACTTCATGAGACAAATTCAGTTACAAATAAGCTTCTTTTAGAATTCAGAGTAAATGCATAATTCTTGAATGCCCAAAATTTATAGCCATCTTGTATTTTGCTCTTTATTTCTTGTGAAATGGGATATTGTTTGCTTTCGAATCTCATAGTTTGATCATATTCTTGCTCTTTAATCCGCAATTGGACTTTGGCGAAAACTGTGTATGGGTTTGTGAAGTAGGTCTAGGCATTTGGTTGTATAGTGCTCAGTAGCCTAATGTTGGATAATTAATACACGGATGCCCGTTTGAGAAGAAATTTTCTGGCACGATTAGACATGTTTGATGATTCATGTTACTCCAGCTTTTAACAGCTTACTCTATACTGTTGTTCTGCATCAGGGTACACCAGATGCATCTCTTTATAACACAGCCATTCAAGGAATGTGTTTAAGAGGCAAGATTGATTTAGCAGAGAAAATATATGCAAGAATGGCCCCGATCAGCCTTAAACCTGACGGTAAAACGAGGGCATTGATGCTTCAAAGCTTTACCAAAAGATCCGTCCGATTACCTAAAAGGTTGTTTGCTAATCCCAGAGAAGTACTTAAAACTGTTTGCTCACCAGCATGGGTCATGGCTAACTTCTTTTTTCTATCTCTTCAGGTAATGTCACTTCGACTAACACTAATGGAAGTGGGAACTATAGACGGAGGAGGGTAATTACCTGTGTTATGTGAATCAGTGACCAGAATCGATGAAATGAACCTTATTAGCAGGATCCTTCTAAAATGAGTGCGCTCCCTAGATGGGATCGCTCCTAAATAGGATGGGAGGTTCCACACTAATCTTAAGGACGAATTTCTCACTTATCTTTCCAAATATATGCAAGCAAGAAAAAAAAGAAAAAAGAAGTAAGAAAGATTTAGGACTCTCTTTCGTGTCTTGTAGTCTACTCTATTTATCTACTTGTTTAGTCCATGTGTTTTGCATAAAAAAATCTATTGGGATGTCATTTCTCACACATGTTCATATATTATAAATTTTTTAATATACGAGCTCGCTTTGCAACTATAAAACATATGTATACATATGGTTATTCATTAGATATTCCCTCGCTGCTTCTAACCTAGGGAGCTTCTACATACCCCTACTCCCCCGCACCAGCTCCTGTTTCGTGCAACTAAGAAATGAACAGTTTTGTCTTCGTCGCATAGCTCGCGCCCACAAATTTCCAGTTGAAATTTCTTTGGAAGTTTATTTTTTGTGGGCAGACTGTCACCATATATAAGAGGGTTTGCAATCTATTAAGCGATATATGATTCAACCAGAAACTTTCCTCTCCAATAATTTCTCTGTTAACTTAAAAATATCTTAAAATTCTTTTGTTCTTCCTCACCGAAGCTTTGATTTTTGTGGGCATACAGGGGATAATACTGATTACACTTGTTTGTTCATTGTGGGCACAAAAAAGAAGAAAGTTCTTGGTGCGGTTGGAGAAGGTGAGGGTAACGTCCTTGGCATTCCATGAAGTAACAAAGTGAGTGAGCTTCCTTCTCACCTGTCTTCCGCATGATTTGGTCTTATTGAACGTTACTGGTAGTGGTTCATAAAAGTTGGTCCACCTTTCTTAATTGTGCTCCTTAGTCTGGTAGATTGAGGATGAATCCAGCAATTTTCTAATTTGTATTAGCAGCTGGGTAATTTTATTTACCAAATAAAGAGACAGAAACTTCTCTAATGTTGGGATGATTGTCGCTGTATTTACTCCCTACAAAATATATATAATCTTTTGAAATTTGCGAATGGTGAAAATGGACAATCATTATGGGATAGAGGGAAAAGAAGGCTTTCCCTATTTTTGTTCCTGATTGTGTTGGGAGTTAGTAGGATTCATTAAAAAAAATTCCCGGATAGGGTTTGCAGTTTTTGGCTGGACTGAGCCTTGCCTGGGAGAGTTCCATAACAAATCGCTCTAACATGACTCTCATCCCATGCCTCTGCCGTCAAAACTAACAACTGTCGAAATTGATGCTTCAAAAGTTCGTCTTATACTGTCAGAAGCTCTGAATCACGATTTGTAGTTGAATATACGATTGCATCTTGCAACTTGAAGCTATAGAAATATAGCTTTTGTGAAGTTCAAGAGAGTTGTCTATCTGTGCTAAATACATTAGCAGTGACATATACCGTCCATATCAATGGGAGGGGATAAAGAGTTCTATCCAAATGTGAGTACTTTATGTAGTTTAGCTCAGAAAAGCCCAAATGTGTATTGTAAACCTCATTCTTGTGTTAGCTGGGGTACGTTTCTCTGAGTTCTTTTCGTTTTTCTTGGTTTGAGTAATGTTGATCTCTTTGTTGATAGGAAAATGATACGTACACAACAAAACTTTGACAACAAAAATGCCACAACATTTTGGTGTTCAGACCCAAAAAAAAAAAAAAAAGAATGATCAAAATTCAAAACACGCTGAAACTTCCTCCTTCCCCGTTTGTTCGATACAGACTCTAGGGAGAGGGACGATCCACCTCCACCGGCGATCACCGCACAGCCGTGGAGGTGCTCCTTCTCCGGCGAACAGCACCACTACACCACTTCTGTAGTCCGTCGCCGTTGAACACCACAACTTCATCAGGTTTGGGTTCTTAGATTTTTTCCCCTAGTTTTGTTGTTAGGAATCTCTCTATCACGCTGCTCTCTCTCTCTCTCTCTCTCACACACACACACACACACACACACACACTGCGCTTTCTATCTAAACTTGTTTCAATTGTACGAATTTGGGGGGTTTTGCACAAAAATTAGGATTCCAATTTCAGGAACCCTAAATTGGATTGATGGGTCAATTTTTTTGACGATTAGACGATTGTTCTCTGTTCAATCGAGAACTGGAACAATATTTTTGAACTGTAGAACATTTCTTGCTTAAATTTTTCTCCATTTGCATCTGTGGAAAATTATGTAGCTAAATCATTGGTTTTTTTTTTTTGTGGGTCCTGAATACATGATATTTGCTATATAACACTGCACTTTCACTCAGCAAACAAACAAATGGGTGATTACAAAAGGGTTTATCCCTACATTGGGTTTATCACAATCTTGGGTGAATCTACTGGTGTTCCTTCCTATTTTTAGTTTTGGAACTTGTTAATATTCTTCTTATTGTTAAGCTCAATTTGAAGTAACTTTGTTGGTAGTTGGTTGTGGCATTCAATTTTCATTGTGTTGGCCCTTTCTTTATACAAGAGACTGAAAGTTGAGAAATGCTAGTCAGCTGTCAAAGGAGGGACTTATAAACATGCAGGAGAGATTGAATTGTGTTACGTGTGAGACAAGTGAAGGTTGGCGGGAATTATTAATGTCAGTGATTCAACCAGTTTTTGTGTGCTAAAGGAATAAATATTGGATTGTTTAGAGTACACGCCCATACGGCATTGAGTTTTGCTTTGATTTTTTTGAGGATTTGCTTCCTCCATTTCATACTTCTTGATGACAAAACAGGGCCGTGGAAAAGAAAAATCTTCTTTTGAGGCACAATAAGTAATCCAGTCCGGATGATGTTACACTGTTACTTAGTGGTTAGAGGGCAACTTGCCAAGATGATTTTATGAACACGGTGTATGGACCGATGGAGTTCAATCTATGTATGCTTGATTGGAGGTTCAAGTCTTTATTCTAGATATATTGATAAGTTTCTAATTGTCTCTGAGGTTTGGTATCAGTGTTTCATTCATTCTCTTTGTTACAGTGATTATGGGTGACCATAAAGTATGCAGCATATTGTCCAATGTGCTCGTTAGAGGAAATTCAGTTATCCCTCAGCCCCATTTTAGTACATTAGTCACACCAATAAGTTTGTTGCCGTATAAACTTGTAAGCATTATAGGTATCTACTTGGTTTTTTTCCCCTCCAATCTGATGTGATCAGCAGCCATAGAACCTTACGGATCAAGAACAAAACTGCATTTTTGGTACATTTTTAGACCATGAATATGTTCTTTTTTGGTAATCCTGAGCCTGATTTGTGAAATTCGACTTGGACTTTAACTTCCTTTGTTATACTTCCCCTGTCTTTACCTTATGGGATGTATTGCACTGCTTCTGTTACCAGGAAGAGTGGTGATGATGGGTGGTGAAATAGCTGGTTATGACAGAGATCAACAAGGAAGATAAGATTGTGGGTGAAGCCCTGAATACAGTTTCATGCGAATGTCTGTATGAAACAAAAAGTGCATGAAACAACTTTTGCAGCTGCTATAGAATTCCTACCAAGAAAGAGATGAAGCAAGAGACAAGGATGGAGCAATCAAAGGCAGGATGAAGAAAGAGACCAACTTACCAAGAATTTTTGTTTTTCTTTCATTTTGCTTGTATATAGAGCGTTAGGTAGATGATGAAAGTCTGTATTGGATGAATTTTGTAAATGAAGACCAACTTTCATTTCAATTAGAACATGTGTATGAATGTCTATATTGGATGAATTTCATAAATGAAGACTTTTTGTTTCGATTATGAGATGAGCATGACCCCAACATGGGATATGGATATGTATTGTTAGTAGGATGAGCATGACTCGACGTGAGTTCATATTATCTTCTGTGTTTTCTCTTCTTGTTGATTGTCTGATGAGACGCCGAGACGTCGGGCTAGGCAAGAAAATAGGGGAGACGTTGTCCAAAATTTTTTAGAACAACTTACCTTTTAAACAAAGTTTCATCACCAAAGAACATGTTCTCCATTGCCGAAAGATGTATTGTTAGGGGCATCTTGTTGCTAAGAATATGTCCAACCAAGCAAAAAAAATATATAGAATACAATGACAATATTGCTTAGAAAACCAATATTTCTCGAAATCTCAAAGGTCGTGTGGCTGCTCCATAACAGATCAATAGAAATAACATCCAAATCATAATAAATTGACATAGGACATGAAACAAACAAAGGACACAAGACACAATACGGACAAAGGACACAATATCAAAAGGTCCATAAGACCATTTGAAATATATCTTCTGCATAAAAATAAAATAAAAATAAAACTACTCCTAATCATTGTCCGTTGCATTCATCATTTTCAAATAACTTGGTTGTCCTCCACGTCACTGCCCTTGACTTTGTTCCAAAAAGCTTGATTGTCCTCCCCAAACTTGATCATCGAATAAGCTTGCCATGTTGCTTTGTGAGCTTGGAAAAAAGGGCCTAGATTGTGGCATGCTTGTTCCAGTTCTGGTTGGGCAAAGAGTTGGAGAACACGGGATGACACTTCCGCCTTGTGCCATATTTGCTTGCACCATATGGGGCATGTTGGGCCACATTGAATACCCCATGTAGCTTGGGTGACCCTGCCCATCAATAAACAAGGATTATCAATAACTTTTACATGAAACTAGAAATTGTGCAATTAAAAATGAAGTTTCTTATATTAACATTTGCAAAACTCTCTTGTGTTCCGACCCCATGGCCAACCGTGAGCATTATGTTTGGCCACAATGAATGCCCCATGTAGCTTGGGTGACCCTGCCCACCAATAAACAAAGATTATCAATAGCTTTTTACATGAAACTAGAAATTGTGCAACTTTCCAGCACGACTGCATGCAAACCCTATGTCTGTCAACTTTGCATCTTTTCTCTTTCTTGATGTTCTTTTCGCCATGGCAAACCCTTTTCCTTCTGCATAACTTGAGTAATATAGAAAAGCTTCCTCCGGTGTGTCGAATGTCATTCCCTTCTTCGGTTCTTCAACTCTATCTTCTTCACAATCTTCTATTGCTTCATCCCCATCCTCATTACTATCTATGTCATTACACTCTTCGTTGGAAGGACCACTCAAAACCTCTTCTTCGTTTTCCCTATCTCCACTCCATTCCTCTTCTTCTCCACACTCTTTGTTTGGAGGCATTGTCGAAGGAACAAAGTTCGATGACATCATTTGCTGGTTAAAAAACAAACAAAATGAATTAGATACAATGTGGCCAAAATTCGATCTTGTACAAAAAATACCCAACTCAATTCAAAGTATAATAGTAATAAAATAAGAATGTAATACCAATGACGATAATTGTAATAGGCGATGTGCATAAAATGACAATGAATTCAAAAATAACAGATCAATTAAGAAAAATGGAAACAGATTAAAAACTACATTTTTTCACAGGTTACATCCTCGGTATCCACACACTGATATCATTATAAACTATTTACCACAAAAAAATTCTTATAAATTAGTCTACTAAAATACCTCAAACCTTAACTTTTTCAAGGAATCAAGCTACACCAAAACTTCTAATTTATCTAATAGGAGTAAAAGATAATTCCTAATTCATCTAACATCAGTGCGCTAATGCTCTAGATGCTGAATGAAAGAAGCATGGTAATGTGCACATAAATCAAAATAATTCTTGGGTCTGCCCTCTCTGATGCTTTTTGGCTTTGATTTGAGGGCATGATTCCGCAGCAAACTCGATGGTATAGGGGGACCACTGTTTTAGTGGTATTCTGTGAGCAACCACTTTGTGCATTTATTGCCAAATGTTAGGTTTGTCTTAAATCCATCTGTTTCAATGGTATTTTGAAAGTAGTCACTTTGTGCATTTATTGCCAAAGGTTAGGTCTATCTCCTATCCATCCCTTGCCCATACCCCTAATTATTGGGGACTAAATGGGTTAAGTTATTGTTGTTGTTGTAATTCATCTAACATATAAGGTTAAAAAAAAAAAAACCTAATTTACCAACTCAAGATGCAAAATGTATAACCCTAATATGAATGTATATATGCATCCGACATATATATGAATATAAACAGATACAAAGAGAAAGAGAGACAAAGGATAGAGAGAGAAACCTTTGTTGTCCAAGGACTGCAAACAACAAAGTTGTTTTGGTGTTTGACGACGGCAATGTACGCATGATGATACGGTTGGGGGGTGGGGGTGGGGGGGTGGTCATTTGGAGAAGGAGAAGGAGAAGATGACTGTGGTGTGGTGGTTGCCGGTTGAGGTGGGATCACCCCTCCTCTCTCTCTCTCTCTCTCTCTTTGTATCGAACAAATTTGGGGAAGGATGAGGTTTCAGAGCGTGATTTGAATTTTGATCGTTCTTTTTTTTGGGGGGGTCTGAACACCAAAACGGCGTCGTTTTGGTGTTGTGGCCTTTTTGTTGTCAAAGTTTGTTGTGTACATATCATTTTCCTTGTTTGGTTCACTCTTGTTTTTGTTTGTTGGTTGACCATTCACTTGTTCCCTGAATATTCTAAAATCAATTTGTTGCATCTCCCGCATAGGAGATCAAGAGTACCTATATGTCAATGGCAGTGGCATAAAAACTGGTGATTCCTTCCGTTTCTACAATTCAGACTCAGTGCTGCTGCATCTTCGTGGAGCAATGCATCCAAAAAACCTTATCTTTGCTTATTGTGGCCGCGGTGAGTCGTTCTTTGGCTTCTCTAATGTTTATAGCTCCCAGTTTTTGTACAACTTTCCTCACTTGCTGGGACATTTTGTTGTCGGGACATTTCTCGAGGTTCTTCGAGCTTGTATTTTCGAGAAGCTCAAGAACAAAGTGAGAAGCAGTGCTGTATGCATGTTTATAGCAGTTGTTACTTGGTGAGGTCATACACTCTGCTGCCAGAAGCATGAACCTTCGTTTTCTTGTTTCATTGATGATTGTTCCTTCTATGGTCGATCTTCTTTCTTGTTAAGGAGGATTTGATCCTTTGCGGCATTTGAGATTGCTGTAATATACTACTACTTCAGTATTGTATTATGTAGTTTACAAAACTGCAATTTTGCATTGACTGGTTCCGTAGATCAATCATCAATGAATTGAAGCTGGGCTGTTGTGCTTGTGCCTCAATAAGCTATGGAGTAATTTGAATGGGTTCATTTTTGTATGTAACGCGACTAAAAAGAGTTGGGATGAAATTTGTCAAATATATTCCCACACAACAAATAACACAAACTTTGATATTCCATCTCAGTCATTGAAACCAATTGCAGAGATTAGAAGTCCATTTAAGATAATGAGCGGACCCAAAACTAGTCCACAATCAGCAAATCCTGAATTTTTTTTATATTTATTTATTTATTTTCGTTGCGGTGGTCAAGCAGATTCAAATTATAAGATTTATTCATGAAGGAATTAAGGAAATAAGCTCATTAAATTTAGCTCAGAGCAGCTCCAACATCTTCATTTTCAGGGTAACAAAAATAGATTAGTCATTTCTCTGAAATTAGGCTCCAATGACATTCTAATTCCTATGTGGCTTGAACCGTTGATGCAGAACAATCACAAACATTCATATGCAACCTGAAGGTTGTCATAGTAGTTAATCGACTAGCCTTAGAGCAAGTGCAATAGATTAGGTAAACACTCCAAATTAGGTAAAAATAGAGAAGTTGGGCCAAAATTTCACCTCCAACAGCTTAGGCATCCCCTTAGGTATCCTTGTTATTGCTACAGTACTTAGGCAAATCTACCTCATCACTGTTCACCAGCCAACATTTTTTTATTAGTTTTTTTTTTTTCTCTCTCTCTCTCTCCCTCTCCCTCTCTGGTTCAACCATTGTTGCGACCGACCGACGGCGATGGCGATCAACAACAACGGTGATTGAGGGTGACTAACGGCGACCGATCGACCGACCGATGGAGCTCTGGACCTTCGACGGCGACGGCGGAGGAGATGATGATAACGACGGTGACAGTGTCGGACGAGATCGACGGCCATGGAGCTCTGGAGCTACGACCATGGAGCTCTGGAGCTTCGACGGCGACGGCGGTGAAGGACGACGGTGACGGTGACGGTGATATATATATATATATATACACATACATATATTGTGTGTATATTGTATAATTAAAAAAATATTATTTTAATAAAAGATAAGGTAAAATGGGTAGTATTGTTGGAGTGTTGATAGTGACAGGTTGTCTATATGTACTGTACACAAGGTATTGTAGCCAAAAATAGCCAAAAATTTACCCCAGCTGTTGGGGATGCTCTAAGCGACCCTTTTCACCCTAAGCCGCATGATGGGATGCCTAACTCACATAAAACGCGACGCGTGGAAATGATTGTGGGAAAGGCCGAAGAGATTAGTTTAGATAAAACACATTCGTATTCGAATTGAAAAATTACAATCAGTGAGGCCATCAATCAATAGTTGAAGCCTTATAATTTTCCTCTCTCTCTCTCTCTCTCTCTCTCTCTCTTTTGGTCATTTACACCAAAAATTTCAGCCAACAAAAATGGAAATGCGTAAAAATGGAGAAATCGAAACAAAACATAAAAAGGCGAGAAAAAAAGGAGGAGGAAAGCAGAAAAACACTCCGATCGCATCAATCGATTAAATGTACAGTACCATACACTTCAAAACTTAAAAACACATCTAAAGAAGCATTCTTTGCAAGTGTTTTCCGAGATCTAAAAGAGCAATTAACAGGAAGAGAAAAGGGTGGAAACCGAACTCGGGGACCTGAATTAGTTGGCGTAGATGTGGACGCCAATGGCGATGAGGAAGATGGTGATCAGGCCGAAGTAGATGACGGCGTGAACCGCAATGGAGGCTCCGCTCGTCTGCATGCTGCCAAACTCCACCACCCGGTTTCGACCCGGGATCTGGAACAGAAGACCCGGCGTCAGCAACACGAACAGCACCAACGCTACCAGGACTGGGCCCCAGTCTGCCATTTTCGTCTAGGGAGAGAGAGAGAGAGAGAGAGAGAGAGAGAGAGAGAAATGGAAGGGGAGAGGGCTGTTAACGGATGGAATGCATTGAAGACGTGATTTGATTATCCCGAGTGTGGGAAGTGGGAATTTGGTTTTGGACGGCTGTGATCTTCTTGGAGTAAGGAAGGTCGGTTTTACAGAATACTCCCTCCGTCCCATAAAGTTGTATCACTACGAAACTACGTGCAATTTTCAAGCTAAAAAATAACGTGTTTACGAAAATAATTTTTTAGTCAATATGGATCTTGTTTGATAGATCTCATCGAGAACTTTTATACGATGCAAAAAACTTCAAAAATTATTTTGGTAAATACATTATTTTTTAGTTTGAAAATTGCACGTAGGTTCGTAGTGATACAACTTTATGGGACGGAGGGAGTATTTAATAAGCGTGAGATTCTAAATTCCATCTTCGGCTTAGTTTGTCAAAAGATTTTAGTAATTCATTTGCTAAAATCAACTATAATTTTAGTAAATGAGTTGAGTTGTTAAAATCATGAAAATTTCAAAGCACAAAATTAAGTGATTCCATTTATCGTTTTTCGATTTTTTTTTCGCACTAAATGAAAGTATTCTTCGAGTAATTTAACTTGATGCGAAAAAAATTGAAAAAGATAAACGAAACCACTTAATTTTTTGATTTGAAATTTCCATGATTTTAGCAATTCAACTCATTTGGTAAAATTATGATTGATTTTAGCAAATGAGTTACTAAAATATTTTGACAAACTAAACCTAATTTTAGTAGAAATCTCAGTATTACTGTAGGACTCAATATTATTTTTGTGGGGCTCATGCAAGCGTGTAGGGAGTTCACAGCCGTCCTTTCTGCAATTTAACAATCCGGATTATCTTATATGCACGAGTTTCACTGTCAGTTTACGGATTTGGGACTCACGAAAGTGTGTAGTGAGCTCACGGCTGTCCGTTCTGCAATCAACGGTCTAGATTATTCATATGTACAATACTTATCTTTAAGTGAAAATAATTCAAACCGATATTTTCCGTTTAATGACTGTTTTTGCTCACTACACGTGTCTATCGGTACTTAGAGAAGGAAATAGAAACTGAAACTTAAAAAAAGGAAGCAAAACCCATTATTGTTTTTTTGAAAAGAGAGAAATAAAAATGCATGAGTTACAATGATCTATCAGTTTATGAATTTGGGACTCACGAAAGCGTGTAGCGAGCTCACGGTCATCCGTTCTGCAATCAATGGTCTGGATTATTCATATGTACAATACTTATCTTTAAGTGAAAATAATTCAAACTGATAATTTCTGTTTAACGGTTGTTTTTGCTCACTACACGTGTCTATCGGTACTTAGAAACTGAAACTTAAAAAAAAGGAAGAGAAATCCATTATTGTTTGTTTTGAAAAGAGACAAATAAAAATGCACAAGTTTCACTGATCTATCAGTTTACGGATTTGGGACTCACGCAAGGGCATAGTGAGCTCATGGCCGTCCGTTCTACAGTCAACGGTTTGGATTATTCATATGTAAAATACTTATCTTTAAGTGAAAATAATTCAAACTGATAATTTCCGTTTAACGGCCGTTTTTGCTCACTGCACGTGTCTATCAGTACTTAGAGAAGGAAATAGAAACTGAAACTTAAAAAAAAGGAAGAGAAACCCGTTATTGTTTGTTTTGAAAAGAGACAAATAAAAATGCACAAGTTTCACTGATCTATTAGTTTACGGATTTGGGACTCACGCAAGCGCTTAGTGAGCTCACGGCCGTCCGTTCTGTAATCAACGGCCTAGATTATTCATATGTACAATACTTATCTTACGTGAAAGAAAATAATTCAGATCGATAATTTCCGTTTATCGGCCGTTTTTGCTCACTACACGTCTATCGGTACTTAGAGAAGGAAAGAGAAACTTAAACTTGAAAAAGAAAGAAAGAGAAACCCATTATTGTTTGTTTTGAAAAGAGACAAATAAAAAAAAATAAAAATGCTAGGCACACGTTCGAGCTTACATAATGTCTTGCGCGAGGGTAATACAATTGGGAGAAAGTATAACTGATTGTTCTAATTACGGATCTTCTTTTAAGTTCTTAAAAGAAGACATCCATCAAAATACCAAGAAAATTGGAGGAAAAATTAAAGACCGAACAATTTTATTTCTCTTGTATATTTTCAATTTCCCTTTGAGAGGTATGTAAATGATTTAGAAAAATCAATTACAAGTAAAACAAAATTCGCAGACTACACGACCATACACTCTATAGAGTACAAAGAGAAAATGGTAAATACTTCGAAAAATTATCTGAAAATTACTTCGAAAGTAAAACTCAATGGTTAGATATATATCCAAGTGAATCCGAACCATTGATTTTATTTTCGAGATAACATTTTTGGGTACCTAGAATGGACTCCAAATTGCTTCTGACTGTAAATAAGAGAAGGCCAAGAACCTTAGAAAAGAAACCTATAACAAATACTCCCGAAACATCTGCAAACAAAATAACTACTCACGAAATTTAACAGATACTGTAATGAAAAAAATCATTTACAGGATGATATGCTTCACCCCCGAAAATTAGCCGGTGTAGATGCGGAGACCGAAGGCCAAAATGAGAATGGTGAAGACAACAAAGAAAAGGAGGGTGTGAATGAGCATAGCTTTCCCATTGGTCTGAAAGCTTCCGAATTCCACGAGCCGGGTGTTCCCCGGTGTCTGAAAGATGAGCCCAGGCGAAAACAGTATGAACAGAATCAACCCAATCAGAACTGGTGCCCAATCCAGCATTGTTGAATGAATCCTATATGTCTTGTAGGGGTATTTGTTACCAAAATATGGTGGTTGAGTTTGAGGTTAATTGTGAACGCAACAAAATGCTACTACAAAACAGAACAAATGCGGTTTGTACAAGAAAACAGGATTATATACTGTGGCAATGTAATGAGGGTTGGGGCATCGATTCCTTTGATCATAATTTGGTCTTGCAGTGGCACATGACATGATCCAGGGTGTTTTTTTTGTTCACTTTTGCTAAACCACTCATAGATAGCAAATTAAGGTCTTTTTCTTGTGTCTCAAGAAATGCATCCAGGGGATAACAGGGAACAAACAGCTTTTGAATTGGGGTGAAGTCCTTGAGGAATGGATATCTCTTCCTTCGGCAAACAATATAGGATCAAAAGTCATGCTTTTGGGGCAGATGGGACTCCACCGGATACCGTTTTGGAGAAATTATTGGGAACTCTCAAGGCATTGCTACTAGCTATGTGGAGCCCCAACACAATCGTTCAATAAACACATATTGTATATCATATAAGATCACATGATAAAGTGTACGAGTCTTGTATAAGTGTGGTGAGCTAGCACTGAAGAATGGTGTCACATTGGCTTCTGGCTCGTGTACCTCCCTGTATGCCTTTTTGTGACTAGTTTAGCCATTAACTAGGGATCAAGGGTCTCTGCTGCTGCGCACAACACCGTGTAGTGTGGGAATTCGGTCTTCCATTATGAAAATGCACGGCTTGAATTTAATCCAAGCAATGCACGGTTTGGATTTACATGGGTGGTATGTTCTATTGTTTCTGCAATGGAGCTTTTCACTTTGCTCTTGTACTTTTCAATCAATTCATTTTTCCTTATTCCTTAAAGTGAAAATGACTCATTGAATTCTGTTTCATGGTTTACTAACTGTTCATAAGGTTGTCTTACCCTTGGACTAGATATCTTTTATTTATCGGCATGTTAAATAAGAGAAAATGTTTAAGAAGGAAAGATAGAGAAAGTTGAGAGAAAAAGTTACGATTTGATCATCTCTTCTTTTTTATGTTTCAGCAGTTCGGAGATCGGGAGCACTGTTACATTGTGTTCTAGATCACTCTAAAATCACAAATTTATGGATGTCTATACACTCGGTGACGCGAAAATGTCAGGAATAATTTCACCTCATTGGGACCAGTCATTGCAACGCCTCACAATTTCCGCGGTAAAATTGGTGCATTCAGTCAAAAAAGTTAGAGAAATCAAATGACGTGGCAGGTTCCCATTGCCTAGCTTCCCCGCAATCTTGGAGAACAAATTCAATTCCAACGACATTTCTCAGGGTTTCCCTCCGTTTTCTCTCCCTAGGACACACCAGCGCTGGCCGAGATCGGTGCATTTTCCCGGGAAATTGCAAGAAATTTCCCAGGAAACCCAATCCCCTAGCGGAATCTCTGCCACAAATCCTACCAACAAAATCCTCTGTTTTGCAAAGGTTCAACCGACAAACAGAGAATCTTTCAATTCGCCTTCATCGGAGTTTCCATCGTTTTCAGTCACATTTTCCCTGCCGTCCATTTTTAGGGCTCAATTATCAGGTCCATAAATAGACCGTGATTTATTTTGTGATTCTTCAAAAATATTGGCCGCTTAATTTTCGTTGTGTGCATTTGATTGGAGGCATGAAGGATTTAAATGATTGGAAAGTTGTGTGGGTTTTTTTAGGTGAAGAGATGCCGACGAGTCAAGGGGGTTCTTGGAGGAGAGCTGTATCGTTGACGAGCTCATCGTCTGAGGCGAAGAAGAAACCTTCAGAGAACGGCGGCCTCGATCCCGCACAAAAATCTGTGTCTTCCTCTCGTTCCATGTATGTTTTCCATCGCCGACATATGTTCATATAGCCACAAGGACACAGGATGCGTCTGCGAATCGTATCATGCAAAAGAAGGAAAAATGAAAATCTCCCTTTGAGATCAATAGAAATCTGAGATGTGAAAGTAGACAATAGAGGAAACTAAAAAGTGAGTCAGCCTCAAAACTTGAAGTCGCATCAAAAGGGCGTTCCATTTATATTAGATACTAATAGATATGTTTATGGTTGCATCTATAGTTATGTGTCAATGTGTGCTTGGATAGGTTGTACATATAGTTATATATAACCTTCATTAAGGGCAAAGATACTGGCACGATTCGATCTGAGGGGGAAATTTGTTTTTTCCAGCTTTTATGGTAACATTTTTGACAAATTGAAGAACAAAATCTCGAAAAATTGTTGATACTACGTATCAATGACACGTGATATCACAATGCAAAATTTAACGATTATTTGCGCAGACAAAACCCTACGGAATTTTGTAGACTAAGAGGAAGATAGTTCCATACATGTTCCATAGGAGTATTATGTATTTTTTGTGTGTACCTGATAAATATAAAAGAATGTTAACCAAACTTTTTAGGCGCCCCCCCTTAATACCTCCGCGAATGAAACATATTTCTGCATGCTCTCATGAAATGTATCTTCCCGTTGGATTGAAATTCATACATGTCATAGCATTCTTCTTACACGCCGCGGAATCATTTGCTTTTCTTTCTTTGTGCTTTGACAAGTGATACATTTTCAGTTTACTATTGAGGAGTATCAGATTGAAGGATGCGAATTCTATAAACTTATCTGCCAACACATGACATAAGATGAAATGCTGTGCGCTTATATGGCCTAGGAAGGAATGAGAGCCATTTGAAAATCAATGCTTGTGCTTCTATTCATACAGGGATGGCATTGTGAAAATTAGGAGACTCCAGACTTCAATTGTTTAGTGGTATATGAAAGTTCCTGCAATCACCAATTGCAACTCATCAAATTTAACGCCCTCATTTTGGTGCAGCAAAAGTTTATGTGTTTCTAGTCATGGCTGTGTGGTGCTTCAAACCAATTATTTGTCCCTGTTTGGCTTGATTTTTTCTTCTTTCATTTTAAGGACTTTGAATATATGTATGTATTTGTGGGTATATATTGTGCTGCTGCTTACTACATTCTTTCGACTAAAAGGATAGGCTTCAACAACAACAACAACAATAACAATAACATAACCCATTTAGTCCCCATAATTGGGGGTATGGGTGGGGGATGGATAGGAGACAGTCCTAACCTTTGGCAATAAATGCACAAAGTGGCTACTCCTAGAATACCATTGAAACAGATGGATTTGAGACAGACCTAACCTTTGGCAATAAATGCACAAAGTGGCTGCTCACAAAATACCACTGAAATAGTGGTCCCCCTATACCGTAGAGTTTGCTGCGGAATCATGCCCTCAAATCAAAGCCAAAAGGCATCAGAGAGGGCAGACCCAAGAATCATTTTGATTTATGTGCACATTACCATGCTTCTTTCATTGTGCAACACCAATGCTCTGGATGTTGAATGAAAGAAGCATGGTAATGTGCACATAAATCAAAATGATTCTTGGGTCTGCCCTCTCTGATGCCTTTTGGCTTTGATTTGAGGGCATGATTCCCGGAAAAGAAACTCGATGTAGAGCAGGGGACCACTGCTTCGCTGGTATTTTGTGAGCAACCACTTTGTGCATTTATTGCCAAAGGTTAAGTCCTGGCCTCAAATCCATCCGCTTTATTCGGGAGTAGC
Organism: Vaccinium macrocarpon; assembly: GCA_022606695.1. Classification (NCBI taxonomy): domain Eukaryota; kingdom Viridiplantae; phylum Streptophyta; class Magnoliopsida; order Ericales; family Ericaceae; genus Vaccinium; species Vaccinium macrocarpon. The sequence goes on along the minus strand of CM040174.1, from coordinate 28,737,696 downwards.
CACTGCCAGGCCTGCCTATCTATCCATCCCCCGCCCATACCCCCAATTATTGGGGACTAAATGGGTTATGTTATTGTTGTTACCATGCTTCTTTCATTCAGTATCCAGAGCATTGGCGTTGCACAATGACTAAAACGATAGGCTTGATTGAATTAATTTCAAAACACCTTTTATCTCTTCTGGATTTCAAGAGCTGAAACCATTGTTGATCTAAGTGATGATTAATGCAAATAAGTTGTACGACCATGTTATAAGATACTTAGGGGATCTTACTTCTTTGTCATAGAAGTTACCTAATGCTTCTTCATGCGACTCATTCTGCCACACACCACAAGGTCCACAAGAACCAAGAGAAATAGTTAGATGAACTTTGAAATTATGACTTCATTGAATTTTATTGGCTCTCACTTTTATTTGGACTAGGGGACTAACTGGAGAACGGACTGTGCGGCGGTTGAGGCTTTCAAAGGCGCTGACAGTACCTGCAACTACGAGTATCTATGAAGCTTGCCGTAGGATGGCTGCTCGTGGGGTTGATGCTTTGTTATTGACTGACTCAAATGCATTATTATGTGGAATCCTGACTGACAAGGTTTGAGTGTAATCACTTGTGCAAATTGAGATACACATCTTTTTGATAATTTCATTTCAAAATTGGTTGGTCTTTCATTATCCTTGTTTTTGTCAAAGGATATAGCAACAAGAGTTACTGCTTGTGAGGTGAATCTTGAGACACCTGTTTCCAAGGTCATGACTAGGAATCCTGTCTTTGTACTTTCCGAGACTCTTGCTGTGGAAGCCCTACAAAAGATGGTCCACGGTTAGTATCCATAAGAAAGGCCATAGTGTATTATTTATGTGATGTTCTTATTTGTTTACTGAACATGGTCTGGATATCTCGATGCAGGAAAATTTAGACATTTGCCCGTTGTGGAGAATGGACAAGTTATTGCCTTGCTTGATATAGCAAAATGTCTGTATGATGCTATTGCCCGAATGGAAAGGGCAGCTGAAAAGGGAAAAGCCATTGCAGCAGCTGTTGAAGGTGTTGAAAAACAGTGGGGGACATCTAAATCTGGTTCGTCATAATTTTATATGGAGAAAATTCTCTAGCAGGCCATAGATATTGCGGTTGAATGATTCTTGTTTCATTGGTCTTTTTCAGGCGAATGAAAGTTTCATTTTACTAACTTATAATTGTTCCTCGCTTGATAAACAGGTCCTAACACTTTTGTTGAAACACTTCGAGACCGATTGTTTAGGCCTTCCTTGTCTACAATCATACCTGAGAATTCAAAGTAGGTAATATCCTTTTGTTTTTTTGCTTTTGTATTTCTGATTATCAAATAGGGGGACCACTGTTTCAGTGGTATTCTGTGAGTAGCCACTTTGTGCATTTATTGCCAAAGGTTATGTCCGTCTCAAATCCATCTGTTTCAGTGGTATTCTGGGAGTAGCCACTTTGTGCATTTATTGCTAAAGGTTAGGTCTGTCTTCTATCCATCCCCCGTCTATACCCTCAATTATTGGGGACTAAATGGGTTATGTTATTGTTGTTGTATTTCTGATTATCGAATGTTTGTGCTATATTTTGTGGTTGTTGATAAATTTTCCCAACATTAACTGATTAACAAAGTACAAGTTTGTTTTTCATTTGTGGGATGTCAGGATTGTAACAGTCTCACCAACTGACACAGTATTAGCGGTAACAAAGAAAATGCTCGAGCATCACAATGGTTCAGCTGTTGTGACAGTTGAAAACAAACCACGCGGAATTTTAACGTGAGTTTCTTCTTGGTTGAGTTGTCATTGCAAGTTTGTCTATGGATCCTAAAGGCAATCATACAGACTTCAACAAATGTTTTATGGCAATGTAAATTGTGGTGATAGGGTGTTCTGAATATATGTCAGGTCAAAGGATATCTTGATGCGGTTAATAGCACAAAATCTTCCTCCAGGGTCTACTCTAGTGGATAAGGTGATTGGCTTATTCTGATGAAAACTTTTGTTCAATGTTCATTGGATGTGTGACTCTGCTAAAGAAGGGGCACATCTATGTTTGTTAATTTCCTTTCAATATACATGAGAAAATAATGCCAAACTTTCTGATTATGCTTTCGAATTTAAATCTAGGTGATGACCCCAAATCCAGAATGTGCGACAGTGGACACACCCATTGTGGATGCTCTACACATCATGCATGATGGAAAGTTTCTACACCTTCCTGTTGTTGATAGAGGTAATTTACCATCAAAATCAAAATCTCAAAAGTAGGGTTTTATAGAATATAGATGTTCTAAGGACTTTTCTGTCGTTGTTCATTACAAATATGGATGGTTCAATACAGATGGGATAGTGGTTGCGGTTGTTGATGTACTTCATATCACTCATGCTGCAGTAGCCACAGTAAGTCAAGTTTCTCTTCCCAGACTACCAATTGATCAGCAAGTTTGTAAATAGGAATTTGAGCATCGGGTGTACCTTTCAATTGTTTGTCTTGTGGATCAACGATAACTTATTACTGAAAGTTCTATTAAGAGGTGCAGTCATTGCAAAGAAAATTATCCAAAGCTATGTAAAATGTGCCTTTCCTTTCAAGTCATTTATGAACCCTAACTAAACACAATTCAGCCGGAGAAATATCAGAGGTATACGAGGGGATCTAAATTTCAATGTTTGATGGTTTCTTTTTACTTGTACAGTGTTTGATAAATTGCAGATGCTTTGATTACATTGAAAATCTTCCAATGCCTTGTATGCTGTCTTAATCTGATAATGACATTGGGCATTCACCTTGACAGTAGGACTCTCGAACTACTGTAATATGCCTTCTTTGAGAATACCGGTTGTTAATAAGATTCGAGTAACGAGGACTGTTGATTGTGAACACTGTTGTTTTGTCTGATATCCCCAACAAACACAAACTACCCTCTGCCATGAAAAAATTACCGTCTGCTTCTATTTTGGGTTATACTTCCTGTCTCTATAGCTAATCCTGCAGCGATAGATGGGCCGATTTTAGTATAAAGTAATTATTATTTATCTGAACTACTCCTTTGCTCCTCATGCTTCGGTAGTTCGTTTTAATGCTGGTTAATAATTTGGTCTTGGTGTTCATGCATCCATTAGGTAGGAAGCACTTTTGGGGTTAGTAACGAGGCTGCAAGCAATATGATGCAAAAGTTTTGGGATTCTGCCATGGAATCATCTCAAGCGGACGATGAGGAAGATATGCACAGGTTAACCCTTTTGCTCTTAATGTGATGATATATTTTTTGTTTTCTGGTGTTTTGTTAATACATGTTACTGGTCATGTTCCAGTGACAGTTACTTGAAAATGGTGTCGGAAAGTGCTGAGACAGCAAGATCTAATTCCTATCCTTTGTCAAACCTGCCTAATACTTTTGCCTTCAAAGTTCAAGACAAGAAGGGCCGAATGCATAGATTCAATTGCGGTAATGCCTCTTTGTCCTGCTTAGTTTTCCTACTCAAATGGCCCAATGCAAAAGATACATAGTTTCTCTACTAATGACTCAGCCAAGAATTTGAACCTTTAGGTTGGTCTTATGGTCTTGATTCATAATGGTTTCATAATCTATGTTGCATGGATTTGGGTGTGAGTATCGGGTGCGGATGCAAATCCAAGTGTCGGACACATCGTGAACACTTGTTTGTGGTACATATTGCATAATTTTTTCAGATTATGTATCATAAAATGTATTTAAAAACGTATATAAATAAGAGGAGTTAAAAAAAAAAAAAAAGATTTTTCTATTTTATATCCATGTGAGAGAAATATCGCTTTTCTAGCAAAATTTATATTATTTTCTGTAAATATCATGATGTTGTCGTGACAATTATAGGATCTGAGTATCCAAAATGGATACTCCGTGTCGGATACGTCAACACGGGTACCCAAAATGAAGGATCATGTAACATAGTTCATAAGAGACTGCGGATAGAACTAGCTAGATTTATCATACCAGGATTTTCGCTTATTGAATCTCTGGACACGTCATTTCTCTTTTCAGTAAACTTTCAGCATTTACATTACAGTATGAGCTAATGATTAAGAATTATGGCTGTGAGTTCAGATACACAGAGTCTGACGGATATCATTACTGCCATCCTTCAAAGGATGGGAGACGAGATTGACCGCAATAATCTCCCTCAGATTTTGGTATGTGTTGTAATCTTATACCATATTTGGATACTCAAGTTTTCATTAAACAAACATCTAAGCTCATGGACAACCACATGTGCAGTACGAAGATGAAGATCATGACAAGGTTGTACTTGCATCAGACAGCGATCTTGCTGCAGCAGTGGACCATGCAACATTAGCCGGTTGGAAGGTAAGAAAAATAGCAGCTTTTGGTCCTTATCTAAGTAGTAAGCAGAAATGATGGAGAATTTTAGGGTATTGATTTTAAATGTCAGATGATTTTTGAGTAGAAATATTTTATTAGAGATGTGCGGAATGATCCTAAATAGAACGAGGGAACGCAAATGCAGACAGATAAAGAACAACTCAAGAACAATCCTAAAAGAAGCACAAGATTCACCATTCACGTAGTTCACCCATCTCGTTTCGCTATGACAAACATAAGTACGTGCTAAGTTAGATAATTTCACACTTTATATAAAGTCAGGGTTATAAGTATGTGACAATACCCAAACTGTGTATAGTACCGTCAGGCTCCACATATATAACGTCAGGGTTATAACAATTCTCTGTTGCTACGTATGAAGTCTGAGCTGTGATTGCTTTCGTTTTCATCTTAACAGGGACTAAAGTTGCATCTAGATTATTCTGGAACACGCCGTCGAAGGAGGGGTTCAAGTTCTGGAGGTGTGGATTATGATTATGCTGAATCAGAAGCCTGGGCTTCAGGACACAGCGCTGTTGCTGCAGCGGCTGCACTAGTTGCCGGTCTAGGCGTATTAGTATACATGAGGAGGCTTGGTCACTGATTACTACTGTGAAATACTCTTCTTTCTTCTTCTTTCGGATGATTCATGAGGGAGCAGTACGAAAGCCAAGCTCAAAATGCGAAGGACCAGGTCTCATGTTTCGAATTTCGGAGAGGTATCGATTCTAGGCGTTTTCCATATGCAACGTGATGATGTTAAATTCTATACGCAGGGAGTGTAAACATTGGAGTTCATCAGATACGAAAGAACATTTCAAAACGCGGTCTACCTCTTGTTGCTGATGAAGAAGAGAGGTATGCAACAACTGAACTTGTGTGTATTTTTGTTTTTCCCTTTATGTTTAATCTTAACCAATCACAAACTATAATCGTCTAATCAGGATTAATGAAGTGAACTAGAGGTGAAGTGGGGATTATCTGGTTTGAACCCAGGTTTACAAAAGTTATAGTTGGAGACAAATTCCTTTACCTTTTTCAACTGTTGATGTTGTGTCATTCGTTGTTTGAAATACGTATAAATTTCTATGTTTACATTGCAAGTGTATGGAATTTGAAACTATGTGAATGGGGCAGTTTAACTGTGTGTGTGTGTTTTTGTGTGCGTGTGTGCGCGCTCACATAACATTGAAGGCTGGAATTAGTTTTACTTTGAACGGACTTGGTGGAAGATTGTTTTTTGTATTTTCTTAATTAAATTATGATAGAAATCAATTCTCAGTGGGCATGACCTCATCCTCAAGAAGTAACACTGTATTTCAAATTGGTTTGAGATTTTTGCTCTTTTGGTTGATCAGTTGATCTCAGCTCTTGACTCCTTTAATTGATTATGCCATGGTACAAAAGCAGTATAGAGAAATGAGAATGATAGTTAAAAAATGAGACTGGGAGAAGAGGGAGTATTAAATATCTACCCAGTCCCAAAATGTTTAACCGGTTTGCAAATCGTGAACTCAAAAGGAATGTGTTTTTTCCAATTTTTTTTTATATGTTTTTTTTTCCATAAATTAAAAGAACTGGTTGATTTCCAGTAAATTGTGGATTTTTCTAGAAAATTTTGCATTTTCTTTAAAATCATTTATTTACGGACCAGACCAATATTTTGGCTAGGTTTGGCCTAATAAGTCACCTTGAATAATTTTTTCGTCATTATTTAATTTTTTGACATTAGTTGGTTTTTGCAAGTTTTTTTTGTGTATGATTAGGTCGTCTTGACGAGAAAAATTAGAAAAGTAAAAAATTATGATTAGAACACTCTTTTTTTTGTCGTCATTAAAAAATTGAGTTTAATTATTATTTTTTACTTTTTCGACTCCTATCGTCGAGATGAACTAATAATACAAAAAAAGTTAACGAAAAACTAAAATAAAAATTCAAATCAATAATGAAAAAATAAGTCAAGCCGTGGTTTTGGTCATGGCCCAGTCTTTAGTGGGCATTTCCCGGCTCCATTTTAAATTGTCGGTCGTTGGGCCATTGTAAAGTTGAAACCAGTTCATTCCTCTCTTGTCTTTTCCCCCTTTTAACACTTTCATTGCGCTTAAGTTCACTTTTCTTTTTGACTGACGAATAAATACATTGTTGTGAGCTTTGCCAATTCGGTGTGTTATCTCTGAATAATTAAGTCATACTATTATTTTTTTCATATTTTTTAATTAATTAATTTTTTTTGGATTATGTTCGTCTAGATGAGAGAAATTTAAAAAGTAAAAACTTATTAACCAAACTTAATTTTTAAGAATAAAGAAAATCTAAAATGTCTGTATGTTTGGATTATTTTTGTTTTTAGTACTAATTTTTTAATATTTTGGTCATAATTTTTAATTTTATGTAATTTTCTCTTCGAGACAAACCAATAATCCACACAAAATTGACTCAAAATTAACAAATGCGAAAAAGTTTTGGATTAAGGACAAAAAAGTGATTTGGCTCAATTATTTAACTAGCCCCCCCCCAAAAAAAAATAAAAATAAAAATAAAATAATAATAATAATAATAATAATAATAATAATAATAATAATAATTCTGTATTTGAACGTGCAACCTCAAAATACGTAGTATTGCTATCAGGGCAGAAGTATTAAGGGGGCTCGGTGGCACGAGTCACCCTCGATCCCAGCCTCCCACCAATATATGTATTATTTACACTATTTTGTATGATTAATCTTCGAACATGTGTGCTTATTAGATATTATATATTCATCCATTTCAAAAGATTGTCACGACTGCAAAATGAGAACTTAAAAATAATAGTTTGGTTCAAAGAATTTCTTACTTTTTGAAGATTAATCATGCAAAAATAAAAAATATATATTTAGGTTCAAAGAATTTCTTATTTAGGCTATTTTGTATGATTAATCAACGAGTTCTATTTAAATTTTTGAAAAAATTTTGAATTTGTTAAAATAAAAACATACAGTAACCTTCATATTTTTTTGATCTGCCGGATCAAACACATATATATTTTTTGGTTGGTGACATTATATTAACCACCCCGATTCATATCCATTGTGATTGATTGGGTTAGGGTAGTTCTACTATTTTTTGAAATTAAAAAAAAAATCCCTTTAATTTCCCTTTTCTTTTTCCGGGAAGAAAAATGAATAAATTATGGATGATGCATGATAGACATGTGGGCAACGATGAAAATGATCTTATATTTTATTCATTCTAAACAAAGTAAAAATTAGCCACAAGTGGAGTGGTAGCCAAATTGGCAAGCACCATATATCTTCATAACAAGATTAAAGGTCAAATATCACTAATAACAATTACAACTAACACTTCTCCCAAAAAAAAAAAACCTTACTTTTCATGTGGTTTTTATTGTTGGGTCTGGAGGAACTCATGGATTTGACACAATGTCGCTCTGCAAGCTTGCTCTAAAATAGACTTGCAGGTGTGATATCGAATGCCATAGAAAACTTAATTAAAATTTTTTCTAACATCAATTAATTTGAAGAGAGATGATAGAAAAACGATCTAACATCAAGGTTTGTTTTTTGTTTGGATATGCTTGTTTTGATGCACAATTTTAGGCCGTTACTTTGGACTTGGATTGAATTTGGACATGGATTGAATGATTTGATCAAGCACTTATTAATATCCAATTGAATTAATATTTTAAAATCAATCTCTTACAAGTCAAACAAACTACTCTCATTATAGTGTATGAACCGGTGTGGACTTCACATAAATGGTAAGTATTCAATCTCATGTTTTCCTAAATTGAAGGTCTCCTTAGTTATTTTCTGGCAGAAATGGGGTGGAAAACTCTTTTCTTTGGTTGATCAAAAAAGCAGAAGCTTTTCTTTTGTGTTGTAGAACATATATGGAGAAAGAAAGAAAAAAAAAATCTAACGGGGTGCAGCATTCTGCCAATTCCTTCAAAACAGATTTGCTAAACTCATGGATAGTGGTTTTTTTTTTTCCTTTCCGGGTCAGAGTAGTTAGTCAGTTTACAATTACCGCTCTTTTGAATAGCGAGAAAGCGTGAGAAAAGAAAGAGTAACCTTTTATGGTGAGAAATGGAGGAGCCAATCATAATATTTAATTTTTGTACTTTTCTTGTCATTTGTTGCCGAAATAACTAATCCAAATGAGTGATTTGGGTAGAAAACATTACCCTTGTGAAGCACATTAAAGAAAGTTCAAAGTCTTCTCCAAAAGTCCAGACATACAATCAAATGGACTGAGGCCGCGTCCATAACTTATGGATAATTGGCCACCTTTCTAAAAGTAAAACCATTCACTTTCCCTCTTTCATTTTGCCCAATTAAACCTGAATTCCATCTCAAGATCAAGAGCAACTTCAACTGTTAATCTATTCCTAGCTTTAACTACAAGTGATAGAACCAGAACTTTCCTTTCCTTTCCTCTCCTCTATTCAATCTGTATCAAAAAGCAGCGAAGGTTCCCTCATTTCATAGATTGAAAATTAGAAATATTTTGATTCATACAGGAATATTGTTCTTATCTTAGACTTAATACACATAAATGCTGTGAATTGATCATAACTCACTCCATACCCAAAAAGAAGCAAACCAGTAATGGGAAGGTTCAAGGCCAGGGCACCTCAATTTTCCTGCATTTTCTTGCTCTTTCTTGCACTTTCCAGGATTTTCCAGCCAAACAATCAAGGGTATGCAACTGCACAACAGCAAACACAGCAGCAGCAACAACAACCCATCAAAACAATTGTGGTATTGGTTTTGGAAAACAGATCTTTTGACCATATGATTGGGTGGATGAAGAACTCCATCAACCCATCAATCAATGGGGTCACAGGGGAAGAGTGCAACCCAATTTCCACAAAAGCCCAAGACCCACAATCAATCTGCTTCAAAGATGATGCTGAGTTCGTGGACCCGGATCCGGGTCACTCATTTCAAGCAGTGGAGCAACAGGTATTCGGGTCTAATCTCAGTAGTATTCCTTCAATGACTGGGTTTGTGGAACAAGCACTTTCCATGTCACAAAACCTCTCCCACACTGTTATGAAAGGGTTTAAGCCCCAAAATATACCAGTTTTCGCAGAATTAGTTCGCGAATTTGCGGTTTTCGACCGGTGGTTCTCTTCAATTCCGGGTCCAACCCAGCCCAATAGGCTATTTGTGTACTCAGCAACTTCACATGGTTCAACAAGCCATGTGAAAAAGCAATTAGCCAAAGGGTACCCACAACAGACCATATTTGACTCACTTCATGACAATGGGTACAACTTTGGAATTTACTTCCATAACATACCCACAACTTTGTTTTACAGAAACTTGAGGAAATTGAAGTACATATTTAAGTTCCATCAGTTTAATTTGAAGTTCAAGAAAGATGCTAAAGAGGGTAAGTTGCCTAGTTTGTCAGTGATCGAGCCGAGGTACTTTGATTTAAAGGGCATGCCTGCAAATGATGATCATCCATCCCATGATGTTGCTAATGGGCAGAAGTTAGTGAAGGAGGTTTATGAGGCATTGAGAGGGAGTCCTCAGTGGAATGAGACACTTTTGGTTATTACTTATGATGAGCATGGGGGTTTCTATGACCATGGACAGACACCTTTTGAAAATATTCCAAACCCGGATGGGAATACCGGCCCTGCCCCATATTTCTTCAAGTTTGATCGGCTTGGAGTTAGGGTTCCGACCATTATGGTGTCTCCTTGGATCAAGAAAGGAACTGGTAAGTGCATATTTTTCAAGGTTTGAGTAATTGTTGCCTTTCCTCAGTGTGTGCTGTTTACACGTGAATGTTAGAATTTTTGTTAGGTTGATGTAATCATAGTAACTAGTCAATACATTACATCTATTTTCCTGCATTAATTAAGATTGCTTTAATTTCACTCAGCCAGATGACTTGAGTCTGAATATTCAATGGCTTAAATTTGACTAATCTTCTTTTCTTATAATGGTCTTCTCTTGGCCTTCGTTTGTTGAATTTGAGTTTTTTTCTGGACTGTTGAAACTGAATTTGTTATTGGATTGACCCCTTTTTGATAAAACTAATGGTTTTAGAAAGCCAGAAGGTTATCTTAAAATCTTAAATTAAAGCCAAACAAGTCAACAGTCACCAACTCCACATTTACATTTTCTAGTGTGAAGTACACATTTAACTCATGTCCTAGTAGAGGCTAATAGGTTCTGTTCAGCACCAGAGGTGTTCTCATATTGCAGTTTCTGGTGTTGTTTTGATTCCTATTTTGTAGTGATAAGCAGCCCAAAAGGACCTGCTCCAAACTCCGAATACGAGCATTCTTCGATCCCAGCAACCATAAAGAAAATGTTCAACCTTTCCTCCAACTTCTTGACTCATAGAGACGCTTGGGCTGGCACATTTGAGCAGGTTGTCGGAGAATTAACCTCTCCCAGAACTGATTGCCCAGGTACGTCTCTTCTAACCTCACTACCTTTGAGAAACTACAACCCAATCAACACTACCTGCTAAGATACTTTGTATTGCGTTTTGGTTGGAGAGTATATAAACTCAAGTCAGGCAGTAAGTACGCAAAAATCTTGTGCATAATATAAGGGAGACGATGAAGTAGCAGGGATCATTTGAACTATCCTTCTCGGAGAACAGGAAGCATGAATTGACGAAAAAATGTCCGTCTGCAAATCATTTGAGGCTTGATCACTCCTTTTGATTAGATTACATTACATTTTAATGACACTGAGAAGCTAGAGCATATCATACTTTACGGGCTTGAAGTGAGAAGATTGTACAAGTAAATCTTACCGAGTGATTATACCTATCGAAAGGGAGTCATGTAAAAACATGTCTGGAATACATCAAGAACTTCTGTCACAATGTTTTTTGTTTTTTTATCAGCATTTAAAAAAGTCCAAACTAACCTAATCTAACAACACCATACGCCCCTAATGGGGCTTGAAGCCTGGCAGCCACCGAGGGAGGCATTGGGCCATGCCGTTGAGCTAGGAGCTCGTTGGCTACTTCTGTCACAATGTTCACCCCAAGGAAAATTATGTTACTACCCTTATGCCCTGTTTGTTAAAGGGATATGTATATGAGGGAGGAAGAGAGATATAGTAAGAGGGAAATATAGAGGTGGATATAATTGGAGGGGTATTATTTTAGAAGGGGAGATAAAAAATTACTTTGTTTGTTTTATTTTTGTAGAAGGGAAAGATGAGGGGTTGGATAATATAAAATAATATTTTGGTCCCAAATAAAAAAGTCAAAAAGTAAAAAAGTGGTGGGCCATGCATCTCTCACTCTCTCCTGCGTTGCCCCATCTTCTGACGCGTGGAAGTGTGCTTGGAAAGTGTTGCCTGCCAGCCTTGCTCCTCTCTCTCTCTCTCGCAGCAAAGGTGCCAACTGGCAGAGGGAAATTTGGAAGGAGAGGCCAGATATAACAAAACCTGGGGGAGGGGTGCCTATATTTAAGACCCCAGAGGTATATGTATATCTCAGGACAATTATATCAAGCACACTAAAATCAAACAAACACCGGATATAGCTCACCTGGATATGTATATCCGGGACAACTCTATATCCCTCCTCCATATACTACAAACAAACAGACCGTTACAGCTTGAAATTGCAAAGCCCTTAACAGAAACACAATTTTCATGTTTTTTTTTTTTGTCTTGAATTGGAAACAGTTGTCCTTCCGGAAGTGGCTCCTTTGAGAAGCACAGAAGCAGATGAAAGCAAGGGATTATCAGAGTTTCAGAGTGAGGTGGTTCAACTGGCTGCAGTTCTGCACGGCGACAATTTTCTAAGCAGCTTCCCGGATGAGATGAGCAAGAAAATGAATGTGAAGGAAGCCCATAAGTACGTGAGGGATGCTGTATCGAGGTTCATAAGAGCAAGCAAAGAGGCCATAAAGCTGGGAGCGGACAAGTCTGCCATTGTAGACATGAGGTCCTCTCTCACCACCAGATCTTCAATCCACAACTAGAAGATTTTATCTCGCTATCTTTTTCTGCATTTTGTCTCAGTTTTCTCTTTTTAATCTTTAGGATATGAATATCTATCTATTCTCCCCAAACCCATGACAAGCATTCAAAAAAGTTGATTGAATGTGGACATATTGCCCTATTTCGGTCTGTACATTGTTTTACAAGTTTATACGAATGCGTCCGTATATGCATTTTCGTATAAACATTTAGTCCTTGGCATAGACCGTAATGAACTTGCAATCCGGAAAACAGGCCTGTCGAGCTTCCCAAAGCACCATTTCCGTGCCATGACCTTAAATTGATTTTTTAGTTTATTTGTTTTGTCTTTATTTAATTTTTTTTTTACATATGTTAGTTTTCGGTCAAATTCTTATGAATTTATTAATTTATCTCGATGAAACAATTCTAAAAAGCATAAGATTATGGTGAAGATATTTTTTTTAATAAAGCAAAAAATATTTGGATTATTGGATTAAATTTAGTTTTATAAAAAAAATAGTTTTGTTCATAATTTTATACTTTGTAGATTCGTTTAGTCTAGATAAATCAATAATTCATGAAAACTTGACACAAAATTAATAAGCGTAATTTTTTTTTTCTGAATAAAGACAAAAAAAAAACCCAAAAACCAGTATTATGTCATTGGGATGGGGAATTTTTACTGTACTGGATGGGGAATTTTTACTGTACTAATACAGTTGGCCATATGTCCACATTCAATAAAACGTGGAATGGAGTGAAATGATGTGAAAATTTTGGAATCCGGGGCCTAACGGTGGCCGTTTGATGTGGTAATAAATGATCTAGATTTAAAATAAACTCTTTTATGTAAAAATAGTCTCTTACATGGAAGAGTTTTATTTTAAATCTAAACCACTGATTGCTGAATCCAACGGTCATTGTTGCTCACTACACCTTGTAGTGAGTGCCATCACTACAGGGCGCCCGGATTGGAAAAATTTACTGTTTGTCGTCCGGTATATCTCATGGCTACAACTCTCTTGTGTACAATACTTGTAAAACATTTACGTGACACCTATTTGGAGGTTACAGACAAATATTAATTTCGAGCTTGTCATTTTTTTTTCAGAATATTTTTTTAAGGAATCTTACAAAAAAATCAAGACTGTCAATTGCAGCGATGAATGGTTTGGATGTGTTTTACAGAAGTCCAGGATCCCCACACAAATTGTGTAAGCATGGGTTAGTCTTTTGGGTTTTTCTCAAGCACACATAAAAACAGAAAAAATACACTTTTTGTATACTTCAATACAATTTTTATATCCTAATATCACCCCAAAGCTGACTTTAGAATTTGCCTTGTCTTTTTCGCCTTGTTTTGAACATCCGTTATTACTCGGTATTTTATTAGTAGGAACGTTGAGTGTTGGCCTGCGCCATGGCTGGGCTTGGAAGTAGGTATTGGGCTCAAACCCAAGTATCCATTTAGAATGGACCAGAATAAGAGAAATCCAATAGAGACAAGCCCCAAAATTTGCAAGCCATGATCAGCTTGTACTACGGGCCAATTATATCACTTGACTCTCTGTTGTTTGGGACACTTTAATACCACGCATTCACGATAAATAAGTTGAATCCTTTATGTCATCACTTTTTGGGCAATATCAATTTTGATATGATAAAAAATAAAATAAGCTTACCCAGAAAGTTGTATCAATGTACGCAAGTAAAAACCAGTTTTATGTCTTTCTTTTCTTTTTCCCCAATTTTTCTAAACTTTTAGTATTAGTTCTTGTTTAATTTTTTTAAATTATATTTGTCCCAACAAGAATAATCTAAAAGATCAAAAGTTAAAAACTAAAAGCTTAAAAAAATCACTAAAAACAGTAAAAAAATAAAAAATAAAATCCAATTCCTAATTCACGATATGTGTTTACTAATTCACGATTAGTTGTTGCCCATTGATGAGAATGATTGCGTTTATGTTAGATTTAAACACAAAAAACAAACCTAAGAGGTCCATGTCATAAATGAGAGTTGCATGTTTTATTAAATACAAAATAGTGTCCACTTTATTGCCAAGCCACGGCCACCCAGCCACGGCCACTGCCACCACCACCATTACCCATATACGTACCACCACCACTATTGTCATGCAACCACCATCACTCCACCACCACCACCACCACCACCACTAGCACTCCACCTAGCCCACCACCACCACTACCACGCGCGCCACAACCATCACACTACCAACACCATTCCACCACTATTACTCTACTGCTAGCGTAACTCACCATCATTCCACCACCACCATTACTCCACTGCCACCGCTGCCCCGCCACTCCACCTCCCAATCACCACTCCACCACTACCACAAATACATGATGACCATTAATAAAACTAAGAGACAATTAGAACAAAAAAAAAATTATTTTTTTAATTCAGTCTTAACATGTTTTATCATATAGCTTTTCAGCTTAAATAATTTCAATATTCAATTTTCAGTACTTAATTTTTCAACTTTGAGTTTTATCAAACAACCCCTAAGTATCTATCTATTTGGCATGATAGATTCCTAAGGAGAACTCGAGGTCTTTTGAAGAAAATGAGACTAATGCAAGACAAGATACTAGGAGTTTTAATTTATGGAAACGTTATTTTAAAAATAAATTGATTTAGGATATTTTAATTTTCTACCACTTATTTTGACATGTTTTTTTTATTAGGTATTAGTCTTAATTTTCATAAGTAGGTTATTTTTTAATTTTATTAGTCTTTTTAGCTTCCTTTTATTGTTTTTCTTGGTTAGTAACATTCTATCATTTCCTAGTTCAGGGAGGGTTTAGTTTATAAATAAGGATGTAAAACATATGACATTTTAACTTTTGATCAATCAAATAATATTTATGAGTTTTTCTTTCTTTTTCTTGTGAATTCAAGAATATCTCGTGAATTTAAGAACGTATCTCATTTGGACTAGTATACTAACTAATCTTTCGTAAATTCCCTGTGTCGTTTAATATAAAAAATGTTATAACCATACCCAAGTATACAAATAAATACACACGTTCACAAGGCTTGTGGTTGCTATATACACACCAGTGTGTGGGATTGATATTGATATGCCTTGTGATTGTGTATACTGTTAGTGTGTGATCACAGCAAAATTGATTTAATATTAGTTTTTTTTTTTTGGCTTCGGAATGTCAGGAGCTCATGATTTTGCATTTAACTAATGCACTTTACCAAAATGCCCTGCCAATAATTTCGTGAATTTTGAAATTGGTGCAAAGAAATTAGTATTCAAAAAATTTGATAAATACCGGGCAAATTTTAGTCGGCATTGAATTCCCACCAAAAAATAGCCTTGACACCACATTGTTCCCGACTAAAGTACATGTTTTACTCGGGAAAGGTGTACTTTCAGCGAGTAATATAATTTACTCGGCAATGGTACACTAAATGCCAAGCAAATTTTAGTCAGCATTGAATTTCCACCAAAAACTAGTCTTGGCGCCACATTGTTCCCGACTAAAGTACAAGTATTACTGGGGAATGGAACACCAATTGACGAGTAAGATAATTTAATCGGCAATGGTACCAATTGCTGAGTAAATTAAATTTACTCAGTATTTTTAGTCGGCATTGGTGTAAGTTCTTGTAGTGATTTCAATAATAGAACTGTGCTATGGGCACCCCAATTGCACCCCACTTCATCGGGGCTGTCCAACGCTTTTTTGGGCGGTCCAGATTTAAAGTGCTTTATGACCGATCATAAAACTTTATGACTGAAGTGGGGTGCAATTGGGGTACACTTAGTAGTATACCCAAATCATTTCCGTATTACATATTCAATATTAGTTTTGTTGCCAAGTTGATTTAAAATATATATATTTTTTCAATGTTGGATATGAAAACTAATAGTTATAAACATTTTAATTTTAAAAAATAAAAAATGAGAGAGAGTGAGAAGGGGTAGAATGAGAGAGAAAAAGTCAAGGAGAGAGAAGTGACACATGTCAGACATCAGGGTAGGGTGTAAATGGAGGGTGTAACCCAGAGAGTGTAAGCGTAGCATTATTGGTAGTATTTTATTCGTTGAAGTGGCGACTCCAAGAGTTCGGAAGCGTGGGGTCATTCGTAAACATCAAATACTTTTATCAACAATAAATCAAAGGAAAATATCGCACTAAAAGCAGATCCAACAGTGGTGGGCTTAGGGCCTGAAAAAACACGATATTCTCTGCTAGCTAAAGTAGTTTTATTTTGTGGTGTCCCTAGAACAACATAGACATCCTCCATGTTTGGCATAGGAATATCATGTTTGCCACAAAATAAATCTACTTCAGCTAATAGAGAATTTCATCCATTATCTCTCACCGTTTGCAATTGTTGTTTGGACACTTTAACTAGTGTCATTGCAGTTACAAAATTAGCCACATGAATGTGGATTTTTAGCAACAACTATAAGAGTTAATTGTAGTTGATGAGCAAAGCAATGAACATAAAAGCTGACTCATTCTCCCTTAAAATCAAAGGTTTAAGCCCATTTAATTCACCTCTCATTCTCCCTCCATCATATCCTTGCCCACGTTCACTTGATAAACTCAACCTATGTCTAGAAAGCAAAAATTCAACTCCGGCCTTAGTGATAAAGTAGTAGTATCAATGCCGGTCACCAGTGAACATTGCCACATGATTGACCGTTTCCCAACTCTTCACCTGAATCACCTCTTCATTTTTTATTTTTTTTCTCACCTGTGGTGTTTGTTAAGAAGACTCATTAGTCTTATTTCATAATTAGTCAAAATAGAAGGTGTGTATTGTAATTTGTATTTTTTCCAGTAAGCTAGCTAGTTGACCGCTCATCTTGTTGAGGGCGGTTGGGAGATTGCGGCTGTGTTTGGATGAGTTTTGAAAAAAAAATTTGAGAATAATTTTTGAGATAGTATTTGGTTGGGTTTTTAAAAATGAGAATAATGAAGTAATGATTAGAGAGATAGAGAGAGAAATGAAATGATAAGGTAATGAGTAGAGAGAGAAATTTTTTGAAAAGAAAAAATCTTTTGGAAAGTTTTTTTTGAAAATGGATAAAGAAGGGAAGTGAACAAGGCCTTACAATTCTGTTAAGTATCATCCAGAAATCAAGAAGAAGAAACTGAGAACTTCTCTCTCCTAATTTCAGATTTTGACATTTGAGTTCCGTAATCAAGTTCTACATTTCTATGAGATTTTCATTTTTTCGGTGTAAGCTTGTTTTGGAGGGGTTGTATTGGTGGATTCAACACCAATTTTGGAGGGATTTTTTTTTCCTCCGTGGGGTCGACGGACCCATTCAACTCACTGTGGGCTTTGGATTGAGTACTTAGGCGAGTCCGATTGTGATGATTTCTCGTTGGAGCCCTCGAAAAATGATTTGAAGATGAATAAACAGTTCGGATCATTTGTGTGGAATTCAAAAGTGAATCTCTATGTTGATCTGTGCATTTTCTGTTCCTATATATTCTGTACGCTTTTGGAATTATCGGCCAAAACCTGTCACAGTCATGGAAGCATTTTCCTTTTCTTATTTTGTCGATCACAAGCACAATCACAATCAAGCTTTGTCATTTACTGGCATTAGGGGTCGGTCGATTAAAATCACAATCATAATCACAATTACGGTAGTATTTCAATAATAGAATCGTGCTATGGGCATTGGGCACCTCATAGATGGGTACTCCAATTGCACCCCATTTCATCGGGGCCGTTCAATGTTTTTTTGGACGGTCCAGATTTAAAGTGTTTTTTGACCAGTCATAAAGTTTTATGGCTGAAGTGGGGTGCAATTGGGGTACACTTGGTGGTGTACCCAAATCATTTCGTATTACATATTCAATATTAATCTTGTTTGATAGATGTTGCCGAGTTGATTTAAAATATATATATTTTTTTCAATGTTGGATATGGAAACTAATAGTTATAAACATTTTAATTTGTAAAAAATAAAAAATGAGAGAGAGTGAGAAGGGGTGGAATGAAAGAGAAAAAGTCAAGGAGAGAGAAGGGACACATTTCAAACTTCAGGGTAGGGTGTAACATATTCAATGTTAGTCTTTTGGAATTATCGGGCCGATAAGTGTGTCATGGAAGCGTTTTCATTAATTTTCTTAATAGTCGATCCCAATCACACATAGTATCCGTGTATTTTACTATTGGTTTATTTATTGATACAAGTAGAGAACGAAGACATTTCTCTTCACTATCAACGAGTCATTTCTCTCTTGCTCTCTCTAGTGAGATATGGCTGCTTGTTCTTGTAATCCCCACAACTCTAATCTTCCCTTCATTATCATACCCCCTATTACCAAATCCCAAGACCCTCGTCTCAAGCAGAAGCACCCCGTTATGGTGAAGTTCCCAAGGCGTACGTGTTAACTTCCCCAGCATTTCCATTCACAACGTCGGAAAGAATCCCACGTCCCTCGGTTCACTCCGCACCAAGCCAGAGCCAGTAAAGTGACGCACTACTCACGCAGCTCCTGGTGAATTCAAGGAATGTCTTTGGTAGGAATGTTAATTTTTCAATTCGTAGCACCAGTTAGTTTTTCAATTCGTCATGTTTGAAAAATATACAGATTGGTCTGTGTGACTCACTTTCTCAAGTCCCACACAAATGATCTATACCATTGATTAAGTTTAAAATATTTTTTTGAGTCATCCCGTAAAAAATAAACTCAATTGGATAACTATAATTCATCGATCCAATCTTTCTATTTTTCATTCAGAATTGTGGATCCTAATTTCTGGAGGAATTTGAAAAACTTTGGATGATTCGATCAAGCTATTATAATTATCTGATTGAGCTAATTTGGATAATGGGACTCAACAAAATTATTGTAAAACTAATGAATGATATGGATCACTTTTGTGAGAACCCAAAGTAGGTCTCATGGACCCATTTGTGCACAAATAATATGTGTATCATTTTTATTATTATTATTATTATTATTATTATTATTATTTATTATTATTATTTTTTTTTTTTGGGGGCGGCGGATTGGTGATGAAAAGATCATGCTGTTGTCCGAGCTTGTTGTATTTCGCGACTTAGGAGGTGATTCACTAAGATAGTTTTTGGAATAAATTGGATTTTCACAGTTTTTTTGTGATCTATTATGAGAGAATGATCAGTTTTGATTTTAAAAAAACTATTTTTTAGTAGAACATCACCTTATTATTATCACAATTCACAGTGGATTTGATTCCATTATACTCCCTCCGTCTCAAATTGTTGGTCCTTCTTTTTCTTTTTTGGATGTCCCAAAACATATGGTCATTTAAAAAAGTTACGGAGTTACAAAGAAAAGTGTATACTTCTTTCCTTTTTTTTTGGTACTTTTCACAAAAAGTTATATTCCCAAAGTAGGATCAACAATTTGGCACGGAGAAAGTACATTATTTACTTTCTTTACTGTATATTCCAGTCGCATGGTTGTGTACTTCTGTATACATTATTGTACAACCGTACCATATATAGGAGTACGAAGAGGTATATTTTAATGATATTTATATCTGATCGATGAGCATAAAAGATGTGTTAAAAGGTTGACTTTTGAATCTAAGAAAAATTGGGGCAAGGGAAGTTTTTTATCCCGAAAACGGCTGACCAACTCAACGTCAATTTGTGGTGAAGAAGTGCGTTATATTTTGATGCTTCATACAAAATAAGACTAAATAGCTTGAAAATTGGCTACCCTAAACAAAGAAAGTGCAAAATGCAAATCCTATATTTGAAATTTCCAAGTTGATCAAACTAGATTTGAAATTGATATCTTGGTGCTCAGGAATAACAGGACGTAAGACCCAGTTTTTCAAAAGATTATAGCATCCAGGTGCTAAAATCATGATATTTCAAATTAAAAAATAAAGTAATTTTGTGTATCGTTTTACGATTTTTTTCGCATCAAATTGAAGTACTCGTCATGATAGTGTTATAAGTTTTTCGTTTTTAGCTAAAAATATTAAAAGTACTAAAACTTCTAAAAACAATTGATGTATGTGATGAGAATGATTCGAGAGAAACTCAGAATCGCACTAGTACTCCATTTTGTTGAGTAGTAGGAGAGGGAAGAATAGTGGTTGGGGCGGTTTCTTTTGGACCACAACACTATCTTACATACCATAGAATATTAACAGGGAATGACACGCAAAATAGTAATGAAGTTAAATATGATAAAATATTCTAAAACTTAGGGGTATTCCACTAACTTAGTTTTTTTGAAAAAATTAGTTTTTCACGGTTTTTTATGTGATGTGCTGTTAGAAAATGACCTATCACGGTGTTTGAAAAAAATAATTTTTTGTTAGTGGAACACCCCCTTAATATTTTAAACCAAATGAAAAGTTACTGTACTAAGTTTGGTGCAAATAAGAATGGAAGAAATGATCAGTCATGGTGAGTTTTTTCAGGCACCGTCATGTTGTGGCATCATTTCCGTCCAAAGCACCGTCATGTCGTGGCATCATTTCTAAGCCCACAATTTTATAGTAACTTTTCTTGAAGATTCTTTCAAACTGGTAGGGTTTTGAATTCTGAATGAAAATCAAAGAATAGATGAGTAACATAAAAATATTCAATAAGCCTGATTTTCTCCAAGATCACCTTAATAATTATTTTGAAATTATTTAACGGTTCAGATCGTTTGTATGGGATTCGAAAATGAGCCCCGCACACACAAAACCGTAGCATTTGGAGCCACTACACAGCCTGTGGTGAGTTAGTCGCCATAGCCCCCGCTTCCCACGTCCTGCTAGATGTACACCATTTTGGTGTACACCACCTTTGTAGGACCCATTTCGGGTCCGACACGAATAATCGGAGCCGCTCAATATTCTTAAAACACTTTTTTTAGGGTCTTTGAAAAAAATCAACTGATTTTAACATCTGTAAGGTCTCGGTCGATTCTGTACACCATTATAACTTTTCTTGAAGATTCTTTCAAACTGGTAGAGTCCTGAATTCTGAATGAAAATCAAAGAATAGATGAGTAACGTAAAAATATCCAATAAGCCTGATTTTCTCCAAGATCACCTTAATAATTATTTTGAAATTATTTAACGGTTCAGATCGTTTGTGTGAGATTCGAAAATGAGCCTTGCAAAATTACATTTTGCAAAGGGTTACGATCCCACACAAAATGGTGGTGTTTGGAGCCACTACACAGCCTGTGGTGAGTAAGTCACCACAGCCCCCCGCTTCCCGAGTCCTGCTAGATGTACACCATTTTGGTGTACACCAATTATACACCACCTTTGTAGGACCCATTTCGGGTCTGATACGAATAATCGGAGCTGCTCAATATTCTTAAAACACTTTTTTTAGGGTCTCTGAAAAAAATCAATTGATTTTAACATCGGTAAGGCCTCAGTCGATTCTGTGCCTTCAGTAAATTGGACGCAGAATCGATCGAGGTCTTACTGATGTTAAAATCAGTTTTTATTTTTTAAATTTTTATAGAGACCTTTAAAAAAACGTTTTACGAATATTGAGCGGCTCTGATTATTTGTGCGGGACCCAAAATGGGTTCCAAAAGAGTGGTAAACAATTGGTGTACATACCCTTAGGTTTTTCTGCTGTGAGGCGAGTGGCCGCAACAACTCCTTGTTTTGCATTTGCATGTTGGACAGCTGTTTAGAGAATCTTGAAATGTTACTTTTTACTTTTTAACAACCCAGTCCTAATTATTCTAAAGTTTATTTTTTCAAAAGATTTTAGTATTCAGGTGCTAAAATCATGATATTTCAAATTAAAAAATGAAGTGGTTCCGTATATCGTTTTTCGATTTTTAATTTTATAATTCTATGGGTACTAAAAAGTGTAGGGTACTGAAAATGTACAAAATCTTGTGCGGTTCATTTTTGGATCTCATAAAATTAATCTGGACTAGCCATTAATTTAAATATAATTTTTCAATGAACGTTAGAAAAAATCAGCTTAATTGGCTATGTATAAATTGTTGATTCAAACTCCAAATTTTCATTTAGAATGCATAAAGAATTCTAACAAAAAATAGTTTTAGAAGAAACAATTTCAAAAAAAGAAGTAAATATAAAAAAACAACTATTTTTTTGTAAATATATTTTTTTATGGGAAAAAATTGTTTTGTGTAACTATAGTTTTAATTTTTTATTTTATAAAAAATAGTTTTTGAAAAAAGAAATAGCTACTTCAAATAATTTTTTGCAAACATTTTTGAGAGAGAGAGAAGAGAAGGAGGAGGAGAGATAAGATTATTGTGTAATGATTGGTGTAGTTGATTGAGAATGTGTGAGATTCACTAAATTTGGTTATTGCAAAAATTGGCTAATTTTGATTATTTAGACACCAAAATTAGCTAGTGCCTAAGAGGTTGCTAAATTTTATTATTCAACTGCGAGTATTGTTTTAAACAAACATTAATACTCCCTCCGTTCCTAAATAAGAGCCTCACTTTCTCTATGTTGCTATTTTTCAAATCAACAAATTAAGTACTTCTATGTATCAATTTTGAATTTTTTCGTACGGAATTAAAATACTCGTCAAATACTTTAATTTAGTGTAAAAAAATTTTAAAAAATGACACGATTTTTTGTAGTGAACTATTATTTTGGAATGTGGGGAGTAACTTTAATAACCATTTAATTTTGATTAGCCTACGAAATAGTCGAAGTTGGCAAAACAAACGTAAGAAAGCCATACGCACATCAGTCCAAAGCTTACACGTAGTATCACGTCACCTCCCGTGCCGTGTTCCGCAGCAACTCCTGGGTTTTGGATTAATCTAGAAAGATTCTTGAAATGTTGCTTTTTGACTTTTTGATCTCCAGGACTAATTATTCAATGATAACTAATTCGCCGACAATGGATCAAAAAAAAAAAAAACTAATTCGCCGACACAATGCTAGTGGAATATCTTTTTAACGTACCATTGCTCCATTCATCTCAAATTGTTGGTCATTCTTTTTATTTTTGATGTCCCAAAATACCTTCTCCGTCCTAATTTCTTGGTCCTTCTTTCTATTTTGGGATGTCCCAAAATATTTGTCCCACTTCTAAGGGGGAGTTTGGCTAAATTTGGTTTATTGGTTTATTGGATTATTTGATTTTGTCCTTATTCAAATTTTTTTTGCATTTGTTAGTTTTCGGTTGATTTTTTGAGGTTTCTTGGCTTGTCTCAACGAGAGGAATCTAAAAAGTATAAAATTATTAGCCAAACTTAAAGTTTTGTGAATAAAGACAAAAATAAACCAAATTGGATTATTGGTTTATTGGTTTTTTGGTTTATTTTTGTCTTTATTCACAAAACTTTAAGTTTGGCTAATAATTTTATACTTTTTAGATTCCTCTTGTCGAGACAAGCCAAGAAACCTCAAAAAATCAACCAAAAACTAACAAATGCAAAAAAAATTTGAATAAGAACAAAATCAAATAATCCAATAAACCAAAAAACCAAATTTAGCCAAAGCACCCCTAAAAGCATCCATCAAAATTGGATTACTTTCCAATTTTACCCTTAAAAGGCTAAGTCTTGTAAGTGACGAGTCATTCAATTGTACATTAAAATCCAATTCTTTTTCTATTTATTTTATGTGGAACAATCTTTCACACATGTTCTCAACAATCTCCCCCTCATGTGTGAACCATGCATTGAGCCTAGCTCCCCCTTAATCTGATCGACTTGACTCCCCCTTAATTTTTGATCTATCTCTCCAACATTATGTTCGAATCTGTGCTTATTTACCGCACTCACTCCATTAAGAGCCACTATACTCCACGAGAGCCACCTTACTTGCCAGCCAAGTGCTACACGCATCAAAAAAATTTCATGCTCTATCGAGAGTACCCACTCCACCGAGAGCCACCTTGTTGCTAGCCATCTGTCACGTGCACCGGGAATTTTCTTGTTCTATCAAGAGTTACAATGAATTTTTCCTATTCCTCCGAGAGTCTCCGTGCAAGCCCACAACCACTGATGCTTCCAAAAGAGTCTACCCATAGATCATCAGTCATCGGCTCTGACACCACTTGTTAGGAGTCTGATCCAACTGGGCCTTGTTCTTTTTGGTTTTTAAGAACTGATTTTCTCAATTATTTTTTAATTATTACCCCTATTTTTAAATACTATTTTTATTTTTCTCTCTATCTCTTTCCAACCATTAATATTACGTATCTATTTTTTAATTATTATTCCTATTTCTCCCTCTAATCATTAAAAAAATTAAAACTCAAAATCCAAACCAATCATAACCCTGATGTTTTTCCCGTGTGTCTGTAGGCCTAATCCGTTATGGAGTATCCACGGAATCCATTACATTCGTTGGGCCCAATATACATTGAATGACCCATATCCACTTAAAAGGCTGAGCCTTGTAAGTGGTGAGTCATCTAATTGTATATTAAACTTCAATTCTTTTTCTATTTATCCGATGTTGGACAATCTTTTACACATGTTCTCAACATTGGAGTATTATAGAGTAGTATAACAAAAAGTTAGTTACTGTCGACCAAATAAAAAAGTACTAATATGTAACCAATTTTCAGAATGAGGAGAGTACTATTGGATTCAGACCCTTTGGATGTTTGAACGGCTGAGATTGCCCCAGCATGATCTTGATCAATAACTGTCTATTAATTGGATGAATGACTGTTTAGGTGGAGCAATGACTGTCTATTATTTGGATTAAATTCGAGTTATTCATTATTGAAATGGACGGACGAGTATTACGCACTTCACCGTGAAGTGCCTTTTGCACACTACAGGGTTCCATGCCCCTAATCCTTGGTATCTTTCTTTTTTCACTTTCACTTCGTTACTTCTGCAGAAGTCATAATCCCACAACTCTCCGTTTCTTACTTCTCTTATCTCTTTTTCTCCTTCGGTTGCATCCAAATTCCAAAGATCACTTGGCAAAATAAATTCAAAAAAAGAAGTTCCAAAGTAAGAAAAAAAAAAAGGGTCTGCCGGGTTTTCTGGCTGTAATAATCTAGCAACCAAAAAGACATAAGGATTCAATTCTCGTGGCAAAAGGAACAACAAAACTAAGGGGGCGTTCAACTAAAAAAAAATAATCTTTTAAAAAATTAAAACAGACCATTTTCTTACAATACATCACGTAAAAAATCGTGAAAAAACAATTAATTTTAAATAACATCCTTATCGGAACACTCCATCAGTAATTGAACCATAATTCAACAACTCATGAGTAAAGTTCTTTACGAAGATTATTTTTTCTTAAGTACTTTTAATTATGCAAAGTTCAAAGGATCCCATCCAAAAAGTTCGCATCCCGCAATTCTTGTGAATTGACATCATGCGAATCATGCATAAGATACCATGTGGCATGGGATCAAAAGTTTCAAAAATCCACTCAAGCCAATAAACTGTCATATTAGCTACTCCCCCGCCGCCGCCCGCCCATAATCTAGGTCCTCTATTCCATTTTTAGGTTGTCCCAATATGTTAGTCCGATTTAAAAAGTCAAGTTAAAAACTGTATGTATTTCTCAAATCTACCCTTCATAGATAATACTATAAAATAACTTCGTAGGCAAGGTTCGAGGGTAGTAGTGGAAATTAATGGTCATTTTCAAAGGAAATATACATTTAATGCTCGTTTCCTTAAAAAGTTAAAATTTTCCAATAGGATCAATATTTTAGGACAGAGGTTGTCCAATACCTGATCAAGAAAGTGCATGTCATTCAGCGCAAAATGCACTCGACTATTATGAGAAACTCCAACCTCAAGGGCGCAGCCAATTTTGACTTAGGACACTTTTGGATGGGAACTCGATCGAAGATGCACTAATTGTCACTACAATTTCTGTAACTCTATACCGAATTTGGGTCGCACACTAGGACCGCACATCCCCCTTTCCTGGTTAATGTGGGACTACTAGAGCCACCACGCATGGCTGCACACGGAGTATTACAGAATTATTCTTCACACGATGAGTAAAATTACTAGCTTGTTGTAAGATGACAAAAACAACTTTGCTAGAACCGAATGATCTCCTTCTCGTGTTGCCTAACAATTAGCAATACAAAATTACTTTTATTAATTAGAGAATGGGTTTTGAATGATTTGGTACGCTCAAATAAAACAGAGATTAAGAGTATGAATGGTTTGGAGATTCTAAAATTTATTCAGAGTGACGACATCACTCAATGCTGAGGAAAAAAAACATGACCATAGCAAGGAAGAAATTAAGTACCTACTACATTTTCTTTTATTTAACCAAAAGTAGAAGTAAGGCCCAGTCTCGTGTATTTTAATTTTGTGCAAAAAAATCGAAAAACGATAGACGAAACCATTTTATTTTTTGATTTGAAATATTATGATTTTAGCACCTGAGTGCTAAAATCTTTTGAAAAATTGAGATTAAGCATGATTGTTCAAATTTTGGGTCTTATATTCAACAAGAGAATAACTTTACATTTGCACTTGACCAAAAGTAAAAAGTAAGCATGATTACTTTTTAATACTCCCTCTGGAATATAATAACTGATATAAGAGCTTAGGGTTTTAATTCAAGGCTTTTTGTTTTTCGTTGTGTGCTTTGTTTTGGGTGATCATATCGATTGCAATCTGACGGCTCAATACGAAGTTGAGAAGTTTGATGGGCAAAACGCTTCTTTCAACCTGTGGCGTATCAAGATGAAGGCTTTGTTAATTCAACAAGGATTATCGAAGGTTCTGTTGAGGAATACCAAGAAACCTGCAAATATGGAGGAAGATGCTTTTGATGACCTTGATGCAAAGGCCCTCAATTCTATTCAATTATGTTAGGCCGATGATGTGTTTTGCGAGGTTGGAGAGGAGGCTACGACAACCGGTATTTGATTGAAGTTGGAAAGTATGTATATGACCAAAATCGCTACCAATCAGTTGTATTTGAAGCAGTGCCTGAAGGCACGTTGATTATAAAAGTAAAGTGTCGAAATCAATGTCATTAAATTAATAGTAAGAAATTTAATCAGATCCACTAATAGTAATAAAATTTCATTTTGTCAAAAGCGGATTGTGGGGGGTATCTATTGACAACTTATCAACATACTTTTGGAGAACCGCAACACAGATTTCAGTGACTGGAGTGGTCTGTGCAATTGAAATTGATTATTTTGACATTATAATACGGATACTCCTATTTCTTTTTGGGATCCCATTTTTTATTTTCTCACATGGCTGGACTCAGCATCTTTTTATTCCTCGCATTTTCCTTTCAACCAAACAGGCTATATATGTCTCCGAGCCTCCCTGTTTCTCTCTAGTCTCCTCACATATGGCTTCCGGCAACTCAGATCCTCCTGGCTTGTTTATCTTCCTCCCGGCAACCAAATCCCAAAACCCTCTTCTCGAACGTAAACCCCCCGTTATCTTGAAATTCCAAAGACGCGTTTACTGCCCCCCTCTCCGCATTTCCTATAAAAAAAACCTCCAACTAATCCAACTCCAGACCCATCTGCCGCCTCTGTTACAAACATTTTCCGGCACCAAGCCAGATAGAGAGAGTGACGTACTCGTTGAGGCCCTCGAGCACGCGACGATGGAGATCCCACCAGCCTCTCACGCAGTCGGGCCGGGTCGAGTTTGACCTCGGCATCTAAATTCTCGGTCGGATCGGTGGAACCTGCCATCCCCCCCGAAACCCGGTAATTATTCCTCAACTTAACCCGGCGACCAACCGCTATGTGGCGGGTTCATTTATGTGGAGGAGTATTTTTATTTTGGTAAATAAATTATGTAAAGGCGTAAATGATCTATTGAGAGATTCTTCACGGAAATTCCATGCGGGACTCATGGATCGGGGTTAAATCTTAAAGATTCAAAATTCTCAATATGTTTAAAACGTCTTTTTAAGGGCTTATGCGGGAAATTAAAAAAAAAAATGTCCGGTAGGACTTGATGTACAATTTTATTGAAAATTACTCAGATGTACAGTTTTATCGAATATTACTCGGATCAACTCCTTCTGGGTATTTTTTTTGTGATTCACTGCGAAGCCCTTAAAAAAACTTTTCGAACACATTGAACGATTCTGATCATCAAAATTTAATCTGAAAAATTGAAAATAGGAGTGGTCCACACCAAATTTTTCATGATGAATCCCTCAATAGATCATGATTCTATGTATAGAACTGTTGTATTTCCAACTGTAGCAGATAACTTTTCTGTTTGTCCCAAGACCTGTTGTTGCGCGTTAGAAATTACTGTAAAAAAAAAAGAAGATTAAACAGATATACTCTCTCTCTCTCTCTTACTCTTTCGGGCCTACTTTAATAAAAAATACATATCCTTTCAACCACTTCCCACCACACCCTCTCTCACATATATGATGGGGCTCATCCGGTGGATCCCAGTGAGCCCCACCACAAATGTGAGAGAGAGTGATTGTGTACCTATTATTGTTCTTACTTTAATTATCTAAATCCTGCAAGTTGTAAAACTCATCGAGAAATGTCAATATTCAGATTTTTTTTTCTTTCTTTTTGGTAATCAAATTTTTATATATTTTTTTTACCAAAATTACATTACCACCATGAATTCGATTCAATATTTTGTGCACGTTCTTTGATTTTATTTATATTTCATGTTGTTTGATTAATTATCACTACAGCAGTCGCACGGCTATTTACTTCTATTTATCATTATATACTACTATATACGGGAACACGAAAAATTGTTATAGTTATTAGTTAATGATTCTCATCCCACATCGATCAATGCATGACTTAACGGCTTTGTTCGGTTTTGGGTTTTGATGGAGGTTTTTTTGGGGTAATGAGTAGAAAGAAATTTTTATTGGAGACTGTGCAGGATGGGTCCCAAGACCCAATCCGAACAAGGTGAATGACAATTGTCTCGGTATGGGAACTACAAATTAAAAGCCAAAATTATTTAATGGAGGACGCACCTACGCTCATTGTTACTAAACCCTTGGATGAGGCAGGGGCCGGGGCTGGGACTCAGGATTCATTGGACGGCTGCCTGCAGCATGTCAATAATTAATTAGGATTGGACTTTGAAAAATCAAACGCAACATCTCGAAACCTCATCAAAATTTGGGTCAAAACTAGGAGTTTTTTTTTTTTTTCCTTTGAAAAAGAGTAAGAAATTCATTGAAGATAATGATGATAACGAATCGTGTGCATCGATGACTAAACCAAAGAACCTATTGCACATGAGTGGGGAAAATAATAGTACATCCATAAGTATATAATAATTATTGTGCAAAGTTAAAGAAAGTTGAGAAAATGCAACCCATATCAAAAGACAATGATCTATGGAGAAGCTATAAAAAATTCCAAAAGGAGGACAAAACCACAAAGGACACCACTAAGTTGGTGTCACGTGACGTGAGATATAAGACTAGTATTTTATTTTCTATAGTATCTAACTATCTATGATCAATCCAAAGCTATAGAAGTGAAAGTACCCAATTTAATATTCTGTTTCTTTATTTTGTTTTTTTGTTGTTGGTGATTTCGGAGTGTTAGGATCAGGAACTTCCTGATTTTGCATTTAGAAAATGTACTTTAACGAGTTGTTGAGATGAGATACTACTTTTCACTTATTTATTTCAATTAAGGTGAGGTTTGATCACTACGGTATTTTTCGGTATTCTCGTCAATTAGAATCTGACAAAGTACTCGTCGTCCTCAAGGCCATTTGAGCGCGCGTCCATGGAAATCCACCAGGTCCTCACGCAGCTCCGGGTTTTAAAGAATGTCTTAGGAACGTTACAATTTTTATTTTTTTTTTGAAATGGCAACAAGATTTTATTGAAACTCAACAAAGAATACATTGAGAAGAAAAAACCATACCCAAGCACAAGAGCAAGGATAAGGTAATATAAGGCAAAACATCTAGCGAGAGACTAAATGTGAAACCATAAGAGGAAAAAGAAGAAAGAGAATCCAGTAAAAAACTAGTCCAGTAATAGGAACAACTCCCACATGGACAGTACAGGCAAGATAAGCTTCTTTGACCTGATCAATTACAATCTAGCTTTGACAGCACCAAAAACATTACTGCATATCGCAAATATTTCTTTAGTTTTTTCAATTCTGTCACGTTTGAAAAATAGATGGTCAGTGTACAGATGGGTTTGTGGAGCTCACTTTGGAGTCCCACACAAATGATTCAGGCCTTTTAGTAAAATCTATACTAATAATTTTTTGAGTCATCCCGTAAAAAACAACTCAATCAGATAATTACAAATCATTAATCCAATCTTTCTATTTTTCTTTCAGAATTCTGGATATTGAAGGAATTTTGAAAAAACTTTAGATGATTGGACCAAACAATTTCAATTATCCAATTGAGTTAATATGGATGCGGAAAACACAAAAATTACTTCTTTAATTAACGTTTTTTTAAAATTATTAGTACCACCTGGAGTTAAATTCAAAAAAAAAAAAACCTTTGCTAGGTCAGAAGGATTTCCTTATCGTGTTGCCTAAGAATTAGTATTATATAAAAATCTTTTTATTTTCTCAAAGAAGAGACCACTTTCATATTATTGTTGCGTAGAGTGACAAACGTTATGAAAAAAGCGCACCATATCAACAAACATTAATTCATAGAAATGTCAATACTATAAATACTTTTACTGAAAAGATTCATGAGATATGGTGCAACATACGTATCACCATTAAGTTGGTACAAGCATGTATACGTATGCCGATAGGGAAAAAAAGTCATTAACTATAAAAACTGTATTAAAAAAGAAAATTGGAATTTGAGTGGAAGTTTGAAAGACATTTGTTAATAATAAATTCAGTAGTACATGAGTTACCCGTTGGGGGAATACATAACCCAATCTCGTTAGTGGTGTAACAATGAAGACTAATTGCCCTCCTTGATGGTAGACGGGCAGTTACCTCGGCACCAAGCAGCTGCTATGCAACGTTTAGTGAAACGTTTTAAAATTTGTGGCCTTATTCGTTTTGGTTTTCAAAAACTGATTTTTTCAATTATTATTTTTATTTTCCCCTCTATTTTTCTTCAATCATTAACACCTATTTTTTAAATTATTATCCATATTTCTTTCACTAATCATTACAAAAATCAAAATTCAAAACTCAAACTATAAATACAACCTATATGTATCTTTCTTAATTTATTTTATTTGGTTGCCTAGTTTGGTATTGCCCAAGCCCAAGGGCTTGCAGGACTTACCCAGAACCGTCCCGGCCAGACCATACTCACACAAGGGACACCAGACTTGTTAACGTTTCTTATCGTTTCAGAAAAACAGAAACAGAATCCTTTTTCCTAACCCTATTCTCGTGCTGGCCCACCTATAAAACTTGGTGCATACGTTTGCCTTGCTTTTAATTACTTTACTACCATCCCCAAATAAGCCTCTACTTTCCACAGAATCATCATTGACGCAAATTTGTATAGATCGTGCGCCATCATATTGTATCCTAGGCACAAGACAGGTACCCCCGAACGATATCTCAAAGGACAATGCTAGCCGTAACAAGGCCCGGCCCTGAGATTTTTATGCCCTCAGACGATAATGTAAACTAGGGCCCTATGTTTTTCTAGAAAAAAAAATTAAAAAACCAAGATTTATTTCAAATGACAAATACCGTGTTCCATATTTTGTCTTTTTTGTTATTCATGTCTTTATGTTAATAAAAAATAATTTTCAGTCATAATTGTCTATTCTTATTGCAAGAATTAGAAAATCAATTGAAATGGGCAATGTGAACATTTTATGAATACGCACGAAGTGTTTTATTTATTTTTTTCCCTAATTACTACACCGGCAATTTTTTTTAAAAGAAGTCAACAAACAATAAGGATGTAGTAGAAAGGGGAAAAAAAGGAAGAGAAGGTAGAAACTGACTATGGCAAGAAAAAAGAAAAGGGAAGAGAATGTAGAAAAGGAAAAGAAAGGCCCTTGAGAATTGAACCCTAACATTTACTAAGAAAAACACAAACTTTTCCACTATGCCAAATGCTTCTCTATTTCTTGTAGGGCAACATTATATATTTATTACTTGTTATGAACATATAAATACCTAATTGGGCCCCCAAAAATGGGCTATTTTTGGTGGGCCCCAGTCTTGGGCCTACCCAGCTTGCCCACAGGGCCGGCCCTGGCCGTAACGACTAAACAGTATAGACGGTGTACCGATAGTCCTGGGGATCCTTTTGTGGGTCCTAAATGGTTAATCTGAGTCGCTCATTCACTCCAGAATCGAATTCCGATGGAGTTTACGTTGAAATTACCTCAATTGGACGTTCCTAAGTGTTCGATCCAAAATCACCCCATTTAGTTCCAACCGTTTAAGACCCACAAGTGGGTCCCCGACGCTATCTGTACGCCGTCTGTACCGTTTTGGTCGGTACCACTCGTTTTTATCATATCTCAAATATTAGTACATGGGAGGCGATGAATTCTGTTTCTAAAGAAAATTGTGTGAAGTATGAGTCTTGATATGATTTATACTCGCTCCGTCCATTTTTAAATGTGTTAGTTCATAAATCTAACTTTCTAAACAAATATCATCATTATTCCTTTTACATCAACTTTTTTACTTTTCACATCAATTTTTTTACTTTTCGTATCAACTTTTACCTCTACTTTCCAAAATTGTCTCCACCATAACACATTAACTTTTTACCCACTAACTTTTCAAAATGGTAAAATGATAATTTTACAAACTTTTACACATTAACTTTTTAAAACGGACACTTATTAAGGGACAACTCAAAATAAAAATGTCAACACTTAAAAAGGGATGGAGGGAGTAAGATTTTGAGCTCCAATACACACACACACACACACATATATATTTCAGTTTCTAACAGTTCGGTGATTTCACAATTGAAAGGTATGAGGTCTCAAAAATATTCGGTACTGTGATATCCGTCTCAATTAATTAATGAACTTTCACTAATAACTTGCTTTTAGTAATTTTTCAGTTTGCTCTTGGAAATTTTGAAACCTAACAGGGTTTTGATTTTGAATGTAGTTTTGAAATTTCAAAATGCTTTTGGAAAGAATAGAACAATTTCGTGGTTCCAATCACCAGCCAAATTAAGCTATTGGAAATGCAACCGCACAGCTTGCCCGTGTGAGCATTCGTTCGTCAGCAATTACGTAAGAATTAATGCTTAACATTTGATTTGCTTAGAATAGATGACGTTAACAGTGTCAATTAATTAGTTCTACGCCCACACTCGCTAAGGAGATACTATCAAATCATTTTGCTAAAATATTGTTGGAAAATTTTCCAAAATGTTTGGATGATTAAAATCGAAACATGTAATCAGAGATTTCCCGAGATAACCGAAGAGTCTCACCATGATACATTAAGGCTTGGTTTGGCTAATTTGAAAAAACTAGTTTTTTGGATTATTGATTTTGTTTTTATTCAAAAAAAATTTGCATTTGTTGGTTTTCGGTCTATTTTTTGAGGTTTCTTGGCTTGTCTCGACGAGAAGAATCTAAAAAGTATAAAATTATTAGTCAAATTTTAAGTTTTGTGAATAAAGACGAAAAATAATCCAATTTTAGATTCCTCTCGTCGAGACAAGACAAGAAACTTCAAAAAATCGACCGAAAACTAACGAATACAAATTTTTTTTGAATAAGGACAAAACCAAAAAAATCAATAATCTAGTTTTTTCAATTTAGCCAAACCAAGCCTAAATCAATCTAGTGGCGTGGATGTTGCTTTAGGTTGTGTTTGATTTGAGTTTTAGTTTTTGTAATAATTAAAGGGAAAAATAATTATAATAATTAAAAGTATATACATTAATAATGAGAGAGATAAAAAGAAAAATAAAATTAATATTTAAAAATTAAAGTAATAATTGCAAAAAACCAATTCTTGAAAACAACCAACAAACCCTAAATTTCCTCAATGGTAATGACACCTGCAGACGTGGGAATAAGAAAAAGCTACTACTGGTGTTATAAAGTTCTTTTTGTTGCTTTATCTGACACTCTTATGACCCCAATCGCTTTCGGAAGCAGCTTGAGAATCATTTCCAAAATGACGGCTGTCGCGTTGGTCTACCATTTGACCACTTATAAGAACGCTGCTTCGTGCACAGATGCACGTGTACAGACGGCGTATCAAAGGCATCGCTGATGCCGTAGTGGGTCCCATCCAATCAATCCGAGCCGTTAATCGTTTTCAAAATCAAATTCCGAGCAATCGAACGCTTTTATGAGCTCAATCCAAAATCACCCCATTTTATTCAAAATTTTTTGGATGAAATGGGGTGATTTTGGATCGAGCTCATACAGCCGTCTAATTGCCTCGATTCCCATAAAAACCCACTCGGAATTTGATTCTGAGAATAATAAACGGCTCGAATCAACCGTTTGAGACCCACAACGACGTCGGTGACGTCGTCAGTACGCCATTGGTGCATTTGGGTTAGTGCCAAAAGAATTACTCCACCTGTAAACAATCAAATTCAACCGTGGGCCCTTGCAAATCATAACGCAACTACTACTCCTTGGTAATGTTACCCACTTTTAGAGGGTGTTTGGGAACTTGGTTTTTGCATTTTCAATTTCTAGTTTTTGGTTTTTGGGTGTTTGAGAGCCTTTCACCAAAACACATTATGGTAGAATGATTTTTCAATTTTTCATGTTAGAGAGGAGAAGTGAAAAAGAGCTCAAGAGGAGCTTTTCAAGTTTTCATTCTACTTCTCATTTTTCCCACAAATGTTAAAAGATTATTTTACTCTCCTACATATATGTTTATAACTGTTATATAGACATTGTCATTAGGGACAATTACATAAGAGTATGCATTTTTTTTTAAGGAAAACATGCATACTGAATGAAGTGGTGTTTTTTGATAATTGGAAATTATTTCTACTTTTTCCAATGGTAACAAGCCAATTGTTTAATGTTATTGTTCAAACGAGAAAAAAAAAATGTACAAGATTCTGGTATTGTTGAAATATGTTTTTCTTGTTATTTAAATTTTTAGCCTTAATTGGCGTAATGTTTAAGTTTCTGTTCTTTTTTAAATTCATACATTATTATTTTTTTGTTTATAAGTGATGGTCGAAGTCCTTTTATATTTTTGCAATTAGTTCCATTTTACTTAATCTTTATCAAGTACAAAAAATAACAACGTATTGGGAGACTTTCAATTAGCAAAAATATAGTTAGGACAAAAAATATTTGGCGACAAAAAACCATTAAACAGTTTTCCATAATAAATAAACAAGGGCAAAATGTTAAAAAAATCAATACATAATTCATTTTGATCATTTGTCTCCTAAACACTATTCTTGTTGCAAAATGCATTCTGTATATTTCTTCCAAACACCTCTACCAAATTCAAAACACATTCTGACCATAATTCAAAAACACAAAAACCCAAAAAGCTGAAAATGAAAAGTTGAAAATGAGGCTCTCAAACGCCCCCTTACTACTAGGAATGCTAATAGAGAGAATATTCTTTACGGATCATCGCAAAAAAGAGCTTGCTCCGTCGAATTCTCACTGTTTATTCTAAGATCTAATGACTCAGATGTCGTGCATTTTATTTTATTTTTATAATCCAAGATACTTTTAATGAGGAGAGAGAGACTACACAACATCTAAACCGTTGAATTTCAAGATGGACAAAAGATATTTGCTCAGTGCAAATCTCCTTATCCCGGATGATCCGTAAAAAAGACTTTCCCACCGTATATATACCCGCTCAAAGTTTTTCCAATTCAATTTCAAATAGTGGTAATGCCGTAATGCTAGTACATGTAGTTTATTTATTGCTTAAAAAACTCAACGATTTTTATGAATTATAGGTGCAATTTTGGGAAGTTACAGTTTTTCGAGCACAATTTTAACCTTGAAAAATCTCAATTCCCAAGAAAGGGACAACAAATTTGGAATGGAGATAGTATTAACAGTCGGGGGAGGGGGGCAGTGTTCCGCTAACGATATTCTTGTAATAAACTATTATTTTACGATTTTTTATGTGATATGTTGTGAGAGAATGACATATCTTAATTTTTGAAAAACCCTGTCTTGATTTTTGGGAAAACCTATTTTTTGGTTAGTGGAACACCACCGGCTCAAAATTTGAAATGACGTCTACGTATATATGTACGGACGAATAATTCTTCTGTTGTACCAACAAAAAAAAAAACAAAATTCACATATTTCAATACACCTTTTCAACCTTAACGTGTGTCTATTGGGCACACGTTAGCATTTTCCTGTATATATATATATATAATCCTCTCCCACAGTCTGTCAAACCAAAGCTCTTGTCACCTTGTTGTTTCTCTTCTCTCTGTTTGTCGACATGGGGGACTCGGAATTGGGGGCTTGTAGTTAGCTCTCTCGGCCGTCAGATCCGAAATCAACGGCTCGGATAAATTAGAGTTAAAACTATGTTTGTGATTTAACAGGCTTATAATATGTTGACCTACCAAAAAAAAAGGGTCTAAAACACGGTTAAGATCATTGATTGCGCGATTAATGACTCGGATGCTGCATTACAAATCCTGTAGTGCTGTACCACAATGTAGGATTCCCAATTCCGCCAATAAAAACCAGAGCGATCAAAGGGACACAAAGACCAAACCTAAGATAAAACATTGGATTAAGAATGTATAGAACATTAACACTAAATGTTTCTCCTGTGTATGAAAATCAATTAATTACTAATATAATACGAATTAATTTAAAAACCAAGAATGATGAAATCGAAAGATATATACAAAATTGTTGATCTCGGCAATCAATGACTCAGATTTTATTTTGGCAATAGACTACTTAGATTTGTGAAGTGTTAAAATGAAATCCGAGCCATTGAAAACACATCACTGTTCGAATGCTACATACGAAAGCTGCACACCAAGGAGTACACATCATCACTCCTCTCCTGGTTAAGATATTACGGAATTATTGTTCATATGATGAGTAAAACTACTATCCTTTGGAAAGAAGACAAAAGCAACTTTGCCAGGACCGAATGATCTCCTTCTCGTGTTGCCTAACAATTACTACAATAAAAAGTTAATTAATTCCTCAAAAAAAGAGACCACTTTCATATGAGTAGAGCATCTCCAACTCAATATTCCGCTCCAAAAAGTCAAAAAATTGAAAATGAAATGCTAAAAATGAGGCTTCCAAACACCTTCTTCATATAAGTAGAGCATCTCCAACTCAATATTCCGCTTGAGAGGATCATAACAAGATATTTTATTTATATATTAAAGCCATTATAGGGATATGGTTGATATAAAAATTTATTAGCAAAAGATCACAAGGACAAAATGTCATTTAAAAAGGTCAATAATGTGATAGAGATAATTCTCTATATTTTATCTCATTCTCTAAATATAAAAGACCAAAATTAAGTAGCTACTGCATTTTCTTTTATTCCACAAAAAGTAAGTATCATTGTTTAGATTTTTGGTCTTATATTCAACAAGAGAATAACTTTACATGTGCACTCGTCGTGGAAAAAGCAATTGACGATGGAGAAAGATACAACAGTCCAACTACGGATGACACTTTGAACTTGGTACAACGTAACATGCTATTTAAATTATGGAGGACAATTTGAACTTGGTACAACGTTTGGATGACGTATTGATTTTGAAGGGATTATATAAGAAGAGTGGACCCACATTGATGTGACAATTAAGAATGAGGATTAAATAGTACATGGTTTAGATAAGAGATAAAACAAGGGGGATAAGGAGGATGGATGATGTAAAATCAAGTCAAAAGACTTTCTTGCCCTTGGTAATGCATATATTGAATTATGTATTTATATAATTATTTAAAAATCAAAATTAATTAATTTCATGTAATATTAAACATTTAAGTTGTAATACTTAATTGTAATATTTATTTATTTTATTTGTAACTTATAATATTTAAATTAAGTTAATACATGAATTATAATTTCAAATACTAAAGTATAATTGTCTTTCAATTTTTTTGTATCAAATTAAAAATATCAATTAGTAGTTTAATTTGGTGCCAAAAAAATAAAAAAATTATATGCAGAAGTACTTCATTTTTTTTATCCAAATGATATTGCAAAGCAACTCAATAAGTCAACAATGTAAAATTTTAAAGTATAAATTTTTTAATGATTTTTTTGTATCGAATTAAGGATCTCTAATAGTAGTTTAATTTGGTACAAACAAAAATTAAAAATTATGCGCAGAAATACTTTATTTTTTGATTTTAAAGAAATTGCATGGGAGTAGGGAAGTAAGAGCCCGTTTGGATGGGGGATTTGGTCCCTGGTTAAATCATCGTCCCCCTCCTCATCCAGGACCCACGCCATATCCAAGCTTTGGGAGCTCCAAAACCCAACCCCGACTAGATCATCCGGCCACCCCTCATCCCCCTTCCCCCGGCCAACTAAATACAAGGCCTTTTTACCTCCCTACGCTCCCTAATCCCCAATTTTAGACCCAAAAATTCAGTAAACTTGATCTTGAACAAAAAAAAAGGGAGAAATTACCATCAGTCAGACCAATTTTGGCACTTGAGTGCTTCGCCAGAACTGCTACGATGATCGATGGTGAGGCGTTAAATTTCTTGGATTTTTTTTTGTTATGATGAGGAGAAGAGCAGATGAGTGGGTTTTTTTGTTAGAGAGAGAGAGAGAGAGAGAGAGAGAGATGCTGTGGATGAAGAAGAAAAAGAAGAATGAGAAAGAAGATAGGTATCATGGGGTAGACAAGTGGCCCTTGAAATCGCCACTTGTCCTTTATTCAATTTTTTTGGATTTAGAAAAAAATGGTAAAAAAAAGTATATAATTTATTTGTTTGTTTGTTTGTTTTTTTTTTTTTTTATAAATTTACTACCTAATTTCACCTATTACACAATTTTACCTAAAAAAGAACTTTTAAATATTACTTGTTTTGAAATTTAATTGAATATAATTAATATAATTAATTAGTCATGGGGCATTTTTTGTTGCCAAACAAGGTAATAAGGGAGGGAAGGGGTACTAATTAGCCTAAAATCCCTCATCCCTCTTGCATATACCTCATCCAAACATGCCCTAATTTCTGTAATTAGTCCAAAGCAATAGATGTATAAATAAAACTCAGGGATCCAAGGAATCTGTAGTGACCCAAAGCATTACAAGATTGTAATTCTCAATCATAGTCGTTCGTTCGGCAATCAATGGTCCACATTATTCTACATGTCAATACTTATTTTTACGTGAAGACAACGTAAAAATAATATGGACCGTTGGTTGCTGAACAGACGGCTGTGATTGGGGGACTACAATCCTGTAATGTTTTGGGGCATTCTAAGGCATTGTTAGCTAGACTGGAATATAATTAAAGACCCGTTGCTTTTTTCATACTTCCTCCGCTCAAATTTCTCTTTTATTTTCACTATTCATGATATCGCA
The DNA here is from genome assembly GCA_022606695.1 of Vaccinium macrocarpon. NCBI lineage: Eukaryota > Viridiplantae > Streptophyta > Magnoliopsida > Ericales > Ericaceae > Vaccinium > Vaccinium macrocarpon. The sequence goes on along the minus strand of CM040174.1, from coordinate 28,697,976 downwards.
AAAAATTGTTTATATTTTCGAATGTATAATGTTATATATATTCAATGTAGATCTCGTTTGATAGTTCTCGATGAGTTCTATCAAACAAAAATTTCAAAATTGTAAAAAAAAACATTATATATTAAAAAAAATGGATAAGAAATTCGGGATAGAGGAAGTAGCATTTTTTTTAGGCTGCCGCAGTGGCCATCAGATATGCTACTAGATTCATACACATGATCCTAATACTCTCTTCGCCCCTTTTTTTTTCAACATAAGCACGACCCCTCTGGTTCTCTCTCTACTCTCTCTGCAGATATATGGCTACTCACATTTGCTAACCCATATTTACCTCTTTGATTTTCAAAGTATTAGCAAATTACCAATTTGATCTCGATTTTTAACTAATCTAGTCCGCCGCATTCAAAATGTGTGTCATAATGGTCTCCATACCTAATGCCGTGACTTGTTTCTGTCAAAATGGGGGCATCCTTGGTATTTCACCATTCTAATGCCCGTTTATTTTTGAAAAAGAGGTTTAATTATTTACCTGTTTGGGTTTGTGGTTCGGGTCAGTGGGTTTGAGTTATTGCTGGAATTAGCTTTTTAAATTGGGCTTTCCAAATATTTTGATTGGGCTAATGCTGTATTTTTTTTTAGTTTGAGATTGAATATTTTTAAGAATGACTATAAAATGAGCCCATTATTTTTTGGGCTTCCACTAAAACTGTTTCAACCAAGTCCAATAAATAAGTAGGTACTAAAAATTCATGCCCAACAATGAATAATTGCTAAAAACTGAAGCCCAACATTCCATAAAAATAGAAACCTAGTTCATCCAAAAAAAATTCAATCCTGATTCCTGTGCATTCCACTTCCAGTTCATCCAAAATAGGCATTGCATACATAGTTCATCCTAAAACCTACATGTTTCATAGTTCATCCAACTCAGTCAGGCATAAGATTAGGTTTTGCAATAAGATTTCTTGGTCATTGCTTGTTAGGTGTCCCTACTGTGCACTAGATGCATGACACTGTGCCAACATCCCATCCAGCCGTCCGTTGTAAAATTGCATGGCTCGGATCAAATTCAAACAATGACTCTTACATAGGGTTGGATTTGATCCAAGCCGTGTATTTTCGCAGCGAACCGCTGGATGGGTGCATGGCACGGTGCCATGCACCTAGTTCATAGCAGGCTCTCTAATCCCCTGTTAGTATACATAAATGAGCTAGAATATACAAAGGCAAATAAGAAAAGGGAATTGATATTGACACTCCCATTTTCGCTATTGGCACTCCCCTTTTTTGTCTTTATTAGATAAAGTTACTAAAACATCCTTTCACTTAATAGTTTAACCATCCTCCTATATTCGAAATGACTTCAGGGAAAAAAAAAACTTCGCTTTTCTATTCCCAGGATTATTTTTGGAGAGAGAGGGGATTCTAGTTCATCTCCCTTTACTGTTAGAGAGAGACGAAACCCCATCCATTCTTTTGTGTTCATCTCCCCATCCTTTCTTCATCCCTTTTCTATTCTCTTCCCAAATCATACCATTTTCTACAAGTTTTTATAATGGATGGTAATGAAGAAGGCATCTACGCTTTACAACCAAGTAGAGGTGTCCACAGTTTGGTTCCGGCCGGATCGGTTCCAAATTTGATCCGAACCGATAGTAACGAATTTATGTTTTTAAGATTCGGAACCATCCGTGGATGATATACGGATGGATCAGTTTTGTTCCGGATTTGACGGATCGGTTCTGGATGGATTTGACAAGTTGGGCTGTGACAAATGGGCCTCCAACTTGGGCAAATTTAGGAAATTTTTCAATCACATTTCTAGCCCATTTTCCGGCCCAATCATTTTTCAAGCCTATTTTTTCAGCCCATTTGGGAGAATCAATGCCGTAAACTTAAACATCAACAACCCATCACATTTTTGTAGCACAAAATTAGCAGCAACATCCTCCCAAATCCAAATCACACACAAATAGTAACTTCCATGAGCAGCAACAACAACACTACACAAACTCAATATCACTTTAACACAAAATCAACATTTTTATAGCACATTGTGAGAGTTTGAGAATTGATTACTGATTTAGTATTTTGGCTGATTTCTGTATTTTGGCCGGCCCTAGAGGAGTAGTGGGTATTGGGTGGGTAACATGGGTGACGTGTTGGAGTCTGGGATACACGATTACACGTTTTTTTGGGGGGGCAATGGGTGGTTCGGTTTTAACCGGAACTAAACCGAATCCGATCCAGAACCGTGAAATTGGCAGCCTCAAGAACCGTTATCCATCCATACATACCTTGGATGGATCAACGGATGGTCCGGATTGGGCACCCCTACAACCAACAATGGAATTTACAAATGCAAATTTTGCTAAGTTAAACGCTATACTAAATCTCACAGCCACAAGCAACATTGAAGAAATATCAGTGCTTTACAACTCATTCAACTCCAGCCACGACTGATACATGTTTGCTTGACTCATACATGCTTCCAACAATTCATATTTATTGATACATGTTTCCAACTACTTTCTTTCTTGCAGTTCAATCGGAGATGAATACATCTTTGGAGTTGTAAGGGTGGTGGAGTTTAATATCTTGGAGATACTGAATTTTTTTTTTTGGTTTGCCGAGCACAAATTAGACAAAGAAGCTTCCAATTTTGTTGCAAGAACTAGTTAGAAGATTATTACATAGCAGCAAACTAGTTATATACTGCCATAATCTATTTTATATGGGATTTGAATCACTTGATGAATTTTTGTGGGATTGTATGAAGAAGTATCAAATTGCATTTGCTGTGTATGTTTCATTCATCGCTTGTTTCCTTTTGAAATTGCTTGGCTAGTATATGAGCAATCCTTTAAACGACTTTAATTCATTTGTTTAATGGAGGGTACTTAAGGCATTTGAAGAAAAGTAGATTGTTTGTTATTAAATGCAAGGGTGTTTTAGTAACTTTACCTAATAGAAACAAAAAGGGAGAGTGCCAATAGAGAAAAAGGGAGTGTCAATATCAATTCCCTAAGAAAAAAGTAATTAATAGGCAACTTTTATTCTCCTATACCTCCTTTTTTATTTATTTATTCTCCTATACCTCTTTGTGCAATCAAATTATGTTATACCTCTTTGTGCTGATTGCAAAAATGTTATGCCTAATGTTACGCCGATTTTGATTTTGATTTTTTTTTTTTGGCGCCTTTAGTAGTTTTTTTTTTTTTTGGTCAAAATTTGCCAAAAACGCTTCAATTTTGTCGAAGGTATCTTTTTATGTTAATCCATCTCGGCCATTGACTCGCTCCAATTTTTTATTCCGAGCTAAATAGGAGTAAAAAAGACAACAACGCAAAAAAAAAAAGTGCTAATGCGACAATAAATGTCTTTGCCGTTTCTTATGGAAAATTTCAGTACTTCAGAAATGCCAAATTCATTGTTTTAAAATTTAGAAATAGCCTGGTCATGCAAGCGGAGTGGTATGTAGCTCCATTCATTTGACAGGGTCCAAACCTCCCTCACTAGAATTAACAATGTAGAGTTTCGCTAAAAAAATAAAATAAAATACCCTGGTCATATTTTGAGTCCTCATACCAAATAATGACTTTTGGTTGAAAAATGGTTTCCGAAATCAAAGAAACTATAAACTCACAACTTGAAACAGAAGCTTGCTCATCCAAATTCCTTCCGAAATCTATATTACAATATAAAGCGGTTTTTGTCCAAGTCATTATATTACATTTTATCCATCTCTCTGTCAACTCACTCCCTCTCTCTCTCTCTACCTTTTGTCTCCACTAGCCCACCACACCCAAAATTTCCGACCTCTCTCTCTCTCTCTCTCTCTCTCTACCCCCACTTTTCGAAATTCAAACCACATTCTCCCTCACTATTTCCTCTCCTTCCCCCTCTCTGAAATTTGAAGGATCATAAAGAATGGCACATGCACGGGCCTTGATTGCTAAAGTTGTACCTTCAAGCACAAGCATGCACTAGAATAACGAAAATGAACAGCCTCTGTATCTCAAAAAGGAATGGATTGAAAATAGGATCTATAGCTTGGACCGTGGAATAACAGCGGAAGAAACGTTGGGGGTAGGTGTTCGGCCGACATCAGGGATAGAGTCAGGATTTTGACTCAGGGGTGGCACTGAAAATCAATATTCTTTCTCTCTGTCCCATAAAGATAGTCTATTTTTAAACGACATGCAATTTTTGAATAAAAATTTCAATTAGATCTTTAATTTTGTGTCAAGAAATATAAGAAATTGTGCATGGAAGTCTTTATTAATTTATTTATTTTTTCCAAAAATTGGAGAATTTTTTTTGGTGGTTGACTATCTTTACGGGCAGAGGGATGGAGGGACTAGTAATTAATATAAAAAAAATTACAAGTGTTTTAAGATTAATTGCTCTAGTACCTAAAAGGATACACATTTTCCTATGTTAATCATCCATAAACATACTTAATACCAAAAATTACACATTTTCACCGATTAATCACTCATCAATATGCTTAATACAAAAAATAATACACACGTTTTGAAGAATAACATATTATTCTTGCAATACAACATTTGTTAGTATTTTTTTTTTTTGAAACGTGCCATCTTCCCCCTCTTACCCTCTGTTCTTGGCTGACGGTCTGAGTGGCAGCTTATTTAGCAGCGGTTCTGGCCTGGGTGACTGGGTGACCGCGAAGATGTGATGCGGAAGATATGAAAAATTGATGGAACTTGATTTCTTTGCATTCCAAGTTCTACAAATTTTTGATTTTTTGGGCTTCCCACAGTTGGGTCTTTTAAGCCCAAAACCTTGACTTCAATTGGTATCATGTGGGTTTGTCCCCATGAGTTGGATTGGCCCTCCAATTGAATTATTGTAGTAGTTGGGTTTTGTCCCCAAGATCCTCCTATCAATAGGCACCCCAAATTTTTAGTTTCAGAACACCAAAACAAAGAGCAATTCTCCTCTCTTACTATACTCTTCTCTCAGATTCCGAGTTTTCTTCTCTGGGTATTTTTTTTTCTCATAATTCTTGTTCAATGTGAAAGAAAAAAACCTAGTTCATTTTGCCGAGTTATTTTAATACAGTTCTACTAAAATTAAATAATCGGTATATCTTGGGGGGCGGATGCCGACGATAATCTCTAACATCTTTGTGAGGAGACAAATCTATTTTAAGAAAACTGTAGGACACATAGTTTATGGGACTCGGTATAATTTTTTCGATTCAGTTTAATCCTATAGTTTTTTTCCCATTGTTTTCTTTTGATACTGCGAATGCGACTTACAGAAGATACAAAATAAGGAAAGAAAGAGTTACTATCAAACAGGCCTCTTATTGTATTTCTTATTTTGCATAATTTATGTTTGGTGGCTTGCATTGAATTGTCAAGCTATTTTGGAGGGATAGAATCAGCCCAAAACTATAAAATTAGCTTTGAAATATCAAACTATAAACATAACCATCCAAGTGTGTGGTCACCATCGCAAGTGCATATACGTCTTTGTATTTGTTGGTGGAGTTAGAATTTTTGTAATAAATATCATACGTCAATTATGAAGGGAAGTAATTTTTACACTCTTATTTTATTTAGTTGGAATCTTTTTTGTCTTAATTTACATGAAAGTATAAATTGCTCATTATATGAGAAAAAGTCATTCAAAAGGGAAGGATGGTATAACTATAACTATTTCATGTAAATTAAAATTAAAAAAAAAAGAGTGCAAACGAAAAAATTACTGTGAAAATCATTTCCTATTATGAATCCTCTTTATTATCATATCAATTTCTAGTATTTTGTACGCATCGTGCCATTCAAATATTCAATTCGTTAAGCCCGAACCCATGCCCACATACCAGTGAAGTGAGATAACAAACATGAGTTTGAGTGCTCACTTTCTCTCTCCATTCCCACCACCATTATCCAATCACTCTCCAACCGTTAGAAACTCCCTGCACCATCTAACCCAGTCATCCAATCCTCAAGAATTCAATACAAAGCCCTCTCTGCTAAACAATCTACTCTCCTTATCCCTTGCTTTGGCCCTAACTTCTCCTCTACCTTCTGCAGCAATCCCTTCTCTCAACTCTTCACCTTCTTTGCCCACCACTCCGTTTTCTCAATCCAAGAACTTGCCTACTGGATTGGACAATGGGTAATTCCCGAATCTCATTGTCTTTAATGGCTTCATATCTGTTTGCTAATTTTAGGTTTTTTTTTTTTTTGATCGGCATTAATTTTAGGTTATTAAGACCGTTAATGGATTCTTCATCTCAATTTGCTAATTTAGGTAAGTGTACATGTTTAGGAGTGACTAGGAACCGTTGCCTTCATCTCAATTTGCTAATTTAGGTCAGTGTTCATGTTTAGTACCCACTGCATTAATGGGTTCATGAAAGTTAGCTACTTTAGGTGGTCATTCTATGTTTAGCACCCCTTACCTTTTATGGGTTCGTCTTAACTTGCTAATCTAGGTCATTATCTGTGTTAAGAGTGCCTTGAATTTGGCTTTTTTGGTAAGAAGGGTACAGTTTCCTCACTTAGTCGCATTTTTAATGTTCGTTACAACAATCTGTGCACTATGCCAGTACCCATTACCTTGAATTGGTTCACCTCCGTTTGCTCACTTCTTTTTTGAGAAATGTACTCTTTTGTTGAAAGACCCCGTTGCTCCGGAATCTTGGGTAGGAATAGGAATATAATTACTGGGAATCAAATTCCTAGGAATTTTCTTTGAGTATGAATTGGAATATGATTACTAGTTCTTAGGAATTTAATACTTGGAGTAATTCATTCCGGTGTTTGAATTAATTAAGTAATCTTACGCGGGAAACAATTATTTTGAGAAATTTATCAAAGTGAGCTGGGAATCTAAGATTTCAATGGGATAAGGGATAAAGGAGGGATCAAATTCTCAAGCTGTTTGGTAATGAGATTCCTGGTTGAATATGTCATCAGGAATCACATTTCTATTCTATTCTCTTTCCAAACATTGGGATCATGGAAGCATGGCATCACATTCCTATTGTTGTCTTTTCTAAATGATGTCAGAATCATGAAAAATGGCCTTATATTCCCATTCTTCCTCAAGAGTTCTGTTTATCCATACTAAGCCAAGGTCTTTATAAGTTTTACGGCCCCCTTTTTTTTTTATTTTTATGGGACTAATAGTAAGAGGATGTATAATTTCACCGGATAAATAATCTCACTGGATAAATAGTAATCATATTAATAGTACCATATCTCCATGGCTGTCCCCATGGTATTGTATATATTTTAAGGGCCGGCCATGATGTTTGGCTTGCTTGAGCCCGACCCCAAACTTGGTTGCCCACTTGCTAAATTAATTGTTGGGCTGGGCCTACCGCTACAAGCGAATTGAACTGTTCATGAGCAGCTCGAGGTTCTACTCGAGAACGGCCTTTTATGTAAATGAACGAGCTTGGGCTTGGACTTTTGGCTCATTTTCTAAATGCACCTAGCTAGATTTTGCTGAAGATCGACTTGGGATAGCTCGCGAGCTGAGTACATATAATAATATATGCATATTTTTATTATTTATTACTAGATTATGTAAACATAATTGCCATTGACAGCCATCAAAGTTGTAGTCTTGAACGCCCTAGATAGGAAGATGTTACAAGCAGCACTCCACCAAGAAGCTGTATACAAAGAAAGAATGCCTCTTAACATGTGGTTTGTCGATGTGGGAGACATGAACACAAAGCTAACGTGTCTCTTTCTCTTTTAGTCCCATGTCGAACGTTTACATATGAGAGCAATGCAGAAAACTTAAAAAGAGAGAGGGCCAGTCCATTAACCACTGAACTCTGAACTGAGCTCAAACCTTCGGTTGGGCCTCTTGTTGTAATTTTTTTTTTGGGTTCAGAAAGATATTCTTTTTGTTGCCCCATTCTGGGAGTTGCCTAAGCCCGGAGCTTTGCTGGGTTTAACCCTAGACTGACTCTGTATAGTTTACACTCTGCGAAATTACATATCCGAGGCATATTTAATCCAGGTCGTAAAATATTTTAATTAAGCAACAGATATTTGGTCAGCTTGGGTATGTAATACGATATGATGCTCATATCTGATCAAACAAACATGCCTTAGTGTCATGTACCCTTTAATTGGGTCATATCAGTTTTCTTATTCACGTTCTAATATTTTTGGTGTTCCTGACTTGATGGTACTAATGAATCACTGTAATGTTCTTTCAGGAAAATCAGACCTTGTCCATCAATAAACCCGAGTTGCGTGTCAACAAATCCACAATCATCCTCATTCGCATTCCCTTGGAGTATTCCTGAAAATAATTCTGGCAATGCTATTAAGGTCTAGACTACATACGTGTTTTCATTTGCATTAAGTGATGATCTTGTGTAAATCTGAATTTGGTTGTTTATGCTTTTGTGTGTACTGCAGAAACTGGAAGATGCTATTCTGGAGACACAGAAAAATGCAAAGATTCAGATTGTTGAAGATATCGCAGATGGTAATTGGACTGACCTCAACCTAAACTAGATGCATTAGAAGTTGGATAAAAATATTCACATGGCCATAGTTACACATGTAGAGGTATATAGGCATGACATGTGTGAGTGTGTGTGCAGATATAATATTCTGTTCCCCATGGGAGAGTTGAAAATCTTGAAGCAATTTGCTAGTGTCAGTATGTTACAAGGTTCAAGAAGGCGCCAGTCGGTCCCAGGTCGGTTGGCTGCCGACTATCGACTTTTGGCCGACTAATCACCGACTTCTCTCTAGGCGGCCAACTATTCGGGTTTCGATCAAGTCGGGGGACCTCCGTCTAGTGACTTGGGGCCAACTTGACTGATTTTTAGAACACTGGTATATTGTCTTCAAAGATTTGAAAAAAAGTGGCTTAAGAAGTGGAAGTGATGTTGAAAGAGAGTCAAAATTAGGATTTATTTGTCTTTAGCGTCACTATGATTAGGAAAATTTGTTTTGTTACTTTATCTGTAACTTCACTTACATGGAGTCAAATCTAGGCCAATATTTGCAAGCTGAGATTGACGGAGGGTTTGGCCGAGATGTGCTTGAATTTTTGGTGAAAGAAGACAAGGTTGCTTATAGATGTATGGCTACAAAGGTAACCTACATATATCCTTTTACGACAGCCTTAGGGGATTCAAAGGGACAAGAAGAAAGAATGAAGAAGATCCTGGGACAGTTGGGGTGGTTATCTCCAAGTTTTGATTCCATGGATTTGAACTATTGAGTTATGTAATTATGTATTTTACATATCTAAATTGAATCACTCCCTTAAAACAACAATTCTAATTTATCCAATTTGGGGCATCTGTTACGTTTGACTTGTAGTTAATCTTTGGTATTTAATTCCGGGTTCAAATTCCGGGCTACCCTTGTCATATCGAGAACATATGAATAGAAACATGTACTATAAATTTGCAAAAATTGGTTGACGGGTATTAAGTCATATTATATTGTTGAATAACAAGCCTTCCATTCTCTATTCCTGAGAATTCGTAATCTTGGGATCCTGGAGAGCGTGATAGCAGAAAAGCACAATTTTTGCACATATGCTTACTTCTTGTCATCCATTACTTTGGATGTGCTTTGATTAAGCATCTTTTCTTACATAACTTTGTTTGATGTTCACATGGCGTCGATTGATTGCTTGTGTATTGGTTTAAGAATATGCGATGGTCTCTGATTATCCAGTATGCCAGGCCTGCTACACTAGCCCTCGTGGTCAAACTTGTGCTTGCTAATTTTTTGTCAATACAAAACAAACATTGACAAAATATCAACCAACTAAATCAAATGGTTGTGCATTGTGGGTTGTTAATGTTAGGCTTCCTATATAAAGTGCCTGAAGTGTTTAATTTGAACTTCCCACTCAGCTGCAACTTTTGGAAACTTCACAAATTGTTAAGACTGTTGAGTTGTTCATGGCCACACCCGATATGCTATATCTGGTTGCATCGATCTAATTGAGTCGAGCAGCATTCAGAGAAGCTGATTAGTTTCGATATAAACGAGCAATCTTGAAGGCCATTGACAATCTTTTAAATATTATGACGCAGGACAAGGCCTTATTACCATGCCTTTGATATCCTTGACAGTCCAATCTTTGTGAAATCTATGGAACAAACATGGAACCCTAAATGCAGGCATCACACAGGAACTCTAGCTGTTTGGATAAAATGCAGATAGCACTCCTGTTTCTAAAATTCAACCCTCTTGTGATGGATATCCGTGGAAATGGAAGATTTTTTTTTTTTTTTTGGGGGATAACTCAAAATGTCAGGATTATGCACATCGCGACTAATTCTTGGGGGGATCAATCTCACCATTCACAATAAGGCGTCTAATTAAAATCGAGACAAAGCTCCGTATCAGATTTTCGAAGATGTTGTGCATGTGTCCTCACAGTACAGGTGTCCTTCCTCTCTCCTTCCTGTTTAGTTGTTTTCAAGTTTCAACTACCTCCAGAGACCAGAAGGTATATAGAGTAGCTCAAGTACTACAATGTGAAAGAGTGGTAGATGAGTTGGTGAAGTTTTGAACAGCCTGGAGACATCATCAATCTTGTCTTTTCTTCTAAGAGGAAATAGTAGCATACTTGTGAATAGCTAGTACATGATTTGTTTGATTTGAATAGTAGCATACTTGTGAATAACTGGTATTTTATACCTCCAAAAAATGTGAAAATGTGAAGTTTCTTGCCAAGAAGAGATCATTGGCACTGTTTCAATGTACTACACTTTCTGCAGTGGTAATCTTGCATACTAGTACATGATTACCTAATTACATCCTTTGTGATGGTGTTTAGTCTGGTTTCAGAACTTTCTTTTTGTCATCACTGGGTGGCCAAACAGAAATCAAGTTGCAACCTCCTTGGTTGAAAGGGCTCCCAACTAGCATGTTCAGCTCCCAACTAGCATGTTCAGCCTATGAGCCAGTACTACGCATTGAAGAAGCCAAACTCAATGGAATGTCCTTTTGGAGTAACCTCTATCCATGAGAAGGTAGTTTGTTACTACAGCCTCACAACAAGTGGGATTTGGCCTCTCATATATTCCACTTGCGATCTTGGCCCTCCAGTGGTAAATCGGATCCAAATTTAGAGTTGGAATTTGTTTTCTCATTGTAGGGAATAGTTTAGAGTGAACAATGACTCCCTTTGTCCAAAAAATAGAGTCATTTTTTGGGAGTTCGTGATACTTTTTAAAGTAATATCTTTGTCCAAAAAATATAGTACTTTTTTGGGAGTTTGTGTTATTTTTCAATGTAATATATCTTATATAATCTATAACGTTTAGGTGATTTTAAAAACATTGTATTTTAGATTTAATTGAGATTTATCAAACAAGATTCATATTAACTATGATTACCGATTGAAAAATATAATCAATTTTTTTATCTAATTAGAATGGATCGAGAGACTATATTTTTTAGACGGAAAGAGTACTAATACTTACAAGGCAATGCCGTGAGCACTTACTAGCTTAAGTCCGTACCCATATGCATAACATACATCCCACGTTGTGCATTTTTTTTCATGTTACTAGTTGCGTGAAAAATAATCATTTGACCTATCAAAAAATCTAGATTATTGGCCTTGATTTGATCGCATTGTTTGACTATCAAGTGCAGAAAAAACGTGGTAGATACTAGCCAATCTATCTAGGGTCTCGATCGCTCGAAGTTTCAAAAATATTGGAGTCCTAAACCAGAAAATTTGACATAATTTTATCTGTTAGACTTTTCTTTCCTACTTTGATTCTCAGTTGTTGCTTTGATTTTTTGGAAATCCTTTTTGTTGCTTTTTTATTTTCATTCGGCGATGGCTTAGACCTTGGTCACTTGTTCCCCAACCATTGGTTTTTCAAGTTTTTAGTTTTGTCTTTATTCTAATCTTTTCCCTCGTTTGTTAGTTTTGCATAAGCTTTTATGGATTATTGATTCATCTGGACAAGAAGAATCGAAAAAGTAAACAATTCTGATAATTACACAGACATTTTGAAAAATTTCCAAGAAAAAATATGAAAAGAAAGTCCCTCTTTCCCACAAAATTCTTTTATGAACTGAGCACATACATGAAAATACTCATTTTTTCTTCCTTCGATATAGATATATTTTTGATCCACATCTCAACGTTCGCTTCACTTTTTTCAAAGAAGAGAATTTTAATTAGCCATTCTTTTAAAAAAAAGATCGTTATGATCCCACCTCATGTGGTTTGAATAGTTATGATTTCACCCTGTAAAAGGATATTAGGACGGTTATGCCCTTATTAGGTATTTAATTAGTATCTAATATATACTAATGTTATATTCCATACTAATTTGTACATCTTGTTTCCCGATTCATTTATGAGACCAATATCCCGTAGATTAATACCCCAATCAATTAATAGAAGAGTTGACCTTAGAATGATACTCTGATTCATTTCTATATGTCAACATGTAAGGCTTGACCACTACTTAAGGAAGCCCGGTTCATTTCCTAAATTGGGTGGCCCTTTAGTCAGCTAAAAAATTCCAATGAAGAGCAACTCCCCATACATGGACTCGATTCTTTTTTTCATGGGAGATACTCTCCCATATGCAGATATTCTCTCTGGATTGAGATGGTTAAACGGGGATGGTGGTGACGAAGTGCCACCATCACCACGTAGCAGTGGTGGTTGGAGATCAAAGGCCAGAGATCGGAAGGGAAGAGCTCCATCACGTTGTGGCGGGAGAGTGCTCGAAAAGTTCTCTGCGGTGTGTGGAGTGCTGTCGGCATAGAGCTCCATCACGTTTTGACCACATGGTGCACTGCCGCCAAACTCGGAATCGATCGATCTTAACGGCAACGGAAAAATCCAACGAGTAACCCTTTAATCTCGATCGATCTTACAATCTCGTTTGATTACTGTAATATTTTGTTTTGTGTTGTATGGTGGTGGTGGGTTTCAGATCTTATTAATGATAACAGTGTTTTTTTATTCAATGGTGGTTTGTTTTGATTCAAGGTTGGTGTTTTTCTTCGATACAATAAAAATGGTAAATCAATAAATCATGTTCACACGCCTTTCCAACGATGGTTATTTCATACAGTGAATATGATTTTTTGATTTATCATTTTGGTGATTTGATATAGTAAAAGTGGTAAATCAATAAATCATGTTTACTGACACGTGAACATGGTTTATTGATTTACCATATTGAGTGATTTGATACAATAAAATATGGTTCACTGGTTTAGCACTTCGGAACTTTGGTAATTTAGCAAAGTAAATATGATGCATTAATCTATCATATGTTTCATGATTTTTTTGATCAATCATGTTTCATGATTAATCTACCATTTTTTTATGGTGCATTAATCTGTCATTTTTTTGTGATGCATTAAGTCAAAATATCATTATTATTTATTTTTAATTTTGTTTGGAGATTTTAGGTCTGAGAAGATTAAAGAAAAAGAGAATTAAAAAAATATATACGAGAGATTTTAGAGAGATTAAAGAAAAGAGAATTAAAAAAATATATAAGAGAGATTTTAGAGAGAGAGAGAGAGAGAGAGAGAGAGAGAGAGAGAGAGAGAGAGAGAAATCAGGAGAGATTAGGCCTCGTTCAATTGTCAAGAAAGGATGAGAAAGGATGGGAAAACCAACTTTCCCTCAACTTTTGGGGTGTTCAGTTACCAGGAAAGTAATATGACTCACAAAAAAAAATTTCCTCTGGGATTCACTTTCCCTCAAAATGCATCCTGCCAAAAGCAAGGAATTATGTGTTGCGGGAAAATTATTCCCGCCATTGCTATTATCTTTATCCCGCCAATTATCTTTTTCTGGCGGCAAAAATCTATTTTTCAAAGGCGCCATTTCCCTCCTCTCTTTTGTATCTGGGTTAAGGGTGGGATAGGTTTCATTTCTCTACCTCTGTTTCTACAGTTCGTCTATTGTCAAGGTAAGTCATTCATCTCAAATTTTTTTTGCTATTCATGATAAAATCAATCTCAGTAATTTATTTGTTTTTCATATGCTTCTCATGATTCGATACAAAACTGCTAGGAGTATTGTATACACACATATGTATCTTTTATATATATGTATATATCTTTTACAGAATGTAGATCGGAAATTAATTAGGAAATTAACTATGTTGCGGGAAAAAAAGTACACGATGATAGATATGAAGTGTTAAATGGGTATATTTTTCTAGTGGCCAATTACTAGGTTCTACGATGGCAATGTTGATTATGTTTTGGTGATAAAATGGCTCATAAATTAATTTTTGTCCATAGTTAGCCAATGCAAAAGCAACATTCCCACTATTTTCCTTTCTTGCCAAATGAACAATTTTTTTTTGATTTTCCTGGAAAAATTCTTTGTCAACTGAACACTTACAGGAAAATAATTTTTCCTTTCCTTTACTTCACTTCATTTTACTTTTCTCGGAATTAACTTTCTCGCGTAACTTTCTTGGCAAATGAACAGAGCCTAGGAGAGATAAATTTGGAAAGATTGGGAGATAAAATATAGTAGGAAAATCAAGAGAGAGAAAGGATGTTTTGGGGTTTATTTGAATTTCAGGATAGAATCATAAATATTCAAATCTCATAGGATGAAATCATAATGATATTTTTTTGTACATGACCCCTAATTAACTCTCCCTTTGAAGAATAATGTCCTAAAATCGAATTATAGACTACCAAACGGAGCCTATTGTTGGCTTTAATTTTCTACTAAAAAGTGGATAAGCAAGGATTGTAATCCATGAGATCCTTGTCCAAACTTTTCTTCTTTTTTTTCCCTTTTTTCTCTCTTGCTAATAACAATAAGCATTGTCCATGCTTAATACTTCCCCCGTTTAAAAAAAAAAGTCATGTGCGCAAAATGATGACTTAAAAAAAAAAAAAAATTATCAAAATAATTCAAAACCTTTTTTTTTTTTTTTTTACAAAAAAATTAGTAGATATCGACGAATTATATCAATTTTTGAAAATAAATTCCAATTTGTTCGCAACTTTCTTTTTGGAACCGATGGAATATTTGTCTTGAATGCAGAAAGCTCCTTATTCCAGCTAGATTTATCAATTTAGTAGGGTCCTTAATGAAATCGTTCATGCTCATCTTCTACCCAAAAAAAGAAAAAAGAAAAAAAAAAACAGAGAACTCTACAAAATGAAGGGTTTCAAACAGAGAGCTCCTTGAGTAGAATGAACATGTCATAACTTTACTTTGATCGAACATTGGTAACTATATGAACAAAAGAGATTTGTGGAAAATCATTCTACTCGATGAACTCTACATAATGGAGGGTTTATATTATTGTTATAGACCAAGGAGGGCCCCACAAAGTCCAAAATTGAACTGAATTGACGAATATTTCTATGGTGCCCCAACGTGGTATTGGAGTCCCGGTGCCCCACTAAATCTAAGTCGTTAGATCAAAAAATAGATGAATTTGAACTATTGGATGAAAATCACCACAAGGAGGAGGGTGGTTTTTTGTTTTTTTTCCCGCACAATTGCATTTACTATGAACATATGTTTTACTTATCACAAATACAGGATTTACTTACCACACGTATTGACCATAAATTGTTGTAAGTAAATCTTGTGTTTATTATAAGTGTGATATGTTTCTGTAGTTTGTTGACCCAGTATTTATGGTACGTAAAACTGAAGCACCGGTGCTCTATTACCGCTTTGGGTAACCACAGCCAGACTGGATGTGAACTGGATCGATGGAGATATGAAGTACTAATACCAATTCACTTACTTGATAAATTGGAAAACGAAAACGTGTTGGAAGCAAGCTGTTTCTGTGGTGTGTAAAAGGAAAAAATACCCACAAGAATGTGGGTAGTGAGCTCCCTCGACAGTATGATCGGATCAATAGTTTGAATTGTTTTACATTTTAAAAAATATTTTTGTATTTAATCTAATACCAATATATATGTATCTTTAGTCACCCGTTGCAACTTGCAACTGTCAAGAAATCTCACTACATGTCCCGGATTCCTAAGGATGGGTCCATATATTGTGAGAGGGAGGAGGAATTGACACTACAAATAATTTCTTTAGGGCCCAATTTGTTGCAGCATTAGAGGGGTATTAAGTTATACCCCCTCCCATTATCCCGGTCCCACCGGTTAATCCTTGGTTTGGGAAAAAAATTGGAACCTAGATTAAGAAATACCCCCACCCTTTTAATACCCCTCTATACCCTTTCCCCTACACTAATTAATAACACCCCTCCCCTATTACTAATTTATACCCCCTCATACCCCTGCAAAATTACCCCCGTACCCTCCCTTATACCCCTCCCCTTACCCCCAGTTTGTTCATTGTTGTGATAACAAAAACCAAATTGCATTTTAATGCTTTACGAACTCTTGCGATTTCCTTCGGATCAAAAAATGAAGTACTTTTGTGCATAATTTTTAAAATTTGTTTGCACCAAATTAAACTACTAATTGAGATATTTAATTTGATACAAAAAAATTTGAAAAATTTTATACTTTAGAATTTGACATTGTTGGCTTGCTTTGTAATATCCTTCAGATCAAAAAATAAAGTATTTTCACATTAATTTTTTAAACTTTTTTTGCACCAAATTAAACTACTAATTGTAATCTTTAATTTGATACAAAAGAATTTGAAAAATTTTACACTTTAGAATTTGACATTGTTGGCTTGCCTTGCAATACCCTTCGGATAAAAAAATAAAGTATTTTCACATTAATTTTTTTACCTTTTTTTGCACCAAATTAAACTACTAATTGAGATCTTTAATTTGATACAAAAAAAATTTGAAAATTTATACTTTAGAATTTGACATTGTTGACTTGCTTTGCAATATCCTTCGGATAAAAAAATAAAGTATTTTCACGTTAATTTTTTCACCAAATTAAACTACAAATTGAGATCTTTAATTTGATACAAAAAAAATAAAGAATTTGACATTGTTGACTTGTTGGGGAATACCATAAAAATTACTAATTAGTTAATTATTGAAAACAATCAATGAGAAAGGAAAAAAAGCAAAAAATTAAACTTTGAAATATTATTAAAATGAATAATAAAAAATAATGACTAACTATTGTTTTTATGTATTTATTTTATCATAAAATCTAATATGATTGTACAAGGGCAAATAAGTCATTTATCAAGTTTTTACATCATCCACCAAATTTTATCCCCCTTTATCACAAATTCATCCAAATCACATACTATTTAATCCCCCCTTCCTAAATGTCACATCATTGTAGATCAACCCTTACTAAATAATACTCCTTACTATTTAATCCCACCACAACGTATCCCGCATCCAATCGGGGCCTTAGTACTATGTAACTATGGAGGATGCCTCAAATTCTCTGTAGCGTGTTTCGGCATAATTTATTTGGTGGATGATGTGAAATTATTAGAAATAAAAAGATTCACGTTATTGAAAAAGGATTCGAATTCTTGTAAAGATTGGTATGTTGGTATGTACACACTATTCAATGAAGAACAAAAAAATAGGCTTTGTTCGGTTTGGGTTTTGAGGGAGTTTTTCGGGTAATAAGTAGAGATAGAAATAAATTTTTTATTAGAGACCGTGTAGGATTGGTCTTGAGACCCAAACCGAACAAGGTGTTTGTTTTGCAAACCGACTAACGGAGGCTATGTTTGAATGTTTAGAATTTTCAAGAGGAATGAGAATATGATTATAAAAAAATATTTGCTTATAAATTTAATGCCTAGTGTAATTTCATTTCAGTGTTTGAATTAATTTCACATTCTTATTTGAAAAATGCCCATTTTCAGAATTTATTAGAGTTAACGTTTTTCAAAGGTTATTTAAAATTACACATTTTCTTTATATGAGTTGAGAGATAGATCTGATATATGCATTTGTCTGTTCCACAAAATTAACTTATTTTTAAAAATGGCTTATTATGTTTTACAAAATATGTTATTGTCTTACAATATATCAACTCAAGAAAGTCAATTGGAGTGAGTTCCACTTACTTATTACCAATAAATCAATTTGTGAAACACCTAAGTCAAAGATAGGCTCTGTTTGGATGAGTTTTGAAAATAAATTTTTGAGCGGAATTTTTGAGATAGTAACTGGTTGAATTTTAAAAAATGAGAATAATAAAGTAATGATTAGAAAGATATAGAGAGATAAATGAAATATAAGGTAATGAGTAGAGAGAGAAATTTTTTGAAAAGAAAGAATTTTTTGGATTTTTATTTTTTTGAAAATAGGTAAAGAAGAGAAGTGAACAAGGCCAATCCTTTTCTGATTTAACATGTTATTAGAAATCACTTTCCTATGCCAAATTATTCCAAAAAAATAGGAGGGAAATGGCATCAAGTTCTTATTCCTCCTCAAAATTCAGCAGAAAAGAGAAAAAAGAAAATTTTATTCCATTTTCGAACCCTCCCAGCCCATTATCCAAACTCCGAAGTCTTCCCATAAACATTTCTTTGGAACAGTCGGTTATGACGACCGTTAGTAATATCCCAGCAATAATTTCACAGATCTGCGATGCAGTACCAAATGATTGGGGTGGCTTCACAAGAAAAACAGGGGAAGTGAAAAAGAAAGCTCACGTTTTAATCTTTTTCAGTCGACCATTTATCAAATCAACGAAAGAAAACACTCTTTCAGTGCCCCAAACATCTCAAATCTCAATTGTTCGAGTCTCCCCGCAAAACCCAGAAAGCTCAATTACTGGGTCATGACCACAATCCTTTGTGTCGATCAAGTAATTCATAACTAGATCCAAAAACATGAATCAGTTAAAAGAGAAAACGAGGGCTTTCTTCAACAACAGATGGCTGGTGTTTGTGGCTTCAATGTGGGTGCAGTCTTGTGCTGGGATTGGGTACTTGTTTGGGAGCTTATCGCCTGTGATAAAGAGCAAGATGGGGTACAATCAGAGGCAAATCGCCATTTTGGGTGTAGCCAAAGATTTGGGGGACAGTATTGGGTTTATTGCGGGTAGTTTGTGCGAGATTTTGCCGATTTGGGCTGTTCTTAGTATTGGGGTGGTCCAGAATTTTGTGGGCTATGGTCTGCTTTGGCTGATTGTTTCCGATAAGTTGCCTACTTTGCCTTTGTGGGTGGTAAGTTCTCTCTCTCCCCATCAAATTTTGTATTGGTTCATGTTTTTATGCAAGTGATTGTACTAACGTAGGGACAATTGTAAACGGATGGTGATCATGGTGATAGCTACTAGGTATAGAGGAACCCAAAAAAAGAGTTGGGTTTCTATTTATTGTCTTTGTTTGTTTGGAATTTGGATGGATGAAAGCATGTGAATTAACTCGATAGCAATATAGGTGAAAATGGGTCACTTTCCTTTGGCATTAGCAGATTTCATAGCCGGAATCGTTTAATTAGATTAGTTGTGGAAACAGCCTTTCCGCTTGTGGTGTAAGTAAGTCTGCGTACATAACCCTTCCCCAGATCGGCAACAACGGGAGCCTCGTGCACTAGGTAGCCCCTTTCTTATCGGATATAGAGATCTGTGCTTAGGTTGGGGTCTTTTAATTACAGGAGGCATAATTTAAGCTTAATTACATGATTTGAAGATTCATTATTGACTTCAGAGATTCCTAAGCTTTGGAAGGTTAGAAGATTGGAATTGGACTTTTTGTAAGCATTATCTTTCTTGCTAAAGTTTGCACCAATAGACCAGATGCAGCCATTCTTATTGACTGACAAGATGAGAGGCTCATAGTGTCTTCAGACTGCTTCCACCTTTTTCTTTTGTGCATAGGATACTATGTTCAAGCTCCAAAGTCCTCAGTGATGGGGTTTCCTTGTTACATAACAAAGACTTTCCATAAACTCTAGATACATGCTTAATATTTTTGTTTATAGTTCTTTATGGCGATTAGATTAGAATCAGCACTCTTCTATAAAAAAGAGAAAAATATTGTCGACTTGACAACAACTATGTCTTTCTGTTTTGCTAAATGAATTGTAATCTCTCCCTCTCTTGCCATTATAAAAATGTGCAGTTGGCTGTGCTCTGGGGGTTGGCGGTGGACGTTTACTGAGAGGAGTTTCTAAAACTTGTACGCTGGTTT
Organism: Vaccinium macrocarpon; assembly: GCA_022606695.1. NCBI lineage: Eukaryota > Viridiplantae > Streptophyta > Magnoliopsida > Ericales > Ericaceae > Vaccinium > Vaccinium macrocarpon. Next base: position 28,677,900 of record CM040174.1, on the reverse strand, counting down.
TATGCATTATTCTTGCAAAAGAGAGTAGGTGTGATAAATATAGTTTGTTGATTATGAAGGCAATAAGTCTTCTCCATATTTGCTGGAATGCATGATTTACACTTTTGTGACGATGTAGGAGGACGGGAAGTTTTTTTCTTTCTTTCAAGTTCTAGATATATTTCAATTGAACTGGAAAGAACTCAAAACGGTAACACCATTTATGTTCATTATGCTTCGCTGCACTGTCAATCTATTATATATAGGATGATTGTTATGAAAAGGTGGATTCAAGTGAACCAGCCTATCCTTTGTATGGCGCTTACACGGTGGTTGGAACAAAGACACATTTGATTATTAATTTCACTGCATCAGATAGATAATCTATCTGCAAGAAACCGAATTTCCGTATAGGAGGACAGGCGGCTATGAGACTCGAAGCATTTTTGGTGAAGTTCCTTAACCTATGGAACGATATTACTAAGAAAAGCATAAATAAATAAATAAATCTTATTTATGGAGGTAATGGAGGAAACAAAAACGATTTCAGATTATTACTCATTACAAGAGATAGTTAAAGAAATAGAAAAAATAGTACAGAAATATATTCAATAGACATGGAAAGAAAGTATTCACTGCAATACTGCATAGCAGTAGCAAATAGCAACTAAGTTTTAGTAACTTTATTTTGTTGTGGCACTGAAATGATCTAATTATGTCTTTGCACTAAAGCGAAGAAATAGTATTTTTAGTGTTCAACTCTTCTATGCTTCCAGGACTTGAGCGAGAGATAAGCACCCATGGTTTACAGTAGACTAGTTTGAGCTTTTCTAACTAACAGGAATACAGGACCAACACCGGATAATGGTCATCTCGCATAACTAGATACTACCTGCAGTCGCAAGAATCAAATTGGTATCTGAATACACTTAGGCTGAATTTGGATCAATATCTGGGTAAGGAAAAGGAAGAGGGAATGGAAAATTTAAAGGATCTAATCATTGTGAGCCGTTTGGTCCTTTCACTTTTTTATTTTCCTTTTCCTTTCCAAGACCCTTGATCCAAGATAGCCTTAAAGAACCATTAAATGGAAGAACCACCACATTGTAAAAAAATTTAGGATATGCATAAATAGCAGTTAGCTCTTCTACTTCTACTATAATATGCATGTGTCATTCTTTCCTATCGACCTATGCACTAATTTGAACCTTCGAGTTGCATGATATTTTCATTTTGCGTCTTTAGTATCCTGCTTATCCCCTTTCCACTATCTTTGATTATTTACATATATTCATTTATCCTTTAAGATGCTGGCCTTCCTTTCTATTGGGAATGATATTGTCTATCACTAATGATTCTTAACAGCCAAGTTTATAATTCCCTTTGCTGACACCGCTAAGGGATGCCAATTTGGGTATTTACAGTTACATCAACCAAGAATGTCTATAAATGTTATTTTTATGTGCTATTTTGTCTCAGAGCCATGCTAAACTTGGTACTTTTTCTTTTTTCCTAATAAAAATACTAAATCCATTTCTTTCTGCAGCTGTGTGTTTCCATATTTGTTGGAACAAACGGAGAGACCTACTTCAACACGGGAGCTTTGGTATCATCCGTTCAGAACTTTCCCAAAAGCCGTGGTCCCATAGTGGGGATACTGAAGGGATTTGCTGGTTTAAGTGGTGCAATTCTAACTCAATTGTATGCCACAATCGACACTTCTGATCAGTCGACACTGATCTTGATGGTCGCAGTTTGGCCCACTATTGTGATCCTTTCTCTCATGTTCATTGTTAAACCTGTAGGAGGTCACAGACAAGTTAGATCATCCGATGATTCAAGTTTCGTGTTCACCTATGGTGTCTGTATCGTTCTGGCAGCCTATTTGTTCGTCATTTTGTTGCTGGACGATTTAGTAGATTTAAGCCAGACAATAATCACAATTTTCACAGTCGTATTGCTAATTATAATATTGCTTCCAGTTACGATACCTATAAGATTGAGTTTTTTCTTGGAACCGAGACTTCCGACAGAGGAGAACCTTCTCCCTGAGCCTCAAATACAAGAAGGGACTGAGGTCATTCTCAGTGAGGTTGAAGATGAGAAATCTGAAGGAGAAGACTCTCTTCCAGCGTCAGAAAGGCATAAACGAATTGCTCACTTGCAAGCTAAACTGTTTCAAGCAGCTGCTGAAGGAGCAGTTAGGGTCAAGCGAAAGAAAGGTCCACGTAGAGGAGAGAACTTCACTTTGACGCAGGCATTAGTGAAGGCAGATTTTTGGCTTATTTTCTTCTCCCTTGTACTGGCTTCTGGCTCTGGTTTGACAGTTGTAGATAATATTGGTCAGATGTGCCTATCTCTGGGATATACCGAGACACATATATTTGTATCCATGATTAGCATTTTCAACTTTCTTGGCCGTGTTGGTGGCGGGTTTTTTTCTGAACTTATCCTAAGGTATGTGATGTGATCTCCTTCTTTGTCAATTCATAACATACACATACACACTTACTTGCGATGGTGTTATGCCATGTTCTTCATCCTGCTTTTTGTTCTTCATATGACAGGAACTATGGCTATCCAAGACCGGTGGCAATGGCTTTTGTACAAGTCATTATGGCATTTGGTCTGTTCTTTTATGCCATGGGTTGGCCAGGGGCAATCTATGTTGTGACCGTGATAATAGGAAGTGGATATGGAGCCCACTGGGCTATTATGCCAGCTGCAATCTCAGAACTGTTTGGCTTGAAAAGTTTTGGTGCGTTGTATAATTTCCTCACACTAGCAAGCCCAGTAGGTTCTTTAATTTACTCTGGTGTAATTGCTAGTGGCATATACGACTATGAAGCTGAAAAACAAGCTTCACTCACACGAAATGCTTTGGGAGTTCTTATGGACGATGACTCGCTCTCTTGTAGTGGTACCATATGTTACTCCATCACTTGTGGTATTATGTCTGGACTTTGTGCCATTGCAGTAGTGCTGAGTTTGATCGTCGTTTATCGGACTAAGAGTGTGTATACACAACTATATGGAAAGCCGACTGTATGAGACAAACGAGGGGTGGAAAGTTCCCTTAACTCTTGCTTATTTTGCTGCAAGTACGTGCTGGGGAAATTAGCTGGAGCAACAAAAAGGACTACATCAACCTGCTCGGGTTCCTAAACAGAAAAGCAAAGAACAGATGGCATCACTGTTGTTGTTCATTTTTGTTATTTTGGCCAGGAGGAGTCCTTAATGTTTTGGCAGTAGAATGCAGACCATTACTCTTGATTGATTTTGTCTTGCACCGGAACAGACTCTCCTTGAGCATTTCACTCCGTACTTTTGAGAAATGGGCATATGTGTTATTCTTCTGTAATACATGATCCAGGACACAGATTTGTAATTCAGACTATTGTACCTCCAATAAATATAAATTACATTCATGTCACAATTCCCAATTTATTCTCAGATCTTCTTTATTCTTTTTCTGATTCATTTTTTTGCTCGAGTTAGATACTTTACTGGTTGTAAAAATATAGTGATTGCTGATTCTGATGGAAGCTAATTGTACTTTAATCAGAAGATCACCACAAGTTTGGCGATTGATTTAAGCAGGATCATAACCAATGACTTCTTGTTTGGTGGATTTAAACATTGTGATTTCTCATTTGTGGTTCAGTAATGCTGCATAGGCAGAGGGACAAAGGTCCGGACTCTGATGTGTCCTAAGCCATCCGGTTAACATGAGTCCCCAAACGATGCACGTGAAACCCACATACATCGGATAGCACTTCATGCATCTATGTCCGGATCCGTGTCCCTCCATCGTTCAGAATTTTAGTTTTTAGTTGGATATCGAGGCAGAAATTGGTAACTTTGGATTGCATAAGAAATCTGATAAGGTGTCTCACTTCTAAAACTAGATTTTCTTTGTGGAGGAAACTGCTTGTATTCCTTGACACGTTGCTAAAATGGTTACAAATGTAAAATGTTAAAATCCAGCAGTTCAGTTTTCTGCATCCTTTTTCATCTACTTTTACCCAGAAATTGCAGTAAAAACCTTTCCCATAACAAACGGATATAGCAGAAAGGATCAGAAGGCACAATTATCTAACAAGGGTGAAGCACCTATCTGTCAAATGAGGAAATACATCTTTCATGGTCAATGAGACATTTATTGTGAGTACTCCTTTCCTATTCTGTTCAGATTACCTTAATCACACAGTGGACCTGAAAATCTCCAACCAAGCTTTCATTAAATGGTCAGATTACCCTGCAGGGACGGCAAATCTCGTCCGGCCAGTCTACTCGAGCTTTAGATTACGATTAATTTCTTTGGATTACCATAATCCCAAAAAAGGCTTAAGCTGAAGTTTAACATGGAACAAAATTTGAAGGAATGTTCTTCCTTGTCATACATTAGACTGCCATGTATGAACATGACACTAACATAGAAAATAACTAAATAAGAGTACACAACTAGAAAAATAATTGGAAAGTTAATCTGTAAAACTCAGCAAATTAGCTTTTGGGGTATGCTTTTATTTGTCTTGTTAATTGTGTGATATATTCTTGTATCCAAATTGCACATGTTTTGCATAATTGACTATCTCAGGCTGAAGGAGTAGACATAATTGGAATTAGCTCTAAGCATAAGAGAAATTTGAAATAGGCCAGTAATTTGTTGACAAGGCCAGAAATTAAAAACAGGAGCACAAGATAATGCAATTCTGGAAAAAAGAGAATATTATTGGGAAATGAAAGAAAAAACTAAATTGTTGCTTTTAATTACCAAAAAAATCATTTTTTTTTCCAGTAAGGACAAAAAGGTTTGTGGAACCGTCCAACAATATATTCCTCTTTGTTTATTCCTATATATTTGTGCAAAATGGTACATTCTGTTCCCAAAAAAAAAAAAAAAAGCCAAGAAAAAAGGTCCGTTAACCACAGTTAGTGCTTAACCCAGGGTAGAAGTCAGGTTAAGGGTGGCAAAAGTACTATAAATACAGGGTTTACACATGCTTCCTTATTGTATTTGATTTCTACTATGCATTTTCGTCAAATTTTTGTTAGAGTTGTTTTATGTGCAGTCTATATTAGGGTTGGAGAATTTTTCCCAAAAATCTTGTTTGGGGAGTTATTTTTTTGATTTGGGTGGTTAACAAGAGCAGCAATAAAAATTTGGTGGAAATTTATCAATGGCGTCATTGCGATTCACATTGCTCAAAACGGTAAGTCATCGCGTATCTATCTTTGTTAAATTATATTGGATATCTGTATCTATCTCTGTATCTGTATAAGTAGACATATACTGTTTTTGGTTAATGCTTTGCATGGAAGTAATTCTTATCATTGAGTGTATTGTTCGATTGTCGAAAGTTGATAATGGCTTTCTAGGGTTTAGTCGAGGAAACTCAATTTGGGTAGTGTAAATGGAATTCTCAAGTTTATGAGATTTTGATTGATGGGTGTAGTTGATTTTGCTCTTGGCAATAAAATTGAGTAGTTTACACTTATTTTTTTCATTGGTTGAATTTTTGATCGAGCTCTTATTGTTCTGGGTTGTTCAGTTCATATCTAATGGCAGTTTATACCAGTGGCTGAAGAGACATAGGGGTTTTCCAATGTCAAAATTTTAAGTTTTCCTTCTATGATGAATGACATTGGGTAGGAATGACTGCTGGTGGTGTTTCAAGTGCTCTTTTTCATAAAATGAATCACAAAAGCATTCGTTGCATTTGGAGGTTCGGTTTATCTGTTAGTTCAATTTGTTAAGAACTAAGAAGGTTGCTAGATCAAAGGATATACATTTAGTTATAGGGGTGTATAAATGACTAAGTAGGTGCATGCACATAGAATTCTTTGAACTGTAGGTTTTTTCAAAAATTCGGTATTGTAGTTATTCGGTTATAATCGTTGCCTTTGTCGTTTTGTTCGTTACTCATTGCGAATCTTTGAGACTGTAGTTATTATTATAAAGTTCCTCGAACGATGGGTTTTTGAAGAGTTCGGTACTCTAGTTATTTGATTATAATCATTTCATTTGTCGTTTTGTCGATTGATCTTTAAAAATCTTTTGACCCAAGGATAGAATTTCTTTTGGATTTGGTAAAAAAGATGATGCATTTATTCGTGTGGTGGTATTCATCGTAATGGTCATCTCTAGCAATAAAGGCCTACAGGTAAGGCAATAATTTCGTGTTGTTATTCACTTTTTTTGGGGCCAAATTTGGGTTCTTATTTTGGATTGATTACTTGTCGTATCATGGCTTTTACATTTGAGGGAAGGTATTGTATGACCTAGACAAGAAAATCAAGATTGTAGCGTTTATTAAAGCAGTTGAGTTCGAACTTCGGGATTTTCAAAAGGTTGGTATTCTAGTTAATTGCTAACACATCATTTCCTTGTCGGTTGCTCGTCAAGAATCTATTGAAGTAAGGGTACAATTGCTTTCGGGGTTTGGTAACTGGCTAGATGCATCTATTCGGGTGCTTCAATTCTTCATTTTGAATTTTGTCTAACAATAAAAACCTACTTAAAAGGCAAAAACTTCATGTCGTTAAACTCTTTTTTCTTGGCCAAATTTGGATTCTCATTTGATTGAATGCTTTGTTGTATTAGGGATTTTGCATTTGAAGAAAGGTATTTTATGACCAAAACAGGAATATTGGCTTTATAGCATTTGGTAATGCGGTTGAGTTCAAACTTCTGTTTTTTCAAAAGATCAGTACCCTAGCTATTTGATTAATATCGTACACTTGGTTGCTCATTACGATCATATTCTTGTCATCGCATTTATTCATCTGATTTCATTCTTCATTAGGGTTATTTCTAACAATAATAACCCAGTTATGAGGCATGTGATTGTGTATCACTTTTTTCCAAATGTTGGTTTGTACTTTGGATTGACTATTTTGCTATAGTTAGGGCTTTGGCATTTGAAAGGAAGGTCCTTTATGACCCCAGCATGAATATTTGTATATGTAGCATTTGTCAAGGCAGTTGAGTTCAAACTTTGGGCTTTACAAAAGTTCAGTACTCTAGGTAGTCGATTAGACTAATATCCTTTGTCATTTTGTTGGTTGCCCAATAATTATTTTTTCCTGTAAAAAGACATTTTTTGTTGCCGGATTTGGTAAATAGAAGATGCATTTATTCGTGTGGTTGATTTCTTTGTTATGGTTTGTGTATAGGAATCTCGACCTAGTTAAAAGGGCAATAATATCGTGTTGTTATTCTCTTTTCTGCCAAATATGGGTTCTTACTGTGGGTTGATTGTTTGTCGTATTAGGACAGCACATTTGAAGCAAGCTCCTTTATGACGCGGATAACAATAGAGGATTCATAGCCCTTGTTGAAGCAGTTGAGTTCTCATTCTTGTTTAGGTACATTGTGTGTACGTTGGAAGAAATGGAGTGTAATAAGGAGGAGGCTGCTAGGGCTAAAGAAATAGCCGAGAGGAAGTTAGAAGAGAGGGAATATGATGGAGCAAAAAAATTTGCTTTGAAAGCTCAAAACTTGTTTCCTGGGCTTGAAGGTCTCCCTCAATTCATGGCAACCCTAGATGTTTACATTTCTTATGAGAAAAAAGTAAATGGGGAAGTAGACTGGTATGGGATTCTAGGTGTGGACCCCTTTGCTGCTGATGAAGCATTGCGGAGACAATACAGGGCGCTTGCTCTCACTCTTCACCCCGATAAAAACAAGTCGGTTGGGGCGGAAGGTGCGTTCAAAATTCTATCGGAAGCATGGAGTTTATTGTCCAATAAGACTAAGAGAGGGGAATATAACCAAAAGCGGAATGTAATGGTTATGAACCAAAAATATACAAGTACGAGTGCACCAATACCAGCTGGTAAGAATGGTTTCACCCCCAATGTCGATTCCAGTTTGAAAGATCAAACGAGTGGTGCTACTCCCCAACCACCTCATCCATCAAAGTGCAATACATTTTGGACTGCATGCACGCAGTGTAATATTCAATACGAGTATTCAAGGAGATACCTAAACTACAATCTTCGCTGTCCCACTTGCCATGAGCCTTTTTGTGCACTGGAGATGCCTCCTCCACCCAGAAACGGTCAGAACATAATAACCCAGCGGGGACCCAACGAGCGACAGAAAAATGTGAACGAAAATTTGGCAAAAAACATGTATGCCTCTGTGAGGCAACCTGTTTCGGCTCCAAATGCAGGTGTTGGCTCTATCAATTCTCCGAACATTCAGCAGCGTACCTATTTAAATCCAGGTGGTGTTAGAATTGTGCCAGGATCAGGTTCCTCAGCTGGCGAAAGTGCAAATATGTTTCATCCAGTGAGTCAGAGTTTGAAGAGAAGTAGTCCATTCAAGAAAATGGGTGCCAGATCAGCTTCCCATGTTGGTTCCTCTTCTGGAAAAGTAGATAGGCCTCTGAAAAAAAGTCGCATTGATACAAATGTTACTGGAAGTGAGGTTCCTAATAAAATGGGAATGGGGAATGGAGGTGTTGGTCAAAGAAGTAGCTCAGGTACAGAAACGGTTGGTGCTTATGGAACAGTGAAGCAGACAAACGTGAGGGGGGCATTGCAGTTAGAAATTCGCAACAGGATGGTAGCAATGTCTAGGATGGAGTTAAGGAAAAAGCTGAATGAATGGAACATGGAAGCTGCGTTGAAGGAATCAAATGAAGTGGGTAAGGAGACAAAAATGGAAAAGTCAAAAGGTACTGTTAATGGTGGGAAGGAAGACGGAAATACAAGTGCTGCTTTTGTGGATTGTAAGAATTCAGTCCAGCCCAGAGAGTCTTCTTCCGTTGCAACATCTAATATTGATGCCGATGAAAAGCCTGCTGATGTCATGTTGATGAGTGTTCCGGATCCAGAGTTCTATGACTTTGATAAGGATCGGATAGAGAAATCCTTTGGCGAAAACCAGGTATGGGCCGTTTATGATGACGATGACGGCATGCCTCGTTACTACGCTTTGATTCACAGTCTCGTATCTAAAAGACCTTTCAAGATTGAGATTAGTTGGCTAAACTCCAAAAGCAATGCTGAACTGGGCCCGCTAAATTGGGTTGGTTCTGGTTTTTCCAAGACTTCTGGGGATTTCAGGATAGGCAAGCACATGATAAGAAAGAATCTCAATTCTTTCTCGCACAGGGTGAAGTGGACGAAAGCTGCGAGAGGAGTAATCCAGATTTTTCCCAAAAAGGGAGATGTTTGGGCTCTTTTCAGAAACTGGTCTCCTGATTGGAATGAGCAAACGAATGATGAAGTGATTCACAAGTACGACATGGTAGAGGTGCTGGATGATTATCATGAGGAGCGAGGTGTAGCTGTCTGTCCTCTAGTTAAAGTTGCTGGTTTCAGGTCTGTGTTTCGCCAGCATTTTGACCAGGGAGAAGTGAAGACAATCCAGAGGGAGGAGATGTTCCGATTTTCTCATCATGTCCCTTCTTACATAATTACTGGTCTAGAAGCTGTAAATGCTCCCAAGGGTTGCCTTGAGCTTGACCCAGCAGCTTTGCCTTTGGAACTACTCCAGGTCATAACTGAAGCCAAGGAAGTAGAAACAGCAGAGAAAGCTACAGAAGTTACCAAAGAGGGTCCAGCAGATGGCATCGGAAATTTGAATGAAAACTTGCATTTGCATGGTAGTGGCAGAAGCAGCCCACAAAAAGGGTTGATTAATAGTTTTAAATATGTGTACACAAGAAGAAAGTCAAGGAAAGGAAAGGAATCCGAGAAAGAAGAAATAGAAAAACATACAAGTGAAGCGACAGAATAGACAAGGTTCGCTTTTGGTGAGTAGTCGCAATTATTAATTAATTAATTTTTATTTTATTTTATTTATTTATTTATTTTTTGTCCATTTGATCTTCTTTAGTACTTAGCCCAACTTAAAGTGTTTGAAGATTCTAAGTTTTCTTTCTCTTTCCGTCTTCTTACAGTCGAACTTTGATTGACAAGAGCTCTCAACTATACTGAAAATGGTCTGGCAGTGTTTGAGATTACTACTGTTGTGTTTTAGAGACTGTACAGTTTTTTGAAGGCAGAGAGGAGAAATGAGGTTTCGTCTAGCTCTTATGCAACTTGATGACAGTATAAAAGGTGAACTGACATGGTAGACGCTGTTTGCGGAAGGAAACAACTGAGCATTGTTAGCTTAGCACCTAATTTTGCTGTATGTAGCGGTGCTTTTTTGCTTGTTCTTTTGTTTTACATACAGAGGAATCTCACAACTTTTAAAGACACACATATATCTGATAATGATTAAATAGACTTCTAGAACTTGAAATTTCAGCAGCTATCCATAATTTTCACAGGTTTACTAGAATTTTGAATGTTTTGACAGTACATTGTGTGCTCTTCTTTCCATAGTCATGCCTGATGCTTGTTAATATTACCTTTTTTGACAAAGAATACTTCAAATGATGTTTATGAAATCAAGTTAGTACTCTGAAAACTGGTACTATTCGGGAGAGTTGGGGCCTGTCCTCAGGTTAATGGGGAAAATGGACATTCCTTGGTCCCATGTTGCTCTGTCTGGTATGAAATCATAAGATGCTAGTCTTAATTTGCATTTTTATTCATTTTTCATCTTTTCTAATAACTTTTAGGTGCTTGTCTTGCGGGTGTTGGCTTTATGTTTGCTTTTTCCTCTCTGGAGCAAATTGAATGTGGCTTTTTGCTTAATTGATGCACATGTTTAAATGAATGTCGGTGTTCCATTAATAGATCAACTTCTTAGAAGGTTTCATGAATTTCTCAATTTCTTTCTAAACTTCTGGAATAGAAAAGAAAAAATAAGGGAGGAATGACGACCGAGTTTTGTCCTGAGCTAATTGCAGCCTTGCAGGTTCTCCACTATACTTCTTTTTCTTTTAAACGTGTTTTTTAAATGAGACTCATAACTAAACCCACTGTTTCTACATCTCAGTTCATAGTCTGAGTTTTGATTGTTCATTTCTCATCTTACATGTTACCATGGCACATGTGTTGTATTGTATCGTTGACGATCCTGAGTATGTCTGCATGTATGTTCTTGTACTTTTCATTTACCCTTGTCGTATTCAAATGTTGTTATCTCGTGTACTAATTAATGGTCCTTACACTCTTGAATCCCATATGAATATCTTGTTTAACTTCGAAGAAAAATTATTCCTTGCTGATTGTCGGTGAACTTTCATGATTCTTTCCAGATGTTTATCGTTCTGTTTCTTTTGAATCCCCATCATAAAAGAGTAGCTTTTTTAATCTTCTCAAATGAGGTCTAGGATTTTGTTGAGGACTTGTATTGTGTAGTATAACTAGGAAATGGAGTTCCTACAGCAAGTTATGGGGAAAAAGGGTTTTTGAGTCGAGATTAAGGAAATGAGGTGCCATTTCATAAGCATTATATCCTCCCAGAATTTGTATTCCAGTCGTCAAAATGGTACGGTAGAGACACCTTCTAGGTACATTAAGACACCAGTAGGTGAAACCTGCAACTGGAACAACCCTAAGGACTCTCGATATACTCTACTTTTCTCACAAGTGATTCAATTCCACACTGCACGATTTCATTTGGGCACCTAAAATGACCTTTTAGTAGGCATTTTCGACATGCAATTGGGATTTTCTGTGACATGAGATCCATCCTCTACGTTCTTTGTTACAGCCTTGATTATCCTTCACATAGGATGGATGTCAAATACAAATCGAGAGATTGGATGACGATTTTATTGTTCACTTCCTCATTTCCTATTCTTGCTCAATGGGATCCTTCTGCCTTTTTCCAAACTATTAAGACTCGAGTCCAAGCCATGCATGTCCTCTGAACCTTTGCATTACTAAACTCAACCGGTGGTGGTGGAGGGTGGACTCGATAGTTTCCTTCGGAGAAATAGATTTGAGGTGTGGAAGCCCTCCTGCCGGAGTTGTAACCATAACAAAGCTTACCGGTGTGTGGCCATGCCTGTCAGTGAATCATGTGTTTGTGTTCTAGTTGTAATGGAAATGAACTTTTGAGGCCAGAAACGAATTAGATTCAGGTAGTGCTATCTTTGTTGGTCTGCAATGCAAGCTTTTCATTTTGTCGAAATTTCCCTGCTTCAGATGGATAAACGTTGTTGGGGAAGTTAACGTGAATCAGTTCAACCCTAGAGGTTTTTTTTTTTGTTCTTAATTTAACCCAGGACCGATCACATCAACTGCAATCTCAGGTTGCATCAAGCTTCGACGGTTTTGACCTGTGGCGAGGGTGGCCCAAATTTTTTTTACTCCTTGTAAAAGTTCAACTTAGCAATGCTAAATATTGATTGACCTTGGTTTTGGTGGATGTAAACGAGCCTAATCGAGTTGAGTTTAAGAATGTTTAGGTCCGTTCATTAAGTTTTTAAACGCACTTGAGCCTAGCGTTGCCTATATTTGAGTTAACTCGAACATATTCACGAGCTTTACGGAGTAAAAAATATTAGGCTTTGTTTGGTTTGGTTTTAAAAACCTGGTTTCTACTTTTCCGGTGGGGCGCCCCACTTTTTGCCTTTGATTTTCTCTTTCCTCTCTATTTCTAACAATTCTACTCTAGTGTATATTTTGTGCAAGATGGGTTCGTGGGGCTTACTTTAAAGACCCACACAAATGATCCAAGCCGTCTATTAGTTCTAAAATTATTCTTTGAGTCATTTAGAGAAAAATCAAGTCAATTGTATAATTTTAAGTACTTGAAATAGTTGTCTAACTTTTTCTTAAACTTTTGTAAAATTCAGAATCCGAAATTGTGAATGAATAATTAGAAGACGGAGCAACTAGTTATAATTTTCCGAATGAGTTGATTTTTTAGGAGTGACTCAAAAAATTATTTAAAAAATTAATGACCGGCGTGGATCGTTTGTGTTAGTCGTATCGGAGAATTATGTGACCTACTAGGTTGTGTGTAACTCCTCCATTGGAGAATTATGTGACCTAGCTGGTGTGTAACTCCGTCAAATACAGGTAACAACTTTTACCGAAAGTGACAAGAATCAAATGTTGTTTGAACATAGGAGGTCGCTGTCAATCATATCCAACAAGTATGTGTGCTTTTGAATTCAGACCACTAGTAATCCATCATTTTATCCTATCCTAACTTTCATCTTCAATTCTGGCAAAAAAAGGGTGAAAGCGATATTCTATCATATCCTTTCAATGTCCACTTCCAAGTTCTTCCTTCCATTGCCTATTCCAAAACCCTTTTGTTCTCTGTTACTACAGGAGAGTTTGAGTAGTTGGATAATAAATTTTACTTTTGTACTTTCTCCGGTCTAATTTTATAGTTCATCGTTCTATCCTAATCGGATAAAAAAATAATTATATCTTTCAATTGGTAATACATTTTATATGCAATATGGATCTTGTTTGAAAGATATTGATGTAATTTAATAAACAAAGTGTTCAAAATCACCTAAAACATTGTAAATTGTAAGATATAACACTTTGAAAAGTGACACGAACTCTCAAAAGAGACAATAAAATTGATACAGAGGAAGTATTTAAAAAAATTGTATGTGATTCAATCACTCAAAACCCTCTACAACAAAGGAATAAGGAGAATTTGGAACAAGAGATCGGTTTCCCCTCTATCTGCTCTTTTTATTTGACTGTAGTCCTAGCTAGGTCAAACACCAAGAGAGTTTACCAATTTAATTAATTAGTTGACAGCAAAAAGTGACATCTTTTTTTTTTTTGGATCAGTAATATGACCTCCTTTTTGAAAAAGCAAAATAACATCATCAAAAGCACAAAAGTAGTGGTTTTAGTTAAGCATTTGTGAAGATAAAACTACTACTATGATTAAAGATGTTGTTACCTACCCTAGTTCTATGACAATTTCTGCATCTGTCACAAAATGTTGTTTGATCAGCAAAACGAGGACTTTAAATATTCATATAATACTCCATGTGTCTCAATTTGTTAGTTTTGTTTGGATTTCAATTCAATTTATTAAACTTTTCATGTATTTCAATTTATAATATTTTTAGAGAGATTTTAAAAATTTTGTATAACATAAAATAATTGAGATATATCAAATAAGATCTATATCAAATACATTATAGATTGAAACCCACACAGAACCAACAATTTAAAACGGAGGGAATATTTTTTTTTATTTTAAGAAAAAATTCAAACTTTTGCATAAAATAAAAGAATTCATTGATATTAAGAAAATTCTTGGTTTTTTCTAAAAAAAATTAATAATTTTTTGTATTATTTATAAATTCTCGTTTTAGTGATTGAACAAACATTTTAAAACAAAAAGAGTAGAAAAATGAAAAAACTTTAATCCTTTCTCTTTTCGGAAACCATTCCCACGCTTTTCTTATCCATGTGTCAACCTTTTAATTTAATTAAGTTTGAAAAGCATAAATGTTTGACTTCCATTCCATATTTAAAAAAAAAAAAACCATAAACAAACTCACAAAAACAACCTTTTCAAAGATTAATTATTCTTTAAGAAAGAAATTGATCGTAAACATTCCGAGGAATTAATTCTCCCTTTTGTGAACGTAGAAGATTATTCTGGAGTAATGCTTATCTCATTGGAATGTCTAAACCAAACATGCTTTTATTTCTCAAAAAAATTGGAAAAAAACCACCTCAAAACAAAAAAACTCATTTAGGCAACACCACCATTCCATTCGCTCCCACAATCACAGCACACCCAAGAATGGAAGACAACCAACAACTACCGCCACAACCACCACCGCAGCCCTCCCCCTTCCCCCCTCAACCACCCTACCACCACCTCCTTCAACAGCAACAGCAACAGCTCCAAATGTTCTGGACCTACCAACGCCAAGAAATCGAGTCCTCCACCGACTTCAAGAACCACCAGCTCCCCTTAGCCCGCATCAAGAAGATCATGAAGGCCGACGAGGACGTCCGGATGATCTCGGCCGAGGCCCCCATACTCTTCGCCAAGGCCTGCGAGCTCTTCATCTTGGAACTCACTATCCGTTCCTGGCTCCACGCCGAAGAGAACAAGCGCCGCACGCTCCAGAAGAACGACATCGCGGCCGCAATTACCCGGACCGACATCTTTGATTTCTTGGTGGATATTGTCCCGAGGGAGGAAATTAAGGAGGAGGGTGTTGTTGGGATTGGTGCATTGGTGGGGGATGGTACGGCTAGTGGAGTGCCGTATTATTACCCGCCGCCGCCCGGAGGCATGATGATGGGGCGGCCGGCGGTGGAACATGGGGGAATGTATATGGGGCCGCCGTCGCAGGCGTGGCAGTCGGTGTGGCAGAGTGGGGTGGAAGATGGGGGGTTTGGGAGTGGAGAGGGGAATCTTGATGGGCAAAGGTATGTATGTATCTTTGGTTGCTTAGATTTTACTTTATTTTCTTGAATTTTTGTTGCAGATCTGGGTGTTTAGGTTTGTGATTTTGTGGTTTGGTTTGGTTTGGTTTGGTCTTGTATGCAAAGATCGTAATTTTGCTCACTTTATGTGGTTCACTTGATGGGTATGGTTCAGGTATTGCATAGACACTTTTGCTTTCTAGAGGTGGGTAATGCAGAGATTGGTGTGCTTAGGAGGGCTTCTTTTAACTAAAGACCTTATTTTTATTTCTTGTTTTGGGATTTTGTGCTTCCAAGTGGACATTTAGCTAAAGATCACTTTTTTTTTTCTTCTTCCAATTTTATGTGGTTGATATCTTTACACTTCGTTTTCTGCTTGAGGGGACGGGCATAGTCAATAGTGGATCCGGGGGGATGTATATGCTGCTGCATTGTCACAGGCGTGATAGTTGGTGTGGAGGAGGGGGGTTTGGGACTCTGGGAGTGGAGAGGGGAATCTCGATGGGTAATGGTATGTATCAGTGTTCTAAAAATCAGTCAAGTTGACCCAAAGTCGCTAGTCGGAGGTCCCTTGCTTGATCGAAACCCAACTAGTCGGGCAAAAGTCGCTAGTCGGCAACCCTGGAACTGACTAGCATCTTTTAGAACCTTGGCTTGTATCTTTGTTAATAGCATTTTTTTTTTTTGTGTTGGTAATTAAGTAGATTTGGGTCTTTACAATCCCTTGGATTGTGAGAAATGATGAGATAGGAAAAGAGAATTTTTTTCTCCCCAAATCTCACTATCTTGGTGAGGTTTGGTGAGAAAGGGGAATGGGTCAACAAAAAAATTTATGTTTGAACTTTTCTCTATATTTCACCAATTTACTTGATCCATTGAAATAATTTGGTAAGAAACTAAGCTCCACAATCCAAGGGGGCTGTTACGGTTTGTGATTTGGTTTGGTCACGTATGCAAAGGTTTTTTTTTTTTTCTTTTACTTTGTGTGATTCACTGCGTTACACTTTGTTTACTGTGATGGGTATAGTTCAGGTAGTGATTTGACAGTTGTAAATGTGTATGTATAGAGATTTACATGCTTAGTGCTGTTTGTGTCAGACTTTTTGCTGAGTTTGTGCTTTTGATTGGTCATTTATTCAAAGATCACATTTTTTCTTCCATTTTATGTGGTTCCTCTGTTACACTTGAGATTGAAGATACAGAAACCTTTTGGGGTAGTCAACAATGTAGAAATTGATGGTTCTTGCTGTTGTTTGTACTCTAAGAAGCACGGACATGGATACAAGTTACGGACACAGCACGATAGGAACACATGGACACGTTATTTCTTTAAAAATTAGGACATGGACACGTCGGGGACACGTTCAAAGTAAAATGTATTTGTATTACACTGGACAAAAACCCATTAAAGGCCCCAAACTTTTCCTCTGGGCCAATTGTCCGTTCATATAAATGACGAAATCTTTATTTCTATCAAATTCAAGAACAATGCAACGAAGATAAATTAGCAATCCTCGTTTAAGTATATGTGAACTATACATTAGGTGGAAATTTTTACTCATGGCCAAGTTTTAAAAATTAGATTGTAACTTTTTATTTGTCCTTAGCATGTTCTAAGAGTTTGCCAAAGTGATTTAGAGTATCTACAATGTGTTTGAATAAAAGAAATACAAGAAAAAAATTAGTCAAGTATTTAAGCATGTCCTACACTTGCCTGTAGAGTGTCGTGTCCGTCATCAGCACGTGTCAGACAAGGCTACATTGGGCTTGTAGACGTGTGCTTCTAAGTATTGTACTCAAAAAGACTCCTTTTTTTTCTTTTTGGGTGGGGGTTTGCTTTTAGGTCTGGAATTTCCTTTAGGTTGATTAATTGTGAATTGTCAATGCGTCTTCTCTTTGTCTTGTTTATCTCTGGTTTTTAGTAAGATGTTGCTTGTAGTGACAGTAAGTTCTGCTAGAGGTTCTTGGTTTCAAAAGCCTTGCTGTTAGAAAATGGTTCATTTTACCAAAAAGTTTTTATTGGGATTGCTGATCCAGTTTCATTAAGATCGGTGATTGTTTCTCAATCTGGTAACTGGCACTTACTGTTGTTCTCATAAGTCATAACTATAGTTCAAAGATGCTGAGAGGGGATTCCTGTTTTTTAGTCTCGTGTGCATTCTTTATTTAAGAAGAGCGATTTCTTGGGCAGAAGATTCTTCATGCTGCCATCTAGGAAATTAAAGTTGGTTGCATAAGGTAGCGATCATAGAGATTGCCATTTTAATAGGCTTATGGTCATTTTCTCTAAAGTGGTGGTTATTCCACACGATGGAGTGCATGAAGACCATGGATCAAATTACTGGATGGTGTCTGCATGCTTGAACTGATTTACATTTAGTGAGGGCTTTTCCACCAACGTTTCCACCATATACAATAGTTGTCCTCACTTCTCACCCCAATGCTAGAAACTGTTGCCTTCATATTAATTTGAAGCACCATCAGTTTAAACTTTCAACGATTTTTTTGCCCCCTTTTGGATCTTTGGAGTTTTTTTTCGTACTTATAATTTATTGGGCAAGCTGTTCGTAGACCTGGTGTTTGAGAGAGCAAAGTTTGGAATTGACATTGCCTGTTGGGGCCACTTCCAGTGCTCATCACTTGTAGCTTCAATTTATACTTTTAAAGAAGGGTCCGTTTTTAGGAAGGACATAGTAAAGGGGTCTTTACTTTAATAAGGACATCAACTTTTTCTTTAATGCTAAAAGGACAAATCACCTACACATTTCCAAAAATGCCCTCACTAGCCAATGAAAGTGCCTAAACCCCCAAACTTAATGAAAGTGCCTAAACTTAAATCCCAGGGTATCCTATGAAAATGCCTAAGACCTTAGGGTACCCTATGGAAGTGCCTAAAACCCTAGGGTACCCTATGAAAGTGTCTAAACCACTAAACCCCTATAATTGGTAAGTGCACCCTAAACCTAAACCCTAGGGTACTCTATGAAAGTGCCTAAAATACTAGGGTACCCTATGAAAGTGCCTAAACAGCTAAAACCCTATAATGGAAAGTGCATCCAAAGTGCCTAAACCCAAAATGCCTAAACCCACTATACCCTACCCCAAAGAGCCTAAACCCCCTAAAATTGAACCCAAAATTAATAAGACAAATGGGAATTGAAGTGAATTGGGTCATTTTCAACGTCAGTTTCAAAGGGTCAACAAATATTACTATATTAGCAATTCAGGTGAAGTTTAAAAAAAAAAGCAATTCAGGTACCTCACCAGCAAGTTCAGTGGGGTAGGACCAGTCACTTTAGGGGCAACTGACGTGAATTTTGTCTGATGAGAGAGAGAGGGGCAACTGACGTGAATTGGGTTACCCGTCACTTTCAATGGGTCACTTTCAACGCACTGTTCACGGTCGCTTTCAACGGACTGTTCACGCACGTGTGTAATGTTTCATTAAGGGTATTTTTGTCTAGTTTTGTCCTTGAGACCTCAAAAATTTTCTGTCAATGTATTGGAGGCATTAAAATAAATTAAGGTGGACTAAACACCATTTAAGGTCCCAAGCTTGGCCTTTACACCAATTTTCTGTTTAAAGAAATAGAAATACAGAAATATATTTTTACACTTGACAACTTTCCTTCTACTTTGGATAGTTTCTTTTCCTTTCAACTTCAGGATACCCTTAGGGTGATGGAGAAGTTTCAAAGAGCTTACCTCAATTTTAGCAGTGTTTTTTTTGTGATTTGATACCTTTAACAGTTTAACTCAGGCAACAGCTTTATAAATTTCAGTAGATTTTATTTTAATTCCTATGGATTGCGAGCAAGGGGCTGTGAGAAGGCTTGCATCTTACAATTTTTTTCTCTTATCTCTCCATTTAAATTTTCTGACGAGGAATCATGAGCAACTATTCTCCAAGTTTTCTACTTCTTCAACTTTCTAAATGCATATTTTGCATTCTAAGATGACAGGAAGTTAGTTGTACTTCTGGATACTGGGGGCGAAGTATGCTTAAGATGCATATTCGTAGCCTTATTGAAAGATAGTCACTAAATTGCCCTATGACATCTTGTATTCTTCATAACTTTGTCTTTTATCAAATTGCTATGACCTTAAATTTGTCAAAGTGAGTCTTACAGTCACTCCGTCCGTATATTGCCAAAGGTTACATCCGTCTCCAATTCTCTCCGGCTTAAACTGAATCAATTGGGGATAATATGGGTACTGCTCTGTTATTAGTACTGGTGCAGTCGTTTCCGTTTGTGTATGAGTCAGTAATATCCCTTTTTCTTTGTTGGGCATAAGTTTGGAACAAGACCATGGGTCCAATGAGACTCCAATACCCCGGCAAAAGAGAAAAAGAAAGATGACATAGCAGCAACAACAAAAGTATTCCCTGCAAGAAAACATAGTGATGCGAATGAAAGTGTAAGGAAAGTCTTTCTATCTTATTGGTAAAACTGAATACTTGAAATTCAACAGATCCCTGGTTTTCTTCCTTTTCTTTTTGTGAAATAACGAAAATAAATGAGTTTTTTTACCATAAAAGACCGCCCTTTTTTTTACAAATATGAATTTTGTAATAATAATGTATTTAATCGATTATTGAACCCTATAGAATTAAGAGAAAACTAAGAGAATAGAATGTTCTTAGAATAAAGAATATTGTATAAATTATACAATATTATTTCCCTGCCAGACATTGACTATGTGGTATCCTCTTTAAATACAATTGTGGTAGTGATTTTTGTACCAGTTGAGGATCTTGAATTAAATGTTCCTATCATTTATGTCTTTGCATATATTTGCAAGAAAGTTTGTGAGCACTTGTCGTTTATGTCATGATTGTATAGGCACTACTTAATTAGTAGTCATATTTCCTGCACTGGTTAGTGTCATATGGCCAGGATTAGAGCCACATACAACAAACCTATGGGTAGCCCACCTATTCTTCCCCATCCCATTCCTTGTTCTTCCCTTAGTAGTGGCAATCATTTGCCCCAGAAAGTAGCTCGTATTTTCCGCATGGCCTCCTCAATTCTGCAGAGATTTTCAATTTTTCCCCATTCAAGCTAACAGACTCATCATCATGCGAAACTCCTTTACATTTTAGCCAGCAATCAGAGAATCTGTCGAGAAGGAAATAGATTCAAGGTAGAAGCTGTTGCCTTCATTTCACGACTAGAAAGAGAGAAAATAAAAACAGGCCAAATGGGTGGTTTAGAGTGGAAGATGTGGGTTGGCCGTTGTGATCACATTCAAAATGCTGATACCTGTTTTCTTCATCTCCTACATGACCGAGCTTATTGGAGGGGTTTTGAAAGAGGCCAAATCGCTTGTTTGTATCTTCCTCTCACTTATTTAGTTAATCATTACTTTGATTTCTCTTATTTTGTACGGTTGAAGTTGGGGCATTTTTTTGTGGTGGATTAATTGGGCGTGGAAATTCAATTAATAGCCCGTCTCACATCTTTATTATGCTATAGGTCTTTAGTCAAGACATTCCTATGTATATCGACTTCAATGCTGAGAACCGTATGGCTATTTGCTTCTGCATGTTTCCCACCTTCCACTTGAAAGTTTTCACTAGATTGGTTTTTTTGTCATATTGTATAGTGATAGCGCGTATGTGATTGCCTTATGGTGGGTACAGGGTCTGTGCTGCGCACCTAGTGCCCAAAACCGTGCTGCGTAGCATCTCAGCCATCCAAATGTGTTTTCAATGGTCTGAATTCGCAGATGTTTTCTCGCCGGTCAAAGTGCTTTATTATTGTTAAGAAAACGTGTGCAAATTTGAACCATTGATTTCCAAGATAGACAGTTGTGATATGGGTAGCACAGTCTTGCGCACTAAGTGTGCAACACAGACCCTGGACTCCCCTGTGGTGGATTGTTGTACCCTTCCTTCTCAGTCTTCAAGTTTCAAAGATGTCCGTCTTGACGTTGTTTCGCTTTCTTGTTTTGCAGTTAACCCGATCAGTCGCAGATGCTATCACGCTAAGTGGCACGATGCAAACAGCTTAGCTTTGTTCATGCTTTCTTGAATGTAGTTAATTTTAATTTAACTTCGCTGCAACTATGGAACGGCGATGGCTTTGTGCTGTCCGTAACCTATTAAAAACATGATCATGTGCAGTAACAAATGCCTCTTTGATTCATCCTACTAATATCCATGTGCAGTTCGAACGTTTTTCTTTGTTTAGTTCCCATAGGGATGTTCCACTAAAGTGGTTTTTTGAAAAGCTCGTTTTTTACGGTTTTTTATGTGATGTATTGTGAGAGAATAATCTGTCTCGGTTTTTGGAAAAAACCGTTTTTTGTTAGTGGAACACCCCAAGTTTTTTAATGGAGGAAGAAACAGTTCCATGATTTAGCTGAAGGGTTGGCGACACTGTTTGACTTTCCCCTCACTTGTTCAATCACCACTCTTTCCGAAACTACGTAGTACATGTTTTTACTTGTTCACCTTTTACATTTTTTAATACATTTACACTTATTTTTGTACATTTTTCACAAATTTTAATACACTTTTGCAACTTTATAACATAAGCTCACCGTGCATATCCTAGCATTTTCCTTGTTGAATTTTTTTCTGTGGCCTTTGTGCAATATGTTTTTGGCTTTTGAATTTTTCTATCAAATGGAAAATTTTCTTTGTGAATTTAATATACTTGGCACATTTTCATTGCAAACTGGTTATCATAATTTTTTCATTTTTCCTAGACAAGTGGACAAAAACTTCACTAGGTTAAAAAAACAAAGAAGAGAGAACATTATTTCTACCGCTGGCAGAAATAAATGTTTCTTCTAAATCAATCACAGCGGTTTGTGTGATTGTGTAGTCAATGTGATTGCGTAGTATACAATCATACGGACCGCTGTGATTGATTTGGACGAAACATTTGTTTCCGCCGCCGGTAGAAACAACTTGTTCTCTATAAAAAAGAAGCTAAATAGATTGATTTCCAAAGTTTATGTTTGCCGTTTTTCTTTAATTTTTTTCTTCGTCGCTTCATTCTTCTTTTGTTTGATCTCTCTGTCAATAAATTGAAAAAATGCGGACTATTTTAACCAAAAACTTAAAAAATGAGTTCTAATTGTAGATAAAACACTAAAACATCAAATTAAAATTTTCCTTGCTAATCTAAAATGAGGCGACAGCATAGCAACCCTCCCTTAGAGGCGTGACCATAGGAGTTCCAAGCCTACGGCAGGCCCCGTGGAGGACTCGAGCCGTAGCAACTATTACCCCATTAAGCACTAGTGGACCACAACCGGGCTTTACAAGACAAGAGGACCAAGTTCGAGGGGACAACGGTTGTGCCGTTGTGCGACTCGAACCCGTGATTTTGGCCACCCAACCCCCATGGGAGGGAATCATCAGCTACTAGGCTATGTTGTGCAGCCTAAAACTCCTTATGAAAGTTTCGAAGCCGTAGCCAATTTGGACCAATTCTACAGGACTCTGGTGTACCTGGCCAATTTTATTGCTGTGCAATTTTGACTTCAAAACTTAGAGCTCCCATCAGTTGACCTACCATTTAACGAATCCATTACCGTGTCTCGTATAAATCACGATTCACCGATTCCCTTTCTTCTCCCTCAACCTCTCTCTTCGAATCTAGGGTTTCGCAAGAATCTTCTTTGTAATCGTCATTTGCAGCTTAGTAATGGATGCCCTAGACTCCCTCATCGATCCATTGAGGGAATTCGCCAAGGACAGCACCCGCCTCGTCAAGCGCTGCCACAAGCCCGATCAAAAAGGTTAATTTGCTCCCATTTCTCTATATGTTTGCATATAGTACAGATGTTTATTTATCCATGATGTGCTGATTTTGAACAAAATATTTCTGCATCTTGCAGTGAAAGTTTGAAACTTGGTTATGATTTTGTGTTATGTGGAACAGAATTCACGAAGGTAGCGTTCCGTGTTGCGATTGGCTTCGTCGTGATGGGTTTCGTTGGTTTTTTCGTGAAGCTGATTTTCATCCCTATCAATAACATCATTGTTGGTTCCGCATAGGTAAATTCGTCTGAATAATCGATTTTCTTTCATCTTTTGTACTCTATTTTTTTTCTCAAATTGGCTTTTGGAGAAAGAGTTGTTACTACCCCTTTATCTTATTGTGTCATTTTCTGCATATTATTTG
Organism: Vaccinium macrocarpon; assembly: GCA_022606695.1. Taxonomy (NCBI): domain Eukaryota; kingdom Viridiplantae; phylum Streptophyta; class Magnoliopsida; order Ericales; family Ericaceae; genus Vaccinium; species Vaccinium macrocarpon. Next base: position 28,654,492 of record CM040174.1, on the reverse strand, counting down.
AAATTACTCCTACTTGCTTGATCCCTGTGATTTAGGATCGTTGTCCTAACATAAAATTTGTAGTGGTTTGATAAAGTTCTTAATTCGATCAGTTCTAACCAAATTTGTCACATTAGGTTTACAAGTACACCTTGATTCCATCTTTGCTCTGTTCTGTTCATACAAGAACAAATTTGAGTTTGTCAGTGTACAATAGCATCACCTAGTGATATATAGCTGGATATTGTCCTGTTATCTGCTACCCTGTTGAACATGTATTCAGATAAATTGTTTCCATTTGAGTGTTGTCTTTTACTTACATACACTCTATGAGTCGATGGGAAGATGAAATTTTGTGGTTCGAGCTTAACAGATTAATTCATTCTAAAATTTTACACATTAGATAAAAGGTCTATAGGATTGCTTTTTCTAATTATGTTCTTGCAGGAAAAATAAGGTAAATTTTAATAGTTGGTGGACTTGTTTAAGCAAGAATCAAATGCTGCAGCATGTCTATAATTTTCCATTAAAAAAGTTGTAGCTTTTGGCTTTGGGAATAAAATTTCTGCATGGATTCCTATGATTTCTTCCTGGATGTAATCAGTTTGTGGTTACTGGTTGCCAATCAAGGGATCTAATTTCTTGATATACGCATGAAGTTGGTCTTTTAGGGGGTACAAGCTGTTGTGCAACTGATTATATGAGTTGTGGATCATTGAAGCAGAAATGGTGATCACCTTGTGTTTGGCTTTGGCTCATTTTTGTGCGCCTATTGTCAATTGCATGTATGAAGGTGTTGCATTTGCTTAAAGATATGTGAAGTGAAAAGATCTTAAACTGGTCTGCCGGTCTCTAGGTTGACAGATTTACCCTGGAATCATGTTAAGCTAAGCACTAATCTTTGGAAAACTTGAGTGGAGGATCATTTGTCTCTTGTATGATGTTCTTCATTAATGCTGAATAATCAACAGTGCTGTTAAGAAATAGAGTGGAATGGGTGATCACTTAATATATGTTGAGACCTCTCCACTCATTGCCAATTGGTTTTGAGATGGATATAAAGTCTCCATATGGTATCAGAGCGGGGTCCATTCCACCCCATATATATATACATAAAAAAAATCACAATCCACACCCCACGATGACAGACCAACAAAAAAGGTTGCACGATGATATGACCCAAAAAGTGGTCACACGTGACAGACCTCAAATGTGCCTGCATGTGAGGGGGGATTTTAAGAACTAGAGTGGAATGGGTGATCACTTAATATATTCTAGGACCTCTCCACTTATTGCCAATTGGTTTTGAGATGGATATAAAGTCTCCACAAGTGCAATAGTCGTATATGCATCTGTGTGCGTGTTACCCTTTAGTTTTCTAACATTATGTCCCTTTAGTTTTCTAACATTATGTCTATCTAATTGAAGTTTCATTCCTTATGTTATCCTTTAGCACATGATTTCTCCTAGTTAATTTTGTTGAAATGGCACTTCTAGTATTACATTGCGGGAACCTGGGCTTGGGTGGAAATTGGATCTGATTATTCAAGTAAATTGCAGGTGTGCTGTGGACTGTACATTTCGGAGATGATTCAACGGTCTAGATGCGAAAGGGTGGAGGAAAGCTTACAGCCGTGGTTTTTAGGCATTTTAAATCTCAAAATGTACTTCATTCCAAACTCCTGAGTACATCTTGACAGACTCTGTTGGTGCCTTCAATTTTGTCTCAATTTCATGATTTCTGATCTTGCGTCATTGCCAGCTTTCTACTATAGTGATTTGTTGATGATGCCTTTATCCAATTACTTTCTTGGGTTTAGCCATAGTTTTACCCTTCTTTTGAGCATTCTTTTCTATGAAGATCAGCAGATGCCTTTGAGCCATAGCTTAAGGTGTGAATTTAGTCAGAAACAAATTTTGTGGTATTGGTACATGAGCTAGAGGATCTAACAAATGCTGTTTCAGTTCCTAATTGCTGTCATCGGAACCTGGGTGACCTGTAGAAACAAGATGTTTATTAGTTGGAGACAGAAAGAGTCTGTTTCTCTTTCAGTTCAAGCATACTGTCCACTTAATCTTTCGCTTATTTGGGTAGAGGAGTTTGCAATCGGTTGACAGTTCGGAGGAGGTAAGATAAAAGAGAAAATAGATTTATCTGTATTGCAGATTAACTGATGCAGTAGTTAGGATGAGTGATATGATTACATTGAACCTTAAGGTGAAGGATATATCAAGATTGACATTAGCAGTGGTAGTTCGAAAGGATTTATGTTTTTTGAAGTCACGGTCATTGTGAGTTAATTTTAAGTTTGATTTTCTGTAGTCTGCTTAGTCTAGATGTTTAGGATTTGACTGTGAAAGGTCATTAACTAATCATGAGGACAATATGAACCTTAATAAATTAAAATTAGGGTCAAATACTTGTGCAGGGACAATATAATCACTCGTTGGTAGATTTGATGTAATGAAAAAAAAGAATAAACAATTAAATAAAGTGTTATCGGTGAAAGTATAATTGAGCTTAGAGACACAAAGATTCCGCTTAATATGATTTCTTACAATGAATACTTAATCAAGAGAGAGTGAAAGAGAAGTTTCCAATTCCTGTAGTAGATGAGCTACTTGACGAGCTGAGTGGTGCTACCATCTTTTCTAAACTCGATCTTAGGTCAGGTTATCATTTCTAAACTCGATCTTAGGTCAGGTTATCATTTCTAAACTCGATCTCAGGTCAGGTTATCATCAGATTCGGGTTCATCCAGATGAGGTGATCTTCCATGGTAACGTTACAAGGTGAATAATGGCTACAAGTCGAGTTGAAATCAATTATGGGGGAATGACAAGACAGAGGAGGGAAGGGCAAGTATTCCCAATTTAATGGCACCCTTTTTGGTAATTGCAGCTAGCATTACACGGAGATTAATATTTCCACAAAGACTAAACGAAAATGTCTCTGGACGCAAATACCCGTCCTAAATTTGCATCTCAAACTCTTCTCTTTCCCCATTGTTCTCCCATGCCTCCCACACCTCATTGGGGGAAAAACCCCGAACAAGGAAGAGGATTGACCTTCCTCCCACACACAGCTCCGATCGGTTTCCTCCTCTTTTCTCCAGCGCCTATCAATCTCTTATCTGTCTCCTACTTTCCCGTCGTGCTATTACCTCTCGACTTGTTACTATCCCTCTCTCTCTCTCTCTCTCTCTCTCTCTCTATATATATATATATATATATATATATATATAGGAAGATGATCTATTGAGGACTCCCTCAAAGATCTCTTCCGTGAGGACCACCCCTTTTTTTATTTTTCGGACCAAATTTCGATGATCCGAACCGCTCAATGTGTTTAAAACATGTTTTCCATGGCCAACACGAGGAATCACAAAAAAAAAATACCCGAAAGGACTTCATCCGAGCGGTTTTTCATAATAACCGTACATATATAATTTATCGAAAAATGCTCGAATGAAGCCTTTCCGAGTATTTTTTTTGGATGAATCCTCGCAATAACCCTTAAAATCACATTTTAAACACATTGAGCGGTTCGGATCGTCGAGATTCGATCCCAATCCATGAGGTCCGTAAATTATGAGTTTGAGGGAGTCCTCAGTAGAACGGGATCCATATAGGAAGATATGTGTGTGTGTGTGTGTGTGTGTGTGTGTTGAGCTATTGACGAAATAAACCGTTTGCATTGACATTACGGTAACATAGTTTCTGAAGTCCAATTCTTTTCACTCCTGACAGAGAACAAAACACAAATTTCGGATCATTTGAAAGAGTAAATTTGATTCTCTATTGTCAATATGATACAAAATTGAAAAAGAGAACTATGTGCAGAATTGTTTTTCAATTTCTATGTTGTTAATTCATTTGAAACAAGGAATAGAGCCCTATGTGTACTTTAGCTAGATCGAAGGTGATTAAGGTGTACATTGGGGGTATTACCAAAATGCATAGCATGTGTTTGACAAAAATACTCTAAGAAGTTTTCACATAAATTGGCAACTTGTGCTCCTTAAAAGAAATAACATTACACCTCGAGTGAATTATGTTGACACCTTTTGAAAAGGGTATTGCACCTGGAATGAGGAACACTGAAAAGTGTGATGTCTAAATTAACTTTTTATTTAGGAAAAAATAACTTTGCTCCTTAAAAGAAGCAACATTGCACCTCGAGTGAATTATTTTGGCACTCTTTGAGAAGGGTATTGCACCCGAATGAGGAACATTGAAAAAAATGTGATTCTAAATCTAACTTTTTATTTCGGAAAAAATAACGTTGCTCCTTAAACGAAACTACATTGCACCTTGAGTGAATTATTTTGGCACTCTTAGAAATTCCTAACTTTTTATTTTGGAAAAAATTAACAATTGCTCCTTAAATGAAACAACATTGCACTTTGAGGGAATTATTTTGGCACCCTTTACTAATAACATTGCACCCGAATGAGAGAGTTGCTAGTGTGATATATAAATCTAACCTTTTATTTTGGAAAATAATAATAATTGCTCCTGAAATTGAACAACAATATTGCACCCTGAGTGAATTATTTTGGCACCCTTTGATAATAACATTGCACCTGAATGAGAGAGTTGCTAGTGTTATACTCCCTCCGTCCCTTTTTAAATGAGTACTTTGGGAAACGTGTATTTTTGTGGACATTAAAAAATGTACTTTGGTATAATATTTTTAAATTTTTTGCACCAAATTAAAGTACTCAATGAGAACTTTAATTTTGTATAAAGAAAATTAAAAAATTATATAGGGAAATGTGTTTTTTAGGGATTTGAAATTGCACGTATTCCCAAGGTACGAACTTAAAAAGGGACAGAGGGAGTATATAAATCCAACCTTTTATTTTGGAAAAAATAAAATTGCTCCTTGAATGAAACATCATTGCACCTTGAGTGAATTATTTTGGCACCCTTTGATAATAACATTGCACCCGAATGAGAGAGTTGCTAGTGTGATATATAAATCCAACTTTTTATTTTGGAAAAAATAAAATTGCTCCTTGAATGAAACATCATTGCACATTGAGTGAATTATTTTGACACCCTTTGATAATAACATTGCACCCGAATGAGAGAGTTGCTAGTGTTATAAATAAATCCAACTTTTTATTTTGGAAAAAATAACAATTGCTCCTTTTTTTTGGGTAAATAATTGCTCCTTGAATGAAACATCATTGCACCTTGAGTGAATTATTTTGGCACCCTTTGATAATAATATTGCACCCGAATGAGAGAGTTGCTAGTGTGATATATAAATCCAACTTTTTATTTTGGAAAAAATAAAATTGCTCCTTGAATGAAACAGCATTGCACCTTGAGTGAATTATTTTGGCACCATTTGAGAATAACATTGCACCTAAATGAGGAAGACTGAGTTATTGGTGTAATGTCTAAATTGAACCATTTATTTTTTTAAAAAAAATAACTATTGGTCTTTTGATGTGCCCGAGAGAGAGAGAGTGAGGATCTGCGTTCAATTTCAATTGGGATTGGAGAAAAGAGTGTGCTTCATTTGTGAAGAATTTTAAAGCTAGGGGTACTTTTGTCTGCTTAGAGTTGGTGTGCCATGAATTTGGAATTACTTTTCCTCTATCCATTGTCCCATGATTTCCAATAAGTGTGTCATTTATGTGGAAATTGTTACCCCTTATCCCACTGTCCTGTCTTTTCCCCAATCAATTATTATTATCTCATTCTTTGTTCTACTTCGATGGTACAAGGTGTAGACTCTCCTGATGATGTCATAGTTGGATATTGTCAGTGTTAGAATAATATGTATTGTGTTTTCAAGGTATTATTATTGTATTTCCTGGTTGGACTAGGCTATTATTCCATAGCCTCTTCTTCCTTCCTAATAAGTCTTCGTTTTAGGAACGAACAAATATTTTGAAACGGAGGTGTTGGCCCGGAGTACTCCAACGGATTTGGTTACACAATGACACTCTACAACGGAGGAAGAGTAATTTTTCCATCAGATAGTACATATTTATGATATTTTGTAAATGGTGGAAAGGCAGGGCCATGGGCACCGTTTGGGAGCAAATGGTCCTGTATATGTTGCCTTTGACACGGCTTTGTCTTGAATCCTAGCGTAACCAAGTTAAATACCACTAGTTGATTTAGGTGCTTTTAATAGTAGTATATTTTAAGGATGAATCTCTCGGGGCTTGGGAGGTTAATTAAGCTTGTCACTTTAATTTGGTGGGAAAAAGTAGACTGCTTAGCGTTATGGATATGATCCAGTCAAGGATCCCTGATTGAAGAAAAATGAGTGTTTTTAAGATTTTAAAATGTGTTTTTGCATAATCCAAACCGTTCAATAGGTTTAAAACGCGTTTTAATGGTTTCCACCAGAAATCATGAAAAGAAACGACCAAGAAGCACTTGATCTAAGCAGTTTTTCACAAAACTGTATATGTACAGTATTGTGAAAAAGTGCTCGGATTAAGCCCTTCCTGGTATTTTTTTTATGATTTCTCTTGCAGACCCTCAGAAACACGTTTTAAACACATTAGATAATTCAGATCATAAAAATTTGATCCGGAACTATGAGTCCTAGATCAGGGATCCTGGACTAGATAAGGATTGTATGGATATACTATATCAATACATATACATATATATGATCGGGGAGGTTTAATGGTTACAACGAATAAGACACAATTTTTTTTGTGAGCTCTACGCGAATTATTGGAACTGTTCAATTTGTTTAAACTATGTTTTAAAGATTTTTTGTAAAAAAAAAAATAGCTCATTTGAATATTGGTAAGGGTTTGATCGGTTGATTCATGTCAGATTTCATAAGATAAATTTGAGTGAATTGATCAAATCTTTAGCGATACCCAAATGAGTTATAGTAATTTTTTAAACCCAAATGAGTTAATTTTTTTATAGCAACTCTTACAAACACGTTTTAAACAACTTCAATGGCTTCAATTGTTGTTGTGTCAAATGTTGTGTCATTTGTTGTCTATGAAACCGCCCGTATGATCGACACACATCAATCACCAAAAAGAGAGCACGTCTCTTAGTACTGATGTAACCAAAATAAAAAGAATCTCAATCGAAGCAAATCGATCGATCACCAAATGCTTTATAAAGAGATTGTGAGTGTTGAAGATCTTTATAGTATTTATTTTCATTTTGCCATATGATTTTTTGCTATATAGCACGGGCGCCACTTCGTTGAAGGTAACGAAATAGTAGACTTTCATTAAAACTCAGCAAAGTCGTACGTACTTTTTGTCACATTTTGTTGAAATACTTAGTGAGTATTTTAATAATAAATATGATTTATGTTATACTCTCTAGTCTCTAGTATCTACATGTATTTATTATTCATATAGTAGTATATATAAACAATAGTGTATGTTTTAATTAAACCCATCCCCCAAAGCGTCATGTTCTCCAATTTAACTTTAAAAATTTACATATTGAAATTAATATTGTTTCGCGTGCTAGTACAGTATATATCGTACACTATTCACGATATTATTGCTAGGCCAACTTGGCTATTTGAATCACGAGATGTTTTTAACGTTGAAAAAGAACTTTTCATATTTACTCGTGGTTTCAACCTCCAATCTCTCAGTTTATTAATTACTTTCGAGTGAATCTAGGCCACTTCAACTGGGTGTTCTTTATATGTACGTACAGTTGTTGGTACAAAACTGTAGTGGTTCGGTCTGTTGCTTTTGAAGATTCATTTGAGAATAAGTTATACACGGAACTTCCATATAAACCAACTTGTGCGCTAACCCAATGGAACCATGCCACCTCAGACTTTGTTCCTTTAATTGATGCTTCTAATTAGTCTCCCACTAACTACAAATTGATGTCGATTCATCCACAATTCCATTCCTTGCAGAAGAAGGATGCTTGGACCACCTAATTAACTCAACGTCTATTTTCAAGGGATTGGGGTCTGTAATAGCAAACACAGTCGTCCCTTTGGCAGTCAACCGTCCCGATTGAATACAATTATTTATGTAAGATAATTGGGATCGTTGATTGTCGTATGAACGGCCGTGATTGCTCACTATAAAGGTGTAGTGAGCTTATTCACTACAGCCCCTGAATCCCTATTTTCAATTCCTTCGGCAATTTATTTTGTTTGCAAATTCTTGTTGTCAGGACTAACTTTTCAACTTAAGATTATTTTTTTTGATCAGTAACTTAAGATTAGAGTTCATTACTTTTTGTGTTGTATCAACGAGGTGAACAGGGAAGCGGAAAAAAAAAAAAAAAGGAGATATGGAGCCAAGTTGATTAGAAAAGTTCACTAAACTTTTTGTCTTGAATTTCTCTCTGTATTTTTCATTTTTTTTATAAATTTTTGAATAGTTTTTCTTTGTAATTTTTTGGGATCAATTTTTCATCTCAACAAGAGGAACGAACAAAATGGCAAAACAGCTGGGGTTACTTTTTAATAGAACTCCTTGCATGTTGTAAAAGTTGGTGTATCGCATGATAAGCGTCTATAAAAAAAAAAAAAAAAACCCTAACAAAAGAGGAAATGAAAAACCAACATATCCTAATGAATCAATTATGAAATATATATATATATATATATATATATATATATATATATATATAAAACATATTTCTCTCCGAATCATACACCCTTCAGTCTTCAAACCATTCATAAAACTACACCTAATGCCCCAATTTCATCTGCCGACAACAAGCAGGGCCGGTCCTGACATTTCAGGGGCCTAAAACGAAGTTTGAAAATAAAGACCCTTAAAAATGTTAGCGAAACTAAATATAAAGTCAATAAACACCATTTCAAAACTACATGCATGTATTTAACACGAAAAAAAAACCCCCAAAAATACATCATACTATAAAAATCAAAAGCATCGTCCACCATCATCACTTAAAATAGGCCTACATACTTCGTGCTAAAAAATATTAGGGGGCCTTATTTTTTCATTTTTTGGGGGGCGTAAGATGTCGGCCTATTGAGCCTTAGCTCAGGACCGGCCCTGTGGACCACAAGCATGTCACAACAATGGATTACATAATAAAATAAAATAAAAGGGAACCGATCACCAGCACCCTTATGTTGATACTAGTTTGACGGCTCAGATGCGTTCACTACAACACCTTCTTCCGAAAAACCATCGGTATGAGAATGAAAATGAGACTCGGTTGGTGCACAGATCAACCGTCAAACTAGTATTAACATAAGGATCAGCCGTCAAACTAGTATTAACATAAGGATAATGGCATGTTGCCACAAGAGAAAATTAAAAGAAATTAAAAATTTTTGGGATTAAACCTGGGAGTTCTAGATGAAAAAATGGTTAACTTGGGCTGTACTTTCTCCGTCCCAATTTATTTATCACTTTTGAGAGTTTGTGCAACTTTTTAATTGATTATATCTTGTAATTTATATTGTTTTACGTGATTTTAAAAATATTATTTTATAGAACTAATTGAATCTATCAAACAAAATTCATATTGAATATAAAATTTATTATAAATTTAAAGTTATAACTACTTTTTCATTCGATTAAAATAGAATGATTGACAAAAATTTGGGAACGGGGATGGAGGGAGCATATTCATGCACGTACATTGGAATTTCTAGATAGGTGGTGGGTTAGGTATACAATTTTTCTCTATATATAGTGTGCTCGTTCAAACAACACATGCACACCAACTTTTACACTTTTTCCTTGCCACAATATCTTCAAGGTCTCGTACTCTCAGTACTCCGTTTCTCTCACTTTCTTCAGACATGGCTGTGAATTCACCAAACTCCAATCCGCCCCAGATTTTGCTTCCCCCTCCAAAAACCCGAAACCCGCTTCTCCCAAATTCCGCCCCAGCGATATTGTCCTACAAACGCTCTACTGTTTGCCCACCTCTCCATAGTTCGTCTGAAGACAGCAACTCGAAACCAATCACAGCCATCACGGGCAACCCGGCCAAACCAGCATATGTATCACCAATTCACCATCTCGATCTGGTGCCGGCGACACCAACCTCTCCCGCAATTAGATGATAATGCTTATATACTGTAACGTGATACTAGCCCTGGTATTTTCTTTTGGTTTTTGTGGTACGTAGTAGTGCTTCTTGTAAGTGGAATGGAATATTTGTTTTTCTCCAATTCGCCCTTGTATTTTCTTTTGGTTTTGAGGTGGAATATTTGTTTTGATACCCCGAACGTAGATGTTGTTTTAAAGTCAATGTCAATCATTTGAATTTTAATTAAGCACAGTAGTGGCTCAATTAAAAGCAGCTGTGGTTGGCCCCAGTCCCAGTATTTTCTTTCGGTACGTGGTAGTGCTTCTTGTACTTTGGTCTGTTTTGTTTGGGAAATACTATCTCCTTTCCTATTTGAATTTATTTATATTATGCTCTGGGTTGATTTCCCATCAAACATTTAGGTCGTTTATGGATATGATTGTTGTGTAATTAAGATATCAACCTAATTGGGATGTTAGCCTCGCTTTGTAATGTTCTTTTTATTTGTCATTTCGATCGCTTTGTGATGTCTTTTTCATTTGTCATTTCAATCTTTGTAACTCTTGACCTTGATTTGCAAATGGTGGAAAGGCAACCGTTTGGGAGCAAATGGGTCCTGTTGTTGCCTTTGACATAAAGTCACACGGCTGTGCCTTGAATCCTAGCGTAACCAAGTTAAATACCACTAGTTGATTTAGGTGCTTTTAATCTATTTTAAGGATGAATCTCTCAATGCTTGGGAGGTTAATTATGCTTTTGTCACTTTAATTTGGTGGGAAAAAGTAAACTGCTTAGCGTTATATATATACTCCATATAGGGTCTCCTTCTAGTCCGGGATTCAGGACTCTGGACCTCCATGATCCGATCATTTTTTTGACGATTCGAGCCGTCCAATGTTTTCAGAGGGTGTTTTCAAGGATTCACGTGAGAAATCTTCAAAATAAAATACTGGAAATGGCTTGATCCAAGCAGTTTTCGCAAAACTGTAAAATATACAGTTTTTGTGAAAAATTGCTTGGATCAAGCTCTTCCCGGTATTTATTTTTTCAAGATTTCTCGCGTGAACCCTTGAAATCACCTGCTGAAAACATTGGATGGCTTGGATTTTCCAAAAATAATTTGCAACACAAAAAAATACAGTTTTTCTTATTTCCGAGAGTCCTGGATTAGAAATTTTTTGTATATATATATATATATATATAGGGTTTGCTTCTAATCCGGACTTTTCATTTCCGGACCTCATGATCCACCTACATTTTTTGCAAAAATTGCTTGGATTAAGCCCTTCCCAGTATTTTTTAAAAAAATTTCTTTTGTGGACTCATGAAAATACCTTCTGAACACATTGGACGGATCGGATTTTCCGAAAATAATTTCCAACCCAAAAAAGCCATGTTTTTCTTATTTTCAGGAGGTGTGGACTAGAAAATCTACCTATATATATATTTGGAAATTATTTTTGAAAAATCTGGTCCATAAAATGTGTTGAGAAGGTGTTTTCAAGGGTTCACCAGAGAAATCTTCAAAAAAAAATACCGGGAAGGGCTTGATTCAAGCAGTTTTCGCAAAAAAACCATTTTTTTCTTATAAGATGTTTACACTATATATATATATATATTCACCATGGTTTCATAGATACAACAAGTAACACACAAATTTTTGTCTGTATGTTTTCTTGCGTAAAATATTTCTCTTCAAAAAAATAGAGGGTGTGTAGTAATTAGGGTCTGATAGCAAATTTCTGATCATATACGTACAAGGGAACACCATCATGAAAAAGTTTTGTATTTTACCTACTCATGTGAAGTCCCCAAGTGGGGTCTCAAGGGGTCCATCCAAAGTTAAATTGATTAGGAAAACGAACTTACGTACAGGTTATGAAAATGCAAATCCATTTACTCCGTATTAAGAGGGTGTTCCACTTAAGTGTTTTTGTTTAAAAACTGCCTCGGTTTTTGAGAAAAAGTGATGTATTGTGAGAGGATGACCTGTCTCGATTTTTGAAAAAAAACAGTTTTTTGGAAAAAAACTAGTTAGTGGAACATGGTCTAAATCACCCAAAATCGAAACGACTAGAAGAACATACAAAATCTATCTCCAAATCTGGGAAGAGAATAATTAAGCTATTTTTGCTGACGGCAGAAACAAATATGTCTTCAATCAATCACAGCAGTCCGTAGAATTATGTACTATTACTTCAGACCACTGTGATTGATTTGAAAAAAATAATCTCACGAACCATTGTGATTGATTTAGAAAAAATATTTATTTTCGCCGTCAGTGGAAAGAATGTATCATCTGGAATTAACACAATTAAGTCTAGCTGGGTTGCCCATGTTCAAGTTTTAAATTTTAACGATACTTTTAGTTTCTATTAGTAATTTTCTCGCGAGAAAAATAAGATAAATTCTTTAGTTTTTTTTTTTTCCATTCAATATAGAAGCTAGAAGCTATTCATAGCCCTTTCGGTACCATTTTCAAGTAATTTGGTTTTCATTAAAATTCTAAAATTGAAAATTAAAAATGAACATCTTATTCCCAAATTGCGGCTAGTATTAGAGTATTGGTAAAGTCTGGCTTGTGGGCCCTACTGCCCTAGGAATCAAGGCAACGCGGAGCCTACGGTAGAATTTGATAAGGTTTATTGGGGACTTGCACAGCAGCGTGCTACGCATTCCATGGCACAGCCGCGCCAAGACTTTTCCGTTGATCGAAGACGTTTACCACATAGAGTTCGTCGAGTACTATAAGTGTACTAAAAATTAATTCGATCGGATATGGTTAAGTGTCTCATCGGAACACAAATAACTCGAAAAAACATAGGTTCAGTGGTTTTGTTCCAGTATTTGTGTTCATTTGTGTTTCATTTTTTTCAAGGTATTTGGGTTCCAATGAGATACTTAACGATATCTGATCGAGTTAATTTTTGATACACTTACAGTACTCGACGAGATCTACGGGGTGAACGTCTCCGATCATCGAAAAAAATTTGGCGCGGCCACGCCATAGGGTACACAGCACGTTGCTGAGGTTTGGATTGAACTCGAACATGTTCATGAGCCTTACCGAATGAAAAATATTAGATCTCTCATACAAGTCTGGAACTTCAAATAAATTTTTTATTTTGTTCATAAAGAAGTCTATACATAAAATTATAAACACATATTAAAATATATGTACAAATCATAAAATTTTCATTACATATATGCAAGTTTATACATGTTCAAGGTTATATTTGAAATTCTTATGAGATATTCATACATAGTCCAAGTTCACAAGCCTAATTGAGACGAATATTGTCAAGTTCAGGTTCGGCTCGTTTATTAAACGAGTCTAAAATTGAGGTTCAGGTTTAGTTCGTTTAGTATCTGAATCAAACTCGAACGAGCCTTTTACTGAGTCGAATCTCGAATAGTTCAAAAACAGCTCAGTTCATTTACAACCGTAGATGTATAGATTTCAAAGTTTTTTTTTATTTTTCGACATGAAAAGATCATCCCATTAATGTTCAATTTTCTCTCTGTCGTCAAAGCTGTTGAAAAGTCGAACCGCACTAGGCACAGCGTGCCCATGTGTGCATTCTTTCGTCAGCAGCAATTACGTAAGGAATGATTAACATATGATTTGGTTTGAATAGATCACGTTAATTAACATTAGCTCTACTTCCTAGGGAGATATTTAATAAAAGTGCTTCCGTTGAATTTTTTTCATACCAAATTAAAGAATTAATTAAGATATTTAACTTGGTGTGAAGAAACTCGAAAAATCTTGTACAAGAGTATTTTATTTTATTTTATCTACAATGTATTTTATGATTTCAAAAATTTCTTACAATAGAATTTTTAGTTTTTGTGTACTTAAATTTATGTTATGCTCTGGGTTGATTTCCCAATTCCCATCAACCAATTGGGTCGCTTGTTGCATGTGATTGTTGTGTGGTTAAGGTGTCAACCTAGTTAGAATGTTAGCCCCGCGTTGTGGGGTCTTTTTCATTCGTCATTTTAACCTTTGTTACTCTTTACCTTGATAATAAAATTATTTTTGCGGTTAAAAAAATCCGATTCCCGTATATATCTCGATGGTTTTTTCTTGTTTTTATAACGATGTGTGCGAATTAAGTTTTGTACTGTGAGTGGTAAGTGATCAAAGTGAACCATATGACACAAAATGCAGTAGCGGAACTGGGATTTGAAGTTTAAGATGACACTTAACATGATCAATATACTCTCACTGTCCAAAAAAAGTGTTTGATCAAATCAAAAAAAATTGAAGGATACGAACAAATTCAAACTCTCTTTCAAAACTTAAAAGAAATCATTGATATTTAGTATCTTTTCTGGAGAAAAATAGTAAAGAAATTCTTTGACTAGAAATGCATGTATTTTAGTTCTAACTTTGCAGGTTGACCAATTTTTTCGGCGTGAAAGAGTATACAGAAATGTTAGGTACCCGGAAATTTGGTACCAAAAAATACCCAAATACACCCAACAAATGTGTGGAGCCCACAAATTTGTTGGGTGTGTTTGGGTCATTTTTGGGTATCAAATTTCCGGCCCACACATATGTTAGGTGTGTTTGGGTCATTTTTTAGTACCAAATTTCCGGGTATGTAGTGTTGCCGAGAGTATAATATAATACTCAAGTAGCCCATGTATTCGAAAAAATATGTATCAGTGGGAAGTTGGGACCCGTGCCACCGGCCCCCCTAATAGTACCGCCACTGACCACGTGCAAGTAATAACTTATATAGATTGAGGGTGAGTTTCTCAGTTTATAAGATATGTTAAAATTAACATTTGTTAAAATGAAAAAATTTAACAATGCTAAATCAAAGATTTTAGCAATCTTTGTTAAAATCAACCGTTAATTTTAGTAAATGTTTATTTTAACAAATTTTGTCAAACAGAAATCTATCTCTAAACATTTTCTAGCAGATTCAAATCATTTCACCAATCTGAATGGATAACAGAAAAATCTGGAAGTGCAGCAGAGTCTATGCAACTTGCTTCAAGCCTAAGCAATAGAGTTCACTATACACAGAGAATAAGTGGATTTGGTCAAATTTGGCTGCAATTGGAGATGAAGTGGTCCCATTTTTGTCCAACTCAGCATATCTATACAAAATCAATACCCAATAGGAAAGTGTTGAAAACATTAAAACAAGATATGAAATGATACATGAAACTGCATCCAACAGGTGATGTCATTTGTTGGATGCACTTTCATGTCTCATTTTATGTTTTGTTTTAATGTATGTTACCATATTTACATATAAAATTAACCAATTCAATGATTAATTGACACGTAATCAAAAGTGTTAAATGCCGCAGAATTACTTCGCCAACGTACATTAATAATCTGATTAATAAGATAAAATCGACTAAATAACGACGTCAGATACTTACCAATTTAGAAAGGCTAGCTTATCATAGATACGCAGCCATTACTAAAATAAAGATTGGCCTCAAAGCTATGATATCAACCGCTAAACGCATGCTCCACGCCAGTAAACTCGGTAAAACAAGCGATTGGGCAAGAAGCTAGAAAGACGGAATACTTCTGTGAAGCGCTTATTTCCCTAAACACATTATCATTTGAGTTTGTTAAGCCAACGCCAAGTTTAAAAGCTTCCGGGAAGAGAGAATTCAAAGATCGGCGTGGAGGAAGAGAATCGCCAACCATCGAGTAAGTTAGAGTTCAAAGCAAGCTAGATTCAAATTCATGGGGCGGGAAGTTCAAACTACAAAGAAGCGTCTATAAATAGAAGAAATTGAAAAATGAAAAGTAGGACAAATCTTCAACAATTTATCAAAAACCGGGATGCTTGGGTTTGTTCATTGGCCAAAGTAGTTTATGATTCGAACTTCGGTTAAAGTAGTTTAGGATTTCGAGCATGATTCAGTAGATAAAGAATTAGGTTAGGATTTATCTCGATTGTTCTGGTAACAATCACCCCTATCTCGGTTGTTCTTGCAACAATCACCTGTTCGAAGTTTTGTTACTCTGTATTTGAAGTTGGAGACAATTTCGAAGTAAGTTTGTCTTTGATTCATTAATCGAAGTGTCTTGTTTCTTTATTGTTCTTTGATTTTCCTAAGTTTATTAGTTTGCATTTCTTCACTTATTAAGAAAAATCCTCTTAATTGAGGTAATTGAACCAACAAAACACAATCGTCTGATTAGGTTTGGTTTTCCAAAGTTAATCTGAGGGAGGAGATTGAAACTCTCTCTGGCATGCTCGCACACAATTATTTTCCATTGCAAAGAAGTAAAAAAGAACCAAACATACCAATAGGAATCACAGTCATGGAAAACAATACTCTATTGGGATCCCAAATTTCTAATTCATTCATGCGTATATCTGTCTTTTGTCAATTATTTATATTTTTCAATCTACAATGTTTTCTATAATTATAATTTTTTTTAATCAAACGTATCGAGAACTATCGAACGAGATCCATATTAAATATATGTAATACTATACATTTGAAAATATAATCATTTTTTGATGTGTCATAAATAACGAAAGTGGACGAGAAATTTAGGCCCAGTTTTTCAAAAGATTTTAGTATCTATGTGTTAAAATCATGATATTTCAAATCAAAAGTTGAAGTGGTTCCGCATATTGTTTTTCGATTTTTTTCGCACCAAATTAAATTACTCATTTTTTGATTTGAAATATCATGATTTTCGCACCTAGGTACTAAAATCTTTTGAAAAACTGGGCCTTAGAATTAATGGATGTAGTAATAAAATTGGTTTCTTGATAATACTGAATGATGGAAAAATAGAGCAATTATAGAAACTAAAAGTTACGTAATATAGAATCCGTCACAAGAAATAGCAAACCTTAAAAACAAATTCAACGCCACCTATGTTGTAATTGAGAGATAACGGTTGACAGATAACGATCGGGTGTCTGTCTCTTAGCTTGGATAAAATAATTGCAGACAATCTAATGCTCCACACACAATGAGACCGTCCATCGAGTTAAACACTGGAGTATATTTGTTTTCTCTCTTCGGGATGAACAAAATTGTTATTACTAATTAAAAGTATTTTTTTATTATCATTTAAAATTATTGAATTTGCAGCAAAAAGATGATACTCCGTAAGTAATACGGAGTACTAAAATATTTCAGCTGTTGAGATCACAAAACAAGTTCGAAAAGTTTAAAACGAGAGAATTTGTATGGAGATGATCAAATTTAGGGGGGTGTTCTAGTAACAAAAAATATGTTTTTTAAAAATCAAGACAGATCATTTTCTCCCGATACATCATATAAAAAATCGTAAAAAAAACAGTTTATTCTGAAAACAGCCTAACAAAAGATTTTATCAGAGATAAAATCATGATTTATTTTATCAAATGAGGAAGAAATTTGATAAAATCTCCCTTCTAAATGCAAAAGAGCTAAAATTTTATCAAACATCTTTCTCATTTGATAAAATTAATCCTTGATTTTTATCAAATATTAATAAAAAAAATTGCGGAAATTAGGCCTAAGTGGAACACCAAATCTATTGGTGGATCGCTATCCGGAATCCCAGATATTCCACTAAACAAAGACGCTACATCAAGGTACCTTAATAGTCAGCACAACAAATAGTAGTATTGCTATATGTCGAGGGAACCGTCCTCTTTCTCAGAAATTGCGGCGAAAGATGATTCTAGAGAAACTGGAAGCTTATTTGGCTTGTGGGCCCTAGGAAGCAACTCAAAGTAGACACCATGTAGAACGAATTTCATTAGAAGGTTTACTGGTGAGCTAGGTTAGATTATACTAGTTGATTTTAACGAACAAAAATGATAGATACACACCCTTTCAACCACTCCCCACCACACCCTCTCTCACATGTGTGGTGGGGCTCACCCAGTGGGTCCCAATGGACCCCACCACACATGTGAGAGAGGGTGTGGTAGGGAGTGGTTGAGAGGGTGTGTACCTATCATTATTCTTTAACAAAAGAGTTTAGTAAAAAAGTTGCTAAAATTATTTGACATACTTAGGCCCCGTTCCGTTAAAAAAAATAGTTTTGTTTTGACTCAAAAATTATCTCATTAATATTCCACTAACAAAAAATTACTTAGTTTTTTTGCAAAACTAAAAACCAAAAAAGCTAAAAAAAAAACTAGTTAGTGGAACAAGTTAGTTTTTTTGCAAAACTAAACCATCCGAAAAAATCAAGGTTGTGTTTGGTTTGAGTTTTGAGTTTTGATTTTTGTAATGATTAGAGGGATAAATATGGGTAATAATTAAAAAATAGGTATTAATAATTGGATAGAGATAGAGAGGAAAATAAAAAATAATATTTAAAAATATGGATAATAATTGAATAATAATTGAGAAAATCGGTTCTTAAGAACCAAACCAAACAAGGCTGGAACTCTCCCTTTTAGTCCTAGGAAAACAAAACTGTAAAGGAACAAATTTTTTTTTTTCTGAAATAGTCCAAAAAAAAGAAATCAATGTTTAGATTCACATGAGACGATTAGAGTGAATCGAGAAAATTAATTTCTTTAATTATTTGGGAGAAACTTTTTATATTCCCCACTACTAATCTATTTGGTCAAAGTAGGAGACATAAAAGTTATTGGTCAAACTAGGAGAGAATTCCCTTAAAAATTGGCATGGCTGCATACAACACGAGTGAAACCCACAAGTCGATATATGTTTGATAAAATTTCAACCTTTTTCCGAATGTAGTATTTGTGACCAAAGACATCGAACCTATTACTCCAATTTTTTTCTTAACCAGATCCGAGCACGCGCATCTTCGACATAGCCTAAAATCCCAGTGGTGGTTATCCAGAAATTAAGCGTGCACAACATGTATGGCCTCAAACAACAAAATGAATTTCTAATATATTGGATACAAGTAAGATTAAGAGACTAAGCACTGGCCTAATACGGTGGTGTAGTGGCGGTGGTCGTGGTGGTAGAGTAGGGTTGGTGGTGACGATAATGATAATTGCGGTTGTGAAGGATAGTGGTGGAAGGAAAAATGGTTGAATGAAAGTACTCGTAAATTCAATCAAAATTATGCTACTTAATTTTTGTTAGCATTTTAGCTTACATTTTAATAGCCACTTAATCTTTTAAATAATGTAAAATGTGGTTATCAAACATACTTAACTACTTATTACGTAATTCATTCAATTTTTAGTACTAAATTTGGGTTATCAAACAAGGCCTACTATTGTATGTTGAATCTCTTTGTCTGTAAATCTAAATGGGCCTTAAGAGGTTCATTCACTAAATCAAGTTGGACAAGGTTCTGCTGGTCCAGTTGTTAGAAGAAGCCCAAGTGAAAGTTCTGATATACCAAGGTTCTGCTGGTCCTTTTATTAAGTCCAAGCCCAACTTCAATTCTGATATACCAGGCCCAAACAGAAGAAAGGAGGTAGTTGCGAAGATTTCAAATTAGAGAAAATGAAAGAAGAAATTGAAATCTTTTGAAAAAGTTATAGGAGTAAATGGCGTGTTTGTGCCGGTAGTTTAAAACAATCTCTGTTGAGAGAGTGAGCATAGAAGGATTTTAAACATCATGAAACATTGCCCTGACGGAGTTCAATAAAAAAAAAAAAAAATTAGATTCATGTAACTGACTGGCCTCAATCAATTGGGACTTAAGGCCTTCTTTGGTTTGGAGTGGCAAAATGGGCCCTCTACTTGATCTACAACTTTGGGTTGTTGTGCAGGATCCCAAGTCCTATATTGTTGTTGGAATATGTCACTATATATATGGAGTGTGTTTCAGGCTTAGCATCTCAAGATGTATAGAACCCTCTATACAAACAATGTATAGAGGGTTCTAGATTATGCACATGGACGACTAAGTTTTCTCAGGCCTTGTTACATCTCGCTGGCTATAATTACTCCCCTACGTAATTAAGTTGGTCAACCGTTGGTACCAGTGGCGGATCGAGCAATTCTGCCTAGAGAGATCACCTTTCAAGCATAACCTCGGAATCCAATATAACAAGAAGAAAAAAAATATTTAAACATTCTTCATTAGGCACATCTACTTAGAGGTGGTGCTTTCTAAGCTACTTTAAGTTAGTGAAATTCACGACGTGGTTTAATATAACTCATTAATTTATCTAGGATTGACTAGGGATTAGGACCGCTATTTAACTCCCACAAAAATTTAATCAACTTGAACATGTAAAAAAAAATTCCAAATAACCAAACAAACCTTAAGATGTTAAAGAAAAACCGTAATAATGACATAATCAGTTGTTCAATACTTATATCAGATTAGTCCGTTTCATTCTATACTTGATATTAGGCGTTTCCTAAGAATCTTAAAATAGTGGAAGGGCACTAACATTATTTTGTGGAGATTAAAGAAATATAACTAAATAATTTATCTAGGAGTTTCTTAGCAATTATTAGAAGTCCAGGGGGTCATGTGCTCACCCTGGCCTCCACGTGAATCTGCCCCTAGTTGGTACTCACATGATCGATCTTATTTGCCTAAATAGTTTTCTCACAAAAACATACCTGACTACTTTTTTCAAGTTAAAAGTGGATTCGATCTAATAAGTGTTTAACATGATTTTACGGGAATAACGGTTTTTCGTAATGCATCCATCTCTCATATGGGTGGGTCTTACACAAACATAGGATTCTCATGTGGGAGCGCAATACAATTAAATGACCATGGTATTGGATGCATGATAATTTCGATGAGATGCAAGACATTTTCTTCTTTCATGATATGGGTCAGGGTTAAGGTTATGTACCACTATTTGGTGTATAGGTCTTATTCTGAACAAACTTTATAAACTTGATGAGTAAATGTCACCATATCATTCAACATGAATTGTGACGTACTTATTAAGGACAATTTCAAAGTAGCAGGGAAACTTATTTAGTTAATTGTAGGGCTACAAATGAATCGAGCTGCTCGTGAGTAGTGAGGAGCTCGGCTCGTTTTGTAATTGAGCAAAACTTGAACTCAAGTTTAGACTTATCTACTGAACGAGCCGAGCTTAACACTATAAAGCTTTTAGCTCGTTTAGTAAACGAACCGAGTTCGACAAAGCTCGGCTAGGCTCGACTAGTTTACACTCCTAGTCAACTCGAATCATTTTGACTAAAATGTTTTAGACTCGAGCTTATTCAGCCCAAGTGGAATGTTCTCAATTTTCAGCTCAACGAGAAACAAAGAGCTATTTTAGCGTGACGATTTTACTCTGAAAGATTAGCTCTCAACTTAAAATCATATTTCCGAACTTTGTCACGGTCTGCTTTTGCAGTATGTTAGCGAGAAACTCGTGTTTTGATTTTGTTCAAAGGCTTTCCTTTATGCTTTCCTTGATGTATTTTTCCAGTATTGGGCTGCTTGGATAGGCTCAGATCTATGTATTTCATGAAATTAGTTTCAGATGTTATGTAACGCACTCCGTCCGTCCACAGCAGCAGAGAGATATTAGATATGGTTACTGCGGTATATTTTAGGATCACGAGTAGAAATTTAGAATAGGATGACGAGAGTTAATTTCTCCATTAGTTTTTCATTTTGAAAACTGCAACAGTTCCACGGCATAATTTGCGTAAATAGTACCATGCATCCATAGCATTCCAAGAGACATATCATCATCAGAAACCAGGTACGCCCCAAGACCCATTAAAGTACTTGCGACCGGGATCCCCGTGAACTCCACGAACCTCTTCAACTCCTCGCTCGAATTCAAACACCCACCACCCACATACAAAACTGGTTTTTTCGACTCCGATACGTACAAGCCTAACAATTTGTTCCAAATATGCCTCTTGAGGCTTTTTGGGCAACCTGACAATATGCCCTGGTAATCTCATGGGTTGATCCCAATTTGGTACCACGAATTGTTGTTGTATGTCTTTAGGTACATCAATCAAAACCGGGCCAGGACGGCCCGGGCAAGCTTAAAAAAAAGGCCACTCTTACAATTCTAGGGATATCTTCTACATTTAGAACAAGGTAATTGTGCTTTGTAATAGACCTAGTTATGTCAACAACTGGGATATCTTGAAAAGCATCGGTTATCGGTTCCAATCAGCCGGCGGGGGACTTGTCCGGTAATGGCAACAAGAGGCACGCTGTCAAGCATTGCGTCAGCAAGGCCGGAGATAAAGTTGGTGGCGCCAGGGCCCGAGGTGGCAATGCAGACCCCGGGGAGGCCGGAGGAGCGGGCATAGCCCTCAGCAGCGAAGATCCCACCCTGTTCGTGCCGGGGGAGGACGTTGCAGATTGTGGAGGCGCGCATGAGGGCCTGGTGGATCTCCCATGACACTCCGCCCGGATAGGCGAAGACATCTTTTACTCCCTCCCCCTCGAGGGCTTCCACGAGGACGTCACTTCCCTTTCTAGGTTGGTCGGGGGCAAATCGGGAAACGAATCTTTCTGGTGTGGTGGTGGTGGGTCTCCAATTAGAGAGGACATTGCAAATGTGGAGAGGGTGGCGGAGAAAGGTGGGCGGATGGTGATTACAGGTGAAGGGGAGCGTAAATTGGGGAAGTACGTTGGTTTTTGGGTTTGTTGTGATGGATGATAATGGAGGAGATGAAAGCATTTGCAGCAGTGGCAGCCATGTTTTGAGGGGGAAGAGAGAGAATCTTAAACTTGACTTTCCCACATATGGCAAATGCAATGGTGACATTCTCTTAATAACTTGGAATTCCAACGAGCAACCAATAAATTGGAATAGAAAGAATATTTAAACTTGTTATTCAGCGATGAAAGCTTGGTTTGAACCCGACTTGGCTACACGACCACATACATCCTTCGAACCTCACTCCACTACATATGACAAATGTGATGATGATATTCTTTTAATAAATTAAAATTCGATAAGCAACCAATAAATTTAGACGGAAGGAATATGTAAACTTGTTATTCACTGTTGCAAGGTTGGTTCAAACCCGACTTGGCTACACAGCCACATGCTCCTTCGAACCCGACTTCGACATATGTAACATGCACCCATTCTCAAACTCCAATAGCGAAATACAAGATCAAGGAAACCGCAATGAGTGCACTAATTAGGCACACTAAGTGGTATTTTGGCTAATAATTCATAATTGGATTATTAGATTATTTGTTTTGTCTTTATTCAATTTTTTTTTGCATTTATTAGTTTTGCATCAAGATTTTGTGATTTCTGGATTCCTCTCGACGAGACGAATCTAACAAGTACAAAATTATGTTCAAACCAAATATTTTTTTGAATAAAGCCGAAATACTTGGATTAAATACATGGATTATCTTTATTGAAAAAAAAAAAAATATTCGGTTGGACCATAATTTCAGATTGTTAGATTCGGCCAAATACCGTCGAAAAATCCAAAACCACAAAATCTTGACGCAAAACTAACAAATGCAAATTCTTTTTAAATAAAAATAAAATAAAAAATCCAAATTATTACCCAAAATGCCCCAATACCCGTAAGCTAACTTTTTCATATAAGAATTAAATTCTTAATGTAAAAGTTAGATTAGTGTACATTTGTTAAAAGGTCAAAATCCAAGGAACAGAACAACATGATTTCAAAGTCAAACAAAACCGCGTACTGGCCTGCGTGTGATGTGGCGGCAATAAAGACTTGTCTCTCACCTCTCATCGCCTCTGCATTCTAGTAGTACAAGAGAACCGCCGACACCCAGACACACAGTCCCCCGTTTCTCTCTCCATTCAGTCAGACATGGCGGCCAGTTATGCAAACCCTGCCCTCTGCAATCCTCCCTCCATCATCATCCCTAGTAACTCAAAATTCAAAATCCCTTTTGCCAAATGTAACCTCCCCTTCACCCCTAATTCCTATAGACCCACCACCACCCTCCGCCGTCCTCGCCACATCTCCAACGTCCTCGCCAACTCCAAACCCACCACCACCACCTCCACCTCCGTTGCTCCTTCAACATTCATTTCCCGATTTGCTCCTGACCAACCCAGAAAGGGCAGCGACGTCCTCGTCGAGGCGCTGGAGCGAGAAGGCGTAAAAGACATCTTCGCCTACCCCGGAGGAGCGTCTTTGGAGATCCACCAGGCCCTTACGCGCTCCGCCACCATCCGCAACGTCCTCCCCCGCCACGAGCAAGGCGGGATCTTCGCGGCAGAGGGCTACGCACGTGCCTCCGGTCTCCCCGGCGTCTGTATCGCCACCTCCGGCCCTGGCGCCACTAACCTCGTCTCGGGCCTCGCCGATGCGATGCTCGACAGCATCCCTATCGTTGCCATCACCGGACAAGTCCCAAGGAGAATGATTGGAACCGATGCTTTTCAAGAAACTCCGATTGTTGAGGTAACTAGGTCTATTACCAAGCACAATTACCTCGTTCTTGATGTAGAGGATATACCTAGGATTGTCAGAGAGGCGTTCTTTTTAGCTTGCTCAGGCCGGCCTGGCCCGGTTTTGATTGATGTGCCTAAAGATATACAGCAAAAAATGGTGGTTCCCAATTGGGATCAACCCATGAGGTTACCTGGGTATATGTCTAGATTGCCTAGAGAGCCTCTGGAGAACCATTTGGAGCAAATTGTTAGGCTTGTATCGGAGTCAAAGAAACCGGTTTTGTATGTGGGTGGTGGGTGTTTGAATTCGAGTGAGGAGTTGAGGAGGTTTGTGGAGCTTACGGGGATCCCAGTCGTGAGTACTTTGATGGGTCTTGGGGCGTACCCGGTTTCGGATGATATGTCTCTTGGAATGCTTGGTATGCATGGTACTGTTTACGCAAATTATGCTGTGGATAGTAGTGATTTGTTGCTTGCTTTTGGGGTCAGGTTCGACGACCGCGTGACAGGAAAGCTTGAAGCTTTTGCTAGCAGAGCTAAGATTGTACATATTGATATTGATTCGGCTGAGATAGGGAAGAATAAGCAACCCCATGTGTCAGTTTGGGCGGATGTAAAAGTTGCCTTGAAAGGTCTGAATAAGGTCTTGGAGGGTAAAAAACGTAAGCTTAAGCTTGATTTTTCTGCTTGGAGGGAGGAGCTGAAGGAGCAGAAAATGCAGCACCCGTTGAACTTTAAGACTTTTGGAGAGGCCATTCCACCACAATATGCAATTCAGGTTCTTGACGAGTTAACGAATGGGAACGCGATTATTAGTACTGGTGTTGGGCAGCATCAGATGTGGGCTGCTCAATTTTACAAGTACAATAGGCCAAGGCAGTGGCTTACTTCAGCCGGACTAGGCGCAATGGGTTTTGGATTGCCTGCTGCAGTGGGAGCTGCTGTTGCTAGACCAGATTCTGTTGTTGTGGACATTGATGGCGATGGGAGTTTTATGATGAATGTCCAAGAGTTGGCGACTATCCGGGTGGAGAATCTTCCGGTTAAGATAATGGTCTTGAATAATCAGCATCTGGGTATGGTTGTACAGTGGGAGGATCGCTTCTATGGTGCTAATAGGGCCCACACATATTTGGGTAACCCATCGAATGAGTCTCAAATATTCCCAAACTTGTTGAAATTTGCGGAAGCTTGTGAGATTCCTGCTGCTCGGGTGATGAAGAAGGAAGATCTTAGGGCTGCAATTCAGAAGATGTTGGATACCCCTGGCCCGTATCTCTTGGATGTAATTGTACCACATCAAGAGCATGTCTTGCCGATGATCCCCAGTGGTGGAGCATTCAAAGATATGATTACCGAGGGTGATGGGAGATCGAAATATTAAACGAAAGCAGTGAATCTCCTTTCAGCCTTTGTATATAGCGACTCTAGGCTTAGCAAAAAGGTTTGAGCTGAGTTTATTCAATTCCCTGTGGTATTGTTTCTTTTTTTTCCCCCTTTTTGTTGCAGTGTTTCTTGTAAAGTCATCGGTTGTTTTGACCTCAGTTTTCCCTTTAATGGTATTTTCGACCACCTTGCCGTTTTTATGAAGCTCATGTTATTCAGCAGATTTGTCTGAAATTATTTATTGTTGTTTTAGTTGTAAGTGTATCAGACACATTTAGATTTGCTCCTTGGCTTATTTTGGCAGGAGAATCCCAATTGAGCGCCAGCATAGGATTTCACATCAATAATCCCTCCATAATCTTGTGTTTTCTCAACCTGTGTAATAAAGTTTCACAAATAGAAATGAGGATGAAATTGTTAAAATAACCAATTCAGCAAGGTTTCAGGTTATGTCCCGAACTTCTTTCTCATGTCACAGGCTGTCAATTGGTATGAGATTTTTACAATATGATATGGATTACCTGACTCATGTATATGTTTATGAAAGTCCAACAAAGCACACCCATATCATTTTAGTTGATGTGGAACATGCGGTTCTTTTGTTATTGATCAGGCTTTGGTTTATCATCAAACAGCTGCTTTTGGAGATGATATTGTTATTGTGGCGAAAGATCATTTGCAAGTTGTAACATGAGGAATTTCAACTATTTGGTTTTACAGAAATACATTCTGAACATAAGCCTGCACTAGTGGAATGGAACTACATTTAAAACTTGTCTTTTAATGTCCTGTTGCATATCCCTGCTTTTAGTGCATGTGGGACTGCAATTTGCAAAACAAAATGTGGTGGTTTCAAGGATACCCTTCCGGATGATCTACAAGCTCCTGTGCTGAAGGTTAGATTGGGAATAATGAGCGCTTATGGTACTTGGTTGGTAGGAGCAATGAAATTGGAATTTTCTTGTATGATGAGATATCAAAAGCTAGAGTTGCATTCATGATTTTTTGCACTTATAGCTTACCCTATCCACCTCTCTAGCTTATTGAATTTGTTCCTGCTGTGGGCATTGATAGAGAAGCAAATCTGAACTCTAATGAGGTGGGAGATATAGTTGATTGTACAGATTTGGCACCAGGTTCAGAAGGAGCAATAGAATGCAGATGGCTGCGTTCTCTACGCTAGTTTTCGGTACTTCATCATTGTTGTCTTTCCTTTTGTTTTTGTGATTCTGGTGGACCTCTAGGCACCAAATAGAATTGGTGTAGTTCTGTTGCATTGCAATGTCATTTTATGTTGTATTTTGTGATCATATAAATCAGAATTCACAAAATAATTTACTCAGGAATAACTTACAAAAAAAAATATCGGGGACATGGTTTCACTGTAACCAGCTTCGCTACTTCTTTTCCCTCTTGTGGTCTATGCATCTGAAGTAAATTGTAAATGTTTCAAACAGAAACTCTGCGCATCAGAACTGTCAACCGGCAATGTTCATCTGGCCTTCAAGTGGTTGCTATTGGCTGTTGCCGCCTACATAAATGCTGGATTTTAAGATATAGGTGAGAGAAAATCTGGTAAACAACTACTGCAAAGGTCGTCTCCATGTTTTGCCTTAATGTGTGTTGTTTTCAAGAGAGGCATTGGTGCTGGAATGGTGTCCATGACAGTTAACCAGATCAGCTGGCTCCCCGAAGTTAACCCAAGAGTATGCATAAGCTCATCTTATCTGAATGTTTTCTGATTTTGAGTTGTTCACGAGGCTAGATGTTATGATGTTATTAACAGGTGGACACTTTCAGCACAAGATTGCCTTCTTCCCATGAGAATTACTTCTGAAATGTTGCACAACGTTATGGTGTTAAAAAGCAAGAGCAGTACCAGGCCGCTGTGAGACTGTGAGTGCCTGCGGGGTCTGGAGAAGGGTTGATTTACGCAGTTTTAGCCCTGCAAGCAGAGAGGCTATTTCTGAGAATCGGATCCGTGACCTTCATGCCACAATGGGGCAGTTTTACTGCTGCACCAGATCCGCCCTTCTGTCTTCCATATCCTAAGTGTGGTGAAATTGGTCAAAAAAAGTTTTAACCTTTTGGTTTATCGCAATATTTTTTTTTTTAATCTCACAAGCATGCTGCAGCTGCATCTGGAAAATTCAAACATGAAATTATTCCAGTCTCTACTTAATTACATTACTGCTAGATTCACTAGCGTAATAGATACTTTTTCCCTCACAATTTCTAACTGGTGAATATTCAACAAAGATATTGGGCCCGAAAACTCGCAAGGAGAAGCATTTTGTGATTTCTGGGGTGTACAGAATTCGACCAGACACCAATATGACAGATCTAGCAACTGAACCTATATTTAAGGACATTTCCACTACTGCAGGTATTTAATAATGGATGCTTCTGAAATGATGACTTATAGTCCATGCGTTTGGGAATGCATTATATTTGTACTTGCAGCCTGAATTACTGTTGCCGATAAAAAAAAAAAACTGAATTACTGTCGCTTCATTTTCTAGGGACTTCAAGCCAGGTGAGTGATGGTGCTGGAGTTGTCTTGCCCATGGTGAGAACCGAAGCCTCGCTATGCAAAAGAGACTTTCGATCCTTGGTGTTCGGGTGTAATATGAATTTCTGACAGTGAAAAAGTCTTTTAGTGAAATAGGGCTAAGAAACAGTGCTCTTTAGCATTGACTTGATAAGAAACCATGAATTTTGTGGTCTCTGCCTGTTTATGACCTTTTGGTAAAACTATCATTTCATGGAAATAGGAGTCACTCTCGTATGCTTTGAATCTTTTTGTATTTCACTGAATCAATGAAAAGTTCCTGAAAATAATTGGAAAGTGGAGGAGCACGAATGCACGATTACTAGCTTCACTAATCTTCCTCTGCTTTGACTGGTTTGCGTAAGAAGTAAGAACACCTTGCTACTTGAACTGTAGCGCCATATAGTGGCTGAGGTTAGGTTAGGTTGATAAAAATGCTAGATTTTCTTTCCTTTTTTTCTTTTGTCAAACCCTCTTTGGTTCTTTGGAATCCTCCGTGCTTTCATAGCCATCACTTTTCCCACTAAGCTTATTTTAGATGTGATATCTCCAAAATTAACATGCAATCCACGATTTAAATATTATGATCTACTGGCACAAATGACAGTTTGAGTTTGTTCTTTTGGGTTGAGACCTGAAAACTTACCTCAGTGCTAAATAAATGACAGTTTGTTTAAGAAAAAACATTTTGATATCTCTATTTTCTTAAACAAAAATTTATGACGCTTAAGTGATTATCAAGAGTGAAAAGGGTATATCTGTGTGTGCAGGGTATCTGATCTTCTTCTTAGGAGTTTGACCCTATTTGTAAGATTAGTTATCATTGATTATTTATGTTTGTAAAGGAGGTTTGTTATTAGGTTTTTCTCCATTTTTCATGGGTTGTGTTATTTTAACGGATCAAATGTCGAAGATAGCATGGAGGATAAGTTGAATAGCAGGATCATCAGAGTTAGAGATGTATTGAGTTAATTCTTCGAAGAGAGAAAAAAGTTTTAGGGTCAAACAGAGGTTGGATTGGACTTAGGAGTGATACCGGGGTTGGGTTCAGTGATAAGAAATTGAATGGCTCGAATAGGGAGAGAGGGATAACCATTTTTCTAATCGTTCATGGCTTGGCTAATGAAACTATTTGACTTGATCTCTTGTCTATAAAATGCTTGATGTTAGATTGGAAGGGTTGGTGACCGTTGGTCGCATCACTGACTTCTTGCTGGATTTGCAATAACGGACAGGATTTGCATCATGACCTGATGTCAAATTCTTTGAACAACAGATACTTGATCAACAGAAATTTGTTGAAGGTGGTATTGTGCCATTCATATTCTGTCACTTAGTATGGTAACCAGATGCCACTGAGGTACCTTTGCTTTTCTTTTTGTGTTCATTTATAGTTTCAGAATTGAGGATTCAGAATAATTTTTTTTTTTTTTTAAAAAAGGATCCCTTCATGATGACGTCGTTTTTATAAGTCTGACATCTGTTGTATTCAAATTCCATTTCCATGTTATTTCAAGTCAAATGTTACATGCAATACATGTTGTGGACTTTTTTTTGAACGGCAAAAAAAATTATTAATCTTTGAAACAGATTATAAAGATTTTTAGGATCCAAGCACGAAAGGCATCAAAGCGCGGAAAGGCATCCCAACTAGGACGGCATCCCCTCCCATGACAATCATATGCCGGCAAGAACCCAAAAGGGAGATAACAAATGATGACAAGAAATCAACCAAAAGATACAATTTTAGATCATGAAAAAAATTAAAGAGTAGCATTCCAAGATAGCTCCTGAATATCCATAGAAACCCAGCAGCTTTAACCCTCAAAAGGAAAGTCCCACGTGATTATAAACAGCTAAATTCCCAGCATGAACAAGTAAGACGCTTCAGCTACATAACAAATCCTTTAAGCAGCAAACCCTCAAATATCCACATTGGTTGTACCAGAGTGTAACAGCAGCAGCATATAACCATAAGACACCAATCACCCACAAGAATCCATTTGAAAAACAAATCAGCTTCCAGACTAAACCATCCATATGTCCTCCATGTTGTGTGGACTTGAGTACTTGACCATTGTCATAGTCGTAGTGTTCTACATCCTTTTTCTATTCTTTGTTCTTGTAATTGAATTGAGTTTTGTTGGCTTCTTTTCTATCCTTTTTTGGGCAGGTCATATTTACTTGTATCTCTCATTGAACAATATATCTATGTTTTGTGCTTTTTATATTGGTACTCTAAATATTGATGTAAAAACCATATCTAGGATCTTCTAAGATTAAATTTTATAGCTACAGGAAATAACGTGCAGTGGAATAAAAGAGAACATGCCACTGAGCAATGTGCACATGGTTTTAAAACTAGTGAGATAAAACACACAAGGATAACGGCAGACTGAAAAATGCAAAATTAGTGACATGAAACTATGGGTTCTGGTATGAATGCAATTCGTGGCGCTTGTGGTATACGGTGTGGTCATACTTTTTTTGGTACATCTGAATAATTGCCCGTACAAGTTCTAGATTAGCTGTGAAGAAGGTGCAGAAAACCTTTATAGGCAAAAACAAAATGTTTTTTTTGAGCAACGAAGAGGTAATTATTCCATCCTTTCGGTAGCTTAGAGAGTGCATAACTTAATTTGCCCTGCTGTGTATACAGATATTTCTTTGGATGCTCCAGTTAATTTCAAATTTTTGCCTGGATTTGAAACTGTTGTTGTTATTTACTGTATTCTTGACAAAGTCATGAAAACTATGTGATGATGTTTTAACTACTAAGGTAACAGGAAGAAGTCAATTTTCCTACTAGGCCGATTGAGAATGCTATCACTCCCAAACCAATTATTAAAAATGACATTGATCAGATTGTTTCATCTTTAAACTTCTGTTAGGATCTGCAAGTGATAAATGTGAACAGCAGTGTGTTCTTTAGGACGTAAAACAGATTGGAAGACTATGAACCTAGAATTTGCACCTGAATCTTGGAAAAACATGAATAACTTTTGGGATGCATAATTAATATCCAAAGAGTTATTTGAACATTTGCCAAAACTGTTTTTTATTGTGCCAGAACTTCAATGCATAAAATGTTTGTACTTATGTGCAATGTGCAAGCCTTTTATGAACTAGAGTTTTGGCACAATCAACAACAATTTTGGCTTTATCACTGTGGGGGCCGAATATGAAGGTAATGTACCGTATGTATCAGAGCCGAATGAATCCAATACACAGGTAACTATATTTGGTTAATGGCCAAAGTAACATATTACCGAACGTAATATGGATCCATGGAAGCCGTGAGGACCGTAAGGATTGGTTGTATGGTTCCGGATCAATTATAGTGCCTAGCGGGTCAAGCGGTATACGGGTGGGCGGTTAAGGCCCGACCCATGAGCTTACCCGATCGGGTTAGTGAGGCGGTTACTGGAGGCACGTGCTGAGGGACAGCTGGCACTATGGAAGGGGCTTCTAGAAGCCTTAGGATGACCACGTGGAGCCTTACTATAGGTCGTGTCACGTGATCGCGAACATGACGTGTGACGTCACATAACTTGGAGAGCAAGTACATACGTATCTATAAATACCGAGGGATAAACCCTAGAGGTACACACAATCTCAGATCTACTATATTTTGTACTCTCTCCTTCTGAATACTAACTTGATCGTCGGAGTGTCCTTGGGCAAGAGGCCCAAGTGGCACTAACCATTATTCTCTGGTGCAGGATAAGTAAGAAGAGGAGGAAGTACACATTGGAGGATTCTCCCTCACGGAAAAACTCCCACTACAATCACCAACCTTTTTCTTTTGCCTGGAAAATATCATACGGCAAAAAAAGACGTCAAAGGGGCGTCACCAAATTACATCAACAGGAAGGAGAGATGTAGATATACGAAAACACAATGAAAGATCCTCTACAAAATGTACCTCTCCTATGAAATCAATGGACAAGTAAATCATTCTAAGCCAAAATTGCTCAGATCGTAAAAAAGACGCCTTTAAGTTAATGAATTACCATTTATATGTCCTCAAAGGTCCTTTCCAGTTTCCTCCCTCTCCACACCCACCAAATCAAGCAAAAGGGTGCAATCCTCCTTAAGGTTCTTCAATGTAGAAACTAATACGTGTAGAACAACCTGGTTTGCTGTGGATCTCAGTGGGTTGAAAAAACTTGTGTTGTCTAGAACAACTTGGTTTCAGCCGAAGATAATCTGGGACCAGGTTAAGGTTTTATTTAATTTAATCTATTTAGAAGACACTTAACAGGTAATAGATTACCATAGTAGAATTAGTTTCAGTCCCTCGACAGTACACCACTATTAGGTTTGGTTACAACTTCCCTCTTCTGTGAGGAATCTCTTCGGACAGTCATTCTAGTACTAACACTTTTATTGTGCAAATGAGTGCAGATTTCAATACAAAGTATGTATGTTTGGTTATGTTCATACAGACCCTCTACTTCTGTGCCTAAGCTGAGCCTGTTGTCGAGTCAAAGGATTTTCTTCTAACCAGAAGGCATGTGATCTTTGAAGGATGAGCATGAGTATTATCAGCGCTGCACAACACAAAATCCGGCCTGTGAAGCGCAAGGTTCAACCGGTCCTCCCCCACAATCAAACCAGTCGCATCAAGCAGAACATGCCATGAATTCCTATGAGCTTCAGACACCCAATGCATTGAGTACCGGGTCCCATTCACATCCGCTGGGAAAGAAAACAACCCCTTTGGACTGTGCTTGCATTTCCTCCTAAAATACTGGCTAATTTGTGACCCTTTGATCCTCAAATCCAACCAAGTTTCAGGCGCTGAGATCACTTTCGAGTCCTTGTAACTTGCAAACTCCCTTACGTAATCGTTTTCTTCCGCAATTATGGTCATGTAGAAGTTCCCCTTGAAGAAGGGGTAGCTCTCCCCTACCAACATCATGGCATCTTTGTAATTTGGGGTGAAGAGAACAAGATACTCTTCATCCGGTAATCCACAGTTCTTCAAAACTTTGTTTCGTGCTTGGATTTCAGGAATTGATATGAAACTACCCAGAAAGGATGATTTTTTGGTTAAAATGTCGAGTAATCTTGATGCCTCCAGTTGGGTGTTGTCTAGATCAGGGAGATTGCTTCCGAATGATGAGGTGGACGATGAGTCTCTGAAACTGCACCTGGGCAATTTTCGCTTTTCATCTGGCGAGGGCTCTGGAGGGTCTTCTTTGATGCAGAGGTTGTAGAGGTCAGTCTTTTCTCCTCCTTCAACAAGGGCATTAGAGTATTCTGGGTATTTTGCTAGAACATACTGCTCTACATATTGCATTTCTGCTGGTGTGATTGGACCAGACCATCTTAGGTCGAGGCTGTGGAGGGTCGATATGGCTTCAGCTACTATGTGGGCAGGAATCACTGTGTGGGCTTTCTGTTTCACAACCAAAATACAATTCAAAATTAACCAGAACTTGAAACCAGAGATATTTTCCAGGCGATAACTAGTGAAAGCAATGACTTGTGGAATTGGAATGACCTTTATAATCAGGCTGCTAGGTCTGCCACTCTTGATTGGTGATTTGGGAATAGAAGCAAATATGGACATCCTCAAATCTGTTTCAGCTTTTGCCTGATTTGTTAACAATATTCTTGTTAGACCATATTCTTGAACAGCCACTTTGGATTATAAAAAAGGGAGTGATGCGAAAGGAATGATAAATAATATATGTTAATTTTGTACATCTCTCTCCATTTCTGACCAAGTGAGTGATTTGGAAACTCTAATTCTTCCCCTTTTTTTCTTACAAAAGCACTCAATCCAAATGAGCTGTAAGTTTTTGGCATAGAGGGCTGAAGAACACAAGCAGAAGTGTATAAATCTTGCTTGAAATTGTTTTCTTACCTTAGATCCTTTATGCAACATGATATGTTCCTCAAGTTTCCTCACCATCATGTCAATCCTCTTCACCTCTCGTGAATATGAAAAAATATCTTATTTTCTGCTGATAACCAAAACCAAAAAAAGAGGAAACAAGAAAAGAGAAACTAGAGGGAAAAGGGAGGGGAAAAGGTAAATGCTTGAAACTTTCTTGTTTGTTGCAGAAATCGATTGGATTTTTTTTTTGGAACTGCCAAATGGATTGGGTTGAGGTACTAACGAAGTTGACAGAAGTGCTGAGTGAAGAAACAGAGGGAATATATATAGACCAAGTCCAAACTTCAGAGGAATATTTTTTGGTGCAGAAATAGGATCTGAAAAATGGGGGTATTAATCTCAAAGCAAGAATATTCACGTATGAATTTAACTTAAACCCCACCTGTTGTCATCCTTTTTTATTTTTAGGATATTAGAAACTTATATTAATAACCATACAGTGCATAAGACCCGAATGGTCCGAACTTTATTTACCCTTACATTAGTTCGTGCTCAAGACGAAGGCTTGAACTTAGGAAGACACACCGAGTCTAGTGCCTTGATTTTTGGGATTATATTACTTCGTTATGAATGTTTGGTGGAACTCTTGTTCTTGATGGTATCTAATGATGTTATTGACAATCTAAATATCATGCTGAATTTGGCGATGAAAGGTACCTCTGAATTTTAAATTTTGTACCTAAAGCGACCGTTTGAGAACATATGAAGAGAACTTGTGTATTCTTGAAAAGACATTCTGAGATAAAGAAGACTTGAAATTTATGATCTCTTTCAGTTCGATAGAAACAATGTTAAGAGAGGGAGGAATGTCGAGAGAGGGGGAGGGGCCATTGGAGTTGCTTTCAAGGGAAAGCTTTGTTCAGGGTTAGATTAATAGATAATTCGCTTTCAATCCACCAATGAAGGAGATTAGTGGCATTTTATTGTTTGAAACAGCCCAATTATAGTTTTTGGCAAATGCCAACTCCCTCGGGCACAAGTTTGAGCGTATTAAATGAGTTAAAAACCTGGAAAACACCATTTTAGAGTGTAAGGTTAATTAAAAGAACCTCTTTTATATGCAATTCCTATGATGCAATCGGAGCTTATCCACATAAACAAATCAATTTAGATAGCCCGCCATGACTCTAGTGGCGACTAGATTAAATGCGTTATTTCTTCAAGAGAAGCTCCCCTCGAAGTTCACTATGAATTGTCGGATACTTATTATGAGATTTATGGGCACTATCCAATACAAGTCATCCATTTTGTTCCCATCTAAAATGATGCTAAGAGCATCTCCAGTCCTGAACCAAATTTAAACTCAAATTCAAATGAGAAAATCACCAAAAACAGAGGTTCAATCCTTCCACCAAATCAAGAACCAAATTGAGTTTTACTCAATTTTTTCACCAAATTACGTGAGAAACAAATCCTCCACCAAAATTGAAACGGCTATATTTTGGTGGTAGGCAATGGTGTTTGCTGGTATTGGTCGACATTAGAGTTGGTTTTCTGACGGTGCCGGTAGTCGTCAATGGTCAGATCTTAGATTTGGGCTTCCCAGGTTGGTTGGTTAGTGGTGGTTCTTACAAATTCAAATTTCATATCATTTTTTAGATTAGGGTGTAGGGATGGCAATTTCCCCATATCCAATGGATACCTGCCCCGCCCATATGGAGACAGGGTTTGCCTAAAATTTTCCCCAATAGGAGCGGGTATGGTGGGATAGAAAGAAAACCCGCTTGGGTATGGAGCGGGTATGATTTTGAAATCTCCACCCCCGAATACCCGTACCCGCCCCATACCCAATTATACCTAATATATAAAGTATATTATAAATGTACATATATATTATTTATAAATACATACAGAAACATACGTATGAATCTTTAGTATGATATGTAAATTTATACCAAAAATCTTATCAAGTTGAGAATTACTACATGTCATTGTAAACTCTTTAATAGCCTAAGAAACATACGTATGAATCTTCCCTTTCATTCTTGATATATCCTTTTTTTGGTTTGGATATGGGTATATTTAGGGAATCCCTGATCCCCATTGGGAGGGGGGTTTGGTTCTTTATTTAATACCCCCAGTGGGGATCGGGGTGGGGATGATGAAAGACCATCCGATTAAGGATCAGATATGGAATAGAGTCCCCCGATCCATACCCTACCCGTTGCCATTCTCTTCAGGTGGTTCCTGGTGGTGGTCGTCATCTTCGTTGCTAGTGGTGTAGGCCCTCCATTGTTGATGGTGGTGAAGAGATTGAAGGACAGGAAGATTTTGGAGGATGAAAGGAGGATAGAGATGAATAAAAATGTTTTTGAATTGATTTCAAGGAAATTTTGAGTAAAAATTGGTTTGTGATCAGAGTGGGTGATACCAAATCAAGTTTTTACCCAAAATTTTACTCAAATTTGAGTGAAAATTTGAGTAAGGCTATCCCTAATGGCATAGCCAAAAGCAAAAGGTTTATAAAGTTAACAATATTGGCCTAAAAAATGGCTCACAATGGAATAATCAAACTTAACAACCTTTAAACGAAGAACCAAATTTGAGCCTTTCAATAATTATAGTTAGCAACAATTATCTCAATAAAAATAAATAAATAAATAAAGTGGGTTCTACTCACAAAACTTGCTCCATATGCTTTTTAGTGTTTGAAACTCGCTCTCTATAAAGAAAATGCTTTATTGGTAGGTGAACCTCACTCTCTATTTCCGCAAGTAGTTGTGCATTTTACAATATTGGTGGCTTTGTGGATTTTAACAAATGCTTTCCACTTTCACTATTTTTTACCAAAATGTCATTCAATGTAGACTATTTGATTGAGGAGAATAAAACTTACTATTAGATTTGAACTTTTGCCAACTCATTTTGATTATGTCATTGTGGAGCTTAGGGTTGGTAACTTTAACTATTCACTAAATGAATAATCAAAAGCTGATGTGATAAGTTTTGGTTATTCAAATTTGATTATGCTATTGGTGATACCTTAAGGGATGGGGATGCTCTAAGGAGCAGTCTCAAACCAAAATACCCAACAAGCATTAGATTTTCTTGTCTGTTTTCTATGCTTATCTATGTTCTATTGTATCTTTTAAGATCTCTATGAGGCTTTATTTTAATGAAATTCCATATCTTTTCCATAAAAAAAAATGTTGTCGACAAGCACAATTGAAGTAGAATTCCCATTGTATACTTTGTTTAAAGATTGGCACATCTACATCAAGCAACCTATTGCACCACTTTCCTTTCCTTGGAATTTAGATAGTCAAGGGACCAAGATTATCTGATCCAAGAAACTTTTTTTTATAGAAGATTAGCATTGACATATATTGGTCTGTTTAGAAAAACAAATAGAGGTCATTCCACGTTTTTTATGAGTTGAATAAAGAGTTTTTCTGACAGCTGTGAAACCTTCGCTACCAGCTAAGCATAGTTTACCTCTTGCTTTTTAAAATTTACCAGGCAGAATTGTGTGGATTAAATCCACTATTGCGAGTGAGCGGAATAATGCTTCAGGAACACTGAATAACCTCTTCTTGTTTTTCCCCCAATGGCAGAACTCGGGTGTCAAGCATAGACCGATTTGAAACTACCACACTTGTTGAACTTGTGAGTCAGGTCGTGGGATTTACGTTATCGCTTTGTTGAAACAATTCTAAAAATCAAAAGAATGATGCTACACGTACAGATAACCATGTACAGATCGGCTTTGGGGACCCACTTTTGGGTCCCACACAAACGATCCGAGCCGTTCATTCATCTTAGAAGGATTTTTTGATAAGCCCCGCAAGAAATCAGCTCCATTAGATGTGCCTAAGTGATCGATCCAAAATCACCCCATTTCATCCAACACGATTTTGGTATACGTGGCTAAGTGCCTAAGTCGGATCATTCCCGTAGGACCCAATGATGGGTCTCCAAAGCCGATCTATACATGGTCAGTTCATAGGGGTCGGGTCAGTACCCCCTTCGACTGCTGAAATCAAAATTGGATCACATACCTATCAAAATCAGGGTAGATTGCTAGCTTGACAGTAAAAGCTGCAGCACAACAGTCGGGTAATAAATAGAATCGTTCAGCTTTTGGCTGCCTCAGCTCCTTTGCCTTGCCCAGTTGCCCGTCCAAAAGCTCTGCCATTATGAAAGTAAGACAGGGCCTGCATATGTGATTCCAATTTCCATTAAAGGAGTCTGGATTTGTTCTTTTTATATGCAAATATTGCTACGATAGGCATTCATAAACGTTGCTTCGTGCTGACCTTTGGACCAGAAGATCACCAAAAACTAACCGATTCTATTTTAGAGGATGCTCAAGAACTACCAACGGCTCTATGGCCTTTATCCCATTTCTGCAACCGTGCTAACGAATCTATTGATTATCTTCCAACAGAAGGAATATACTAACAATTATTTCATTCATGTCTATATCATCAAAGATCAGAGCCTTTGGGGGCATGCCTATATTTAGGGTTTACTGCACCTGGTGTGGTACGGACAACATGTTCCTTGATGGAGTTTTATTTTCTGGTTAGCTATTCGGGGCCCGTCTTTGTTAATTGGCTTTCTTATTTCTACATTAAGACACATCACCGGAACAATAAACCCGACGTCTGAATTCTTGAGGCAAATGACACCAACACCAAAAACTGCAAATAGGTAGTTAAACAAGAAGTGGAACAGATGCTTTCAAATCTGATAAATAAAGCATAGAAAGTCTTGAATAGTTATCTTGCACAACTTAATCGCTGCAGATTTTTGCAGGACCCGAAGCACGATTAAATCAAGACAAACCAGTCTTTTCTTGCTACACCGGAAAAAATATAATGCCGGAGGCATACAAGACAGGAAAATCGATTGACAAATAGAATCGGCATTTTCAAACCAGTTGAAGAGTGACGAGCATACTTCAAGCATGACCATCATTGCAAAGAAAATGGCAGAAAATGAGGATAAAAAAGAGCAAGTTTTTGACACGATTTAGATTACGCCAAGAGACATGGAGAACAAAAGAAAATATAATGAGCAGACAAGAAAATTCGCATATGCAATAGCAGATGAACTAAAATCCCCGTGCTATTTCTTGTCCAATTAGAAGTAGTTCACATAGTCGACGTTGAGATGAAAAGAACATGTATTTCACAACCCAAATTTGGAAAATACGACCATCGAATTCAAAATATTACTGAGACGACACATAGGGAAGAATCCATAATTTTATCTCATGTTTCAATAAATATTGATATCAAATCGACGTTATTGCAGATCAGACAAAAACCCAAATTCTATTTTCAGTTCAAGACAACGTAAAAGCCCTAATTTCTGATGAGAGAGAGTATAGATTGGGGCAGGCAATCTGGCTTGAAGAATCAAGTTTCTGCCTTTCTTCCCAAGGGCTGTTCGTGCTGCTGGAAGGGATGAGAGGACCTGCCCTCCCTCCCTCCCTCTTGCAGAAAACGAGAGAGAGAGAGAGAGAGAGAGAGAGAGAGAAGAGATCAGTGGAATCAGCTTTGACTGAGATTTGCCCAACACGGGATTTGGTCCTTGCTGGTTCAAGTTTCTAAAAATGAACCCTAGGGGTATGATCCATGTTGGTTCAAGCATTAACAAATGAACCCTAGGAGGTTTGATCCTTGTTGGATCAACTTTTTAAAATTGAACCCTAGAGGGTTTGATCATTGTTGGATCAGGGGTTTCAACACCTGGTATTTCTTTTTGTGTCAACTACAGTACTACTTTTACTTCTGTCGTGCTTTAGTAAGATACACATTTCTTTCAAATATACCGTATATTTTCATAACATATTTCTGCAAATTTTTCATTAAAATCTTGATCAAATAACACAATCACGTAATCAAATATACCTGTATTTTTATAATATATTTCCAAAGGTCTATCATGAAGATTGTGTCAACAATCACAAGCATCAGAACCTATTCACGTTCGTCCTCCCTGTATACTCCAACCAAACGAAAACCACATGCACCAAGTAAATGAATAAGGGAAACAAACAAAATCCAAAAAATTATGCTTGATATGATTAAAATTCTTTGTAGCATGAAATATGCGCGGAGCATATCTTGAACAGGTTCAAATCCATTTTAGTGGGTTGACCGATTCAGAGTGGGTTTAATATGGCAAAATGCTAGATACACAACAAAAATGTACAACAAAGTGGACAACACACTCACATGGAGTGTGGGCTCTACACATAGTTGAGTGTGAAGTGTGTGCGGAGCCCACACCCCATGTGAGTGTGTTGTCCACTCTGTTGTACATTTTTGTTGTGTATGTAGCATTGCTCCGATTCAATAAAACACCGACAATAGAGTTGAGGATAATATGGTCATCTCACCAACTCAGAATTCTGTTACATCTTACAAAGGGTGTTCAGTAGTGCTTCAAAGAACAAAGGGGATGAGCATGATATTCCAGAAATTTACAGGGACTGTCAGTGTCATTTACCCTTACCATTCAGGCTCGTTATACATGTCCTAGTTTTTTTCTGAAAACCAGGTAAAATAACTAGGTTTTTTTTATATAAAAAAAAAAAGTAAACAAACAAGGGACATATATATGTATAGACAGTATGATCATAATCGTATACTAGTGTCAAGCAACATGTGTTGCACGTAGCCACGTGCTCTATAGCAAGTATGGTCAAGCATAATGAATTGTCATGGGATCGAGGAAGAGGCTGTCGCAATATTTGACAATTCAAAAATGAACCTTCAAATGTTCAAAACGAGAGGAGTCTAAAAAGAGATTTTCTTACACCGTCTGAATTTTTTCAAAATATGTGATTGTGAATTTTGATTTTCTGGTGGTGTTTTATCCTAGAGTTGATTTGTGATTAAAAATTGTTTAAGTTTAAAAATAAAACCCCATTAAAGTTTGAAGTTCATTTTTTAAAATGTTCATCACTTCATCAGATGATGATTAACATGAAGATCCAAATTCTCAGTGGTCCCTAAAAAAAGGTTCTTTCTGATGACCGGAAGTCCGGAAGGGTACTTTTTCAAAACTTATCGGTAAATCAATCAAAAAAATTGAATATTGATTGTGCATTTGTCTTGAGCCAAAAAATAGTTTGGCACACAAGATAGAGAATTATTTATCTCAAGATAAATGTACTACAACCGTGCGCTGATCAATAACTTACCAACATCATTTTCAGCTTGATTGATGATACCGCCGAACACTAACAAATCAATGGCTCGTTTGGCTGCTGCATTAGAGGGATATAAGGCTTGGGCTCGGATATGAGTAATCTCAGGCCTATGGCTAAGCCTTGATTTGGAAGCAAATTGGTGAGGGGGTAAAATATGGCCCGGGTTAAATAGTGAGGGGAAATAAGATAGTATGGGATTTTATTGCATTTGTTCTATACAAAACATGGTAAAATTTCTTCTTAAGAGAGTGTGAACCTCTAAAAGTTGTATAGTCATTCTAATATATAAAAGGGGAACAATGCTTTGGTGTGGACTTCCTTTGAGGTGCGCTCACATTTTGCTCTTCCCAGGTTGCCAAAACTAAAAACTTCTTCTTACATTTCAATTAGCCTCTGTAAAAAAAACGTAAAATGCTCGGACACAACCCTCCATGTTTATAAACTTCTGACAATTTTGTTTAATAGTTTTAGTTTAGTTTTGTATTGGAGACAGGGGTAATAAATGGAGAAAGATAGAGAGAGAAATGAGGATAATGATTACAAAACAAAACAAAAGCAAAACTAAAACTATGAAACAAACAAGGCCACAAACTCTCTGATCAGTTTTTTTAAGAGCAACCTAAAAATTAGGGGTGAAAAAAAAACCGGCGGGACCCGAACCGAACCGAAAACCGAATTTTCGGGCCGGTTTTCGGTCGGTTCGTGCTTTAAAAAACCCAAAAAAACCGAACCGAAAAAACCGAAATATATTCGGTTCGGTTTCGGTTTTTTGGAATTATAGTCAGACCGAACCGAACCGAACCGAAGTTGGACCGAACCGAAAGACCGAACCGACCTAGACCGAACCGAACCGAATTATAAACCTAATCCATACCGTCCATTTCCTTTGATCTACACCATCCATCTATGACCTATAAAAACAAAACCCTAACCTCTCCATCACTATTCACTACTCAGCAGCCTGGTACACACGACCTCAGAAGACGGTCAGACCTCTCCTCTCTTCTTCTCTTCTCCCTCTCTTCTCTTCTCTTCTCTTCTCATCTCTGTGGGTGAGTCCGATCGATCACAAGGCGAAACCGCAAAAGGCGATGCACACAGAAGCCCATATAGAGCTGCGTTTCGTTCATGGTTTGTTTGTCTATTCCTCACCGATCTCTCTCGAATCTCGATGGTTTTTCATTATTTATCACTATTAGTATTATCATGTATATTTATTTCTATCTTTGTCCATTTTTTAACTGTACTTGTTAATTGATTCCAGGTAATTTTGGATGAAGTAATCGTGAACCTTACTCCAGAGAGTTCGTGAAGCAATCGTGTAAGAACCTTATTTCTGTGTACCGATCAATTACACAAAATAGTATGGAGATAATTAATGGAACCCTAATGAAACTTCTGTGTACCGATCACTTGAAACTGCCAAACCACTGAATGGAACCCTAATGAAACTTCGACGGAGCCATAACTCATACATAACCATATAAAAAGCATCATAATCAACTGGAGGAAAATGCCATTGGAAATGTTTTCGCACCTTCAACACATTACTCTGCAACTCCAGGTAGTCAATGAAACTAATGCTTTGGAGGATTTCTTTTAGCAGTGGGATGTCTAATGTCCTTTGAGTTTCTTTAATTTCCCAAAATGTGGCAAATTCTTGAACCAATTTCTCAATTTAGACAATTATTTATGATGTGGGGTTTCTTTTCATTTGTTTTCCTTTCAATTTTGGTTTGTGTTTTGATTTACATGTGGTATTCTAAATTAATCTTGATTGTCAATTATGATATTTTTGCAATTTGTTCTTTTACGGTTGTCATTATTTATTACTCCTAGATTTTATGGTATGGTGAACTAGCATTGACTTGATTGATTGCGATTTTGAAGAAAGACTTCATTTTGTACTAGTATACTGGCATTAAAAACTCCATTCAAAACTTTAGTGTCATAAAATTACAGTGAAGTGAAAGAAGAAAAAAAAAGAAATTACAATTTCCGTTTTTTGTTCATGGGAAAACATTTATAAAAAAAAAAACTTGAAATTCAGTAGCTTATGTTAATTTCCCGAACGAAGGAAAAAAAATTAAGACCACTGGTAAATCTTGTACATCTTTTTTGCAGGATAAGTTCTATAGAAACTATATATTCTTTCTATTAGCCGTGCCAAAAAAAAAAATCTTTCTATTAAATTTATTAATTAGGTCTCACAAATTTGATTGTTTTTAATTGCTCACAAATTTTCTGTCTTTTTTCATATTGGCTTTAAAGATTGAACTTTGTAATACTAATTCCTCTTGTTTCCCATATGAACATGTGCTTTCATGTATGTTGGATTTGGTTTTGGCTGTGAAGATTAGAAAATAGGATAATCGCATTTTGGGGCAATTTTTCAGTTTTGATAAGAAACTTGGTTCAGTTTGTGGAGTTGACCGTTTTGACAGTTTTTTCATCTAATTGTCTTCAAGCTTGCGGTAGATAAATTATTAACCCATTTCTTTCTCCTATTCAGATACTGCATAAAGGCAAAAGCTGTCTTCAAAGAGTTGAACCAAGCACCACATCTTGTTGAGCTTCAGTTCGAATAAGAAATGTCTAGCCTTGAGGTATCCATTTTATTTGTTGTATGATAATTTTTTAGATTAACATTTAACAGTATCTAATTCGAAAAAACAGTAGGTAACTTGGAATTCAACTTTCCTTTTTTTTTAGATTGATGATGAAAATGAGTTTGATATGGATGACCTTATGGATGAAGCTGCTGAGTTTGATTTACCTGATAATACTGATCTTGAAATGGAAAATGATGATGAAGTGGCTGAAAAAACAGATAATGAGAGTAAAAAAGGTGGTGATGGTCTAGTCAGTAATAAGAGAGCTGTTTGTTGGAAAAATTTTAAAGTTATTACCCCAAAAGATCATCCAAAACCTAGGGCTGCTTGCAATTGGTGTGGGGTATCTTATGCATGTCATTCAAAGAACAATGGTACAAAGTCGATGACTCATCATTTGAAAAATTTATGTACCAAATATCCCAAAAGCAAGAGATTTACGGGTTCTAGGCAAAAACTCCTTAGTTTTGAAAAACAAGAACAAGACAACGGTGAGACAAGTGCAAACCTTGTGTCTTGTACCTTTAGTGTTGAGGCGTGTAAGAGAGCCCTAGCAGAGATGATAATAATTGATGAGTTGCCATTTGCATTTGTTGAGGGTCAAGGATTAAAAATTTATGCATGTCGTTCAACCTAAGTGGGTCAAGATTCCAAGTAGGATTACGGTTGCCAAGGAGTGTAT
Source organism: Vaccinium macrocarpon (assembly GCA_022606695.1). Lineage (NCBI taxonomy): Eukaryota > Viridiplantae > Streptophyta > Magnoliopsida > Ericales > Ericaceae > Vaccinium > Vaccinium macrocarpon. The sequence continues at coordinate 28,609,928 of CM040174.1, read as the reverse complement.
GCGCATTTATGATGAGGAGACAAAATCTTTGAAGAGAAAACTTAAGAGCCAAAGGTTGTGTCTCACTACGGACACTTGGACTTCGGTCCAAAACTTGAACTACATGTGTCTTACCGGGCATTTCATTGATGAAAATTGGAAATACCAAAAAAGGATTCTCAATTTTTGTGTTGTTCCCAATCATAAGGGTGAGACTCTTGGTAGAATAATTGAGAACAAGTTATTGAATTGGGGGATTGACAAGTTTCTAACCATGACGGTAGATAATGCATCTTCTAATAATCTTTTGATTGCTTACATGAAAAGGAAGACCAAAGATAAGAAGACAACCGTTTTAAATCACGAATTCTTGCATGTTAGATGTTCCGCACATATCTTGAATCTAATTGTGCGTGATGGATTAGAAGAGATTGAGAGCTCTATTACAAGGGTGCGTAATGTCAGGAGGTATGTGAGGTCTTCCCTAATAGGATGGATGAGTTTTGGTCATGTGTTCAAAAGGAGGAGATTACATGTACACTTAAACCTTGTTTGGATGTGCCTACTCGGTGGAACTATACATATTTCATGTTGGATAGGGCTCTAATTTATCAAAAAGCTTTTGATAGATTATGTGATGACACGGCCTTCAAATTAAATGTGATAGAGGAGGAGATGGATGAGGATAATGATTTAGAGTATTGTGACTTTCCGGTTGATGGTGGGATGATTGAAGAGAGAGAGAGGGAGAGAGGAAGGGGGAAAGGGAGGAGGAAAGGAAATGTTGGGCCTCCAACTCCAACAGATTGGGATAAGGTTAAGTTGTATGTGTCATTTCTTAAAGTGTTTTATGTTGCAATATTAAAATTCTCGGGTTCTTTGTATGTCACTTGCAATGCTTTCTTTGATGAAATGGTGTTGATTCAACAAGCTATCAAGAAGTTGTGTGCTACCAATGATAGTATTTTGTATCCTTTGGCCCATGGTATGAGTGCAAAGTTTGATAAATATTGGGGAAATTTTGAGAAGATTAACCCATTGATGTTGTATGCGGTTGTTCTTGACCCTCGATGCAAACTTGGTTTCTTTGAATATTGCTTTCTAAGTACTTTGGGTTTTGATAAGAAGTTGGTAAGTGAAATGACGGATAAGATAAAACATGGGATTACCGAATTGTTTGAATGGTATGTGACAAACAATGCAAGTGTGAATGCGCATAATCGAGAGGAGGTTAGGGGAGCATCAAATAAAGTGGGTTTAGATGGTTTGGATGAACAAAAATCTTTGAAAGCTCTTTTTAAGATGCACCAACAAAATGAAACAAACATGGCAAGCAAATCGGAGTTGGAGAAGTATCTATTAGAGGCTAGTGAAGATGATAATGAAAGGTTTGATATATTGAAATGGTGGAAAGACAACTCGTCTAGGTATCCAATTGTGTCCCAAGTAGCACGAGATGTGCTAGCTATCCCCGTGTCTACGGTTGCCTCCGAATCCGCTTTTAGCACGAGTGGACGTGTGATTGATCCATATCGTAGTTCTCTCGCTCCCAATACCGTGGAGGCTCTTATTTGCACTCAACAATGGATAAAGAAACCAACTAAAATAAACATTAGAGAACAACTTGATGAGTTGGAGGAATTGGATTCGGGTACTACTCTTTGCTTTCTTTATTTTTCGTTTTCTTTATTTTAATTACTTCTATATATGTTGAATAATTTACTTGTACACTTTTTTTGTGTGGTTTTATTGTACTTAGTTATCATGGAATCAAGTGGCAAGACTAAGAAGTAAGGGGTTGTTGTTCTTGAGGGGTTGCTGTTCTTGTGGTTTTTGCTAATGAGGACATTCCTTGCTGCATATGGTGTTGTTTGGTGGTGAAAATTATCATGGTGGAGAGCTGGAATTTCTGCTTTTTCTTGGTCGTCTTTTGTGTTCTTAATTTTTAATATGTTCAACAAACAATGCAAACTGTTGTGTATTGATTTGTGTATTGTGATGCTGGAAATTATGTTGGCTTGTAAGGGATTTGTAAGGTGAACTTTGGCCCATTTGAGGCGGTAGGCGACTACGGCATGTACGGTTGGATGTATGGTTGGATGGATGTTACAGTATCAGATGTATGGTTGGATGGATTTTTTTTATTTTTATTAGATGTATGGTTGGATGTTACAGTATCATTCATTTTTTGGACTTGTGTCAAGTAAAAAAATGTAAAATCTTCTAAAGTTCTAATAAAATTTTTAGGCCCAGAAGTAAATTTTGTAAGCCCATTTACAATTTTCTCACTCAGTTGGGCTTTTAGAAATTTTTTAAGCACAAAAGTAAATTTTTTAAGCCCAAAAGAATTTTTTTAATAGGCCCAATTAGGCCCATTCTGCCAGACCGAAATCCCCGAAATTCCACCCCGAACCGATCCACCCCGAACCGAAATCGGTCCCTTCATAAATTCGGTCGGTTTCGGTCTTCACAAGTCATACCCCGAACCGAATCGGTCTGTCATATAATCACCCCGAACCGACCAAACCCGAACCGATTTCACCCCTACTAAAAATCTATGCCTGCCAAAAGAAGATACATCTATTTCGAACAAACTGCCATAGACAATTCAAGAAACAACATTCGAATAAGTGTACACAAAATCCAAGACAAAGCGGAGAAGGTATCTTTTGCTTTTATACAATTTGCGCTCTCTCTCTCTCTCTCTCTCTCTCTCTCTCTCTCTCAATACAATTCAGTATTTAAATTTTTTTGAATTGCTAACCAATTACACCTAATCGGCTTCAAAATCAAAAACCAAAGTAGGAAAAAAAATAAACTAGTATTTACTTTTTTTGTTTCTTCCTTTATTTACTCTTTTCAGTTAATCTTTATTGGATTTCATATGTAGTTAAATTGTATGGTCAATCTGTCATATTACATTGCATAAATATGGGGAAGATGAATAGCATATTTGGTGTGATATCTCCCTCCGTCCCATATTTGTTGTCCACTTATACTATTTAGTATTTACTGCATCTAAAAAAATTGATTATATTTTCAAATGTATAAAGTTATATAAGTCCATATTGATCTCGTTTGATAGCTCTCGATGAATGCTATTAAACAAAGTTTTCAAAATTATAAAAAAACATTATAGATTGAAATATATAAGCAGTCGAAAAATTACACACATACTCCTAGATGGACAAGAAATTCGGGACGAAGTACTATTGTTTATCTGTCAAAAAACGATAATGGCACACTTGATAATGTGATAATCCGAGAGTTTTTGTGCATTATTTTTTTAATCAAAGTTCAACTTACACACATATCGCGTGTGCCCTGACCTCTAATATTAATAAAGTGAGCAGTGCATATCACGGGGCGGCCACTCTGCCATTTTAAGGCTTTTCATAGGGCCTCCAAATCCACAATGCCCCTTGTTAACATAGAAAGTTTCAATATGTTGGAAATTAACTTCCAACAATTTTATATCTTGATTAAGAACGTGTCTTTTAAGAATAAAATTTCTAGTATAGAGAGGTAGGAACTTTTTAAGAGTTTTTCTCTCGAGATAGGCTCTCCTTCCCCCACCTCTTTCAGCTGCCTTTCTCCTTCTATTCTCTCCTTCATAGGTTGTTCCTCCCTCTCCATCTTCTTCTCTCATTCTCCTCTCCTCGATCTATGGCTATGAGATGGTTCCACCACCGTTGTTGTTGTTGTGTGTGTATTTGTTTCTTGCTGTTTTGGTGAGAGTTAATAATCTACTTGCCCTTCCAATTATTCCATTTTTAGTTACATCCCCCTCCAACTATCGAATGATTTTACTTCCCCCTCTAACCATCCAATTTTTACCCAGTTAATCCAATCAACCAATTTCCATCCAATTAATGGATGGGAAGCATAATCCCAAGGGTACATATGTCCATTCCCTACCAATATATGTACATATTGCTACGGATCCCCGATTTTTCTTCCTCCAGTTCATCTCTTTCTGCACGTGAGCGCACAATGGCAAAGAGCAATGGCAACAATCCTAGTTTCGGCCTCCTCATGCAACAACTCAAACCCCAATATCAATCATAACCAACGATTTTGTGTATGTGGGCAAATGTCTCCATTAAAGACCTCTTTCAGCCAAAGGGAGCCCAGGAAGGAAAAAACTGCAGTACCAACTAAAAGAAAAAAATTACAGTCCAAATGCAGTCTAAACTAATCAAAAATTTTGCCAAAAATAGTCCAAATGCCTTATGGATAGTGGTCTTAGGCTGCCACTAGAAGATATGTAAAATTGTTTTCCAAAAATAGTCCAAATGCCTTACATATGGTTTTTGGGAGGGGAAGGGTGGAATGTCCAGATTACCCTTGTTTAGTTTAGGGGTTATGATTTTCATCCATTAATTGGATGAAAATTGGCTGATTGGATTAACTGGGTGAAAATTGGATAGTTAGAGGGGGAAGTAAAGTCGTTCAGTAGTTGGAGGGGAAGTAACAAAAAATGGAATAGTTGGAGGGGCGTGTTCGTCCATTAATTGGATGAAAACTGGCTAATTGGATTAACTGAGTGAAAATTGGATAGTTAGAGGGGAAAGTAAAGTCATTCAGTAGTTGGAGGGGGAAGTAAAAAAAAAATGGAATAGTTAGAGGGGCATGCTCTCTGCAATAGTTTGTTATTGATTATGAATATATATTTATGTTTGCTAAAAAAAAGGATTCTTTTTTTATACTAGAGCATTGGCTGCTTTATTGGTCAACTTCAAGGATTACTTGAAAAGTACAAATGGATTGTTTTTCCTTTGGAGTTGTACAATCAATAAATTAGCGTTTCTCTATTTTTTTAATCATCAAGAATACATTTTGAATTAATAAATGTGTAAACACAAAGAGCCTCCACCAAAATTAGTTTTAGGCCTCCAAACGAATTGGGCTCTACTCCGAGATCATCCCATTAAAAATTGTAATAGGCTCCACAAGCTCCTCAAAGCCAGCATGCATGTTTCTAAACCGAGTTTGCTCCCACTAATATTTCTCAAATGAAAGCCCAAGAGGCATCAAAGGATTGTGATTTTCACCCACTACATATCAATATTTCATTTTTCTGGGGGTTTCAATGCGAAGTTACAATACTATGTGATTTTTTTTTTTAAATACGAACGTAAATCTACATGAAAAAAAGATAAAAACAAAAAGTATAACTAAAGTGAACATGAAAATTGAATATCAAATCAAAATTCCTTTTATTTGATAAGTTTTGATAAGCAAAATTTTAAAATCGCCGCCACCCATTCCCCATACTGTATTAATTGTCGAATGGAAGCAGGACTTCTTTGCAAGGAGAGTGGGCCGAGTGGCTAACCACCCTCATGTTACGTATGGGGTGTTCATTCACACATTATGAACACGAAATAGCAATCGGTGCATCACTTTATCCATGACCAGTGTAAATTGACCATCCAAGCCTTCCGTGAGCATAGTTTTATCAACTTTTGACTATTTTCGTCTATGTATTTTTTTTATTGGCAATTTCATTTATATTTTTATCTTGATAGTGAGAATCACTTTATTTTATAGAAATTTACTTGTTATGAGATCACGTGAAATCCAACTCAAGTAAATACTGACAAGTATTCGGAAATTCAATTATGCTCAAACATATACTTGAGCCAAAAATCGAATTTTGTGATCAATATCCAATTCAAATGTGTTTTTTTTCTTTCACAATCTCCTAACTAATCAATTCGTGCAAATCGGGTAAATCTCATCATTCAAGCAGACCGAAAAAGAACCTCACCAGATGAGTTAAATACATGATTACAGGAAAAAACGAGAGAGTAGAGTCTCCCTTTTGTGAGTGCCATTGACAATTTGGGAAGTGCCAATATCAATTTTCAATAAATAATACCATATGTATTTTGAAAATTATAGCATATGTATTGTAAACATTAATAGACAAATTTTGAAACTTGGTTATTAAAAGGGGTAAATTTCAACGACCTCCCCTGAGGTTTTCGAGAAATGGAAAAATCTCCTTGGAGGTTTTTCAAATGACTTTTTGCCCTCCGTTGTTTTTTTTCTGACAATATACATATTCCTCCTTCTGTTACTTGGCTGTTTGAAAGTCGACGGAAAAGGCAAAAATATGTTGGTGTCATGGCATCCCAACTTTGGATATAACAACAGTATCGTTAACCCCTTTTCTTTTTTGGTAAATCAGAAATTATCCTCAACCTTCTACAATATTCAATTACATACAATAAGTACTTCTAATAGTAAAATAATGTCTTTTCAACTTCGTAAGGAATTTTTTTCAAAATGTTTACGCAAGCGAACCTTTGAACTACATTGATTAAACTCTCATTTTTTTTTATGTCAAATTAATCATGTAAATTTACATGTAAGAGGGCAAAAAGAAAAAAGGAAAAAGAGTGTTGAAAAAGTTAGTGTACTTTTTGTTTTGTCTTTATTTGATTTTTTTTTCGCATTTTTTAGTTTTGGATCAACTTTTTGTGTGTTATTGGTTTGTCTCGGCGAGAGGAATAAAAAAAGTATAAAATTATGACCGAAACTTATTTTTTTTGAATAAAGACAAAAATAAGCTAAAAAGTCAATTTTTTACATTTTTTTCGATTTTATTCAAAAAATTGAAAGTCCTAGTCATAATTTTTTATCTTTTTGGATTTGTCTCACCGAGACGAACTAATAATACTCAAAAAATCGATGCAAAACTAAGAAATAAAAAAAAATCAAATAAAAAAAAACAAAAAATTAAGTTGGATTTTTTTTAGCCAAACTTAACCTCACCCAAACCACCCCTAAAACTAAGCTGGAAAAATCATTCTCTCACAACATCTGTGCCAACAAATTGACACTCCGGAGTCCGGGCCTGCTGGCGATCCCCAAGAGCCAGCGAAGAGAGACAGAGAGCGGAGAATAAATGGAGGTTCAAACGCACCGTAGAACAGTACAGAGGAGTCGTGAAGAGATGACTGGTTCGGCTGATAAACCGTCCGACCTATCAGGTACTTAATAGTTTTCCGTCAACTTCACCATTATTCTGATCCATCTCTTCACTTTCTCCGACCAGTCCATGCAAGCTTAATCCCATTTGGGTTTTTGCAATCTGCCTTTAAATCCGTTTTTGTGTGTTGATATCTCTGTTTTACTAAATCCCTCACTGAACTAGGGTTTAATTGCTGTTGATTTTGACAACAGGTTGGTTGATACCTTTGATTTTATCTCAAATCCTGTTGCATTTTATCTCAAACATCCGCAGAGTTAGATTTTTTTGTTGAACTTGTTTTTAATTTCCAAAGTAACAAGGAAAAAAAGGGCCAGATTTTTTTCCGCGGTTAATTTTTTTTACTAGTTTTGATACTGATTTGGCAAAGAATTCATTGTTAAACTCGATCAAGTTCCATATACTTGTTATATGGCAGTAAATAGCTCGTAGGATCGCCACTTGGTTTGCTCCCTTGATAAGTTCTCTGGTTCGATACCTCCTAGTCCTAGGTGTTATCAACTCTTAGGGGCAGTCCTTCTGGGGCTTTGACACTGCTTTAATCAGACTACCCGCTAGTGGATGGAGGAATAGGGCCGTGAGGAATTTTCGAGGTGCGTGTAAGTTGGCTTGGCCTGGACCCCTTATTTATATATACAAAAAGCTCAATAGGATTACAACGTGGTATCCGAATCATGGTTGGGTAATATCTCCGTGTTACTGACTTGGGGAAAATGCTAAAGCAGATTCGGAGAAAGCGTGATATACTAATTTGATTGGGATTTGATGCAACGTTGGATCCTGTTCAAAAAGGTTGAAAGTTTTTGGTATCCATACATTCATCGCTCCTTTTTTTTTTTTTTTCCGAGTTTAATGATTTCAAGGGGGTTTGATGCTGATTTTGGAAAAGGCTTTGTTGATGAATTGGGTCATGTTCCAAATACTAGCTTATGTAGCGTAATGTATTATTTTAGCATTACGAGTATGCGATATGAATCATGTAATTGGTGGAATACATCTGTTCTTATATATAAAGGGGCTACCCTTTTTAATGTCCTCTTTTTTTTTTTTTTTTGGAGATTGTGTATACATGTGTACTGCCCAAAAATGACCCTATATAATTTAACTGAACAAGAGTTAATTAAAATAACTGCAAGGGGTAAAAATGAGAACCCATAGACTTCAAATACATTTACCCATGTTCAACCACATCCCACCCAATTCAAAAAACGAACTGCTTAGTGGCAGTTTAACTCTACTTTTTAGAGACATTCCACTTCCTCCACACTGCAAAAACTGGTTGTACATCCAATAATTGCTATGGATAAAGTTGAACAGGTATGAGGTTCGAAGTTTATGTTGCTATATTCGAGACTTCTGCTGTAATTTTTTCATGTTATTTTTCATACATTTTAGGCAATTGAATTATTCAAAATGGTGGTGGTTTAACTCTAGATTTTCTCTCATCAATTGCACACGCATCGCGTGTGCCCAAAACGCTAGTTGAATGTCCCAGAAGTTACATCGGTAATACGATCTACATATGATATTTTGAAAGCTTTCGGTCATGGTAAACGATGCACTTATTTGACAAAGGCACTATAATATTTCTCTCAGCTTTTATGGTGGACATTTCGTTTATTTCCATATTTTGAAGGGTATTGTTGTTTTATCAAGATCTTGTGGTAGTTATCTGGTGGCTGATGTATTGCTAACTCAATGCTTGCGACCTTGCTTTGTGTGGTAGATAGCATCGCCCAAAGTGTAGGGCTAGGTTGGTTGTAGCATGATACTTAGAAGTCCGAGGTTGATTTCCACGGGGAAAGAGACTGGCCCTAGTGGGAGGCTTTTTTAACGACTGGCTTCGGCATTAGGACGGCCAACCTTTTGGATTTGATTGTGGAATTATCTCTCTACCTCAAATTCAATTGAAAATGAAGTTTTGACACTAAAATGAAAGCGGAGAGATGTAGAGGTTCATATCACCCATGACTTAGGTTTTTTTAACGGCTCTCAAAGATAACTTCAAGAGAGAGTCAAGGTCTCTTGCTCTCACTCGGAAGATTTGACTATAAAAACCGATTTTTTACAAGTTAAGGGGTTTGGTAATGGAAAGAAACTCGTTTATGCATTTTATTCATCTACTTTATTCTTAAGAGAAATCCTCCGCCCGAACCTACCTCCATTGTCATAAATCAAATTAACTGCTGCCATCCATTGCTTCAGGTTATCCAATCCTAATGGATATTTTTTGAAGCTGATGACTAGTATATTATATTATTAGAGGTGGCAATTGGAAACCCAACCCATGAACCCATATCAACCCATATTTACATGGGTTGGGTGGGTTGAAAATGGGTTGGAGAGAGAGTAAACTAATAATTTTCCAACATGAGGGACTGGTAACTTTCGATGGGTATTTCCAATAATCCTCCTTTTAATCGTAGTATTATTCTGTTTATTCAATGGGTATTTTTGATAATCCTCCCTTTCTCTTTATTAATCTCTCTCTAGAAATCAATGCTCCAAAACGCCCACTAAAGGATTTCTAGATTTTGAGTGTACTTTTTATTATTTGATTCTACCATTTTTTTGCAAGTGTGATGTGCAATTTTACTTCGCCCGTGGCTTAATTTTAATTTTTCTCTGGATATTCTCTGCAAGAGCTGGTTTCAGGGATTCTTTTTCTGGCTCTGGTAAAAAAGAGGGTTGGGTTGGGTTTGGTTAATTGGCCTAACCTATATTTAACCCACCGATATTTAACCTGCATAATATTAACACATATTTAACCCAAACAAATTCAACCCATAACCCATATCAATCCACCTCAACCCAACCCAATCCAACCCACCCATTTGGCCACCTCTATATATTATCATGGGCACTCAAAGTGATTGCCGTTGTATGCTTGTGTTGAATTAGTTGTTGGCGGACCGATACTTTAGGTTGGTATCATATTTGAGGTTGTGTGGCTTGCTTTTATGTTTTCATTTTATTGAGATTATTGATAGACTGTTGTGGATATAACCTTGCTCCTAAACGCTTTAGCCAACTCTAAAAAGAAAAAGAGAAACACCAGTTAACCTCTACTAAATTCAGCATGTCAGAAAATGTTATTAAAATTGCTGGAGGAGTTCAAGGTCAGGTTTCGATCACGTTGAGCTTATTTTTCAATATCCGTGTATGTTCTTGCATAAAGTGGGAAGCTTGTGGAAATATTATTTTTCAATTTAACTAATCTAGGTGACATTCATGTGTTTATGTTAAAGGGCTAGGGATTTTGACAGTTGAGTTTTTCTGTTCGTGTAGAGGTTTGTGGACATCACATTGAGAAGCATTCCGCATGGCAGCCACACATTTCTGGGTGCCCACAAGCTAATCAAAAGAGAAAAAGTATCCAAGAAGGCAAAGATAGGAAATTAACTCCTGTGGATTTGCTTGGTGGCTTTACTCGTCGTAGTCGATCAAAGAAGATAGTTAACCACAACAATATAAATGCCCCTGAAAATTCTGGTATTTTCAATACTCAGAACTGTGCCTGAAGCTCATTTTCAGTAGTCGAATTCCGTAATTGTGTTTGGAAATTTAAGGACTTTATGTGGATGATGTTAATCATACTCTTCTTTCATTATGTACATTTTCCCTACTCTAATGCCTTGGCCTTTTGTTTACACATGTTTGGATGAGTACTGTAAGCATAACTAGAAAAGATCACATACTTGAATGAGGTTTTGCACGAAATTCAAAATTTCCAGGATTAGGGTGAGATGGGTACTTCTCAATAACTATTACATTTTTGTCATCAAAATTGTCAAGTTCTATTTCAAGGCTGGGATTTTTTTTCCAAAAAAAATTCAGATTTCCCTGCAATTGTAATTTCCCTTGTTTGAAAGATGGATCGAAGCTGGTTTAGGAGTTATTTGGGTTGTACTAGTTCCGAAATTGAATCATGAAGTGTATAAATAAAGATTTTATGTGGTTCATGGTTGATGATCGGTAAATAGTTTTGATGAGTGAGCTTGTTGTACAATGGTAGACTTCCATGAAGAGCTACCGGCGAAGAGTAGTGCAAGTCAGCCACCCTTTCCAAAACGTTGCCATGCTTCTGGAAAGAAAAAACGTAAACAGAAAGATGAAGAGACCAGTGACTTACATGAAGAGCTACTGGCGAAGAGTAGTGCAAGTCAGCCACCCTTTCCAAAACGTTGCTGTGCTTCTGGAAAGAAAAAATGTAAACAGAAAGATGAAGAGACCAGTGACTTACATGAAGAGCTACCAGCGAAGAGTAGTGCAAGTCAGCCACCCTTTCCAAAACGTTGTTGTGCTTCTGGAAAGAAAAAACGTAAACAGAAAGATGAAGAGACCAGTGACTTACATGAAGAGCTACCGGCGAAGAGTAGTGCAAGTCAGCCACCCTTTCCAAAACGTTGCTGTGCTTCTGGAAAGAAAAAACGTAAACAGAAAGATGAAGAGACCAGTGACTTACATGAAGAGCTACCGGCGAAGAGTAGTGCAAGTCAGCCACCCTTTCCAAAACGTTGCCGTGCTTCTGGAAAGAAAAAACGTAAACAGAAAGATGAAGAGACCAGTGACCCTGAAGTAGTTAAGCGGTCTTTAGGTCGTGAACGATCAAAGAGAAGAGTTAATTGCGATAATGGAATCGTCCCACAGCAGGGGAAATTGGATAGCTCTGTGTTTGAATGCTATTTGGAGTAAGTTACAGCTATTTTGTACAGTCTCATGTAGGCAATGACCTTTTCCTTCGTAATACATTTCCCTTTTGTTTCTTCATTTGTTCTTAAAAACATGTTTCGGGCTGCATAGGAACCTATGGATGAGCTTTTCCGAGGAAAAGAGGAGCTCATTTACATATCTTGATTGCTTGTGGTTTTCCTTGTACACAAAAGAATCTTACAAAGCAAAGGTGTTGGATTGGATTACAAAGAAGCAGATTTTCTCAAAAAAATATGTCTTTGTCCCAATTGTTCGCTGGTAAGTTTAGTTTCTTGATTATCTCATGCAACACAAGCTTCGTTCTTGCCAATCTGTGGTTTTGTAAAGCTGAGTGACCTTCTTCTAGGTGTCATTGGAGCCTCTTAATCTTCTGTAACTTTGGTGAAAGTCCACAGACTAAAAGCAGAACCCCATGCATGCTGTTGCTTGACTCCTTGCAAATTGCAAACCCTCAACGTCTTGAACCCGAGATAAGGAAGTATGTTTATATGACCTCCCAACTTATAACACTGCATTTTAAAAGTTAATGGCTAAACATTGTCTTCTTGTTGGATTCCTCCATGCACGGTATGTTTATGTTTCCTATTTCTGGTTCCATTTTTTGTTCCTCAGGTTTGTGCTTGACATATACAAAGCAGAAGAGAGGCCAGAGATCAAGAAACAGATTTCTCGAATTCCTCTTAAGATTCCTAAGGTGACATTCTTCTTTTTTTGCTTCCCTTGGCCATGTTTGTTTGTTTGGAAAGCATTGGGTGGACTATAATTCAAAGGCGACCATATATTCTGTGTTTGGTTTGAATTTTGCGGTTATGATTATGTACCTCTGATATAAATTGTGCAAAATGTGGCAGGGCTTGTGGCCTAGGGCGCCCAATTTTTGGTCCCAAAAGAGGGCCCCCATTTCTGCGGAAGTAATGACTAGTAGTTCATTAAAATCTCAGTTGTTTTGAGTCTAGTTCTTAGTCACACAATTCGTGACCTAAGAGTATCGAACCTCAGACTGGTTCGCAACTCAAGAATTTCAATGTGGATGTCAGTTGCGCGCATTCGGTTTTGGGAGATCGCGAATTGATTGCTAAATCATACGAATTTGGTTTATTGGACCAATGGGTTTTTGTTTACGTGTTGAGCAACCACTACAAACCACTGGGTATCAATGTACACTGCAGACAAAGCAATTCATTCTCTACTAATGTCCACTCAAGCTTCTCTCTCTCTCTCTCTTTTTTTTTTTTTTGCGCATAAAAATGTTGTTGAAACTTGAAATCGGCAATTACACTAACCGGATAAAAAGAAAATTACACTAAAGTGCACAACAAAAACCTTCCACTAATCTCGACAATATGATGACATATTTTTATCTAATAGAACCATATAGTAAAATGTTTTTATTATATTGTGTAGATTAGTGTATAGAACGCACAAATACCACTAGACATTATAATAAAATATTTGTATTTTATTAATATTGGGGAGGAAGTTGGTGTACCTAGCGAGAACGTAGAATATGAGTTCTATCGGAGAGTACAAAAGTCTGAAGTGATTAAGGCTTTGAGGAGGATGAAATTGGGTAGGGCCTTAGGACCAGATGGTATTCCCCATTGAAGTGTGGAAGAGTCTAGGTGAATTAGGGGTGACTTGGTTGTCAAAGTTGTTTAACATGATTATTATGACTAGGAAGATGCCTGACGAATGGAGGAAAAACACCTCAGTACCCATCTATAAGAATAAAGGAGATTTAAAGTTGCAACAACTATAGAGGTATTAAGCTGATGAGTCATCCAATGAAGTTGTGGGAAAGAATTACTAAGCATCGACTAAGGATGGTGACTACGGTGTCGGAGAACCAGTTTGGGTTCATGCCTTGGAGATCGACCATGGAAGCTATCTATCTATTAAGGAGATTGGAAGAAAAGCACAGGGCAAAGAAAAAGGACCTCTATATGGTTTTCATAGACTTAGAAAAGGCTTATGATAGGGTGTCTAGAGACATCATATGGTGGATTTTGGAGAGAAAGGGGGTGACCAAAGGGTATATCGACGTGATTAGAGTCATGTATTAAGGTGCCATCACAACAATAAAATCACCAGTAGGGGAAATGAGTGAATTTGCAATAACAGTAGGATTGCACCAAGGGTTAGCCTTGAGCCCGTACCCAAGGTTCTAAAACTCGCTAAGTGCTCCCAGGGCGGTCCGGGACCTTTGAGCTTCCAACCCGAGTACTCGACCTTTGAGAAATTACTCGTTTTATTTTATTTTTATATAATATATAGACATTGTAGACAATGTACCAAACCAAACCAAGCCTTATGTTCCAGTCAACTGGGGAGACATTGTGGACACTATAGAGACATGTAAAATTGTAAATTAAATACTACCAAGTACCAAATAAGTAGTCAATCCATAATAACTAGTCAATCTTCATAGTTCAACACTTAAAACCTCAAACCAAATAAAACCACGTAGTAGCAAATAACAAGTCAATTACAAAGTTCAAAACTAAATAAAACTAAGGCCCCGTTCCTCTAAAAAAAACAGTTTTGTTTTAATTCAAAAACTATCTCATTCCACTAACAAAAAACCATTTAGTTTTTTTTGGCAAAACTAAAAACCAAAAAAGCCAAAAAAACTAGTTAGTGGAACAAGTTAGTTTTTTTGCAAAACTAAACATACAAAAAAACTAGTTTAATGGAACAAGTTAGTTTTTTGGCAAAACTAAAAACCAAAAAACTAGTTAGTGGAACAAGTTAGGTTTTTTGCAAAACTAAAACATTCAAAAAAAACCAAAAAACCAAAAAAACCAAGTTAGTGGAACACCCCTTAAGTGGCACGAAACTTGTAAGCAATTACTCCTCCATCTCTTCTTCTCCATATCCCTCCATAACAAGGCCTTCATCGTCCTCACTCAAAATCCTCATCTACCTCCTCATTGTCATCGGTATCATCTTTGGACACAAAATCGTCTTCATGTAGCTCTCGTACTCCAACATTTCTACCACTTCTTCTTGGTTCAAGGTATTCATCCGCTCCCATGGCTTCTCCAATCAACTCATATGAAAGTCCCGAAATTGGATCAATTCCATCACCACCTCTTTCAACAATCCATCCTTGTACATGTGTTGCTTCTTTACAAGTAAGACATCTCTTTTTTTCTCCTTCCTCCTCTTTTAATCGTTGATGAGTTTGGCATTGAATTGGACATAGAATAGATTGTTCAGCCTTGTTGCATCTAGTCTATTCCTTTTCTTTGTATGTATCTACACATAATAGAAAAATCCTAAGTTAATATACGTCTATAGATTATAGAGAGTGAGATGCTTTCTAGCGAAAGAGTATATGCACTTACTCCTTCAAAAGTGCTCCAATTTCTTTCACGCCCAATGAGCTTGAAGTCAAAGAGAGAATTCTAGTGGCCATTCTTTTCAAATTGGGTGTATGATTGCCATAGTTAGATCACCATCCAACTAGACATGAAAGAAGCACAATTCTATTAGCACTAAGTTACTTGATAAAAATTAACCCAAAAAAAAGTAATTATTTATTTACCCGGATCATAGTTGTCATGGTTAGAGTCGTTAGACTCACATCCTTTTGCGGCTATAGCTTTTCCAAATGCACCCTCTTTGTTTTTGTACTTGATCAACTCCACATTAATAACTTGATCTTGCATATCAAAATCATCGGGAAAGAAAGCTTCAACACAATCAACCCCCCATCCATAATTCTTGCATCATCTTTCATGGTAGAATCCTTGAAGAAGTAAAAAGGATTCAAGAAGTAGTCCGTCAAATGCAATGGCCTATCTAACCGTTCAAAGGCTTTCTCATCAATGACCTCAAGTATCGGCTGGTAGCTAGCCTCATGTTGCTTGTATACCTCTTTGATATCTTCTTTAGCTTGTTTGAGCTCTCCATACACAGCCCATTGAGGGCTTCCAATCCCCATCAACAAGTCTAAGAATCCTAAATAATGGAGCAAACACTTTTAAGCATAAGCTTATCTTATTCCAAAATCCCGGACTCGAAATGATAGCATTTGCCTCTTTCCTCTTTCCCTTTTTAGCCCATTTAGTATCCTCCCATTCTTTGCTACCAATCATATGCCGCAAGTCATGTTTCTTACCCATCAAACTTTGCAAAGTCAAGAACGTGGTAGCAAATCTCGTAGCACCCGGCCTCGCGATGTCTTTTCTCTTTGTATATTTTCTCATCAAAGCCAATGTCTTATGATGAGCATACACAAATATAGTGAATTTTTTGCCTTGTCAATAGTTTCCTTGAAAGTCTTTTGCTTGCCAATTCCTTCAAGCATGAGATTTATAGTGTGGGTGGTACATGAGGTCCAATATATGGTAGGTCTCTTGACCTTTAACAAATTCGCCGCCGCCATATTGTTGGATGCATTGTCCGTCACAACTTGAACAACATTTTTGGGGCCAATCTCATCTATGAACTTGTCAACATATCCAAAGATATACTCCGCCGAGTGCGATGTCTTCGAATCTTCCTTAGAAGAAATAAAAGAAGTTCCTTGCTTGCAATTAACACATAAGTTCATAACGCTTCTCCTTTTTTGGTCGGACCAAGCATCGGTCATGATAGAGCAACCTGTTGAAGCTCACTCTTCTTCTTGCTTCTTGAGTATGGTTTTGGTTCGTTCTACCTCTTCCTTCAACAATGGCTCCCTTAGTTGGTATTGGGTTGGAGGTTGGTACCCCGGGCCAAATTGACCAACCGCTTCAACAAACCGTTTCAAACTATCATTGTCGATAGCATTGAATGGAATACCTGTTTCATATACCCATCGAGCCAAGTATTGACTCACCTCATGACTTTTCTTCTTTGAAAATGCATCATTTAAGTTTTGTTGCCTCATTTGCTTACTTGCACTCAAATTGAGATTGATGGCCGTTGCAAATTTATCCATGGGACCAACATGATGGGGCTTCTTCTTTGATCCTAGAACTTCCATTTCATCATCTTCATCTTCTTCATCTAGCTTGTGCACTTCCTCCCTAAGATTCATTTCCGTCTCGTTCTTCTCTCTTTTTACCTTTTGTATCTTCAAGTGCTTTCTTACACTTCTCTTGATCTTCCTTGGTTGACTTAGGGCAAGGAGTAACATTTCCCCTAACACGAGCAACGCGTTCTTTCAACCTATGAATGCCTCCACTATATTTCCTCGAACACAAAAGACATTTTGTCTTGTCCTTCGGTAGAGGCTGCCGAAGACTGGGATTGAGCCATTGATATTTGATTCTAGCCCTACAAAATAACACATAACACATGACACATACTATGAATTCCAATTTAGGAGTAAACATACTATTGGAAAAATAAACTAAAAATTCTAAGTGCATATTATCTAGACAAATAGTGGGCAGTGCGCTGTAATAATTATAAACTACTCCCTTCATTCCTATTTGTTTGTCCCACACTCTCTCTCTTACCTTTTTTCATATAAAAAAATTAAGTTTCCGTGTATCATTTTTCAAATTTTTTCGCATCGAATTAAAGTACATGATGAGTACTTTAATTCGGTGCGAAAAAATTTGAAAAATGATACATGAAAACACTTTATTTTTTCATTTGAAAAGTGACACGACTTTTCGTAGTGGACAAACAAATAGGAACGGAGGGAGTAATAAACTAGAGTACTAGACAAACTAATAATTATAAACTAATTATATACTACTAAACTAGACAAACAGTTAATAGTGGGCTGGACCAGTGCTATTTAACAAAAATTGTGAAGAAAAAAGAAAAAAAAAGAAAAAACTAAACAAACAGTCAAGTCAACATCATGTGGTAGTGGGAGTATAAACTAATATAAATTATATAATAAAGTAAGGTAAGTGGGAGTATAAACTTACCAAACACTTGTGTGAGTGTGTGGCTGTGTATATCACCGACAAACAGGGAGAGACTGAGCTGCCACTACCAGACGAAGAGAGAGAGAGAGAGCAACGACGGCGACAAATCTGATGGCGAAGAGCAGAGACGATGATGAGAAGGGGAGAGACCGACGACGAGAAGACCAGGAGAGCATACGACGATGACAAGAGCAAAGATCTGACGGTGTTACTGTTACTGATCGAACTTCGAAGGTGGAGAGGTGCCTCTCTTCGACGACAAGGTTGATTTAGGTCAATAAGTGAGGGCATAATACTCGTATTTTTTGTATAAAGGTTACTTAAATACCACCTAGTCCCCTCAAATTTGTAGAATTTCTATTTTAATCCTGATTTTTTCCGACTTCTCCCCAACTCGTCGAGTCGGCGATTATTCGTGACTCGCCACCTTGCCGCCTACTCGGCGACTAATGCCGACTAATCTCCGAGTTGGCCTTCCATCGACTAAGCCCACCGACTAGGGTATAGTCGCCTCGGTGGGGTACCGAGGAGCTACTACTCGCCGAGTATTTGGCCAAGTAGTCTGAGACTCTGAGTTTTAGAACACTGCCCGTACCTCTTTGCCTTAGTTATAGATGAGTTGACTAGAAAACTTCATCAAGATATCCCATGATGTATGCTGTTTGCAGATGATTTTGTCCTCATAGATGAAACTGCTAGAGGTGTTAATACTAAATTAGAAATTTGGAGGGAAGTATTAGAGTCAAAGGGCTTTCGGATAAGTAGAAGGAAAATCCGAGTATATGGTGTGCAAGTTTAGTAGTACCAATAGTGTGCCTGAAGAAAGAGTGTGATCCAAGACTAGGAGATGCCAAGGAGTGACCACTTTAGGTATTTAGGCTCAATTATAAGTAAAGATGGAAAGATTGTAGATGATGTGACCCATAGGATCCAAGTGGGGTGGCTCAAGTGGAGAAGCATAGCGACTAGTGTACTATGTGACACGAAGGTACCCACAAAATTGAAGGGAAACTTCTATAGAATTGCCATAAGACTTGTGATGCTTTATGGAACAAAATATTGGCTTGTTAAGAAACAATAGGTGAGCAAGATGAGTGTAGCAGAAATGAGAATGTTGAGGTGGATGTGTGGTAAGATTAGACGAGATAGGATTAGAAATGAAATGGTTCGTGAGGTGGCAGGTGTAGGACCTATAGAGGAGAAATTGAGGGAAAATAGACTAAGGTGGTTTGGGTATGTCTACCATAGATCTGTTGATGCAATAGTTAAGAGAGCAAATATGATAGCTTTGGGTAGCAACGCTACGGGGAGGGGCTGCTAAATTGACATTAGATGCGGTTGTGCTCAAAGATACGAGTATAAGGGGTTTTAGTGAACAAGTAGCCCTTGACATAACTCATTGGAGAAAAATGATTCATATAGCTGACCCCAAGTAATCGGGACATAGGCTCGGTTTGGTTCGGGTTGGTTTGCTATCAATATTGATGCTCTCAAAATGCACTCAAACTTAATCCTTTTAAAAATTGATGCTTCCACGCTCCCGCATTTGCACCCACTCACACTTGCTCTCCGTGTGACTTAGCCACTTAGGTCTAGTTCAGTAGCAAAATGGGCCCTCATTTGCTCCTACATTTTTGGGCATTACAAGTTTTAACACCAAAATCAAGTTTTTTCTATAGCACTGCATATAAAACTGGAAACCCCTTAAAATCTAATGCATGCACAGTAACTTCACTTGGAGTTAGCATCAACATTGGAAACCCCCTTAAAACTAATGCTTGCATTGTAAAATCACTTGGCGTTAGCATCAACGTATATATTCAAAAAAATTATATTCCAGTCAGGACTCCCTGACTTTGTTAAAATCCGGACCTCCCATCTTCCGGCCATTTCCAGCCCAAATGGTTGGGATCTGAACCGTTGGATGTGTTTAAAATGTGTTTTCAAGGGCCTACGCAAAGATTCGGCAAAAAAAAAAAAAGACTGAGAAGGGCTTTATCCGAGCATCTTTTCATACAAACCGTAGGATATATATATTTTATGAAAAAGTGCTCGGATGAAGCCCTTTCAGTTCATTTTTTTTGTCGAATCTTCGCGTAGGCCTTTGAAAACACATTTTAAACACATCTAACGGTTCAGATCCTAACCATTTGGCCGAGAGAAGGGAGGTCCGTATTTCAACAAAGTCAGGGAGTCCTGACTTGATCCTCTCTGTATATCTGTGTGTGTGTGTGTGTATATAGGGTAAACTTCTTATCCAGACTTTTCATTTCCGGACCTCATGATCCAAACATTTTTTTGACGATCTGATTCGTCCAATGTATTCAAAAGGTGTTTTCAAGGGTCTGCTTGGGATATTTAAAAAAAAAAAAATACCGGAAAGGGCTTGATCTATGAAGTTTTTCGCATATATATGCCCGATCCAGTCAGGGATCCCGGATCAGGGACTTGTAGTTCCGGATCAAATTTTCACTATCCGAACCGTCCAATGTGTTTAAAAGGTGTTTCCAAGGATCTTTGTGAGAAATCGTAAAAAAAAAAAATACTGGGAAGGGCTTGATCCAAGCAATTTTTTTATAAAACTGTATATATACAGTTTTATGAGACTGTTAAAAACACCTTTTAAAAACATTGGACGGTTTGGATTATGCAAAAACAATTTTTAAAACCTCGAAAACACCATTTTTTCTTCAATCCGGGGGATCCTTGACAGGATCGCCAGTGTGTGTGTGTGTGTGTATATATATATTTGCAAAATGGATTTTATTTTTACAAAAAGAATCCAATTATAAATTCTTATTTCGATGTAGGGCCTAAATGTTAAATAAAAGTACTTGTATGTACAATTTTAAGGAATTACTTGATTCAAGTAGTATTTATTTTTCACTGAGTTGTAGCTTCAAACGACGTCGCGTGTATTTTTCTTAATTGTGTGATTGACGGTTTAAACATGGTTCAAAATTCAACATCTCTCCTTTTATTATCACTTTCATAAACAAAACCTTATTATTCTTATCCGTTAATAACTTCTAATAACCTAAATCAATTACGTTGGAGCTATAGAAAAATATATTGTACTTTGTAAATCTTATGGTAATGTTATTTTAAAGTTTACTTAATGTTTTTTTGACGTATTCATAACATTACATATGAGACCCATTTTACAGTTTTGCCTAGGGCACCAAAAATCACAAGGTCAGACATGAACGTTGGATAAACTACTATTATGAAATGTTGTATTATTAACTTATCCGTATTCGATGTAGCACGGATACAGACAAAGACACAAGACACGAGATTTCTAAAGAATTGGAGGACACAGACATAGCAGGGAGCACAACGAAAATACATAATAAATAATATTTACGTTATATGAGTATGTGTGTATATATATATAAAGTAGTGATCTAGTCCGGGTGTCCTGGATCTGGGACTCCACCTTCCCGATTTTTTTTTGACAATCCGAGCCGTCTCCAATGTGTTCAAAAGGTTTTTTCAAGGGTCCACGCGAGAAATCTTCAAAAAAAAAATACCGGGAAGGGCTTAATCCAAGCAGTTTTCGCAAAAACTTTATATTTATAGTTTTTGCAAAAAACTACTTGGATCAAGCCCTTCCCGGTATTTTTTTTTGAAGATATCTCCCGTGAACCTTGGAAAACACCTCTTGAACACATTGGACGTCTCGGATTTCCCAAAAACAATTTTTAAAAGCATCAAAACACCGAAAAAGGTTTCAATCCGGGATATATATATATATATATATATATATATATATATATATATATATATATATATATATATATATATATATATATATATATATATATATATATATATATATATATATATATATATATACACCGGCGATCCAGTCAAGGATCCCGGATTTCCCGGATTGAAGTGTTTTGGAGCTTTTAAAAAGATTTTTACATATAATCAGCTGTCAATGTGAAGGTGTTTTCCAAGGTCCACGCGGGAAATCTTCAAAAAAAAAAAACCATAAAAGGCTTGATCCACGCAATTTTTCGCAAAAAATGCATATTTACAAAATTGTGTGGATCAAGCCCTTCCCGGTATTTTTTTTGAAGATTTCCTGCGTAGACCTTGGAAAACACCTTTTGAACACATTGGACAGCTCGGATCATGAAAATTTGATCCGGAACTATGAGTTCCGGACCGAAGGATCCTGGACTAGAGAGTTCCTCTCTCTCTCTCTCTCTCTCTCTCTCTCTCTATATATATATATATATATATATATATATATATATATATATATATATATATATATATATATATTTATGAAGATGTTCTATTGAGGACTCCCTCAAAGATCTCCTTTGTGAGGACCATCCTTTTTTTGATTTTCCTGACCAAATTTCAACGATCTGAACCGCTCAATGTATTTAAAACATGTTTTCCATGGCCTATGAGAGGAATCACAAAAAAAAAAAACCCTAAAGGGCTTCATCTGAGCGGTGTTTCATAATAATCGTACATATATAATTTATCGAAAAATGCCCAAATGAAGCCCTTCCGAGTTTTTTTTTTGGGACGAATCCTCGCGATGACCCTCACAATCACATTTTTAACACATTGAGCGGTTCGGATCGTCGAGATTCAACCCCGATCCATGAGGTCCGCAAATTACGAGTTTGAGGGAGTCCTTAGTAGAACAGGATCCTATGTATATATATATATACAGAGCGGATCAAGTCAGGACTCCCTGACTTTGTTAAAATATGGACCTCCCCTCTCTCGGCCAAATAGCCGAGATCCGAACTGTTGGATGTGTTTAAAATGTGTTTTCAAGGGCCTACGTGAAGATTCGGCAAAAAAAATGCCCATAAAGGGCTTCATCCGAGCAATTTTTCATGAAATATATATCTCACAGTTTGTATGAAAAACTGCTCGGATGAAGCCCTTCTTCGTCATTTTTTTTTTTATTGAATCCTCCCGGAGGCCCTTGAAAACACATTTTAAACACATCCAACGGTTCGGATCCTGACCATTTGGCTAGGAAATGGCTGGGAGAGGGGAGGTCGGGATTTTTTTAAAGTCAGGGAGTCTTGACTGGATCCTGACCCATATTTATAACTCAAGATACTTGAAGTAATACACATTTTCCCCCCAAAATTTAAATATTATATATATTTATAACCTGTAGTGTACACCTGCGTGTCCCTCACATGTTCCTGCCATGTCCCCCTAAAAATAATAATTAAATTTAATGGACACATCAGTGATGCTACCATACATAGTTTGCCAGACACGGGGACATGCTGGCCTCTAGGAGTGTTGTCCATATTAGTCTGGCGAGATGATTTACCCTATGGGTTTATATATCCTTTCGCTATCGGCTGATGCAAATAAACAGGGCCTTATTGTCTTCTTGATTTTTTCAGAGTGATGCTCATATGCTCAAACACACTTTCAGGTGCCACAGCAGAGAAATGCCGAGGAGTGTGGCAATTTTGTTCTTTACTACATAAACTTATTCATAGAGAGTGCTCCTGAAAATTTTAGCATATCTGAAGGTTACCCGTATTTTGTAAGTTCTTCTGTTTCACTATTGTTGTGCCACTTTTCTGAACAAGGCATCATTATCTTTGAATGACTGTTTTCCTTGGTTGCGATATTGTTTAGATGAAAAAGGACTGGTTCACTCCAGAAGGTTTGGAATGCTTCTGCAAAAGATTTGACTCAATTTGACCGTGAATTCTTTGGGCCATGCAGATGCTCGTTTGTATATAATGTTTTGTGGAGAATCGGAGGAGATACAAAGGAATGGCCCGTATTGTTTGGTTTGTTTTCTTATGAAATGTTCTGGTTTATTACATAGCTGGAATTAGCAGTAGTACCCATAGATGGGATTCTCAAGAATCAATAGCTATATTTTCCTTTTTATTGTTGGTGACCTGAAGCCCTTTCAAGGTTAGGTCAATTTGGGAATTGGTGTACATCTTCTTTTTAGCTTTTTATTGTTGTTTTTGGAACCCCTGACCGTTGCCTTACATTTTGTATCTAGTTTACTCAATTCTTTGTACAGGAATTCCAGAAGTTTATGAGATGAATTTTTACCCAACAGATTCGTCTCTCGGACATTACTGAGATTTATTAATTTATTTTTTGCTTAGCAAGATGGTTGCTCTAGGTGCATTCAACAAAATTTCCCGTTTAGGGGCGGATTCAATATAGGACAATCGAACACATTTCCCAGGATTTTCAATAACTATTGTATTACTATCCATCTAAAAAAGGCTTCTCCCATCACAAATTACACCATTGCGTAGCCTATTGCAAATGCAATGTCAAGAAAGCTTGCATGGATAGTGTGCTGCGTCTTCTAAAACAGTACCTGTGGGTTGCCTGCTATAGGTATCATACTATCATTGTGTGGAATAGTCATGCCTTGCCAATGGCATTGGTTATCTGGCATCCGAACAGGCATGCTCCGATCTTTGCTTTGTATGTCTTCTTGAAATCAAAATTTTGAAGCTTTGCTTATAATTTCATGAATGCCTTCAAAATTGTATCAAATTTTGAAATCAAACTTTTGAAGCTTCAGTTTTCAATGAGAACTTTGAAGGGCGGGGTAGAGAGGGCACACAGACATAAATTAGTCGATCTTAAGAGCCTTGAAGGCTCGGCAAAGGAATGTTTAGCGCGAACATTAGAAGGAAATGCGAACATCAATCTCAAATCCATACTCTTTACTTTTCTTTTGCAATGCATCTCTTCACTTTTCCTCCAATGAATACTTTCTAATTTCTATTTCGGAAGTGAATTAATAAGATCCAACATTTGTTAAAAAACAGTTACAAAAACTATTTTTTGTAGTTAGTTATCCAAGATTTAAAAAGTAATGAGTGGTCATTGTTTTTTATTATGAACAAAAAAACACCAATGTGAGACTTGAAATTACTAATTTTAAAAATCTCTAAATGAATAACCAAAAGCTGATGTGACAACTATGGATTTTCCAATTTTGGTTAGGCATTAAGGATGCTCTAAGTTCCAAACTCTGATCCTATCATAACCAATAATTTGGAAAATAACATGCATGACTGAATATATCATGCAAGATAACTCAAGATGCCCGGGTTAACTTATGCACACCTTGGCTAATTCATAGGGACAAGCAATATCACACATAATTGCAATAAACAATAGCCAAGCAACCAATACAACAAAAAATATTTCCAGGAGGCACAGCACAGTATTAAGGTCCAAATGAAAAATTCTTAAAGTAGATAGATATGAAGTTGCATCTGAAAGTTCTAATTCCCCTCAAGAATCTAACAAAAACAAAATTCAGAGAACTCTTCCCTAGAAAAATGGTCCAACTAACACAGGACAAAAATGGAAATTCTGCCCCTTTCTGCTAGTAGACTTTATTGCCCCGCTGTTCAAGAAGAAGCGCCACTGCGGAGTGCTTTACCCTTCTTGGTTCCTGAAGCAACTTGCATCTCAGGCTGCAAAATGTCAATACTCATGAGATGTAATCCGAACCGTATATACAAATGAATGATATGTACAATACTACAGTATCAAGCTAATATTGTGTTTATGTGCATCGCACATACACACAACATCAATTCCTCGATGTAAGCAAATATACATTGAAGATTTCAACTAACAATGTTTTGATAGACTACCTCTTTCTTGACAGGTTCTTCCTTTTCAGACAAAGTCAACTCAATATGGCAGGGAGATGACATGTAAGCTACAAAAGAGAGATTTGTTACAAGTTGCAAAAGGTAAATAGTTATGGCAGGGAGATGGCATCTAAGCTACAAAAGAGATTTGTCATAAATTGCACATGAAAAATAGCTACAAGCAAGCACTTACGGTTGATTCTTCCATGAGCACGGTATGTGCGACGCCTCTGCTTTTGAGCTTGGTTTACCTGGATGTGAGATATGTAAAGAGTATCGACATCCAAGCCTTTCACCTGAGGAACACATGAAAGTAAGATTACATCAGTTAAAGACAAATGAAGTAAGAAGAGGGGAAGGGCAAGATCAGTAGAATAGAATACATACTTCTGCATTACTCTCAGCATTCTTAAGTAAATCAAGAATAAATCCTGCAGATTTAACAGGCCAGCGTCCTTGACCATTTGAGTGGCGGTTCTTGGCCTGAGCAGTTCGCCCAACTCCACGACAGAAGCGAGTAAAGGGAATGGCTTGTTTGTGGGCAAGAACATCTTCCAAATACCTTTTGGCCTTGGTCAGAGGCAGCTTTCGAATTGCATGGGCTGTCTCTCTGGTGTTCTGGGAGGACATAATCAAAATGATGCAGTTGGGGACCATGGGAAGAAATGAATACAAGCACATAGAAATAGAGAGAGCACACAGGAATTCAGTTCAGAAGGAACCAAATTATTTGAACCACCCATCATGAAACCAAGTGTGAGACTCTAACCAATCTATGAAGATCAATACTAAAGGACAACTGGTAGACAACTACCTGGAGATTATAACAACAGGATGATTCCATGATATTATCACAGAACCACATAACTGACAAGAAAATTCGGTAGCTTCATGACTGCCTGTTTTCCACAAAACAAGGTTGGGATACAGCTTTAAGACTACTTCTATCGGTAGCATGCCATAAAAGGGAGAAAACTCCCATTCCGAAGAAGTACTAATTAACTTTCAAGACTGGACCTTCCTTAAATGTTTTGTCTCTTTCTGGAAAGGGCAGTGGCCATTAAAGAAGGGATTGCCTTCTTGAGATCAGGCAAACTCACATTAAAAAACTCTCACAAAAGATGCTCTACAACTCTCCAACTTTATGTTATAGACACCATTGTCTGCAATTTGAATTGGGACTTGGACTTTGATTTTATTTCAGTTCTAGATGGGCAAACAAAGAAGCAGAACTCTAACTAAAAGAAGAAAACATAGAATACTCTATCCCTCAGTTCTCCCTAGTAGTTTGTGAATATTTTTCAATATTTGCGCCATTGATTTGTATTCTAGTTGAGAATGAGGTCAGCAGTCTCAATCCCTAACTTGGAGAAAGAGGACCATGCAACACCCTGGCTAATAATATGCCCCGCCTGAAATCCACGCTACGAACACTAGGATTCAGACTGCAGTTGAAATGTACCATTATTTTACTGAACCTTTTGTCACTAAAAAAATTTCAGAAGTTCACCCAATAACAATGCAAGTACTTTCCCTGAAGATAATGACTTGCGAGAGACCAACCAACAACAGGCAATAGACCTTGGGTTTTTTTTTTTTTTTGGAAGAAAATTTTATCAAGCCTTGGAACACATTCTAAATGTTCCAATTTCAAACAGTAGTACCTTTTTTTAAAACCGCCAACTCATCACATTACGTTATCTGGATCCAACCCATAACATTCATACCTCAATTCAGTAACGCCGGTTAACAGTCTGATTCAACTCCAGTATGTCACATCATGAAGAATGAACACATTTGTTGCCTTAATATTAATGATTGAATGATAGGCTATTGCTACTCAACACGATCACATACCCATATTAACTCAGCTCTATCAGTAAAAATGCGAGGCCCAGAACTATCTAAAGCATAATGGACAATTTTCCTCGTGTAAGAACAACAAAATAACACCAGAGATAACAGGATCAAAACCCATATGACTAAAGTGTTAAAATAACCAAATATTAACTCCAGAAAATTTCATACCTTAAAATGAACTCGGAGATCAGATCCCCTAGCTTTGCAAGCTGAAACAAAGGCAACCCGGAAAAACAAAAATGTCATAAGTCATAAATGGTGCATACAAACAATTTAAGAACCACAACAGGATAAGACAGTATTTTTCTCTTAATGTAAATATATATCCATGGAGTTCACTGTAAATCCTCTGTTTACCCATTTCCGAGGAGAATTAAAACAAAACCCAGACATTAAAATATTTAACTAAAACTAACAACCAGTAATGATTCAAAAAACCTACACTTGTTTGGATTATCCGGTTCCCTCGAGTACTTCACCTGAGAGGGAAAAAAAAGAAGAACCAAACAATGTGTCAGAAAACACAAACATTCACATACGTTGAGATAGATGTACTGATACAGGTAAAAGAAAAAAGAAAGGAGAGAGATTGACCATGGCTGCTGCTGTTGCTAGAGATGGGTTCAAATCCCAAATGAAGAGAAATGAGCTAGGGTTTTCTCAGTAATACCAGAGAATAGAGACCGAAACCCTGCGCAATAGAATCTGGGCTTTCAGAATTTTAATTTGGGCTGGGATTTTTAAAGGGCCTACCGGTGGTTTAAATTAGTATTGGGCTTTGTATGGAAGAGGGGCTTTTAAAGTCCAGTATGCCCAGCCCGAAAAAGGGAAACAGAAAAACAAAACGTGCTTTTCTGGCAGTTCGAGTTAACATATGCGCATCTCGAATAATTTCGTGCGATCAAATCACTCACTGTCTATATTAAAGGCGGGCTCGCTTAAAATTGGGAAAAAGCCTCGATCGATTGCCGAGAAATTTAAACAACGTTATCTTTGTTGGACCGATCTCATCCACTAACACTGGATATGTGAACACTTTGGATTAGTCCTTTGGCAAAAACTTAATTTGGTTTTTTGGTTTTCTTTATACTTTATTTCTTTTTTTTGCATTTGTTAGTTTTGCGTCAAGATTTTGTAGTTTCTGGATTTATCTCATTGAGATGAATCTAACAAGTATAAATTTATGATCAAACCTATATTTTTTTGAATAAAGCCAAAATACTTGGATTGTTAGATTAATTTTTGGCTTTATTCAAAAAAAATTGATTTTGAGTCTTTTTGACCATATTTTTATACTTATTAGATTCATCTCATTGAGATAAATCCAGAAATCAAAAAATCTTGACGCAAAACTAACAAATGCAAAAAAAAATTGAATAAGGACAGAACGAAAAAAAACAAAAAAACAAATTTTTCTTTTTTGTTTTTTTTTCCAAATCACCCCTACTCGATAATCCTTGCACATTGCAATCAGTAGGACAGGGGTCACATGATCACTTTATTTGTCATATTGGATCTTTTTCACTCGTCATGTCTTGCTTTCGTCGTTAGAACATGATCACTTTATTTGTCATGTTGGATCTTTTTCACTCGTCATTTCTTGCTTTCGTCGTTAGAAAATACTTCACTGATTTTTGCGTGTAGAATGAGAGAGAAGAGAGAGAGAGATAGAGAACAATAGAAAATTTACAACTCGTGCTGTTTTTTCCTTTCACCAAAAAAAAAAAAAAGTAAGCGGTACACTTTTTTTTTTTTTTTTCAACAACGAGAAGGGGCAACCAATGTAGTTTCTCCGTGGGTGACACTAAGGGAGTTCCCACCACTACGATGACGGGCTATCCTCAAATGGCCGTGGTTCATTTTTTTTTTTTTATTAACCTTTGAACTGGTACAAAGATTAAAAGGATAATAAGCACACAATATCACAACTACATGTTGGTTTTTGCTGTTTTCCCCTTTCTTCTTTTGATAGGCTGAGTGTTGGTTTTCCCATGGACATTTCCAACCCACCCTGTATTTCTTTCAATATAGAGGAAACGCAACTACAACCCATCACATATTTCACCTTTTCCCCTCTCTATTTCACTTTATGGAATGAATAATGACGCAGAGTGTCCCATCAACTCTCTAAAATGGAGGATCAGGCTACTCCAGCCCTCCATATTTAAAGGATAAACTCTATATAGAAGGTCCAACCCTCAATTTTAGAGGATTGATAATACATTTTGTGTTATTATTTATCCTCGTAAAAGTGGAACAGAGTGAAAAACATGAAATTGAGAATTGAAAAAATAGATTTGAAGGAAAAAATAGAGATATAGTGAATTTGGTGATGCTCTTCATAGTTATCATGAAGTAAACTTGAGTCAGATTGCAATCATTGTCGCTTTAGGTGAATGAACATTTTAGTGGGAGACCCAAAAATGTTCATCAGTTAATCCATTAATGGTTGGGAGATAGGGCTCCAATTTAACTAGCACCTTTGTGTGAGTTCTGGTGACGGAGCCTACAACGTGGCGACAAATCAATATTCTAATTCTCGGCGAGAAGCTATAGCTTAAGTCTGAATAATTCAGGTCAGGTGGGTTCCTTAGTTGATTGAGGGGGTTGCTATGCTAGTTCCAATGGCAGAGAGTTAGGATTTTGGTCCGAGAAGACTGGCTTAATAGATAGTCTTTATCTAAACATATAGTAGTACTTATTATATGATGGAGCTTTCGATTGCCAATATAATGTATTGTACAATGAAATTCTTCCGTTCTAATGTAGTAAAAGTATATGAATCATTTTGTTATATACTCGTATTTCTTTAGACGACAACAACACTCATGTGCTTATGTTTTATGTACGAATAAAATTGAGTAGTGAGGATGTAAAATAACTTATTGTTTGTGAAATTGAACTCAAATTATTAAGATTATAAGCAGTTATTAATTGAATAATATCAATAAAACTCAAAATTAGATATGATATAAATCGATTCCAGGGGATGCCCGGCTCTTCCACATCTCCGCCCTTGGCTGGTTCAATTTAGCCCACCCTTTTGCACATCTAGAATTTATTTACCATCCCTCTATTTTTTTGGATACTGCTATTATTCTTCTTTATTTTTGTAATTACATACAATTTCTATATACATGCTATTATTAAGTTAACAACAGCAGTCTCCTCTTTTCCGGACCCTAACTTTGAACCCACCAGCCATACAAGCTGTCAAGAGAGGCACAAAAACCGGTTCATGAGATAGAACCGGGCAAACCTCGAACCGCCTCAGAACCGAAGCCACCACGTACTTCATCTGAATAAAAGCCATTTCTTTCCCCAAACACACCCTTGGACCGGCCTGAAAAACCGGAAACTTGTATGGACTAACTGCCTTCATTGTTCCCCAGCCTTCTTCCCACGGTTCATCAAACCACCGGTCCGGTCTAAACTCGAACCAATCCTTCCCCCATAACTCCTCCATCCTCCCCATTCCGTACTGGAAGTACGTCACTCTGTCACCTTCGTTGACCACCGTCCCATCTGGTAACCGGTCAGAATCCGTCGCGTGTTTGGAGTCCCAGTAGACGGGTGGATACAGCCTCATGGATTCGCACAAGCACGCTTTTAGGTAATTCATCTCCTTCAAATGATCGAAATTCAGAGTGTATTTGGAACCTTTTACAAAAGGAAAAAAAGAAGAAAGAATATACGTTAGAAGGGAAATATTAGAGAAATATGTTGTATATTCGGTTAACCTTTTTTCTATTTCGAGCTAATTTATCCCAAAAAAAAATATTCGAGAAAGGTCGTTATTTCTCTTTAGTTTAGTTGTGCAATATTGGAGAAGGAAGAAAATGAAAGAAAATAATTTTAATTTTTCATTTCAAAGAGAAGATGAAAGAAAGTAATAAAGCCAGCTAAGAAATAAAAGTTTGAAAATTGCATAAAAAAAAATTAAGAAATAGGTTTTTCTTGGATGTACTTTAAAATTTTTCTAGCATTTTTAGTATTTTCAAAATGGTGTTCTGCTCCTATTAATTTTAAATTGTAAAAGACAAAATTTAAAGTGCATTTATATAGAAGTGGAGAGCAAAAATAATCATTGGTAAAATATATTTTCCATCTATTTTTTTATTATGATTAAAAATAGGAATAAAAATGGAATAAAATTCTTGCATTCCTCAGTAATTTCTCACCTTCTTCAGTAAACGACGTCACTTCATCGATAATCTCTTGCTCAACCCCACGGTGGCGGGAAAGCAGCCAGAAGAGCCACGTCATGGCGGCGGAGGTGGTGTCCCTTCCCGCCAGCAGAAAACTTATCATCATATCTCTCACCACCTCCTCGCCGTGTCCGGCCGCCAACAACCTCGACAACAAGTCACCGCCACCGCTGTCAATTTCCTCTCTCTTGTTCCGTATAATCTCCGTAACGGAATCCTTCACCAGTCTAACGGATTCTTTCAGTTTCTTCTCCGAGCCGACGTTCAACGCCCGTTTTATTTTCCACAGGGCGGGGACGGTCGCGGTGCCACGTCTCGCGCTGATCCCGGCGGCGGTGTCGAAGGCCACCACGAGCGGCGGCGGAGGGCGGGAGAGGTCTAGGCAGTGGGGATCGGTGCCTAGTGAGACCTTGCAGATGGCGTCGAAGGCGAATCTTTTCAGGATGTCTTGGAAGTCCAAGACGGCGTCGGTTTGGGCGGCGGATTCGAGTATGGGGAAAAGACGGTTTTGCACTTCTTCTTCTAGGGTCATCACTACGAACTCCCTCAATGACCTGTTGGAATTTTAGGCATTAGATTAGTGAAGAAAAAAATGAGATTGTGAACTTAATTTTGGAAATTAATATGCGGATAATTGAATTAAGTATAAGCAATAATTATTAAAATAAAAAGTGTAGATAAGAAATGTAATTAAAAATAATAATCGAGGTGTGCGAAGAAATAGTTTGAACCTTGAGTTAATTAGCGTTTTCCTGAACGCTATCTATTACTTTCGATAGTGTTTATTACAGGTGATAGAAAAGCGATTTTTGATTTATTGTGAGTCACGAGAGGTTGCTATTATAATGTTATTCAGAAATTGCCACATTTTCATAAATAATACGGTACATCAAAATAGAAAAACAAATAAAAAAGTTAATGAAAGAGAAAAATGTAAATCTCAATCGCCTCTTACATTATCGAGAAATTTTTCGCATGGGGCTACAAGAGGATTATTGGTCGTTAATTTCAAGATTCTAACATAAGTCAAGTTGCTCGGAAGCGTCATGACGAGAAATTTTTTTTAAAAGTTTTTTTTTTTTTTTTTTTTAAAGAAAAAAATAATTGGAATTCTAAAGAGACCCAAATTCATGAAAAGTAGAAGCAGTTGCCGACATAGACTAGTAGTAGTAGTTGAAACAAAAATGTGGAATAACGGAATCGGGGAAATATACTCCGTAGAAAACTATACAATTAGGACCAGAATTGTAAGAATAGTGGACTTTCTTTTCCACCAGAATTTCACTTTCTAGGACAACTACGTGGCGGTTTGGGTAAATTGAAAAAAATAGTTTTTCTGATTTTGTCCTTATTCAATTTTTTTTTGTGCATTTGTTGGTTTTCGGTCGATTTTTTGTGGTTTTTTTGACTTTTCTCGACGAGAGGAATCTAAAGAGTATAAAATTATTAGTCAAACTTAAAATTTTGTGAATAAAGACGAAAAATAATTCAAAAAACCGGTTTGCCGAGGAGAGAGAAAGTGATAATTAAAAGAAGAGCAAAGGGAAAACACACCCAAAAAAACACACACACACTTTTAGTGTACTTTTTTATACTCCAATATTTTTTTAAAACATATTTTTATATATTTTATACGCTTATTGCACATTTTTAATTCACTTTGTAAGTGATTACAACTGGTTCAGTAGTATCCCATACCTTGGTACATGGAGTCCCCAATTTACTTATCAAACAAAATAAGAAACTAAAAAGATTCAAACCCCTAAATTAGGAAAAAATAATTTACATTAGCGAGTTTTAATACCAAAAAATGATTAATTTGAAACTATAAGTTACAACAACAAATGTGGTTATTTGAAATCCAAATGTAGCGAAGTTAATTTTCTCTTCACTAAACTTTTATCCTTTGGCAATGATTTCTTTATGCTTTAAAGTCAGCTCGATCATGAGACAAGTTAAAATATTTATTTAGATGAACTAATTTTGAAAAGTAATATGAAGATGAAAAATAAGTCAAGAAGCTGATTTTTGACTAATAATCATCTTTAGTGGATTTTAAAACTTTTAATCAAATTTTTATTTCTTAAACCTAGAACTATTAAATTAGACACCAGTGTAAAAAAATGTTAACAAAAGAAGAAAAAAAAAACGGAAGCAAATTTAAATAAGGAAGCTCTAACTCAGTCCTAACAATCTAAAATCAAATAAGAATTCGGGCTTCAAAGTGCTCAAAAGTGTTTTTTTTTTTTTAGTCCAAATCTACCCTCGAACGTGTAAAACAAGCTATCTAATAAGAAACTCTCACAAATCTAGACTACCTGTTAATAGTCGAGATGGACGATTGACATGTGACTATTTTTCTGCCATCCAAAATTGAATTGTGCGTTGTAAAATAAAACAAACTTATAAATCCAAGAAAATTGCCAAAAAAAAAAAAGACCTTGTGCTAAACTCGTGGCTGGCTAGCTTCCTTTGTGTGCTCCACATCTCTCCATCCACGTTAAAGATTCCGAATCCGAGAAAATCCCCAAGAATCTCCGTAAATGGTTTCCCCTTGGGGTATACATGGAATTTAGTCTTGAGTATGTGCTCCACGTTTTCGGGGTTCGCGGTCACAATGGTTCTTCGGGCACCGAACCGAGTCAGGACAATGGTCCTGGTCGGAGACACGGATATGAGATCCGTGTACCATTGCAAGAGCCGGTGCCTGTTTTCG
The DNA here is from genome assembly GCA_022606695.1 of Vaccinium macrocarpon. NCBI lineage: Eukaryota > Viridiplantae > Streptophyta > Magnoliopsida > Ericales > Ericaceae > Vaccinium > Vaccinium macrocarpon. The sequence goes on along the minus strand of CM040174.1, from coordinate 28,575,924 downwards.
TAGAAGGCGAAGAGGCAGCCGATGAGAGGGTAGGTAGGGGGGCCGTTTGTAGGGTTATTAGAGAGTTTGGCACGAGTGAATGGGATAAGGAGGAGGAGAGAGAGGAGGAGGAATGCTAGAGAGAGAAAGGAGAGTAGAGTCATGAGAAGCATGGTTTCAGATTTTTGGAGAGTTGGTTATGAGAGTGGTGTACATGGATTGCAGTGGAGACTGGGCGTGTTTATATAGTGTGTCTATGAGAGAGAGAGAGAGAGAGAGAGAGAGAGAGGAATATTTACCAAAAAAGAGAGAGAGAGAGAGAGAGAGAGAGAGAGAGAGAGAGAGAGGGGAATGCAATTTAGCCACGTGATTCTCGAGGGAAAAAGAAAAGGGTGCGGGTGTGGGCATGTCAGAATTGGTTTCGTCTTATCGAGTTGCAAAACATTCAGATCAAATTCTTTCTTCCGGTGTAGCACGTGGCATTGCTAAGTAAATAGTTAGAAATATTGTATAGGCAATGTCACGTGATATCACGGAAATGCATAATAATTACTCGAAATTATAAGTTTTATTCTTTTTCGTCTGAATTTTTTTTAGTTAGTTTTGGGAGTTTCTGCCAATTTTTAAACGATTATATGTTATAATTTGTAATGTTTTATGCGATTTAAAAAATATTATCTTATAGAATTAATCAAGATCTATTAAACAAGATTTGTATTAGACATATAATTACTTATCAATTTAAAAGTATCACTAATTTTTTATCCAGTTACAATAGAACGAAAGACAAACAAATTTGGACGAAGAGAGTATTAAATTAAATTATTGATGATGAGATGTGACTTATAACTCATCTGATTGTACTATTTACTTGTTAAGAGGGAAGACGGAGTATATATTGAACCCTCTTTGATTATTAAATCCAGTGACCGGCCAGCTACTCCACTAAATGAATATTGTGACACAAACAAGAATTATTGATGAGTCAATGACTAGAAGTAAACGGTAATAAGCCGCCATGTTATAAATTCGAGTATTATGTGGAAAAACTTGATGAGAAAAAAGGTGGACAAATGGAATAGTATTCAAAAAGGAATCGAAGAGTGTTAGTATTTTAATAAAAAAAAGATTTTGTCTTTTGAAGTTGCAAAACGTTCAAATGAAAGTACAACGAAAGTGGCATAGATAAGATTCGACATCGAAGTAAGCCTTTTCTTAAGTTTTTTCTTTTTTTTTTTGGAAATTGACATTGTATTATTATATTTCATCTGTACTAAAAAGAATGTCTAAAAACGCTTTTGACACTTTAATTTTTTTTTTTTTGGTGATTTATACTATACTTTTCATGGTTCTAAAAAGTTTGCTTAATATATATAACTAATTGTAAGATTTATCAAATAAAATCTATATTGCATATACAAATCATTATAAGGAAAAAACATAGATAGTTTTAGGCGAAAGCTATGAATAGTAATTTTGGACATTTTTTTTTGGGACGGAAGGAGTATATTGGTCCTAGGAATATAAAGATAAATGTTAAATTAATTAAAGGCAAACTTAGTCCTAGACTTTGTTGTTAGTTAAAAAGCTTGATTGAAGATTCTTTTTTTTTTTTTTATTATTATTATTCAAAATTATTGTGTAGCATTACATGATTCAGATCAGTTATTTTTTTAAATTGCTATTTTTCTATTATTTGTGTAGACCCCACTGTCCCAAATTGATAGTTTCTTATTCCATTTTGATACATCCCAAAATGAATGTCCACTTTCCAAAAATATAAATAGAAACTTGTTAAAGTACCATCTTGCCCTTGTGTTTAAATAGAACTAGTAATGTTCCATCCATAAAATTTCAAATCAAAGGGCATATATATATGTGGAAAGTGAAATAAGTTTTGAAGCAATCACTACGCTCCCTTAAAAAGTTGGAATACTCGAAAAAGACTATAAAAATGGGACGGAGCTAGTTTTTTTTTTTTTTTTCTCCCAAAAACAGGGTAGGACGAGCCACCCTGCCCCTCTATACTGCTTCGTCCTTAATGACAATGACCCAAGAAGTAATTTGAAATAAAAGGGAAGATGCCCCTGAAATCCTAATAATTAAGTAATGTACTTCGTGCATATGAGGAGTGAAAGCGTGGAATTGTCACATGCAGCTAAATACTTGGGAGATACGATTAGGAGAAGAAGCATAGAGCAAAGATTAAGGACGGAAGAAAAGGACACTATTAATGCGGAGACGGGAGGAGAGGGTTTTACCTTTAATGGGTGTTTTTCTTCCTCCGAAGTGAAGCCCCCTTTTCTCGCTTTTAATCACCACTCCTTTCTAATGAGGGTTTTCTCTCTCGATATCAGAGTTTTCTCTCTCGATATCAGATCTGAGAGTTATTTTGTGTTTTTCCCTTTTTTTCCTTTCTTTCGGCTTCTCCTTCATTATCGAGGTGCCGTTTCAAGTTCTGACAAAGGTGGTGGTGACGGTCCTTTAACGAAGCAAGGTGGCGATGGTAGTCGTCGATAATAAATCAAATTGGTTGGACTGTTTGCCATCATTTTGTGTACATGATTATTGAGGGTATTAACACCTTAAGTCTGTATTCGATTAGTGTGATTGTGTGTTTGAGTGCCAATGAGAGGAGGTAGTGGTTTGAGAGTGTGACAACCTTGACCCTTTAACTAATTGTTGCTTTTAATTTATAAATATATAATTATAGTTTGATTAAGTGCTTGATTTCAATTTATGTGCCCTAGGAATTGGTTGGTGGTTATATAGCTCTTTTACCACATGGTCTCACACAAACACAAAATGACGGATGGTACTTTTGCATGCTTATCTCATATACATTTGTTCTTCATCAATGAAGTTTCTACCATTTTGACAGACAAAAAAAAAACTCAAACAAACAAACAAAAGAATTTATTGGTCAGATACCTGCAAAAATGCAATACCAAAAGCACACCAATTCTACTATTACAAAGAATTGCAGCTAAAAGAAATGGTACAAGCACTTACGGAATTAAAACCTTAATTTCGACAAACAAAATGATTGACCAAAAAATAATCACAAATCCCATTCGCGGTAATAACCTGGTTTCCACGATTTCAATAACACCAAATAAATTCAACTCAACGGCTTCAAAAGCTATGCTCATCCTACTCAAATGCCACTAAATAATAGCAAAGATAAATTGACTCCCCAACAAACCTTCTTCACTATGCTAACTGCACATGAGAAGAAATGGAAAGATTATAAAGAAAGGAGGGAAGTATATTATAATATTAACCTTATGCTCTTTTTTGGGATATTGGACCTATATAGATACCCGATCATGTGCTTTATTATTATTATTATTATTATTATTATTATTATTATTATTATTATTATTATTATTTATTTTATCTTTTCCCTCTACATGCATTTAAATGGGAGTAAGGTTGCAAATAAGCCAAATAGAGAGCAGCGCTACGACGTGTTTGGGATAGTTGTCGATAAAAATTTTGCGAAAAGTTACGTAACACTAAAAAATGTTACAATTGGCAATAATTTGACACAATAGGTGCATATGGTACATATCTTTAAAAATTTATATATGATGTTCGCATGATATATACATGTGTTCCATCTTAACGAGTGAAACCGAGCCGAATACTGTCAGTTTTGTTGGAAGTTTTACCTTCAATGAATGAATTTAGTAGTTGGAGATAGGGGTGTTATCCCTATTTTGTCAGGCAATCTTATGATCACCCATTCTCTAGAAAGTATGAAGAAAAGTATGGCGCTTTGCTCCCACCGACAATTATATAGCTCTCATTAGAGCTATATTAGTCGTGCATCTGCAAAGAGGAAAGGCACATTTTGATACACAGTGCACTTTCATATAGAGGGTTTTGATTTATGAGAGAGAGAGAGACAGGAAAAGTTCAGTTCGCCAAGGCGCTCCTTGAAGGTGTTCCGTGGTTCGTGGTTCAACTGTTTTATCTTGGGAGACAGACGTCGGTTTCAACCTACAACACCCCCCGGTAGGCGGCAAATCTGTTTTAAGGAGATCGTGGTTACACGGGACTCGGTTCTCGAATACTCCAATTTTGTTTGCATTTCTCGCTAATTTATTCTGCAATTATATTTGTATTTGTATTTCATTAATGGAAATTATTCTTTGGAATTCATGTATTGCCATAATTTTTTCCAACAAGCTTAAAACAGATTTTGATCGTGTGATCGGCAAATTTTGGATTCCAGAAAATGATTTCTGTTCAGGACTAATGATTGTTGCAGATCAATTTTTGGGTTGTGTGAAGAACTGGGTTTTTCACATGTTATATACTGTGAATCAATTTCTTGATTTCTGGAACAGAACAGTTGAATGTTTTTTTTTTTTTTTGGAAAAGAAAAGGAACATGAATAAATTGTTTTTGATTCAAGGTTCAGTGTTGGTTTTATAAAGAAAAGTTTCGACTTCGCTTTCAATAGAATACAGACCTTAAGAGTTTTTGCAGCACTTCGTTAGAACTCTTGATCTTGTTATACTCCATGTGAAAGCAGATATCTTTGTAGTGTAGTTGGAGTAGACATTTGTTTTCCTTCATATAGTACAGAGAGCAAGGTCAAAGGAAAAAAAAAGGAAAAAGTACTACTCCCTCCGTCCATGTTTGTTAATCCACTTTTACTATTCATAGCACGTTAAAAAATTGTACATATTTGTCACTACGAATTTTTAAAAATATGCAATATGGATCTTATTTGATAGCTTTCAACTAGTTCTATTATACAAGTTTTTTTTAATTATAAAACTCACTATAAATTTAAAGATATAGACAATTGAAGACATGACACGAATGTCGAAAATGGATCAACAAATGTGGATGGAGGGAGTAGATGTTTGAGGTGGAGGACTTTGGTCTTTGTAGTATAGGTAGTAGACTTTTTAAAGGACATCAATATTCTTTTGAAAGCAAACATGTGTCGTTAGTATTTTACTTGTTTTGAAATCTAAGACCTCCAGGGCATTATTGTTCTTGGTTTTAGTTTTTTGGATGTGTGTGCTTGCAAGACAAACTTCATTAAGTTTGGACGGAGACTTCTATGCGGCATTTACACCACTGTCTTGGTTTCTTTGGGAAATTTTTTGTGAACACCGAGAGCTTTTCTTGGTGGTAGGTTCCTTGCTAATAAATTTGTTTGTTTGCACTGTGAGCTAAAAGTAAACCGAGACCGACCTTTTCCAAAACATGGTGTATTTTTTATACTGTTTGTTTTCTTTTCCAACTCAGTGTGAACTCTAGACAATCGTTCGGATTTATACAGAGCAGTGTTTTTTGAAAAAAAAAATATACGGTGTGGGTTTTGGAAAATTATTTGTCAATGTTAGGCTTCGGCCTATGTAAGTCGTGGGCGACTTGACTTATGAGATGACAAAAATGGCTGCAGCCTTGGGCAATTGTGCGCGACTTGGCCTTGGATTGGTGTATATATCAACCTCTGGAGTAGTCTACTTGGCTTATGCCCTGACACTGCTCGGCAATGATCTAATTTTCGGCCTTAGTCATCTGTGTGTGACGGGTGTTAAACCATTGTTGGTTGTTAAGATTAAATTGCGTATCTATTCTTGTTGTCGACATTGTGAATGTAAAGACCCAGAAAATTTAACTACTTTTTCAAAAAATCACTTTTTAGAGAAGTTTCGATTTGGTCGATAAAAAGTGCCGGTAATTGTTCCTTGGATTTTTCTAATCAAAATAGTATAATCGAAAGTTATTTTTGAGTAAGGCAAAGTCATCTTTCGCCCATTTTCTTCGGAGAAAAATGTGTCCGTTTTTGGTTTTGTACTAAAAGTGGGGGGATGAGATTTTGATGTGATGAGAATTTCAAAATTCTGTAAATGCCATTGTTTCCAAATGGGGGGTACTTCCTTATTTTCATAAATAAATTAAAGTAAAGACTATCTTTACTTAAGTTTGGGTTATGAAAATAATTACTGTTGTCTCATATTACATACACAAGTGACATTTGGGTGTGAGGTGTGATTATGTGAGTATATTAATAGTGTGTGGGGGTGAATTTGCAAATTTTAAAACATTTCACTCTCTCCTCCCTCTCCACCCGATCGCAATCTCTCTCTCTTCTCCTCCATTAACAACTCCTCCAAGCTCAAAACTCTCCCTCCCTCCTCACTCAACCCCTTCAAGAACCTAGACCATTTTCAGTGATTCTACGCGACCGGTGTGTGGAGTCCGGGGTTCATTGGTTTCGCATGGGAAGGAGGTATTTCGGGTGGAAGCTTCATAACCTAGGGTTTTACATTTTCTACACATTTGGAACTTAACCCATGAGGTAGGGAAACAATTACTACTCCCTCTAGTTATATACTCGTGATTTGTTGAACATATCTTGTTTTTGGCTTCAATTTCTTGAAAAATTATGTTTTCCCTCTTTGTATGAGTTTTCCTCATTTTGATTTTGTGATCTATGAAATTGGTTGTTGATTGATGAAATTAGGAGTGAAATTGACCTCCCTCCATGTTTAATTGTTGACTAGCATCTCTAATTTGAACCTAGACTATCACATTTGCATTTGGGTTGAAATTCCACACCTCTATGGTGAAAATCTGCACTGCTGCCCCTGTTTTAGCCGCTGCCCCTGTTTTCCAGCAACTTCTCCAGATTTTCGGGTGGTTTCCGCCACACCTTTTGACGTCCGCTTGACCTCCAATTGTCCGAACTTCATATACTTGATATATAGCAACGTGGTAACCCCAAGAACTACCTTGAAATCGTTAAACTACGACTTTGACATGTGTTTTTATTGGACAAATTGTTATACGCATTGGACACAAGGCATATAGGATTGGTCGCCCCTTTTGGCGAAAATTGTGGTATTTCAAAAAAAAGGGCACTTTGGTGAAATGAAATTTGGGAAATGGACTTGTTATGAAAGTTTTAATGAAATGTTTGTGATAATGAGGTGTTTTACCCCAATGCCATCATTTGGTGAAATTTTTGATAAAGGCACTGGGCCTATGGAACCCTAAGCAGAGGCGCTGGGGGCCTACTTAAACCCCGGCAGAGGCCGGGGGGCCTACAAATACCCAAAGAAAGGCACGGGGCCTACTGAACCCGGCAGGGGGATTAAATCCCTAGTACCAATGAAAATGATGTTTTTCTTCAATGAAAGAAATGATAAATGAGATTTTGAACTATTTATTGTGTTTTGTCGAAACACGACTTGTGGAGTTGGTTTTAAACTTGTGTGAATAACTTGGGTGATCTTGGTGAAACAAAAGTGGAAACTTTGGCGGTGTTGAGTACTTGGAAATGAAAATGTTTTGAGGCACATAAGATATTTTGGCAACCTTGGATACTTGGACACGATTTTGGGCACGTATGACACTTGTGGGTGATTTTGACAACTTAATGAACTAATGGGTATTTTGGGACACCTTGAAATCTTTTGGACACTTTGATGTCACTTGGACACGTGGTTACTTTTTGGACACATCTTACTTGTCTTAGCCCCGTTATGTTCCTTGATCATCTCCTCTCATGTTAATTCATATCATGTGCACTCATCATATTTATATGCTTAGCGGTTGTAGTTTGTTTTCCCTACGAGCTAGTGAGCTCACCCTATCTTTCCCAGGTACACAACATGGAGCATGAGATTGGATGCTTGTGGAGTGATGCATTATGTGAAGCTTATGCATGCATGAAGATATTTTTTCATCTCAAGTTTTGTATTTTGATAAATGACAATGTAACTTTTGGTTATTTAATCTTTTGACAATTTGGACTTACGTAATAACTTATGGGATAATATTTGATTTCACTGTTAGGGCAAGGGTGCCCAAATACTTGATTTACCAATGGATTAATGATGTACATTTTGGAATGCAAACCTCTTGGGGAGGATTTATGGAAATATTTTATCATTTGACTTATAAATTGTAAGGAATTCCTTTATTTTTGTTTTTATAAAAATGAGGGCATGACAGTGAAGATCTGTTCACTAATATGAAGTTGATCTTGTTTCAGAACAACATGTCGACTGATGCTACTGGGAAAAGAACTGATGTGCACACTCCTCCAGTTTCAGGACCTACAGTGAAACCTCCCCTTGGAGTTCCCACGTTTCCGATGACCCATGTGGATAAGCAGGGAAAGTTTGGGAGTGGAGCTGATTTTAAGAGATGGCAACAAAAGATGTTGTTCTTTCTCACCACTATCAATTTGGCTGCATGTTTGACTGATGATGCCCTAGTTGTTGCTAAGGATAAGACTGATAATCAAAAGTGGATGGCTCAAGATATCTAGAAAACACTGATTATCTGTGCAAGAATTACATTTTGAATGCATTGGAGGACTCTTTGTATTCTGTGTACATTGATGCAAAGTATGCTAAGGAATTGTGGGAGTCCTTAGAAAGGAAGTTCAAGGTTGACGGGGCTGGGTCCAAGAAGTTCCTTGTTGGCCGGTTTCTTGACTTCAAAATGGTGGATATGCGATCTGTCAATGCACAACTCCATGAACTTCAAATATTGATAAATGAAATCAAAGCACAAGGAATGGTGGTAGGTGAGCCATTCTTGGTGGCTGCGGTCATCCACAAGCTTTCTGAGACTTGGGAAAGGTTCAGGCACTATCTCATGTTCAAGACCAAATAGATGACTTTGGAAACTCTTTTCATGAAGCTTAACATGGAGGAGGAAAGCTGGGCTAGGAACAAAGCTGCCCAGTATCCTTACATGGCCAAGGCTAATGTGATTATCCATGGTCAGTCTTCGGGTACGAAGAAAACCCAACATGACAAGCGTTCTAATAAACGATCTGACAAGCATGTTAGTAAACAAAATGACAGAGGAGTCAATTTGGGACCGAGAGGTGGTGTTGCCAAGAAGCAACAAAAGGTCCAATTTCAGGGGAAATGCTTCAATTGTGATAAATTTGGGCATCGAGCTTCTGAATGTAAAAAGCCATTAAACTCTTGTACTCAAGCACATATAGTAAAGGGTGTTGCTGATCTCAACCTCTCGACCATGGTTTCTAAGGTTAACTTTGTAGGTTCAAACCCGCGGGAATGGTGGGTTGACACAGGGGCAACTCGTCACATCTGTTGTGACAAGTAGATGTTCTCCACTTTCGAGCCGATTTCTGACGAGAAACTCTATATGGGGAACTTAGCCACCTCTAAAGTGGCAGGGAAAGGTAAAGTGATTTTGAAGATGACTTCAGGAAAGGAGCTAACTTTGAACAATGTGTTGTTCGTGCCTGATATTCACAAGAATCTGATCTCTAGGTCGCTCCTGAGCAAGCATGGCTTCTGCATTGTATCTGAGGCGGACATGGTCACTTTGACCAAGAATGGGGAATATGTTGGGAATGGGTACATGACCAATGGTCTGTTCAAAATGAATGTAATGACTGTTATCCCAAAAATCAATAATAAAAAGTCCCCAGTTGCTTGCTTGCTTAAGTCTTCCATTTTATGGCATGGTAGACTAGATCATGTTAATTATGATTCTATGCGCAGATTAATTAACTTGGACCATATCCCTGTTTTTCAAATTGATAAAAATCACAAGTGTGAAACTTGTGTTGAGGCGAAGTTGACTAGGTCTTCGCTTTATTCGGTTCAAAGAAGTATCGAGCCACTTGGATTAATCCACACAGATGTGTGTGATTTGAAGTATGTCCAAACATCCAGTGGCTATAAGTATTTTATTACTTTTGTTGATGATAGCACGAAATATTGCTATGTATACTTGCTAAAAAGCAAGGATGAGGCGTTGGATAAATTTATTCTTTATAAGAATGAGGTTGAGAATCAACTTAGCAGAAAGATTAAGGTATTAAGAAGTGCCCGAGGCGGTGAATATGAATTGCCGTTTGGTGGATTCTGTGAACAACATGGAATTATCCATCAAACCACTGCACTTTACTCGACACAGCAGAACAGAACTGTTGAGCTCAAGAATCGAACCTTAAAGGAAATGATGAATGCTATGTTGGTTAGTTCTGGGTTGCCTTAGAACATGAGGGGTAATGCAGTTCTATCTGCAAATTATGTCCTCAATAAAATTGTCACACCCCACTTCGGCAAGACCCAACCTGCCCAAAGTGGTAGGGCCACCTGATGGAACCTGTACACATCTCAGGATTCCCACAACCATATGAGAAAATAAATAAAAATGTCTGCAACCCGCAGTAGAAGCACACAATATAAATAATTACATCAACACCATAGTCGTACACAATCTAGGTAGTCACGACTTCTTCGACCTTATACATGTATGCAAAGTTTTGCACCACAACACAACCATAGCATCCTCGCAAACCAATATGTACATAGCACCCACAAACTGACGAATGCTACAAAAACAACTACTAAGAACACCTGACGGACACTGTTGTTGGACCGACATCTATCTCATCCAAGTATTTGCAACCAAAAGGAGAATGTACGTTAGCAACATAATAAAAAGAAATGTCCAAGTTCCTGAGATGGATTGTAGTTTTAAGAAAGAAAAAAAAAACCACTGCATAAATATTTCAACCAACTTACTTTGTTCACAAAACTCATATCAACAACACATCAAAAATGGATTTTCAATAATCATATTTTCACCCATTCCTCATAACATAAATCACATAAATTTTTACCAAGTGCGCCAACGAGTCGTCTACCTCACGACCGGGAGTTATGATGGTACCGTTACCTCGCTCACAGGCTCACATATAGTGGCGGTGATGAGGGCCATTCTTTATCACCAATGGTTGGTGCAATCCACACAGTAAGCAAGAACTAAGCTTGCATTGCTCACATTTGGCACAGCCCACGAATGCAAGTTGCCAACCTTGCAAACTAAAATATTGGCACAGCCCACGAATGCAAGATGCCAACCTTGCAAACAAAAATGCTGGCACACAGCCAGATGACACAGGCCACGAATACAAGATGCCAAGCTTGCAAACTAAACATTGGCACATAAGGCATAAAAATTCTCTTTTCACCCATCAAAAATCATTTGATCCATCCAACCAAGAATATTGCCATCATATACTCAAGAATAAACATCAAAGGAGCTTTCAGGAACAGTAATAATCACAAACAACTACGGAAAAACACAACATTTCTATTCATTATAGAAGTTGTACATTCTCACCTGACAAAAAGATTAATTGCGCTAAACCTCTATCCTCTACGATCTAGAGATGTAACCGTGATCCTCCTCACGTTATCCTCCCCTAAAAATATAGTTTATAAGACATCCATAAGTCTCACGTTCACCCCCATGCTTAAATGTAAGTGAAATGCATGAACATGCACAAAAACACATAACAGCCCTACGGTCTCCGAATTTACAGAATTAATCTACACATCCTTTTCTCACGAAATTTTTACCACAGATACTAGACACATATAGGAACATCATATCAAAACTTCAGAATTTTATGAGCTTGATAGCTATTTTTAAACAAACGCCAATTGGACTAGTCACTTGCTGAAAAATTACAAAAACAAAATTTTCTTCAACTTTAAACCAAACACTGCTATATCTCAAAAACAATTGGGCTATTTGGCTTAGATATTCTAAAATCCCTATGTATCTAGTTTCAAAAAATCAAACTAAGTGAAAATTAGAGTTTCCTAGGTCAAGTTATACCCATTTTCGTGAAGTGTGGCGGAGCTGCCAGCAACTGTTTTCAACAGATAGCAGTTCAATAAAACATTTTTAATAAATTATATACTTCACGAAAAATTCTGAAACTTTTATACGATCTATATAACACATAAATACAACTATTGTTAAAATATCAAAAATTTTGGAATTGAAATACTATAGTAGAGAATTCGTACCTTTCTCTGAAAATTTGTTAAACTTCTCACTTCCTCCTCCTCCTCCTCCTCTCTCTCTCTCTCTCTCTATACGTGATTGAGGCAGAGAAATGAAAGTCTTGGTCTTCCAAAGTCTTCCAATCTCATCCCTCAAGGGGTGAGCTGTCCCCTCCTTTGTAAATTTTTTCACAGACAACATTTAATGCCAACCCACACCTTGACAAACCGATTCCTCTCCTCTTGACTTCTAAGTTTTTTCTTTCTAGCCACAAAAATACACACATAATTAGGAATACAAGCATATGTGGTGTTTAATGCGGACTATGCTACACTCAAACTATCCATGCATTATCAATAAAATGACATGTCACGCACCAAATGTCTTATTAAATAAAAATATGTATGAAATGCACATGCATGTTAAGAACGGATGTTACAAAAATACCTCCCAAGAAGTTGGACAAAACCCCTTATGAGTTATTCAAGGGTAGTAAACCTACCTACAAGTACCTATGGGTATGGGGGTGTCTTGGGAATGTAGTTATACCTCCTCCTAAGAAAGAGAAAATAGGTCCAATAGCCGTTGATTGTGTGTTCATCAGTTATGCACATAATAGTAGTGCATATCGGTTTCTTGTGTATGAATCTGGGATACCGGGTATTCACAAGAATACCTACATGGATTCTACGAATGTGTTGTTCTTTGAACACATATTCCCGTATAGATCCATTAGAGGACCCAGCTCTGCAAAACGGACTTTGCATCCTGCTAATGATGGCAGTCAAGACCAGAAAGATGAATCGAATGAAGAACCGAGACGTCGTAAGCGGGCTAGAATAAAAACATCTTTTGGTCCAGACTTTCTAACTTATTTGTTAGAAAGTGAGCCTTGGACATACAAGGAAGCTGTAAGCTGTCCTGAGGGTCCACTTTGGAAAGAGGCTATCAAGAGTGAGATTGACTTCACACCGCAAAACCATACATGGGAACTGGTGGACTTGCCACTAGGTAGTAAGCCTCTCAGCTACAAATGGATCTTCAAGAGGAAGATGAAAGTAGATGGGTCAATAGATAAGTACAAAGCTAGGCTTGTTATCAAAGGATACAGACATAAAGAAGGCCTAGACTATTTTGATACTTACTCACCAGTCTCAAGGATTACATTAATATAGATGTTAATTGCGATCGCAGCCTTGCGAAATGCTTGCGTCCTTGGATTGTATCTCAATGTGCTTTCCCCAAGCGTAGGGTTTAGGTGACGCGTGACATAGTAACCGGAAGTCCGGGTCGAGTCCTCAGGGACCGAATGTGCTGAGCGTGAATATTTGTTTCGCGAATGAAGGTTTAGCCTTAAAGCGGCAAACTTGGCTTCGGTGATTTGAGGGTGGAATTAACTTAACTACGTGAGTGACTCGAGATTAGAAAGACTAACTAAAGGAAGGCAAGGTCTCAGGGTTCTCAACACCCATGCCTTAGGCTGATTCACTCTCCCCTAAGATAACCGGCTCGGGGCGTCGTTAAACGACCCCGAACGGAAGATTTGACACTTAAAACTCATTTAACTATAAAAATGGTGTTTGTCAAAGAGTAGGATTCTTGTGCCATTTATACAAACATTTGAGTCGCCCTATCCCTAAGCATCGCACGTACCAAGTGGTCATGCCCCGGGCGACGTGTGATCAAAGGGGTTTCGTAACCAATTTTGATACATAAAATTAATCCTAACTCTTTGATTAACATTCAAAGTTTGCAACATTAGCGAGGAGAGTGAACCAACCCAAGTCACGGGGTGCTAATCACCCCTTAACCGAGCCTAGATCGACTACTCGTTCATTACTAAGGAAAATATGGCTGTTTTTCTAAGGGAAATAAAAAACATAACAAGCAACTAATTAAACTTAATTTTAATGAAGTGACCAACTTAACCTATCACTTTATACTTGAAGAAACTAACAAACAACCAACCAAACCAAGTGTTTCTTAAGGAAATGGCAAGAAGAACAAGGAAACTAAATATTAGATGGAATTGAGAATAAACTAGATTTCTATGTAGAGTTAAACAAGAGCAACAACATTAATAAACATCGAAATGACTTAAGGTTAACACTTACATGAAGAAACTAGAGAGAGAGAGAGCTTGAGAGGAACTCCCATGGAAGAGAGAAGGGAGAGCAAAAATCTAAGCTAGGAAAAAAAAATAACGTATGAGAGAAGGAGAGAGGAGAGAGGTCATATAGTCTTGCTCTTTCTCTCTCTACAAAATATCCATAAAGCACACACAACAACCCCAAAGTTGCCATTAATAGAAAGTGCAAAAAGTGGCTGGAAATTTTACGGTTTTAGGTGGAGTGGATCGATCCACTCGGTAGAATGGATCGATCCGTAAGGCCTCGGACAACTTTAGACTAGAGTGGATCGATCCACTTTGAGACTGGATCGATCCACTATCTCTGATGCATGGTTGGCCTTGAGTGGATCAATCCACTTTGTTGCAATGGATCAATCCAAAAGGGACTGATGATGTTTTGACTTCAGTGGATCGATCCACTCCAAGATACTGGATCGATCCACTATAGGTTCAATGATGCCTTAACTTCACTTGGTCACTCCCTTGGCCTTGTGTGCTTCCGAACTTGCTCCAAAGCACGTAAATACGTAGTGCGACCCTCGGGGGAGGTATTCCTTGGTCATTGGAGTGCTTGTTCACTCCCGGACTCTACCGGGAATCTTGGGTGAGTGTGAAGCGCGGCTTCCAAGCCCCCGGTACTTGGGATGTCTCGGTTTGCCGGGCCTTAGCCAAATCATCGTTTCTTGGCTCTCGAGGCCCGGTGTTGGCGTGCCATGGGGCACGTGGCCCTCGGTAAACGTGGCACATTTCTAAATGCCCTCACAATGTGCTTAATCCGCGCGTTCAACCTGAAACTTTACAAAAACCAAACTACGCGCAAATCAAACATTTCAAGTGCGAAATCGCGTGCGTGTGTGAGATAAATGAGCAAGATAAGCCCTGATATATACAATATTGGGGGCTTATCACGAAACCTTGAGATACATCAGATGGATGTTAAGACAACTTTCCTGAATGCTGATTTAGAGGAAGAAATCTACATAGAACAACCTGAGGGTTTTTCTGCCCTTGGGAAAGAAGGGAAAGTCTGTAGACTTGTTAGATCTCTATATAATCTAAAACAAACACCAAAACAATGGCATGAGAAGTTTGACAATGTTGTATTGTCTAACGGCTTCCGAATCAACGAATGTGACAAGTGTTTATATGTCAAAGATACCGACGAAGGGTACATCATTTTGAGTCTCTACGATGATGACATGCTCATTATTGGTAGTAATGATACAATTATCCAATCTACCAAGAATATGTTAAACTCGAAGTTTGACATGAAAGATATAGGCCTAGCAGATGTGATTCTAGGTGTCAAAATCACCAGAACATCTGATAGACTTGTGTTGTCTCAGACACACTATGTTGATAAAATTCTTGAGAAATTCAACAAGTCTGACATGAATATTGCCACAACTCCTGTGGAGTTAAATCTCCACTTATCCAAGAATAGGGGGAAAGCATATCCCAATTGGAGTATTCTCGGATAATCGAGAGTCTAATGTACTTGAGGAGTGGTATATAAGGCCCGATATAGCCTACTCAGTGAGCATACTGAGTAGATACACGAGTAATCCAGGACATGATCATTGGAAAACGATAGTCAGAGTGCTGCACTATTTGAGGTATACTTGTGATTTGGGACTGCACTACACTAGCTATCCAGCTGTACTAGAAGAGTACTGTGATGCAAACTGGATATCAGATATGAAGGACTCCAAATCCACGAGTGGATATGTCTTTATGCTTGGTGGTGCAGCTGTTTCTTGGAAATCTTCTAAACAGACGTGTATAGCACGCTCTACGATGGAATCTGAGTTTATAGCTTTAGATAAAGCAACAGAAGAGGTCGAATGGCTACGCCAATTTCTGGAAGATGTTCTGAGATGGTCGAAACCTATGTCGGCAGTTACCATACATTGTAATAGTCAATTTGCAATTGGTAGGGCACAGAGTAAAATGTATAATGGCAAGTCTAGACATATACGTGGAAGACATAATACCATTAGGCAACGACTCTCAAGCAGGGTTGTCACTATTGACTATGTAAGGTCAAAGGACAATACTGCGGATCCGCTTACCAAAGGGTTAGCGTGAGAGCTAGTTAAGCAAGCATCGAAGGGAATAGGTTTAAAGCCTATGATAGAGAAAGGTATCGTGAAGGAAAACCCAACCTAGTTGACTGGAGATCCCAAGATCTAGGTTCAATGGGACAACCTATTTGCGTATATCTAAGTTAATCACTGTGGAGTGAAAACACTCTTGCCCGTTCCTATGATGTAACAATGATTTGAGGATGAGGTTAAGCGTCGGCTTTTAATGACTCTTTGTGCTGGCGAGCTAGGTTGGGTACAGTGAAATACCCATTACAAGAGGTCACCTACGTGAGTATGAAGAGGGTCGCTTCTTTGAGAATTAGGAAGGCAAAATTCTTGAGAATATACTCACAGAACCAGGAAGTGTGTTTCATGGCCAAAACGAACACAACAGTGAGAACTGAACTACGTCAGGAGAAATTCCTGTGTGACGTCTGTTGTCTCGGTTTACTATTACGGTAGCACAGTTCAAAACGGGTCCGTCCACTGGTCAGCCGGTAAACTCGATAGGCTATCACAAAGGAAGGTTCAAGGCCAAAAGCTACCTATCCTATGAAGGAAATTATCTGTTGTCTCTCTCTTCGAGTCAGCATAGTAGTTTGCATTAGTATATCTGCCTATTTCATTCATGGGGAGGATTGTTGAAGTTTTACCTTCATTCAATGAATGAATTCAATAGTTGGAGAAAGATAGGGGTGTTATCCCTATTTTGTCAGGCAATCTTATGGTCACCCATTCTCTAGGAAGTATGGAGAAAAGCATGACGCTTTACTCCCATCGACAATTATAGAGCTCTCACTAGAGCTATATTAGTCGTGCATTTGCAAAGAGGAAAGACACACTTTGATACACAGTGCACTTTCATATAGAGGATTCTGAATTGTGAGAGAGAGACAGGAAAATTTTAGTTCGCCAAGGCGCTCCTCGAAGGTGTTCCATGGTTCGTGGTTCAGCCGTTTTATCCTGGGAGACAGATGTCGGTTTCAACCTACAACACCTTCGGTAGGCGGCGAATTTGTTTTAAGGAGATCGTGGCTACACGGGACTCGATTCTCGAATACTCCAATTCTGTTTGTATTTCTTGCTAATTTATTCTGCAATTATATTTGTATTTGTATTTCATTAATGGAAATCATTCTTTAGAATTCATGTATTGCCATAATTTTTTCCAACAAGTTTTAAGTTCGACTCATTTATTAAACTCGCTGCTTGTGTCGTAGGATTGTATTCCAATATGATTTCCCCAAGCGTAGGGTTCAGGTGATGCGTAGCATGATAACCAGAAGTCTGGGTCGAGTCCACAGAAACCGAATGCGCTGAGCGTGTTGATTGATTCGCGAGTGAGGGTTTTAGCCTTGAAGCAGCAAACTTGGCTTGTGATTTGGAGGTGAAATTCACTTACTTCGTGACTGACTCGGAAGATTAAAAAGACTAATTAAAACAAGGCTATGTCAAGGGGTTCACAACACCCATGCCTTAGGCCGATTCATTCTCCTCTAAAATAACCGGCTTGGGGTGTCGACGCGTCGTTAGACTACCCCGAACGGAAGATTTGGCACTTAAACTCGTTTGACTAGAAAATTGTGTTTCTTAAAGAAAATGATTCTTGTGCCATTTATACAAACATTTTGATTGACATTGCTCGAAGCATCGCACGTGCCAAGCAGTCGAGCCCTTGGCTACATGTGATCAACGGGATTAAAAAATCCAAATTTTGATACGTAAAATTAATCCTAACTCTTTAATTAACAGGCAAAGTTTGGAATATGGCAAGGAGAGCGAATGAACATAAGTCACGGGGTGCTAATCACCCCATGACCGAGCCTATAACGACTACTCAATCATAACTACGAGAAACATAACTAATTTTGCAAAGGAAATAAAGAACATGACATATAACTTTATAAACTGATTTTTAGTGAAGATTTTATATCTACCTACAACATTAGTACTTGAGAAAATCACCAACTATAATGAAAAACTAGAGATTTTGAATGAATTAGCTAGAGAAACAAGAAAACAAATTAACCGACAAAAACGAAAATAAACTAGATTTATATAAAGGTCTCAACAAGTACTACAACATTAAATGAGATGATTTACCTTGAAACTAAGTGAAAGAGCTTGGAAATCTAGAGAGAAGATAGAGCAACTAAGTGTAAACTCATGGAGGTAGCGAGAAGGTGAAAACCAAGTCTAACCCTAAAGTTCTGAGGTTGAAGACCTTATAATTTATAAAGGCTCCAAAAGTTGTCCCAAGTTATTACAAAATTACCATTAGATATTTCCTGATCGGGCTCAAAAGTTGCAGAAAAATGAAGCTTCAACCGGTAGAGCAAAATGCTTCTACTGGTTGAAAAACCTTCTGTTGCCCTTCAACCGGTTGAGCAAAATGCTTCTACCGGTTGAAAGTGCAAAAATTGAGGATTTTTTATGCCTTGATCCCTTGACCTCCCGACTTGTAATCGTGACTTCTAGGCTTCCCAAGTCTTGTTCAATGCTTCATTCCTTGACTCCCGGGATTCGGTGGTGGGATGTTATGTGGCCTAGGGTGCTCGAATATCCCTTGGTTCAACCATTGCCTTAAGATACATCATATTCTCGCCTTTTACCTGAAACATACAAAAAACACCCTCGCGCAAAAATCAATTGTATAAAGCAATGAAATATGCGTGCGTGTGATCGAAAAGAAGCGAGATAAGCCCCATTATTAACACTTTTGGGGGCTTGTCACTCGCTTAATAAATTGAGGTTCACGTCTGTATGTTCAATTAATAGAGGAATCGAACTCAAATGAGCCTTCAACTAGTTGAGCTTTGAACGTTTCATGTTTTCATGTTTTAGTTTTTGAGTTAAAATGGCGCATGGTTGAAAATAAGTATTTGTGTGTGTGTATATACATGATTAACATTCAAGATTTCGACTGGTGTAACATGAGATAGTAAATGTAAATTAAAATAAAACTCATAATAACACTTTTTATACTTTATGTCTTACCTAATGTGTCAATTTAAATATCATTGGTCAAACAAGTTGATAATCCACATATTATCGTTGAATGATGGAAAGAAGAAAAAGTTTGTCCCTCAAGGAAAAGTCATTGGATGTAAAGTGTATGTATATGATTCTATATCTTATTTCACAAGGAGCCAGGTCCATATAATTTTTTTTTAGGTCCCTTCCTTAGCCTTATAGTAAATATAAATATATTGTTATTTTTTTCAAGTCTCATAAGATTTCCTAATACTTGAAGTGCGTGTATGAGACTTGTGAGAGAGAGAGAACGCAACAATTGAGTATGTGATCAAGATATAAGGGAACATGGCCGATAGAGTTTCATCAAGTTCAGTTTAGACTGTAGGAATGAAGTCGGAGTTTCGTAGCAACTGGGTCTGTCGAGAACATAAAAAACTTCAACCATCATCTTGTTTAGCACATGGATGGAGTCAGGGAGGGGCCAGTAGGGATAGTCACTTGGTGTAGCAGGAGTTGAGGTAAACCTTATTTCTGCCATGTAAGACTTTCATTTTCTTGTTGTCTAATCTGTACGTATTATTATTGAGTTTTGGGATTCTTCAGTCTCCGGAATTTTCAGCCCGAATCTGAGGACGTGGGCTTGTTGATCGAGTTCTTTAGGCCCTATCCTGGGCCCATGTTTAAATTACATGTGATGAAATGAACATTTATAACACGTTTTTTTTGTTCCCCAAAATGAGATCTGCCTTTGTCTTAAAGAAGAAAAAATTTTAGGTGCGGATGGGGTACCACGCTGCATGCATTCTCACAGATCACATCCAAGTCGTCCCAAAACGCAACGGGCTTCTGGATTGAAAAGTCTTGGGCACGGATTTTAAAAAAAAAAAAAAAGAAAAGAAAAATAGGTTTAATCAAAAACCGTCCGGTTTTCGATTTTTGGAGGGCTTGGATAGGATCTGCATAAAGATACCACATGTACCGTACCCTATCCGCACCTAAAATCTTCTCAAGCCTTAAAGACATAACATCTCAATTCTCATGTCAACATCCACCAATTTCAACCTCTCAATAACACAGGCTAGCTGTGTGACTTTGATATGTATGGGGCCTCTCACTAATGCATTGATATTGTACTTGTATTGTAGCTAATTTAGGAGCAAGAAAACTACTATCATCCGTTATTTCACTTGATTCCGATTGCAGATTGCGATCGGAGAAGTTTCAGTCGGAGAACGTCAGCCTCTGTTTCGAGAGGCTAATAGCTAGATGTGCGAATATCCTGGCATTCTCGAACCTTTGTGCTAGCGTCGGCTTAGTTAATTATCTTTCCATTGTGTCCTGCTTTTGGTGATTTCAATTCCATGAAGATGTTGTAACAATGTTAGTCTTGTGCCCATTATATGGATTGCGAATAATGCTTGCATAAAGCATGCAAAAATGATTATACTTTGAATTCACATTTCAAGGATATCACTGGACATTAATCACAAATAACAATTTACTTTGTACACCTAATCTACAGTTCTAAAGAAAATCCTAGCATTTTTTCAAATAAACATATGGTACTAATACAAGTTTTAATATGGTATGGTAGTGGGAATTATGTTCAAAATGGATCTAAGAAACTCATTAATTTTTGTGTATAAGAGCATCTGCTGCATGTCCAACTTTTTGCCGATCAAAAAAAACAAAAAATTGCTTCAAAATTGGGGATACCAAATTGTTGAGAAAGACTTATGCGATAATTTGGCATCCGGTACATCTCCACCATTGCTCACAGATTGTGATAAAAGAATTTATTGTACTTATTCGAATTTCTGACTTAAAGTTAGGAATTGGCTTAAATCAATTTTTAAGTCGATGTATTGTTAGAAAATGATTTGTCTTGTAAAATACAATAAGTTAATTTTGAGTTTAAACCAAAAATTGAAACAAGGAATATTTAGAACATTGTAAGAAACTGTTTTAAGATTTTTAAACGCAAATGCATATGCCTGAGGAAGTTAGTGAGTTTAATAACTAAAGAAGGTTTGATGTCTCTACATAAACTCGAATCCCAGATCTCATCCTTGACAAGCAACGGTATAACCAGAAGAAAAAAAAAACAAATAAAAGCTTTATTTGGTGTGGTGTAGTAAAATCAATTTTTGCAAATCTTTTGGGCCAGTGGAAATTGGTATGGGTGGACGACCGTGGACCCATGATAAAGACACAGAATTAGAATCCGAAAATTTGGCCGTACCGTGGGGAAAAAAAAACCGGTGGCCGTTTTTCTGAAAAAGACAAAACACGGGGGAAAATCAGTGATACGTAAGGTGTGACGTGTTCTCTGATGTTGACGGACTCGCCGGAGGATGATGATTATTGTTTCAAGGCTCTGTTTGGAACTTGAGAAAGGAAGTGGAAAATAAAGTAAAATAAAAAAAAAAATTTACTTGTTTGGTTTTCAGTTCAAGGAGAAGAGAAAGGAATACTCCCGCCGTCCGAATTCGTACTCATTCTATTGTAATCGAATAAAAAATAAGTGATATTTTTAAATTAGTAAGTAAATTTATGTTCAATATGGATCTTGTTTGATAGATTTCGATGAGTTCTATAAGATAATATTTTTAAAATTATAGAAAATGTTACTCCTTCCGTCCCAATTTTATAGTCCCTTGTTCTATCCTAACCGGATAAAAAAATGATTACATCTGTAACGACCCGAATTTTCATAGATAAAAATTTCGTTTAAAAATTTAATTAATTAATTTAAATTTCGGTTTATTGGAATATTTTTCTATTTAAATATTACTTAATTCCTTTGATTTGAATAAATGTAAACCTAGCCATGTCTATGCCTGTGCGAGACCGAGTAACACATCCGTTACACTACCGCCACACCTGGGGACCGAGTTTAATACTCGAAACCTACCCATCCGCCGTTCCTACCCTAACCAACCGCCTTGGTACCACCTAGTTCCATTACCTCTCAACCCTAGGAACTTGGTGCTAACCAAGATAGAGAGAGAGAGAGAGAGAGAGAGAGAGAGAGAGAGAGAGAGAGAGAGAGATTGGTGGAAGGGAGTGAGGTAGAGTGTGAGTGTGTGCATAAGTACACTTGCACACGCAAGATTCTTTGGTTGGTCACTGCATGTTGTGTTAAGGATTTTTATGATTCCCACCTAAATTCTTACATTTTGTACTCAACTAGTTAGAATAAGTCTTGTTATTTTGGTAGTAACCGATACATATCCACACCATACATGCATTTTGTGTATATCTAACCTTATAAACATCCTATAACTAAGGTAACCATGCAATACCTACACAACTAAGAGCATATATTCCCCCACTACTCTTTCCCACCCTCACATCAATGTACTCTCACCCAAGATTCCCCTTTACTTGCAAGAAACCACCTAACACTAGCCTTGAACCTAAGGAATCTACTGGGGTACTTGCCATGTGCATGGCAAACATCACATTTTCTCCCCCACACCCAAAACTTTTGGCCCTATGTGTGTGTGTGTACCAAAAATTTTAGAGGGAGAGAGAGGGCTCTCACTTGCTATAAATAGCCCACCTATTGTGCTTTGAACCACCTTTGCATTTTCCTCATTTGTTTGTCTCTCTATTTTCCAACAAACCAACCACTTCCACCACCTTTTAGCTCACCTATTTTAGTTCTAATTAGCTACTTGTTAAGCTAATTAGTGAACAAGCTAGGAGTCTTTTCATCTAAGGATAGCTTTTCGGCTTCTGGTTTACACCCGGAAATTAAGGTAGTTTACTAAACTAACCTTCTATTGAGTTATTTCTAGAATCATTATGATGTTCGAATTAATTTTCTAAGTATGATTTTAGAGTTTGATTGAGTTAATTTATGCATGCATTAAAATTTGTAGCATGTTACTTAGTGTTTAAGAAAGAGGATTTTATGATTGAAAAATTAACAAGAATGCTAATAAGGTTCTAATTGGAGTAGTTCTTCATGAAATTTGAAGTGAGATTAATAAGATTAAAGTGAATTGAAGCTTATTAGAAGAGATTAAAAGTTGATTAGAAGTTATATAATTTTCTAGAAAAGTTTCTAGTATGATTATGTTAACCTTTCATGGGAGAATTAGATGTTCATTGTTGGTTTAATAAAAGGTTATTGTCAAAAATGATTTTTCCTAAAATAAAATGTGTGCTATATCTAGTGAGAGAATTGTTACTTACAAGAAAGAAAGAATAAATACATTATGGGGATTTTTGAAAGAAAGTATGATGTTTTTGATAAGAGAGAATTTTTACAAAAGTTTCCTAGAAATGTTTTTGCTAAATCATTATGAGCATAATTTATGGTCATGAGAAAAAGCAAAGAAATGAATATAGAGAGTTGATGAAATTTTCTAGAAAGAAAAAAATTTACTAAATAAAGAAAGAGATGATTTAAATGAGATTATTGGAAGAAAAGTTTCTTAGAAATTAAAGAGTACATTTATGGAAGAAAATAGAATATTCATAACTAAGAGCATCCACAATGGTCTAACCAAAATTGGATAACCAAAAGTTGCCACATAAGCTTTTGGTTATCCATTTAGAGGTTGCTAAAGTTAGCAATGTCAAGTCCCACATTGGTGTTTTTTGTCCATAACCAAAAATAATGGACACCCTCCATCACTTATTCAAATGATAAACAAAACTTGCCACATTACTTTTTCAAACTACAAAAAATAGTTTTGAAATTTTTTTAAAAAAATATTTTGAATTTTCTTTAAGTACAAAACTGTTTAAAAAAACAGTTTTTAAAAATAAATTTTAAAAAAAACATTTTTTAAAAATAAACTTCTGAAAAAAACAGTTTTTAAAATGAACTTTTGAAAAAAAAACAGTTTTTTTTAAAAGAACTTTTGAAAAAAAACAGTTTTTAATAGGAATTTTTGAAAAAAAAAACAGTTTTTAAAAATGAACTTTTGAAAAAAACAGTTTTTTAAAATAAACTTTTGAAAAAAACCAGTTTTTTAAAATTAAACTTTTGAAAAAGAAAAAGAAAATTAAAATTAAACTTTTGAAAACATTGTTAAGAGAGGAGAGAGAAGGTTTTTGTCATTTTGTGTAATGGTGGGTGTACTTGATTGGGTAGATGTGGGATCCATTAAATTTGGTTATTGGCAAAAGGTTGCTAGTTTTGGTTATCCAAGTGACAAAATTTGGTTAGTTGCTAAGAGGTTGCTAAGTTTGGTTATTCCAATGTGAGCACTTTTTTAAACAAACATTGCTAACTTTAGCAACTTTTTGGTTTTGGTTATGCCATTGTGGATGCTCTAAGGGAGCTAAAATTTTGATAAGGAATTTCTAGAAAAGAAGTATATGTTTAAATGGTTTTAGAGAAAACAAGTTGACTAGTTTTATTCCCTTGGAAAGGATAAAAAGAAAAGATAGAAAATAAGGTTGATGAGAAAAGAGATTGAGAGATTTAGAAATATTATTTGAAGAAAGTTGGTGAAGGAAATGTGTGATTTTATGTGAGGAAATGTTATATTTTAGAAAATGGTGAAATTAATTCTATGATCTTATACGAGAAATTAATGTCTATTTGGAGAGGTATGAATTTTAGAAGAAATTACGGAATATTGCATGAGCATGATTGAGCATGTGGCGTTGAGCACGTACGCAATACGATTACGACACCGAACTTGAAAATTTCAAATAACGTTTGATGGGAAAATAGAGATGAGAATGAAAATAGTTTTTGAAACGAGAAATGAGATTTTCGGGAAATGAAATGAAATGAAATGTGATGAGATGAATTGTTACCACCTCAAGTTCGTGGAGAGAACTTGGAGGAATGGTCGTGATGCGGTAGTGCAACGAGAGCGCCACTTCCAGTTTACGAAGAAAACTTGGATGTTCGGGCTAAGCGTGCACAACACACAGTGAACGGATCGCATAAATAGACTGGTTAAGTTCAGTGATATGAGACAGCCGGGACTGTGTCGTGTGAGTCGCGGGATGGACGGACCATGCAAACAGGCTATTAAGATTGGTGATGCACGACGGCCGAGACCTCGAGCGAAAAGGTTGGTACCGTTAGCTGAGAGGAGGCGTAAACAGACCAATAACTTTCGAGTAGTGTGAGATATATGAAATTTGAAGAAGAATACTGAAAGAGGCACTAATTTGAGAAAAACAAATTTTTGGAAAAATATCGATAAATGAGTTAAAATTGAGAAAATCAATTAAGATTGTTGCGAGAAATGACACATGACAAAACTTCGAGATACTGAAACGAGATATTGTTTTCTGCGCACGTTTACTCTGATCCGCATTGATACGCATGAGGCATTGCATGGTTTTACCGCTCATAAGTTATACGTACTATTCTTACACATATTGTTCTAGAATTGCTCAGTAGAAGTTTAGTGTAGTGAACTTCTGGGCTTTGCTCATGGTGTTGCATTCGTGTGACCCTGACATAATACCATGATTTTGCCTGTCCGACTCAGACGTATTATGTCAGACTATCTAGATGGACAGAGACACTATTGTGGAGACCGGTCTGTTGGAGCAGGGAATGTTGCCGGCATGGGGAATGACCCGGCGCAGGGATAGACGTTGCTCTTGGACCACCCCGGTTACTATTTATATTATGATTTTGAATTTTGTAATTTGGATTGAAGTTTAAGGATTAAACTTAATGATTGTTGTAATAACACTATTTAACGTGTCCAAATCTTGGGCGCGTTACAACATCTTTCAATCGGTAATACATTTTATATGCAATATGAATATTGTTTGATAGATCTTGATTTAATCTAGAAAACAAAGTGTTCAAAATCACCTAAAACATTGTAGATTATAAGATATAATACTTTAAAAAGTGACACAAACTTCAAAAATAAACTATAAAATTGGGACGGAGGGAGTATAAATTATAAGATATAATCATTTAAAAGTAGTACAAACTCCAAAATGGATTAACAAATTCTAATGGAGGGAGTATGATAAAATGTAAATAGAGCCTTGAGATTTCTTCAAGTTAGAGTAGATAAAAAAAAAAAAGGAGAAAAAATAGGCTCTTAGACTTTTCTTAAAACCAATGCACTCTTTTTGTTTTATTTTTACCTTTCTCTTGAAACCAAACTAAAGAGAGTTACTTTTCCTTTCACTTCGTTTGTAAATCCAAATAGTAAAAAATTCTCACGTTTTCTTATCTATTTCTCTGTTAATTATTTTTTCTTCGTTTCCACATATTTCCTTAAGTTCCAAACAAAGGGTTACTCTCTCATCCATCAATAATTGTAGAGCCCAATTATGAGTACATGATTTTGTCCAAGACTCATTTTAAAGTCTCATGGTAATGATCTTAGCCATTTAATTTATTCAAAATATTGTTTTATAGGTTCCTATACAAAAATCAATTCATTCAGATATTAATAAAGGCTTGATTGATTCATTCAGTTTTAATTAAGGTGAATTCAAACACGAAAATTGATTAAGTCCTTATTGATATTTGATTGATATTTTATTTTTTGCAGGGACTTTTAAAAAAATGTTTTAACCATGTTCTACGAAACTAACTTATTCTCAAAACTTGCTGGTTACACTACGAGATAAGTTATTCTCTCACAATATATCAACCGATTTCACTCAATTAAACTAGTTCCACTAACCTATTGCTAATAAGTCAGTTTGTGTAACACCAAACTACTTAAATGGTCATTTGCGTAGACTCCAAAGTGAGTCCTATACAAGGAGCTACACACAAATGTTATATCTAGTGTACCCCCAAAAAATGTTTGTCCATAGTTTTTTTTTTTTGTTGATAATTCTACTAGGAGGATCCAAGAAATGTGTTGAATTTATGTGTGGAATTCATTTAGATATTTTGTTTAAAAATTAGTTTAATCATTCATTGGCAAGGATTTTATAAATTGTTCAAATGTTTATATGTTGTAAGGGTACGCATAATTGTGTTTTTGTTTGTGTTAAATTATGTGTTTTCGAACACTTTTGTATGAAGAATCAAATCTCTCAAAGATATTAATAGGTACTCTGCAAATAGAGTACAATCATCTCGTTAAAAAATTTACAACTCTTAACAAATACTTTGCACACACTCGCATTCATATGGAGATCCATACATAATACTAAGTTGTTATCGCGTCGGTATGATTGAGATAATAACTTCATAGATAATAAGCTCCTATCAAATAACGACTCACAAATAAGCGATCTGTTCTAATTATATTACATGATTTGAAGGAACTGTTTTCACGCATAATAATTTATGCTGTCCACTTTTTAGTGTCACGTTATCTTTCAATAACTCAGGCGTTCGGGTCAGTTTACACACACTAACTAATCTTGAGAACGAAACTTGCCGTCCACTAGTGCAAAATCCAATATTAGAATCAGGGCAAAGTCTTATATGGACTAGCCCAAAAAAAATTGATAGCATCTTGAAGACTTTGAATCTGAAACCTTAAAAGAATACCATCTCCTAAGTCTCGTGCTTGGGCCACCAACCTAACCCACAAGGATTCTCTAGAGTTTCGTGTTAACAACTATCACAGGTACAATGATAGAACGACGGGGGCTGATCAAAAAAAAAAAAAATGATAGAACGACGGGGATACCAAGTGGTTTACACAAGCACTGATGTAGATCATGTGGACCTATAGCAAGGTGTTGGACCCGGAGTGTCTCATAGATTTAGTTATACAATGTCATTCTTTGCGATTGCTTTAAAAATAAACTTGCAGGTGCGATGTCGAACGTCATAAAAGACTTAATTAAAACCCTTCCTACCACCAAATGATTTTAGGAGAGTTGGTGGAAAAACGATTTGACACAAGGTCTCGCAAAAAGTTTAGTGAAGCTTTTGGCCGGTGCAGATAACCGTTTTTCTCGTCATGAAAATAGTTCAAAGGTCCTCAAATGAAGTTCAGGGTAATATACTATAGTACCATTATGGATAATTTATTCAGCGTTTTCAAAGATTAATAAGGTTTTTTTTTCCCGATAAAAAAAGATAATTTTCTGAAAGGCAATAACTGACTAAATCATTGTGATCCTTAAGAATTCACATATTTCAAATCATCCCTTTGCCTGGATGTACATATTTCTCCCTTCTGAAATATACACGGGGAACATATGCTGTAATGAAACAATTGTGTCAGAACTATGTAGTGAAGTGTAGGCGCCTGCTATTTGTTTTTCCAATGCCTACAAACAACTGCATGAAGCACGGGAAATTAATGATTGGATAATGAAAAGATAGGAAAGAGGGGCATTGGTGTCCCGGAAAGGGACATCAAATATCGTTTCAATGATCGGAAACGTTCATATCGAAGAGCTCGCAGAGTAGAACAAGTGTACCAAAAATTAGCTTAATCGGATATCATTTAGTAGTACCTAATCAAAACATTTTTATCTTGATGAGAATGCATCCAAAACACTAGATCATACCCACTCAAACCCATTAATGCCAAGTTATATCTGTACCAATCAGGTAATAAATAGTGTCCGATTGAGGTAATTTTTGGTAAACTTGATCTACTCAAGGAGATCTTCGACATGAACGTTTCCAATCATCGACATGGGACCAAAACTCTTCGGAATTGCCTGGGACAGCAGCACCCATTTGTCTGAAAAGATAGGTAATAAAATCCAAATCAAATTCAAATATCTAATACGGTATTTGTATCTCAGACTATGGCATGGGTATGGACCTCTCCTTTTTTTTTTTTTTTTTGGTACCAGCTTAATTCCCACATGCCATGCACACATTTTTTTAAGAACGTTTTCCACTTGGATACAGGATACCAACTTGCCCCTAAATCAAATAATTTTTTGATAATTCTAAGTGTCAGGCCAACTTATGTCCATCTTAATTAATTCTTGGGGACAAATTCCACCGATCACCAGTAGAGGTCTCATTAAAGTCGGAGCAAAACTCCGTATGAATTGCTCCAACGCAGTGGCGGAGTCAAGATTTTTGCTTAGACGGGGCACCACAAAAGTTTGAATTCATCTTTTGAAAGTTCGGCACGATTCATTCGTTAGTAGCCCATTAATTTGGTTGGAAACACGCATAAACAATAAGGCTAATATACAAAAAAATTGACTTCTTTAATGTTTTCTGAGTAGGTGTACAAATCTTTTGAAAGTTCAGCATGATTGCTTCATTAATAGTTGTCTATTGATTTGGTTGGAAACACGTGAAAATAACGTAAACAAGTTTAATACCCAAAAATTTCAATTTCTTTAGCATTTTTTTGAATAGGTGTTCCAAAAAACAAAAATAAAAGGTGTAGGGGATAAAAAAATTCTAGGGGAGGCATGCGACCTATGCTAACTTTGCCCCTACTCCGAAGGATCGTATATAACAACTGAGAGATTTCGCACCTGAAATTTTCAAACCTCTAAACTTCAGGCTGGCCAATCTCCCTTGGGATTGTTATGAATGAAACTAATGTTTAAATTTTGTCTCCGTAATGTGATACTACTTCCTCCATCTCATATTTGTTGTATACTTTCATTATTCACATACCTCAAAAAATTGGTTATATTTTCTAATTTCATATATATTCTATATGGATCTCTTTTGATGGTGTACTATTAAAAAAAAATTCAATTCCATGAAGATGTTGTAGCAATGTTGCTTGTGTGCCCGTTATGTGGATTGTGAATAATGCATGTAAAAATTATTATACTTGAATTCACATTTCAAGGATATCACTGGACATTAATCACAAATTCGACAACAATTTTCGTTGATAGTAATCTAGCTTCTATTTCCGTTCCAAATAAACATATAGTACAAGTTTTAATATGGTATGGTAGCGGGAATTATGTTCAAAATGGATCCAAGGAACGCAGTCATTTTGGGTACAAGCTAGAGCATCTGCTGCATCTCTAACGTTTGCTTCAAAATTGGGGATGTCAAATTCTTTAGAAAGACTTATGTGGTAATTTTACCACCATTGCTAACACGGTGTGATAAAAGAATTACAAAATGTACTAAGCATTCTTAGTTTGCTTAACATGTTTAGAAATTTGTACGAAAATGTTTTAAGATTTTTAAACGTGCATGTGTGTAAAAACACTAAATATATATAGAGTCCCGATCTAGTCCGGGATCCCTAAGTCCGGAACTCATAGTTCTGGACCAAATTTTCATGTTCCGAACCGTCCAATGTGTTTAAAACGTGTTATCAAAGGTCTCCGCCAGAAATCATCCAAAAAAAAATACCGGAAAGAGCTTGATCCGAGCAGTTTTCATAAAACATTACACAATTTTTAAAACCTTCAAAACACCCACAAACCTTCAATCTGGGATTCTTGACTGGATCACCGGTATGTATGTATATATATATATATATATATATATATACAAGAAATTTCTAATACGGACCCTTATATGGGGACCAATGTGAGGACCTCATACTTCCCGACCAATTTTTGATGATCCGAACCATTAGATATGTTTCAAATGTGTTTTTAACAAAAATTGATCGGATGAAGTATTTCTGGGTATTTTTTTTAGCAAATCATCGAGGTGGACCTTAAAAACACATCTAACGGTTTGGATCGTCAAATTTAGTTTAGAAAGTGAAAAAATGGTAACGTCCGCATTTTATATAAAATAAGAGATCCCTTTTATTGGAAGGGGATCTATATATATCTATAACCAGCTTTACTGGTGGTGGTTCTACAATTAACCCCCTTTTTAAAAAGACGATTTCCAAATCTCTGACTATGTATTTGGGCCAATGGAAGTTGGTTCGGGTGGACCCAGGATTTCAAAGACAGAAAATCAGACAACGAAATATTGGCCGTACCGTTGAAAAAACCGGCGGCCGTTTTTCCTGAAAAAGACAGACGTGGGGGAAAAATGGTCAAATATAACCATGATGACTCGTCCGACATTTTTTTACACATTTTAATACATTTTTTTAACATTAACATGTATTTATTAGACATATGTTAGCATTTTCCTTCGGAGAATGTCAATATTGGAGATGGTGGTAGTGGCTTAATTTATTTGAAATATTGCTGTGTAGGCTCATGTACAAAAATTAGTGTACAAAAATCAGATCGTTCGGATATTAATAAAGATTTCATCGATTCATTCAGTTTTTATTAAGGAGAATTCAAACACGAAAATTGATCAATCCATTATTGATATTTGATTGATTTTTAATTTTTTGCAGGGATTTTTAGAAAAACATGCTTCATGTTCTACAAAACTACTCCCTCCGTCCCAATTTCTTGGTCTTTCTTTCTATTTTGGGATGTCCCAAAATATTTGTCTCATTTCTAAAAACATCCATCAAAATTAGGTCACTTTCCAATTTTACCCTTAAAAAGTACTTTTCCCATCTTAATTGGCTAGTCTAATATCTTTTATTTTATAATAGTTTTTATGATTTTAAAAATTTTGTATAATAAAACTAATTGATATCTATAAAACAAGATCCATATTGAATATGTTTTGACTTTCATATAATAAATTAGCCTCACAAATTTGGTCACAGTAATATTGACTGGATTTAGGGGCAAAATAGAAAAGTCAATACAAAGTTTTCACACCTCTTAAAAACCCGCTTCCCTAAAAGGAGCCAAGAAATTAGGACGGAGGGAGTAACATATTGTGTTTTACGAGACGATCATTGTCTCGGAATATATCAACCAATCTCACTCAATCTGCCATGTCCATTGCCTAATTGCTTATAAGTCAATTCATAAAATACCTTGAAACAAATTAAACAATTCTGATCATTTGCATAGACTTCAAAGTGAGTCATATGCAAGGTGGTGTACATTTGGGAATATTTTGCATACACCAGATGTTGTATTCATAGTATTTTTTATAGGGTAAATTACACTGACCTCCCTAGAGGTTTCTGACTTGTACATTGACCACCCATACTTTATCTGAAATAGCATTGACCTCCCCTGAGTTTTATATTTCAGCATCAAAAGCACTCTTCAACAGTACCGACGGCGCCGTGGATCCCCTTGTGGGTCCCCAACAGTTGATCTGAGCCGTCCATTCATTCCAGAATCGAATTCCGAGTGGGTCTACGTGGAAATCACCTCAATCAGACGGTCCTAAGTGCTCGATCCAAAATCACCCCATTTCATTCAAAAATTTTGGATTGAGCATTTAAGACTGTCCGATTGAGGTGATTCCCGCGTTGACCCACTAAGAATTCAATTTTGGAATGAATGGACGGCTCAGATTGACCGTTGAGGACCCACAAGTGGGTCTACGGCGCTGTCGGTACCCATCGGTACTGTTGAAGGGTGCTTTTGATACTAAAATATAAAACTCAGGGGAAGTCAGTGCTATTTCAAATAAAGTAGGGGTGGTCAGTATACAAGTCAGAAATCTCATGGAAGGTCAGTGTAATTTACCCTTTTTTATATTATTATTGGAAGGATTCAAAAAATGTGTCGAATCTATGTGTGCCAATAATTCAAGTATTTTGACTTTATCCAAAATAATTTGAGTTTTGACCATAATTTTATGCTTGTTAGATTTGTCTCACCAAGAGGAATCCAAAAACCACAAAATCTTGATGTGAAACTAGCAAATGCTACAAAAAATTGAATAAAGACGAAACGAAAAAACCGAAAAACCAAAAACCACTTTTTAGCCAAATTAGCCCTTAGATTTTATACAAATAATTAAAGATATTTATTTCATCGAGAATATTTTGTTTATGAACTCCCGTATAAAGATTACATCATACATTGATAAGGGCTTTATAAAATTGTTCAAATGTTTATATGTTGCAAGGGTATGCCGTTAGGATTGTGTTAATTTGTGTGTCCTCACACTTTTGTATATATGTGAAGAATTAAATCTATAATATATTAATAGGTGCTCTGGAGACCAATCTCATCATCTAGTAGTGCAAAATTCAATATTAGAATCGGGCCAAAGTCTCCTATGGACTAGCCCAAAAGGAATGGATAACATCTGGGAGACTTCGAATTTGATAACTTAGAAGGATACAAACCCCTAAGCCTCATGCTTGGGCCACCAAACCTAACCCATAAAGGTTCTCCAGAGTTTGGTTTTAACAACTATCGCGGTTACAATGATACAACGACGGGAATACCCAACAATTTATACAAGCGCTTGTAATTTTCTGGAATAATGCTATTGTACCATTAAGAATAATTTATACAAGAAAAATGCTAAAAGAAGCATAGTGGGCTTCTATTAAGGTTTAAAAAGTATATTGGAATATGTGAAAAGTCTATAAAAATAAATGAAAATGTATTAATAAGTGTAAAAAGTATATTCGAATATACTTTTCCTGTCTTTTATTGTGCTTAATGAAAGTCCCGTGAACTCTCGTTAGCAATACCGTTTATACAAAATAACCTAATAAGTTATTGTGATCCTTGAGAATTCACATATTTCAATGTATCACGTTGCTTGGATGTAAATACTTGTGACATATACACATGGAACATATGTTTTGTGAAACTACTGTGTCGAACTTTGTAGTGAAGTGTAGGCGCCTACTATTTGTTTTTCTGGTGCCTACAACTGCTTGAAGTGCTGGGAATGATTGGAGAATGAATGATGGGTAATGAAATCAAAATCGAAATCAAATTCAAATTCAAATATCTAATCTGGGTATTTGTCTCTCCTTCTATGGCATGGATATGGACTGGTTCTAGTGAGAGGACTTGTCCTTTTTTGGTAACTACTTGGTTCCCTCATGCCACATATATACCACATTTTAAGAACGTTTTCCACTAGGATACCACTTGCCCCTTAATCAAATTATCTTTTCACAATTCTTGCATTTTAATTAATTTCAAAAGACAAATCTCACCGTTCTCTAACGGATGTCCCATTAAAATTGGAGCAAAACTCCGTATGAATTGCTTCAAAGAATCATTTATAGCAATTGTGAAATTTCCAACCTGAAATCTTTAGAGGGAACAAATTTTTAGACTTCAGGTTTTGCCAATCCCACGAATAAACCTAATGTTTGACTTTTGTTGCGGTAATCGGATAGTGGCACTCAAAAGTAGAAGATAACACTGAAATTGAAGGTTGCATTTTTCTTTATTCCACATATTATTGGTCTTTATTTACAAAAATTTTGAGGTAGCTTTTTTTTTTTTTTTTTTTTTGAATTTTGATTTCTCTTATCGAGATGAACCAATATTTCACAAAAAGTCGAAGCAAAACTAAAAAAAGAAGAAATTTCTAATCCACCTTGTAAAATTCTAACTTCTTCTTCTTATTTTCTCCTTTTGCATAAATGTAAGATCAACGAACTTTTCTATACGTACCGACTATTCGATACCAACCACCCACCGACGGCTCCGGGGAACGCGTAGTTGGTCTCACGCGATTGATCAGAGCAGTCCAGAATCAAATTCTGAGAGGGCTACTCAAGAATCACCTCAATTGAACGCTCGCCCAGTTTTTCAAAAGATTTTAGCACCCAGGTGCTAAAATCTTGATATTTTAAATCAAGAAATGAAGTGATTCCGTGTATCGTTTTTCAATTTTTTTTGCACCAAATTAAAGTACACGAGGAGTACTTTAATTTGGTGCGAAAAAAATCGAAAAATGATACATGGAACCACTTCATTTTTTGATTTGAAAAATCATGATTTTAGCAGCTGGATGCTAAAATCTTTTGAAAAACTAGGCCTAAGTGCTCGATCCAAAATGAATCCCCGGCGCCGGTCGGTGCGTGGTTGGTACCTGGGTCAGTACCCCTGGATTTTCCGAAGATGGACATATATATTTTACTGCAATTTTATTTCAGTGAGGACACTTTCCATATTCCTGAACCCCTTTAAACATGGAAATACCTTCTCAAATACATTTAAGGGCAGATAATTAGGCGACCACTAGCATTTTCCATTGGAAATACTAAGCCGTAAATGAAGATTTGAATATTTAAGGCTGTTTTTAGTCTTTAGATTACATGTGTGGAAAACGTTTACTTTTAGGGATTAGAACAAGTCTCCTATAACCACTAACACTAGTACCAATAATTGCACAAACCCTTGGGACTTAGGAGTTGGTCTTATGCTCGATTCTCCTCGCCACCAAATTCTTGGGGTCACTGGTTATACCTAGTCGTTACCTTTAGGACCCAGTTTTAGTTGAGGTACACGCAAGTCAGCTAGACAGCCAATACATCTTGTTATTAAATAAAATAAAAAAAAACTCTTTAACATGGAATATGTGGGATTTACCAAGCCTATTCTCACAAATATCATACAAGAATATTTGTATAATTATTAATACAAGTATTAGTGCATTTGACTTTTATTTTTGCCTCACCCATTTATCAGATAAGAAAACCAAAGAATCCAAACACACAGCAAGCATCGTGTTCATGATCTCTCCATGTGGAAAATCCAAACAGGCGCAGCGTGAAATCAATCAATCATTTAGAGACGTTATCCAAACAGTTCTAAGTTGTAAGTTGTAACATCGGGGATCCAAAACCTAGGTTAGATTGCGTATCTAAAAAACTGGACTCCCACACATTGTGATGATTCTTTCAAAGTCTCTTCGGCTTGGTTTGGGTGAATTGAGAAAATTAATTTTTTTAGTTTTGTTCTTATTCAAAAAAAATTTGCATTTGTTGATTTTTGATTGATTTTTTGTGGTTTCTTAGTTTTTTGGATTATTTTTTTGTCTTTATTTACAAAACTTTAAATTTTGCTAATAATTTTATACTTTTTAGATTCTTCTCGTCGAGACAAGCCAATAAACCACAAAAAATCAACCAAAAACCAACAAATGCAAAAAAAAAATTGAATAAGAACAAAATCAAAAAACTAGTTTTTTCAATTCATCCAAACCAACACGAAGTATCGGAACAACTTATGCATGCTTTGACTAATCAAGCTTAATTTTACTGTCAACTAGCGGGGACTTGGACTAGTCCCAAATGAACTAAAAACACTTATAAGTTTAAAATTTGAGAGCTTAGGAGGGAGTAAACCTTGAAGTCCAAGCAGAACTAACTTGTTGCTAAATTACGCCAATCAAAATCGATCCTCTTCCAAATTTCAAATGATGTAGACTCCATCATGGAATCTCCATGATTTTTTGGTGGACTTTAATTGTATTTTTGTATCCATTAGAAGGAAGGAAAACGATATTCTCGCAACGTTGTACTATATTCACTCAAAACTAATATAGTATCGTTGACAAATATGGTATGATAATCTTCAAAACAATTATACTCTATGCCAGAAGATTTTTATTTCAATGGACAATCAACCCTGTTACACCCATATGATACTTCCAAGTTCCAAGGAAGACAAACACGCAAGAAAATACAATTCGAACGCAATTTTCCGAACCACATTGAATATCGAACAAAGTTTATGATGCAATTTGTGGTTCGTCTGAGTGAAATAATAGGAAATGGCTTCTTTTTTTTTATCTGGATTTAAAAGTGCTTTCAATGGACCAAATCTGCAGAGAAGCTGCCACAATTATCTCTTGATTTAAAAAAAAAAAAAAAAAACTTCATTACTCTAAAAAAAAAATCTCTTTTCTTTTCTTGCCAAAAAAAAAAAAAGAAAAGAGATTCTGGATGATTTTCATAATTAGCAGTTGTGTATCATTTTCAATTAGGTGGTGAAAGGTGCAAAGTTGAACCCTTGAGAGCTGTTTGGATAATCTGAAAAAAAAAAAAAAAATCAGGCCCAATTGCACTAAAGTGGGTGTTGTTTCCTTATTATGGATTCTGATTGCATTCTGAAACTGCTTGGGCTTGTCTGCGGTCCATTTCTTTTCTTCTTTTTTTTTGATCCATGTCTGCGGTCCATTTCGGTCTGCAAAGTTTCATTTGCGCTATTCCAGCCGTCTAAAAGTTCTTCCAATGAACCAAATTTGCTGAACTTGTACAACAATTTTGCAAATTTGGACCATTGATTATGGAGATAAACGGCCATAATTATCTCTTAATTTCAAAATAAAAAGTATACTGTATTACTCTAAAAAAATCTCTTTCATTTTCTTGCAAAAAAATAAAAGATATTCTGGATGATTTTCATAATTAACAGTTGGGTATCATTTTCTAAGAAAATGAGGTTCTAAGAAAATGAGGTGGTGAAAGGTGCAAATTTAACCCATGCGAGCGGTTTGGAAAATCTAAAAAAATAAACAGGTCTGGCCCAACTTCACAGGTGGGTGTATGGTGCAGACCCTTTTTTTTTTTTTTCCTGATTTTTTATATTCATCATTCATAGTCTATTATATGGGGAGAGGGAGGGAATGTGAATCGATCCCAATATGCAGTGTGAGGCATCCAAAAGCTCTACCGCATGAACTAGCCACCATTTACTTTTTGTTTTCTTGATTTTGCATTCTGAAACGGTTTGGTGCAGAATGCATTCTACCAAAATCATTTCTCAAAACTGGCTAATGAGCCACAATTTGAAAAGTTGGATTCTCATTCTAAATCCTCAAATTTCGGGGACTATTTTAACCTTTACCTGGGGCAGTTCTGGGAACACAACATTTGTAAATTACCAATTTTGGAATCACATGCAACTGATCGGAGCTGTTCTATTTGTTTAAAACAAATTTTTAGGATTACCTATAAAAAATTAGCTCATTCCAATATCAGTACGAGCTTGATGGGTATTTGTCCCTAAATTTGATAGGATAAAAACTGAATGAATCAATCAAGCCCTTATTGATATCCGAATGAGTTGATTTTTCTACATATACTCTTACAAACATGTTTGAAAGTTTAAACATATTGAACGGCTTTGATTATTTGGGCTCCAATCAAATATTGTCTCCGAAACCGCCCCTACATATTATATAACCATATATACATTGCGCACGTATATGTATACTCTATGTATTTATATAACCAATAAAATATTATCTTTAAACATTCTTATATATGTATTCTAATTGCCGGATAGAATTGAAATGGCGATAACGTGTGGAAAGAAAGTTTAAGGAGTTTTAATGACGTGATATCTAGGAGTGTATTTTGTACTACGTCAAAAACTTAATATGAATTGATGTTTATCTATGCTATGGTGATCACGTGAAATGAAAAGTAAAAGACATAAAAATATTTATAATTTTATTTCATCATTGCCCTAGCATTAAACTTAGTACAATTTTCTATAGAGTAATTTTCATATAATTATAAATGTACATATATTAAATTCTATAGGTCTTATATTAAAAGTGTGTAAAATTCAAGCAATTTTTTTTTCGATAATGGCAAAGAAAATAAGGCCATGTATATGGATAAATAATTAACAATAGCAATGGCACGTTAAATGTACATCCACAATCTGATTATACTACCAAATACTTTCAAGATGCATAATCTATTTTTCATACATTCACCAAACACTTTTACAGATTCTGATGATGTGTTTTGCAGAATTCAAAAGTCTAAAATCACGATCTAGAATCTAAAATCCACCAAAATAATCAGCACCAAGCATCCTCTAATTATGTATCTCAAACAAAAGTGACTCCCACCTATTTTCGAAATTAAACTGCGAAATATATATTTTCTTTTCGTGCTAGTTAATAATAAGACAAATCTCAGAAGTTAACCAAAATCCGTAATGCACAACAAACGGATCACAAACAATGTGTCAACATTTCTTCTCTCACTCTTAAGTTACTAAAGCACACTAAAATTACACCAAAAGAAGAAAACCAATCTACTTACTTGGGACCAAAAGTTGTCAAGATTTGCAGAGCTACCTGGTTTCTCCACCTCCGAACTATGACTGGCTATTCGCACCTCTTAATCGCGCAACCAGTTCATCCTGATCATTTGATTCCATGTAAGGAGACGCAAATATATATCGTAATGCTTAGTTCGCTTGAATGATTTCCAACTTCATTCCGTCAACCAAACATTGGCAGCAAGAAAAAGGAAAACCTTTCTGCCAACATTCAATCCAGTTGAATCTAAAAGGAATGTGACAGTTGTGACTGGTGATTGCATTGTGGCAGTATTTGGTTCATAGAATAGAAATGGAATGGAACAATCGTCCCCTTATAATGCTAATTCAGATGTTTGGTTCGCTGAAAAATGCAGGCTGTACACTAAAATTGAACAAGCATTCACCAATTTCGGTTAAGTGGCCATTCCATTCCTTCTCACTCAAACGTACTAAACAGTAAACTATGATATCTAAACAATGAGGGTAAGTGTTTCGATCACTTGCCTTCTTTCCTTTCACAGAAAGACCTTTCTCCTTCAAAAGAGCACGGAGTTTCTCGACAGTCAAACTCTGGAAATCCTTCTCAGGAACACGAGATCTTGATCCTTCTACTTGGCTCAAAAAGAGAACCAAAAAAAAAAAATGGTTACTTGCCAGAGATGTAAAGAACACAAAAACTATACAAATATTTAGCAGGTGAATTATATTCAAATAACCTACAAGTGGTTTGAAGGAAATGTTTGGACAACAGTCAACAAGTACACAAGGGTAGTGTCAAGATCCTCTCCATTGCACACAAATAATGTTGCCTCCTCCAACGGTAAGGAAAACAGAGGTCAAGATGGAGAGACACAGATCAGTTTAGTTAATTTAGTAAGATATAGTAATATACAATAAAAATTGGGAGGAAATCCTCTACAGGAAAATTTTTAGCGCTACTATACTGGAGAACAATTTGCATCTTCTCCTTTGTTTTATCAAATTGACGGTCAAGTGTCTACTTTCTAAAAGTGCAATAGGCTACTACAGTATATCTATCACAACCACAATCAAATGCCAGCATATCCTAGAGCTTCATAAATAACCTCAGCGAACAACCACATAGTATAAACCTGATTGGCCGGGATTTTAAGTCCCTCAACGACAAAAGACTGGAATGGAAACAAAACTGTTTGAAGACGACAAAAGCATCACAACAGGCACACACACACACACAAAAGAAGAAGAGAAAAAAAAAACCTCAATCCTTGCAGCTAATATTATGGTATCTCAACTCTTTAATTTTTCCAGGAAGATAAGATGCAACAACACACACTAACACAACACACTCCTGAAACTACCCTTTTGCAGCAAAGTTCTTTTAAATTTAAGGATATAAGAAGTAGCATGAAATCAAATTGGAATGAGAGCAAAAAGAATGCTAGGACTATGTAACATCAAAACTAATTCTAAGAGTCCAATAGCACAATGTTCAAACAATCATTAGATTTATCAAGGGACCTAATTGAAAAAGAAAAGATGGACAGCATCATTCACGTTCATGTAATCTATTTTCAAATGTCTCCTTTTCCAGGAGTCCCACAGAAATCAAAATATCTTAATACACCTCCACTATAGTTAACAATTAATGCAGGTATCACTAAGTATAGGCCTCACCTTGTCGAGAACCAGCTTGATTGTTGGTCAAACCCCTCTTAGCGGAAGCCCTTCCATCCAATGCCCTTTCAGCAGGCCTATAAAAGCCAGCAGAAATACATGAGCTCAAGTAATCAAGTATGCACGAATGGAACAAACAGGTGTTCAATGGTGAAATTCATAGTAAAGGTCAAACATGATCTCTTAGAATCCCAGATGCATGTGGTGAACATCGGTTTGTCATCTGCTAAAAATTATGGAAAGCACCTCTTTCTGGAGGCCTCACTTGGAGAAGCACCCTTTATATCCTTTGAACTGGAATCACCCTTCTGTTTCTTAAGCGTGAGAGACCTGATCAGTATGTTGGTTTGGTTTGTCTTTATCAGCTGGTCATCTGGACACAAAACACAGAAGTGTTAGGTCTTCCAGTTTCACACGTAATGATACAAATGATTCTTGAACTAAAACTCAATTTTGAGGAAAATAAGTCAAAACCTACATTGCACACATGAAGATCGTAAGGGCTAACACAAGAACGCTAACAAAAATCATTAGTGAACGGAGTACCAACATTTGGCCAAACAAACAAGTCATTAGTCCATTTCCTGGATCATTTCATCAAACAGCCGAGGGGAGGACTATAAGCATTCAACGACATAGTACTTTATTCAAATGCAAAGCCAAGGAACATATTTATAAAGAACTGAAAATGTAGCTGAGATCAAAATGAAGCATGTTCAGGGAGGATTACTAGTACTATCATTCACTGAGCAATCATCTTCCAGCAGAACATACTAGTTGGGTAATTTTCAATGCTTTACCCCAGCCTAAAGATAAGGGAAAACAAGGGAAGGAACTCTAATTCTCATTGAAGACAAATACACATATGCTTCCAACCTTATTGCAGCTTAGAAATTGGCACATCCATGAGATAAACTAGTTTGGCGGTGAAAGTGAAAAAGAGAATAGAAATTTGCAAAGATAAAACACTGCTAATGAAACTACACTATGATATCAAATGTTCAAGCAAGAATTTGATTATTGAAATAAGCTCAACTCAATGCCTCAAAGGCCCACTACTTGGCTCTATTTCCAAATAAAAGGACAAAACAAACAAGGCATAGTTTTTAAAAGTTGGCCCAACAGCACTAATCCTGAGGAGTTGGACTTGACAAGGCCATGACCTAACATGAACATCATTTTTCTAGATGAAAGAAAGTGACTTTTAAAGTCATTAATTCAAGTTATCACATGACTAGTGATTGTTGCAATCTACTTGAGCTGGCTCCTTTCCTGGGCTCTTGTATATTAAACTAAAGCAAGTAATTTACAAGGTCCTAGAACTTAATGTTTTAACCTCTCTAATTGATGTGGTCCATCTACGTAACACTCATTTTCCTCCAATAAAAAGCTGACTTTTACAGATATCAATATGTAATCTGTATTGTTAGTATGGTAAGGGTTGTAATGAACCAGTAAAGCAAAGGAACCCTTTTAAACTTTTGACAAGTCGAACCGGTCACCATAATGATACCCTGAAAAATTTAGAAATCTTAGATTTCAGCCACAAAAAGTTAAGAAAGATTGATTATTGAACTATGCAAATCTTAGCTTCACGTTTGGCTAAGATGGAAGTAACATACAGAAAAATGAGGAGTACAAAACTTGCACTAAATGAAAACACAAGTACAAAAGTTACAGTGATGGCACAAACCTGGGGGAGCCGTATCATGATCACAGATATAAACCCGCATTCCACCCTGCACAAATTTCCATGTCAATAATCATTTATTTGAAATAAAAGCATGCATGCTTATTGTTGTGTTGTGTTTTCTTCTTAAATCTTGCTTATCACTTCATGTACAAGTAGCAAACAATGGTCATATGAAAATTTACAGTTACAATGCATACCAAGGTTGTCAAATTGTGAATCTAATCAAGAATCGAAATGGTCCTTTTTTGAATCGCAATTCGGTCGTTATTTCAGAAGTATGAAGGAAAGTGAATTTAGGTGACAAAAATGCATTATAATCCCTCTGTTCCAATTTATTTGTCATTTTTGGAAGTTCGTGCCACTTTTCAATTAATTATATCTTGTAATTTATATTGTTTTACGTGATTTCAAAGACATTGTCTTATAGAATTAATTGAGATCTATCAAACAAAATCCATATTGAATATAAAATTCATTACCGATTTAAAGTTATAACTAATTTTTTATCCGGTTAGAATAGAACAAGTGATCAAAATTTGGGGACGGAGGGAGTACTATAAATGAAAATTTTAGACCTATATTAATAGAAAACTTGTTTCATATGATGAACTAATAATCACAGGGAGTAATAGGTGAGCTACTTCTATTGCAACTTTGCAAGAGATGAAGATTCCTTAATCCTACTTGTGGTCCTCTTTGTGAAAAACGTTTAACGTACAGAAAAAACCCTTTTAAAGTCTTTTGGGTGGCTGTATGCCATTTTGTATTTGTCGTTTCCAATTCCCTCAAACATAGTTGTCAAAATCGTACGATTTACGATCCACATTGTACGATTCAATGGGTTATCGATACGATTAGGTTGCATGAATAGGAAAAACCAAAGAATCATAAGTGAATCGGTGAATCACTGTTCCAAATCGGTGAATCAGTCAATTCACCTTCAATTCGTTGAATTCAATTCTTATTCTTTTTTCACCTTTTTATAGTTTGAGAATGGTTCAAATGAGGTCTTTACCTTTTTATGATATGCTATCTTTTGAAAAAATACAAAATCCCAAAAAGCCACTTAGCGGAACGCAGCATGTAGTTCAAAAAAATTT
Organism: Vaccinium macrocarpon; assembly: GCA_022606695.1. NCBI lineage: Eukaryota > Viridiplantae > Streptophyta > Magnoliopsida > Ericales > Ericaceae > Vaccinium > Vaccinium macrocarpon. Next base: position 28,532,778 of record CM040174.1, on the reverse strand, counting down.
ACCACCTGAAAATGCTATAAATAATTTCCAAAACGTCAAATGGCATACTCCTATGCGAGATACCTTTTGAGTTTCGACATCTAATTAAGCAATTCATAAACAAGCACTCACATGCATTCAACAAGAACTACAAAGAGAAATCTTACTTGCGGCATTGTGGCATTAGTTATACTCTCGATCCCGGCGTATGGAAGAGCAGTATCGGGTCCGACTCCATAGACTTGCACATAGTTGTAACTTACCCAACAATGATTGATTGGTTGGCACCCATAATCGTCTACTTTTGCACAATCCCCTAAGAGAGATAGATTTGAGATCTTTGATTAATAGGTTCATCGTTTGATACAAAATGTATCTATTTAGCAGTACTCCTATATTTATACATGGTTCAATATAGGACCATTACTCAATAGAACTATCTAGTCTCTAAATATAGGAGTAATGCTAAATAGATACAATTTTTATCTAACGATGAACCTATTAACCAAAGATCTCTAATTTTTCTTAGGGATTGCTCAAAAGTGGACAACTATGGGTGTCAACCAATCAATCATAGGTTGATAAGTTACAACTACATGCAAAACTATGGAGTTAGACCCGAGACAGGTCTTCCATACACTGGGACCGGGAGTATAACAAATGCCACAATGCTGCAAGTAAGATTTTTTGTTTGTAATTCTCGTTACATGCAAGGGAGTACTTGTTTGTGAATTGCTTAATTAAATGTCAAAACTCAAAAGGTATCTTGCATAGAAGTATGACATTTAACATTTTGGAAATTATTTATAGCCTTTTCAAGTGGTAACTTTTTTTGAACTACATGCTGCATTTCATTAGGTGGCTTTTCAGGATTTTTGAGTTTTTTTGGTTTTTGCCAAAGATGGCATATAAAAATACTAAAATCCATAAAAAAATAGTTTGAACCCTTCTCAAACAACAAAAGGGCGAAAAAAGAACAAGAAATTGAATTCAAAAAATTGAATATGAACTGACTGATTCACTAATTTGGATCAGCGACTCACTGCTTTTGCAATTCATGAAACCTAATCATATTGATAACTCACTAAATCGTATCGAATCATACATTGCGAATCGTGAATCTTACGATTTTGACAACTATGATGCACACACATTTGCTCCCTAATTCATTGCCTAATAATAAAATAAGTGATAGCAATAATATAGGGAACTTAAGTGATTGCTTCAAGACAATAATCCACTATGCAGTAAGTCTGCAAGATGTGCCATCCCTTAACCTATTTTTTTCAAAAACTTGGTGATCAATTGTAACTATCTCAAGCAAACCTCCATTCCTCAAGTGCTTAAGGTTCTTTCATCTCTCTGATTACCCATGTCTGTAGTGTTTATTTACCCATTTACCTACCTGACACAACTTAAAAAATGCAAACCATACTGAATAGTCACATTGCTTTCCTTCGCCATGTTCACTTTAATCCTAGACTTTGACATGTGCGTCTTATTTCTTACAAAAATTTGATGACTAGAAACAATGATAGATGAAAGGACCATCAAGTATCCCAGAAACCAACTAAGCAATCTACAGATGGTTCAGATTTTCGACAGCATGGTGATGTTTAGCAACCCAATAGCAATAGCAAGTTCTATCCATTCTGTAAGGGGCCAATTTCAAATAGCCATGTACAATGTACCACTCACGTTCAACTTAAATGATTGCGTAATCCTCTTCTAACCTCAAATCCTAACAAACATTGAACAATTCTGGAGCCTGGACAGCTACATAACATAAACATAACCCATTTAGGCCCCAATAATTGGGGGTATGGACGGGGATGGATAGGAGACAGACCTAACCTTTGGCAATAAATGCACAAAGTGGTTGCTCCCAAAATACCACTAAAACAAATGGATTGGAAACAGACCTAACCTTTGGCAATAAATGCACAAGGTCGTTGTTCACAGAATACCACTGAAACAGTGGTCCCCTTATACCGTCACGTTTGCTGCGGAATCATGCCCTCAAATCAAAGCCAAAAGGTATCGGCGAAGGCAAACCCAAGAATCATTTTGATTTGTGCGCACATTACCGTGCACGTTACCTGCCATTATTTTTAACTTTAGCCTGGACAGCTACTAAAGTTAAAAATAATGGCAGGTATACAAGAGAACGCATCTGATTAACCCAATTTGCATCAGGAGAAGACCTACAACCTGTGCATCAATTATAACAATTTCCATTAGAAATGTGCAAATAAAGGAGCATGTGCTGGTGTAGTCGAATTCCAGACAGACTAGACACGGGAAACCTCAGTTGATTTGTGACTTCATGGTAGAAAATGGTACAAACGGATAAAATGTGAAACCACCACTCACTCTCCCTGATATCACAACCCCCAAATCAAACTGCAGTCTCAATCCGACAACATTTCTGATTTTAACTCCGAAACAGCGGTTTCACGGTTTTAAATTCCTAACAAAACAGCACCTAAAACACTTCAAAACCCCCATTCAAGTAAACACATTTCGTTTCCAACCAAACAATCACATATAAATGCACAACTGAGCCGCATAGTATCTCAAATCACTTGTCATCGTTTCAAACCGAAACAAATCCGTAAAAATCTAATGTACACAACAAATACCAACAGCATTAGACTCCGACTATGGGAACTAGGGTTTGAAGGAGGAATTAATTGAAGTGAGGAGAGAGAGAGGGGGGGATCACCGGATTGGAGGAGAGGACAGTGGAAGAGAAGAGGCCGCGAGAGGGAAGGTCGGCGAGGTACTTCGAGGCTCCACCGCTGCCGGCCGCCAGTGGATTTGAATCGGAGGGAGGAGCAGAAGAGCCAGCCATGGCGCCAGGTTAAAAAAAAAACCAAGAAGAAGAAGAAATGGAAGTCAAAATAATTTCATTTACGCGACTAGTAGGCCACGAACGGACTTGGACCATGGAGTGGCGATAGTTATGTTTGGAGTGGCGCAGCTGGCTCCCGTGGGAAAAACTTTTGGGAAGGCAGCACCATGTAGCCATGTCCGAACACTCCTCCAGACTGTCTAAAAGTGTTTGGATAGCTTAAATTCCTTCCCTCTCTCGGTTAATTTTTATCTCTATAGAATTCATAGCGTTCAAAAGTGTTTAACGGTCGAGATGGGCGCTAGAGCAATGCCACATAGTGTTTGCTCGACACCCAGAAATTATTCCTCCTACTGATACTAACCATTTGTGCACCATCCAATCAGCTCACGAGGCTCACTTTCGTGTCTTACACAAATAATCAGCATTATCCATTAATTTTAAGATACTTTTTCAAGTGTCCTATACGAAAATAAACTCCAATTGGATTATCTACAAGTATTTTATTCAATATACTAATTTTCCATTCAGAATCTAGGATCTTATATTCTAACAGAAAAAATGGTACATTGGAAGAAGCTCTTTCAGTTATCTGATTGATGAACGGTGCATAATGCATATCATTTGGTTGAAATTCGAAAGCGAGTCCGAAGGACCAAGTTGTGCACTAACTAATGGTTGATACCAGGGACGGAGCCAGGATTTCATATCCGAGGGGGCCACAAAATAAACAACAAAATTTTAGAAACACAATATCTAAGTGCTCTTAACAAATGTCTCGATAGTACCAAATGCAAAACACAATATTTAATTGTTTTTTTCAATCAACATGTGAAGATCGTTTCAGTTTCAGTTCTACCAGGGGGCCAATCAAAGTTTTACACTATAAAAAAAATATAAAAAAAAAATTTGCAATGGCAATTTTGGATTGGGCAAGGGCCTTGGCCCCTAATAGCCAAAGTGTACCTCCGTCCCTAGTTGATACCCATAGAATGCAGGGGTGTACATGGTGATGATTGGACCAGTTCTATGGAAATCCAAGAAACGAACAATATCTAACGGTTCCAAATAATTGAGAATCATAACCAAATTGTTACACATATGGAACCAAACCACACTAAACCATTAGACTGGTTCGGTTTGGTTCAGTTCCGTGTTCTAAACATGTTAGCATTCAAAAATTACAAAAAGTAAAAAAGTTAACATACCACTAACGTACTTCAGAAGGGTTTCTAGGGAGTGGAAAGAGTTTGGTGGGAGTTGGATACATGGAATGTACTATTGTACATCGTTGTTGATATATATGGTAGATGCCAGATGTAGCGTCAGAAGCGGTTCCAGAAATTCTTGCGAAGGTGTTCAAAAATTCTTACAATTTTTTTCCTCTCACTAATATCAACAATGCCACCAAAAAACAAGAATTACAAGTCAATCTGGCTTCGCTTCGATGAGTTTTGGGGGTTGCTATCATCAAAAGTTTCAATAAGAGATTACTATTGCACCGTTCTGGATTTTCTTATCACAAACTTGTCCACGATTCCAACTAACCAAACAAAATTGAAAAGAATCAAAACTATGAATGGCCTAGATAATAATTTAAATATACTATTTCTATATGTGCACATGTTAAAGTGTTTCACAAAAAATGATAGAGCACAAATATTAAAATATTATTGATCTATACTTTATAATGTAATGAGTAATCACTTGGAATACACATAAATAGATTAAAGAGAGAGATGGAGAGAATTAGAAGTGTTCTTACCTTTTAGGGCGAAATGTTTAGAGGCAAAGAAACACCCAAATTCTCAAATAACCAATTTATACTATTCTCAAATATCAAATAGTCCATGGTGAGTTCTATCATTGGGATAGGGTGTTCAAAATTACAAATAATAATAATAATAATAATAATAATAATAATAATAATAATAATAATAATAATAATAATAATAATAATAATAATAATAATAATAATAATAATTTATATTCAGGTTGATGACCCTCGGCTCAAGGTAGAGCCGCCTCTGTGCAGCGTTAAAAATTACAAAATTATCAAGTGTGTGTGGGTCTATAGGAATGTGTATATTATATTGTAATTAGTATATGTGTAATTATAAAATTCCGTTCTCGTGTTTAATTATTTTATATTGTAATACGTGAACCAAAATTTCCAGTTCTCGTGTTTTTCAAACTAGAACCACATAACTAATCCAAGTGCACTAGTTCGGCCCGATTTCACTGTTTTTTCAATTTTCTTGTACACCCGTTATAGAATTATTGCCTGATTTTTAACGTTGTAATGCAATGTTACTTGGTTTTTTTGGGGTTACATAAATCGACAAAAGCTAATAAAAGGTCAAGATTTCGTTTGGTTTGGGTATTGAAGGAGGTTTTTTGGGGTAATAAGTGGAGAGAGATAAATAAATAAACGAGAGTAATAATTTGAGAAATTTTTTATTAGAGACCATACTGAGAGAGAGTTACGATCATACTTGGCTTTACGGAGTGAAAAGAAAAAGAAAAAAAATGAAATTGCCACGCATTAGGTGAAATCGTAATGAACAGTTACAAAACGATGAACAAAGTCAAAAATATAATGTTGGAAATACTGTAGATAGTATGGAACTGTTTACCTCAAAATCTGTAATGAACAGAAACATTAGAAGAAATTGGCTACTCTTTTGGGTTAAGTCGTGAACTAGATTGCTTTTTATAAGACGTTTCACGGCTCCACCCTCACTGCGCAAACAATAGTAGCCACCCCGTCTCCAGGATAAAACAACCCAGAATATAGCCTCTGTCTCGATGTTCCTTGCACGGAAGAAGACTATAAATACAAACACAATTTGACCTTTGTTGCTATTTGAACTTAGTATATGAAATAGTTTTTTGATTTTATCAATCAACCCGAAAATTATGTGCATTGATTATGCACACATTTTTCTCATTTTTGTAATGGTTCTTTGCACTTATTAAAATACTTCCTTCATCCCAAATTTTTGGTCCTTCTTTCTATTTTGTGATGTCCCAAAATGTTGGTCCTATTTCTAAAAACAACTATTAAAATATATCAAACTTTTAGTTTTACCCTTCAAAGCACTCTTTCCCTCCTAATTTATTACAATTTTTGAAATTCGTTTCATTTCTTAAATCGTTTATAGCTTTTAGTATATAATGCTTTTCTTGATTTTTAAAACTTTGTATAAAACAACTAATTGAGATCTATCAAATTAGATCCATATTGCATATTTTCTGAGATCCATATTGAAAGATAGAAACAATTTAAAACCACTTAATAAACTTCACAGTTTTGAAGGATAAATTTGGAACTCTAAGACAATAATTTTGTCTCCTTAAATAGTTGGATTCCCCAAAGGGACAAGCAATTTGGGACGGAGGGAGTACTTTTTTTAAGTGAACTGGTTTCTGGATTGAATTCCTCAAATTGCCTTGGGCCTTCGCCCATTTTCCTGAGCACGCGGGCCTCTCTTTCGGTTTGCCTTCACACATATAAGGGCCTAAAATATTTTGTAACTAGCCAATGTGGGACAAAGTGTTTTTAAGAACCCTATGGTAAATTACACATCCCCAACACATAATCAAGGCACATGGCACGTAGATAGCATTGCCATTCAGACAACCTCATAATGCAATGCGTATAAAAGAAGACATCGGTCGGATGACCTGTTCATCAAACTAAAAAACTAAACAACCATGTTGTCACAAGGTTTAATTAGAGATGATCCTGACTTTTTAGAGGCTTAAAACGAAAAAGAAAAAAGAAAAAAAGAAGGCCTTTTCAAAATCTCAATGAGCAAAATGTATGTAGGTAAATTACACTTCTAAAAACAAATATTAGTATTTATTAATAAGAAAGAGACTTGGAGAGAAAAAGAGCTTTTCAATAGTGAACTTGAAAGTAAAAAGCTTTTAAGGTGGTTTGGGCAAATGAGTCACTCACCTATTTATACACACCAAGGGAGAAGTCTAGAACATTTTGTAGAAGCTTTTCAACTATTCTTTTTTAGAATTCTCTACCATCATTTATACAACCTAGAATTATGTACAATATTCTATATCATTCTATAAAAGTCTTCATACTTCTGTATGGTTCTAGGGCACTTAAACCCTACAACAATAACCAAACATTCAATGGTTTCAAACTCGTCACTTAAATATGCTTCATGATACTCTTAGCCACTCTCACGTTCTTCATTATCCAAATATGTAACGCCCCACGTAGACCACTGGCCCAGTACCCTGATTTGATCCACAAGCCACACCACATGACCCAAAATGCTTAAGGCCAAAGTACTAGTAGTAGCCCACATGGTTTGTTATATATCTAAGATAACTCATCTAAACAACCAATGTGGGACTAAACACCATCTAACTTCAAACCTGGGGTATCACAAAATATGTTTCTTCTCTATTCCCCAAATTCTCTTGTTCTTCGTTACCGGAATCTTCATGTTCCTCTTTCACCAAGTCTTCAACCAAACTTGAATTTTCTTTTTGTGATTTACTCTAAAACTTATCGAGAGCACCAACTTGAGATTGAATTAGGGCACTACCTTGTAATTTTTTTTTCCTTATCTTTTTGCATGTCTAGACAAATCCTTCTAGCTATTGTGAATTTAAAATTGGGCATCTTTTGAGTTTGAAATTAGACATTATATACGATGTACATTTTTTTTTGGTATTACAAAAGGTACCTAGGAATACCATGGATACCAAAATATGGAGGCTCTTAAAATTTGTATTTTTTTGGGTTTATATCGGCCGAAAGACTTCCTTCAAATAAGGGCCGGCTCTAGGTTCAATGAAGGAAAATTGTTACACATTAGCAAATCTGTGGCCTGAAAAACCACACTTAACCTTTGTTTGAGTTACTTCTTCTTTTCAAAAAGAAGAAGCAAACCAACATTTAATTCCACAATTAAGCAAATCCAATTCAACCGCTTTGACACTAAGGTGCATGGTTTGGTGTCCGCGTAATCGGTCTTCTCAAATCAAAATTCTGAGTTGAGTCTCAGAAAAACAGAGTTTGGGGTTACATTCAGAACGTAGTACAGTCCAAGTTTGGTTTGAACCAGCTACGAACCGGTCCAAATGAGGTCAACTGATCTATAAACACACTGTAACGAGTTGAACCTTGTCCACCTGTAAAGCCCAATGGTAAAATGTTGTGAAGGACATTGTTCAAAGTGTTGATATGTTTCACGTGATTATCTTAAAAAAAAAAAAAAACTCTTTGCGATAATATATCAAATCAATTTATATGAAGATAATGTTGTTACGATTGTTGATTGATATCCAATTAATATGAACATAATTGATGATCTCAAGGACCTTTTAAAAAATTGAACAGTCAAGATCAAAGTAGACATTATAAGATATGTTAATGAACAATTTTTCCTTTGTAATGTTATCATTCAGGGTTAAGCTCTCCTCTATACCCATATCCTCCATACTCCACCAAACTCAACTTATTTGGAGACGTCCCGAGCCCACGAAGAAGATCCAAATTGTTCATTTTGTACGGTCTCGTTCTTTTTAATATGCATATAAAAAATCATCTTAATCGGATATCAAAAGTTCTATGAACAAGTTCTTTAGAGAGGACGACCTGTGCTCAAAACCTTGTTCCCTGTTTAGTTCAATGGATTTTCCATGTGCCTACCATTTAAGTTGATTTATCGAGAAATGTTACAATACACACTCCTTATTCGGTTGTGTATCATACGCATCCCCTATAAAAGTTATGGACCGATTAACTCTTATTAAAAAAAAGTTACGATTTTTTTTTAAATTTATAAAAGTTGCAAAACACACAAAAATGTTATGAATCATGGAAAATGTTACGAATTATATTGTTGAAAAGTTACGAAATACTAAAAATATTACGATTGCTAATGATGTGACACAATATAAACCATACAATAAGTGCATATGATACACACCTTTAATGAGTGTGTATTATAGTCATTCCTTGATTTATCATATATACGTTGATGAGGATGAGACCTCTAAGAGCATCTTCAATACATATCTATATCTCTATTTTAGAGACAGGATGATATATTGAGAGAAGATTTTATAATTTATCTACTCTTTTTCTCAATTTTTTTTTACTTTTTTGAGGAACCATTTGTCTTTTTTAGAGATTTGATCTACAAATTTACCTTTAGGCCTACAAATATAAAGACTCACACCTCTATTTCGGTCTCCAAATCTCTAAAAAGGACAATGAGTCCCTCCAAAAAATACAAAAGTTGAGAAAGAGATGGGATAAATTATAAAATTTCTCCTCAATATGTTACTTCCGGTCTCTAAAATAAATATATAGGAATGCATTGAAGATGCTATAAGATGAACGATTTAGATCTTCTTTATATGGACTCAAGATGGAGCCAATTAAATTTGGTTTGGTAGAGTATGGAGGATAAGGGTACGGAAGGGAGCTAGTTGCTAAGGCCTTGTTTGGTTTGGGTCTTGAGACCCAAATTTAAATTTTTTACCCGTATTTCTCTCAAATCATTATCCTTATTTCCAATCAGTACCCTATATTTTCAATCATTTCTCTCTTTATTTTTCTCTAATCATTACTCCCGATTTCTAATCATTACTTATATTTTTTTCTCCACTTAAAACTTACAAAAATGATAGGTACACATCCATCTCAACCACTCCCTATCACACCCTCTCTCACATGCGTGGTGGGGCCCATTCGACGGGTCTCAGTGGACCCCACCACACATGTGAGAGAGGTTGTGATAGGGAGTGGTTGAGAGAGTGTGTACCTATCACTATTGTAAAACTTAGTGGTTGTGTTTGGCTAGATAGTTTAGTTTAGTTTTGATGATGTCAACAGGTATAACGAGTAGAGAAAAATAGAGAGAGAAATGAGAAAAATAAAAATATCATCAAAATTAAAACTAAAATTAAACAAAGAAACGAACAAGAAGACGAGTAAAACTCAAACCGAGTTCCATTCATGTCCAAAATGAGCCGACGACGGAGTGTTGGGCCCGCGCAGTTTATTACTCGTTTGTGCACGTAAGAAGGAGTTGATTGTATTGCGGACATGGGGCGCCCTATTCCACTGCCGGCTGTCCAGTTACAGCCAAACACGTTTCAGACCACCTTTCCTCCCCGTTGTCTGTCGGATATATTACACAAGAAAATAGAAAAAGTATTTATTTTTTGCAAATGATTCGGAACATTAATTACCAAAATAATTGCTCTGATGTTACGAGTACTAATTTATATATGGGAAAGTAATTGATACTTTATAATGTTTGATTTATACTATATAACGTATTATTAAAGTATTTAAAAGTATCATGTGACGGTCCTCTAATACCGTTGAATAATTTCTCTCCCCTCCCTACAAGAAGGAAATTTTGGGCGTAAATAAGATACGGATACATGGTGTCCGAATACGCGTCTAAGTCGTTCAAAAGTATTTTGGATGACTCAAATTTCTCCTCTTTTTGTCCTTGTTTTTTCTCTAAAATCCAAACCGTCCAGAACACTTTTGAAAGAATAAGATGCGCGATGGATAGCATCACCTCCCGTCATTGGAAGTGTACCGACCACCCTCCAGCGCATGTTAGAGTTTCACAGTGGCAGTGGCCATAATTGAAATCCGGATAAGTATGGGTTACGTGGCTGAATAGTAAAATAACATGTGGATAAGGACACCGAATCACACTCGATTTGATAAACCCATCTTTTGACCAAACTAGAGTAATCACCACCGTCCATACACACTTCGAAAAAGCGTAACAATCATCAATCCAATGCTCCACGTTCGTGAATGCGCAGTATCCCAAAATGCAAGCGTCGGATCCAATAACTTTCCCCCCCTGTGACTGTTATTTTAACTGATTTCCGAAGCTGTTTCCTGTGTGCGCCTCTGTATCTCGTTCTTGCCTTTTTAGTTTTTCCGATCACTTTGAATTTGGAGAGAGAGAGAGAGAGAGAGAGAGAGAGAGAGATGGAAGGGGATAGTCCAAGGAGGGGAATGCCGTCGAGTCCGGAGGCGAAATTGGGGATGCGGGTGGAGGATCTGTGGGACGTGCAAGAGCCGCAGCTGAGTCCTACGGAGAAGCTCAACGCCTGTTTCGAGAGCATCCCCGTCTCTTCTTTCCCACCCGCTCCTTCGTCACAAGGTACGAAATCTGAGTCCCTATAGCCTCCCATCCCAGCGGTCTGTCTCGGTTATCAATGGTTCAGATATTTGTTAACCTTTACCGGTAAGAGTGCTTTTGCCAATCTGAATTATCGATTACAGAGATGGACGACTTGGATGAGCACTACACCATACACACATACATCTATATACAACATATAGATTCGTGTCTTGCACGTTTTGATTTTTCTTTTTTGATCTCAATGTTGCTTTAGCTGTTTTTGATCAATCTAGCTCAATTAATTGCAAATTATGAAGACTTGATGACGTTTGTATCGCATATTTTAAGGCTTTTTGATTGATTGGAGTCTTTGGAGAACAATTTTGTTCACTAAGGCCTAATTTGGCTTAAAAAATTAAGTGACTTTTTACTATTCTTTTTTTTTTTTTTGTCTTTATTCATTTTTTATTTTTTATTTTTAGTTTTGCGTCAAACTTTTGCGACCTATTTTGCGACCTATTGATCCGTCTCGACGAGAGGAATCGGAAAAGTTAAAAATTTTGACCGAAACTCTTAAATTTTTTCAAAAATACAGAATAATTCGGTTAAAGTCTTTTTTGGACTTATTCTGTATTTTTGAAAAAAATTAAGAGTTTCGGTCAAAATTTTTAACTTTTCCGATTCCTCTCGTCGAGACGGATCAATAGGTCGCAAAAGTTTAACGCAAAACTAAAAATAAAAAATAAAAAATGAATAAAGACAAAAAAAAAATGAATAGTAAAAAGTCACTTAACTTTTTAAGCCAAATTAGGCCTAACTTCGCAGGTGATCACTTTGAGTGGTGTACCGATTCAGGGATATCGCCATGATAATCAGAAGGGTTAATTTTGCGAGATTGATTTTTTTGGGATTCGTGTAAAAATTTAGCTCAATCAAATCTCTTAAGTGCTTGATCTAAATGTTCAATTTGCAGACCTGAAAAATTAAAAAACTTTGAAAGGAAAAATAAATTGGTAGATGAAGCAGGACGTAAATATCAATCTGAACAAAGTAAATGATTTTGGTTGTTCGAGTAAGACCGAAGATGAACAAAAATTGCTCTCTTTTGATTGAGATCAACACGGAGAAGTGATGTAGGGACCTATTAATTGAATACCAATAATGATCACACTAGTAGTCCCTCTGTTTGGCGGTGAGCAAGCTGAAAGAAAAGAAAATTTGGATATTTCTGGATAAGCAAACATAGTCAAATTGATGTACTAACTCAATGTGTTGTGGATTTTTAGAGTGGCAGGATTTTTTACTACTACTCCTCCTAAAGAAAGAGTCAACTAACTGATTCGAAAATAATTTTGGCTATGACGTAGAATGGCGGGTGATTAAAACCTTCTCTATCTTGAAATTGTTCTTTCAAAAAGCAGTGGACCGATACCTGCATCCGAGCTCCTAAGACTTCGAATAGGTTCGGGAACTGACAATCACAGAGTCTAACAGAGAATTACGCGATGAGTCTATATGTAGATTCCATCTTCAAATGAGTTACGCAAAGAGTGAACATTTTTTCTCTCTCTCTGTTCTGTTATAAGTGTATTTGTGTCTCTAAGTCATGTTAGGTTGTGGACTCTCTTTTTATGTCAGCAAATGATCAAGAGTTTTTTGTGTTGGGAATCTTGTATTCAGTTATTGAGATAAACTCGGATGCGAGTCTTGCTGAAGCAGTCCAGTTGCTGTCCCAACATAAAATTCTGAGTGCACCAGTGGTAGACGTGAATGCGCCAGAGGATGCTAGTTGGATTGACAGATACATGGGCATTGTTGAGTTTGCCGGAATTGTTGTCTGGATTCTCCATCAGGTTAGCTTACTTCCATTTTTTAGAGATGGAAACAATAGTGGGATGGGATTCTTACTTCTAAATAGATTGGAATATTCATAATCAAGACCTTGCCAAATTCATGACCACATACAATTACAGTAATCCAATTCCGGTCATTTTACCAGTGATCCAATTCTGGCAAAGAGTTGGTGGCATTAGTATAAAGAACTCCTTTGAGAATATTAACGTTGTTAATTATTTCTCTTTTACATATACGTACTGTTTTACCATGAAACGTTTGAGACGCAAAAGTCTAATAGGTGGCTTCCTTTCACTATCGCAAGTATATCCGTCTTCAAACAAGGCAATGAACATAAATGGCTGAAGAAGGAAAAAATGTAAGGAGAAAACATGTGTGTTCTCTTCTTGCTTTCTGGAGACTGGTACCAGCTTAAGGTGGATAAATGAATATTATCCAAATGCTTCTCACTTTTCTGCCAATATAACACTGAGGAAGTGTATGGTATAGACATGTTTTCTTTAGTTATTTTCTTTCTTCCAGGGTTTGCTGAAAGAATATCGTTTTATATCTTTTACAGTCAGAAAAGATGGATGGATCGGATTCGGATGGCTCAGATTTTGGTAAAGGTGAATCAGAGGAAATCACCGGGCCTGCTGTCGCAGCTGCAGTCAATGGAGTGTCTTCTCCTAGAAAACGTGGAAACTTAAGCCCTAGGTCCGCTGCAATAATTTCTGGGACATTTTTTGAGGCCCTCACCTCATCTGACTTTTACAAGAATACCAAGGTTATAGCGCATACTTTTCTAGGATCTTGTAGCCCTTTCAATACTATAACATTCCCAAGTTCTCTTTGATCTATACGTATTCAATCACTCGTCCTGTTTAATTATGATATACAGGTTGGAGACATCTCTGGGTCATTCCGATGGGCTCCATTTCTCGCGTTGCAGAAATCTAACTCCTTCTTGACCATGTTATTGCTTCTATCCAAGTACCGAATGAAGAGTGTTCCCGTGGTGGATCCAGGGGAAAGGACAATTGATAACGTCATCACCCAGTCTGCGGTCATTCACATGTTAGAGGAGTGCGCGGGACTTTATTGGTTCGAGAGCTGGGGCAGGAAGAAACTATCTGAGATTGGCCTTCCTCTGATGAAGTCCAGCCGTGTGGTTAAGGTTTGCGACTTTTTCCTTGTAATGAGTGTTAAACTCCATATTCTCATCGTTGCCAACCTTGCATATAGTTTTTCAGTACTTCAATTTTGCAAGTTTGCTAATTGTCTTCAACGTTTTCTGTTTTCTTTTCTTGTTCTTTTTCCTTTCCCTGCAGGTGTATGAGGATGAACCAGTGATGCAGGCATTCAAATTGATGAGACGAAAGGGAGTCGGTGGGGTACCAGTGGTTGAAAGTGGTGGAAGAAAGGCCATTGGTAATATAAGCATTAGAGACATTCAGTTTCTTCTAATTGCACCTGAGATCTACAAAAACTACAGGTTAGTAGCTTATACATCCGCGTTTTTTTTTTTTCTCTCTTTTTTCTCCTATACTTAACCTATCTGATCACGGGAATTGAGCAGTAAGAACTTCCGTCACACGTTTTTACAGATCCATCACGGCAAAGAATTTTCTAACGGCAGTTAGGAGCTACCTTGAACAACATAAAGAGATGTCGCCATTGTTGAACGGGCTGGTTACGTGCGGAAGAGACAACACGATAAAAGACGTCATTGCGATGCTCGACTCCAAGAAAATCCAACGGATTTATGTTGTTGACGGTGAGGGTAATCTGGAGGGAGTGATCACTCTCAGAGACATCATCTCGAAGCTTGTACATGAGCCTCGAGGGTACTTTGGGGATTTCTTCGATGGCGTCCTTCCTCTCCCCGCGAACAGCAGGGTTTAGAAGGGTATAAAACTTTCTTGGTTTTTTAACAAATTTTTTTTTTTTTTTGTGGGTTTTGCCTTGCCTTAGAGGATGAGATGGTGTTGTATGATCACTTACAGCTGACCGGAGACTGGTGGAGGTAGTGAGAGTACTAGGGAAACAGCTTTGTACGCTTTTTCTGTTTTGTTGTACCCGCGAACTCCATCGGCATCCTATGTTGTTGAGAATAATGGAAGATCTCTTGTTTTTGTGCTCAAATTTACCACCAAATTTGATACTCAATTTGATGTTTCAATTGTACAAGAACAAAATTGCAACCGGTGACAAGGCCGAGCTCCTAGGCACTCCCATCAAGAAGAATTCAAGCAATTAGCTTGACCTTGCACCACCGGAGGCAGGGTGGCATTAACCCGGTAACATAACGTCAATAAACATGAAGCTAGGCCGAGCAAAAAAAGACATGAATCTAGCTCATTCTCAGGCATTCCCCAAGAGAATTGAACCTAGATATAGACTAGAAGGGCCAGTGTTGCAGCCTGCAGGCGCTCCCTTGAGATGAATTTAAGCCATAGCTTGCCTGTTGCCCCATCTGAGGCAGGGTGGAACCAAAAATAGTGTTCTAAAAGTCAGCAGCCTAGGCCGACTAGATTGATTAGGCCGACTAGTCGGCGCCTTTGTTACGCGGACTCTCGTAATAGTATTAAGTACCCGTGTCGGACACTCGACACTCGGATAAGGGTGTGGGATATGTGTACGATAAGTTTAAGAAGACACTTCTATAGAAAACCTAATTGTAATTCGAGTTTATCATGGAAGTATGTATAAACCTCTCTTATTATCCATGAAATGCGCTATAGAACCTTAAAACACCAATTTACGTAAGAAAATACACAAAAAATAGAAACAAATTTGAATATTTTGCCGTGTCCCCGTATCCTTGAAATGAGAAATAGTTGAATCCGACACCTAGATACATACCCGCACCCGAGTCCAAGTAACATAGGTCGGCGCCTAGTCCCTGCAAGCCTAGGGTACTAGGCAGCTGACTAGTCAGTGCCTAGGCCCTAGGTGCCTATTCTCCGTCCGACTAGCGCCTAGCGAATATTAGAACATTGAACAAAGCCAGTAACCGAGGATACAGGCTAAGATACAGGGCATGAATCTCATTCCCAAGCCTCCAAACTACATGACAGTAAGCTTCTATTATTAGACCACTACCCTTGGATGAGCAGTGATTGCATGATAAACCTCCCCATCGAGCTGCTACGCACACCAGAAAACAAGTCCAATACGACTTTCATTCATGACTGTTGTTTGTAATGGGGACATGAAACACTACAAAATGCTGAAATGAGATGGATACCAAGTACTTAATTCCCACTGATACCCTTCAAACAAAAGAAAAAAACTCCCAGTTATAAACAATCAAACTTGTCCAGCTGGTACAAGACCCCTTTACTACCGGAAAACAATTTTCTGCCACAAACCTGGGCAGACGTTCCTCGAAAACTAGGGCACACATTCCTTTTCAAGGAAAAAAACATGTATGTGCCAAATCTTAAGATGGAGCAACAACATTCGACCAAGTGGATTCCTTCGAAACTTCCAACTTTGTATGCCACAGACCGATAATTCAAGGGCACATAAAAGGTATTTAAGGTATTCTCTCACAAGTCACTCTCCTCACATACATCAACATGACTTTTCCTCAAATACATCAACTGATTTGACTACTCATAATCCAAAAACACAGAAAATAGCTTAGTGGAAACCTACCCTAAGTCGGGAAAACAGACTCAAGAGCAGTTAACACAATTGTCTTTAATGTTGATAGAATGACCTCCAAGAGGGGTGTATGAGTCGGAACTCTGAAAAGATTGACGAAATTCTTGAAGGTACCTACATCTCAATAAAAGCTTTTTTCTAGGACAGTCAATGGATTAATGGCTATAAAGACTTAAGATAACTTCCCTGTAGATATTCATCTGTCAACGAGCATATCTCAAATTTATAGGCACTTTCAGTGAACTTAACTCAGGTTCACAAGAACCAAAATGGTAAATAAACAAAGCACTAGTCTGTATGCCAGTCAATAGTTAAAAAATTAAACCAAAAAAGAAATATGGGAGACCTAAAACTAATTTTCAGGCTACTCACAAAACTAACAGTGAGACATATGATCACTGGAAGTCAGGAATTGTAGCAGCACAAGTAATGTTCGAAAAGAAGGTCTGGAAGGCTGAGTACTCGCTGGCTAGACGCTAGAAGGCCCCTTGCCGACTAGCATCACTAGCCCAACTAGTCGCTCGACTAGTTGCCGAGTACCCTGCCTGGAACCTTGAGGGCAAGGATAAGTCCTATTTACTTGACAAGTACAGTGATAGCTACAAATGGTTTGGGGGAGAAAGGAATCCACTCTGAAAATCATAGAATTACAGAGCAAAGCACAACATGGATTTGAATCCGAAGGGCAACTCCACCCATTGGTGCCCAAATGGCATTGCCACAGCTATTTTTTAGCTTGTTACAGTGTTTAAAAGTAAAAAATAGCAATGTTGCTGCATCAGGTCAGAACCATTTTGGCACAATCTCAAATTCAAACCATTGGATTGAACTCAACTCATTTTTCAATGCAAATTAAATGACTTGGATTATGTGGGAGAAATAGCAAAGGGTAGGCCTAAATTTTTTCATTAAAACACCATATTATATCAATAGCAAGACAAATGGCTGTGGGTAAAGCACAAGCTTCTATCTTTTTTTGTGTGGCTACAAAAGAATTCCCTTTCGACTTATTTATCTCTATACCATTTAATTATAACATATCTGTGAAGTCACCATTACAAACTGTCGCCGGCGATAGGCAGAGAGACCTTTGTTTTAGTAATGGTTTTGTTTCTTAATACCTTATTTGTTAAGTAGATAATGAAGCATCTGTGATCAGTTGGCCCATTTCTTTTAACCTATCAATCATAACAAAACCAATTGTAAGCGACTTTACCACAAGTTTACTAAAGTTGTACTCGGTCAATATTGTTAGTAGAAAGTTTCAAAACATATACCAAATACCAATATACTTTAGATGGGTGATAATACTAAACAAGAGTAGAACACCAACCAATAATGAAGAAGCCAATAATTACACAATGCTAAGAAAAACAATCATTCTGTCAAGTAGCCTCTCCAATGTGATCATGGTCAAAAGTTCAAAACCCATACTAACTCTAACTGCATTTAGCCACTCAAGTAGCCTCTCCAATGTGGTAAAACCATAACCAGACTTTGAATTCAACTCTCATTGCATTTCACAACAGTAAATACATGAAACATGATGAATTCACACATGAAGGACCTATGGTACATGTACAATATTATTACAGTATATAGAGGAGGATATGACATCCGTTCAAAAAAAAAAAGCTGTAATTTAACCATAAAGACCAACAAAATAGCACCACATCACATTACCTTCCTAGAGAATCCTGTGTCCTACGTACTTTTTCTTCTCATGTGGTGCAGAAGTCCAGGCGTTCCCTCAAATAGATCCAATAAATAGGTCTCTAAATCCTCTGGTGTGTATTTTATGTATCTCCCAGCATGTTTTCCACTCTCTAGATGATTCCCAAACCTTCCCAAGAAGGAGCGATAGGCTGGAAGCACTTTCTCTGAAATAGATATCCGAAGCTCTTCACGAAGTTGAGCATCTGGCACCTTCCACGCTGTTTGGACCCTATAAATTTCTTCAAAACAGGCATTGAAGTTCTTGAAGCGTTCCTTTAAAGCCACCTTTGACACATTACCTGTGCTCCCACCAATCCCCTCATCCTTCAAACAAGCCAGGGCTTTGCTCCATGATGCTCTGAGGTAGCTCGTGGAATATTGGCGAACCTTACCACGGCGTTTGCGAACCCACTGATCTCCTAAAAGCTTCCCAAGCTCGGAACCTTTTACCTTCTGAACTACGTAAAGTATATTATTCATCAAGAACACATATTGCATCGCATTGTCATCGTACACTTTCGATTTATCCTCAAGGTTTGATTCCAATGATGTAATCAACGAAAGCAAACGAACTGCAAACAGAGATGTACATTCTAACGGCAAATTATTATAGCCATTTTCCCTATTCAAATTATCATCGGATTCATCCAATCCATTACCCAAAAGAGCATTGAGTGAACTACTGTAATCCACAAGCAATTTCACGTAATTCATCACGTACCGCGTCAAAGGGTGAATCTCAGCACATTGGGTTGGTTTCTTAGATGCCTCACTCTTCACAGCATTTTCAAACTCCACAAATGTGCCAACCGCCGCCTCCCCAAGTCCATCCAACACTCCCTGCGCCTCACTGCACACTAACTCCCCCGATTCATCACCAAACAGCAATTCAAATTCCGGCAACACATCCTTCAGGACATCATACATATCGAGTATACGAAATAGCTTCTCGGGTGATCTCTTCCCTATCACAACAGCCTCGGCAAAATTCAACAACTGCATCACACAACCCTTTGCTGTTTCCACAAAACAAACCTCCCTTATAAGCTCAGACCCTTCAAACAACTGCTCACACAGCCGTTTCTCCCCCGTCAAAAGAACCCTAACCACGACCTTAACAGCCCTAACCCACTTCTTCATCTTCTCATCCAATGAATTCCACTCAATCTTCTGAACCTCTTCAATACTCTGCTTCTCAATACCCAGAATCAACAAACAGTCATCAATCACATCGCGACGAACGCTGCTGTAAACTTGACAACACTCTTTTTCGTACTTAGACCTAATCATCCGATCAGCAATCTCCTTTAATTCCTCCACAGCATCAGGATGTACCAAATCAACAAACACATCGTCTCCTAAGCTCACACTCAAACCTCTCTCGTGACTGTACCCCTGATGACTCTCGTCCTCACCACAAACACTCTCCAAATCATCGGCTATTTCCCCGTCGTTTGACGCGCTGAACGACAATGAAACCCTACGGATCGAGCCGTAGAGCCGCTCCGCGTCGAACGGGATCGTGTTACATATCAGTATATGCCTAAATTGCTCCTCCAGCCTGGACATGGCCGATTGGAGCGCGATCTCTGCGCGATCCATGATCGCGCCGTTCGACTGGACGGATGCGTCCTCGGTCAGGTCGAGGATCTTGTCCACGGCATCGAGGTACTCCGCCGCCTCGTCGGGCGACTCCTCCCACAACATCATCGACGAGCTACGAGCCGACTCGTCGTAACGGAGGATTACCTTCTCGGCCTCGTCGAGTCGAGGATCGGTCGAGCAACCGCCGCCTTCGCCGGCGGCGGCGGCGGCGTTGGAGGAAATGAAGGTGGAGATGTTGGAGAGGCGATTGTCGAAGCTTGAGAAGATCAAGATCATGTCTTTGGTCTCGTCCTTGGACATATTCAGGCTCTTGACGATTTCCTTTGCCTTCGCCATCACCTTATCTTCTTCCCCTTCGATTGCCGCCGCCATCGCAGTGTGTACACAGATATGTATAAAGACAGATTCAACAGTGTGATCGTGCTTGGATGCGTATGGAGGTTTGAGAGAATTAGGGTTAGGGTTTGGAGAGGGGAGGGGAAAGGACTGACCTTTTTATGGTGTGGTGGAGTCAGACGGAGGGTTTTCGTCAGGTTGAGAATTCAAACGGATGTTCACAGCTAGCTTGCGTCGTCTCTCTCTCTCTCTCTCTCTCTCTCTAGAACTGTTCTCTACTTCTCTCTCTCAAACTGTGGGGGCAGACAGACAGTGATGGTTTGGACATTACACAGAAATGCGGTGGCCGGCTAGTAACGTATAACAGTGGTCTTTGTAAGAAGGTGGGCTTTTGGGTCGTGTTTGACTGTTTGTGATCAGAGTGCGGGTTACGTGGGCCGCAGCATGGTTTATTTGTACTTTGGGTTTTTGTTTGCAATTTGGAAACTTTTAAAAAAAGAAATTACGTAAAAAATTTGCTAGGTGTCTCATGAGCCAGTCCGTTTGGTTGGGGATTTGCTATACTCATGCGATTGATTAAGATTTGATTCTCGGAGTTAAGTTATAAGAAAATAATTTTTTTATGAATTTCTTAATGACAACGTGAATGATTTGTTTTTGACAGGACCAGAAAAAAAATTAATCAAAATGCACATAAGCTGCCTAAATGCACCTTACCGTCAAAAAGAAAAATGAAAAATATATTCTCATAGTATTTAGGGGGAGCTTATGGTAAGGAAAAAAAAACAATAAAATAATATGGTTAAGGGGGAAATTGGGAAAAAAATATAGAGAAAAATATATTGTGCTCAAAATTTGGTTTTGTTATTTTCCTCTAGTTTTCTTTGTGAGCATCTCCAACACTAGTCTTTAGAATATCTAGTAGAAAGTACTAAAAAAGGACAATATCTACTTTAGCCATTTACTTTTTCACAATTAATTCCAACACTACTCTTTATTCTTGCTCTCTGCTCAAATAGTAATTTTTTTATTTTTATTTTTAAACATCTACCCATAGAATTAAGTGGCAAAAAGGTAAATAGAAGGAGAAACAAGAAGAGAGTAGCTAGCCTCTTTTACTCTCTACTAGTAGAGAGCCCAAATGTTCAAAGCTAGAATAACTAACCAAGTAGAGAGCCTCTTGGAACATAAAATTTGGGTTTGGCTAGGTATTGTAGCCAAAAGGGTCCAAGTAGAGACCCTCTTGGAGATGATTAGGGTTGGAATATTTTTATATGTTCCTTTCCTTTCCTTTCCTTTGTTTTCCATATGTTCCAATCCAACCCCTTAATGTTAAGAGTGAGGAAAAAACTGTGAAACTGCAAGTTGAGTTCTAACCGGTCAAAATTGAGCGGTTTGGTTTGGTTTTGCGACAGTGGGATTTGATCCTAGATTATAAAGTGAATAAAACAAATTAAAATGTTTTTCTTAGTAAATTTATGCCAATGATTTCGGCTCTTAACATATACTATAGGTCTACTTATACAGATGCATCCGGTCATAATTTTAATTTTTAATAGGATAATATCCTGTTAAAATAACTTCTATTGAAATTTAATAAATTTTCGGGCCCTTTATTAAATCCTTTCAATCCAATTTGATTATTTACCTAATATTTCCAAGAGTTAGAATTAATCTTCTCCCATTCCTCACTCTAGATTAGATAAGTTAATGTTCATCGATTATCTATTAAAAAAAGAGTTAAAAAAGAGGCAAAATTAATATCAAGACAGATCAAGCCTTTATATATATAAGATTGATCAAGCCTTAAGTCTCAATCAATTGGGGTTTTGTTGGTGCCAAGATTAGAGTATATGTTTTTGGTGTTAACACCTACCTTGTGGTGACTTGGGTATTTTTATTAAGAGTACAAGTTTCACAGTACCTTTTTCAAGCTGAAATCCTATTAGGTGCCATTATTCTTGTTTTTGTTTTTCGGTAAACAAAATTTCCTGAAAACGACATTCATTGTTTTTGTTTTTCGGTAAACAAAATTTCCTAAAAATGACATTTGGTTTTAAAAAACTTCAGGTTTACGTGAGACAAAAAATGACTATTTAGGCAATCAATTAAAAAAAGAGTAAATGTCAGTCTTCCCTTGTTTTTTTGACTTAATTAGTTGATGCTAATTTAAGAGCAGGTGTGAACACAATTATTGTGTTCACACTTCACATTTATATGTTTTTCCAAAAATGCCCTGCACATTGACAAGCATACACAGCCACATGACTCGAACACAAAACATCAAGAGCTTGTTCGGATGCTGGAAATGAAAGAGGGATGAGGAAGATTGGGTTAAAAATAAAGTACTTTTGCATATAATTATTTATCTATTTTTGAACCAAATTAAACTACTAATAGAGATATTTAATTTGATACAAAAAAATTGAATTTTTTTTATACTTTATAATTTTATATTGTTGTCTTGTTCAGTTACTTTGCAATATCCTTCGGATAAAAAAATTAAGTACTTTCATATATAATTTTTTTATTTTTGCTTGCACCAAATTAAATTACTAATAGAGATCTTTAATTCGATACAAAAAAAATTGAAAATTTTTATACTTTAGAATTTTACATTGTTCGCGTGTTAGCTTGTTGAATAGTATAAAAAACAAATAAAAAACGTTTTTTAAAATAAAAAGTATTACAATTAAGTATTATAAATTAAATATTGAATAGTGTAATTAATTTTGGTATTTATATAATTTTATAAATACATAATTTAATATATGCATTACCAAGGGTAAGAAAGTATTTTGACATGATTTTACATCATCTACTCTCCTTATCCCTCATCCAATTCATGTACTATTTAATCCCCTTCTTAATTGTAGGTCCACCTTTCTTAATTAATCACTCCGACTATTTTATTCCCCTTACTATTTAATCTCTCTTAAACCAATACGTCATCCAAACGGGCCGCAAAAGTCTAATAATAGCAATACGGTAACCTGTAAAACATCGTGAAATTACTAAATTAACCCTCCTTGCTATTCCTCCACGTAACACACCCAAGGTCCATAGAAGGGGCATGGTTAAAAAAGTGGCAATCCACCACTGTTTTTTTTTTTTTGTGTATAATTTCTTGATATAAAAAGAATTAAAATCTGGTATCTCAAACCCATACGACAGAAATAATATGTCATTGCTAAATGTGAATGCCAATGGGGTGGTTTTGACTTATGCGCCCATTACACACTGTTCGTAAGAAGAGCCATATCCTTGACATTCTGAAGACTTAAAATAAAATTTAAAGGATAACATTAATAAAAAAAACGTAGATGAATTTCAAAAGCAATAGTGTCGTTGAATGCATTACCATTACAAGGAGTTTCAACGTCATTTTTCCGATTTAGGAGGTGTTTGGAAGCATCATTTTTAATATTTTGACTTTTTGAATTATGGTCAGAATGTATTTTTGATTTGGTATGACTGTTTAGGAGAAATGTGTGGAACGCATTTTAAAACATGAGTAGTGTTGAGAGATATGTGCATAATACATTCTATGGGTCTTTTTGTTAATCAAAATAGAAAAAGTGAAAATTATAAGTCAAAAACAAGGTTCTGAATACCGTATCAAGACAGTAGTACGCGGTTTTATTATTGATCCAAGATGCAGTACTGTATCTGGGTCAATACCGGTCTGATGATCGGAACTATATATATATATATATATATATATATATATATATATATATATATATATATATATATATATATATATATATATATATATATATCGAGAGAGAGAGAGAGGGTTCAAGAGACACAAAATTTGTCACAGAATATGACATTTTCAATCCCATTTTCTTAAATCCACTTAATCTATGTATATTTAGTACATACTTGTTGTATTTGATGTTTGGTAGTGATAGAAGTTGAACCCATGCATTACAAATCCTTTTTAAAAAACATACCTAATTTTTTTATAATCTCCTTGTTCAAAAATCATAGTTTTTGGATCACACCGATACCAAATTAGAAAAAATGTGTAACTACAATGTTGTAGATCTTGAAATTCTCTTAAATTTTAATATATATAGCTTGCCTTGATCGGAGTTCGGAGTAAAAATTTATGGCCGAAATATGGTGGCTGTTTTGTTCTGTCCGGTATTTTTCGGTACGATTTGTACCCCTGG
This sequence comes from Vaccinium macrocarpon, assembly GCA_022606695.1. Taxonomy (NCBI): domain Eukaryota; kingdom Viridiplantae; phylum Streptophyta; class Magnoliopsida; order Ericales; family Ericaceae; genus Vaccinium; species Vaccinium macrocarpon. Next base: position 28,508,461 of record CM040174.1, on the reverse strand, counting down.
TATTGAACACGATACGGTATTGAGGGTCCTTCGTACTGTTTTTTTTTATAGAAAACCGGTACGACACGGTATTCATAACCTTGGTCAAAAAGGTCTTCTGAACCTATTTTTCACTTTTGCTGTAGATTGTGTATTTTGCAAAACTTATTCTCGGGGCGTTTGAGAATGAGTTCTAGGCATTTCTCCCAAACAGGAAAAATTAAAAAAATGAGAATAGAAAAATGGGAAAAATTGTATCCCAAACAAGCTCTAAGGGCTTTTCAACTAGTAGCATTTTATTTTGAATTTATAATTTATCTATTTATATGATTGGCTATTTTTGATCAAGAACATTTTATATAAAGCTAATTTTGAGATTCTTATTTTCCCCAAAAAAAAAAATTCAAAACAAATTCTTGTTTTGCCTTTTCTCAGGGGTCACAGTGTTTGTGATAAAAAAAAAAAAGGGAATCGGAAGCTGTAGTGAGTAACCACAATCATTCTTTCAACAATTAATGGTCCAATTCACATAAGCACTCTTACCAATAATAGTACACTCTTACCGGTAAGAGTTAAAAAATATATCAAAACCATTGATTATCGAAACTGACGACTCGAATCATCATTACATATCTTTTAGCAATATAGTTGAGCCACAAAAGCCTACAGACCCCAAATGCTAATTTTCTAAAATTTTGATTTTTCTTTTAAATCTTAAATCATCTTTCCCCTCTTTCTCTTTCCACGTGTCCCATGACTTTCACCCCATCTCTAAATTCCATATTTTTCTCTCCCACTTCCAGCTTATATTTCTGTTTTATCTTTTCCTCCTTTGACAAGCGTAGCAATTGATTGGAATTGTTATGAGTTCATTACGAGATTTTGTTCTTTTTAATTTTTCCCTTACTAGAGTTGTGCCCGTTCTATGTAAGGGGCAGAAAAAGAAGAAGAAGAAGAAGAGGGGGTTCACATTGATTTTTTATTTTTTTTATTTCCCGTGCATTAAATGGGCTCAACGCTAGTGCTTTCTACAGGGGTGTGTAAGGAAGTTCAATATAGGTCTTCTGAATCCGATAAAAAGCATCAAGTTATTGGTAAGAGTGTCGCAATTTAAATTACGTAAAACCATGTGACGTTTTGTGATTCTCAACTCTAAAAAGTCAAACCCACATGTTTGACCAGGTCTAAGGCAAAACAAAACAAACGCTCCCAAAATGGTTGATAAAAAAATGCTCCCTTAATTCATTACCAACCGTTGATGATTATATTTTGTTTTATTTTTTGATCAACACCAACCGTCGATGATTGACAACTCTTAACATTTGGATCATGCAGAAGTTTATTAAATCTTGGTCAAATAATTTAAGTTCACACCTAACACGAAAGTTGTGGTCTCACACTTATCTCAAACTCCTAGTATATTAGCATTCACATTACATAGCTGACAAAATTTTAGGCTTACCAAATTAAACAAATGAACTGAATTTCAACTCCAAGAACAATATGTCAGCGACAAAGTGATATGTTCATGAAACCCTAACGGCTCGTGCTTTAGCGATAATAAGATAGGAATGGGCATGGGAACGTGTAGATGTACCAAATCGGCTAATGCTCCGAGGTTGATGCGATGTATTTCACCAGTTGACTGAAGACTTTATTATTGGTATATCAACGGTCCAATACGGATTGAAATATCGGTTCGACAGGAAGCTTTTGAAAACATATTGCACCCGAGTAAATAAGGAACGAGAAGAATACAAAGGGTAAACGAGCATCCCACAGAATTTTGGAGAGGAGAAGAAAAATATAATAGAGGGAGGTAAAGGGGTGGATATGGTTGGAGGATGGACTATTTTATAACGAGTTATGCACGTTAATGTGGAACCCATATACTTAATCTCGGGTGTGGCAGTGCTTTAAGTGAACTAAATAATTTTTCCTTTAAATCACTAGAAATTTGCTGATACTCATGAGGCCACATGAGTTAGTTCGGACACCGAATCATTAAAAAGAAATATAAGAGAGGTTATATATCATGAAAGACAAATGTTAATGCCAAAATCGTTTTTGATTGTGCCAAAACTTTAATGCATAAAATGCTTGTACTTATGTGCAATGTACATATTTTTTATGCATTTGAGTTTTGACACAATCAAAAACGGTTTTGACATTATCACTACCCTCATGAAAAAGAAAAAACAACTTAAGATAAGAACTATCTTGTTCATTTATTTATTTCTCCATCCTATTTCCATCTTCCTTTCCTCAATTGTCTCCGCAATCAAATGCTGCCAAAGCATGAGGATGTTCTTTAAAAATGGAAAAAAAGGTGAAAGCATCAGGAAGGTTTTTGGATATGTTCACACAGGTGAAACCGAAATTCGAGGCATATCAACCCGCAATTCAAAAGCACAAAGCATTACATAAAATAGATTTGACTAGGGCTGATAAATGAGTCAGAAGCTTAATTTGAATTCATGAACCTATTGTTCGAATTATCCTGGCCGTGTTCCTTTCAGAGTTTTGGGCCAGTTTTGATCCTGTTTTAGTTTTGCTTATATCATAATTTCTCTCTTTCTCTCTCAACTTATTGCACCTACTTACATCATCAAAACTAAACTAAACCTGTTAACCGAACGAGGCCTATCTTTGTGAACTAGCTCTATTGCTAGTACTCTAGCGAGGTCTGGATTCAAAAAATATTCTAAAATAAATAAATAATAATTTTAGATTAAAAATTAAATTTTTTTTAGAATTATTATCAGTGCTGGGTTACTCGTCAAGCGATATCGCTATGTATTTTTATCAGAACTAGATGAAAATCCTGGAACCATTCTTAAAAGACAATAAAACCAAATTACTGTAGATATAGACTATCAAAGCATGTTGACTGCTTGTTTACACTCAATTTTTCAGTGATCACCATTGGGTATCGAGTCAATTTTCGAGCACCAAAATTTAGTGGAATAGTTTTGCCTAGATGTGGATCGGGTTCTACTTTGTTAATTTGGACTCATAATGGGCTGGGCCAATTTATTAGGCAAAAGAGAGGAAATTCTACTCTCATCCTTTACATGTGTTTGGCCCACTAAAACACACTCAAGACTGTGGCATCTTTATCGCTAACAAGTACGTGCCTTGGGTTTAAGTTTATTTCACATTCCATCAAGGATGGAGCTAGAAGGGGACAAGAGGTGGCGGCCGCCACTACAAGGTTTTTAAAAATTGCAATTATTAAATAGAAAGTAAATTTTTATTTCCAAATTATAGACTCGCCACCACTAAATTATTTTTTTTCCTTCATAGAGTGAATGAATATTCATAATGCAGTTTGTTTTATATGTTTTAAGTACATATTTTCGCTATCACAAAGGTAAAATCTTGGCTCCGTCACTGCATGCCATGGACCGGAGCATGAAGTTAGGGTTTGCAATTTTGGTAAATCTAAACATAGAACTTTCCAATGAGCAGCGAATAAAGGGGTAGCCAACTGGTAAGCCTCCCCTTTACCAGGAAAAAGACTCGGGTTTGATTCTCATTGTGGGGTTTCACTCCCCACCTTCTAGGCTAGGATAGATTAGATTTCTTGCTTGTACTTAAAAAAAAAAAAAAAATTGCCCAATGAGCTGTTAAAGGAGTATTCTATTTTGCTTTCTGTTTTCTAATGTACAATTGCTACCGAACAGCAAATACATTTGCAAGAATTCATACAAGGAGCTAATATATATATACGAAATCTTTCCCATCGCGGTATACCGATGAGCTTCATTAGGGGACTTTATTTCCGATCAAATTTTTTTTTATCCGAATCGCCCAATGTGTTTTAAAAAGGTGTTTTAAGGGTCCCCATGAGAAATCTGAAAAAATACGAGAAGGGCTTGATCCGTCGGTTTTCGATAAAACCGTATATATGCATTTTTATCAAAAATCGACGGATCAAGCCCTTCCCGCATTTTTTCACCGATTTTCGCGGCCCTTAAAAACACCTTTTTGTTACATCACGATGGTTCAATTATTAAAAATTTGATCGGAAATAAGTGAGAATTGGAGCTCCCAATGGGAAGCCCCATCGCGAGTCCTGATGGGAAGCTCACGGTTCGGATATATCACCTTTGAAGCATACTAGACATAGGTTACATATATTGAGGTCATGTAGATTGTAGAATCGTAGATTAACATGCGTACTTTCATCACCACGTTGATTCCTAGTTAGAACCAAGAGTGTATGAGGGGCATCATGATTTTAAAATGTTCAGTTTGTAGAGTTCACTAAGTTGATCATCTAGAAAATTAATTGATCGGGTATTATTATTTTCTTAGTCGAACAACATTAGATATTCATGAACTTTTGTATTATGGAAAAAAGATCAATCTATCTTGATCGAAATTCAAATCACGATGACGAAATTTCGATTGACACTAACTATATATTTCCGTAGTGCGCCAATTTACTAGGGTACCCCTTTGGCAGTTAATTGTATGGAAACTAACGAAAACAAAATTGGCCGTTGGCCCGTTCACATAAAATGGTGAACGTGATTTTCGTTTGTGATACAGAATTGGGAAACTTTTTTATGGAAGAAAGCCAGGAACAAAGATTCCAAAAAAAGCCAAGTGTATGCAAGCACCGAAACAAGTTCAAGAACCAGCAATGTCCAGGGAGTCCTTAAAGCCTGGAGGGGAGGACGTTGCCTCACCCAAAACCCTTCCAACTTACCATATAAGTGCTATCAATCAATCAAGAATACTACTCCCTCCGTCCCTTTTTTAAGTGCGTACCTTGGGAATACGTGCAATTTCAAATCCCTAAAAAACATATTTTCCTATATAATTTTTTAATTTTCTTTATACCAAATTAAAGTGCTCATTGAGTACTTTAATTTGGTGCAAAAAAATTTTAAAAATATTATACAAAAGTACATTTTTTAATGTCCACAAAATACACATTTCCCAAAGTACTCACTTAAAAAGGGACGGAGGTAGTATAAGCAAAGTGTTAGCCTCCAAAGTCCTCCAATTTCCAAATTCTGAATTCCTTCAATTATGAAATTTATTTTTAAAAATTGAGAGATAGACGTGGGGAGGGGTGGGAGGTGGAAAGAGAGAGAGAGAGAGAGAGAGAGAGAGAGACCGTAGGATTCAGGGGATCAGCTCCTCTCCATACCCCTCCCTACTCTCAATTTGCATCCACATCTTGGGTCCAAAGTATGATCCAAATTGTTCACCTTGTAGAATCTACAAAAAAATTACCAGTTTTCAATAGATCAGTGTGATGGGACATAGATAGATACATGAACAAGTTAGAAATACATTTTATTTTGTAAATTATAAGGTTAAATTGTAGAATATATTTACCATTCATTTTGCATAATAATTTTTGACTTGTCCACTCATCTTTCGATGTTCGATTAAACTAATATTTTGTAGACTTGTAGTTATTTACGTAGTTTAGGAGATGAACAATTTGGATCATAGTCTTAGGCCCAAGATTAATATGGATGAGCATTAAGGGGTATGGAGAGATGGGGTATGTCGAGGAGCTCAACTCGAGCTAGGGAGGGGAGTGAATTTTGAGTGAGAGACTTTGGAAAGTGAGGAGTTGAGTTTTGTTAAGTTCCGTGATTTGTCTCGACGAGAGGTATCGAAAAACTATAAAATTTGACCGAAACTCGAATAAAGACAAAACTCAAAAAATGCAAAAGTTCACACAAATAAGTTAGGGGGAATAAGTCTTAATAAACAAATTACACTTTTTAGTATTTGTTTGTTTGTTTTGTTTATCATACAATTTTCACAATTGCATACTATTTAATTTAAATCGATTTAATGCTAGCATATAGCCAGTGGAGTAAACCAAAAAATGTTTTAGAACTTTTTCATCCAAAAAGGTACACATGTTTTTTATTTTTGCTTTATATTCTAACAACATAAAAATGTCAAATCAATATCAGTTCATAAAAATGCAAAACCGAAGAACATATTGGTACTTTAAAATGTCAGGAAGCATAAATTATTTGTAGTATCAACCAAAAGACTTTATCGAAAATGATTTGGGTACATCACCAAGTGTATATAGACTTTGCTAGAGATTTTCATAATGGGCAAAACTCACGCTGAACAAACATTGCAGTTCTATAAAAGACAATATGACATTTTTCTGGTATCAAGAAGGAAAACATTTCTTTAGAGCAGTATGTTAGTTTCATCCTTTTGACTGTGGTTTGAAAAGGTCATTAGTTACGCAGCGCTGCAAATCGCTTCACTTGTAGCAAGTTCTAGGAGAGCAGTACCATGGTATATACGTGGTTGTAAAGTATTTCTTTTGCGAAGTCCAATATAGTTTTTTCTTAGTGAGAAACAAAGATTTATTACACGCGAATGACAAAGATTTTTGCCTGAGATAAGTGACGCATCGGAAAAGATGATTTATGATGATCTACATGTGCTCATTGCTTCTCATTCCAGTTCTTGTTTTGAAGAACTTAATGTTTTGCAACTCTGTGGTAGATAAATACTTTGTGATAGACGATGAAATTCTGCATTTGTGAGGTTGCAAAAGATGGTTTATTTTGATGTACGGACACATTACTGTTTTTGTTTGCAGCCCTATTTATTCTATGCAGTATTGATTGTGAGACCGAGCCACGATTTCATTTTAGGGGCAAAAGTGCTAGGGGGATACAGTTGTCCTTGCACAGGTCCGGACAAGTGTGAACCCCAGGTATATTGTGTGGCTCTCAGACGATTTAAAATTTTAAAATATAATTTTTCTGATATGTAGAAAAACAACACAAATGGAATAGGTACCGGCCCATAATGAACAAATTTCATACAGATAGCTTTTGGACGACTCAAAGATCACACACAAATTATCCGAGACGTTTAATAATTTTAAAATAATTTTTCAAGTGACTTTAGTAAAAAAAATTAGCTAAGTTGGATATACATAAGTGCTTTATCCACTATTTGACTTTTCATTCAAAAATTCGGATCTTGAATTCCAATTAAAAATTGAAAGTTTCGATCAACTACTAATAGACATCCAATTGAGTTGAATTTTTTGTGCAACCACTTAAAAATATACCTCAAAATTATTTAACAATATGAATCATTTATGTCGGACCCTTTAGTGGTAATGTTGCTTGTATGGAACCTGTAAGGTATGGGTAAGGTATCCACAATCCAAGGATCTTGTAGTGAGGCATACGAGTTGTTGATCTTAGTAATCAACGGCTCAAATTTCATTTGCGCAATGAATGGCTCGGATCATGCAAGTGAAGAGATGAAATCAGAGCTGTTGATTACTCGATCAACGACTTGAATGTCACAATACATGATATCTAATTTCAAAAAAATGTACCCACTCATACAAAAATAGTAATAGGCAAAACTATCCCCAAATTTCTATTCCATGTGTACGAACAGAGAGATAGAATTACAATATTATAGATTGAATTAGACAAAACTACCCCTAATGTCTTATCACTCCTCCATTCCACGTGTACATATGGAGTGACTAGAGATTGAATTAGTACTACTTCAACTCATCGCGAGGCTGCCGTGGTGGTGGAGGAGGATGAGACTGAGGCGGCGTGGGAAGTAATGGGGCTAATTTGATGGTGGGTGTAACCGGCAATCATGGGGGTGAGGACAAGAAATGTATGAGGTGGCCGTAAGATATGAAAACCCTAGTTTTCTTCATCATCGTCGCCATTGCTGCTCCTATTGTCTAGTCCGCTCTGCTCCACCGTCCTCTGCCACCGCCCTTCGCCTCCGATTCCCATCACATCCATCTTGTACTCACGTGGTCTCCTGTATTTTGCAGGATTAATTCATGCAACTTATAGATTGTGAAGAAGAAATTTTACCTTTACGGCCAACAGAGGCACCCTTACAAATTGCGAAGTTCAAAAGTACACTGGAGACATTTTGAGAGAAATGGTAAGAATCTTCCTTCATTTGAATTCTTTTGAAAGGTTTTGTCTTTTTTAATTTTTTCTCTCTTTCCTCCTCCTCCTCCTCTCTTTCTTTCTCTCTCTCTCTCTGGCACCGAAACAACATGATAATGAACCTTTAATCCTGGTGGCCGTCGATCAAGACCAACGTGCCACACCAAGAATTCTGGCGGCACGAATGGAACACCCATGGTGTTTGCAATCCCAAACTAACTGTCTTTTCTTATTTCAACCAAGGGGTTTTGAAGGTTTCTGGAGCCGATCTTCTTCAAGTTCTAGAGGATGGAGGTATTGTGCCCTCCGATTACCTCCTATATACCAGAAAACAAATCACGAATGCCATTGAAGCCATAATTGGGGCAAGAAACAGAGTATACCTATCGTGTATAATGGAGAATCCTAATGGTAACTGCGATTGACATAAATGCGTTGTCACGCCCTCGATTTTTCAACAATAAAAAACAAACATTTTTAGAAATAAAAGTGCAATATTTCAAAAAAATTCTTCTCTTCTCTACAAACCCATCTTAGTTTTAATAAAAAATAAAATAAAATACATGATCATCTCACAAATGAGTACATACTACGTTTTCAATAAGAAACAATGATCAATGATGACCCCAAAAGGTTTCATGCATTCCCAATGCACTTCACGCCATGCTTCTCATCGAATACTTGAAAATTGATAGGTTGAGCTACACTAATCCAGTAGGAAAAACCTCTAACACAAACTCTATCTATGTATGTGGTGCACAATGCAAGTTAGTGAACTTACAATGCATAAGTCTAATTTTAGAAGTCCTTCTTTCTTTTAAATACACGTCTCGTCACACACACACACACACACACACACATACACCCTCGCACACACTCGATACCACATATACATAACAGAACTTGAAAGTCTCAAACTCATCGGAAGTACTCTTTATCATTTAATTTCCATGTCAACACCATCCCTAGGTTCACCACGGCTTTGTCCCAGTCTTTTCTATAACAATCAAACTCTTTTACATCTCAACACAACCAAACACTTTAGTCTCTCAACATAACCATGCATTTTGATTTCTTTGTTAGACATTTTCTCAACATTGAGATACCTCTCATAAAATGAACAACGAATACCACACAATTTCCAATTCCACGAACATAATCAAAACAATCATGGAATGTAAAGAAATACACAACATATCACACACAACAAACAACACACCGCAAACAACACACAACAAACAACACAACATGTCCAACTCCACGAACCAACAACTCAATTAAGGAATGCAAGAGACTAAAGGATTAGACACTCAAAACATCCCATAAACAGTCTCACTTACCAAGAACTCAAGATGTCAAGCCTCCCTAAATTCATTCGGTCAAGGGCATTTTTGTAATTTCACCACGGGTCAAACCCATAAGTATCTCCATCAATTCATACCTCACATACACTCATAAATATCCCAATTTCATTACTAAGAAAACAATTTAACATATAAACATGAATATCACAAAACTTCAATTCTTATTTAAGCCATAAACCCTAACCTCAACCAAATCATGATTTTCTTCCACAAATCAACTAGATTCAAGGTATATACGAATAAAAATTCTAAAATAATCAAACATTCAACCCTTACTTAGAGATTTCACCCAAAATCCTGAATTCATGAGCAAAGGCTAAAAATTTCGCAACACATCAATCTATCCAAAAATCGAGTTTAGAAATTTGAGATTTCATGATCTAACACATAAATATATGGAGAGAGGAGAGAAATCCCTACTTGACTGGATTTTGAACAAAACCCCAACTTCCGAAACTCAAGCTCCAAGCTTTCACATGTCTATGACGCATCCCACGCTTAATTTCAGCCGATACACTAGCTTCAAATAAAAAACTACTATTTTCCAGAACAAAAATGATTGTGACACAAACTTTGTGCCACAACCAACCACAACCCCACTCACATGGGGTGTGGGCCCCACATGCGGGCCCCACACCCCATGTAAGTGGGGTTGTGGCTGTTTGTGGCATAAAGTTTGTGTATGTATCATTATTCTTTCCAGAAATATTTAAGATACAACCTTTACATACTTTCGAAGGTATACAAGTCTAGTTTCAGAATCAAAAGGCGAATCAAAATTTCAAGCTTCTTAGACAAAAAAAATAGCCGCGTTCCCGTAACATGCGACAGTGCACAACGATTTTCAGTACCACAGTCCAATCAAACATTTTTCATATTTTCTATACTTCAAGGTAAATTCTGAAACTTTACCAAAACATAGCAGACACATATGGGTATCTATAGTAAAATTTTCGCAAATTTACTAGTTTTGGAAAAATATAAACAAAATCGGCCAAAATAGAGATCTATAGGAAAACGGATGAAACTGGACAACCTGACTTTGAAAAATCACCATAAATCGAGCTCTTAATGTTTTAGTGTGATTCTTGTGCCAAAAGTTTTGTAGAAGAACGAAGTTTAAAATCTATGGTGGGACTAAAGTCAAATTCACACTCCGAAGGTGAGAAAATGGGAAAATACATAGGCTACACGAGTCTGTCTCAGAATAGATTTCCAGATTTCAAAGCAGATTTAAAAAATTCATAGTAAATCGAATTCTCAAATGGATTTGGCTGATTCCAGAGGCAAAAGAAAAGGATTTGAGTTAACTTTAAATCATATGAAGGAACCAAAACCTAGTTAATAGTTTGTAAGTGAGGTGAATATCTCACTCTTTGCAGGGTTCAAAATCAAAGTCCTAAATCTGTGAGCTAGGAGAGGTAAAGCATGGTTAGTGTTTAGAATAAGAGAATGAAAGATGGATTTTGTGGGGTGAAGGAGAAGGCAAACAATAGGGAAGAGATTTAGGCAGTATCTCTTGGGGTGCCCTTACCTTAGACTTTCTCTCTCTAAGGAGGAGATGCCTCTTAAGTATTATGAGAGGAGTGTCATATATTCATAGCCAACTTGGGCCAACAAATACTTGACACATATCCCTTTCCTATTGCACGGCCACAAGGGGTAACAATCCGTGACACTCTCATGCCGCCTCCCTACCTCGCAGCGATCCCATCTCTTCAATCCACCGAGCCACTAAATCCCCCTCCATTCCCGCATGGACTAGGTCGCAACTTAATTAGTCATGCCTGTATAGTTGACTGAGCGTCAAAGGACCCCTCAAGTCCTGCCTGGCGACTTGAGCAGATGCAGATGTCTAGGTTATATTAATATTACTATTTAATTGCGATAATTACCTATATAGTCTACGGGTCGCACTAGTCCATTAACCTGTTTCGAGCCCTTATAAAAGAGGCCCATAGCCAAGATCCACATGTTGTGTGGGTTAGCAAAATGATGCAAGTCTTTCTCTTGTAGTGCTTACATGTAGCGTACTTATTCGTACATTACGTGATATGTGTATTGCAAGACTTTCCTGCCACGCGTCACCTTCGGATAGGTCAATCGACTGTTGACTCAGGTCAACTTTCCCTTAGACAAAGACCTCACCTACATAGTTAATGAAGGAGATATTCGCCAAAAACCATAACCCAGTCAGCTGTGACAAAACTGTAGTTCATACCGGTACATATACACGAATATTTTCGATCAAAAATGATAAAGACAAGGGAGATGAGAGTTATGAAGTTGGGAGGTGGACATGGTGGTCTTACGTGGCGGTGGAGGTCGCCGGAGGTGGTGGCAGTCGAGACCTCCTCCTTTTCTACTTTTTCTTTTTCTTTTCCTTCTCTTCTTCTCTCCTCTGATCTCTTTGTGCTATCTTTATCTCTCTTCCTGACCACACATACAAATATATATAGATAATTGCACTCACACCCCCTCTAATTGCTTATGTGTTATCATCAAGCCCAAATCCAAGTTATATTATTACCCTTTTAACTCCTCATTTAAATACCGTTTGCAATTACATTTCAAACCCCAAGTTCAAAATTTTGGAGTATTCTCTTCAAGTTTAAACAAAAATTTTACGAGTCTTTACATGTGTCAAATTACTCAAAGAAGTATACATATGCCTTGATCTGACGGCCAACTCATACATTTCTTGTCCTTACTCCTGTGATTACTAGTTACACCCACCATCAAATTAGCCCCATTACTTCCCACGCTGCCTCAGTCTCCTCTTCCTCCAGCACCATGGCAGCCACACGATGAGTTGAAGTAGTACTAATTCGATCTCTAGTCATTTACTTCCCTCCGTATGTACACGTAGAATGGAGGAATGATAAGAAATTGGGGGTAGTTTTGACTAATTCGATCTCTAATACTGTAATTTTATCTCTCTGCACGTACACACAGAATAGAAATTTGGGGATAGTTTTTCCTATTTCTATTTTTGTATGTGGGTACATTTTTCTGAAATTAGATATCATGTAGTGTGGCATCCAAGTTGTTGATTGTGTAATCAACAACTCATATTTCATCTCTACACTTGGATGATTTGAGTCATTCATTGCCTAGATGAAATCTGAGTCATTGATTACTGAGATCAACTGCTTATGTGCCACACTACAGGATCCTTGGATTGTGGATACCTTACCCATACCTTACAGGTTCCGTACATGCAACATTGCCACTAAAGGGTCCGACACAAATGATTCGAGATGTTAAATAATTTTGAAGTATTTTTTTAAGTGGTTGCACAAAAAATTCTACTCAATTGGATGTCTATCAATAGTTGACCGAAGCTTTCAATTTTTAATTGAAATTCTAGATCCTAATTTATGAATGAAAAGTCAAATGGTGGATAAAGCACTTATGCGTATCCAATTTAGTTGATTTTTTTTACTAAGGTCACTTGAAAAATTATTTTAAAATTATTAAACGTCTTGGATCATTTGTGTGTGACCTTTGAGTCATCCCAACGGCTATTTGTATGAAATTTGTTCATTATGGGCCGGTACTGATTCCATTTATGTTGTTTTCCTGCATATAAGAAAAATTACATTTTTAATTTTTAATTTTTTGACAAACTTTAAATGATAAAAATGACCAGTAAGAAATCAAAAAGGCCAAAACTTTCAAACATTAATGGAATATGCTAACTTCATCCCATAGGGTGCAGGATAATGCATAGAAACTATATTGATATTTGAAAAAATTGTATTGCTATCTATAAAAAGTGTATGGCATCAAAACTTGTTTGTCTTGCCTATTATTCTCCACCTAATGGGTGGAGATTAGCAAGACCCACCCAACCTCTATTAACTTCACAAACTTTTTCCTTGAAGCATTCGAAAAGTTATTGCATAATTTTACATGTAATATACATCTAAAAAGTGAAACTTTTAGAAATAAACCAAACCGAGCCAAACCGAACCTAGTGTCTCGATCAATTGGGGTCGACTAAATGAATCCTATTTTTTCATTGAGCTCTGTATAGAGCGACCTTTTCACTTAGGTTTAGTAAGCCCAAGTCTTTTCGTATGATGACATTTAAAGTCAATTTAGGTCTTCCTCTTCCCTTAACCCTACTACCCACTACTATTATATAACTTTTCTTGACTACTGCGTCTGGAGGGCTACGATAGATATGTCCAACCCACCTCAATCTATTTTCTCTCAACTTATCATGTATAGGTATAACTCCAACCGTTTCATGAATAGCTTCATTTCTAATTTTATCAATCCTAGTATTGCCACATATTCACCTCAACATCCTCATTTCAGCTATACTCATCTTACTCACTTGTTGCTTCTCGATAGGCCAACACTCTGTCCCGTAAAGCATTGCTAGTTTGATAGCAGTTCTATAAAACTTTCCTTTAAGTTTGCTAGGCATCCTTCGATCACACAATACACCTGAAGCAGCTCTCTACTATGTCATATGACCCTGTCTAAACCTACAATTTTTGGCATTCATATTGACTTAACTTCAGCCTATAAGGATTGAGTTAGTCTAGTGCTTATATGATGAAAACCAAATTTATTAAGTAGACAAGAAGTTATTACCATGTCATATGCATGTAGTGCGGGAGGTTTCTACCAATCCCATGCCTAAAAAGCAAGGGCATCCTAAAAGTTGGTGCATGATCCTGGCCCCTTCCAACACAGTTCGAATACATATTCACATTGTTTTTCGAATAAAAATTTCATTCATGCCTTTTATCAAACAGTAACCAAGCATTGTCCATCAGCCCAAAATTTTACACTACATTGATGAGATATTAACTCATGATTGTTCTACTAAAGAAATCAATTATCTGTTTAAAACCTTATAGTTGCAAGATGGGCTATCCATACATGCGTATCTCGCACATTTCGTTGAACATGTCAAATGCAAATAGAAATGGGAGCATAAGGTTGTTCACAAAGGCACATGTACTCACAAATTTTATGGTTTTAGGGAAGTAAGTTATCCCCTTCTTACCAAATCTAAAATTTGATGGATTTGTAAAGGTAAATATAGTTACCGTTTTTTTGCAAGGAAACTTGATACTGCGTCCAGGAGACCAACTTTCCCTACATTCGGTTTTGTTACCAAATGCCTTTCCCCATCCCATCTTCATTGTTAAGGACCCCAGTTTCTCTTCTCATTGTCAAAAATCTCTAAACTGCAGAAGCAATTGAAAATCCCCAACGGAAAGTTGAAACTTGGAACTCAAAGAGAATGCATAAAAATAAAAAAAAATTTAAAAAAACTCATAATTGAAGCATGGACACAATCTTCCAAAAAAAATCACAAAAAAAAAAATCCGAACAACTTTAAAACCCCATAAAGCAAAATAAATCAGTGATCGGAATCAAGAATTGGCAGACTAAAAACAAAGTACCTCGACTGAGAAAGTTTGAATTTACATTCCAGTGAACGAGATATTGGACGCAATTGAACAACGCAAAAATGACTAATGTGATCGATTCCGAAAGCCAAGGGAGTGTTGTCGAGAGAGAGGAGAGTGGTAGTGGAGAATGAAAAGAGCACACCGGGAGTAAGGAGTAAGGAATGCGTGGGTGTGTTATTTGGAGTGATTAGAGGGGCAATATGGATAGATAAAGACGGAAACATTCTTGTTTCTTCCGGTTTTTAAAAGTAGTATTAGCTGTAATTCTTTGCGTACCATGATGATTAGCTCCAAAGCTCATACTGTACGTAAAATCTCTAATCCTGGAAGCTGCAATCCATCCTTTAAATCATCCAATTTTGTGATATTTTCCTCTATTGCTAGTTGCAATCCGCGGCTATCTCGTACGGTAGAGCTTTTGGATGCCCTATACTGCATTCTGAAATTGGGTTTCATTCCCCCCCCAAAGTTGCAATCCGTAGCTATCTCATGCGGTAGAGCTCTTAGATGCCCTACCCTGTATTCCGGGATTGAGTCTCATTCCTCCCATGTAATGGATAAGGAGTGACGAATGACCCCAAAAAAAAAAATTGCAATCCATCCCTTAAAGCCCAAATCTTCTTTAGTTAAGAAAGGAGATGGAAAATGCAAAATAACACCATCACCAATACCATGTCAACTAAGGGAATTCCAGCAACTGTTCCCAACTAGCTAAGTTACAGCCGATCAAAAAATACTAAGCTAAGTTACTCTGGTTAACTGAGAATTTGCACGGTTAAAAAGTCCTTATCCAATACTCCATATTAAGCACCAAAAAAGTAAAACAATACACAAAGCTACAATAACCCAATAGTCTCTTTTACCAAGAAAACTGATACTTCTACTATTATGCAATTGGCATTGGGTAGCTGATTTTGGAACTCCCTTTTTTTATGCAAGAATTTCAAAATTTAATGAAGTTACAAAACTACTATTTTCAAAATATAAAAGTTACCGGAGGCACTCCCCCCCAAAATTATCTCCTCATTTACTTGAGACACTCCTAATGGAAATATGAACCAAAACCTCTTTCCGTTGGCAGTGGATCCTCTGTTTGAAGCTGTCTGTCTGACACCTCTGTCCCACGTTCTTAGTGTTGTTATGTCGTCCATATTTCCGCTCCATTAAACCCGCTATTTCCCCTCAATTAAACCCACCATTTCCCCTCAATTATGTTATTGTGATTGGCAATTTCCGGGATTCGTTAATCCTTTGTGATCTTGTAATTTGTTTAAAAGGGGTTTGGGGAGGTTTATCTTTTGGTTTGAGTCTAGATAATCCGCCCTTGATTGAAGCTTATGATGATCATCGCCTGCTCGTGTCTCAACTCGGTTACGGATCATTAACGGTATATTGCATAATTTTGCATTGTCATGTCTTCAATTAGATTAGGAACTTAATCTATTTTTGTTGCATGATTTTTATTTCAAAGTCGTTTGTAATATGGCTGTGAGAGAATAATAATTTTTGTAAGGCATGCATTATTGATAAATATTTTAAAGAGCCGTTGTGCCAGATTGCGCTTTTAGTGAGTTTACTGGCGCAGTCACTAGCGCAATGCCCTTTTCTCCTGTACGTGTCATTCTCTCTCTGGTCCACCTTAGGGTTAGGTTCTTTTGCACTATAAAAGGATCGTTATATCTGATTTTGGCCTTGGACCTTCTGCATCACCAGTTGTTTACATATAAAATTAACCAATCCAATGATTAATTGACACGTAATCAAAAATGCCAAACATTGGCAATTACTCGTCAATGAAGATACACTGGATTAATAAGATAAAACGCACCGAATACGATGTCGTATTTAGAAAGGTAGTTATTGGCAGTTACAAGCCATTACTAAAATAAAGATTGGCCTCAAAGCCATAATTTCAACTGCTAAACATACATGCTCCACGTGTAAACTTGAGAAACCAGGCGATTGACAGTTAGAACACGTGGAATTCTTCTAGGAAGCAGTTATTTCCTTAATCACATTATCATTTGAGTGGTTAAGTCGACGTGCAGATTTAAAGCTTCTGGGAGAAGGGAGAATTCAAATACAGACGTGGAGGAAAGAATAACTACCAACTATCAGAGTGGAAGTTGGAGTTCGAAGCAAGCTAGATTCAAATTCATGGAGCGGGAAGCTCAAACCACAAGCTACGTCTATAAATAGGAGAAATTGAAGAGTACAAGACCCCCGGACAAATCTTCAACAACAGCTATCAAAAAACTGATGCTTGGTTTGTTCATTGGCAAAGTAGTATAGGATTTCGAACTTAGTTCGAATTAGTTTAGGATCTCGAACATAGTTCGAAGTAGATTAGGATTTAGATTAGGATTTATCTCGATTGTTCTTGTAACAATCACCCCTATCTCGATTGTTCTTGCAACAATCACCTGTTCGAAGTTCTGTTACTCTGTATTTGAAGTTGGAGACAATTTCGAAGTAAGTTTATCTTTGATTTATCAATCGAAGTGTCTTGTTTCTTTATTGTTATTTGATTTCCTAAGTTTATTGGTTTGCATTTCTTCACTTATTAAGAAAAATTCTCTTAATTGAGGTAATTGAACCAACAAAACACAATCGCCTGATTAGGTTTGGTTTTCCAAAGTTAATCTAAGGGAGGAGATTGAAACTCTCTCTGGCACGCTCGCACACAATTATTTTCCATTGCAAAGAAGTAAAAAAGAACCAAACACCAGTATACGCAGAGAGAAAAAATGTTTTCGCATTTGGGTGGTGTTCTTGATGAAAAATCGATGATCTGACTTCGGGTAGATCATTTTTTTATCAGTCTAGTGATATACTTCGATTATCATGTGTATTCTCTAGATAGATTGTTTTACTACAAAAATACCTTCACCAAAAATCATGCTCTTCATTTTATGGTTGTTTGCCTTTGCTCCTACATGAGCCGGATGCTGCCGGTGCCGATTGATTTCGGAGATCAAGACGAAATTGCTTGAGGAGGTCACAGAATCAAAGAGGAAGTACTGGGTACTACTTCAGGGGTTGGATTTAGGTGTCACTTGAGCTTGTGGGTAATTCCTAAACTGATAATCCTTGTAATCCTTTTGATTTGTGATATACAATTGTAGGAATAGGCCGTGGTTTTATACTTTGGGTATTAGACCCTAAGTAGTTTCCACGTATCTCTCGTGTTTGGTCTCATTTACATATCTCTGCATTACATAGAACTTGTTGAACTGTGGAATTTGGATTGGGCTATGGATGATTGACATCTCTGATCTTGTTCAATTTTTTAATTTAGTGTCCTATTCACCCCCCCTCTAGGACAGTTTATCGATGCAAATTAGTTTCAAATTAAACCCATCAACTCTGTTAATGACATTGTTAACTCAAGGCAATTGTTACCTTTTTTTATTTTTGGTTTTGTAATATCCTTTGGATAAAAAAATAAAGTATTTCTACTTATAATTTTTTATTTTTGTTTGCACCAAATTAAAATTCTAGTAGAGATCTTTCTTTTGATGCGCAAAAATTTAAAAAATTATATACAAAAGTAGTTTATTGAGTTGGCTTTGTACTATCCTTTAGATCAGAAAATAAATTAAATCGCATAATTTTTCATTTTCTTTTGCACCAAAATAAACTACCAAAGAGATTTTTAATTCGATTCGAAAAAATTTAAATTTTTTTATACGAAAGTATTTTACATTGCTGGCTTGTTGGGTTTAAATTATTTCGTACAAAAATTTTCAATTTTTTTAGCAATGAAAAAATAGTAATAATTATGCGCGCAATTACTTTATTTTTATATCCGAAAGATATTGCAAAGCCAACAATGTAAAATACTTTCGTACATATTTTTTCAAATTTTTTCGAACCGAATTAAAGATTCCTATTAGTAGTTTAATTTGGTGCAAAAGAAAATAAATTTTTTTGGGCAAAAGTACTTTATTTTTTTATCCGAGAGATATTGCAAAGTTGCTCAACAAACCAACAATGTGAAATACAGCCCAGATCTATCCTCTCTCTCTCTCTCTTTCCTTTTTTCTCTCTTTTCTCTCTCTTAATCTAGGACGTCAAAAAAATATTTTGGATGGCCGAGATGTGCGCTTGGACACCACATAGGATGGTTTCCACTCGGCACTAAAAAACTCCTCGTTAACAAAGGAGGAAAAGGAGAAGAGTAATTTTTTTTAGAGTGCTTGAAGTAATTATGAAACTTGCAAAATGGTAGTTTTGGAAAAAACTTGGAGTTCTTTCATCAATTTTTGGAGTGCGATTATCAATTCTCTCGACATTGATGTGTTTCATATCATTGCCCCGATTTAACAGACAGTGCCCACACAAAAATTAAAAATCTGGAAAAGTGCCGTATGAGTCATTGATAGTTGGTAGTTAGTACAAAACACCAGATCAAAGTATAGACTAGCCTTGTTCGGAACTTGTGGAAAGTTAGGGAAAAGAAAACGAAATGATGAAGAAGGTAGATGTGAGGAAAATGAAGAGAAAATTGTACACCTTGTTTGTTTAGGCCTTGATTGGCTAAGGGTTAAGGAAGGGTATAAGTTGGCTAAGGGTTAAGGAGGGGTATAACTTATACTCCCAAGTTTTATCCCGGTCCCACCACTTAGTGCTAGGTTTGGCAAAATTTTTGGGAGAGGTATAAGTTATGCCCCTTTCGGATTAATACCCCTTTATGCCCCTGAAGGGATACTAATTAATAACAGGGGGAGGGGGCAGTATAATTTAGGGCACCTCGATACCGCCAGTAAAATTACCTCACTACCCTCCCTTATCCCTCTTGTCTCTTGCCCCTCCCTCGGTTGACTGTGTTTAAAAAGAAAACCGAACTTCATTTAAATGTTTTATGAGCCATTGCAATTTCCTTCAATAAAAAAATAAAGTAATTTCACACATAAATTTTTATTTTTATTGCACCAAATTAAACTACTAATCGAGATCTATATTTCGATACAAAAAAGTTTAAGTTTTTTTATACTTTAGAATTTGACATTGTTGGCTTGCTTTGCAATTGGGGTGTTAACGGTCCGGTTTGGTGCGGATTGGTATGAATTTGAGGACCGAACCAAAAGTCTACGGTCCAATATAAGGCAATCCGTTTCCAAACCAAAAGTCTCCAGTCCAGTTCCGAAACAATCAAAAAAATCACGGTTCGGTTTATGGTTTATCCCACGGATTATAACATTCCACAAAATAAAATAAAAAACATATTTCAAATTCACATTCTCAATGTGACTTTTGGAACAAATTCATCAGTAACTTTTAAGTTTTAATAAACAATACCAAGTCACCAATAACATTGCTTCAAAATGATTCAAAGAGATTCACATTCAAGAGAGTACCACAAGCAGAAGTAAAAAGATTCATAAACAACATAATATAAAGCGAGTAAACAAAAGACTTCACCACAACCAGTTCCGAGTCCGAGAGTAGTTAATATGCATGCAAGCAAAATTACAATTGTTAATTGCAGTTTTCACCTTTACTTATCAATTATACCACATTCACCTATTTAGGGTTTAAAATTAAGAATAATATGTTTAATTATAATTCTTATTCCAATATTATATGTATAAATATATATTTTTATTGATTAAATTCTCACGGTCCGGTTCAGTTTATCCATGGTTCTTTTATGAAAATCCATGGACTGAACCACGAAGCACAGTTTCCTAATTTTTCAATCTGTGTCTGGACCATTAATCCATAGACCCAATCCAAAACCTACGGTTTGGTTCAGTCCAGTTCGAATTCATGGTTTGTGGGTTTCTAGCCTTACTTTGCAATATCATTCGGATAAAAAAATAAAGTACTTCGACATTCTTTTTTTTTTTGGTTTATTTTTTGCTCCAAAGCAAAATACTAATCGAGATCTTTAATTCGATATAAAAAAATTAGAAATTTTTTATGCTTTTAAAATTGACATTGTTTTAACATGTATTAATTTTTGTTTTAACATGTATTAGAAAAAAAAAAAGAAAAAGAATCCAACCCAGTAGATGTATTATAAAAAAATAGCATGTTATTGCACTAAATATACTTATGCATGTTCCATGTACCAAAACTTCATGGTGGTACACGTGTACAGAAAAAGATGAATAATTAAAAAAAACTAAAATTTAGGTGGTATGGAACATTATTAAGATGAATAATAATTTTGGATATAATTAATAAAAGGAATTATTATATCTTCACAAATATAATTAATTTAATTAGTTTTGTATTTATGTATATTTTATCATAAAATCTAATATGACCAATGCACAAGGGCAAATAAATCATTTGTCAAGTTTTTACATTATCTAGCCAACTTTATCACAAATTCATCCAAATCACGTACTATTTAATCGCTCATCCATAAATGTCAGATAAATGTAGATCCACCCTTATTAACTAATACCATTTATTATCTTATCCCCTTACTATTTAATCCCACCAAAACTTATCTCACATTCAATCAGGTCCTTAGGGTCCCAAAAACTTCCTTCAAAATCCGAACTGAACAAAGCCGTACTATTCTTAACACTCTATGTCATCATTTTATCTTGTTTTCCCTATCAAACAAAAAGGAAACGGATTTTTTTAAAACTTTCCCTTAATTTTCTTTTCCTTTCCTAATGTTGCAAACAAACCCGTGATCTTTTAAGCATATCTGAGTCCATATATGGATAGAACTTTTGTGCATTACACCAGGATCAAGGAAACGGCTGAAGAATTAATTTGCATTTTTTTTCCTGAGCCACATGTAGGTTTGGTTTGCAGAATTTAGGGGGAAATCTGGAAGGTATTGGCGTCAACTGGTGTCTAGACATGGGAAATGATGTTTTTGCCTTTGGGATTGGGTCCATGATCACTCGTGACACGAACACGGGTCATTTTCCATCTATGAAACTAACTGCTGTTACGAAATGGACTACATGTACTTCAAGTAAATAGTTTAGGGACTACATAAAGAATTTTAAAAGTTCAAGTATGAAGTAAAGAAATGGGTAATAGTTAAGAGATATTTGAAAAAAAAGCTCACTTTTGTACATGGTTCTGATAAGGTTGGTGTGAACTGCTAACTTATAGTGAAATATATCAGAATCCAAGTAAATCCCAATTGAATTTATGAGGCCTTCTTCTCGAATGAATTTTATGAGATAAAACTTAATTTTGATAAAATTTAATTTTGTTTGGAGGTATGATAAAATCACATATTATTTTTCCAATGGATAAAGTCTAATTTGCTAAAGGTGTTTTGTAAATAATTTTATATGAGCTAAAATCTGGTTTTGATAAAATTTAATTTTGCTGAAATTCGTTGAGGATGTTAAATTTTATTAAAACTAGATTTTATGAGATAAAATTTTGTGTAAAACTCCCCATTATTACTCTAAAAAGAAAGAAAGTCCAGTTTTCAACCAAGGGCTTTTTTCTCGCAAACCTTCGGCTTTGTTTGGAAGTTAGGGAAAAAATTTAGGAGAAAATGAGAGAAAAATTAAATAAAAATTTAAATGTAGAACCAAACAAAGGAAGATTTTTTTTTTTTTTTTTAATTTTCTCTCCCTTTCTCCTTACTATTTCCCTAAGAACCAAACAGAGCCTTCCACACCTCTCCCGCTCCTCCGTGGCTGGACCACTCCTCTAGCGCTTGTCACTCCGTTCACGATAGCCGGCGGCGTTTGCTCCGATTCTCACACCAAGTACGTATATACAGTCTTCCGCCTTCGTGGATAATCCAGATTCCAAAGCCCAAACCCTCCCGCGGATAAAGCTACAATACAACCCAGGTGCGCAGGATAAGCCCATGGCGCCCCACGAACTCCGCCGCCCTTTTAAACGGCCTGCGATCTCCGACCAACAGAGGCGGCGAGATCTCTCTCTCCTCCGTCAGGCGCAGAACCGCCGCGACGCCCAGAGCCAAGCGCGTTGTCTGGCCTCCACAGTCATCTCTCTCCACTCCGAGCCTGAACCCTCTGTCGAGCTCGACCTCGTGACCCAACCCGAGTCCGAACCGGAAAATCAAACCGGAGACTTTGACCTTCGTCAGGCGGCGAAGCTCAGGGGGACCGAGGCGCGTCGGTGGTTCGCGTCGCAGCTTATGCTTCCTGAGTGGATGATCGATGTTCCCGATAGCTTATGTCGCGATTGGTTTGTTTTCTTTTCGTTATGGTGTTCTGTTCATGCTGTAGTTCTATTATCGCATATGTATGTTAACACATAATGCGCATGCGCGACCGTGAAAGGGTTTTTGGATAAACAGTAGAAGTCACATAATGCGTTTGAGCTTCCGTCTTTCGAAAACATTCCAAAATCATGAAATTCGCAAGATTGAGGATTGAGACTGTGATAGAAGAAAGAGGAATGATAGCGCAAGAAGAGGGTACTAGACTACTAGTCAAGGATTTGGTGACTAAAAGGTTAAGGATAAGCTTAACTGGAGTGAGACACTTCAGACAGTGGCTGAGAGGCTAATTCTATGATTGTGACATAATTTTCTATTGAAGGATGTGTTAGTCTTGGACAGAATAGATCTAAGTCAACTAATAAGTGAGTGATCGAGTGGGAATGGGAGCGCAAGCAGAATTGCAGCGTGAAAACAGATTTGAAAACATCCCAAACCAGTTAATTTCGAGGGAATTAGCAAATCAAGAATTTTGTACGGTTTTACAGTCTGACGAATTGATTTATGATAGTAGTTAGCTGGAAGCGGGACGTGTTAAGGAGCAATGGTAATATCTTTTGGGCTTCTTTGATTTTGTTGTCATATGCTTCTTACTCGTGACTTGGTAAATGAAATGGATAATGCATTTCTAACCAGACAGCATCAAATGCATAATTGAAATTTAATCGCGAAACCCAAAGTCAAAACTAGTCCCTTTTTATGTTGCAGTTACATGGGATGTTTTCATGAATATGGCTCTGTTATTCTTCTCTAGCTTGGACTTATTTTTGGTTAAATGATGGTCCCCCATTTATAATTTATACTTATTTCGAACCATATGGAAAACTTTCTTCTGCACATGTTTTCTGGTGATGCCTCTTAACATGTCGCATTCCTTCATGTTAGTTATAGTCTTATAATTGTTTTTTCATTTTAACTACCATGTTCTGCACTACAATGCTTTCGTGGCCAAAACTAAGTAGCCTGAACGCGTCTTTGTAGAAACTTAGCACGTATGAAATCTCCTCACTTGGCCAATGAATCAACCTTCTTGTCAACACCCAGGGAGATTTTATGACATCTCTGAATGAAGTTCATTGACGGTGTTCCTATTTTCCTTCCAAAGTTGGTCATATCTCCACAAGTCCACTTTGCTGTAGTGATCTACTTGTTACACCACAAGCAACAGTAGAATTGTTGAATGCGCAAGAGGCATCCATCCACTGATTAAAAGGGTAATGGTCTATGTTGATGTGTGCACCTATGTTAGACAAAGGAGCATGTAGCATACTGTGAATGTTTGTCGCGCCCTATAGACAAGAATTAGATGTACGCACTGACTAAAAAGTTGACAGATTTTGCTAAATTTAAGGGCATCATGCTCACACAAACTAATTTACCTTGGTGATTTTGTTGTAACTTCTATCCAAAACATGTCGTGACTATCTAGTTACTGTTTCCCATTAGATTCTTGTCTCATAATGGCTGTTCTGTTATGCAGAGACAGTCTATTTTGTATGTCATTTGAAATTTTGAATGCTTATTGGAAATAATTATCTATAATTCTGAAGTTTTCAATGTAAAGGTAGAGAATATCTTAAACAGGTATTTGCGTCTGTGTAGGTATGTCTTTGCAAGGCCTGCAGGCAAACGTTGCTTTGTTGTTTCTTCTAATGGAACAACAGTTAGTCGGCTTCGAAATGGTTCTCTGTTGCACCGGTTTCCATCTGCTTTACCCAGCGGTGCCAGGACCAAAGGCAACTCTTGTTCAGCTCAATCGTATTGCATACTTGATTGTATATTTCATGAGGTAATAGTGAATCTTACTATTTTCAGGTTGGGACTCTAGTTGAAGCTTGTAGCTTTTGTAACGTGTGATTTTGTGAACATGACATGCAGTTGGATCAAACTTACCATGTGATAGACATGGTTTGCTGGTCAGGATACTCTCTCTATGAATGCACTGCCGAGTTCAGATTTTTTTGGTTGAATAGCAAGCTTGTTGAGTCAGGGGCCTGTGAACCTCCATCATTTTACCACAAATACAGATTTAGCCAGGTTTCTGTGTACAACTGTGATCAAGAAGGACTGCACACAGCTTATGCGGGACCAGTACCTTATATAAAGGATGGGTTATTGTTCTATAACAAGTTAGTTTTTTTATTTTTTATTTTTTATTTTTTATAACTATTATCCCTTCTGGTGCTTTTGGCATTGCAGTTTTCACTACGTTATTGTTTAAGTGTCTTGACACAAGTACTCTTAAAGTAATCCCACACATAATCTGTTTCCCTTTCTTAATTCCTTCTGTGGAAAACCCCAATTTGTTCTGTGAGGATGAAACACAATAATATAGTTCGTAGCTACCTGGACTGGGGGTGTATTATTAACTTTTGAAGATCCCAATTTTTTATTTTTGTAGGTTGCAGGTTTATCTGCTGTGCCAGCCATATGCATTGGTCTAAAAGTCTAACTAAAATCTATTGTTTTGTTATGCCCTTGTTGCCGTTGTTACTGAAAGACATAAGAAATAGCATCAAAGAGTGCATTTAATGAGCTCCATCTCTGAGGATATTTTCCCCAAGATATATTTATCTATTTAAATGAGCTAGCATACTTTTTTTTTTGGCTGTCACATCGACATTGTATAGGATGGTTTTCGAAGCTATTAATTTCCGTTTGACCCTTGTGTATTAGTTTCAGAGGTACAAGACATGAAAATTAAGTTTAACTTAGTGGTTTCAGGTACTTTACCAATAATAGGGACCATGGAGAGTGGCATAACTAGAATTGATGTGGTAGTCCTCATAATAAGAGCACTCACATGAACTAGAATTGTTAAAACGTGGAAAGTGCAAACTGCGTGATGAAGAATTATTTGATTGCTGGGTGATCTATGTACATCCTCCAATATTTGTACATCAAGGACAATATAAGAAGAATTTTCTTGTAGTGGTTGGTCCCAACTGTTCCCTGTTCAAGAATGCTTGTTGCACAATTACATGTAGTTTTTGCCATTGGGTTACTGGTTCATATAGCAGTGATGAGAAGCCAAAAAAAGAATCACTTTTAGGGAATTGGAAATTAACGCATAAGTGGGATGTTTTGTATAACCACCGAGAACAGGGATTGTGCAACTTTCTGTCTCGGAAAGAATAAGTAATCCCCGTCTATATTTGATCTAATATTTTCTAGCATTTGTGCTTGTATGTGTCATTCATTCTGAATTTCTGATGTTTAATAGAGTATTACTTTAGTTAATCCTATGCTTGGAATGTAAACCAACAACATTATGAGCTACAGAAAATAACTTATTACGTTGTTTTCTCTTATTTGTTCTCTTCCTAATGCTTTTGGCGTTCTATCTGTTTAGGCATGCACATTATCAAACCGGTAATACACCATTGGCTTTAGTCTGGAAGGATGACAAGTGTAGTCAATATGTTGTAGATACAGACAGCAAAGGACTGGTTCCAAATCAACAACAGGTACTCCTAAGTCGTTCACGCCGGTCATCCGCATGCTATTATTTTGGTACATCACGCAGTTGATTAGTGCTGCATTTTTGTAGTAGTTCTATTTCCTTTGTAGTAGCTTCTGCTTTGATTTGAACCTTTCTAGAACCACAAGTGAGTCCAACCATGGAATGAATGATGAGGATGAAATGATAACATCTTTGTATCGGTACCTCGGTACCTCCCTAGTCCACCTGAGAAATATTTTGGATGAATGTTTTGTTTATCCTGAGTGTCCCAAGTCAGGGACCCTTTGAATAGTCAGGAAGTAGTTCCACTTCAGAGACTTCAGACTCCAATGATATTATGCTTTCTTCAACTGAATGAATAGGTATCTTTAGTGCCAAAAGCATTGCATCGCTATTTGTTTGATATTTGCAAGCAGATTAAGCTTTCGTAGAGCCGTTCCACGATTTCACATTTTTTTTATTGTGTACTAAAAAATTGGATCTGTAGAAGTTCAGAGCTTAGTAAAGTTGAGTAAGCCGTTCCACGATTTCACATTTTTTTATTGTGTACTAAAAAATTGGATCTGTAGAAGTTCAGAGCTTAGTAAAGTTGAGTAAATTGCATGAACATTTATGCACGAGGTCTTAATTCTATCGTGGCGACGCATTATTGTGAACCTTGTTATTACATTAACCTCTCTCTCTCTCTCTCTCTCTCTCTCTCTCTCTCTCTCTCTCTCTCTCTCCGTGTTGGATGATCAGGTGGTTTTGGAGCTACAAGACAATGGCAATCTGACAACATCAGATGATCCTCCAGTTGTATTTGGCTGTTTGGACACAACCTTCATACAGAAGGTATATTTGTTTTTGTTCTTATATATTGATTGATGTAGCCCTCGATGTCATTTGTTTAGATGATAGTTACTTTTAAGTAATTAACGATATTTTATGACTTTATGAGTGTTGTGACATGGTACACTTCCTTTTGACAATGTGGCAGTGCCAACAATTAGTTAGAGCTGGTTCAAATGCTTGTTTTTCTACACACATCGATGACATAAAAAGCAATTATGAGTCTTGTGGCCCTTAACTGCTCTGAAATGTGTGTGGAGGGGGAAAGAAGTCCCAAATATTGGCTATCATGGGCATCATGGATTAGTGCTTATCTTGTATCGGGATTACTTGCCAATGGAGTTATCTTATTCTTATCTCCATCTTGTATGTCATAATGAGTGCAATACCTGAACCCTGGGTATTGATTCCCGGCGGCATTGCTAGAACATTGTTTTCCCTGTTGGGGTCTAGGTCTCATATAAGAGAAGAATAACTTTCTTGTGCCTGTACATGAGAAATATATTGTTTTATCTTTTAAGGAAAAGGTCATTTTCTGTCCAAGAAACAGTGAGCAACTTTCGAGTCAGTTATAAAGCATTTTATCATTGGCACCTTGGTTTACCATAAACGTAGGGATTGTGGCGGTGCCCTGTCTGCTATGCAGCTGGAGGTAATAAATCTTCATTTTATGTAGCTTCTCTATACATTAACAGCAACTATAACTGCTTTTAAGTCCCTTCAAGTCCATGTTCTCCTCTTTTAACTCTCTCTCTCTCTCTCTCTCTCTCTCTCTCTCTCTCTCTCTCTCTCTCTCTCTCTCTCTCTCCCCAAATTTGGATTACTCATTTATGGCCTCAATTTTCAGTCCGGACTGCAATCCGGAAATCTACTACGTTTTGCTGTTATTGATGGAGGATTGACTTTTGTGGACGGGAAACTGGAGAAGGCTGATTTGCAGTACCTTGGTAAGGTCAACCGTGCACGTGCTTTTGCAGATAGTTACTCAAAGGTTAGTCGATGAATGTAAATCATTGCACCCCATTAAGTTGATTCCAGTTTCCAATATCGCTTTGAAAACAGGAATTGTATGTCCACTAATGTGCGGCAAATTTTTTTGGGAAATTTGTTATATATCCTTAAAATCCTTTGTTCTTCTCTGCTTCTATTTTTGGCTGAATGATGCGTTCCTCAAAACCATGATGACTTGCTTCTGAAGTATCACCTGGATTCCAGACAGCTCATTAGACTCCATGGGGTTGGAAGATAATGTGGTCACTGTACTGGCCCGAGTTGGTCTCATAAAGAAAACAAAACAAGAAGAAACTTCCATGAGAAAAACACTAGAAATGTTCTTTTATGATGTCAACACCTTGATGTCTGCTTTGTTTAAATTAGCTCTCAAATGTTACCTCATGAATTGAACTAAGTAGAGTCTGCATATTAACGTTCTATTCGTGTGATAAGAAGAAACCAAGACATGAAGCATGTGAGGAATCAGGATTCTGTACATGGACACTTGCAGGGTGGATAGTGGTCTTTTCTCCCTAGTGATTGGGTTTAGTCTATCTGGATGGAACCTCTGTGTATTATGGCCTTACATAAAGCTTAGGTGCCTTTGTGCTTGTGTAGCTGCTATTTAGGGGATTATTCCTTAAGCAAACTGCTATGGGCTGTTATCATTGTCCCTTATTTGTTTTTTAGCTAATTTTGTGAGGTTGTATTTAAAAAGAAGCTATAAAGATAATCTTTTTGCTCGTAGGTTGTGTTCCAATACATGGCTCGACATTCTCCTCTACGAGTGGAAGATCTTCTAGCATCCATTAGCTCATCAAGTGAACAAGACAACAGAACCAACGACGTGGAAATGATTCCTTGATGACCACTCTCAGCTATAATGATTCAAGGTTTACCCCTGGAGGACAAATTGTAGTGTCCTCACAGTATCTCATACTTTGAAGGCCGGTAAAGAGTTACTGTGACTTATGTCTAGAGCCCGCGAGAGTTGAGATTGCAGCTGCACATGATGCATAATACTGGCCACCCATTTCCATTTGAGGCAGTTGGAGGATTTGGTATGGGTTTTTTTGGCGGCTGGTGAAGTCTCATGGGGGTTTATGTTATGGTGAGCAGTTTTTTTTGGTTCCTATTCCTTCTCTGTGCATTGTGAATGTATTTATCAGTAAAGATCTTATGTGCTGTAATACAAAATTTGTTAGAATACCAAGGTGTTGAATATTAGGGACTGGTTTTATTTATTTATTTTTGAACGGCAAAAAGGTAGTAGGGGGCAACCGGCGTAGCAACTCCCCTTGGGCATGATCATAGGGTCTCCCGACCCGCTATGGAATGTCTGGTTCAAACCATAACTATTGTTTGGAAGGACAAGCCGCCACCACGACACTACCTATGTACTAGATGGATAAAGGGCCCTCTACGGTAGTCTTGTAGTTGGCGGGATTCAAACTTTGTCGAATTGTGCAAGGGAGGAGCATTTAAGATCACTTACCCTTGCCATCTAGTGAACTCACATTTTACCATCCACACTCCATTTCTTGTCCTTATTTATGTGAACTTACTTTCTTACCTTTCATAAGTTCACTTTTTCACACATAAAGGGGCAATATAGCGAACTCACATTATTAAAGACAAGAAAATGAGTAAATGGTGAAAAGGGGAGTGTTAAAATCAATTTCCAAAGAAATTTCCTGTAATTAAGATTCACATACTTTCAGTAATTTACAATAACTTAAAAGAACAACTGGAATAATAGTTATAATTATTCTTCTTGACATGATTATCCAATGGCTTCCTTCAAAGAAGTTCAAAAATGGGTTCAAGATGCTAAAGTGGTAGCTTCACACCCATCATGTACGCAAGCTAGAACATCTCGGTAGTCCCTTGAGATAGTGAATGAATCGTAGACCTTCCCATCGTTGCTCTTCTTGTACTCGAACAGAAGAGACGAGTGGTTAAATGCCGTCAACTTCACAAATCCGAAGTCATAATCCCTGTAGAGACTCCAAGAGGGAGTGATTTCGCTGAACCCAGACAAGTGGCTTCCTGCTCCGCCGACGACAAGGTGGATAGTTCCATTCACGGTGCCCGAGTAATGCGATTTTCCTGAGTTCACACACTGGTTCTGTACAGCAACATGAACGGTGAGTGATGAGAGAATTCTGCTGCAGCAGCAAGCTAGATATGTAAGCTTCAAAAATAACTGGCCGGTTACTTGTAAATTGCTCCAGGCTTTATTTGGGTTGAGAGAACCGGAAAATTGGCCTGAAGAACAAGTTTGGGGTTTTAAAGGGTGTTTAGCCCACCCTAACTTATTTTAAGACCTCCATTAATGGAATTTTTTTGAGAGTTGAAGGACGACACTAAATAAAAATACCCTTAATGATAAAAAAAATTACAAAAAAAAAGAAGCCCGGACGCTTTCTCCATTTCACTCTAAAGAGAGAAAGGTGACATTGACCCATCACTGTCAATGTCCACGACAGGTGACCACTGACCCTTAATGATGTTGTACCCATCGCTATGAGACCTCTCTCTCTCACGCGTGGGACAAGATTGATGGGTGAGACAAAATTAATCTCTCTCTCTCTCTCTTCAATTTTGGGGTTCAATTTTAGGAGATTTAGGCTATTTGGGATAAGATATAATGGATTTAGGCACTTAGGTTGTACTACTTTCCAATTATAGGGTTTTAGTGATTTAGGAACTTTCATAGAATACCCTAGCGGTTATGCCAATACCTTGGGGTTATGCCAAGATGCAACCATTGATGTCTGATGACTGTGCCAGGAGCTCAACATACATTAATATGACAAAATCTATGCATCTGTACATTCTACACCAATTCATAGTTACAAAAGGTGATTTTATAATCATATCCAAAACAAAATAGGCGGCCAAGTTATTCGGTTTGCTTGGACTGGATAAAGTTCAACATGCCTAGTGCCTACCGGGTATAGGATACTGGGGGTGTTTTGCCAACTGACTGATCACAGCATTACTAATAGGTGTTATCGGTGAATTTTATTTTCCATCTCTCCTTTTCCACTTTTTTGGAGAGGTTTACGTTTGCTTTGCCCACATAGAAGATTCAAATACAAACCAAGAAACGAATTAATACCTGATAAATGGGGCAAGTTCTTTCGTAGTTATGAATGTGACCGTAAAATGCCATATCCACCTTGTACTTCTGCCAGAGCCTCTGCAAGCTTTCCCTTCCCATGGGCTCGTCAAATGAACCCTCCAAGCCATAATACAAGCCGGAAGAATAGCCAAGAACACGGTGAGCAGCAAAGATCAACCACGGCTGTTTTTGCCTATCTGCTGATGCAAGGCAATGCTCAATGAACCTGTACTGTTCAGTACCCTCCCTCCAGTCATGCTCAGAATCGGCTATGCAGAAGTGAAACATGCCATAGTCTGCGGAGTACCTGTTAATTTCACATTGACATCTTCATAAGAAACATCTGAACATGGACTTGGAGAATTACTGATTACTTGCTAAAGGGTATTGCACTAAGTAGCACCTACCAAAACTTGCAGGTTTTAACTGGCCCAAACCTCACACTCGCTACAAAAAGCAAAAGTTTAAGTCCTTTTCTTCCGATATGCATTTTGTACCATATATGACAAAGTTAGACTCTCACAATCAGGTCTCATATCACTTTTAAGCTTTTGTCATAAGAGGAGAGGTCCATTTTAAATTCTTCAAGGCCTACCCCAGAAATGTTTTCTGTTTTTTCCCAAATCTATAGTTATTTAAACCTTCTAAGAAAAACTGATGACACTTGCCTAATACACTAAGTTCCTTTTCTCAAAAGTTCTAACCAAAGATACTTGAAAGTTGAAAAAAATCGATATAATTACCAAAACTTAGCTCTATTCTCCGCAGGAACATAAAACATGGTCTCAGCTAGCACGCCACATTCCCCACCTGAGTCTGTAGTATCATAGAAAGATCCTGACCCAGGCCAATCACGCTCATGATTGCCACTGCAACACAGAGCAAGGTAGAGATATTGCTACGAACTGATGAGATGACATGATGAATATTGAATGTGTGAGATATACCGACCTTGCAACCATATATGGTACAGTGGATGCAATGGGTTCCACCTGAGATGTGAATTGGTCCCACTGTGAGATGTATCCATTTGAGTACGTAATATCTCCTATGTGGAAAACAATGTCAAAGTTCTTTAGGTCCTTAATGAGTTGGTCTGTAGTATTAAGCGAGCCTGGTTGATAATCACTGTATTCATTTGATCCATCACGCTCTGCCTGCAAGGCTCAGGACAAGATGAAATTGATTACGAGCTAAGAGTAACAAAATACATATATCTCAATTGCATAGTAAAAAGAACATTTATGCTACATGCAAGCCAGAGAGATCTAGTTGAGTTCTCCCAAGTCGACTAGGTGAGTGTCCTATTTTCCACCATTTGAATTGAGGAACTGACAAAAAGGTATAGTCCAAAATAACCACAATAACACAGTGATAAACCAATCCTTCTGGTCTTGAGCAGGGCATAGATTTTTCCCCCCACTAGCCTCTTGTTTCATGAAGGATAAAAGCAACACGAGTATACTATGTCAAAGAGTAATGTATTTACGTCATGGATAAATTTCTCTTGAGAAGCTAAACCATTAAGTGAGCTCTAATATACAGCCCTCTAGTGATAATACTCCATTGGAAGTCCAGTGAACCCTTTTCCTTCCTGTTCTTCTTTGGGTTGGCAAGGGGAATTGAGTTAAATACTTTGACCGACTATATTATCTTATACAAATCTAGTATGGCTTCGTACTACCTTCCCCATGTCACCAAATATTATTACTCGCTGCAATGAGTCTTGGCCTGGAAATGGGGACGATTTAAATGAATAGGTCTTGCTCCAGACGTATGAACCAGAGGATAATAGATGACCCATCCTGTAAGTGTACCTGGAAGAATTATCATCACATTGTCAAAAACGCATGGTAAATATCATGAAAAATCCTAAACATTTTTCATGCTAGAGGAACAGGTTCTTTGAGATATGTATACATGGTGTTTGGCCACAAGTCCTTTAAAAAACTGGTGTGGATGAAACCAGGATCCCGCCAGCCAACTGTCCGTGCAGGTGAGCCTGCATGGAAATAAAGTAACTTTAGAATGATGCAGGCCTACACAAAATAGCTGCAGTGCACAAAAAGAAAACATAAAAACAAGAAGAGTTGGCGGATCAGGAAGAGAAATGAACAGGCAACTAACGAGACATGATTACAGACTAAAATCGTGACTTGGATTTCCCATGAAAAATTGTCCAAAGAAGGTAATGAAGATCCATCAAGGGAATTTAGAGGCTTCTCTAGTGAAGGGAGGTTTAAGATGTGAAATTAAAGTATTCCCATCCCATAACTTCTTGGTTTATCACATGGTTAGAAGGAAATATACCTAATACCAGACAATAATATGGGAGACGAGACTAGGACATTTACTGTGAATGAGGATTTCCGTATGAGCAAACCATCCATTAAAAAAAGGAAACAAACTTTGAAAGAGTTTGATATAAAAAATATGAGCATGGATATGGTACTAACATGCTGGAGATATAGAAAGAGCATATTCTTAGTATGAATCCACAGTTGCTATGTTTGTGATATGTGGAAGGGCATAGGAGAGCACCAATCTGAGAGAGAGAGAGAGAGAGAGAGAGAGAGAGAGAGAGAGAGAGAGAGAGAGATCTTTGTCCTCATATTAGTTTTACAGAGAAATATTGTATTTCTCGGCTTTAAAAAAACTCCGGTAACTTGAACAAACTTTGTAATCTCCTCCTAACCGACAAACAGTCTTTAGTTGCAGTTTTTGGTGTGAAGGGGAGCTAACAGAACATAAATACAATGATTAAAGGTACTAAAAAGTCCTTGGAGAAATGTATCATCAACTTTCCTAAAACTCAATAGGCCGGCAGAATGATACTCTCACTAGACACTGTATATTAGTTTGTTTATCTGTTTCCTCACGATTCCAAGATAAACTTGACTGGTAATAGGGGAGGACAGAGGGGTCTAGAGTTCCAACTGGACGTAAGAGTATATATCTGCTCATTTAGAAAGAGCAAGAGATGGTTACATCACTTACATCGCAGTCAGATTACACAAAATCTGAAATCTCATATCAAAACTGTAAGCTGATAAAATGAATCATACCACACATGCTGTTCCGGTGAAATGTCAATGTGCCTGCCGGTGAGGGCTTTTGATGATCTCCTTGGAAGCCCCACTCAACAAGTGGGATGGCTTCGTCTATGTTATAGCCACTGGTCCAGGTTACTGTCATCTGCAAAAGAAAGAAAGACATTGAGAACAGTACTTGGATTTACATTAACAAAGTACAAGTAGGATAGAAGAACTGATAAGGTAGGACGTTACACAAATATATCGATTAGGAAATTTAGGGTGATTCCTTGCCTCATTAAAGCACTGCCATTAAATAGGTATACAGAAAATCTTTGAAAGTATTAAGAGTATGAATAGAAAGGAACACATAATCAAGTGGGATCCCATATGCGATGTTGTCCTTGGACCTTGGAGAAACATCATCAGCGTGTTCTTGTCAAACCCAGGGGCTAGATCTCTTGGTTTCAAAGGATAGAGAATTTTGGCGCATAATTAATGCATCTTAGCCTAAGTTGAATATATACGGAAAGATAAATAAACATAATGGAACTGGAGATAAAATGAAACTAAGATTGATGAGAACAAAAATGGAGGGCGATTTTTTCCTCTCTTGGTTTCTATCTCTGAATGAAGGGTTTCCCAAGATCATTCGTTTCTTTCCTCAAGTGATGTCTTTCATACCCCCCAAAAGGCCTGGAATTTCCCATTTATTTTGTATGAAAAGTTGTTTGCTTTGATTCAAAATGGATGTCCCAATTTTCTTTTCAAAAGCACATTTAGGAGAACTATAAAGCTCAGCATGCTAGCAAGTGGAGGCGATGATGGCCTAGAAAGATAAGAAAAAAACAACCAAGTGATGATAAACTTACTTCATCCCAAGACTTCCCCAAGGCAAGGCGAGGATAAAGGGGCGCTTTAGGATTTGCAAACGTTATGTTATGTGAAACTGCCACCAATTTTGGCTGCAATACAAGTGTATGTATAAGTCCACATTAGTGCTATTAACATTCATCAGAAGAAAAAAATCCAGCCAATTGAGAAAATGTGTGCACAAAAGGCATCACAACAAAATGAAGAAACTCATTGAAGTCCAAGTGAATCATATACAGAAAATGCCTGGGCAGCAGGAAAAAAGAAAAGAAAAGCAGCAGTCATTTGAACATACATTTGACAATCCGCCTGTAAATAATGCAAAGGAGAAGTCTGCCCGCTGATTGATCAACTGGAACTTTAGAGTAGCTTTGCCCGTATTTGTATATCCAGAGTTGGATGAATTTGCAAATTTATACTGTAAGAAAGTCATTTTAGGCGATCTTAAATGGACAGATTAGTTGAAACACAATAATTTGCGATTCGTTAAATCTTGCCATTGCCTTATAAACCGCAAACCTTTATGGGGGCAGAGCATATGTCTGGGGTTTGCTCTTTGGAATCATTAGGATCATAACATGTAGATGAGCTGCCACAGTAAAACATATCTTTCAGTTAGTGATATTACTCATGAAAGTTAGCAAAGGGGTCATGTCTCTGAAAGCAAAATGTATCTTTTGTGGAGAAAAAGTGAAAGAGTTACTACTGGCCTAAGCACACTGAATGAAATTCTCTCCTTGCAATCATAGTTAAAGGAAATACCGTGGGAGTTTATAGAGGTTCAAAAAAAGAAATTACTTGAACTGTGCCGGCGAAAAGACGCCAACCCAATCATTCTCCGATGGTTCTGAGTACTCCAAATCCACATTAACCCATTGAGTATCCTCACCCTGTCAATAGATTATCCACATTTTTAAAGGAAATGTTGAGGTTAAGGGATGAAAAGTTACTAGGAACATGCGAAAAGAGTCGTATTTTGCATGCTGCCGGAGAAATTCATTAAAATCTCATTCCTTCAATGAATGAACCATCTCCTTGTTATTCACCTGTATTACACTATGAGCCTGTTTGTTTGACTGCATATAAGCATGGCTATGCACCAAGGCTTTAACCCTCTAGCTAGTTTCGGTTGAAATACCGGTCGGTCTTGGTCGGTACTGGATTATTTTGTTTTCTAAGCCAGTAATTCCATAATTGATGTTTTGGTACAAAGAAAATTATATCTCCTTTTTTGAAAGGCAAAAAAGATTTTATTAATCAAATATTGAAGATACAAGATTAAAAGGGACAAGAGAAAGGCATCAAAACGAGGAGTGAAATGCTATCAGAGATGCATGGCATCACACCTGATGACAATCATTTGCATCTCGAGCCCCAAAGGAAAGACCCCATATAATCCAAAAGAAAAGGTTGGCAAGAGGCCAACAAAAAACACTCAAAAAAATCTCCCCATCCTCAACAAGGCAAACGGAAAACCCCAAAAGCCCAACATTACAATAAAACTAGGACCCTTACTTCTTCTCCTCCTCGGCCGACATGGCTCTATAACGTGCTTCATCTATTTCCTCCATTTTGTCAATTTCGCTAATGAATTCCCCTTCATCACCATTGTAACCAATTCCTATTGTCTTTTGAAAATCCCAAACCGCTTTTGCCTCATTTAGAAACTTGTTTCTGGAAAGCAGTTCATCAATTTCTTCCATTTGAGCAATCTTAGTAACGACTTCCCCTTCAACACCATCTAACCCTATGCCCAACATCTTCTCAATATTCCCAACCGCTTGAGCCTCATTAAGAAGGATTCTATTCGTATTATTTATCCTGTCTGAAGAAATAGATAATGATATTGCGGCCGCACGAGATCTGAAAATAGCTTTAGATATGGGTCTCTTTGATTTACCCCTCGTACGGACAGATTTCTTAAAAATATCCATCATTGCGCACAAACTCTTTTTTTACCTTTAATTCTGCCTCTCTTAGCAATAATGTTATGGTGTACATTTGGTGTGCATTTTTGGTATACCCACAACATTATTGCTCTCTTAGTAGGTCTTACTCCCTTTTGGCACACACTAATTTTATCTCCACTGGGGACAATTATCTGGAAGCGCACCAATTGCATCAGACAAAGAATCCTTCTCATTATCGATTAGCCCAGCAGCTCCATCTCTAAGACCCGGCTCTACACCCTCAATCCGAATTTGAGTTTCCCGAGACAACCACCACAGATTCTACATTTGAATAATCAGTAACATTGTATAATCACTCTATTTGGTTGAGAGTTTTGGGAATAATATTTTGAGATAGTGTTTGGATGTGTTTTTAGAAAAAAATAATAATTAGAGAGATGTGTAATAATTGGAGAGAGATAGAGAGAAAAATGAGAATTAATGATTGAAGAAAGGGATATGAGTAGAGAGAGAAATGTGATTAATGATTTTAGAGATGAGAGATGAGGAAAAAAAAATTTTGGAATTTTTTTTTAGAAATGTGAAGTGAACAAATATCTTTTAGTACATATTTCATGTTTATTGAATGTCCTAAACTTTTTAAGCAACGTATGAAAAACAAATTTTTCCAACCCTAAATGCGAAATGATACCCGGGGTTACGCTGGCATATGTGTAAACCAATAAACTAAACCAAACCAAGCCGAGCTTTACGTCTCAATCAATTGGGGTCGGCTACATGAATGATTTATTTTCCATTAAGATTTGTCAAGAGCTAATTGTTCCCTTAGACTTAATAGACTCATATCTTCGCGCACTACAACATCCAATGTCAATTTGGATCTTCCCCTCCCCGCAACATTACTATCCAAAACTATCCTATCAACTCTCTTAATTAAAACTATCCTATCAACTCTCTTAATTAATTACTACATCTACCCGTCTACGGTAAAAAAGATTCAAACTATTTTAGTCTATTTTCTCTCAACTTCTCCATAGGTGCTACACCTACCATTATGTATACAAATGGTATCATCTATGATCTTTTTTCTCTTGACACTCTTCTAGTCTTACCAAAGCTCTAATAAAACTAAGAAAATTTAGAAGGGGTTGCAAGGTCATCGGAGTCCAAACTCTCCAAACCTTGGGGCACTACAAGTTTGCCCCGTCGTTAATTATAAGGTTCGGTCGTTAACTATAAAGTCCGGACTTAGGGCCTCTTTGAAACATGTGGAAGGGAAGAGAAAGTGAGAGAAAATAAAATGAGAGGAAAGTGAGAAGGAAAATTTCACTATTCACAATACTAAGATTTTTTATTTTCTCTCTTCTTTCCCTCTAAACCAAACAAGATGAGGGAAAAATTTTAATTTTCCTTTCTTTTCTCTAATTTTTCTCAAGTTCCAAACACACTCTTAGTCGAGGTGCACACAAATTTGCACAGTAGTCCAGAAATCTGGTTATAAAAAATTAAAAAGAAAAGGTTCAATACAAAAACATGCTTGTGAAAAAGCTCGTATTCAATCCAGACAACATACCGGTAACACAGCATTGTTATTCATTACCTCCAAGCCAAGAACACGCGGGTGGACGCTAACGGAGGCCGACTCATGGAACGCAAAGACAGCTTTCTCGATTGCGATTTGCGAAAGAGCCTGTTCGCTGATTTCGTTCGGGATTTTAGTTTTGTGGCCTGAAACTGATTTGGAGCCGGAAACAATTAGCAAAGTTAAAAAGACGTGTTGAAGAAGCTTATGGGTTTCCATTTTTTGCTTCAGAACTTGATACACATTCGCAAGCGTGTGGAGCTTTTGTAGTTGAAAATTTAGTACGGTGCCAGAAAGATTCCCAGAAATATTCGGAGGTTGACTTCGAATGAAACACGCCTGCTTTGGAGGAAGACACAGAAAGACTACGTTTATGGGTTTGCATGTGATTAGAAGTAAGGAGATGTTCCACTAACTTAGTTTTTTCAAAAAATTAGTTTTTTTCAAAAATTGAGATAGGTCATCATCTCATAATATATTACATGGACACAAAAACCGAGATATTTTTGCAAGCTTTGTTCCAATTCTTGGCTTAAACTCAAAACTAATTTATTACGCTTTACGAGATAGGTCATTCTCTCACACTACATTAACTTGAAAACTGACTTAACCAATTCCTGACTAAGTCAGGAATTAGAACAATTATTAGAGAAAAAAGTTGGCCAGTAATAATTTTTGAATTTATTCTTAATGGGATCACGGATAATAAAAGTACGCTTACTTACATAACTTCTTTTGATTGTCTTTACAAATTTGCCTTTTTTTTAAATAAAAAAATAGTTTGAATCTTTTGATAGCTAGTCTGGCGTTTTTACAAACCTAACACCCTGTTTGGCGACCGGATTTGGCACCTACCCGGATTTGTAGTCCCGGACCCACGTTGAGCCGGCGTTTGGGACGTAATTTGCAACCCTGACTATTTTCACTATTTGGCATCCAAATCTGGCTTCGCCTGGATTTGCCAACGACAGGGTCTACCCCATCGTTAGTTAACAAGGGTGGATTGGGTAAAATTCGTACCTGATTTACCCCTCCAAATTCGGGTGATTTGTGTGTGTGTGTGTGTGTGTGTGTGTGTGTGTGTGTGGGGGTTGTATGCATATGAAGTGGGTTCTGGCCCTTCTGGGTTTGCTCTGTGTGTGTGTGTGTGTGTGTGAGAGAGAGAGAGAGAGAGAGAGAGAGAGAGAGAGAGAGAGAGAGAGCTGCTGTTACCGGAGCCACCATTGTTGCCAATACTGAGCTTCTGGTTTTAATTTCTTTGTGTTGGGTTATAATCTGATCATTACCGGAGCCACCATCGACCCCATCGTTGCCGCTTAAATTGTGTAATTAACGAGAGGAGAGTGCTGCAGTGGAGGATGCATTGATGAAAGAGGGAAGGAGGATGTGGCGGTGGAGGATGTGGCATGGAGGGTGTAATGATAAAAGAGGGTAGGGCTTGGTATTGGGGAGAGAGGAACATGTATTGAGCATTAACTTTGTACATATTTATTCTAATTATAATTAAATTAAATATGTATTGACCATTAACTTTGTCTTATTATTAATTAAATTAATTATCATTAAATCTTGTAGCTTAAATTATTTATTGTGTATTTATTGTAATTTTTATTTATTTATTTTAATTATTATAAAATTAATTCATTTTCTTTATTAAATTAATAAACTGAGGGTAATTCAGTCATATGCTCTCATATCCACCATCCAAATTCCCTTTGTCAAAATACCATCCAAACACCTCACTAACAAATCCACCCTTCTTATGAGGTGGGGCCACTCTCATTACAAATTCACCCTCATTACAAATCCACCTTCAAATCCACCCTCATTACAAATCCACCCAAAATCATCTCCGGTCACCAAACGGGGCGTAAATGCGAAATGATACCCGAGGTTACATTGGCATTTGTGTAAACCAATAAAACTAAACCAAACCAAACCGAGCTTTATGTCTCAATCAATTGGGGTCGGCTACATGAATAATTTCTTTTCCTCTAAGATTTGTCAAGAACTAATTGTTCACTTAGACTTAGTAGACTCATATCTTCGCGCACTATAACATCCAATGTCAATTTGAGTCTTCCCCTCCTCGCAATATTACCATTCAAAACTATCCTATCAACTCTCTTAATTAAAACTATCTTATCAACTCTCTTAATTAATTATTGCATCTACAGGTTTACGGTAAAAAAATTCAAACTATTTTAGTCTATTTTCTCTCAACTTCTCTATAGGTGCTACACCTACCATCATGTATACGAATGATATCATCTATGATGTTGTCTTTCCTAGTCTTACCAAAGCCCTAATAAAACTAAGAAAATTTAGAAGGGGTTGCAAGGTCATCGGCGTCCACTCTCTCCAAACCTTGGGGCACTAAAAGTTTGCCTCGTCGTTAATTATAAAGTCTGGTCATTAACTATAAAGTCTAGACTTAGTCGAGGTGCACACAAATTTGCACAGTAGTCCAGAAATCTGGTTATAAAGTCTAGCTTTCTCGTTTGCGATTTGCAAAAGCGCCTGTTCGCCGATTTCATTCAGGATTTTAGTTTGGTGGCTTGAAATTGATTTGGAGCCGGAAACAATTAGCAAAGTGAAAAAGACGTGTTGAAGAAGCTTATGGGTTTCCATTTTTTGCTTTTGAACTTGATACACATTCGCAAGCGTGTGGAGTTTTTGTAGTTGAAAATTTAGTGCGATGTCGAAAGATTCCCAGAAATATTCGGAGGTTGACTTCGAATAAAACACGCTTACTGTAAGTTTATGGGTTTGCATATGATCAGAAGTAATGGTCCGTTTTGGGAAAGACATAGTAAAGGGGTCTTTATTGCAATAAGGATATCAACTTTTTTCTTTAATACCAAGAGGACAAATTACCTACACATTCCAAAAATGCTCCTACTAGCCAATGAAAGTGCCTAAAGCTAAAGCTAAACCTCAAGGTACTCTATAAAAGTGCCTAAGACCCTAGGGTACCCTATGAAAGTGCCTAAACATAAATTCTAGGGCACCTTAAAGAGCCTAAAATCCTAGGGTACACGAAAATGCCTAAACCACTAAACCCCTATAATTGGAAAGTACACCCTAAGTGCCTAAACCCAAAATACCTAAACCCACTATACCCTACACCAAAGAGCCTACATTCTCTAAAATTGAACCCTAAAAATTGAACCCACTCTCAAAATTGAAGAGAGAAATTAATTTTGTCTCACCTATTAAACTTGTCCCATTTGTGTGTGTGTGTGTGTGTGTGTGTGTGTGTGAGAGAGAGAGAGAGAGAGAGTGACAAAAATTAAAGGTTTCGTGAGTCAGCATCTAAATGGAAAAAGTTACGGGCAATGCTATTGTACCGTCCTTTCTTTATAATTTTTGTTTTAATCATTAGGGGAATTTTGTCTAGTGTTATCCTTAAACCCTCAACAATTTCACATCAATGTATTGGAAACATTAAAATAATTTAAATTGGACGAAACACTATTTAAAGCCTCAAACTGGGCTTTTAGACCAATTTTTTGTAGAAGTAAAAGATAAGTGAGGCAGCCGGCGCAAAATTTGATTATTAACTAATAACAACTCCACCCCCAAAAAAAAAAAACCATCTCTCTCTCCACAATTCTTATTTGAAAAACAAACCCGAAGAAACACAACAATAGAATGCTAATACTCGAAAAACTAGCCCGAAAACTATCTCAAAAGTGTCGACAGGTTCAGATTCACTGTACATTTATCTCAACCATTGATTTCACTTTTTGGAGTAGTTTTTTGGAGTACGGAGCATTTTCCAAACAACAATGGTACTATAATATCACCCAAATGTGCACAATGTGAGCCCCATTTCGGATACCCGTTCCACACAAATGATCCACTCGTTGATTTAGTTTTGAATGAACGTTATCGTGTCATACAAACCATTTTATTCAGAATTTGCTTGTAAGAATTCTAGTTCAATTAAAAAAATTGAACGAATCGATCAAATAAAAAAAATTCACATGACACCTTATTGTTTACATATAAAATTAACAAATCCAATAATTAATTGACACGTAGCAAAAAATGACAAATATTGGCACAAGCTTGTCAATGAAATTACACTGGATTAACGAAATACAACGATGTCGTTTTTGTTTCTCAAGTTGAAAACTAGTTATTAGCAGTTACGGGCCATTGCCACTATGTAAATAGATTTCGAAGCCATGACTTTAACTGCTAAGTGTATAAAGTCCATGTGTAAACTTGTGATGCAAAGTGAGTAGCAGTTAGAACACGTGGATTACATCTTGAGGAGCAGTTATTCCCT
Organism: Vaccinium macrocarpon; assembly: GCA_022606695.1. Lineage (NCBI taxonomy): Eukaryota > Viridiplantae > Streptophyta > Magnoliopsida > Ericales > Ericaceae > Vaccinium > Vaccinium macrocarpon. The sequence goes on along the minus strand of CM040174.1, from coordinate 28,465,438 downwards.
TAGAATGTGATCATTCGGATTAATTCAAGCAACGGTGCAGATTTAAGGCAAAGCTTTTGGAAGAAAATTAACAAGAATTCAAATTTAGACGTGAAGGAGGGAAGAAACTACCAATTCAAATTATAAAAGATGGAGTTCGAAGCAAGCCAAATTCAAATTCAGTAAGCGGGAAGTTCAACTAACAAGCAGCGTCTATAAATAGAAGAGATTGAAGAGTAAAAAACCCGGACAAATCTTCAACAAACAACTATCAAACAAATGATGCTTGGTTTGTTCATTGGCAAATAGTTTTAGGATTTCGAACCCAATTCAAAGTAGTGTAGGAAGTAGATTAGGAAGTAGTTAGGATTAATTTTGGTTGTTCTTGTAACAATCATCTGTTCGAAGTTCTCAATACCTTTGTATTTGAAGTTGAAGGCAATTTCGAAGTAAGTTTACCTTTGATTTGTTAATCGAAGTATCTTATTTCTTTGTTTGTTCTTTAATTTCCTAAGTAGATTGGTTTGCATTTCTTCATTTTTGAAAGAAAAATCCTTTTAATTGAGGTAATTGAACCATTAAAACACAATCGTCTGATTATATTTGGTTTTTCCAAAGTTAATCTGAGAGAGGAGATTGAAACTCTTTTTGGTACGCTTGCACTCAATTATTTTGTTATAATGAAGTAAAAGAACCACTAACACTTATACAAAATTCTATGAAAAACATTGAACATATGAGATCATTGGTGTGAAACCCAAAATGGACACCTCATTAAGAATTAGTACCAATCGGTACCTCTAATATTTTTGCAAGTTTTGTTCCAATTCTTGGCTTAAACTCAAAACTAATTTATTACGCTTTACAAGATAGGTCATTCTCTCACACTACATTAACTTGAAAACTGACTTAACCAATTCTTGACTAAGTCAGGAATTAGAACAATTATTAGAGAAGAAAGTACAACAACAAAAAAGAGTACAAGTTGCACGGCCCATAGGCCTAAAGGGTGAAGAGAGTACAAAAAAAAGAAGAAGAAACAACAACAAAAACAAAACAAAACAAACAAAAGCCGCAAAATTGTACAACAGTGACGATGGAACCACCAATCCACTCGGATGTGGCTAGAAGAAGACAACGGAATGGTATCAGCGTCCAGAGCCAAGCATCGCTTCATCCCACTGCAGTCACAGCTACCAAATGCCACCACCGCTGCTGTTGGAAAAAGCCCCAAATTCGGCACCTAGGCCCATATCGGGACCTCCCAAAGTCCCAAAAATGATGGGCAAGGAGGAGATCTCCTCTCCATGAGGAGGGGGCTCAACCTCTCACAACCATGAAGTAGAAAGAGAGACCAGAGGAGAGGAGAGGAGAGGAGAGAGCTAGATCGGGTGGGGGACGGAGAGGTAAAGAAAAAGGAAGAGATTTGAGGGGGGAATCAAGGGGTGGGAGAGAAAGGGGGGGTGGCAATCGAAAGTATTCGTGATGGTCATCTGCTTGGCGCCACCAGAGACGGAGCTCTTAAGTGGGGGAGGTGGCTTGTGCCACCCCCCGTAAGAAAAAAATTACTTTCACCGTCCCAATTTGTTGTGCACGTTTTCTTTTTCGGACTTCTCAAAAACTTGTCTACGTTTCATAATCTAGAGTGTTTTTTTATGATTTTGAAATATTTGCTTAACAAAATTACTTAAGATCTATCAAACACGATTTATATTGAATACAAATAATTCTATAAATTAAAAGATAAAGACAATTTTTTGAGACGTCCAAAAAAGAAAACAGGCACAACAAATTGGGACGGAGAAAGTAATTAATTTGGTATTGCAATAGTAGTGTTTTTCTTCAATAAGAACACATGTCTTATTTATACTAGTATTAAGCATATTGACGAGTGATTATTCAAATTAGTAAGAATTTTGATTTAATTAAAAAAATTGAACTCATTGATCAAATTCTTGTCAATATTTGAGTAAAAAAATTTCGCATGACACATTAAATTTTTTTTGTAAAAGACATTGAACGTATGAGATCATTTTTCATTTGTGTGAAGCTCAAAATGGACTCCACATTAGGGATCAATACCAATCGGTATGTCTAATATTTTTGCAGTGGAGAGTGTCTCTGAATGTATATGTGCACTTGTGTGTAAATTATTAGGGAAAAATAATAAGTACGCTTACTTACATAGTAACATAAATTCTTTGATTGTATCTTAGTAACAAATTAGTCTTTTTTTTTTAATTTTAAAAATAGTTTGAATCTTTTGACTGGCTGGCGTTTTTTTATTACTTTTTTTTTTTGGTGCAATGAAAATTCCAGGTTTTTTTATTAGTACTATACAGGAGTATATATTATGGTTATAGTATATTATATGGGAGTCTATATTCTAACATATTACTGTTGAATAGATCTTAAAACGAGGATATGATGTACAAAAAAGGCTAATGTTTTGGGTACAACACTTTGGTGTACACAAAATGTACATCATTCGTGTGTGACCAATTGAGAGTCTCACATAAATGATCTGAACCGTTCTGAACCATTCAATTTGTTTAAGAGATATTTTCAAGTGTTCTTGTAAAAAATCAACTCGTTTAGATATTCGCAAAGACTCGATCTATTTTTGTTTCCTGAATTTGCCAGAAAAAAAACTAACTATATTGATCGAGCCTTTACCAATGTTCAAATGCCCTGATTTTTTCCAGAGACTCGTAAAATAATATTTTAAATAAATTGAACGGCTCCAATGTTTGTGTGGGTCCCTAACATGGGTCCCACATAGATAGTGTACATTTTGGTGTACATCAAAGTGTTGTACCGGTAGTAGGGCTCTTTAAAAACTCAACATCAATACAAATAACAAACCCATCCCAAACAAACAAGTAATTATTCCATGGTCCTCCTGGGGCATTGCCACGTAGTCCTCTAATTTTAGTCATACGCTAAATGAATAATCAAAAAGTGATGTGGCAACTTTTAGTCATCTAATTTTGGTTAGTCAATTGTGGATGCTCCAAGCCTCCAACAATGGAGTCTAGTACAATGTGTGGTGGATAAAAATGTTGGAGTTTTACGTGGCGGTCACACGAAGTCACGAACCATAAAATAATTGGTCCCAAACAAGACCCAAAGTCATGGCCAAACCCAGGGACAGCGTAAATATTAATCAAGAACCATACACCACCGCCACCGGGACCTCTTTACTCTGGTCCCCGCCCCACCGGACCTGTTCGATTTCTCTCCCTTTGTGACGTATAAAGAAAGTAGCTCTCCATCCATATTTAACACAGGAGAATACACACTTGAATCACACATGCTTCTTGAAGTGAATGCATTTACAGATGTATACAAGACTATCACAGGCAACAATTTAATGGACGCGGGGACGCTGCTGTGCAGCTTGTGCACTATAGGTACTGTGCAATATCACAACCGTCCGTTACTTGGATGGACGATCCAAATTTCAAACAAACTATTCGCGCAAATAGTTAACTATTCGCGCAAATAGTTAACTATTTACGTGAATAGTTTGTTTGAAATCTTGCACAACAGCCTCCCCACGTCCCAATTTAATAGCTATATTAGTCATCCTGCTTGGAGACACTGCTTAAGTCTCCATCCTAATGGATTTGAATATGACCAATTCTATTGGAAACCCATTTTTGGCTAAATACAACCAATTAATGAGAATTCAAAATTTTCGAATTAGAACCCACAATTTGCTATATTTACCGTGAGGATAATATGATGAAAATGATACAATTAAGATTCTAAGGACGAAATTGAAACTGGCCTAATTTTACAAGCGCCAAAAAAGCAAACATTCTTTTTAGGGAATTGATATTGTCAGCTCCTTTTCTCTATTGACACTCCCTTTTTTGTCTTCATTTACAAAGTGCAAGTTCAATTTTACCTAATAGAGACAAAAGAAAAAAAGAAAAAAAAAGGAGTGCCAATTGAGAAAAGCGGAGTGCGAATATCACTTCCCTTGTTTTATTGTCTTGACCACTAGTGTTTACCAAGAGAACCACAAACTTGCAGTAGTACTGAACAATACCTCAGGCCATCCGTAGTGGTAGAGTTAAATGCCTAAGTTAGTCAGTTATTAGGACAGTTAACTAGCATTCTCTCTTTTTTTGCTCATAATGGTGTAGCTAAGGAGACTCCACCATGTAAAAATGTTAGCTCAGAAGTGAACTGTGGTATTTGAGGTAACCTTTTCCTTGTGTCAGAGGGAGGAGATAGGGAGGAGAGAGAACGTGAGAGAGTAAAAGAAAGAGAGGAAAAAAGGTGGGCAACACATGTATATACATATATATATTTCTGTACTTTTTAATATTTTAACTACACTTTAACTGCGCTTTAACAACACTACTACACCACTTTTTAACTTAACAACACATTTTGTCATAACAACACATAATTGAGTCCCACTTTTTACACTTTTGTGTTATATAACTACACAAATTTAACTCCACCACTACGGATGGCCTTAGAGCACAACTGCAAGAATAGGAAGCTTATTATGTTGACATAATCATCCAATGGCTTCAAACTATTTGTGACCAAATGCGGGTTCAAGACGCTAAAGTGGTAGCTTCACAGCCGTCGTGCACGCAGGCGAGAACATCTCGGTAGTCCCTTGAGATGGTGAATGAATCATAGACCTCTCCATCTCTGCTCTTCTTGTACTCAAACAGAAGCGACGAGTGGCTAAATGCTGTCAATTTCACAAACCCGAAGTCATAATCTCTGTAGAGGCTCCAAGAGGGAGTGATTTGGCTGTACTCTGACAAGTGGCTTCCTGCTCCGCCAACAACAACGTGGATAGTTCCATTCACGGTGCCAGAGTAGTGCGATTTTTCTGAGCTCACACATTGGTTCTATAACGTAACAGATAAATAGAATGATTAGAGAGGATAAATTGATGATTGCAGAGTTTTCCCATGGGAGCAAGATAGATATGTTGGCTACAAAAATAACCGGCCAGCTAATTGTAAATTACTCTTGGCATTAATTGGATTGAAGATTCGGTAAAGAAAAGGATATGTGAATGAAAAACTGACTCCTTACTTGTCATTACTTTTTTTTTTTTACCCCTTCGCCATAATCCTTTGATCAAAACACCACATTTGCAGGGGGCTGAATTTGGTGCCTCTACTGATTAATGAAATTAATAGTACCTGAACTTCAATAACTGGGAAAGCTTCCTTTCCAAGCTAAGCTTTCTTCCTGAAAAACAAAGAGCCAATCAGAGGCAACCCGGTTGGTGGTGTTCAGCCAGAATGCCCTCCGATGGCTGAGTCAGCTATGGAGTAAAGAAACTGCAGGTGAGCAAGAGCTGCAAGACCCAGCTAAGCAATGGAAGGAGCAAGGGGATAGAGTAGAAGAGGTTATATGAGTAGAGAGAGAATGTCGTGAGAGAGTTTAAGTTCCAATCTCCTTTCCCTTTTGCATGCTGTTGCAATTTATAGGTCAATGTGGGTTATTCATCGGCTGACTTTTGGCTATGGGCCATACTGCTATCATTTCGGAGATCATTGCATGCAGTCTTGGACATAATTAATTGGCCACCTGTTGCAAAGCCTTACTCCTAACTCCTAAGTGACAGATGTGTCCTAGAGTCATCATTTTGGAAGTGCGTCCCCTACCGGCTGGTGGCGGTCAGAGAACTGCCTGTAATCTGCTTTGCCGTTTACCCCATTGGTCGGACACTCTTCATACCGACTGTGTTTTTACTAAAGACACTCTTAGTGCCGAGTAACTCTGTCCCCAGAAGCCCTTATGCTCAGCTGTCTATACAATATCTATTGACTATTGGCAATAGCCATGCGTCTTATTCATTTATTGATCTTGTCGTTTCCGGCTTAATTTGTCTTGGCTTCTTGCTTATGATTACCGGTAATAATTTCACCCCATATCATTAAAGAAATGTTAAAGGCTTGTAATAGGCAATGCCAGATGCAGCCATTGACCATGGTGCGTGAAGAGCAGCACATACATGAGATATAAGGATATATACGCACCTATATCACTTCATACCCTCGAAAGGTGATTATATACTTATCAGCAGGAACAAAAAAGATGCTTGTGATTCTTTTCGGATTCAGAGGTGCTTCCCCATATGGCTAGTACCCTTTTTTCGAGAGTGGTCTAGTACCTTTTTTTTCCCGAGAGCAGTCTAGTACATATCTAAGATGTTGCAACCTCCTATGAAAAGAAAATCAATGATCTTAGAAACCACATCATTTTAATGTCTTTCCATTACTAAGAGAGTTCTGCGTGAAGCCGTGAAGTCACTTTTACATCTTTTTTCTATTTTTTTCACTTTTAAAGATTTAGGTTTTATTTTACCCCCATAGAAATATTTGAATATGAACTAGAAAAAGAATTAGTACCTGATAAATTGGGCAAATTCTTTCGTAGTTGTGAACGTGACCGAAAAATGCTATATCCACCTTGTACTTCTGCCAGAGCCTCTGCAAGCTTTCCCTTCCCATGGGTTCTTCAAAAGAACCCTCCAAGCCATACCACTTGTCGGAAGAATAGCCAAGAACACGGTGAGCAGCAAAGATCAACCACGGCTGTTTTTGCCTATCTGCTGATGCAAGGCAATACTCAATGAACCTGTACTGTTCAGAACCCTCCCTCCAGTCATGCTCAGTATCAGCTATGCAGAAGTGAAACATACCATAATCTGCTGAGTACCTGGTAATTTCGTAGTAACAGCTTTGTAAGACATGTATCAACATGGTTTTGCCAAAAGAGGCAACTCCATTTGAAGTCCAACAACCCTAGTACTGCTTTCTAATATTTCCCAAACTAATAATTAATAAAACCATCTCAGAAGAACTGATTACTCTTGTCAATACTAAGTTAGTACTTGATGTTTTCTTTTCTCAAAAGGCTTACCAAGAGATACTTGACGAGAGGCAATGTAATTACCAGAATTTAGCTCTATTCTCTGCAGGAACATAGAACATGGTCTCAGCCACCACGCCACATTCCCCACCAGAGTCTGAAGTGTCGTAGAAAGATCCTGTCCCTGGCCAATCACGCTCATGATTGCCACTGCAACACACATCAAGGTAGAGATGTTGCTAGAAATTCATGAGATGACATGATGAATAGTGAACGTATAGTTAGTAGCAATGTGGCATACAAACCTTGCAACCATATATGGTACAGCCGATGCAATGGGTTCCACCTGCGATGTGAATTGGTCCCACTGTGAGATGTATCCATTTGAGTACGTCACATCTCCTATGTGGAATACTATGTCAAAGTTCTTTAGGTCCTTGATGAGTTGGTCCGTAGTATTAAGAGATCCCGGTTGATAGTTACTGTATTCATTTGATCCATCACGCTCTGCCTGAAAAGCGCAGGACAAGGTGAAATTGCTTATGAGCTGTGTATGAAAAAACGCATATACTAAATTGCGTAGTAAAAAGAAGATTTATGATAATGTTCGGCATGCAAGCCAGCGAGATCAAGTTAAGTTCTCCCAAGTCCCGAGACTAGCTGAGTGTCCTATTTCTGCCATTTGGATTCAGTGATTTAACACATTGTTTGGTCTTGACGTGCATAATCATAAATTGTTTTTTCTGCTAGCCTAGTGTTTCAAGTACATAACAGCATCATGAAGTATCGAGTACATCACAGCATCATGAAGGATAAGTGCAACATGAGTTTAACTCATCATGCAATGGCCATCAAATGTTTGCTAGATTGAAGCACAATGTATTCACCCCATGCATAAAATTCCCTTCAGAAGCAAAGCCAATAAGTGTGCTACTGTGCTCTAATACTAATTTTCAATTGAAAGTTGGTGAATCCTTTTCCTTTCTGTTTTTTTTGGCTCTGCAAGGGGTTTTGAGTTAATTTTATCAACAATAACATCTTATGCAGATCTAGTATGGTTCACACTACCTTCCCCATGTCACCGAATATTATAACACGCTGTAAAGAGTCTTGGCCTGGATATGGGGATGATTTGAATGAATACATCTTGCTCAAGACATATGAACCATCGGATAACAGATGACCCATCCTGTAAGTATACCTGGAAGAATTACCATCAATGTCAAAAGCTAACCATAAGTGTCCTGTGAAATTCCGAAGATGTTTATACTAGATTAATACATGGAATTTGGCCACAAGTCCTTCAAGAAACTGGTGTGAATGAAACCAGGATCCCGCCAACCAACCGTCCGCGCAGGTGAGCCTGCAGGGTAGATAGAGAAACTATGTCACTGAGCGAGGTGATAAGCTTTAATGTTAATTCTCTAGTGAAAACAAGGAGACCGGCAAATCAGGAAGAGAAAAGAACAACCACTAACAGGGCATGATTATTTCTGACTCAAGTCATGAAGATTTCCCATGAACAAAATGTCCAAAGAAGGCACTGAAGATCCATCGAGCCAATTTAAAGACTTCTCTGGGAAGCAAGGTCTAAGATTTGAAATGAAGTCATAGGGGAATCCCATACTTGTTGGATTGTCACACAGTTGGAAGAAAACATACAACACAACTATTCGAGAGGCAAGATTAAGACATGTATTTTTCATGCGTATTTCAAGAAGAAACAAACCTTTCATTAACAAAAACAACCAAACCTTCATAATGTGGGATAAAAATTTCATTATGCAAATTAAGCTAACACAGTGGAGATATAAAGAGCAGTTGAAAACATTCTCAACATATTTCCATATATGGTGTGTTTGTGATATATGGAAGGTCATAAAGGCATGCTGTTAAAATTTACAACGGAGAGAGCACTGAGCAGTGATTTGAGAGAGAGAGAGGGAGAGAGAGAGTCTTCACATTCATTCAACAACGATATAGCCCATTTCTTGGTTTTAAAAATGCTATAAACTCAAAGAAACTTGTGATCTCCGCCTGACCAAAGACATTCTCAACAGAACTTAAAATCCTATGACTAGTGCTACTAAAATGTCCTACAAAAAAACTTACAGTAACTTCCCTGAAAACTTAAAGGGTCCCTCAGATTCATAGTTATCACTCAAAACTACACGGTAATTGGTTTTTTTCTTCTTACTGGTCCAACATAAACTTTACTGGTATTAGGGGGAGGGCAGAGGAGTCTAGAATAACAACTGGATCTATCTAAGAGTGTATACATAGAGAATACATCAAAGTCATATTACAGCACACTTTATATCACACAATAAGCTTATAAAATGAAAAATACCACACATGCTGTTCCGGTGAAATGTCAATGTGCCAGCTGGTGAGCGCCTTTGAAAATCTCCTTTGAAACCCCACTCGACAAAAGGGATGGCTTCATCTATGTTATAGCCACTCGTCCATGTTACTGTCATCTGCATAGGATAGAAAATGTTGAGAACAGGGCCTGGATTTACAATTGCAGAGTCCAAGCAAGACAGAAGAACCCATTACAGCATTATATTGCTTAAAAAATTCTAGGATGTTAACTGATCACTTTAAAAAAGCACTACCATTGAGTAGATACAATAGGAAATTTCTCAAAATATTAAGAGTAATGACAGCCTACGGAACACAGCTTCAAGTGGAATCCTCGAAACAACATTGTCTTTAGAAGTTAGGACCTGTGAGAAACACCACATTTAACGAATCGTAAATATAGTCCTTACCATGTTCCTGTCAAAACTAGAGGCTAGATCTCTTTGGTTATATTCTAGAAGGATAGAGAATTTTGCCACATCTAATGGGACCTGGGGATCCTGTAGGGCTCCCTACAGGGTTGTGGCCCACAATCTGAACTGTCCATATAGTTTTCAATGGTCCAGATTTCATATATTATCTTAGGGGTGAGCGAAAAATCCGTCAAACTGTGAATCCAATCCAAACCGATTGGTTTGGTTCGGTTTTTTAGTAGCGTGGTTTGAGCCTGGTTTAAAAAAATTAGAATCCGTAGTCAATGGTTTGGTTTGTGGATTTACGTTCATGGTTCCTGTTCCAATCCGATCCGAACCATGTATATTATGTATTATATATATAAGCCACAGTCAACTAACTTCCAAATTTAATTTATTCATTATTCCTTCTCTGACAAGATTTTATTTTGCATAAGATTCACAACTTATTGCACTTGACAGAGCCCAATGGAGAAAAAGGATTCATGTAGCCGACCCCAATTGATTGGGAAATAAGGCTTGGTTTGGTTTGGTTAGGATTCACAACTTATTCCCCTAATTCCAATACACCAATAGTGGTTTAGTCATAGCAAGTATTCGGTGATGAAATTCTCACTTCCAATTTTGATTCCACGGCACATTTCTATTTTTCCAAATTTATATACATGATTCGGTCATAGTCTATTCTTATTCCTTGATTTCCTTCATTATCATGATTAATTACCCTAAATTTCTATATATGGGGACCAATTCGTATTCTATATATACGTAGTGTAGTAAACCTAAATTTTAAGTACTCTAAATAGTTTACAGAAATAATATCTCAATTTTAAGCAAACCGTGGTTCGAAACCAAATCCGAACCGTATTTTAACAGTTTGGATTGGTTTGGTCCTAAGTCTTTTGTGGGTTGGTTTGGTTCTCCAAATTCATAATCCATAGGCAGTGGTTTGGTTCTTGGTTTACTACAAAACCGAACCAATCTGGTCCATCCTCACCCCTATATTATCTTACATGTAAGATACTTATTTTACTAGTAAGAAAATCTGAACCTTTGAAAACCTTGTTGACTATCCTGTAGGGCACAATCTGGGCCGTCCAAATTGTTTTCAACGGTCCAGATTTCATTCATATAGGATACTTATTTTACATGTAAGATAATCTGGACTGGTGAAAACACATTCGATGGCCCAGATTGTGCACTACAACCCTGCAGGACACTTTTGCCCTATAGGATCCCCGATTGCCATTCATGTATTTTAATTTTTACCCTAAGTTGATATACAGGAAATAAAGGAATAGATATACTTGAACTTTGGATAAATTGAAACTTATGAGAACAAAAACAGGGGACGATTTTCCTTTTCGTCTAGGAGCAATATTTCAAGCCTGAACTTGAAGTTTCATCACTCTATGAAATCCTTAATTTTGTCAAGAGGCTTCAGGCTAGTGGACATACAAAGGTTTTGCGAATTCTTTCCTATGAGTGAGTCATTCATACCCCCAAAAGGCCCCGAACTCCCCATTTTTTGTAGGAAAATCTACAGCAATAAAAAAAAAAAAAAAAAACCTTCAAGAGAACAACTAAGTGTTAATCTCAGCTAGCAAGTGAAAGTGATGATGTTCTAGAACAAAGGAACCAAAAACACCAAGTCAAGATAAACTTACTTCATCCCAAGACTTCCCCAGGGCAAGGCGTGGATAAACGGGTGCTTTAGGATTTGCAAAGGTTATGATATTTGAAACTGCCACCAATTTTGGCTGCAATACGAGTGTATTTATTAGTCCACATTAGTGCAACGAAGAAAAAAAATCCAGCCAATTGAGAACATTCCACATAAAATTGATTATTACAGCAGAAAATGTGCACAGAAATTGCATGATAACGAAATGCAGAAACTCATTGAAGTCTAAGTGAATAATATACAGAAAAATTCCTGGGCCACAGAAAAACCAGAAGAAACAGTCATTTGAACATACATTTGACAACCCGCCTGTAAATAATGCAAAGGAGAAGTCTGCCCGCTGATTTATCAACTGGAACTTCAGAGAAGCTTTGCCCGTATTTGTATATCCAGAGTTGGAGAAATTTGCATATTTGTACTGTAAGAAAGACAATTTGGGGCGATCTAAAATGGACAGAGAAATTGAACCACAATAATTCACGATCAAGTAAATCTAGCCGTTTGCTTATAAAACTGCAAACCTTTATGGGGGCTGAGCATATGTATGGGCTTTGTTCTTTATAATCATCAGCATCATAACAATTTGACGAGCTGCCACAGCATAACAAATTTTCATTTAGTGATATTAATAAAGATGCATGGAGTAAACGATGGGCTGATATGTCTGAGAACAATTGTAGTGTGATATATCAATGATATTCAATCCTTGCAACCGTGTATACGAAACAGCAAGGAAGATGGGCATTACTTGAAGTTAGCTGGTGAAAAGACACCAACCCAATCATTGTCCGACGGTTCCGAAAACTCCAGATCAACATTAACCCATTGAGTATCCTCGCCCTGTTCATAGATTATCCACATTTTATGCAAAAATATTTAAGTTAGAGATGAACACGGAAAACTGTTGTTGGCTGCAAGCCTTAGGAAAGTTCATTGCAAACTCATTCCCGTAATAAATGGACTATCTCCTTGTATTGATCTTATTACCCTTTGTACTAAACGTTTCCACTTTCCAGACTTTGCATTTGTACTAATTTCCCTCTGGTAGCATCAAACATGAGTAAAACACTATAAGATGCTCAAAAACAAAGGGTGTCAATCTTGACCAAACCACCACCGACTCCACATCTAGAGTTCGAACCCTGCGCTCCCCATCTGCTTCCTTTGGTGGTAGTTGGTGCAGGTATTAAAGCTCGCTTCATGTGGAGGGCCCTATGCCATCTTGTACCAAAGTGGTGCCTATGGTGACCAAACTCATGAATCTACCCAAATAAAAACCATTCACTCTAAATTCACTAAAACCCAACCCATGTATGAAATGGGGACATGATGGGTTCGAAACCAATTTGAATCATCCTAAATGAGTCTTAAATGGGTCAACCTATGTAACTCAACAAGCCATTATTATTATATCACAAACTACTACACGACATCTGGTATTGCCACACTAAACCTGTTGATGCCACCAAAACTAGTAAAAAGCATCCAAAATTCCTAACTTCATGTATAAACATATACGGATGTGTAATTGCAATAATACACCACCACCAATAACAAAACTATCTAGTCCCCAATCATTGGGGGTATGGGCGGGGAATGATTGGAAATATACCTAACCTTTGGCAATATATGCACGAATTGGCTGCTCTCAGAATACCACTAAAATAGTGGCCCACTAAACCTCCAAGAACTGAGGAGCTAACGGACATTATACTTACGTGTAATTCCAAATACAAAATGTAATTGGAGTAATGGGTGCAGATAGGGCTGCACTCTTTAGAAATGAGTCTGGTTGGGTATCAGTAATAATTACCTAGCTAATTAGATATTGGATGATTCAATGACCAAACCCAGGTACAACCCATCAAAACTTACCCAAACGCCAACCACCCCCACCCCCCCTTGACACCACACAAAAGAACCACATCTATTTTGCATAAATCTGTTTTTCTCTCTCCAAGAAATTAATACATGCTGACTTATAAAGTGAACGAAACAGAACTAACGTGAACAATGCCGCAGGTATTCCTACGAAAAGAACAAAATGGCACTCAAAAAAGAAACAGAAATTATACAAACAACTCCATAAAAAAGCGTTTCTTTAACAGAAAATTGAAATGAAACAATAGCATTACAAATTCAGGGTTATGCACTCAGAAGTATTTTACAGTTTCTGTGTTATTTTTTATCCCCAACTCTTTGGCTGTTTTGGTTGACCCTTTTAATAGAACAGTACTTATTCAAAAAAAAAAAAACAAATAAACAACGCAGAAAACATGCTTGAAAAAATGTCTCAGTGAAGCTCATTTTGTAGGCTTCATACAAGTCGCAGCATTGTTACCTCAAGGCCAAGAACAAGCGGGTAAGCACTAATGGAGGCGAAATCATGGAGTGCAAAAATGGCCTTTTCGATTGCGATTTGCGCAAGCGGCTGTTCGCCAATTGCATTAGGGGTTCTAATTATGTGACCTGAAACTGGATTGGAGCCGGAAACAACCAACAAAGCGAAGAAGATGTCGAGAAGAAGCTTAAGGGTTTCCATTTTCCCGAACTTCTTGGACGTGCAAAAGTCTGTGATTCTTGAGGGGCTTCTGTAGCGAAACTTTATTGATGCCGTCAAAGATTCCCTTAAATATCCATTTTCCCGTACATGGGTCTTTGTACATGATTGGAGGGAAAGAGATGCTTCCAAACAAACCCAAACAAAATTTAAGAGAATCCAGAGTCAGCCAGATCTCTCTCTCTCTCTCTCTGGAAATTTTCAGATTGAAAATGAGAGAAATTAATTTCTTGGAGGTAAAGAGAAGTTATTGGGTGGTCAAGGCCCCCATTGGACTTTGTTATTTCCAACTTTTTTTTTTGGGCCGGAGATCCTATGTTGTTATGGAAAAACTCTTATGCTGAGGGATTTTTGACCGTTGGATTACTAGGAAATAAAAAAACAAAAATACACAATCTAATGATCCAAATTCCTTGGCATAGAGGCACATAGAGCTTGGACACATAGAATCTCAAGCCTTTTTTGGTGACTAATAATAATGTGAGTGTCTATCTTGTGACTAGAAGTGACAAATGAGTGAGTTGGGTTAGATTTGAGTGGGTTGACATGGGTTATGGATTGAATATGGAGTATGGATAGATTGAATACTAATAATAGATAGGTCAAATATGGGTTGGATTGAATATGGGTAAGTCACACCCAAGTCAACCCAACCCAACCCAACCCAACCCCACTTATTTATCCTTTTCCTGCTATTCTACTCTCTCTTTCCCCTCCCCCTTCCCTCTAGGGGCGAATCCACCCTATAGATAGGGGGGTCAACTAACCCCACGGGAAGTAAAAAATTACTACTAATTATATTAATTTTTTAAAAATATTCATACATGAACCCCCTAAATTTGGTGGTGACATCACTAGATAACTCCAAAAAATTAATAAAAGTTGCTTCTTTGAGTGGTTGTTTGAATTCTTGTCACTCATTTTGTTTTTTTTTGACGAGGTGAGGTTATTAGGTTGAGCTTTAAATGTGATCTTTTTTTTTTGGAACAAGACATTTAGGTGTCATTACTATGACGTTTTTCTTTAATTCATGGTTGATAAAAGTATTTGATACATATTTATGAGTGACCCCACGCTTCCAAATTCCTGGAGTCGCTGTTGCTTCCGTTTCCATATTCTACAACTAACTAAAGAAATGTGGCAGACAATTATTAGACACTGTTTCTTCGCATAGCAGTAAATCTTTGCCTCTGCTCCGCGTATGGACCGTATAAATTTCTAAATGGATGTTAGGATGTATGTTATGGCTACTTTAGGCATAATTACGGGGATATTGGTGATTAATGAAATTTTGCCTATCTTTCCGTTAAAGTTTTTGAGGTTAATTATTTGTCTAGATCTCTACAAAACGTATCAAAAAAGGATAATTAAATGGCTGCATTTAAAAAAAGTCCAAGTAAGGCAAATTAAAACATAGAAAACATCGTCTTTTTTTAATTTTCTCCCTCTTCTGAACTTATATACCGTAAGTTTTCACTTTTCATATTTCATTCGTCAAGTTAAATTAGTATTCCAATAAGGCCCCGACATGAAAATTGGAAAAAAGACAGTGAAGTAACACGCACTATAGTACAAGAAAAGAAACCAAGAAAAAAAAAAGAACCAAGAAAAAAAAAAAAAAAACTTGAGATTCGTTTCTTGTTTCCTACACTTCCGCAACATTTGGCCAAAAAACACCTATAAATATCTGTTTGAGTACTTTCACAAAACGAGGACGACAATAGCGTGATTTGTTGATTATTTTACTACACTTGTTGACAAATAAATAATACAGATATATATCCCAATAAGGAAAAGATACTTTCAAATATCTGGCTAGAGAGAGTAGAATCAGATGGAAGAAGACAAGTAGAAGTCGCATATAATTACAGGGGAGAGAGAGGGGTGAGTATTGGGGATTGGGGTTCCCAACGCATTTTCAACCCAGCCCAACTCATGTAAATATTCAGTTAAAAAAAAAAGAAACTCATGTAAATAAGAGTTCGCATGGGTTGGACCCATATCAACCCATATTATAATGTGGGTGGGTTGGGGTTGGATTATAAGCGGTCAAGTTGGGTTGGGTTCATGGGTTAGGTTACCAATTGCCACCTCTATCTGTTACTATTGTCGGTACTCAGTGTCATATCTAATGATATCTATGCTGACAGCGGTGGTGACGGATCCAGTAATGGCACCAGGAGGAAGAGCAGGAAAAGGCAGCAGGAGGGCCGGGATGCGGAGGATACCTCAGGTATTCTGTGAATGTGATTTCCTCGACTGTGTCTCCTGTGCTTAATACATTTGTTTCTGGTTCAAAATTGCTTATTAGTAGTGCTATTGGGGCTAAATCATCAAACCCCTAGGTTTTTGTTGGTAATATCCTTGCAAATACTCCGCTGACTATTAGAATGGTCAAAACAGATCACGTGATGCCTAGGGATTTTGATTCTTCCACAGGGCAACAACTTGATCTGTTAAGTTGGCTATTGTAAACAAGTGCCGTTCTAGTTGTTGGAACTGTGCCTCTATTCGCGCCTCCTGCGATATGTCATCTCTTTCATAGATGTCCTCCAAACTAGCGGTACAACCACCTCGTCTCCCTCGACCTCCAACACGTCCTCCGGCCATAGTCAGGATTCGAACTCAATGCTCTGATACCAACCAATGCAGGGAGAAGCCTCCTTTTACGAAATTATTTGCAAGAATAAACTTGAACAAGTTTGAACAAGAGGTACTTTCTCTATGAACAAACAATAATTGATTAAATACTCAGTTTTTCATTAATCATAAACAACCAAATTTTAATGTCACCCTAAAACTTATTTTATAGTAGAAACTAGGACTGAAAAGGAAACAACAAAACAGGAAGCTGAATCCCAGTTAATAAAGGATTAAAGAAAAAAAGGAAACATTCAAACTAGGAAACTAATTACTCTAAGATCCCTTAATTTCCTAATTCGAATAATCTTAGGAACATATAGAAATAAATATTCCTACTACATAAAAACAAACTGGGAAAGTAAAAGCTTAATTAAATAAAACAAAACTACTAAAATAGTAATATAAAATAATAAAATAAAATTCATATATTTCTAAAATACTTCCAATATTGGTCTGCATTAGGCATTCCTTCACAAATTCTGAGAGAGATTGGTTCATCCTTAAGCCATGGAAATCCTAGGGAGAGGAAGTGACTCAGAGCTTTGGAACTAAGAACATTATTCTTTCTAGTCCTCGTGAGCCTGCTTTTCTTCTAGGACTATGTTACAAGGATGGTGATGATCCAAAGGGGAATGGACTGAATGCTGCCTTCTCTTTCTGTATGTTTGGCTTAATCCTTCACCCCTATACACACTCTCTTACTCCTTGCTTGGCCATTAGTTATTGTTTGCCTCTCCAAGCTAATTTTACATGACCAAAACAAAGAACCCATCCTACACTCTGTTTTTGCATAGTACTGTTGAAAGTAGGATTTAACTTATTTCTAGTGCAAAGCCACGCATTTCACCTTCGTATGGTAGAGGAAATCACTCATCCAAGTGTATTTATAAGACCAAGGAGAAAATAAAAAAAAACCATCATAATGTTGTCTGTTAATATAGAATCTAAAAAGCTGTTGTGCAATACTAGTAGATGCCAGAGATTTTGGTTGGTTTTCTGTGCAAGGGAATTGTACGATTTTGGGATGCTTTTAGAGACTTGCAAATTTACAACCTTCTTATTTGAATCTTCAGATCAATGTTACTATGTAGGAAAGATGAGTATGGTTGGAGGTAGTTTCATTGGCTAATTATTGTGTGAAGTATATTTTTTGAGGGCTGTTAGAGACCATTAAGTCTACTCCTTGTGTGGCATTTGGGCCCCTAAATGCCCTTGGCATCTTCTAACACGGGTGTTTGATACATGAAGTTGAATTGTATATTTTGACTGATAAAGTATATTTCTACTACTTAGAATGGCCAACATTTTTAGTTAGTATTATAATGCAATGCTTTTTTTTTTTCTTTTTTTGATTGAAATAAGAAATTTTATAAAAGAATCTCGATAAGGGTACCCTGATGATTAAAAGTGAATGCAATAGGACCACAAAATGAAATCCATATTAAGTAGCAATTGTCAAATCCTCAGTAACCATGAAAATATATCTTAAAATTGATGGATTTTATGTGCTTGAAAAGCTTGTTTAACTGCTGAAATCATCCATATATCCTGTGATCCAAACTTGGGGATTTTAAATACTGATTTTATAGGCTTTGAAAAGTGTCGAAGTGCTGAATTCGTGACCTAGGTGCTAAAAATCATAATTAAAATGCATTAACCCATGAAGCCCAACAAGCATTTAGACGACAGTTCTAGCTCTCGCTCTTCCTTTTCTTCTTCTTCTTCTTTTTTTTTTCTTTTTTAATTTTTTTTAATTATCACAATCTGATGTCAACATGGAGCCCAACAATAAGCAGCTGGTTCCTATGAAGACTGGCACCGACTTTTCGCGCTACATTCTACCTGGAACTGGTTTGCACTTGAACACTCTGGCTGGACCGAAGTCTTCGCCAAATCTTATGTTGTGTGCAATTTTCTTTCACAAACCCCTTGCAGCAGGTCTTTGGTTGTGTATGATTTGCCAAAGGCATGGCACATATTCAAACCCACAACCACAGCACTCATGCATAGCACGAGGGATACCACCTGGGCTTGACTCTGAGTTCACTGGTTGCGTTCATGTTTCATGCAATGTATTGTGTAATTGAATTGGGTTGTGATTTGTGTTGACCCAGCTTGAGAATTTTGAGCTGAAACAGAGAAGTTTCATTCTCTCCTTACTTCTTCTTAATTCAACATGCATCCTACAACAATTTTACCTGGTAAACAGTTTCTACAATGAAGTTTTGAAAAATTACTGCTATGAGCTACATGCAGGCGGCTGGATATGTCGGCAAAAAATGTGGGTGTCCTGCAAACAACCTTTCCTTAACACATGCAAGCTTTGTCTACAAGATGACTGAAGCTATATTTCCCAAGCAGCTAAAATAATTTCTCCAGCATACTAACATGGACACAGTACATCCTAGCTGCCGGAAGTGGCAGCAGAAAATGTGGGCAGATTGCAGGCATACCTTTTCCTTAAGAAGTGGAAGCTTTAGGCACATGTTCAATCAATCTATAACAGCAAAAGGCCAAAGCAATCATTTCTGCAGGATATAAGCATATGAATAGTACAAAAAAAAGAAATTGCATTTCCAAACACGATATACACCTTACTGAATGCATTAGCCTTAGAACATGTATTTGTTGTTTAGTTTTTACACATTTTCAACGTGCAGGTGTACTCCTCTCAAAACAAAAGGTTTGATAGGAGTTTGCTCTCATACACTAGCACAACAGAATACATTCATAAGTTTCCATTGCCTCCAGATGCTAGCCACTGCAAGAATAACATACAACAGGTATTTGATAGCATCCCCAACCAATTTCGTAAAATGTCTTCAAATTTGGTTTCATTCTTGACTAATGCAAGACTTCATTTGTCATTTCGGAATCCATTGGAGATCACTTCCTCAGCATCATTATTCTATTGCTAAGTTCTTGCAAGTTACAAATTCCAATTCCATGGGGAATCAAAGACTCATAAAGAGGGAGACGGAACTTCCAAGATTCTAAAGATGGCGCAGCTTGCTAATGGTGGTCTTCAAGCTGAATTCCAAGGGGATATCTCAGATTCTATGGGCCTATTGAACTCAAGAGTGGAAAATTCTTTCGTTTCTAATCAAGTTGATTGCCGAGAAGTTGTTGTGGCAAAGTCAGTGGGGGAGGTGGCAGATTCTATAGAGAATGTGGCAGATCCAGTAGAGGTTTAGGTGGATGTAGTTGACAGCACAACCGTAGATCTTGTTTCTACCGATCCTCTTATTAATTATGTGGAACTCAAACGTCACAAGAAGAAAAACCGCACCAAACAAGGAGTTCGGAGGAAATCTATCCCCCTTATGGAGATATAATCCTTTGAAAGCTTCTCTTTTTTCGGGGACGTATAGCTTGGACAACATAGAGAACAATTCGAGAAGGTTAAAGCCAGGATCCAAGAAAGTTAGTAGAAACGATCAATCTCTCCTTAGCTCATCTATTAATGCATCTCTTTCTTTGGGGGACAGCCGACACCCCGATTTTGGGCCCATGCAAATGTCTCAAGATGAAGTTAGTAGCTTTGAGAAAAGGTTGGAGGAAGATACTATAACCACAGTAACCACTGGGAATATTCTCAATCTTAACCTTCTTTTTTTTTTGGATAAATTTGATCTTAACCTTCTTCCAAGGGATGAAGCAATATTAATGATTGAAGCTGATCTCAAAATAACTCTATCAAATGAGAAACAAAGGTTCAAGACGTTGATGTGACTTCCCTAGGCTATTATTAAAAATAAACTTCATTAATGGATAATAATCAAGAAAAGATGCGCGCATATATTCTACAGAAACGTGAAATCAATGTACCGATAAAGAACTTGGAAGGGTTATATTTCTTTTTGCTCGACTCGGCTCATTTCAAAGACAATTCCAATCCCGAATAGTTTAGTCGACTAGTCCCCTCCGCATTCAAAAAAAAAAAAAGATTGGAGATGCTCTAGGATGTCCACCTTTTGTCCATCTCTCGTACTTTGACATACGGAGAAAATTTTGACAGCACAATTCACAAGTGCCATATAAAAGGATTTACCATAGGAAATAGGCAGTAGCAGAAAGGATACTGTAAAAAGTAAGAATTAAAATGTCATCAATGAACACTATAGAATTGGAAACATCTCTATTATGTTCATTCTGGATTATGCCTCAAACGGTATTACCTACAGAGAAAGGAAAGGAGGGCAAGTTTGTGTCATCCTTCACCCCCTGTAGTCATTTGCATCACCATATGCCGCATACCTACCGGCGGAAGCTCAATGTTACAATGTTCAGCCATGTTTTGCAAACTTTCCAATTCCTGGCACCTCAAACTGCTGCCTAGCTTGTAAACTGCTGCCTAGCTTGTAACGCATGATTTTGCCCACATCAAGCCAATCCCTCGCTTTAGCAAGCATATTAACATCTTCTGAACGAGTCAAGACTATGGTATTGTTGTAGTTGAACCCCATCATCAACCCAACCAATATAGTCTTCTTCTTCTCGCAAACACTTTGATACTCATCCCTTTCTCGAGCCATTGTATCCCTGACTTTCATTTTCTCATGAAGCTGCCTTCGGAGTTGGTCAACGCCTTCTCCATTTCTCTCTGCCTTTTTAAGGGACTTGCTCAACTCCATAAGTGATACATCCTCCTTGTTGTACTTGATATTGTATTCGAGGCTTCGACGATAACTATCCTCGTATTCATTAGTGTAAAACCTAAGTCTAGCCCATGTGATCCGTGACATTTTCAACCTGAACGTACAATTGTATTAACAAAACATGAGATGCAATTTAAACACGACTGCAATGACCTTAACTAATCTCAGATGTATTGGAAACACACAGGAACGCTTTTCTGTGCATCAAGGTATGAGAATTGTTAGCATTAATCTGAAGATAAATCATACAACAGTGTCAACAATTGTAGAGCATACTGCAAGTAAGAAACTCAAACCAAAACAGATAGTACAGAGAGCATATTAACTACTCAACCAAAACAGATCATCCAAGGAACACAAACTCAAACCACTTCACTTATGTGACGAACAAGCATGAGATACGTGTATCCTCAACGAACTAGAAGTTCAATTAGTAAAAGATGTACATGAGCAATTGAGCATGAAACTCCAAAACATTCTCAAACAAGATTCTACAGTTAGTTTTCAAGGCCCTGGATTTACTGTTACTGGGAGTCTGGACAGTGTTCTAAAAGAAGGTCTGGAAGGCCGAGAACTCGCCGCCTAGGCACTGCTCCTCGCCGACTAACCCGACTAACCTAACCAGACCTACTATCCCGACTAATTGCCCGACTAGGCGTTGAGTACTCGGCCCTGGAAGCTAGAAGGTGCCCAGCCCTGGGATTGCCCAGCGAGTTTTCTGATGAATTTTGGTAGTGATACTGCTGCTCTATTGTGGATGTTCCTGTGGGAAAGGCAATGCGTGTGGTTGACGCGCTGGGAGTGCCTCAAACATCAGTCAAGAGGACGGTACCCCAACTTGATGTACACACTTTTACAAAAAATATAACTACAATTGAAGATGTTTTCACTTCATAATAATTGCTTGGGGAAAACATTGCTTATGAATTTGGCAAGGGCAAAAATAGCTTCTAAATTCGGCCAAAAATGCCTTCCTGGCTCCCTGCCTTACTCAACCTTCGAATACCTTTTTTGCAATACAAAATAGTAATTCAAGAAAGCTGATTAGTGATTACTGAATATGGCAGATCTTAGCTTCCAAAATTCCAATAAAACAAAGAGTTCTCGTGTGTCTTGAATCTCCCAATAGTCATAGAGGATGATGAATCAGGGCCTTCGATAAAAATACAACTACGTTTCCGCTTGAGGGCTTAATGCAGTGTTGGTGTAAGCAAATTCTGCAATTTAGTACAAAAAATACTAAGACCATGGGGAACCCCAAAATTGTGATTGTCGAAGAATTTAGATTAGGTAACTAACAACGCAGTAATGCCTAGTAACAAAATCAGCAATATAATGTTTATACTTCGAATCAGAACGATAAATTAAACGACAAAAGGCCATTGAATAAAACATTAAGGAGAGATTTAGAAGACATTGGATTAGAAGAATCATACAAAGGTTTGAGCTAATGCTCATATCATTCACCACAGTTATCACCAAATAAACGAATTTTTTCACTATAAGAAAACAAATAGCACAATGCCACAGACAAGTGTCGATCGATCATCGTGCTACAGAGTGAATGTTAAGCTTCAAGCGTCAATGTTCCGAAGTACTGATCGACAAGCACAAAATCTCAACGTTACCGAAAATCATGCGCACATGGATGATATTGTTGGAAAAACTTGGGTTTTTATCCGTGTTTTAATTATTTATTAAAGTGGGTCCCACACGTCAACGTGGCCGGACCTACATACCGTTGTGTTCGTCTTAGTTAGGAAATTAAAATTGAACCCTTGGTTGGATAAAAACAAGTTAAGGTGAATGAGAAATTGACCTTGAAAGTGCCTACATGAACATTGGTAGAAGGAGGAAAATGTGTTGTCCCACATTGGTGAGACACAACTATTTCATTGGGTTTATGTATCCCAAGTTGGACACTAAGGATTGGCCCTTTGGGTCATTACAACTTTTGTTGGAGGAGAAGGCATGGACATAGTGGGCTTTGGTCCATATAATACGCCGCCGTCCGTCCGACCGAACCAGGTTGGGTCATTAGATAAGATGGGCTTAGGCCCAAGAAGTTCTTATCTTTTTACTAAATTTTACATGGACTGGGTCGGGTCGAACCGGTCCGTTTTATTTCTTTCTCCAGAACGAATCAGTGTGTTCCAACCGAAATATCCTTTCCTCTTCCAGTGCGTCTGTTCGCGGACAGTCATTGGACATGACTGTTCCGGCGGGTTGCGTCCTTCCGTTACGAACAACCGCACCTTATCGCTTCGTGTCTTCTCGTTCGGGTGCCTATTTCTCTATAAATAGGTCTCTCCTCCTCTCATGCATTTCACGTTTCATCTGCATAACATACCGCACTTTCTGCATTATATTTCCGAGAGTTCTGCGTAGTTTCCTGGTTCGCCTACCGTTCAGATTGCAGTGCTGCTTCCAACAGGTGAAAGTCGGGTATTCCTGGGAGGCAAACGTCCAAGTTTCTCCATCAGCACCGTAGTGGAGGGCGAATTTGCCTTAAGGATAGGGTATTCTAATACTCGCCTCGACTCGAAACGTCTCTCGCCAATTTCCGGTGTACTGAAATTGGCCCGGTACGTTTACTGATCATTCTTATTTTTGTTTTTCTGTTTAATTTCCAGATTATTGAAACCGAGTTTCCAACAGATATAATGCAAACACTTCTGCATCATTACAAACACAATCAAACAAACGAATTGTTGGAAATACTTTTAAAAATAATGGAACCATTTACCTCAGAATTTGTAACAAGTGAACAGAAATACCACAGAAAGTTGGCTACTATTTTGGGTTGAGTCGTGGGCTAGGTTGCTCTCTTTAAGACATTTCACGACTCCGCCCTCTCTGTGCAAGCAGTTGCAGCCACACTGTCTCCAGGATAAAACAACCCAGAATACAGGCTCTATCTCGATCTTTTTCTGCACGGGAAAAGACCGGAAATACAGAACACAATCGACCTTTCTTGCTCTATGAATTTCTGTAGTGAGTGATTTTAGTGTTAAAATGGCTGGAAAACAACACCTTATATAGGCGTGGAGAAAATAGTTTTTTTCGGAAGGAAAAATCAATCAAAGCAATTTGATTGAATTTTACCAAAACTGATTTAGCACATATTTTAAACATGTTTTGTAATGGTACAGTGCACAGTAAAAGAAAACGTTTTTTTAGTGCTGTAACGGTAGGAAAATTTCCGTAATAATGGCAAGGGAAATCATTTCCAAAAATGGTTTGATTGGTCAAAAGGAAAAAATCTTTCTGTAAATAATATAATTTTTTTTTTTGCAAAAACGTGGGCTAACTTCATATGTGCACGAGGCTCCAAATTCAGGGATTTGCATCCCCCCTGCGCCCGAGGTTCGCAACGCGCACCTGGTAAATTGGTTTCTGGATTGATTTTCACAAATTGGCTTGGACCTTGGCCCAAACCGTGTGCGCGCGAGACCTCTCTTAGGCCTAGCTCATCAATGGTTCATGAAGCTTCCACACTTATAAAGAACACAAATGTTCTCTAGTTAGCCCATGTGGGACAAGCGTTCTTTGAAGAGTTTCTTTTGAAAAATACATAATCCCAACACGAACACTGAAAGAAATTTGAGTTCATTGTAAGCTGATCAACGGGAAGTTACAATTTTGACGTTTTCACCAAAACACAGATAATCAGTCAAGTTAACGCCAATACATAAACATTTACATATGAACAGGAGAGAGAGAGAGAGAGAGAGAGAGAGAGAGAGAGAGAGAGAGAGTTACCTGGTGCTGTGGAGGAGGTTAGAAGAAGACGGTAGAGAAACCCTTTCGGCATTGAAACTCGTTCTATTTTAGAGGAAGGTGGCTATAGACGCGTTCATACGCAATATGCACAGACGGTGTATCCCACCTATGTATTTATGAAATTAACGGTCCGGATTTTAAATAAATTATTTGCACGAATAGCACTGTCCATGCATACCACGTACGCAAACGTGCGTACGCGAAGTTTTTTTGGCAAATTTGTGGGCCGGTCCTCTAAGGTTTGACCATACCCCAACAAGTCTCACCAAAAATTATCAAACAAACTTCATGCATCACAAGGTCCTGCGCACTCTTTTCATCCAAAAATACCCTCTGGCCCATCATTTCACCTTTTCATGTTCTATCCTTCTCATCTCTCTCTTTACCCACCCTACCTTAGCCCCAGGGTATCCTATAAAAGTGTCTAAACCTAAATCTAAATCCTAGGGTACCCTATGAAAGTGCCTAAAATCCTAGGGTACCCTATGAAAGTGCCTGAACCTAAACTTAAATCCTAGGGTACCCTATGAAAGTACCTAAACTACTAAAAAAAACCTATAATAGGAAAGTGCACCCTAAACCTAAACCTAAACCCTAGAGTACCCTTTGGAAATGCGTAAAATCTAAATGTACTGTCTAAATTCTAAATGTACGGTCTAAATTCTAAATATACAGTCTAAATTCTAAAATGTACGGTCTAAATTCTAAATATACGGTCTAAATTCTAAAATGTACATTCTAAATTTAGGGTACCCTAAACTGTAGAGTAACCTAAATTCTAAATATACAGTCCAAATTCTAAAATGTACGATCTAAATTTAGGGTACCCTCTATTGTAGGGTACCCTAAATTCTAAATATACAGTCTAAATTCTAAATATACGGTCTAAATTCTAAAACATACGGTCTAAATTCTAAAATGTACATTCTAAATTTAGGGTACGCTAAACTGTAGGGTGCCCTATGAAAGTGTTTAAAATTCTAGGGTACCCTATGAAAGTGCCTAGATGGTTAGTAAAAACAAAGAGTAACGACGACGAGGATGGGCAAAAAAATAAAATCTCCAACCATATTTGTGCCCCGGGACCTCTCCAGCAATAAATATTAGCTCAGGACCCAGTGGATCAAAATTCCAAATAATAGGACCTGCCAATAGATTTCTAAAGTTTTTTTTGTGATTTTAGAGAGAGGCGGTGAAAACCAGGTATATATATGTTTGCGTCTGATTGTCTTGATAGAATAGGTTTTCGGGGTTGAAAGTGGTACAGTTGAAACTAGGGTTGACGAACCAGACTTGATTAAAACTAGGGTTACAATTATCGATTAGCTATTACACCATGTTCGGTTATGGTTTTGAAAACTGGTTTCCACTTTTTCAGTGGGGGCCCACATGGCTGTCATTTAATGATTCGTGCCGTCCATTACTTTTTCTCTCATCCCCATTTTTTAAAAACACTACACTAGTGAGATGAGTCCGTGGAACCCATTTTGAAGATCCACATAAATTATCCGTGCCGTTCATTTATTTATTTTGAATTTTTTTTTGGCTCACTCCTAAAAAATTAGCTAATTTGAAAAATTATAAGTGGTTTATTGGTCTTCTAATTATTCATTCTCAATTTAGAATCCTTAATTTTGGCAGAAGTTTGAAAGAAAGTTACACAACTGGATCAAGTACTTAAAATTATACGATTGACTAGATTTTTTTTCTGAATGACTCAAAGAATAATTTTAGAACTAATGGACGGCTTGGATCATTCGTGTGGGTCTCACATACTTATCTCACACAAGTTAGGCACTAGAGTAGTGTTTCTAAAAAATAGGGATAAGATAGAAAAAGTAATGGCAGCCATGGGGCCCCCAGAAAAAGTGGGAACCGGTTTTCAAAACCATATAATTGAACATGGTTAGTGTTATCTTCGCTGATGAAAATTGATTTCGAAATGATTTTCTTTTTCCAATTACCAAAAAAAGAAGAAGATATATATCCACAAATTTGTTTTGAAAATGTTTTTTAACCTCCATCACTTAGGTGTTTGGTTCTTTTTACTTCTTTGTAATGGAAAATAATTGTGTGCGAGCGTGCCAGAGAGAGTTTCAATCTCCTCCCTCAGATTAACTTTGGAAAACCAAATCTAATCAGGCGATTGTGTTTTGTTGGTTCAATTACCTCAATTAAGAGGATTTTTCTTAATAAGTGAAGAAATGCAAACCAATAAACTTAGGAAATCAAAGAATAATAAAGAAACAAGACACTTCGATTAATAAATCAAAGACAAACTTACTTCGAAATTGTCTCCAACTTCAAATACAAAGTAACAGAACTTCGAACAGGTGATTGTTGCAAGAACAACCGAGATAGGGGTGATTGTTACAAGAACAATCGAGATAAATCCTAGTCTAATTCCTAATCTACTTCGAACTGTGTTCGAGATCCTAAACTACTCGGGAACCGAAGTTCAAATCTTAAACTACTTTGCCAAATGAACAAACCAAGCATCGGGTTTTTTGATAGTTTGTTTGTTGAAGATTTGTCTGGGAGTTTTTACTCTTCAATTTCTTCTATTTATAGACGTAGCTTGTAGTTTGAACTTCCCGCTCCATGAATTTGAATCCAGCTTGCTTCGAACTCCAACTTCCACTCTCATGGTTGGCAGTTATTCTTCCTTCACGTCTTAATTTGAATTCTCCCTTCTCCCAGAAGCTTTAAATCTGCACGTCGACTTACCAATTCAAATGATAACGTGTTTAAGGAAATAACTGCTTCCCAGAAGAATTCCACGTGTTCTAACTGCCAATCGCCTTGTTTCTCAAGTTTACACGTGGAGCTTGTGCGTTTAGCAGTTGATATCATGGCTTCGAGGCCAATCTTTATTTTAGTAATGGTTTGTAAACTGCCAATAACTACCTTTCTAAATACGACATCGTATTTGGTTCATTTTATCTTATTAATCCAGTGTGTCTTCATTGATGGGTAATTGCCAACGTTTGGCACTTTTGATTACGTGTCAATTAATCATTGGATTGGTTAATTTTATATGTAAACATTAGGGAACGGTAGTGAGAGAGAAGGGCTGAGAGATGAGTTGGGCCGAAGCATGGGAAGGACCCGGCCCTCGGTCTTATAACCATCGCAAATGATACAAAAATTGTAAGCAAGACTAATTTTTTGCACTAAATTAAAAAAATGTACATGTTTGTTACACCAGAAGAGTTGTACTCCATATTTTGTAGGGTCTTGCAAATTTTTTCTTTTGTCATGCAAGAATCCGATAACCGGTGAGTTTGGTGTGGAGTGAGTTGAGTTGAACTCCCTGCCAAATTAATCTAGTAACATGAATAAAGAGTATCACATATTGTTTATGTTGATTATTCGTTTTTTTCAATTGGGAATAAAATTAAAATTTTAAAGTGGAATCGGTGAATATTATTAAGTTAAAATTAATTCACATTACTTAGGAATCACACATTTTACCGTAAGCTTACACAAAAGTGCATGGGATCCTCTCAAGGCTCGTAGGGCATTGACAGGGAAAGTGAATACTGCAACAAAAATGACTCCATCAACAGCTTTAACTTGTCTTGCTCTACATCATGGTTTTTTTCTTTTTCCTTTTAGCTCTTTTCTTTTTCTATGTACTTTCGTTTTTTTTGTGTTTTTTCTTCTCAAATATGGCCAGGAGGAAATTGGCAAGGCGACAGCCAAGGTTAGTCCAGATGGTTTATGAGATTGGTCTTTATATAATTAATTAAAGTTTAATTCTTGTGGTCTAGTCGCAAATCACAAGAAAGAAATTTCTTGTGAATTCCTCTGTCACGGCGTAAATGGCCTACTTTTGGTTGGATCGGAGAAAGAAATAGTTAACGTGCGCATAAGTTGATTCGGACACCAAAAAAAAATTTGGCAAGGCGACATTTTGGTCAGAAGCTTTTATGGACCAAAAGACACAGTCACACGACATTTCTGAAGGGGGCTTAGTTGTAGGCCATGATCTTTAAATCATTGTCCAAAAAGTGAAAACCCCCATCACTCCCTCAAACGGGGCTTCTTTTTTAGGGCTGTGAGTTGAAAAGATATGCCTTGTTCTCTTTCCTTTTTTTATTTATTTTTTAAAAAAAAAATCAAAAAGATTTCATCTTTTCAAAAAAAAAAAAAACTTTATCTACTCATTATTTTATTTCTCTCTCTATCTCTCTCTCTCTAATTATTGTCTCATTATTCTCATTTTCAAAAACCCAATCAAACACTATCTCAAAAATTATTCTCAAAAATTTCTTTTCAAAACTCATCCAAACACAACATGACTTTAGGCAAGGGCATTGAAAACTTTCCAAATGAAACCCTTCCCCAGCCTCTCCCACCACCTCACTCCCCACAAGGATTTGCTTTTCTTCATTAAAGCTACTTTCTCATTGCTTTACATTGGAGACAGATTATATATAAGGGCTCGGCTCGTTTAGATTTGGGCAACCGAATAGGAAATTTTGGACTATTTAATTTCGAGCCCATGAGGAAGGCTTGATTTGAGAGTTCATTTGTATATCCGGACCATTTAATCACATTCCTATCTAATCCAGGAGGATAACTCCTCTCTGATCCGAGTCAATCCACCCCAAGCCCTCTTTATTTATCCTTATCCCCTCATTTCAACTACAAAATAAACCAAGTACTCCTATTTTATCATCCTTATTACCAAAATCTTCCGAGCCAAATACTATTTAATCTCTCTCTACAAATGTCATATCAATGTGGGTCCAATACTTTTTATAAATAATAACCCATCCTATTTATCTCACCTCACTATTTTATATTTTTATCCACTGAAAATTAATCCCACATCCAATTGGGCCACGGCTATACAACTTTATTTATTTATTTATTTTTATAAAGGTGACCAAAGATTGACAACTGTCTTGCGGAGTTCCTAGCAAGAAGGGGTAAATGATTCCAACAACTAAATCTTTGTCGTTTCTCATCCTTATTACCAAAATCTTCCGAGCCAAATACTATTTAATCTCTCTATACAAATGTCATATCAATGTGGGTCCAATATTTTTTATAAATAATAGCTCATCCTATTTATCTCCCCTCACTATTTTATATTTTTATCCACTGAAAATTAATTCCACATCCAATTGGGCCACGGCTAAACAACTTTATTTATTTATTTATTTTTGTAAAGGTGACCAAAGATTGACAACTGTCTTGCGGAGTTCCTAGCAAGAAGGGGTAAATGATTCCAACAGCTAAATCTTTCTCGTTTCAAAATGTTGAGGGACTAGTACATAATTTGCATGCAAATGGGGTACAAATGAGACGGAATCCAAAAATAAAAATGAAATGTTGAGAGTGGGATTTGAACCCACGCCCTTTCGGACCAGAACCTTAATCTGGCGCCTTAGACCAACTCGGCCATCTCAACTGTTGTGCCAGTAGGGGTCTGCATTATATATATACTCCGTAAATCCTAAACCTTTTGTTTTCCTTTGTTTGATTCTTACTTGATTCAAGCCATAAATCTAATTAAAATCATCAATAAAATGTAGAAGCTCTTAAGCACTGAGATTCAAACATAATCATAATCACAATTAATGGAAATATGATGAAAAATAAAATAAAGAGACACAAGATTTATGTGGTTTGACAATAACACGTCTACTCCACGAAGAGAATCTTGTTCTTTTGCTATGAGTATAATTGTACTAGAACACTTGAGTATGAAAAGATCCACACCCAAACCACCTTATGCTTTCACTCACACAAAAATACACTCTCACTCCCTAACTTGCTCTCACCTTGTTCTATACAAAAAATACGTGATCATGGGCGTATATAGAACCAGGAAAACAAGTAATTTGGGTGACGACAAGTCATCGTGTTCTTCAGATAGGTCTTGTCTCGAGTCTAAAACATGATCCGAATAGTTCATTTTATCTAGTTCCTCGACTACATGAAACTTGCAAAAAGAAAATAAGTAGATTTGATATTGATATCAACATGAAGGAAACACGTTAGTGTTGGGGAAACAAAATACCGGTTTAGTATGAATTTTGAGAATAACCTTAGGACAAACATGTTTCATTGATATTGATACTGATGTCCAATCAATTAACTTCATTTTTTTTCTTATATTACCTACTCAACGAGATGAATAAAATAAATTATTCCAAACATATTGTTAGAAATCGTTAAATTAGCCCACTTGAATGAAACGCGTAGCTATGGTTTTTCTGTGTGATTGCAATTTTAGTTTCTTTGATTTCGTGTATTCATACGAATAAATACTGTATAACCACAAAGGCACGAATCCTTATTTTTTTAGACCGGCCAGCTTTTTTTTTCTTTCAACACTAGATTTCCAATTTTGATAACCAGGTGTCCCGAATAGCTTGCGCACATTTTGTATATATACTGATCATTTTTTTGGAAAATTAAAAATATGTGTGTTTGCTAGGTTGAAGTTCTACAATTGGTACCACCGAGGTGATAGTTCAAGTGCTTTTGGAACAGTGAAATAAGGTTCCTCCTCTCCCATTGGTATTAAGTTCAAACCTTGGGACTTTATGGTTGGGAGTAGAGATGCAAATGAGCCGAGCTAAGTTTTGTAGTGTTTGAACCCTGCTCGTTAAGCAAATGAGCCCAAAAATCGAGCTTGAGCTCGGCTTAGTCATAAACGAGCTGAGCTATGGTAATTTACTTAACAAGTCTCCTTAAACAAGCCGAGCTTTAGCAAACTCGTTAACTAAAGGAGTCTGAAAATTGAGATCGAGCTCGGCTCAATTACTTATTGAGTCGAGACTAGTTACGAGCTGCTCATAAGCAACTTGGTTCGTTTGCAGTCTTAGTTGGGAGAGGGAGTTTCAACTCAAGTTGCACTTAAGTGGGGTTTGGTGACGAAGCCTGCGACATGGTAATGAATCAATATTTCCTCCCTGGCATTATAAAATTTCGAATTAGATGGGTTCCCGAGTTGATCGGGAAGTCGCTAAACTGATTCAATCCAGCACACCAATTCAGTGGGAAAATAAATACTATATTCTACAGCTGGTGCCCAAGTTCCACTTAATTATAAGATTCCCAGAAAAGCCAACCCAAGCCGCCAGCTTAAACCGAAGTAATTCCAAACAAATACTTTCTTTTTTTTTCCAATGTGTTTAGTCCACCTGGAAGACACAACTCCAAAATGATTGGCTCAATTTGGATTAACCAAATTAGATAACTAACTAAACTTCATTAAAGCAGACAAAGTGTACGTTAATGATCCAATATTGAGCTTTTGCCAACCTGTTGTTTTGCACATTCCCCTTTATTTTTGGGCCTTTCGGTAAAGTTGGATTTTCTTAGAAACTCTCTTGATTGAGTGCATTTTATCATGTCTCACATCACATGTTCTGTAACACTTTTGTGGCCAAGGCCTCAAGTCTTCATCATCAAAGGTAGTAGGAGACATCTTCACCTTTGCTAAAAAGTTGAGAAACATAAGTAGAAAATGCGCATAGATGGAAAAGTTGGATAAGTTTAGTTTTTCTAATGATCCACAAGCTGTATGATCAGGACAGTTGGCTAAGCTACTCTTGGTTGCCCTAGCTGTGCTATGAGGTTGCGGGTTTAAATCTCATGAGAAAGAATCCTATACGAGTAATGGTTGGTTGATTTAGGGTTTTAAATATATCAAATTTTGCTAAGACATGCACTTTCTGTATAGACAGACCTAATTAGAAGAAGATAACAGAAAGATAACCGTCCAAACGATGATGAATTAATGACACTTTAAAATATGTTAAGGGCATTATAGCGCCTCACTTACAAAAAAGAAGAAGACCATTAATAGTTTTAACCATGTGAGAGCCTGCAACAACTAAACCAAACAACCAAACTCAATTCAAAAATCAATTACCCAACACAAAAGAAAGAGAAGAAACAAACAAAGAAATTACTCCAGTAGGGCCTTGTTCCATGAAAACGTCTTTTGTAGCAAACTATCTTTTTTGTTATTTTTTTGGCTTTTTTGATTGATGTATTGTGATAGAATGACCTATCTAAGACAAACAAACTATCTTTTTTACTGTCTTTTAAAAAAAATTATCAATATATTGTGAGAAAATTATCTTTTAAAAGACATAAAAGACAATCTTTGGAACAAGGCCTGCCTCTCATCTAGGGAAGAAAGAATCAATTTTGCCTTTAGCAAGAAGTGACTCCCTGACCTAACACTTGGAAGTGTACAAGAGTGGCCAACTGAACTAATCCTAATCAATTATAGTTTTAGCCTTTTAGGTATTTTCCATGTCATGTTATGTTGTGTGAGTAATTTGAAATTTTGTTGCTATTATTGTTCAAAAAATTGCCTTAATTTGAGTCTTTCTTGAATAGCTTCCTTTTTGCTTGTTTTTCGCTCCATGTTATTGCAATTGAGTTTATTATCTAATTATTGACTTAAACTAAAAAATGATTTATTACACTTTACAAGAAAAGTTATTCTATCGCAATACATCAACTTAAAAACTAACTTAAACCAATCGATCTCTTAAGTCGGGAATTGGAACAATCCATATCAAGACTCCTAATCTCAGTATTATAAATCTTATCTATTTAGTTTTAGTCTGTAAATCAAACGAGGCCAAAAGGTTTAACAATTCTCATAAGTAAATCAAATATCAAACATTAACCAACTAAACAATTAACATAAACGGTTGTTAAATACTACAAAACAAATATTTAAAAAAATTATGGCAAGTGTTAGCAAGATCTTCTGAACGCATATCCCCCCTACGGCCCTACCCATATGATTTTGGCTCTTTTTCAGAATCTCTCAGTGTCTAGGGCCCACTGATGATGAACGGTCCAAGTAATAAATTCAGCTATTGTCCCACTGTATATCATGGTTGGTCTCACTGGTCCATTGCTAAACGTCATAATAAGCCTGTGTGAGCGTTATCGAGAGTACGAGCACGGGTATGAGCATTTTACAAGAATACGTATATTCATTTGTAAGAGTAAAAATTAAAAGCGAAAACATAGATCAATCATTAAGAGCGGGAGCGAGGAGCCCAACGAAAGAGTTGTGTAACTTACTTCAATTATGCATAGTACTATTATATACCCCAACCACGTGCTGAGCTGCCATAGGAGGGTGGGCTTGGAGAGAGAAAGCTGAAAGCTTTTGGGCCTTTGTTAATTGGTGCGGGCCGACAGCTTCCTAGCCCTACCATCAGAAAGTTAGACCTTCCACAGCAAAAGCCCCTTCCAACGCACGTGCGAGTGTAATTATTACTCTCCCCCATAATTTTTTTTTAGAAAGTCAATTAATTAAAAAAAATAGTAAATCCAAAAGTGACAACACTTCCATCATATCAAAAAGCAATTCATTGCCAAATAACGCGATCCGTTTCATTTCCCCCCATTTATAACGGACGGAATTCTTGTTTTGACCAAAATGCCCTTGGTAGATACGTAGTTCTATTTTTTGAAACAATGGGGGCCACTGCATGCTAGATTTTGTCTTCAGAATAACATCAAAATAGCCTACTATTTACGGTGAAAATACTAAGGTGGCGGGTTTTTTTTTTTTTTGGGTGTGTAAAATGATATTTATAATATTGAAAATACCTTCCCGTAAAATGTAATTTAAATAAGATGTTATCTTTATTCCGTGGTAAGAAGTAAAAAATAACAAAAATACCGTTAGACAATTTAGACAAAAGTGTGAATTGACCTTGAGTCTTTCACTTATCCCAGGGTTATATCTAGTCCCCGTCCCACACATATTACGCGTTCTCTTATTTTACTGATACTATTAGTGCAATTTATAAGGAAGTGAAACTATTCGAGAAAACATGCTTCACACCCGCAGGGCAAACTAAAATTTTGCAACGTAACACATTTCATGGACACGCGTTCTACGTTTTGGGACCGCTTTTTGGAAACATGACGCAATGTAACACATTTGATGGAAACTTTGGTTTACACCGCAGGTATAAAAAATGTTCTCCGAAAGTATTAAAAGTACAATTCAAATTGGATTTACCCTTTAATTCAAGATCATCTCATAGAATTTCTTATTTTGAGTTTTCATAAAATTTCATCTTTGATGAAAAATGCTCCACCAAGAAGGTTCCTCGACACAAAAAAAGAAAAAAAAAAAAAAAAAGAAGAAGAAAAACTCAAAGAAGATGAAGGGTTCTTTGGTCATTTTATCATATTTATGTTGGTTTTGAGTTATTTTGGATACGAGCCATGGGCATTTTGGGAATTACGACATGTGTGGCTTGTCTATAAATATGGTAAAAAATTCTGCCACTCCCAATACCTCCTCTACCAGTCCACCACCTTAGTCCTTCCACACTTTTTCTCTTCAATGGAAGAAGATGATCAGCAAGAACTTCAGCTACTCCCTTCTCCACAACCTATTCCTTCTTCTTCAAAGATACCATCATGGCCATCCGAAAACCCGTTAAAATTCCAATCAACGGCGTCTGATCATCACCATCCCTCCTACGAATGCCCATCTCTAGACCTCCAACTGTCCATCAGCGTGAGGCCGATTATCCGGCCGCCGTCAACCAATTGCGTCGAGGTGCTGAGGTGGCAGGCGGCAGAGCAAATCCGGCAGGCAGCGGTGGAGAAGGCGTATGCGGAGCGTGTGAGGGAGATGACGAGGAGGGAGACGGAGTTGGCACAGACGGAATTCGCACGTGCGAGGCACATGTGGGAGAGGGCTCGAGAGGAAGTTGATAAGGCTGAGAGGATGAAGGAGAGGGCGACTCGCCGAGTTGACTCTGCGTGCATGGAGATCACGTGCCAGTCTTGCAGGCAAAAGTTCCGACCTTGAATTGTTATGGTACTGAAAATTTGAGAGAATTTTTAAGTTTTTTTGAGGTATTGGATTAATCTTTATAGTGTTCGCAAATGAAAATGAAAAAGGAGAAAATAAAGTGGGATTTGAATTAAGTTCTCAATGGTTTGTATTTCCTGGCAAATTTGTATGTAGCAATTGTTCACCAGATCAAATAACACAGGGGGATGATGATGATTGGGTATGGGAAAAGTTCCCTGAAAATGTCCAAGAATCAGAAATAAATGTTCCAAATTCACATCATTATTTGGAAATCTGGATCATTTTGTTTTCTTTTCCGGACATTGTCGGAGAAATTTTTCTTGGATCTAGCATATATGTTTGAATAACACATGACTTGGAGGAGTTTGATTTCATCTATTATACTAACAAAATGGTTACATTAATTACATTTAAGGTGTGAAACTTAGCGTTTTGATCCATTTTAAGATCTCAAGTTCGAAACCTCTCAGTTACTATCAATTTATTTCGGGTCAGTTCATACGTAGTTTTGTTCCGACTTTGATTGGGCTCTCCGCTTGTGAGCAGTGGGATTGAGCCCCCAAGAAATTTAGGTGCACGTAGCTGGCAAATTCAGCATCTTTAACTTCGAATTCGATCCGCTTTGTTAACTACGTATTTCAAGAGATGTGTTCTTTGTGCCTCCACCAGTCATGAATCGCAGACGACACTTCCTTTTTAATTCATTCTAAATTTCGGGTTGCAATTAATAGCATTGTAGCTGTAGCACACATTGCACAGACAGATCAAAATTTAGGCTAATAATTTTAGGCTGTTTGTAAATATATAAACCGGTCATCTCAATAATGCATTACTTTCATTTTTTGAAAAAAAAAAAATGGTAACTTGGAATTAATCAGATTTTGATCCTAACCTCTCTACTAGAATGTGCATGAAACCAGCAAATTGGTTGGTTTAGGAAGTTCTACATAATCCATGGCAAATTGCCAATAAAACCATGATTTGCATATTTCCGAATTACAAAAAAAAAAAAAAAAAAAACCATGATTTGCATTGGTTCGAAAGGAGGGAACAATTCGGTTAGTTTGCCCGCGGAGCAAATTAGTTCTATCTAACTCTAATGAAGCCAGTCTAATACGGATTTCGTCCTGGATTTAAATTTTTTCTCCCCTATATTTGTGAATGATTGAGTTGGACCCCCTAAAATTAATCAATGTATGCATAAATTGATTGGAAAGGCCCTTATTCATGAAATAGGAGAGGATACAGAAAAAGTTCTATGATATTTTGTTTGTTGAGACTTCAAAATCAACCACCTATCTCCACGTGGTTATTATTTTTCTCTTTTGGGAGGTTTTTCAAAAGTAAATTTGTACCCAAAAGTAACATGGATCCTGTCTCGAGTGATTATTTAATGCTTATAAAACACCGTCACATGGGTTTTTTATTACCGCACATTCACGTAGAGTCCATACACTTAATTATAAGATTTTCATGAATGTGTTGTGGTAAAAGCCACGTGACAATGCTCCGTAGCAAATAGTAATAAATTTTCGTCTCTAAGCATGGTTTGCTGCAATATACTGTACAATCAATCAAATCTCAAGGAGGGAGATGGCCCCATCATAACTAACTCTTTGAATTTATTCTTCCAACTGACTTGGACAAATTAATTACTAACGGGACAAAATATTCATTGGTGTATTTTTTTACCAAAATAAGATCATCCCATTAATTCATTGGTGTGTATTGGACCTAGCTAATTTATTACTTTCATCTTAAAAAGGTAGAAAATAAAAATTACTGTAATATCATCAGCCTTATGACATGGTTACTTCAAGAGCCAAACAAGTCCAGCTGAGATCATTTACGATCACACATAAAGAAATCATTCCTCAATAACAGGAATTACTAGAATGGGTTAGGGGAAAATGTGTTTTCGCCCCTAAATTGTGACGAATTAATTTTGATCTTTTGCAATTAAACAATATCATTAGTTTTACTTCTTGTTGAGAATATAAATAATATAGTTACTCCTCTCTCTAACAGCTTAAGCTTTTAGATGAGTTGGTGGTTAATAATTTAATACTTCTTCAAAAATTACTATTATTAGAAGCTAAAGGATGGTCTAAAATATGAGTTTAGAGAAGTTGAGCTAATTTAGGATTTTGTTGGATCAAAATTTTAAATTTTAAATAAATTTCAAGGCTGATTTTGAATTTTTCACATGAAATTCTAGCAACTTTTATTGCAGACGTACATTGAATAATTTTACCCGCTCATACAATAATGGAAAGTGTATTATCTAATTTATAATTTTGAAGCTATAAGTCAAAGTGTAGCTGTTCACACACATCTATCGCAAAACTGCATCCTTGTCCAACTGAGCCAAGTCCCCGACAAATTTTACCCCTTTCAACTGTTGAAAATCATTAGGACCCATGATTTTAGATTAGCAGAATAAAAAATTAGATCTACATACAAGTTATTTTTTCTATTTGCTCATGCAAAGAAATAACTAATTTAATAGGTTAACTAAAACGTACATAGATATGCAATAATAAATGTATTTTTGCTTTTATAATTGGTCCAAATGACTTATTATATTTCTAAATAATGTACAATAGCCTCATTTGTAATGCTATCAACTCTTGACAAGAAAAAAAAACTTGAGAATTCAATGTATTTTAAGTAAGTTGGGGCAATGTACATACAAAATTTTTGCAAGGTCAAATTTGCATAACTATCACAAATTCTTATGAGAAATTAAGGTGAGAGGGTGGTCAAGTGACCCCTATTAGCTAGGGGTGCACAAGAAAAATGATATAATCGTTGAATTGATGTATTTGGTTAGGTTATGCAATTCATTGGTTTTGTTATGGTCGGTTACTGGTTTTTAATTTAAAACCTCGGTTAGAACCCAACCGGACCTTGTAATATTAATATATAAAATAGTTATACTCGTGTACATATTTATTTATTTTAATTTGGTAAGTTAATATTTATTTTTCCAAGTAAGGTATTCTGTTATATCTAAGAGAAGAAATCTATTGAGCCTGCTAATACCCAATTTTAAATTTTAATTCCCTAGTTAGACATACTGCTGAAATTATTTTCTTGTTTTTAGACTATTTAATTCTTTATTTAAACTAATTTATTTGTTGTTTTCATCAATTTCAAGAGTTGTTTTTATTGATGGTAGATTGTTAAGTACTTTGTATATCATGTGAACAATATTTGGTTTCGATTCTTATAAATCCTATAATTACTTTTTGAGTTGTTTATTGCTCCAAATTCCAAATTTTCTTCTCAGTTCTTGTGTT
This sequence comes from Vaccinium macrocarpon, assembly GCA_022606695.1. Taxonomy (NCBI): domain Eukaryota; kingdom Viridiplantae; phylum Streptophyta; class Magnoliopsida; order Ericales; family Ericaceae; genus Vaccinium; species Vaccinium macrocarpon. The sequence goes on along the minus strand of CM040174.1, from coordinate 28,426,354 downwards.
GTGAAAAAGTGTTCTAACACTAATCAAGTAGGAGTAAAACCGGAACCGAACCAAAATTGGCCTGGTCTTGTGATTTGGATCTGGACAGGTTCTACCCATATATTGGTTCTGAATGTTCTCGAATGGGTCAAAATGATTTGGTTACTAGATTTCTAGAGAACCAGTCCAATCCGAACCGTGTGCCCCCTAACCCCCTATTGTCGCTTAATCCCTCCGCTCGTGACTGGGGATGCGAACCTAACGACTCAAGACCATACATATGTGGGCAAGTTGGAGAAACTTTGATGTGGATGGCAATAAGGCAAATGAATCACAACAAAAAGACCAATTGATCATCTAACAACAAGAGGAAAAAACGCACATATATAGCTGTGACACAATTTGTATCCAACTTCTTAACTTAAGCTGATAATGATCAGAAAACCAAACCCCTCCACTAGTCATGTCTGGAATCCCAACACAGAGAAAAGAAACATGACTTTTTTAGATAGTAGCATTTGTTCAGAGCAGTGAATAAAGCATGATCCATTCACGGTGTCGCTGAAAATGGGATTCCCTTTCTTTGTCTCCATGTTGCCCAGATGGAGAAAAAAGAATTCTGTCAAGGGCATGGCTTCATTTCAATAATGCTCATATCATAATCTAGTGGGAGCAATGGGATATCATATTTACAAAGTTTTCAGATATCAAGTCATATCAAAAGGCACATTTTCAGATATCAAGTCATAGCAAGGTTCTTCGCCGGAGTCTTTGACTGGCCAGTTTCGGGGCGGTAGATCTACGTGTGTATGTTCGAAAGACGGTATCTTGGGTATTAATCTTCCTGCTTTGATTCTGTCGTTCCGAGTCTGTTAGGTCGGAAGACAGTGTTTGGGTGTTGACCCCACTTACTGAAAGATGAGGGTTAGGGCTAGTTATTGTTGTTGTTGGGCTTCAATCATTTCAGTGTTTTTGTTTGGTTCTTTCAACTTTTGGTTGATTTCCCCTCCCCGTCTCCTTCCCCCGACTTGATGTACCCTTGTCAAGTTTTTTAATAAATCTTTTGCCGACTGCCGTTTCAAAAAAAAAACAAAAAACAAAAAAGGGCACGTTTTCTAACAGTATCTAATAATTTTGGCTCAGCTGCTGTCACCGAGAGTGGTAGTCTAGCGGCAAACAGCTCACTCTCACAGTGTTAGGGTCAAGAGGTGCAAGACAGTGACACCCCCTTGTGCTTTGCAACCTGCTGGCCTGATTGTGCCCCATTGGCCCGAAATGAGTGGGTTAATGGTCCCTCACAATAGTGAGATCAAAATTTTATTTGAAATTATGTTTTACAGGGATAAATGAAAACTTCTTGATAAAATATTTAGTTGATTGAAAACAGCTTCGGACGACTTTTTCCATTTGCAAAAACGATGTATGATAATTTATTATGCAAATGATCAATGTCTTTTTAATAATAGACATGTAAAGTATCATTCTCAACATTGGTTCTTGTTCTATTGTAAGACACTAATTAAAGCTTCACAATCATAGAAGAAGTATTTATTTTTTGGATTTTGATAAACTGCTTGGGGCAATTGTATACCTTCCATAATGTTCTTAGGGCAATCTTACATTTAAGCTGCAAACTCAAATCACAATAGATATTTTACACATTGAATGGGGTCAAGTGACCCCACTTGCCCCTATGTAAACCAGCCCTTGCCTCGTAGGTGCACTGCATGTCTAGATTCTATGTGGTCACATTTAGGGAGGTTACTATAGCCGGTCGCCCGCTTGTTCATCCTTTTGCTGTGGTTATCACCCAACTTATCACTCGAAGGAATTTGGAGTGTCAACCACTTAGCAATGTTATCTATAACTGTAGGTCACCTATGAAGAAATTTGAGACAACCACTGTCAAACATATCCACCATGAAGATAATCGTTGTGCAGATGCGCTGACAAAAAATAATCCTTTTCCTGTTGGAGACTTTTAAATTTATCTTGTTATTCCTAGTTCTATTTCTAATTCCACTCGAACTATTTCTATACGAGTTTAATTTCTAATGCACCTTTCATTACCAAAAAAATAAAATAAAATTGCTGAGCATTTTTTTTTATCTTATTTGTTTTTAGAATATTTATCGAGAATACGAAATTATCATTTGAATGGTTCTTAAAAAGGTTTCTTTCTGGGGAAAAAAATCTCGAAAAACAAGTTTGGAAACAGAGTCCTAGATTCCTTGTTATCTTTCATTTTGGAGACATTCGGAGGTTGTGTTTGGTTTGGGTTTTGAATTTTGAATTTTGATTTTTGTAATGATTAGAGGAAGAAATATGGCTAATAATTAAAAAATAGGTATTATTGATTGGAGAGAGAGAGAGAGAGAGACAAAGAGAGAGAAAAATAAAAATCATATTTACAAATAGGGGTAATAATTAAATGATAATTGAAAAAATTGATTCTTAAGAACCAAACCAAACAAGGGCTAGAGAGTTTCAAGATCTATCAAGTCTAGCTGAAAATTCAACACCATCCATGATTAAAAGATGTAGGACCTCTTGGCAGAGACATGATCAAATTGAGTCATTATGACAAATCCTTAACATTTGTCCTTTCAAATTGTCCGGATGTCATTACATAATTCTACTCGTACTGTTTACCGATATGAACAGATCCATATTTGAATCCTTGTATATAACCTTATATGGCTTTAAGGAACATTACACATGCTATCCTTTTTACGTGAACAGGCTACTGATCCATCTTTTCTTAGACCAGACAAATTAAACCATACAAGACCCATCACTATGTACGATAACGTGGGTTGGGTCAACTTAACAGCACCTCGAATAATTTCACGATCTTGACAGTTAAGACCGGACAAACTTCTAGTGGTCTGGAAAGTGTTTTCCTGACAGAAGAAGTCGAATATGTGAGCTCGAAGTGAAATGCCTCTTTTTTAACCCACGGGTCAAATTAAAAGCACCTCGAGTAATCTCAAGACCTTGATGTCGGATTTCATAAGAAACCCTAAACCCAAGAACTCATATCAAACTATTGAAGAAAATTATAGCAGATGCGTACTTGTCACCATGGAGGATGAAAACCTTGTGTGTGCGGTTGTTCCTCTTCCACCTCCAAAGCCCTACTCTTGATCTTGACCTTAGTCTCACACGCGATGGAATGGTATGAAAAAGAGATTAGGGTTTGGAGTAGGGACTTAACCACATATTTATAGGTCTTGATTCCATCATAGCCCATTATAATAGATGGAACCGTAATATGCCTTTAATGGTCTCTACACTTATTAATAGCCCACATCACTTAATGCACGTGATATAACCCAAATACGTGCAAGCAGAGATTTGCCAATTACCCGGTCATATTTATTAGACGATCAAAACTCAATGGGTAATACCGACACCATTCAAACTTTATTCGACAATATACAATATCTAATTTTATGATCTATGTAGGCCCGCCTACAGAAAATTGCTAACACTTGACGCTAAAGACCAGACAAACTTCTAGTGGCCTAAAGTGTTTTGCTGGAAGGAGTATGTGAGCTCGAGGTGAAAAGCCTCTTTTGCCATGCTCCCACTCAAGTAACTCCTTAAGAGTTGCAGTACAAGAATTATGATAAGGATTTGGATGGTTGCAGGACACTACGAGAACTGTGGTGGGACAAGGAATAGTGGAGTATTTTCTTTGCTCATGTGAGGACTTAGTTTAGATTTTTAACAATTATGTGGAAGAGGAAGTGAAATTTCCACACAGAATTGGACTGATTCATCATTTTTCTGAACTGGGTATGAAAGAACCAAATGTTGATTGGTCAAGATTTCGAGTCCAGTCATTTCAAAACCAATCCAGAGAAAAGGCCACACTTGCTTTTGAAGGGCAAGGAAAATTGATATCACGGTTTAAGTACTTGTCAAAACATGTAACCATCTGGAAATGTGAATGTTTCCATAACATTGCTAGAAAAGCTAACATCTGGGTTGCTTGAATTTGTGTGATCTCTTGCAACAATAAAATCTAAGCAGTGTAATCCGCAAAAGAGTTGAAACACAAAGTCCTTTTGACCATTCCGAGGGTCCGTGTAGTGTTCTTTGTTCTCCAACCTTAAGTACAATAACAACTTGGTATCTAAAATTGGTAACAATGTAAAAGATGCTTCAAAATATGATAGGGGAATGGCTGATATATTGTTGTACAAATTTTTCATTTTGGTAATGCAAGTGTCCCATGCCAGCTTGCGTGCACCTTGAACTAATAATCTTTACAGCCCCTCCAAGAGCAGTTTCACACGACTCTACGCATAATTGCTCACATAAATACAGACAAGCACAGATGCTCACAAGTGAATATGTAAGAAGTAAAGAGAAAATGCAGAAGGAAGCTGTATGTTATGTCTTATGCATAAGAAATGCTTAGCAAATGATCACTTCAATATTGGGGCAACCCCCTTGTTAAAACAAGAGGATGAACAAAACAGTAAATAAATGAGAGTCCAATGTGACATACAAGCTGCATCAATGTGTGATACTCGGACTGTAGATTGCTCTGACTAAGTGAAGAGGAATATATTAGTTGAGAGTTGAGAGACAGTTGAGGTAAATTCCTTCATTTCTAAAACAACAGATGAAATGAGTTTTCCGGCTTATGCAGAAGGCCAAAATGAATTACAGAGGAGGTAATCGGGTCGAAACATAACAGGTTACTACACAACACTACAAATCACATTTAGTAGTTCAGAATAAATGGTCTTGCACCATGTTGGCGAATTTGTTCGGTTGCGATTTTCAAAAATTAGTTCAAAAGATGTTCTTGCAAACTCCTGTCTTCTTTCTCTGATGCATTTTTACTGGTATGTAAGTGGATACTGCATTAATCCCAGCCCCCCTGAAAATGGTTAAAGTGTTAAATAACCAAGCAATACAATGTATGTATTATGTTTTATTTGGTTCATTTCCTTTTGTGCCAAGTTACAATTGTATAAGCTGCTCCTAAGTGCGGTGCTTGATCCTGCAATTGGTGGAAACATCTATCACTGTGCCCATTGAAGATACTGCACATAGAGCTGATAAATAAACACATCACTCTTGAAGCTCTTTATGCTTTCAAACTAAGCTTGGTTAAGCCGGCTCGTTCGTCTTACTATTTTTAAAATAAAAAAACAAAAAAAAACTCAAGCGAGATCAACTTGTGTTTGACTCAATTAAAGCTCATTCATGATCCCCTCATTATAAGCCCCAAATATTGTATATATCCAGGCTTATCTCGCTCGTTGTGATCACACACGTGTGCATTTTGTGTCTTTATACGATTGATTTTGCGCGAGTTGTGTTTTTGATGAGTTTCAGAAAATTGGAGCTAAAGGTGTGTCCAAAACTCCAAATAATCTCCGGTTGTATCTAGAAGTACCCAAGGTCCTGCATTGCCGTGGAGGACAATCGCTGAAGCTTAGAAGTCGATTCAAGAAGCTTTGGAAGGTTCAAGGAAGGTCCGGAACAAAAGAACAAGATATTTGGAGTTATGAGCCTCGAGAAAATCTGACCAACTGATAGAAAAAGGCTCATTACTTTCAATACATAAAGTCTATGAAGATGAGGTCAATTGGGTTTGAAAGTAAACTCATAGAGCTTTTCAACGGTTCAAGAATCGCCTCATTCCCAGTTTGGACGAAGCCGGGGCGTGCCCGCAAATTTGGGTCAAGAATCTGCCTGACCAAAGCAATCTAGATCGATCCAGATCCTTAGTGGATCGATCCAACTTCATTAAAATGCCCCAAACCACCTTGGATCGATCCAGAACTATGGTGGATTGATCCAACTCCACTCAAATTGTTCCAGAGCCATCTGGATCGATCCACTTCCATAGTGGATCGATCAACATCAATCCGTGGATCATTTTTCAAGCATTTCAAGCACTTCTTGTACTTTCTACTTATGGAAAGTTTCAATTAAAAACATTATTAGGATATTTTGAGAGAGATGGAATGTGTTTGTATATACTCCTCTCTCCCTCTCTCTCCTCTCACCTTCTTCCTCCTTAGTCTAGTTTTTGCTCCTCCATTGGAGGATTTTTAAGCTCTCTCTAATTTTTCTCAATTAAGTCTTCATTTTCCTTTAATTTTTTGTTGTTTAATGTTGTAACTACTTGTTGGATCGCTATGTAAATCAAGTTTGTTTTCATTTTTATCGGTTAAATTGTATTCTCCATTTTCTAGTCATTTCCTTCTTAAACCTTAACTTTTACTTGGTGGTTGTAATTTTCTTAAGGTTTAAAATTGTAGGTAGACTTATAATCTTCATTAAAAATCAATTTTCAAGTTTATTAAGCATGTTTTTGGTTTTATACAAATTCCTAGGCTTTATTTCTAGCATAATGAGTGAGTAGTTTAATAGGCTTAGTGATGGGGTGATTAGCACTTCATGACTTGGGATTAATCCATCCATCTCATGTTAAGGCATACATTACTTGTTTATCAAATATTTGGGCTTGCACTTTTATGTACCAAAGAGTAGGTTTATTAATCTTTTTTATCACACGTAGCCAAGAACTTGACTACTTGGCACGTGTGATGCTTTGGGCGATGTCAACCCATCCGTTTGCAAAATGTACCAAAAACTCCTAATCTTTGGTAAACACATTTTCTTGTAAATGGTTTTAAAATCCAAATCTTCCGTTCGGGGGCATTTAACGATACCCCGAGCCGGTTATCAAGAGAGGATAGATTAACCCCCGAGTCATGGTAGTTAACTACCCCTAGACTTTGCCTTAGTTTAATTAGTCTTTTTAAATTTCACGCCATTTTTGAAGTTAAGAGAATTCCACCAAACAAATCACAAAAGCCAAGTTTGCCACTTCAAGGCTGAAAACCTACACTTGCAAGACAATTTTCATGTCGGGTGCATTCAGTTCCTGTGGATTCGACCGGGTCTTACCGGTTATTATGCTATGCGATACCTAGCCCTACGCTTGGGGCGACACCATCTACGATACAATCTAAGGTCGCAAACACCTCATCCCATTAACAAGATAAGCTTGAACATATTTTTAAAGCTCATCAAGTTTTCATACCAGGCATACTTAAACAATCAATTCTTTGGCTCGTTCAACTCATTTATCCGTCTTAAGTCCGCACGTCTAATTTTTCTTCAACCTTTCTGAAGCTTGTGTATTGCTTCAGCTGTTAGAGCCCACTTATTTGTGTTGCCCAAGAAGCCTGGGTTTTAAGCCCACCAAAAATGCAAGGCCTCCAATTATTCAGGACACCTATATATATACCAGTCCCAGATAATTTTTGTGTAAGCCATGTCTCAAGTTAAAATTGATAAAAACTTATCTTCGGTCAACCATGTCCAAAATGGATTAAATGAATTAGCAATTTTGTCCATTGAGAAGAATAGCTGGATTACGAAGACTAAGTTAGTATGTTTGCCTTTAAGAGTGCGAGAAGACAAATGTTCAAATGATAAATTGTGGGTATTGTAACAGTTGTTTATTTTTTGATAACTATAAGCTTACATTTTGTAATGGTAAATCTTTTGTAACGATTTTTATAAAGACTCTTTATTGACTAAATTTTGTATGCAAAATATAGGGTGTGTCTCGTTTAATGATTTTGATTCAGGTCTACAAAATCTATGAGTTGGCTTCTAGTAGCAATGACCCGAAGCTTTGCTGTATCGTCCCTTAAAAAACACGCTTATACAACCAATCACAAAAAGAATGCCGCTGTTACTGTACTAAAATTGTTTTGGCAGCATTAAAAAGCCGTAGCATTTGAGTGGCCTGCTATTCTAAAATGCCACAGTTTTCCTTTTGAAGATACCAAGTTCTCCTCGCACAAGAACTCCCAAGTGAACCACCTCTCAATGATTCGATCAACATCGTGGACTACCACATCTGTCATGTTCCCATTTCGGGCTATCGCACTGGCCGTGTAGATTGCAGCCATTCTGCCTGGTGCATCTTCTTTATCACCCCTCGGTCCATCCACTACCACCACGTCCCACTTTTGCTCATAAACTTCCTTTGGTAACTTTGTCAAAGCTAGAGAACAATTCGATTCTCTGAGTGATCCCGAGTACATTCCACAAGCAGGGTTTTTTCTCGCGTGCTTCAGCAGCTTGTAAGCATCTTTAGCACGTGTCTCGTATGTTACTCTGTAAATCCTGGTATGGTTGGAATCTGTTTCGATCATTTTCATTTTCTCCGGGCTGTCCTCTAGAAATACTGTGTTGCCGCCTGAATTGATTCTTGAGAGGTTGAGATATTGTTCTTCGAACCCAAAAACAAGGAGGTTGCATGGAGCTTTAACGGAAATGAGATTTGACAAAAGGCGATATTCTTTCTCAGTGAGAGGGGGGGAAATGGAGGAGGAAAAAGGTTGATTCGTCAATGTGCTTAGATGATTCCGAGGCAAAGCAGCAGCAGGAGTAGAAGAAAACGATGTAATGGCAGAAATTTTTAAAAGTCTGAGGATGGAGATCGCCGAGAGGGAGAAAACGAGGACGAGAATGAGCTTCTTTTTGGTGATTGCCATCGGCTTTGTTTCTCCACGGTAGTAGTACTTGTGGCGGGGTGGCTGATTGTGACCGGCTTGTGATCCGGGTGGCTCTCGGAAAAGGGATTGTATTGTGGGTGTGAAAGTAGGATGGCATGGGGATGTCTCTGGGGGCATTTTGGCTCTTTGTTTTCGGTTACCACCACAGCTGCAGCATCACATTCTCATTAAAGGGAACAAATGGTGGGGCATTTTTCTTTTCTGGGTTGCTAGTTTTATGGGCTCAGAACTTTCTGAAGTGAAAAAGAAGTGATGGGTTTGCTTTTGTTTCAAGTTTTAGGCTTGTCATCTAATTGCTATGGTTGTCAATTTACCTTTTGGAACATACTGAATGTACTAATCATTCCCTGAAAACGCGCTGTGACTTTGGGTGCTGGCACTCTTTCACAGGCTGGTTGCAATTTCTATTGGACCTTTTTGGTTCATGTTTGGTAGCCAATGTGGAGTGAAGCTGAAGAGTAGTTGCCATGTTGTTTTCAAGTAGACTTCCTCCAAGTTTGTTGTGTTATTCCAACAGTGGTTTTGAAAATCTCATTTTTTTATTAACTTACAAACCAGCAATTTTCTTGGTGCTATAGTTGGGTCTGTAATTATAGTCCAGTTGCGTATAATACTGCGAGGATACACTTGTTATTGTGTGCTCTTGGATCACGTCCAGGTGGTGACCGACACGATAGTGAGACGTCGATAGGGTTCTTTTTTTGTTGCTTTTGTGCTGGTAATTGTAACGGAGCATTGCTCCAAGAGCAAGCAATATATGTAGTTTTATTGATAACATTTTATATGCCCCCAAATATCATAGCACGGACTCTGTTTCGGCAAATTCTAAATTAAACATGGTGAAACATATTTCTACGACTGGTTGCTGTGACTGTTTGAGACCATGTGGATTTGTTCAACAAACAAAACAACTGAATTAATGAAAAAAAATTGGGGAGAATCGCTGCGACTGTGGCGGCTTTCTGGGGTATTCCAATTTTGCATCTGAGGCCCGTCAAAAAGTGTATTGGGCCGGTAGGATTGAAACTCACTCTCTCTCTCTCACTCCAAAATCCGAACTGTCTAAAACCGAAATAGACGGCCCAGATCGCACACGTGGGTACCATTTGGTTCCGCTCGGCACTGAAAAATTGCTTTGAATCAATGGGGGGTTTTAGTCAATTACAGGGACTCCCTGACAACTCTAAAACAACAAACTTAACAACTGAATCGGGGGATTAGTCAATTACAGGGACTCCCTAACAACTCAACTACCTGATTAGCACCTCATCTACAGAACCACGCCTCTGGATTCAGGAATCTAGGATAATAGGATTACAATGGAATCATTTCCCTTATGCTATGTTTGGATGGCCGGAATTTATAGTAGAAGTAGGATTGTAATTACTAATAACCAAATTTCTAAGAATTTGTTTGAGTAGGAATATGAATATGATTAGTAATTTCATTATGGTGTATGAACTAATTCATCACTCGTAAGCTAGAAACAATTATTTTAAAAAATTATAAAAATCATCATTCCCTTAATTGAGCTAGGAATCTAAGATTCTCACGGGATGAGTGAGAGATCACATTCCCACTCAGTATGAGAATGTGATTCCTAGTTGAATATATCATCGAGAATCGCATTCCTATTCTAGTATCTTCCAAATGTTGGAATTATAGAAGCATGGCATCACACTCCTACTGTTGTTTCTTTCAAGCATTGGAATCATGAAACTATGACATTGCATTTTCATTCCTTCTCAAGATTCCCGCCATCCAAACTAAACCATGTTTTGTATGATGACAGAGGTGGGATTAAGGGATGGATCCACATGTTTTCCTTTTTTTCGATGTCTCCGAAATTAAAGTCCGGATTGGACAAGGGTGCATTATTTGTCCATTTAGTACCCCATGTGGGGATAATACAAGAGGAAGGCGTGGTATACGGGATTCTCCCTTCCTAGATATCTTCCTCCTTACACCACGATAGAACATAATTCTCATCTTTATCTCACTCTAACTAAACATAGTACAACTAATCTTACTATTTAGTACTATAATCACATCTATTATTCTGTAGAACCCACTTATCTCTTTTAACCTCCGGTCAATTCAATCTTATCCAATACTTCACAAAAATAATTTGATAATCGAATGTGCCCTTAAAAGATGCCATTCAGGGGGTGTTTCACTCAGTTTTTTTGAAAAAACTGGTTTTTCACGATTTTTTATGTGATGTATTGTAAGAGAATGACCTGTCTCGATTTTTTTAAAAACAGCTTTTTGTTAGTGGAACACGCCCTCAACCTCTATACATACATTAGACAGAAAATTTGAGAAACCAAGGGATTGACAAAGTGATTTTGAGGTCTCAGGTTTGATTCCCCTTGTCAACAAACTTTTGGGGCAACTGGGGGTTATGCCCAGTTATTACCTCCAAGACTCCAAAATTAGTTGAGGAGCACGCAAGCTCGTCCAGACATCCGGTTATAAAGAAAAAAACAAATAATTTGAGGTCTTACAAATGGCTTCAAAACTACACGAACAACCTAGGATTGCTTTTTCAAAAGGTCCTTTGAGATTAAATGTTGTATTGTGTCAAGCTAGCTAATTTACCCTGATTCCGATCTGAACAAAATTTGTGGATCGTTTGGATAAAGTAACATATCGTAATATCCTATGATCTTGTGGGGTGAGTTTACTCTTTGGGCCTATACTTTACTTTCTTTGGACCTCTTTGGAATGTATGTGGGCTTTAATTGCCCTCTTCTTCTTGAGAAAGAATGAGTGCTAGCTCGAGAAAGAATGAGTGAAACTTAAGCGAGAGAAGAGAGCATATTTGTTAGGGTTTCTCAAAAGGATCCTTGTAGAAGAGCCTTGGCAGGGCCGGCCAGGACAATTGGATTGCCCAAACCCGACTCTAATCTAGGTAGCCCACTTACTATTAAGTTAAAAAAATAAATGACATACAAGTCGAGAAATAAAAAAATCAATGTTGCATGTCATACTTTGAGTTTGAACAACATCACAAAAATCACCAATCAAAATTTGGCCCCAATATAGTGTTTTATGATGATCTAATTAAAAAAAAAAAAAAAGCTTCATTGCATTTTTCAAAGCAAATCCATCAATTGAGTCACTGTACTAACTTATCCAAGAACTTATTTTTCAATTGAAATCACAGGCAATCAAGTTAATCTATCTTGTGACATGACTAGATGTGTCAACCGGGCTTGTCGTGCCGTGTCGTGCCACTTTTCTTCTGTGCCAACCGTGCCCATTTCCGTGCCATGCCGTGGCGTGCCCGTTTACTTAATCGTGTCATGTCGTGTTGTGTTTAATTGTGCCGTGCCCATTTTTAGTCGTATCGTGCTGTGCCATTTTTCTTCATTCGTGTTGTGCCGTGTTGTGCCGTTTTGTAATCGTGTCGTGCCGTTTTGTAATCATGTCGTGCCGTACCGGCCCATTTACTTAATCATGTCGTGCCGTGCTGACCCGCTTAATCGTTTGACACGTGTCATGCCGTGCCGTGCCCATTTACTTAATCGTGTCATGCCCATTTACTTAATCATGTTGTGCCATTTTTAAATCGTGTCGTGCCATGCCGACCCCCTTACTTAATCGTGTCGTGTCGTGCCAGCCCACTTAATTGTTTGAGACGTGCCGTGTCATGTCGTGTCCATTTACTTAATCGTACCATGTCGTGACTTTTTTTAAGTGTTGATCATTAAGCATCAAGAAACAACGAACTTACTAGTTTGCACGAATTAGATTCAATACAAGTTTGGTAAGCGCTTGGTCTAAATGTTTAATTTCTTTAGTTGAGACTTTTAAAGAGAAATGCTAAGCTTGAACTATGAAGTATATGTCTCTCCCACATCGGAGAGTTTTTTTTTTTTTTTTTTTAACAGGCCACAAACCTCACATTTGTGTTGGGGTGGACTGCTAAAGAAAACTTGCCTTGGCCGGCTTCTTGTGTTGGGGTGGCCGTCTCGTGCGACCCAAATTGTGTTGGTCTGTTTTTCCCACATCGGAGAGTATGAAGTAATATTTAACAGGCCATGAACCTCACCTAGTCAGCAACATGTAGATAAAATTTTACTATTGTTCTAGGCAACAAGTTCATGTTTGAAAATTATTGAACATGGAATAGTATGATTATCAATAGTATCACTCATTTAAGTTTTGGGTTGGAACTGGACTGGTGCCAATGGTTCAAATACTTTGGGCCAACTGCCGACAATTTTTTGGTCCAAAAATTGTACTAACAAATAAGAGGTTACTTTAAAAAAAATTTAAAAAAAGGAAAACTTAATGACAACTATGAATTCATATTTCAACATTTCACTTTACAAAATAACTGTTATCTCTCAAATAGGGAATAAGGGAACCAAATTGTTCTCTACACCACACCATACACCAATTACAAACCATCAGGCAACAAAATAACTTTAAAGTAAAGGAAGTTACGTTTTCTCTCCGGTTTTCTACTGTCATGCAGCAAAAACTGCAATACATTGGATTATCCCTACATATACGACGCCAAATATGAACAAGAAATTTCCTCCAAATAGATTTACTTTTTTCAAATCCTTGAAAGGATGAATGCTTAAAGACAGTAGCTGCACTAGTCCTTCAAAACTCCTTGGAGGCTCTCTAAGAAACAAAGAAAGTTGCCACCAAATGAAGTTTCCACTGATAGTCCTGAAAAGTGTATACAGAGAACATCAACATAGAAACCAGCTAATAGGTCAGAGGTATAGAATTTAGATTCACCAAACTGGTTCCTAGAAGAGAGAGAAGCTCAACTTGAAGGCTCACTGTTGTCTGCTTGAATTTATCTAACACTGATTCTTTCATTATTGCCTAGAAAATAGAGGTTAAGTTTCAATGGGCTCAGTCAACCACCATTGCCTATATTTTTTTCATTGAAGTAGCAGATTTCATTCACTACAAAGAGCACAAAAATAGGCTGCAGTAGCAAATGGTGAATAGCAGCAACAAATGGAGAACTTAAAATGCAACGAGCAAAGGCAGTGGTAGCACTCAACAAAACTTCAAGGGTTTTCAACTAAACCACCAAATGAACTAATCCAAATGCAAAAGTTACATGCCAAATGACTTGTAAACATATAAACGAGATGGGTTTCCAACCAATTCGAAAAATAATCAACTTATAACAGGGATCTAGAAATCACTCAATATCATTACAGAGAGTGTGTGTGTGTGTGTGTGTGTGTGTGTGTGTGTGTGTGTGTGTGTGTGGGGAACATTAGAGAAATTAACTCAATACATGAATTTATGCACAGAAATAGATGGGCTCAGGTTTTCATCACTGCCCAATTTTCAGCTACTACAAGAAATAAATAGGCTCAAGTTTTCATCACTGCCCAGGTTTTCATCATTGCCCACTAAGTTGATAATGTATTTTTGACTTATTGCGTATTTATTTATTTATGGGATGTCCATTTATTTAATTAAAATTTATTCAAAAAATTATTTCTATTTTCCCTTTTTTTTCTTCTATGGCAAGTCCATTTATTAAATTGTAATTATTATTTAAAAATTTAATTTTATTGCCCTCATTTTTTCCCTTATTATGTCAAGTCAAAATTCAACTTCTCTCTCTCTCTCTCTCTCTCTCTCTCTCTCTCTCTCTCTCTCTCTCTCTCTCTCTCTCTTCGTGATATATTATGTAATTACAAAAATTTAATTTTCACCTATCAATTCAAAAAACAAAATTTTCATTTTTATTATTCAAAAATTCATTTTTTATTTTCCCTCATTTTTTGAAATAAAATTAAAACTATTTTATAAAAATGTGTGTTTTACTTATTTAAAATTAAATTTACTTTTCTAATAAAAAATTTTATTTATATTTTCCCTCATTCTTTTCTTTATTATACCATGTCATGCCCAGGCCATACATTTTTCATGCCCGCGTTCTGCGTTCGCCTTCACAATTTAGGTGCGGTCGTGTCATGTATGTCGCGGTCGCTAAGAACCGTCGTGCTTGGGGCCAATTATCGCGGTCGCGCCCGCGTGCGCACTTTCGCTCGCGGCCCATGCTCGTGTCGTGCTAGACTAAGACCATGTCGTGCCTAATTTAGTCCGTGTTGTGTCAATTATCATGTTGTGCCCGGTCTAGACCGTGTCGTGCCATGTTGTGCCAGGCCAACTACCGTGCCGTGCCCACCCATTTCTATGCCCCGTGCCCGTGCCCGCTTAGATCATGTTGTGCCCAACTTTTGTTGTGCCCAAACTGTGCCCATGCCTAAGTTTTTCGTGTCGAGCCAGGCCAGCAAGGCTCATTTGACACCTCTAGACATGATACTCTACATAAGTAAGTGTTTATTAACTTCAACTTAGAAAAACTATTCTCCATGTGAAGCAACTGTAATCAGCAATGCCGACCCTAATATTTTAGGTGCCTAAAGCAAACTCTCAATATTGGCCCCCTACATCTTCAAGAGTTCTTTTTATAAAATTGTAGAATACAATAATTTTCAAACTAAAATGATACATATATAAGTTAGATTTTTTGGATGTCACCTTCGTCTTTATTCACAAAACTTTTGGATGTCACATTCGTCTTTATTCACAAATAATCCAAAAATAATTTTATACTTTTGGATGTCACCTTCGTCTTTATTCACAGAACTTTAAGTTTTGCTAATAATTTTATACTTTTTAGATTCCTCTCGTCGAGACAAGCCATGAAATCACAAAAAACCGACTGAAAACTAATAAATGCAAAAAAAAAAAAATTGAATAAGGACAAAACCAAAAAACTAGTTTTTTCAATTTACCCAAACTAGGCTCACAACATCTACTTTTTGGCTTACTTTCCTGTCAACCAAACTTCAAGGAGTGTTTTGGCTAACTTGTTTTGCATTTTCTACTTCTTATTTTTAGCTTTTGAGTGTTTGGGAGCCTGTCCCCCCAAAACACACGTCATAGAATATGTTTTTAATTTTTGACATTAGAGGTTAGATCAAAAGTAGTTTTGGCGGAGCTTTTCAATTTCTCCTTCTACTTGTTAAACACTACTCCTCTTTCAAGATGTATTCTGCACATTTCTCCCAAAACTTAAAAACACATTCTGATCATAATTGAAAAGGCCAAAAACTTTAAAATGAGGCTCCCAAACCCCTCAATACAACCGATAAAGGAAAGAGCATAAATCTATTTATTTTGGCAATAAGCTGGATAATTTCTTTAGCCAAGCAAAGTATTTTTGTTAGGACCCTAATTAAGAACAACAATTACTGAACCCAACGGATTTGGCCAAGTGGGTTAAGAAAGCAGTAAGTGCTTGTTTTCCATGAGATTGGATGATTGAATTCAATGGAGGCCAAACATTCCATTGGGGCCACTCGAGGGGTTGTCCGGTCATTACTTATCAAAACAAAACCGGAAGTTCCTTCAAGTTATGTTTTATTACAGGCAGGTACAAAAAACAAATATTTATTACCATTAAGGTTAGTCATTTTTTTTAATTATCATTAGGGTCGATCACTCTTTTGGGGGGTTTAGGGTGCATTTTCCTATTATAGGGTTTTTAGTGGTTTAGACACTTTAATAGGGTACCCCAGGGTTTAGCTTTAGGGTGCACTTTCCTATTATAAGATTTTGTTGTTTAGGGACCTTAGAATTTTAGGTACTTTCATAAGGTACCATAGTTGTTTAGGCACTTTCATAGGATACCCTAGAATTTTGGGTACTTTCATAGGGTACCATAAGGTTTAGTTTTAGACATTTTTATAGGGTACCCTAGAGAGAAATTTAATTATGTGAGAAACAGGCATCAAGTAGCAATGTAACGGGGCTGCACGTGCATTATGATTGTGCAAAGTAACAAGGGCTGGAGTTTGACGTAAAGTCGGTCCGATAATTGGACCGGCCGGTGCTTTGCTCTTAAGTTATATATGGTTGCGTTTAAGCTAATTTCAAAGATAATTTCCAAGTCAATGTCCAAATTTATTTGGTTAGAATCAAAATAGATTGACCAACACTTCAACTTATTGGTCAGATCCACAATCGGAGTGTAATATAAGTTTAGTTTTAAATTAAAATTCTAGATGGACCTCGGATTAAAATTAGTATGAAGGTATCTTCAAATTTTCTTGAAGAATGAGAGACCTTTCTAGTTTCTAAGGTAAATAAACTTTTTTCAAACCAAAATACAATGAGAACAGAAAAATTAAAGTCGAAAAGGAACTCTCAAAGAAAACGAAAGAGTAACCAATTCAGAATTGGAGACCAATAGTCAATGGTTACCTCCAATTTATAAGGTTATCATTTACTAGCATTTGTGTACACGAGTCTTGTCAATTATATATAATACTAATCCTTTATTGCACAAAGAGATGGAAGAATATTCTAACATATCAACCGCGCACCCCATGGATAGTTTAAGCTGCAAGGTTTGATCTGTAAACTCAGACATTCTAAATTTGAAATTTGGCAACTATTTATAACAAGGCCACAAGAGAGAAATCTCTTGTGAATCTCTTAGTACCAGCGTAAATAATCTATCTTTGACCGGACTAGAGAAGGTAATAATTGATGTGCACGTAATCTGTTTCTGACACCCTTAACTGTTGGCATATCTATTGTTGGATGGGGCAGGGGCAAAGATTAGTTGCTTAGACTCACCAAGTTTGCTCTTTGCCCACTTCCTTCTTGATGATTTAAATGACTAGCTGTGCCAAGAAACTATTTGGTCGGTATCACAGAGTAATAAAGTATGGTGATTTTTTTTTTCCATAAAGAGATAGAAAATCCATTAAATCAAAACCCTAATACAGCATTATACCAAAAAAAAAACAGAGAAAAATCAAAAGAAAACAGAAAATACACAAAGTCCAGAATCGCTAGAGCCTTCGCTGGAGTTGTCATGCAAGTATGGTGATTTAACTCATTAAAATAAATGAAAAAAATTCAGGACATGTATGATTCTATGTTCATATATAAATCAAGACTTGTATAAATGGTATTCTCAATTGCCAAAAAGAAAACTAATTTCTTATGCCACATAGATTATATATATTTTTTTTTTTTTTGAAACAACAATGATAGAAATTTTGTGAAGAATGTCTAGCTTCCAAAGCTTGCTTTCTGTTGACCGAGTCCGTTACCATATATTCACCACTATGTTTAGTATGTTAGACAACTTGCATGCTTCCTTTGATCACAAATCCATGGTTGGTGTTTTCTCGAGTCTTTAATTTCTGTCAGCATTTTTGGAGAAAATTTTGTGGGCTGGACGGGGTTACCGGCATGTCAGCATGTGGTACCGGTCGATTGAGCTTTTTGTAAGATTTGGTGAAGCATACCTTTACATAACTCACTGAAGAAAATTCTCAATTGGATACACAAGAATGTTGGAAACGTAATAGATAAAAGGTCCAAACAAACGAAGGTCAAACTTTATATCTTTATGTTTAATTTAACCTATTTTTACTATATTTATGAATTGATCCCTTAGCAGCTCTGCTGCGTGTTGGCAGGTTGTATTTATCATTGTCGAGTGTGCTTCAGTTACTTTTATCCGGGCATGTATTACAAAGTTATCAATGTTTTTTCAATTGCTTTGTCCCTTTGTGTTTTTTTTGTCTTGTATCTCTGTAATTTGATAATCTTGAATCTTCTTATTAATAACAATGACAACGACGACAACAATGTGCTTCTTTATAAAAATAAAAATAAAAAAACTAAATAAAGAAGGTAGATCAGTTCGTATCAAAAATTCGTAATTTTTGGCCTAAAAAACCTTTGTGTTTTTTTTTTTTTTTTTCCTGAAAACCTTGTGCCGAAGCAATTTCAGTCGAACACAATGTCATGTTGGGCCAACCACCATGCACGGCACCATGTTAGTCCTGATTGTCTTCACAATTCTTGTCCAAGCCCAACATTAATTAGATTTAACCACAACTTGTTTGGTGGGCTTTATCCAACATTTAGGCTTAGGATTTAGGCTTTGTTCTTTAAAAGATTTTTGTTTCATAAAATCTCACATTTTATGACACTCCAATTTCAATACATAAAATGTAAAAGTAATTTTATGAGATTTTCATAAAATCCTCCTAAAATCTAGGAAAACCACTACATTTTATCATTTGAGAAAACAACTTCATTTTATCACCACTCTATAAAACGTCCATTTTATAAGATTTGCATAAAATGCACCTAAAATCTATAGGAGAACTTAGCCTTATTACAGGCCGGTACAAAAAATAAATATTTATTACCACTAACTCTAATTATTCTTTTTAATTACCACTAACTCCATTAAGGTCAATCACTCTTTTTTGGGTTTAGGCACTTGGGGTGCACTTTCCTATCATAGGGTTTTTACTGGTTTAGGCACTTTCATAGGGTACCCTAAGGTTTGTGTTTTGGCACTTTCACAGGGTACCTTAGGGTTTTGGTTTAGGCTTAGGGTGCACTTTCCTATTATAGGGTTTTTAGTGCTTTAGGCACTTTCATAGAGTACCCTAGGTTTGTGTTTTGGCACTTTCACAGGGTACCCTAGGGTTTAGGTTTAGGTTTAGGGTGCACTTTTCTATTATAAGATTTTTAGTGCTTTAGGCACTTTCATAGGGTACCATAGAATTTTAGGCATTTTCATATATAGGGTACTTTAGGGTTTAGGCACTTTCATAAGATTTGAGGTTTTAAAATTAAAAGTAAAATAAAAAATTACAGTTTACTGACAGGATGGCGACAGGGGATTGACGGGACGGCACATGGGTGGGTAGTGTTTCGTTGTTCTTGCGCACATGGGTGGAGTACTGGAGTAAATGGTGCTTTTTAAAGTTTTTGGTGGAGCGCATGGTAACCAGCCATCCAAAACTAGAGCGGCCGGTAAATGCCTCTTAGGCTTAATCTTCAAGATCATATGGGATTTGGTTTGGCATGTTAAACTTCTCTTTCTCATTGAACCCAATCTCCATGTAATTGATCAACATTGCTTTTACAATTTATGCAATTTAGCGACCGTAGCTACTAGATTTGACTTTGCATTTTTTCAATTCAACTGCTGAAACAATTTATTATCATATTTTCCTGAAAAATCAATAATTTAAAGTAAATGATCAAAAAGATAAAAATAACGTGTAATTATACACAATGATGAACCAAAAATATGGGACGTGTGAATTTCTAAATGTCCATATTTTTTATGAACAATTTGACTAATCAAAATAGGCTCAGAACTCGGAAAGGACTCGCAAATGGGCAAAGTCTGAACAGAGACCGGAGGAGATCATCCTCCTTCCACAAAACCTTGAAAATGAGCAACAGTGATGTGGACAGGTTTTTGTCCCAATCTTGCCATTTTTTCTGTTTGCTCACCAAGAAAATAAAAGGATAAATTTACTAACCTCCCCTGAAGTTTCTGATAATTTCAGAGACATCCCCTGAGATTTTTGAAATTACACTCCCTTCCCTTGTTTTTGAAACTATTAAGATTTCCCCTACCGTCAACTAAATCACTGACAGCATTAAATTTGACTCTTAAAATGGGTGTTATAAGTTTACTAGGTAGATTACTAGGTTTATGGGCTAGCGTTATATGTTTCGGTTCAGTTTCGATTTTCTTGACAAAAACCAAAACCCAAACCCCGGTGTTTATTTTTTTATATTTCTCAATCCAAAACCAAACCGGACAAATACCTCCGGAAAAACAAACCAGATCAATTTTCCTGGCAAATGATTTCAGTTTTGTCGGTTTTCATTCACCCCTAGCAATATGATCATAATGCCAACTTCTAGATCTTTCAATTTATAATCCTAGAAAACCAACACCACGCCTCGCAAACCTGGAACAAAAAATCTTACAACGCAAAGTCGTTGAAGGTAAAGTATACTAGCATGCATGTGACGATCTTAATTAGAACTGGAGATTAAGTTATTTCCACAGCCAACGGGAACAAAAGTTTCCTCTAAATTGATTGCATTATTCCATGTGTCCAAACAGTGGTCCCAAATAGTAGAACATGGAAACGTGGCGCAATGCAATCGATTTGGAGGAAACTTTTGTTTCCATTGGCGGTGGAAATAACTTAATCTCCACTTCTAATTAACATCATCACATGCATGCTAGTATACTTTACCTTACATGACTTTGCGCTGTAAGATTTTTACACTCTTAAAAGTGATTATCGGAATCGGCATTGTAAATGCTCAGATGGTTTTACAAGATCTTTATGTTAGCACAAATTTACAATAACCCGAAAGATTTTTCAATTTGACTTAAAGCCTTAGAGCAAGTTCATCTGTAGTGTCAAAAAAACTCTGTCAATGTCATTTTTTGCCTGCTATAGTATTAAAAAGTTCAAAAATAGCAATGTTTCTGCACCAGTCTTAGGCCTATTGCATATTTTCGTTGCTAGACTTTTCTTATTAATATGAGATCTGGAATTTTGTTTTCGAAAACTTCAATATGTCCTTTTTTTTTTTTTTTGAGAATCTGCTACTATTAATACTGCCACCCCACCACCACTATCACTGTGACCATCACCACTGCTACTATTGATATACCTCTAGGTATGTTCTTTGTGCCATTGCAGTCTTAATTCAAGGAAAATGAGGGTGATCATGCCACCAAAAATTGAGAATTTTGTATGTTGTACCAACAAATTATAGATTAATAGCAAAATTATAACCTTTCATACATTAAAATTAGTAACTAGAATCACGGTCTTCTGAATAATCTAATCAATTACAATCAAGACAGTACTTAAAATGGAAAGAACAAAATTTTCATTAATATATCATAAATTGTGTTTGTGTGGGCTTTTTCCTCGGGGGGAGAGAGAGAGAGAGAGAAGGATTATATATGTACTAGCATCAAATCCGTACTATGCACATAGTCACAATACACAAAAAAAAATTAACTATTGATGAATACTTTCAACATTAAAATGGCCTTGTTTGTTCGTTAGTTTAGTTTTCCACAAAATTCTAGCGTCGTACTGTGCTACATGATTTTATGCTTGGAGCACTTTGATTCCACAATATAATGGAAAACCGTGCTATGTACAGGATGAATTCATGTTATCATATACCAATAATTTAAATTTGTATGGCAAGAATAGTGTTATTCTACAAAACATGTGTATTATTTTTGGTATTAAACATATTGATGAGTGATTGATCAATGAAAGCGCGTAATTTTTGGATATTAATCATGTTGATGATGATTAACCTATGAAAATGTGTATTCATTTGGGTATTATAAATAATTAATCTTAGAACATTTATAACTTTTTTTATACTAATAATCCCTCCAGTCGTAAAGATAATCCATTTTCAAAAAAACTCTAATTTCCAGATAGAAAAATAAAGCACCTCCATACATGATTTATACATTTCTTCATACAAAATTAAAGAACTAATTGAGATTTTTATCCAAAAATTGCATGTCGCTTTATAATTAATAGACTACTCTTTTGTGGAATAGAGGGGGAAGAATATTAATTTTAGGTGCTACCTCCGAGTCAAAATTCTGACTCCGTCCCTGGGTATTACTCTCTAATATAAATTGTCAAAAAAATCTTATAACTTGTTTAAGTACCTCACAAAATCGAACTTAATCAAATCTTAAACTACCTCATGACTTTCATATTTTGCTCTGGGGCTTCTCATTTGTTTATGGAGCTGGGCATTGCAGTGGTGCAATCGTTGTGTTTAATGTATGGTTGGTTCAAAATATTAATTCACTCATATTGATATATAGTTTCTTATATTTGGATGTTAGTTTTGCGATTCTTACGTATCATTGTTTAGGGCATATATTTGAGTTTTGAATTTTTTTTCCACAATATAATTCAATTGTGTTCTACGGCTTCTTATTTTGTTCATATATTAATTGTTTAAGTGATGGAGTAGGTATTCATCATTCTATGTTAAAGTAGAATATAATACTATATGTCACTTTGTCAAAAAAAGAAGAGAACAAATTCTATCTCACAAAACTCAAGAAAGGTTGGCTAAAAAAATTGTTAAGATCTTATTTGTCATCTGATAGTTATATAGTAATCTAGTATTGTACCTTTCAAGATCTTCGCAATAGTAACTATTAACTTGACACTTACTGCTAAATTGAGAATTATATTCCAATTATGTAACCCTTTGACCATTTTTTTTGTTCAAAATGTTATTTTGACAATTTCAATCAATTGATTTTCTCATCAAGGTTCTCACATCGATCCTGTAAAAGCCGAGTCATTTTTGAACCAACATAAATTTTGACATTGAAAGCCATTATAGGTTTTTAAAAAAATAAATATCAATTGATAGAAACTGAAAAAAAAAATTACAAACTAACTCATTGTTACCAAAACATGGGTTATTTGTTCATTTGCACAAGGCCAAACATAGCCAAAGTATAAGAACAATAAGATTTGCACAAAAATATAATTGGTTGGATTGAGAGACTTAAGAGTTTTTTAGACTGATGGTTGAGAAAATGGGAGATGAACATTTTCATTTTTATAAGTTTTTGATGTCTTTGCAAATGTTGATTGATTTTTTAAATAAAGAATTATTCTAAGGTCCGTTATATCTTTTTATAACATCTCTAGTCCACCTCATATTTCCATAACACCTTTAATCCATTTTTTTGAAATTTCTAAGGTGTGAGGTCCACTCTCTATTTTTAATAGACAAATATACCCTCACATTGATTTTTAAACATAATACACCCTCACCGAATATTTGGCGAAAAGTCACCGGTGCCAGAAATCTGACGGGAAAGTTCACCGGCGCCGGAAAGTCGTCGATAATTGGACTTTGCTGGAAAAGTCATCGGCGCCAGAGAGTTTGCTGGAAAAGTCACCGGCACAGATAACCATATCTGGAATCAAAAGAGGTGGTTACCGGCATAGATAACCATATTTGGAATCAAAAGAGGTGGTTATCTGGTGATTCCAAATATGGGTCTGTTGCTATAGGGAATAGATTGAAAAAGTTGCCGACGCAAATAACCATATCTTGTGAGCCCAGATAATTGCATCTGGTGATTCCAGATAAGGGCCAGTTGCTATAAGGATCAATTTGAAAAAGTCATCAGCGCATATAACCACATCTTGTGAGTCTAGATAACCACATCTTGTAGTTAACCACATTTGGTGATTCTAGATACGGGACTAGTTGCTATAGGGATCAGATTGAAAAAACCATCAGCCTAGATAACCACATATTGTGAGCCCAGATAACCACATATGGCGATTCTTGATATGGGGTAAGTTGTTATAGGGTACACCCTAGAATTTTAGGGTAGAGTACCCTACAATTTTAGGGTACCCTTGGATCTTAGGGTAGGTTACCCTAGGTTTTTAGGGTAGGGTACCTTAGGATTTCAGAGTACCCTAGGAAGTGAGGGTATTCTTGTAATTGGTACGTGTGAGTAGACTAGATGTGTTAGAATAATATTAGGTGGATTAAAAGTGTTAAGAAATAGTTATAGTGGACCCAATATCAATTCTCCTTTTTAAAAATTATTTTGAAAATTTTAATTAGCTAATTAATTGTTTCATTTGTAGAATTTATTGATTGATGAGTATTTGAAATTTAAAATTATTTAACAGATTATTTTCTTTACAAATCTTGAGTGATTCCTTAAATCATGGAACTTCCTTGAAATTTGAAATTACCTACTTATGGTAATTGAATTATTGTCACATGTGTCACTCAAAATCTTATACGATAAACCAATTATTTTATGTCACTTGTTGCAATGAAAGCCTTCCTCATACAAAAAGTTATTCTGCTATATACTAATATAAAAGATAGAGAGAGAGAGAGTGTGTGTGTGTGTGTGTGTGTATCTAAAGAAAATATTATGCTCATATATATATATAGAGAGAGAGAGAGAGGGTGTGTATCTAAATAAAATACTCCCTTTGTACCTTTTTAAATGACCACTTTCACTTTTTGACTTTATTTTTAAATTGTCTATAACTTTCAATCTATAATATATTATGTACTTTTGAAAAAACTGTATTTTAGAACTCATTGATTTCTATAAAACAAGATTCATATTGCATATTTTATGTAATATAGATTGAAAATTATAAATAACTTTTGAATCCAGCTGGAATAGTAATATCATCACTTAAAAAGGGACGGAGGGAGTACATATTATAAGGGCAAAAAGGTTCCCATGACATGAACCAAAGCCTGCAATACGATTAGATGTTGCCTTACGTGTTTTCCATGTTCTAAAGCAAAACTTTTTAACGGATGTTCCTATAAACATAGATTTACTGAAGCCTTTCTTAAAGATAGCACTATATAATTGTATTATCAGAGCAGTAAATAGTCAGGTCACTTTCAAAGCTACATATTTTAACATACCTGCCCTCCATCTGCCACTTTGCGTCCCTTTTCAAATGTGTTGATTCGTAAATTAAACTTATTAAAGAAATGTGATCATTACATTTTTTTTTATCAAATTTTACCTTTATTTTACATTTTACACATTAACTTTTACCTTCACTTTCCAAAATTATCCTCAATTTTCATGCATGAATTCTATGCCTTCTAACTTTTCAAAAGTGCAAAAGGATAATTGTATAAATTTTTACCCATTAAGTTTTATAAAAAAAAAAACTAGTTATTAAGGGACAGTCCAAAATAGAAATGTAAACCAAACCAAACCAAGCCTTAGTGGGCTCATGTTAAGGTTTAAAAAGTGTGTTGAAATGTGTAAAAAATACAAATAAAAATAGGCATAAATGTATTAAAAAGTGTCAAAGGTATGATGGAGTGCATTTTTTTTTTTGGGTGCTCAGTGTATATGATTTGAATCCTCTCAACGAGGGGAGTCAAAAAAGTAAAAAAGTATGATTAGAACTCTAAATTTTTTGAATAAAACTGAAAATAAGATTAAAAATCTATCTTTTAAATTTATTTTTGTCTTTTATTAAAAATATTAGAAATTTGATCCTCATTTTTACTTTTTTGATTCTTTTGTCCGAGACAAACCAATAATAAACAAAAAGTTAATGATAAACTAACAAATGCGAAAAAAATCCAATGAAGACAAAAAAAAAAAAAGTTAGGTCACTTATTAAGCCAAAAAAGAACTAAGTGTTATTGGTGCTCACATTCTATCCGCTTTAGATAACCCAATAGTCAATAGTGAAAATTTTTATAAAGCCAAGCTAGATTTTATTAATGATCATAGTTAGCATATTAGACAAAATACAAAGTCGACTCATAGATTTCGGAGGCCTAAATCGAACTCATTAAATGATGCCTACCCTATATTTTGCATACAAAAATTGGTCAATAAGGAGTTTTTATAAAAATCATTACAAAAGATTTATCATCACAAAATGCGAACCTATCACTATCCAAAAGTATACAATCACTACAATATTTCAAAATCCATCATTTGAGCATTTGTCTTCTTGTACTTTTAGCTACAAATGTACTAATTAATTCTTTATAATCAAGTTGTTTCATCATATCATTCTCAATGGACAAAATAACCAATCCATTTGGTATGAAGAGCTTACATAAAATTATTTGGACCTAATACACACACACACACACATATATATATAGGTGTTCTAAATAATTGGGGACCTTAAATTTTTGTATTATTTGTGGGTCTAAAGCCCAGGCCTGCCCATGATTCGGCTCCGACAAAATACTACTACTAAATACTAATATTCAATATATTAATCTATTTATGGCATTACGAGTTTAGATTAGTTAGTAACTTATGGAGGAAAAATGGGGTAGCCATTGTAATAACTGAAATGAGTGATCAAAAAAAAATTGTAATAACTGAAATCTGGAAGATATAAAAAACGAAATTACTACCAATTTGAAAACATTTTGTCTTATCACGGACCAATTTGAAAATATTTTAATCACTGTATCACGGACGGATTCCTTACATTATTAGGCCCACGAAAGTACATAGGTGTCAAAGGCTGTTTTGTTGCCCATTTGAGGAGCGTCCGTGAGTAAGATTCTCTCAAGTAATTCCTTTTTTTTTTTTTTTTTTTTTTTTTTTTTTTTGTGATTGCCAGTTGCCCGCATTGTTGGAGGTTGACTAGAACAATTAAAGTTGACTCGAACTAAGCTAAAGGAAAAGAATCAAGATCTTGGTTACAGCATGAAAGTGAACTCACAACTCTTCCATTCACAGGAAATTCATGGGTTTCTTTCTTTACTACTCACAATTTTCAGATCCTATTTCTGCACCAGAAGGCATTCCTCTGAAGTTTCTAATTGGGTCTGTACGTGCCGAAGGACACCGCGTCGGATTCTACCCTCTCGGCACCAAGTTTTTCCCTCCATATACCTCAACCCAGATCCATTTCTGCAACAAACAAAAAAGTTTTTAAAGAATTTTCCTCCCTTTTCCTCTAGTTTCTCCTCTCCTTTCCTCTTTGTTGAGGTCCTCTGTTCTCCCACCTCTTTTTCACCTACTTCCCCAAAATTCCTGGGATTTGGTTATCAGCAGAAAATGAGACATCTTTTCATATTTGGGAGAGGTGAAGAGGATCGACTAGCTGGTCAGGAAACATGAAGAACAGATCATATTGCGTAAAGGATCTTGTAAGAAATCAATTTCCATAAAGATTCTTCATTCTTCTACTCTGTGGTTGCAAATTTGTAAAAATCCAAAAACAGTTGTAGATAATTATCTATTTCTCATTATAGTTATTTCCCGTGAAGGAAATTTATCAAAGTTGAAATTAATTAAGTTTTACCTTCGTTCAACTACTATCCGTATAAATAAGATTGATTGTGTGGGCCTAATTCTAAAATCTTGTAATGTCCGAGGTTTTTTTTTTTTCTCTCTCTCTCTCTCTCTCTCTCTCTATCAAGATTAGAGATATGTAAGTGATGCTTTTTAAATCTTCTAATGTTCGGTATTGTTTTGGGATTTTTCTTGAAGAATATTTGTATTTTGGTTATAAACATGTAATTCATATATTTATATATATATTTGTACAAATCTATATAGGGTCCATTTTTGTTTTGGTAGTTAAAGAAAATAAAGGATAAAAGAAATAATATTTTTTGATTGGGCTCATCCCATTTTTTCATCACCTTGTTCACAATCCAAAGAAGTTGTTAAAGAATATTCTCTAACAAGAATATTGTCAATAAATCAGGCAACAGTAGAAACAGATTTGAGGAAATCCATATTTGCTGCTATTCCCAAATCACCAATCAAGAATGGGAGACCAGCATGGTTATCAAGGTAATTCTAAATCCTAAATCATTTATGTTACTGTTAATCACCTGGAAAACCTATCAAGTATGGAGTTCTGATTAAGAGAATTTTATGTGGTGGTGAAACAGAAATTCCACACAGCGATTCCAGCTCACGTAGTAGCGAAAACAAATCATATATGTTTGTACACAGATGACCTCAATTCTAGTAGTTCTAGCTCCACCCGTAACTGAGAGATCAGAAGATAAGAGGCTATGTTAAACTTTATCCCACATTGCTCATCTAAGCCACCCAAACTTGGTTAACATAATCTAAAAGTGATTCCACTTAATCTAACAGTCTACTTAAGGATGAGGTGGCGAGAAACATTATAAAATGTACAAAGTATAGATATTACTATAAGACAATGCATCTTATGTGTTATTGCATGACGAGTAGAAGTTTTTTGGGTAAAGTTTTGTGACATTGACCGCATCATTACCATACCAAAATTACTTATTAAAATAGAACAATCACAACTACCCCATATAATAGTGCAAAATTCCAAGTTTCGTTCCAAAGGGACAAGAATATGTTACGTTAGCTTCAACCAATTTCTATCCCAATTCAAGAATGAGTTCCAAGCTTTGGTAATCTAATCTAAGAAAACAAAAGAATTGCGGTTAAGCAAGTGGAAAGAGTTCTAGGTTTCGGAATTGCAGTTTTATAAGCAAGTGGAAAGAGTTCTAAGTTTCGGGGGTTGTTGCAATGGGTAAATGACTCGCCTCGGCGGGCTTAACACACCAAAGTCACAGGATCAATTACCCTCTGTAGTGATTTTTCCTTGAGGCCACCTCACCTCATGGCCATGCAAACGAGTAGAAAGGGTTGTGGGAGGGGTCGGAGAGATTTAGTCTGGTTTGTGAGGACACTCTTCAGTCTTTATTACAAAAAAAAAAAAAAAAAAAAGGAAATCTTCACATAGTACATATCGTCTTATTAGCATAAGCTAAGTACGGTTCGCTAGATAGCACACCTTGTCTTATAAAGTATAACCTATCTCAACCAACTTCGTGAATCAATATGACGAACTTTTCAATCTTTATTACCAAAATATTAAAATAAAAAAAAACAAGGAAGTCTTTGCATAGTACATATTGTCTTATTAGCACAAGTTGTATCTAAGTACGGTTCCTTAGATAGCAAGCCTTGTCTTATAAAGTATAACCAACAACTTCATGAATCAATAACAAATTTTGTATGCAAGTGTTTGAAGTCTAAAATACAAACATAAGAGATTGATAGAAAACGGTCATCCTTAGAAATAAAAATATCCCTTGGTCATGAAACATAAGGTTCGCATGAATAAACCTTAATGTGCAAAACTCAAAACTACTAGGAAGAAACCTTGCCGGCCATGGTAGTTGGAGAGTTCGAGTTCTTGGGGTTAAAAGCCATTCTCCTTGAATTTTCTCCATGTTCTTTCTCCTTGCTCTTCTTACTCCCTTCCTTAGCCTTGAAGCAAGCCAAAACTAGTTCCAAGGCATGATGATATGACCTATGATGACCCCAAGGCTTATATATTGCACCCCGTCGGAAGTTGGCTCTTCAAGGTACCAAAAAGTCAAAGAAAAAGTCCAGAGTCAGCTAATCTCGTCCAGTTGGAAAGGAGACTCATCCGGGCTTAACGGTACACCTCGTCCGGTAGGTTGACTAAGATCCGTTGTGAGAGGGATGCCACAATGAGTGCTAAGGCCAAGGGCAAGATGTCTGGGGACATTAGGAGACACAAAAAGTCAAAAATGGTGGAGTGACCCAAAATATAAAAAAAATTCAGTGAGCACATCTAAGATAACATTACATTGAGCTGCCAGCCTTGGCAAATAAAAGGAGGTGATCAGCAAAAAAAGAGATGAGAAATAGAGGGGGCCTCTCTGCTCGCTTTAAGGCCTTTCCAAGAACCAGAGTTTACTCTGTGAGTAATCATTAAGAATAGGCGTTCCATGCAGAGAACAAATGAAATAAGTACGCGAAGAGGGGATCACCTGTACAAGGCCTCAGGGGAAAAAGCCGCAAGGGTATCTCCATTCCAAAGGATGGAGGTTCTGACAGAGGTGATGCAATCCATAATCAGCTTAATTCAATCCTAAGTTAGATTAAAGAAACGAAGAATATCTTTAAGAAAATCCCATGAAACTTTTTCAGAAGCTTTTTCTAAATCATTTTTAGGACCGTCCCACCAAAAAACCCTACTCTTTTACCTCATACGAGAGTGTATAATCTTTTGCATAACGATTATGTTCACTTGGAGTTCCACTATGAAACTACTTCGGTGAGGACTAACAATTTTAGCCAGACAAGGACTGATTCTATTAACAAGAATCTTGGTAAGGATTTTATAAGTATCATTGCATAAGCTCATTTAATATCCATAACGATATACAATGCATCTTGCAGTTTTTCGGAACTCCTAGACCTTTAAGCAACCTAAAAAAAACACATAACGCAATATTCTCAATAATTGATTACCATTGGCACCAATATTTAAGGCCTTAAGTTCCTCCCCAATCATTCTAACTACCAGCCACACTAATTTCCTAATCAAAATCAAGTTTTCAGTAAAAACTGAAAACATACATTATAACTAAAATATTAATTTGTACATAACAATTTACATAAAAGAAAGGGGATCACAATCCTTACTGGGAAAGCTAACTTGTTCCCTACCCTTTTCCCAACATTTGAGCATAATTTCTTATACAATGTCAAGCAGTCAAAGTGAACATGTAAACTACCAAAATTCATCATGTTTGAAGCATCACCCCAACAAATTTAGAATCGTGTTTATAAATTTGAGACCTACTTAGGTTCAAATCCATAGATTTCTTACATATGAACAGAAGTAGATGCACAGATTGGGAAGAAAGCACGTGGTATATCATTTCAGTGCCAACAAAAAGCAGTTAAAAAAAAAAAAGGAAATGGACACGGGAGTCAAACATCCATTTTGAACAAAACAGGCGTGTGCGCTTATACGTTCATAACTACCGTTTTCATGATTAGGTAGATAAGAAGCTAGAACCATATTGACCTTCTGGTTAATTGTAACACAGTTACATGAAAAAGAACAGTGAAAATCCTTGTAAATGGTTTGATTTGTGCCTTGGTATTTCAAGACTTAAACTGTTAAACCCGGTTGGAATGTCATTTGGCGATTAAGTATCGACCTAACACTAAGTACTTTTGGCTAAAGCTGAGGGTTATCAATGTTTCTTCGGATCCCAAATGAGAAATGGTCTTTAAAGGATCTGATGTCACTGTTGGATAATCAAGAAAAAATTGGTCAAGATGAGTGGAGACACTGGCACAACAAATCCCTAATCAGCATTTAGAGATGGATTTACCTGTGGTCCGATTAAAAAACATCTGCAGAAAGCAGAAACCGATTGAAGAAAACCAAACATCAACAACTGCATACAAATATGTACATTTTCCTCCTCCTTTCCAATTAAGGGGTTAGGAAACCAAATTAAAGAAGAACCGAGTGAAATAAATCCATAAATTCCATAGAAACGAAATTAACAAATGAGAAAGCAACAACAGTAGAGAAAATAAATTTCTTACCTTGGTGTTTGTACTAATTTTTCCCGCACTAATTTTATGCACACCTTATGTACCTGGGAAAAAAGAAGCAAAAATATCACCTCAATTTAACATCTATACATCAACCCATCAAGTTTAATAAACAGTAGACCATAGCAATTTTTTTAAAATAAAAAACAGACATAAGAAAACCCAAACCCGCAATTTCCAGATCCTATTTCTGCAACAAGACATATTCCTCTGAAGTTTGGACTTGGCATATATTTATTTTCCCTGTTTGTTCTCAGCAGCTCCTGTCAACTTGCTTTAATACTTCAGTCCAAATCCATTTCTGCAACAAACAAGAAAGTTCTATGAATTTACAACATTCCTTCCCTTTCCTTTAGTTTCTTTTTTCTCCTTTCCTCTTTGTTGAGGTTCCTCTTGTCTCCCATCTTTTTGTCACTTTCTTCCAAGGTTTTGGTCATCAGCAGAAAGTAAGCTACCTCTTCATATTTGAGACAGGTGAAGAGGATCGGCATGATGGCGTGCAACCTGCGGAACAGATCACATTTTGTAAACAATCTCAGGCAGGAATCAAATCTCCAAACAGGTTTCCATGGCAAGAGCTGTTATTCAAGTGGTAAAACTTTCTAAGAGCAGCCATTTTGTGCATATGCTAAAGGATAGGTTTGTCTCCATGAATACACCCATCGAATGGGATTACACGGGTACTTTTACTGTGTTGTGTGTATTTGTTCAAATATCTACGCTAAAGTTATGTTTCAGCCTTCCAAATGCTACAAGGAATGCTCTGAAGAAAACTGTTAATAAATCAGGCCACTGTAGAAACTGATATGAGGAAATATCTACTTGGTGCTATTCCCAGATCACCAATCCAGAAAAATAGCAGGCCAAGCGGTCCAAGTAGCATGGTTATCAAGGTAATTCCAAATCCTAACTCATTTCTGTGTCTAGTAACCGCTTGGAAAATCTATCTATCATGGAGTTCTGATTAAGGCAATTGTATTTGGTTATGAACAGACAGCCCAAACAGTGATTCCCTGCCCACATAGTAGCCAAAGCCATATCGATCCTCCATGGCCTCGGCCTGAGATGGTCTGGTCCAATCACACCAACAGAAGTGCAATATGTTCTTGCAAAATACCAAGAATACTCCAATACCCTTATTTAAGGAGGAGAAAGACTGACCTCAACAATCTCTGAATCAAAGAAGAGCCTTCGGGGCCCTCGCAGACTCCGCCAAATGAAAAGCAAAAATCAGCAAGTAGCAGAATCACAGACTCCGCGTTTGTACCATCATCAGGGAGCAATCTCGTTGATCCTGACAAAACCCAGTTGGAGCCATCAGATTGCTTGACATTTTGACCAAAAAAATCATCCTCCCCAGTTAGTTTCATCTCGATTCCTGAAATCCAAGCAAGAAACAAAGTTTTAAAGCACTTGAGGATTACTGGATGAAGAGTACCTTGTTCTCTTCATCCCAAATTACAAAGATGCCACGATGTTGGTAGGGGAGAACCACCCCTTTATCAGGGAAAATTTCTACATGACTATAAGCGCAGAGGAAGACGATGATGGAATTTGCGACTTACAAGGACTCGAAAGTGATGTCAGCGCCGGGAACTTAGCCAGTTTTTTAGGAGGAAATCTAAGCACAGCCGACAGGGGTTGTTCACTTTTCCGGTGGATGTGAGTGGGACCCTGTCCTCAATGCATTGGGTGTCAGAAGCTCATACGAATTCATGGTAGGTTCTGCTCCATGCAACTGGTTTGATTGTGGGATAGGACCAGCTGAACCTCGCCTTCCACAGGCCGGATTTTGTGTTGTGTAGCCCTGATAATGCACATGCTCATCCTTCAAAGATCACAATTCACACGTCTTATGGTAAGAAGAAAAACTTTTGTCGTGACAACAGCCTCAGCTTAGGCAAATGAGCAAGGGGTACATTCGAACCTGCAGCCTTCCGGGCCTGATGAGTTGACCAATTCCTCTACCCCACTTCTTCTCCTTCTCTTTCTTTCATTATTCCCACCTAGGTTCCCCAAGTTTGGTTGCTTGGACGGGATAGAACCAGTGCTTAGTAAGCAGCGGGACAGCCCCTTTACTAGGCAGGAGCTATGAAGCTTACCTTTATGAAAAGGGGTAAGGCATTTTCAGCTTGCTGAATAGGGTAGGCAGCTAAATTCAATCTTAGATATGACATAAGATAAGAAAGTTGTGGAGAGCATAAGACTCTTTAGAGAGAGAGGCTAATTTCTTATGGTGGTAATTGTGAATGTGCAAGTAGGGGGCGGCAACTAAAGAGGTAGCGAGACTGACCGCAATTGCAGGAATAGATCAGACTTACTTTGATTTTGGTTATGGAAAGTGTAAGTTATTTCATTTATTACAAGGTCGCTTCAAAACCTCGCAGCTCTTGAACCTATCGCCTATCGAAGTTCTGTACAAAAACCTCATCCGAGAACTTGTATAGAGAAGGATTTCCTGTGGCGCAGCAGTTCTTCCATACCAACTTAGCTGCTCGGCACTGCTGTTGGCATAACAACCGGTACACCATAGGTTGGCCCAACACAGTCCTCTTGTACTAGGGTTGGTTCCTTGCAGTTCTCCCTTTAACACCAATGTTAGATAGGAACAGTACTGCCTCACTGCATTCTAAACCCTAATCATGTACCACTTGAATTGGGGAACAGCCGAACCCTTGGGGCCTTCCTCAACCCCAGGATGTGATGAGTCGACGTAGAGGTGCCAAACGACTCGGTCGATAAGAGCTCTCGAGAGTCATTAGATTGTTATCCATGACTTACCTTTGTTCTGTTGAGCAAGAGCCCTTCCACCGGTACTTCAGAATCATTATGGCTGACTTTCGTCTCTGTTCGACCAATCGGTCTCGCAGACAAGCAGGCTTTTGTAATATTACACTCACAAGCAGAATCTTAGAATGAGCCTACCTTGCACACCTCCGTTATTCTTTAGGAGGCATCCACCCTATTGATTAGAAAGGAGAGAGAAAGAGAGAGAAGTGTAGGGTGTTAATTAACCCTAACACAAGAGTACTTTATTTATATTACCGTGAGAGTATTACATAACTTGGCCGATGTGGGACAAACACTAACTATTCTAACACTCCCCCTCAAGCTGGAGAATAAATATCACAAAATCCCAGCTTGTTACATAAAAACTCGAAACGTGGTTTAAACAATGACTTAGTAAAAATATCTGCAAGCTGAGCTCCCGTGGATACAAAAGGTGTAGCCAAAATACCGCTGTCAATCTTCTCTCGAACGATATGACAATCTACCTCAATATGTTTGGTTCTTTCATGAAACACAGGGTTTGAGGCACTATGTATCGTTGCCTGATTATCACAATACATAGGAATGGGTAACTGCACTTGAAATCCAAGCTCCTCAAGAAAGGATCTCAACCAAACAATCTCACATGTAGTATGAGCCATAGCACGGTACTTTGCCCCTACACTAGACCTTGAAACAACGGTTTGCTTCTTACTCTTCCAGGTAACTATGTTGCCACCAACAAAAGTACAATAACCAGTTGTTGAACGTCTATTAGAAGGTGATCTTGCCCAATCTGCATCAGTAAATGCCTCAACACGCAAATGACCATTAGAACGATAAAATAAGCCACGTCCAGGTTGAGTCTTAAGATACTTCACAATGGGAATGCAAGCCTCCCAATGTGGAAGATGAGGAGCAGACATAAACTGACTCACCATACTAACAGCAAATGAGATATCAGGATGAGTATTGGTAAGATAAATCAACTTACCAACTACGCGACGATACTGATCTGGATGAGGAAATACCTCCCCCTGATCAATGCAAAGTTTGATATTAGGATCCATTGGAGTCTCCAAAGGTTTAGCTCCCAATAAACCTGTCTCTTCTAGAATATCCAACACATATTTTCTTTGCGACAAACTAATCCCATCCTTGGATCTGGCCACCTCAATACCCAAGAAATATTGTAGCATACCCAAATCTTTAGTGTTGAATTGACTGTGTAAGAATTGTATCAACTTATCAATCCCTCTCTAATCATCTCCAATAATAATAATGTCATCAACATAAACAATGAGTAACACTTTCCCTCGAGCCGACATGAGGGAGAATACAGAGTGATCGGACTGACTTCGACGCATGCCAAACCTCATAATAGCATCACTAAACTTGCCAAACCACACTCTGAGAGATTGTTTAAGTCTATAAAGTGCTTTGTGAAGACGACATACCTTATGAGGCTCCCCCTGAGCAACAAACCCAGGTGGTTGCTCCATGTAGACTTCCTCCTGAAGATCACCATGGAGAAAAGCATTTTTAACATCAAGCTGAACCAATGGCCAACCAAGATTGGCGGCGAGGGAAAGAAGAATCCGCACAGAACCAAGCTTGGCAACAGGAAAGAATGTTTCAGAGTAATCAACGCCATAAGTCTGTGTGTAGCCTTTGGCAACCAGGTGGGCTTTATGACGCTCAATAGTACCATCAGGAAGATACTTGATGGTATAAACCCAACAACAGCCGACAGTGGTTTTACCAGCAGGAAAAGTAACCAACTCCCATGTGCCATTATTATGAAGAGCAGACATTTCATCTTCCATAGCTGTCCGCCACTCAGACCGTAGGGATGGCAATGGATCGGTTTGGTTCGGGTTTTGTGATTACCATACCCAAACCCATAATATTTATCTATGCCCAAATCCAAACCGATATCCGACAGGTATGATTTGTAGTTCACCATAACCAAACCATATGGATTTGGATTTTATCCAAACCGCACCAAACCCACATTAATATTCATTCCATTAATGAACATATGAAGGAAAAAGTAATAGATTAAAATAAAATAAAAAAGTAACATGCCATAACATTTCACCATTAAACATCTAAATTCCACCATAATCAAAAGAAATAATTAAATAATAAACTTTTCTTAAAGAGTTGTTATAGAGACTCTTAAGATTTTTAAGAGATTCAAGAGGAATAAGAAGAGAGATGAAATGAAAAGTCAATGAAAGTTATGAATTGAAAAATAAAAATTACGTGTCTATAAAAATATAATATGTATATATGTATCCTATAAATAATATCATATGGATTGGTCTTGGTTTGGGTTTGGGTTTGGCCGAATACCTTCTAAGACCAAACCCGCTGGGAATTATGTTTCGAAAACCAAACCCGCCCCATGGGTAGGAAAAAATATAAAACAATCGCCCCAATAGGATCGGTTTGGTTCGGGTATCCATCGGTTTTGGGTGAAATTGCCATCCCTATCAGACCGGGATAATGCCTCCTGAATAGTGTTAGGAACAAATATGGAGGAAACAGTAGTAATGAAAGCACGAAGAGATGGAGAGAGATGATCATAAGAGATAAACCGAGAAATAGGATGAGAATTACTTGAGATATTAGAAAAACCATATTTTACCAGTGGATGACGATTCTCACGAGTAGGATATCGACGAGCAGGCGGATCTAGCGACAAAGGGGAAGATGGAAGTGTGGGCAACGACGGTGCAGCAGTCGGGGACGGTTCGGGAGGCTAATTTGGTGTTGGTGCTAGTGCTGGAGAACGACGAACATATACCTGCAAAGGTGTTTGGGTACTAGTACCATTAGGGACAGCCATAGGTAACACAGACTCAAGTGTAACAACGTCATTGGTAGTAATAGGATGTAAGTACTATGGCAATGACTCATTGAACGTGACATCAGCACAAACAAAGTGACGACGTAAAGTAGGAGAGTAACAGCAATACCCTTTCTGAGTGTAGGAGTATCCCAGAAAGATACATTTAAAAGACCGAGGATCGAGTTTACTCTTATCAGGGTCAAGGACATGGACATAACAAGTGCACCCAAAAACCCGAGGGGGTAATGAATGGAGAGGCTGACTAGGAACAAGACCTTATGGGGAACCTGACCACCTAAGACCGTAGAGGGCATACGGTTGATTAAATAACAAGCAATGAGAACAACATCACTCCAATATGACTTAGGAACCTGCATATGAAATAGTAAAGCACGCATAACCTCAAACAAGTGTCGAATCTTGCGCTCAGCAACTCCATTTTGTTGTGCAGACTGAGCGCATGATGATTGATGAATAATGCCATGATCATCAAAAAATTGAGAAAGGAGATTGTGAAAATATTCACGGGCATTGTCTAAACGAAATATTTTAATGCAGGTATCAAATTGATTTTTAACTTCCATGTAAAAAGATTTCAATTCAGACCTCTCTTTCATTAGATAAAGATATGTGATACGAGAAAAATCATCCACAAAAATAACATAATACTGAAAACCAGAAACACTGGGCACATGAATAGGCTCCCAAATGTCTGAATGAACCAACTGAAAAGGACGCGATGCATGACGCTCAACCCTAGGATAAAAAGAGACTCGTCGGTGTTTACTAAACTCACAAACTTCACACACCAACTTACTGAGGGAACAACACAAGGGTACAAGATGCTTCAAACTCTGGAGCGATGGGTGGCCAAGACGACAATGTTGTTGGTACGGTGACTCTGATGTCTGAAGGACAACAGGCTGAGAAACTGTCAGGTAATATAGGCCGCCTCGCACAATGCCCCCACCAATCTTCCTCCCTGTCTTGAGATACCGAAAAATACAGCCACGAGGAAGAAATGTGACGGAACAATTTAAAGATTTAGTAAGGCGACTCACAGACATAAGGTTAAATGGAAAACGAGGAACATGTAATACAGAAGTCAAAGTAAGAGAGGAAGTGATAGGAACGGAGCCCAAACCAATAACAGCAGTGGTAGAACCATCAGCTAAGGTGACATGTGATGATTTACCAACTGGCTGTTGACCAAGGAAAAGAGTAGGTGTACCAGTCATATGATCTGTAGCTCTCGAGTCAATAACCCAAGGAGATGACGGGGATGAGGCAACACAGGCAACAGATGGACCGGTCTGAGCAAGCGTAGCAGTGGAAGACTTTGTTCCAGCCTAAAATGACAAGAAACGGTGGTAATCCTTAGCTGAAATAACCACACTATTGGCAAAAGATTGAGCAAATTGTCTAGTATCCTCAGAGGCAACCTGTTGAGCTTGGGAAAAACCATGAAGATCATAACAATAGTCCACTGTATGACTTGTACTCTTACAATGAGTACAAAATCGGGTACCGCGGCCATGACCAGGACCACGGCGACCAGAACTACCTCCCCCTGATGGGCGACCATGACTAACACCACCACGACTAGAATTATGACCATTGAACCCAGAATCACTACAACCACCATAATTATTACCCGAATCATAGCTACCAGAACCTCATCCTCCGAAACCACGACTGTTAAACCCAGAATCACGGCCACCGCTAACAGAGAAAGCAGAGCTATCAGAAGATGGTGTAGAAATAGATGATGACTGACGAAGACGGCGAAATACCTTGCTAAGAGGAGGTAAGTTAGTAGATCCCAAAATCTGATTACTCACGGGGCCAAAGGTCGATGATGCACCAGATAAAAAACGAGTGACCCACATACGATCCCGCTGGCATTGCACAACCTGAATATCAACAGAAAGTGGCTCACAAATATCTAACTCATTACAAATGCGCCGAAACTTAGCATAATACTCCTCAAATGAATCATCACCCTGAGATATAGTAAAGAAAGACCGATGAAGCTCATATGTGCGGCGAAGATTGTCTAAACCTGAATAAAATTCTTTGGCCTCTGTCCACAGTTCTTTCGCCGTCGCACGGAACATCAACGTACTAGCAACCTATTCCGTCATACTATTCCATAGCTCAGAGCGAACACGTGCTTCAACTGCTTTCCAGGCCTGATATGGGGAGGAATCAGCAGCAGGAGGATCATCAGTCAAATAAGAGTCCTTGGACTCACCCAGATAATATACCTCAACAGCTTTCACCCGCAGAACATAATTTCCCCCATTTAGTGGTGTGGAGGTAATAGGACGCCGGTCACGAGACCGGAAGCCACCCAATAAACTACCAATAGCTGTCGAGTCAAAACCAGATAGAGTACCAACAACATTAGAAGTAGAACCCAAACCAGAACTAGAATCAGACTTCTCTTCAGACATTTTGCCAAAATAATAAGAACCACCAACACAAGTAACTACTGAATCTCTGGTAACAGAAGAGACAGCCAACGACTAACAACTAGTCAAACCACCGCCTTCAACATCAAACACTTGCATAAACATAGAACATGTCCCAAATAACACCTGACAATAATCATCAATTGATTGACCATGAAACCATAAAGTATCCCAATGTGAGCAAAGAACTTAGTTACCAGCAGATTCTAAACATGACCAGAACCAGAAATTGAGATTCACGAACAGAGAACACATAACAAAGCAAAATCCAACCTGAAAGACAATGGTGACAGCCACCACGAACTGGTAATCAATTTCGAGTGCTACTAAGTAAAGATAGAAACTGGATAACTGATGCCGAGTCCCATCCAAGGTATATGAGGGTTAACACCAATTGGGTAAGAGATCAAGAGTGTCGATTCAGAGATTTAAAAAGGATTCGAAGTTGTTTGGAGGGATATCGAAGGTTGCAAGGATCGTACGATACTGGGTAATGAATTTTGAGTATGTACAAAGGTTGTACGTCACTGGTTAATGAGTTTCATGGTCATATGCTGGTCGTTTTAGTGTTCTGTGGGTCGTAGGAGTTTCGATTGAGAGTCGATTTGGGGTTCTAGGTCTTGATTTGGGATTTAGGGTTTCGATTGTTGGTGTTTGGGGTCTCGATTTGGGGCTATGGCTGTCGTGGATTTGGGGTTTTGATTGCTAGGGTTATGGATTTGGTTTAGGGTAGGAAGATAACTGGGTAGATCTGGTTTAGGGGTTTCGAGTGGCAGATTGGAGAAGATGGTGAACAGTACTGATGATGGATGATAATGGATGATGAACAGTACTCGTGGATTTGGGGTTTAGGGTTGGAAGATGATGGATGACGACAGCTTTGATGATGGATGACGGCAGCTGTGTGATAGGTTTAGGTGTTTCTAAGGTGGATTAGGGTTTCGCTCTGATACCATGTTGATTAGAAAGGAGA
This sequence comes from Vaccinium macrocarpon, assembly GCA_022606695.1. Lineage (NCBI taxonomy): Eukaryota > Viridiplantae > Streptophyta > Magnoliopsida > Ericales > Ericaceae > Vaccinium > Vaccinium macrocarpon. Next base: position 28,385,928 of record CM040174.1, on the reverse strand, counting down.
GAGAAAGAGAGAGAAGTGTAGGGTGTTAACTAACCCTAACACAAGAGTACTTTATTTATATTACCGTGAGAGTATTACATTACTTAACTTGGCCAATGTGGGACAAACACTAACCATTCTAACACACCCAAAACAAACTACCCACCTCACAGTGTTAGGCATCCTTAGAAAGAGTGGTCTTTCAGGATTGGTCATTGTGCAGCACCACCTCCCACTTATCCCTATGCATTCAATGGTTGTCCCTGCAAAGCTATAGTTAAGGTTCACGGGGTTTTACCGTCTAGCTATTGGTACTCCACATCTTCACAGAGAATTCAATTTCACCAGGTCCATGTTGGAGACAGTGGGGTAGTTGTTTCACCATTCGTGCAGGTCGCTGCTTTATGCGACTACGGAATTTCGCTAACTTAGGATAGTTAGAGTTACAGCCACCATTTACCTGGGGCTTCCCTTCAAAGTTATAAAAACTTCTCCCTACGATCCTCCAGCACCGGGCTGGTGTCAGACTTTATACATCGTATTACCAGTTAGCAAAGTCCGACGTTTTTAATAAATAGTAGCTACCCCAAGTGTGTGCCACTTTCCTAATCAAAAATAGAAGAGCACCCCTCCTCCCGAATTTACAGGGTCATTTTGCCGAGTTCCTTCGACATGGTTCTTTCTAGTGCCCCAATATACTCTACTTGTTTGCCCGTGTCAGTTTTTTTAACGACCCGACCCGGAATTGCACCCTAACGAGTCCAAATCCGAGCCTAACAAGCGATTATAAACCCACAACCAACAGCTCACGATGCTAGCAAATTAGTTCAACTAATATAACAAACTCACTTCCTTAGCAAACTTCGAATTTACTATTTTTACGATAGAACACTAGAACGGAAGACTTTCGAAATTTAATAACAATACAACTAGACAAACCAATATACAAGACCATGTACAAACTATGCTAAACCTCCACGTCAACTACTAGCGTGATGCTCCAGTCTAAGAGCCCTAAGCAAGGATACAACACATGGATGCCTAACAGTAGACAACATCTCTAACCTACAAAATTGGAATCCTCGCAGGATTCCAAGAGTGGGTAAGTCAAAGGTCATGAACAAAGAACAAACATTCGTTCACTACACCATAACATCAAGTAATTAAATTGAATTCAAAACTTCCAACCCAAATCTTATTCACACAGCTTCTAACCCAACACGACACGAAGTCTACTGGCACGAAGCCAGACACAAGGCCAATATTAGGACTCAAATGTCCACACAGCATAAAGCCTCAACACAATACGATCGCTCATGGAAGAATAATTGGGGTTAGAGGGTGGTCCCCAATTCTCGAGTAAAAGCGGTCATAATTTGGAGACGTCGCATTTTACTGGGAAGGATCAAACAGGCAATTATAGGGTCTTTCATTGTGTTTTTTAATATGTTCAATAAAGAGACACGACTAGTTTTCACTCTGTGAAATAAAAGATAAAGAGACAATAACTATCATGCTGGAGAGATTAGGAAATTTCAATGCAGTTTGTACAACAAGCCCTCAAAAGTCAAAATTACACGAGGAAGAAAGAAAAAACTCAAAAGCATCGGTCCACCTGCAAATTACATAGTACAATCACATACGGCTGCAAATGAACTAAGGCGTTCATGAACTGTTCGAGGCTTGATTCGGTAAAGGCTCATTCGACTTTGATTCGATTCGTAAATGAGCTAAAACGAAACCTCAATTTTAGGCTCGTTTAGTAAATGGGCAAAACCTAAACCTGATAGTATTCGGCTCAATTAAGTGAACCTAGATTATATGTATATTTCATAAGAATATTACATATAAGCTTGAATATGTATAAACTTTTACATTTACGTCATGAAAATTTTATAACTTGTCCATGTAGAAACTTGAATTTTCATATATTTTTATAATTTTATATATGTACATAGTTATTTATGTACAAAATATAAATTTCTTATTGAATGTAATTCAAATTCTACAAATGGAAAACTAAAAATAGAAATCTGGCAGGAATATTTCTCCTTCATTATTCGTAACAATATTAACATTGCTATCAATTTACCAGTTTTCTTTTTTTTTTGCTCCAATCTAACAACAACAACAAAAACAGAACCCATCTAGTTCCCAATCATTGGGATAATGGGCGGGGGATGATTGGAAATAGACCTAACCTTTAGCAATATATGTACAAAGTGGCTGCTCTTAGAATACCACTGAAACAATGGCCCCCCTAAACCTCCAAGAACCGAGGAGCTAAGGGACGTTTTGCTGCAGAACCATACCCCCAAATCAAAGCCAAAAGGCATCATTGTTAGATGTTCCAATCTAACAGTGCTTTAAAAGAATGTTTGGAAGACCGAGTACTCACCGCCTAGGCACTAGAAGGCCCCTCACCTACTAGCCCGAATAACCCGACTAGCCCGACTAGGCGCCAAGTACTTGGCCCTAGAAGCTAGAAGGTGTCCGGCCGCCTTGGGAGCGCCTAGCAAGTTTTAAAACCTTGCATTCTAACAATGAAAGGTTAATTTAATAGGCTCAGATGAGTGTATCATTAACAAATAAAGTCAACATACCCATTGAAAACTAAGCCTCACATTTAAAACAGAATGTTGAATTACTCCTAATCCTTGCTATGTCACATAGGACTCAACCCAAGATTTTGTTCCTTTTATTGAATATTTGAATTCATCGAACAATACTTTACATATAAAAAAATGTCTTAATCATCAAGAATTCATCCCATTTCTCAACTCTACAGACACATAATTAAGTTAATAAACCCTTGATGAAGAAAGATGTATGAAAATAGAGTCTAATAACAAAAACACGAAATCGAGCCAAAAGGATTGGGAAATTAGAAACTTCTCCAAAACAATTAAAGCTAAAATTGTAGAACCTAATCATTTTTAAACAAAACAGAAAAAGGGAACCCGTTCAAGAGTTGATACCTTATTTCAACTACAATCATCGAACCATAGCAATGCATCTTCTCAAAACTTTAGTTTGAGCCAAAAGGATCATAAACTACAAAGAATGACCAAAAGAGTGACAAATTAAACCGTTCCAAGGATTAGACATTATTAAGGATCATAAACAGTGGTGGAGACGAGAGAGAGAGAGAGAGAGAGAGAGAGAGAGAGAGAGAGAGAGAAGAAAAGAAAACAAGCAGATGAAAGCAAACAAAGAATCACATCACTCAATTCCTAAATTAGAATGATTTGGAGCACAATAGAGTTTGAGAAGTATCAAACCTTGATTCAAGCTTCTGCTCTTCTTGATTCGTATCCGTCTGGATGAGCTACATTGCCTTCATGAATTGGGAAAGTTGGAACATGGGTTAAAACAAAACTCATTATGCCAATTCCAAAAATGTCATCCAATTATAAAAGACCTCGTTTTGACAAATATGAGGGCACAATTGTAAATTCAAGGTGATGGAACTTCTGGTGGAACGAACCTTACTCGTGCTTTATATATATAGTGATATTCCACCTAGAGCATTTCCAACCATGATGTAAAATTTGAAGATGCTAAATTTATTTTGAAGGCTTATGAGGTAATCAGACAATCTCAAAATTTGAGACCAAAAAACCTCCATCTCCAACCTTGATGTCAAATTTAACAAAACCCTTACTTTTTGGCATGAGGAGTCATATTCGAAGCAAATGGTGTTCAGCCAAATCCATGTGATTTGACAATCCATTTGGCTTCAGTGTAGGATCAAAGGAGGATTGCTAAAATTACCCTTTCTACTCCACGTAGTGTTTGAAGGCATGGGTTGGAGATGCTCTTAGGCCATTAGATTTGATTTTGGACTACTTATTTGGGACTTTTTCAATGACTCGTGCTGGAATGTGATACACATATCTTTAAAGAAAAATAGGCAGAGATCTTGAAAGAAGAAACTATTCCTTTTGAGCTCTAATTGTTTCAAGAATCATTGGCACAGATCTTGAAAAAAAAAATGGGTCTAATTATTAGTAGGGCTTCCAATTTCACTATTCTTGGAGAAAAAAAAAAGGGTTTCTCTCACTTGATGGGATCTGTTCATAAGATATTTGATGTTGTTTCTTCTATTTGTTCCAAATGCATTTTGAAATGAAGAGCTTCAGTTGACTAATGTCTTAGGACATGATTCATTTCCTTAATTCAAATGTGTCGGACAGTGCCGGCTATATCATTCTAGAGGCCCAATGCCAAGTGTAATGAAGGAGCCCTTTATAAACTTTTCCTATAAAGAAAGAATTGTTTTTTTTCGATCCAATTCTATCAAAACCCCCACAAAACTAAACATGCACAATCCTAGACATTAACTGACTTCAAATTAATCATTCTAATCACCATGAAACTAATCATTCATCAACATAATTGAGAATTAACATAAAAATAAACCATTCATGAGAACCCCTCAAAAAATTAACGAAGCATTCACTATCCCATGAATAAAAAAAATAAAAAATAAAAAACACAAACAAAATTCACAAACTACAAGTCTACAACTACTTCAAAAGTCAAAACATTGCAAATCAATTGATTCATCACCTAAATACAAAAAATCAAGCACAAAACCAAGCCCCCCAAAAAAATCCAACACCAATTTTTCAAGATTAAGCAAATCTTACTTAATGAAGATTGAGTATTTAGATTGACAGAGGCAAGGATCTTGTTCTCTTTTTTGTATTTTGCTTTCTTCTTACTTCTTTGGAAGATTGTAGTAGCTATAGAATTTTTTTTATTCATGCACTCAAAGGCACTGAGCTTTGAGCGTCCTTGTATCTTTTTCCTCCTTTTGCAATCTAGACATAAAAGTAAATCAATATTTCTATTATGTCATTCATTATTTTGCTGTTTTGGGCCCTTGGAGGCCTGACCTGGGCCTTGTTTTAATGTTTTGGGCCTAACACAGAAGAGAGGGTCTAAGTATTTGGGTCTAACTTTGCAGTGGCTTCCTGGGCCTCCTTCATACGCCAATACTGGCGTAGGATTGTGAATCCTATAAAATAAGACACAATACCTTGTAGGATATGCCATTGTCAATTCCCTCGGTTTTTTCAACATAAAATTACTTATAAGGTTGAATATCTACTCATGATTGACTTTGCTAATCAAACAATGTACAAGCTAACATGCAGAGGAAAAGAGGAGACTACAGAGACATCCAGATACATATAAAATGAACATAATATAACAGAACCTCTTTATGAGTTTTGAATGTGTTTACACCCAAATTTGGCATTTTTTATTACGCTGCCACGTGGCGTAAAAAATCACGCAATGGCAAAGGATGATGGACCGTGATGCATGGGATAATTAGTCCAAAGGCCATTTGAAGAAGTCATATGGCCCTTTGCTTACCTTTTTCGTGTAAGAGGGGATAAGGAATAAATGGTGGGGTCATTATCTACCCATGATCTCTCATTTTTTACGCACAGTAAAAAGGAAATGGAAATGGGTACCCCATGATCTCTAGTAAACCCATCATTTCCCTAGAAAGAGAAGTGGGGCAAGGATAACAGCCTGTAACTGCCATTTCGGAGGGAGATATACACATTGCAGGCAACATGGCATCACGGCGTGAAAACAGAAGGTGGCAAGGACACATGGCAGCAAGATGAAAGGTGGAAATATACCCACGATCAGAAGCAATTGCATATAACCACCAACTTTTGAAGTGGATTAGCCGATGAAGGACAAGTGGCAACATCAGATTAAACCGAGAAGTTTAAGAAGTTGAAGTTCAGCACGTTGAACATAGAAGAGTTGCCAATAAATAACCCAATTGAAGGCAGAAAAGGGGTTCCTCAACCATTAAGCTTATCCTTACCAAAATTTCGGCTCCAGCCACAATATGTTTTTACTTTCCAGCAAAGTACCCGCTCAACTCCTGAGTTTTTTATCGTTCCACAAGATTCTAGACCACCTAGATCTTGTTTTCTGTTTCCTTGTACCCAAACTTTGTTAAATTGTTAATAAAGTTTGTTTCTTTTCCATTACGACGTTTTCTTCTCATTTTCTCACACAGTAGGGAAATTTTTAGTCCTACTTCGTAGGAAAACAACGAACCACATTGTAGCCTCACCCTTTGGGTCACACACAATCACTTTACATACAAAGTCAGAAAAGGCACGCAGCCCTTTTCCACATTGGACATCGACAAGTTCTGGCACGCCCTTAAAAACCACTCTAGTGGTCATTTTTGGGAGAAATAGAATGTGCAATGGTTTGGAATAATGGTAGAATGACCTGCACATATCCAAGGTTAAAGGGCTTTTTGTTCTTTGTTAAGATTTTGAGCTTTTAAAAACACCTAATGTGATAAACAGCCACAAGTTTGTACCTGGATTTTTATGTTTAGCCAAGTTGGAATAGATTTAGATATTAATGGTCTGGCTAAAAACATTTCTTTACATAGTTGTATACTAAGCAAATCGTCGATTCAAGAAAACACTGAAAACTGATGAGATTATTTTCAAAGCTTTCAAATTCAAAAAGTTATCCACAAATTGGGGGGGGGTTGTTTGCAAAAAGAATTCACTAAATGTTCTTCATGTATTTGTGAAAGTAAAAAAAGCCGTTACCTGTCTTGGCCAAACAGTTTATATCAATGTTGTAAAAACGGACCGGTGAGCAAACCAAAAAATTGACTGGGTGCACAGGTCACCGGGGTCGAACCGGAATTGAACTGTGACATCATAATTATGTAAAAATATATATTACTACTGAAACTAACTGAAAAGCAGTGTATAAAACAATATGTACAATAATAAACATTTGGAATGTGCATGTATCTCAAATTACAACGAACTAGGCTGGAAAGTGAAGTGGATTTATCATGAGTCTTGCCCAAGGCAGGTAGGATAGTTTGTACTATAAATATGTGATGAAATGAAGAATGTAAAATGTTAAAAAGTGAAATAAAACTAAAGTTGCACTCTCTATCTCAATCTCTTCTCTAAGGAAACTCATGACCATGTTTTCTTGGAATGTCCTTTTCCCAATTGGCCGCGGAAATTTTTGTTGCATAGATGGGGATCTAATAGAGTTCCTAAAGGACATGAGAATGGAGTTAATTGGGCAGTATCAAAAGCAAAGGGCAAGACCTACTTCAATGGTGCTAGAGATCTATTTTGCCGCTACTATTAACTGTATTAGGAGAGAGAGGAAAAGCAGAATGTTCAAGGGGATTTAGTCAGTCTCTGCAGTCCCTTCAAAAAAGAGGTGATTATTGATAACATTACCTTACCAAAAAGAAAAACAAAAAATAGAGTAATTACTAGTGGCTTTTTGCAGTTTACAGAAGAAGGACAGACACGAGACAATCTAATTACACTTCAAATAGAGGTAATTGTAGAATAACAAACGACAACAGCAACTATAGTAGCAGTAGCAGCAGTAATACAAGTCAATCCAAATGGCCTCTTTTGGGGACCATCATTGACCTTACACACAACACAAAACAAAACGAAAAGAAAAAACCCAAACCCGTACATACTTGGATAAAACAAAGTCACACGTTACTCCTGCTGCTTTTGCTATGGCTTCTGCTGCTAATTATTGATAAGATTACCTACCCAAAAAGAAAAAACAAACAATAGAGTTATTACCAATTTACCAGTGCCTTTTTGCAGTTTCCAGAAAAAGGATAGACACAAGACCATCTAATAAAACTTCAAATAGAGGAAATTATAGATAACAAACAAACAATAATAGCAGTAGCAGCAGCAACACAAGTCAATCCAAATCGTTCTCTACGACGGTCAACAAGACAACAATTGAACTTTTAACAAGCACACAACAAAACAAAAAGAAAAAATGCCATCCCACCCTTTTTTCTAATCTCAATGAGTTCTAAGCATCTTCTTTCCCCCCAGGTATTTCGGATCATTGATCTTTGGTGGTTATTGTGATGTGGCACATTGCTAGAGAAAAGATTTTTAGATTGTTTAACGTTTGGATGGCCGCTCATCGAAAGTTTTAAGGACATTGTCTTGGAGCTCAGACTTAGTTTGAAATTAAGAAGATGGAAGCCTGAGCTTAGGGCTCTGAATAAGCACCATTTCTTGATATTATTGCTGAAGTGGTTCAAGCTAGCTTGGATTTAGAAAGTGTGCAAAAACAGTGTCTTGATTCTCCTTTCAATGCTGTTTCCTATGAGTTGCAGAAAACCTTATTCACCAGATTCAGTGAACTCAGTTATGCAGGCAGATGAGTCTCTTTTCAAACAGAAATCTGGAGTCATGTGGTTGGCTCTGGGTGACAAAAACTCCAAAAAAAATCATCACAAAATACTCACTCATGGGATGAGGAACACCATTCTTAGCAATACTAAGGCTGATGGCACTGGACTTGGAGGAAGAGGTTGAGATCAAAGGGAAAATTTTGGACTACCAACAGGGCCTCTTGGGGTCTGTTTTTAAGCACAAATGGGATGTCTGTGTTTCTTTGAGTTAAGCTATTCCTTGGAAAGTGCCTCTGGACTGATCAGGAGATTATTACTGCTCTGAAACCAATTACTGGGGAAAAGGCCCCAGGCCCTAACGGGTACAATTCCTACTTCTATCTGAAGAATTGGTATGTGGTAGGCTCTGATTTTCTTGAGGCTGTGCATTATTTTTTAGGGAGTGGGATTATGCTATCTGATTGGAATTCTGCAGCCATAACCCTTGTTCCTGAGACACAAACTCCTTCAGGAGTTCGAGACCATGGACCCATAGCCTGTTTTTATGTTCCTTATAAGTGTGTTACCAAAACTATGGCAAACAGGCTTCAAGGCATTCTTCCTAAGCAGATTGGTATGCAGCAATCAGCATTCATAAAGGGCAGGTCTAGTATGGATATAACATTTTGCTTATGCAAGAGATGGTTAGGGCTATCACAAAGGGGGAGGAAGACAAAGGTGTGCATTGAAGTTAGACATTATGAAACCTTATGATTCAGCAGACTGGGGTTTCCTCTTTGATACCACGAGGGCTATGGATTTTTGGGAGCTTAATGTTCAACGGGTTAAACAATCACCTTGTTTACTTCACATTTCCAAAAAAAAATTCCAAAAAAGTTCTTTCCCCATCTCTCATCTCTCCAATCATTAATCACATTTCTCTCTCTACTCATACCCCTCTCTCCAATCATTATTCTCATTTCTCTCTCTATCTCTCTCTAATTATTACCCCTCTGTCTAATTATTACTTTTTCCAAAAACCCATCCAAACACTATCTCAAAAATATTTCTCAAAATAGTCTTCTCAAAACTCTAAACCAAACAAAGCGAATGTGTTTCTTCTCCAAAATACTGTATTATCATAAATGGTGAGATGCATGGGTGTTTCCATAGTAAGAGAGGGCCGAGACAGGGGGATCCCCTTCCCCCTTATCTTTTCTTACTAGAGATGGAGGCCTCTTTTTCTTCTTTTTTTTTGCTCTGTTTCCATCCTAAATGTGCAGAACTGAGTCTCTTACATCTTGGTTTTGCTACAACCTCTTTATTTTGTGTGGAGTCGATTGCAGATCCTTCAACACTATCAAAGACACTCTCAATGAATTCTTCCACTAATCTGGTTTGCAGCCCAAACTAGGTAAGAGTGTTATCATTTTAATTCTGTCTCTGAGGATGTCAAGCTGTTGTTGAGGGGCATAATTGCCATCCCTGAAGCATCCTTACCCGTTAAGTATCTTGGAGTCCATCTTATTTCAACTAGAATTCTTGTCCCTGAAGATGTTAAGCTGCTGTTGAGGGGCATAATGCTCATCCCAGAAGCTTCCTTACCCATTAAGTACCTTGGAGTCCATCTCATTTCAACTAGAATAAGGTATGGAGATCGGGAAATTCTGAAGGAGGGAGAAAATGGTTGCTAGGATTAAATCTTGGTCCAACAGGGAGCACTGGAGCACTCTTATGGAGGAAGAGCAATTATGTCAGTTGTTTTTAGCATTCAAGTGTACTGGAGCTCTATTTTTATCCTACCTCATAGGCTCTTTAGGGAGATAGAGAGGATAATTAATGGGTGCATTTCTATGGACTGGCATTGAAATGAAATCTGCTGGGGCTAAATTGAGCTGGGCTAAGGTGTGTTCTCCTCAGGCAGATGGGGTTGTGGGCTTTAAGCTGCTTAAGGATTGGAACAAGGCTTGAAATGATTTTTAGCCTTTAAGCTACAAAGCTGACACCCTCTGGGTCACATGGGTTCACACATAAATAATCAAACACCGTTGTTTTTAGTACATGCCTCTTCCTCAAGATGCCTCCTGGACAATGAGAAAATTGTTTAAACTGAGATCTATTAGGCCGTTTGTCCCAGATATTTGGAAGCAGGGTTCTTTTCCATAACGACAGATCTTTAGGTGCTAAAGCGTCTTCTATCAATCATGGGGACACGTGGAGGAGGCCTAGACCAAGAAACTATATTACTCAGACGATTTTCGCTAGTACTCCTGCCCATTTTGAGATATGAACGGACTAAATTTTGAGAGAAGTTGGAGTCATTGGTATTACTAGAAGAAATTAATTGAAGTCAATGAAGTGATGGAGTCAGATGATGACCAAGTCATGAATTGCTTCCAGTGTGGCCTTTGATCGAACAGGTGGTGAGTTCTCACTATTTCAAAGAGGAACTTGTGGTAGAACTTATAAATCAGTGAGAAATGTAACTGTCGTCTCGGACTGAGATAATAAAAATAAATAAATAAATTAAGACCACGCATACAAACAAGCCACTCCACAATTTCGAATCAGAACAACTCTCAGCCAAAGAGATGAAGCGAGATGAAAAGAGGTACCTGCAGCTGGTTTGCTGGTAACATCAGGCCTGATCGATGGGAAATGCTGCTGCTGCAGCTGAGGGGGCGCGGCCGGAGGGGGTGGTGGTGATTGGTTCGATTGATTTGGGGTTCGATTGATTTGTTTTCGCACCTGAAAACTCCTTGGAAGGTGGAAAGTGAGCCCTGCTAGCCTTGGGGTCAGATGTGAGTATACGATCTCTAGGATCGCCCTTTTTGCCGAGGGGCAAACCGATGGAGGGAATAGGGAAGGAGGAGTTGGAGGCCATTGCTAGGGTTCTAGGGTTCTGAACTGCGGCTGCTGAGAGCTTGATCCCCTAGGGTTCTGAGCTGATTGAGCTTTTGCCTTCTTCTTGACCCATTATAACCTTCTACATCTCTTTGGGCCCCCTTCTTAGGCCTGTCATGCTTTTATAGTTCTTTGGCCCCCCTTTTTTTTGGCCCGTCTGGCTTTTATAAATTGCATTATTTTTCCTTTTAGTATTACTTCGTTATTCCGGATTCATATTGCCCCATTTACCTCTGACCGCAATTCCCCCCAAGTTTTAGCTAAGTTCTAATTTAAAAATCCATCGTACACATTTGTTCGTGAACAATTAATTAACAGATTTAATATATTATTTGTTTTAAAGAATTGATTTATTCGAAATATAGGGTGAAAATTAGGGTTTTAATAATGGCCACTTAGCCAAAAATCCAAAACAATTGACATTTTTAAAGGTAAGAACAAAGAATTTTTGCAATCGAACATAAAAATAAAAAATATTTGACATTTCTAAAGGGAATGACAAAGAACTCTTATAATCGAACATAAAGAAAAAAAATAGTAAGATGTCACTAATTTTTAAAAATTCTAATTTCGAACATAAAATTCAATAAAATCTCTATCGCACCTCCAGCTAAACACCATCCACCATTAGCCGACCACTTCGGCGACCAAAAAAATTAGTAAGATGTAAATAATTTTTAAAAATTCTAATTTTGAACAAAAGGTTCAAAAAAATCATCACCCCACCTCCGGCCGACCACAACCCCACCTTTGGCCGGCCACTTCCGGTGACCCAAAAAATTAGTGAGATGTCACTAATTTTTAAAAATTTTAATTTTGAACATAAAATTCAAAAAAATACCACCCCACCTCCGGCCGACCACCACCCCACTTCGGGCCGATCACTTCTTGCGACCAAAACAATTAGTGAGAAGTCACTAAATTTTAAAAATTCTAATTTCGAACATAAAATTTAAAAAAATCACCACCCCACCTCCAGCCAACCATAACCCCACCTCTAGAAAACCACTTTCTGACGACTAAAAAAATTAGTAAAATATCACAAATTTTAAAAAAAAATCTAAGTTCTAACATCAAATTCAAAAAAATCACAGTCTCAACTCCGGCCAACCACCACCCCACCTCTGGCTAACCACTTCCCGCGACTAAAAAAACTAGTGAAATGTCTGTAGACACCCCAATTTTGAACCCAGGATGCGCTCGAGCATTCCCGATGATGAAACGGACCAATTATGACTACCCGAAACTTGTGAGAATGGCTTGAACTTGATTAAAATCAACCAAATATTACCCAAGCAATCAAAACAGCCCAAACCAACCCAAGCATTGTCAAACCAAGCAAAACCATCAACCTGCCACCAGTAACCTTGAGCGCTCAAACCCAAAAATTCCACCTTGAGCGCTCAAGCCCATGACTTTGAGCGCTCAACTCTGAACCAGTCAGGAATCTACAGAGTATCTCATCATGAGATCTCATGCAGGGGGAGCGTCTAACCACTTCAATACGTATTGTACATGTATAATACACCCTACATTGCTACAATATACACCTAAAACTACCCCTAAGGTATAAACCCACTACCTTTCTCTCCTCTCTTTCCTTCCACTCACTCTATATAAACCAACCATCACCCCCTGATTGAGGGGTTGCCATTTTCTCACACTGTAGCTCACAATACTTCCAGCAATCGTGCTCTCTCTCTCTCTCTCTACAAAATCACTCATCCTCCATCAAAACCACTTGCAAAAACCACCTGCCAAACACAAAAATTCAATCCTTGATCATCAATTAACCTCATACACTGCACCTTCCATCTAGAATACTAACCAAAACAGCCATAATCGTCCATCCCTAAACCCCCAATCAAGTTCAAGTCTTCAATCAAGTGGAAAAGGTAGTTAAACAAGTGGTATTCACTATTTTGGTCCATTTGAGGGTGACCAGTGAGTTCAAACAAGTTCTTCATACTTGTATTGAACTCACAAAGGTCTGAAAGTTGCTTAAAAACATTATCAAAATCTGCAGTTGTAATAGGGGTTGAGCGCTCAAGCCTAGAGGCTTAAGCGCTCAAGCCCAATTCTGAGCAGATTTCTGTTTTGCTGACCTTTGAGCTCTATTTGGGGTTTTTATCATCATTTAACAATTAATTATGCTCATTTAATCTTTAAAAAAGCTTATTTTTACTTCAAAACCATTTGCATGAGCATAGACTAACCATTTTATGATGATCAAGCCTCAAAACCTTTGGAAATCTTGTATTTGAATGCAAAACAGTGACTTTTTAGTTTCATAAACCCATATTTCATGTGTTTATGTTCCTGAGAATCTCCCAGAATCTGTTTTCAAAGTCAAAAATCAGAAAGCCATAGAATGGCTTGAGCGCTCAAAGCCATATCATTGAGCGCTCAAGCTGTTCTTGTTCCACTTGCTTACTGTTGTCGATTCAATGATGGATCATGATTTAATATCTTTCTGGTGTAAGTGGAGTTTTGTTACTGTATTTATGATCTGAATCTTTTTCTGTTTCAAGCATTTTCCTTGTAATTTATGGCATTCTCCTCTTTTTGTCATTCTTTTAGAGACCAAACCACTTTTTTCCTCCTGATTCTCATGAAAAACGTTTTGTTAAGGTTTGATCTTGTAAGGAATGAACAAAGAAGTGATGCAAAGGTTTGAATTCATCAGAGTCACAAATTGGATTGAGCGCTCAACTCGTGAGCTTTGAGTGCTCAAACTAGTTTGGAGGGTTTGAGCGCTCAAGCCATCATCATTGAGCGCTCAACCCCTATTCTGGGATCCAGATTGCAAGCTAGTTTATTAAACCTCATGTCCATAATTTCTTGAGTTGTTGTGCAGTTTCTGTTGTGATTCATTCCTATAAATATTTGTTGTATATTTTCCTTATTGTTATCACTTTTCCCATGTAAATCATCATGCACAAGCATTCACAATAAATTCACATTTTTGCATTGTCTTGATATCTACATGATTCCCATCCCCGATTCCCTATTTGTGTGATTAAGTCAAATTTCAAATATTTTTAAAATTCCACAAAATATTGAGTAGAGACCGGTTCACGGACCGGGCGAGAGGGGTGCCGTAAAACCCTTCCCCTCTCGTAACCAAACCCCCGAATTCGAGAAATCTTTGGTTCTGCCATGATCAGTGAAATCTTTTTCAAATGGGCAAACGAGTCATATTTTATCGGTTTTTCGGGTTCAGACCTCCAATCCGGGTGGCGACTCTAACAATCACAATATTTTTCAAACGAGAAACCGCACAAACTCCGTGGGCCGTCCACAATGTTACAATTTAAAAAAATGATAATTTTATAAAAAACATTCAAAAAAATCGTGAACATAGTGAGTCACTTTATATATCTATTGAGATAATATTTGCTTTGTTCCGACAACAAAGCATACCTGATCAAAGGTGAGTTTCTCTCAAGTCTCATCGCCCATTGTTCAGGTAAGCCTACCTTGGTGTGCGTTAGTTTCTTTCAGTACCTCTTTTATACGCCAAGAGTCAGCTAATGACATACATTGAGTATACTGTGTCAATGGTACTCGAAATTTGGAAAAGCTTACATACGCTAGCAAGGGCTGACAATGACGGTAGAACCTCGCCATGATTTTTAAACGGATATCTAAGCCCCAGTTTGGTTAAGGTCTCTAGCCCAAGTTTTCAAAATTGGTTTTCTGAAAAGAGGCTCATGGTGGGTCCCTTCACCTTCAAACCAAAAAATAAAAATAAAAACAAGTAGGTCCCATCCAATTTGTAATACACTCTCAGTCCATGAGTTACTGTACCATTTGCGTACGTGTCATAGCTCAATCCCATCGCTCTTCAACTCTCTCAAGCCACCTTTTATACTTTTTGACTCTTTTTGATTTGTTTTTTCTCTGTCTCTTGTACTTTGTCTGAATCTAACAGTGAAAAGTAAAAACCATTTGGAAACCAAACAAGGGTTTTCACAAAATAGGTCTTGAAAGCTGGTTTGGAAAACCAAACCAAACAAGGTGTAAAGGATTAGATTAACACTAACCCACTCAGAGCTTGACCTTTTAATGAAGGAGATGTTAAAAATGAACTCCAATGACATGGCTCAAACATAATACAATAAGACACAATACCCATTTTAAGACGTTATAACCCATGGGTGGAGCTACTTAGTGACAAAAGGGGCCACTTAACCTCTCTCACTTCAAAATTTTACAATTTTCCTCTGCAAAAAATCTAGAAATTGCCCCAACTTGCTTAAACTTCATAGAATTCTCAATTCTGACTTTGTGTGTGGGTTGGGTATTTTCGGGGTTTTTGGGTTGGGTATTTAGCATTTCTGATGTTATAATCCACGTCAATTGATGAAAATATATAAGTTTGTGGCTACCCTATTTTTAATTCTTAACGAGGTTGGCGTCTTTCTTAAGCGGCCTGGAGTAAATCCCAACCGTGTGATGGACAATAACGGACAGCAACAAAATCGATTGGAGATGACCAATTTGCCCTCTCATGTTGCTGGCAGCAGTGATTGGCTTCTGGAAAACCAATTATATTTCTCCTACAAAAATTTCACCTGCATTTCAAAAAATTACTCCTTCTGTCCCATATTATTGGGCTTTTTTTACCTTTTTGAACGTTTTAAAGAATTGTTTATATCTCATAATCTATGATGTTTTTTTTATCATTCCAACAACTTTTTTTAATGAAACTAATTGAGATTTATCAAATAAGATCTATATTAAAAATTAAAAAATATAGATAATTTTTTAAAACGTTCAAAAAAGGAAAGAGACCCAACGATATAGGACGGAGGGAGTAGTAAAAAACTTCACCTAATAAACCTGTAATTACTAGGATAAAAAAAGAAGAAGGTGGAATTACTACCTTCCCTCATTTACTGCCTGCTTTTTGGTTTTGGGCTCAACAAATCTATTTTCCGGCAAGTGTTCATTTGATAAAGGGAAAATTAGGCAAAACTACAATATTTTTTTTCCTTTTTGACAAAAGGACACGGAGCTATTTATCCAAAAAAAAAAAAGGACACGGAGCTTTTGAAATTTGTGGGCAAGACATGCACCCAAAACATTTGATATGGAAGGCCAATTCTCCATTGCTTGGGCCGCTTCCCTTTTTCATTAGGTCTTTGTTCCCATCACCTAGAAACCTTCTCAAGTCAATTTGCCCAATAAGCAAAAGGGAAGTTGAACCTACTTTCGTTCACAATAAGAATTCAAAGATAAGTAAAAATCATAAAAGGCGGAAATTATTCTGCCATCCCAATTTTTTTAAATTACAAGAGTGCACTTGTTCCAAAAGGTTATGTCTAGACCACAACCAACATAAGAACCGGAAATGCAAGAGGAACCTCTGAAGTGCACCAATGGTGTACCGATGGGTGTTAGCGCGTCCTATACGGTTAATCCGAACCATTAGATCATCTTAAAATAATTTTATGAGTGTTCACTAGTTTTTTTTTTTCCGATGGTGTACCGGATATGGCAGGTGGGGAGGTGATTTTTTTTTTCTAATTTTATGTTCGAAATTCAAATCTTTAAAAATTAGTAACATTTCACTAAATTTTTGGTCGCCGAAAGTGGTCGGCCCTAGATGGGGTGGTGGTCGGCCAGAGTTGGAGTAATGATTTTTTTGAATTTTATTTATGAAATTTAAGTTTTTAAAAATTAGTAACATTTCACTAGTTTTTTTGATTGGCGGAAGTGGTCAGCCAGAGGTGGGGTGGTGGTCAGTCGGAGGTGGGGTGCTGATTTTTTTGAATTTTATGTTCGAAATAAGAATTTTTAAAAATTAGTGACATCTCACTAATTTTTTTGGTCATCGGAAGGGGCTAGAGGTGGGTGGTTGTTGGCCGGGTGTGGAGTGATGATTGTTTTTTAAAAATTTTATGTTCAAAATTTAATTTTAAAAAAATTAGTGACATCTCACTAATTTTTTTGGTCGCTGAAAGTGGTCGCCAAAGGTGCGGTGGTGGTCGGCCGGATGGGGGTGGAGTTTTTTTGAATTTTATGTTAGAATTTAGAATTTTTAAAAATTAGTAACAGTTTACTATTTTTTTTTGTCTTTATGATTGACTGCAAAAGTTCCTTGTCCTTTCTTTAAAATATGTCAAATATTGTTTGTTTTTATGTTTAATTGCAAAAGTTCATTGTCCTTCCCTTAAAAAATGTCAAATGTTTTGGATTTTTGGCTAATTGGCCCTTTTTTTGATCGGCGGAAATGGTCAGCCAGAGGTGGGGTGGTGGTCAGTCGGAGGTGGTGTCACGCCCTCAAATTTAATAACCCAAAGGTAAATAAAATCCACGTAGGACAAGTCAAGGTCTCATAATTTCCCTTTGAATAGTCAAAATCAACATAATATAATCCCATCATTTCAGATAAACAAGTTTTATTCTCCAGCGCCCATAACCAGAATGCATAAGTACAAAGTTCAAGGTTATTACATTGCCAAATAGTCAAAAGATGAGATATAGAAGTTACAAAACCATCTTTCCAAAAAAAACATAATACAAAGATGGGAAAATAACTTCATGCATGTTTAAACTCCATGTAAATGTCACTCGACAAGCATCCAACTTCATACTCCATGCCGTGTACCTGAAAATCGATAGGTTGAGCTCACTAGCCCAGTAGGAATCTTATCTACTAATGCTAAGGGTATAGAGAATGAAATGTGCATGCAGAATCGATGATTAGGAATGAGAAGTCAAAGAATGTTATTATTGACTAGACCAATTACCGAATGCCCAAGATAAACCTAAGTGTCCATAGATTTTCTCAGAAATGTTACAATTTAGGTCGTAAGTCCAATCCTTTCAAAACATAGTCATTTTCACAAAATATTTCCTTTTTCATCTCTTCACAAATAACCCTCTTTTTTTTTAAAAAAAAAAAAAAATAGGGATTGAATCCCTCTGCCGGATTTCGTGGGCTCCGTACACCCCTGCCGGATTTCGCGGGCTCCGTGCACCCCTGCCGGATTTCGCGGGCTCCGTGCACCCATGGCCAGGGACACACCGAAAGGTGGCCCTAGTATTAGATCTCCAATTTAAGAAAAATCTTACTTTTAACCCTCATGCGTCTCAGATATCCACACAACCTATTTTGAACAAACAACATGTTTATACAAGTCTTCTTTTATAAGGAAGTTAAGTGTAAGTCGGAAAATCAAGGAAAATAACCAATCATACAAAGGTAGGCTAGGAAGGGGTATTCAGTCCTTAAGGAAGAGTACGATGATGATATACCAAGTATAGAACCCAACAAGTCAACCAGAAGGTCAAGGGAGCAAAACAAATAAAATTCTATTTTTTTTCAAGTTTGAACCGGTAGAGCACTTTTGTGTCTACCGGTTGAAAGAGAACAGAGTGTTTTTGTACCGGTAGAGCAAATAGTGCTCTACCGGTTGAACGAAACCAGTGAGTTTTTGTACCGGTAGAGCACTTTTGTGTCTACCGGTAGAAAGAACAAATTTTCTGCATGAAAGGTGCCCGACCAACAGCTTTTCCCGAACGAAAGGGGGTTCCAACCCAAGTCAAATTAAGGGTCTTAAGCACCAACAAAACATGGAAGAAAAGTATATCAACTACCAATTTGTAGATCTAGCAACCAATTAAGAGGAAGCCAAACTCAATCAAACAAAACCCATTTCAATGGAGGTTTTCAAAAGTGATTGGAGAAGAATGGATCAACAAATCCAAGAATCATGCAACACATCAACAATATACCATTAGAAGGAGTAGAAATCAGATCTCTACCTCAAAGAATGAGCTTGATATAGGTAGAAAATGGAAAACCCTTGTTTTTGAAGCTTCTCAACCGAAAATGCTAGCTCCAAGCGAAACCACGGAGTCTCGGACTCCAAATCACGCGTAGAAGATGATTCTTTGGTTGGATGTTGAAGTATTTGAGTGTGGAGGGTGGATTTTAGAAAGGTTTTTGAAGAAACTTGGAGAGGTGGGGAACAGGAGAGAGAGACGTGGGTTTGAGAGGAGAGGAGAGTGTGTTTTTGAGCAAAAATTTTGACCCACATGTGCTTATACACACTCTCACACTAACACTTACACCCCTCTAGTTTCTAATGTACTTCACAAACACCCAAATGCAATTACTAACCTCGCATAGACCCCGTATAACACTATTTTTATTTCCTCACACTTCCGCAATATTATTTCCGGAAAATTAATTAAAACACGAGTCTTTACAGGTGGGGTGCTGATTTTTTTGAATTTTATGTTCGAAATAAGAATTTTTAAAAATTAGTGACATCTCAGTAATTTTTTTGGTCATCGGAAGGGGCCAGAGGTGGGTGGTTGTTGGCCGGGTGTGGAGTGATGATTTTTTTTTAAAAAATTTATGTTCAAAATTTAATTTTAAAAAAATTAGTGACATCTCACTAATTTTTTTGGTTGCCGAAAGTGGTCGCCAAAGGTGCGGTGGTGGTCAGCCGGATGGGGGTGGAGTTTTTTTGAATTTTATGTTAGAATTTAGAATTTTTAAAAATTAGTAACAGTTTAGTTTTTTTTTTTGTCTTTATGATTGATTGCAAAAGTTCCTTGTCCTTTCTTTAAAATATGTCAAATATTGTTTGTTTTTATGTTCGATTGCAAAAGTTCCTTGTCCTTCCCTTAAAAAATGTCAAATGTTTTTTATTTTTGGCTAATTGACCCTTTTTTTGATCGGCGGAAGTGGTCAGCCAGAGGTGGGGTGGTGGTCAGTCGGAGGTGGGGTGCTGATTTTTTTGAATTTTATGTTCGAAATAAGAATTTTTAAAAATTAGTGACATCTTACTAATTTTTTTGGTCATCGGAAGGGGCCAGAGGTGGGTGGTTGTCGACCGGGTGTGGAGTGATGATTTTTTTTAAAAAAATTTATGTTCAAAATTTAATTTTAAAAAAATTAGTGACATCTCACTAATTTTTTTGGTCGCCGAAAGTGGTCGCCAAAGGTGCGATGGTGGTCGGCTGGATGGGGGTGGAGTTTTTTTGAATTTTATGTTAGAATTTAGAATTTTTAAAAATTAGTAACAGTTCACTAATTTTTTTGTCTTTATGATTGATTGCAAAAGTTCCTTGTCCTTCCTTTAAAAAATGTCAAATATTGTTTGTTTTTATGTTCGATTGCAAAAGTTTCTTGTCCTTCCCTTAAAAAATGTCAAATGTTTTGAATTTTTGGCTAATTGGCCCTTTGATAAAAGAATTATACAGGAAAATTAAAATTTAGTTGTTCATTTATAATAAAAAAAAACTAACTAGAAACTTCTTTTATTTTGATTCAATAGCTATTTCGAATAAAAGTAATTTGAGGAGCTATATATCTAGGCAAAAAATTAATACGTACGAATTTCTATACCTTTGAATCATCAGGCATCAGCCAAACAAAATTATTTAGCTTGGTTTGGCTTTACTAAGCAAGTTGACTCTTTTCTCTTCTTTTTTTTTTTTTTTTTTTTTTTTTGTCTCTATTCAATTTTTTCATATCCATTTGTTTTGCGTTAAAGTTTTGTGGATTATTAGTTTGTCTCGATGAGAGGTATCACAAAAATGAAAAATAGTAATAGCAACTCTAATTCTTTTGAATAAAGGTAAAAAATAAGCCGAAAAGTTTTTTTTTGTCTTATTTATTCAAAGAATTTTAAGTTTCGAAAATTGATGCAAGCTAGTAAATGCAACAAAAGATTGAATAAAAAAAATTAGTCGGATTATTTGGATGCTTAAAAGATAAAAAAAATTAGTCGGATTATTTGGATGCTTACAAAAAATAGTCGGCTTTGTTCTTTAATACATTTTATGCCATAAAATGGGAATTCTCATTTTAGTTGGGGTTTTATGGAATGGTCATAAAATGACATTGTTTTCCCAATACATATTTATGTAGTTTTCCCAATCCATTTTATGGAATGGTCATAAAATGACATGTCATTTTATGTATTGAGAAAACAATGCCATAAAATCTCCCATTTTATGCCATAAAATGGGTTGAAGAACAAGGCCAGATAAGATAAAATAAAATCAATTTTAACCAACGAGGATTAATTGGTTGGTACAAACAAAACAAAAGATTGATAAAAATTAAAAATATATACACATCCATAAAATCAATATATTGACCATGTTGCCTATATTTATAGTAGAAAATAAAGAAATTAAAAAATAGAGAATTGAACGAAATAAGACAAATGAAGGAGTTAGGGAGAACGTTGGTGCAAAAAAATTAAGAATGGAGGGAGGTTAGAACTTCCCCACGATGATAAATTTCATATATTTTGATTTGTTTTAAGGAAAAGTGAACTCTGGTGGGAAAAAAATTGTTTTTTAGAAACCTATTACAGTACTTCCTAGTAATTGGCACTCCAAAATAAGTGGGAAAGCAAACTTTCTCATTCTTTCTTATCCTCTCTTGACAATTGAACAAAGTCTAAGGGACTAATGGGTTATGAAGGTCATTAACTGAATGGGCTTAATCTAGTTGGAATATTTAACTATCTTACTGTATTTTCCAATTTTTTTCTTGAAGAATATTTCTAACAATCATGCGAAAAACAATTTGAAAGAAATTCATCAATATGACCATCTCATTTTGAAAATTGATTTTTGGTATCCAATTTGGGAAGAAACACACACATGGACAAAAGGAAGATAATCCAACCAAGAAAAATAATTTAGTTTTTGAGGAGGGTAATAATCGAATAGTTCCAAAGAAGAAATACTTAGCCCAATCATTCTTTAATGGCTCGATTAGATGCATGATAAGTTTAGAGTGAATCATCCTTGAAGGGAGATAAGATAGTGGGGTATTATTTATGAAGAGTAAACCCACATTGATGCGATATTTATTAAGGGTGGGTTAAATCGTACTTAGCTTGTTTTGTAATTAATATAGGGGGTTAAGGATAAATTAGATGGTTTGGGATGAATTGGTCCGGATTAGAAAGAAGTCATCAGAGCAGATTAAATATGGACATGCTTAGGCATATCCATAAATAAGACGGTTTAAGTTGGATTAGGGGGAGAGGGAGTTAACTCGTGTGTTTTTCTATACCCAGACATGAATGATCTATGAGACCGGAATTACTCCATCTGTCCCAATTTGATAGTTCACCACGAAACTACATGTAATTTTCAAACTAAAAAATAATTTATTTGCAAAAAATAATTTTTTTATTAATATGAATCTTGTTTAATAGATCTCCATCAGAACTTTTATACAGTGCAAAAAAATTCAAAAATTATTTCAGTAAATACTTTATTTTATAATTTGAAAATTGCACGTAGTTTCATAGTAGTATATGAAATAGGAACAGAGGGAGTAGTACTGTAGTAGCAAGTGAAAATGGGAAGACATATTTTTTAGACATGCAATCTTGATGGTGTCAGGTTCCAAGGCTCGATCACCTTGTTCAGTTTGAGTCTCAAAATCCAACTAGTAGGGTCTTCAATAAAAATTTTCTTTCTATCTCTGTCTACTCATTACCCCTAAAAATCTACCTTAAAACCCAAACCAAACAAGACGTTCAAACTCCTCTCCACATAGCATATGACACTAGAAGGAGAGTGCTACTGTCAGTGAATTCAAGCTTTGCTATAGTACATATTTCTGCGGAGTCTGTGTAGAAAACAATTTGCTGACGTAAAGCACGAAAAGATCGGGGTTCATCTGTCTGTTTGAACGGCCAAAAGTGTTCATCTTTCTTGCGCCCCATTTTAGCCCAACGGCGCCGTTCTTCGAATCTCAAAACGACGTCGTTCTACGCGTCCCTTATATATCCAAACCCCTCTGTGTGAAACGACGTTGTATTGCACTGTGAACAGCGTCCCTCTCTCTCTCTCTCTCTCTCTCTCTCTCTCTCTCTCTCTCTCTCCCTGCCAAGAACTGAAGGCTGGCCGAATTAATCCAACTTCTGCAACTTCGTAAGCCCTAATTCTTCCAATCGATAAACGGTTAGTGTAACCCCTAGATTTCTTCAAACGGTAGGGTTGCACCAGATTGGCCGAAAGATTAGTTTCAGGTACTTGATTCTCGCACTAATTACCTGGATTTGTTTACTAGTGGTTTTTTTTTTTTTCAATAAGTAAAGTTAATTCAGCCTCATGCAAAAATTGTGCCTTTTTCCACATCGAGATTGTCCTATGCAGATGGTGCTAAGTCTTTTTTGTTTTCTGCTGGTTTTCTAGTTTGGGATATGATTTTAGGGTTCTGGGTTTCAGCTGCGTCGCTCCAAATTGTGTTTTTTGTTTTTTTTATAAAAATTTTGCGTTTGGGATATGCTTTTAGCGTTCTTTGTCTTTGTTGTTTTCCGGTAGTACTATTGTTTTTGTATTTTTTTTATTTTAATTGTGGTTGTTAACAATTGATAGTGTTTTTTTCGGATATCCTTTTTTCTTATGGAAGCTGTGAGTACATGAATCTATTTGGAACCAGTATATAAGCCTTCGGGCTTTGAACTCAGTATCAGCAATGTGTTCGCCTTGATAAATTCTATTGTTGCTTAGGCACTTGCATAAAATATTTATTCCAGTTGTGAGGCTTCAAACATTGCAATACATTCGTTTTGGATGTGAGATTCAATGGTTAGGTGCACTAAGAGCAATAAATGGTTGTACCCGAATTTAATCTTTCTATTTTGTGAAGCGATTTGTGTTGTTTATGTCCTTATCCCTGCAGGCTCAGACTGTTCTGCATATGCTTAATTTAAAGTTTGGATTGAGTTTTTCTTTCCTGATGATCGATTTTGTTATTGGCTTTTGTTGTTTTCTTCGGTACAGGTTAGATCTTTTCAGTTTTGATTGGTGTAAAATATAACTTGTATGCATTCTATTTGCTATGTACTATTAGTTTCCTCATTCTATGCGTTGGTACATGAAGTTTTTGAGTTGGTAGCGGTCACAATTATGGGACTTTTTGTAACGCAATTAAAATGGCTAAAAAAGAAGAAATCAGAAAGTATAGTTTTAACTGTTACATTAGATCTCCTTGGATTACAAACATGGTAGGGGTAAAACTGCAAATGTCCCAAGAAATCGTAATTTGAGAATCTGGGTATCACGAAAGTAGTGAAATGGAATGCAGCATGACCCAGGTGAGCTTCCCTTCAATCTTGATTGTCATTGATCGGCCGGAGAGGAGGAGGTATTTTCCACTTCTGGGTATCACGAAAGTAGTGAAATGGAAGAGAAACAAGCCCTTTGGACGCCGAAAAGAAAGAGAGCCAGTTGGAAATTTTAAGAACAGTATTTATAGGAGTTGAAGAAGCTGGTGAAGGTAAGCTTCTTTGACATGGCTTTCTATGTATGCATTTGTCTTCAAATCCAGTAACTTTAATCTTGATTGTCATTGATCGGCCAGAGAGGAGGAGGTATTTTCCACTTCTGGGTATCACGAAAGTAGTGAAATGGAAGAGAAACAAGCCCTTTGGACGCCGAAAAGAAAGAGAGCCAGTTGGAAATTTTAAGAACAGTATTTATAGGAGTTGAAGAAGCTGGTGAAGGTAAGCTTCTTTGACATGGCTTTCTATGTATGCATTTGTCTTCAAATCCAGTAACTTTACAGCTCTATTTTTTCATAGGTTCAGTTGGAGTTGAACTGGACAAAAGTCAAAACTTCAACCACATATAGAAAGCAACCATTTTTGTACACAGTGTGTAAAATGTTTGAGACCGATAGTGCAAATCAAGAAACCCTCTTTGACTACCTCTACTATTGTGTGACTGAATTCTTTTTCTTTTTTTTGTGTGTGTTAAGAGCCGACCTTGAATTTACTGATTGCTGTTGCTTTCATACAGGACTTGCTTCTATTGGAGATGGTATCGATCAAGGGATCTCTGTTGCCAAAATATTGAACCTATCACAAGGCAGTCCGAGGCACAGGATAAAGTACAAGGTACTTGTTCGAAATTCAATGCAGTATACTTCTTTCAATTTGTTCAAAGTCACTAGACATGCCTATTGACAACTCGCATTGGTTCTTTGGTAGGAGCGTGGGTGCAGGAAACTGAGTTAATTAGTAGTGCCACTCAAAGTTTTTCACGTAATAGTTTAGAAAGCTAATTCATGGCCTGGTCCACAAGATGATTCTGGTACATTGCATTCAAGCTATGTAGCACGGACACCAACACGGATACTGACACGGATACGGACACGGGACACGTGAATTCTAAAAAATGGACACAGATACGGTGGGGGACACGGCAAAAATAAATAAATATTTAATTAATTATATGTATAAATAAATCATATATGTATGCAATAACAATATATAATAATTATATATAAATAGATGTATACATTTTTCTTTTGATATGTAAGATATCCACACTGTTATTACTAGTATATATACTCGTATACACATAATGTAAGATATACACCCTCAACGGAAATATATATACCATTACATACATCCATATATATACATATACACAGCAAGAGAGTGTGTATATGGGGGACATGCGTGTCCATGCTATGTCCCCCGAGTGTCCCCCTCCAAAAAATAATTTAATTTACGTGTGTCCAATACGTGTCTCCATGTGGGACACGCGTGTCGCCACGTCCCCGTGTCCAATACGTGGACACGGCGACCTCTAGAAGTGTCAGTGCTTCATAGCATTCAAGCATTAATATTGCATTCGCTGGTAGTGTTCCTAAAATCCAAATAAATAGAGGTACAATGCTGTTATGCTTGGGTTTTTGCCTCTCTCTCTCTCCCCCCTTTTCTTGTGATCAATTGGGGAAGCATGATAGGGATGGGAAAAGTGGGGCACATGAAATTAGTAAACATCATAGAAAATAAGGGGAAGTCTCATCATCAGAGGTGCTGGTATTAAAAGGGAATTCATTGTCCTCCCTAATTTTGTTTGCGAGATATTCATTTCTTTTTTGTTTTTCTGTTCTTAAGGGAAAATTATCTCTTATGTCTCTACTCTGCCCGTCTCTTTTTTTGAGGTCAAACAATGTTTCGGTTGACTGTTTCCTCCTCTAGGTTCTTGACAATTCTAGGAGCAGCCACTTTGTGCATTTATCGCCAAAGGTTAGGCCTGTCTCCTATCCATCCCCCGCCCATATCCCCAATTTTTGGGGACTAAATGGGTTATGTTATTGTTGTTGTTGTAGGTTCTTGACAATCTTAAATGTTTTACTCCTCTTTTTTCACTCTTCCTAATCGCAGTAAGTTATTCGAAAGGCTCAGATTGTGGGTATGTTGCGGGCAGCTGTGACGGAGAATTAAATTTCAATGGATTAGTCATGAAAAATTTAGGAAAGAATGGTCCAAATGGAGAAACTACAACAATATAGAGTTTTTTGTGGTGTTACTGCTATTTTTTGGTTTAATTCTAGTGACAGTTATGGTCTTCCCTTTTTTTCATTCTCTTGTTGGTATCTCTCTATGCAGGCATAAAGGCAGCAATAGCTGCACTTCACATATAAAGTGAAGAATTCTAGAGGTTCAAACTCTCATTATACAATTGCCAAGGAACAATGTTACGCTTGGGAGTGTGTTTGCCCACTATTATGGGCAAAGATCATCATTGTGGCAGGATATTTTTGGGGGTTCAGATCTCACCAATTTGTTGGTTCTATATATTAAGGGATGTACGCTCGTTTATCCTATCAGTGTCTTTTGTGGCTAGTTTGCTACAACAACAACAACATAATTTTGTGGCTAGTTTGCTAGGAGTATATAATTTTACGAAAGAAATTAGTTCTTGGTCTCGCTTGCCATGAAATGAAGCAATGTTTATGACATGCATCGATAGTTATCTATAGTGTACATTAGGAAAGTTTCTTGCTTCTTCAGAACAAATTTCTACCGTTCTCCATCGTTCTCGTTTTGAACATTTGAAGGTTCATTTTTGAATTGTCAAATATTGCGACAGCCTCTTCCTCGATCCCATGACAATTCATTATGCTTGACCATACTTGCTATATCCATCGTTCTGTAGTGCCATGTTTCCGGTAAAAATCAACGGACGCATTTTTTGTTGCCTGGGCTTATATTCTGAATAAGAATTAGAATCTTACGAATCCTTAACAACGTCTGGTAAACAATTTTTAATTTTATCACAAATCAACTCTTAGGATAACCACCATTACAAAATCACAATTCACAATCACGTTTATTTTGAAAATGTGATTAAAACTCCCATAAAAATGTGATGATCAAGTTGAATCTATTTAGAAGTTAGGGAAAGAAAGAGAAAATAAGGGAAATAATTAAGAAAGAAATAACAAAGGAAGGAATAATTTAAAAACTCTCTTCCTTTCCACTTCTTTCCCTAATCCATACAGAGCCCTAGGAATTAAGGAATTAACATATTCCTATATCAATCCATTCAGAGCACTTGAATTAAGGGAAATAATTAAGAAATAAACACGTGATCATAGAAGAAGTTAAAAAATTAACATTTCATATTTCAACGTCCTATCCTAGGCATCGATTTCTCATAGTTAATTTTTAAAAAAGTTGTTCAAGAGTAATTCTACAATAAAAACGGAGACCTTATAGTGCGGTGGCTCACTATAACCGTATCCGTGTAGACCCCACAAATAACACTTGCAAATAGTATTATACTTACCCATTAGTGCAGATTACGTGGCTAA
Source organism: Vaccinium macrocarpon (assembly GCA_022606695.1). Lineage (NCBI taxonomy): Eukaryota > Viridiplantae > Streptophyta > Magnoliopsida > Ericales > Ericaceae > Vaccinium > Vaccinium macrocarpon. The sequence continues at coordinate 28,358,245 of CM040174.1, read as the reverse complement.
ATTGTGTAATCTATAAAAATTCATATAGACCCAAAAATATGTTAGATTAAATAGCAAGGTCAAGCAACATTCTTTAGAAAAATATGCTTTTTTTTGTGTGAAGGTGATGAAAAAATACTATGAATGCAATAAAATCACAATTCAAAACCGGAAAATTGATGGAAACAAAATAATGTTCAAAGCGAGTGTTGCACTTTGAACTACGGTGTTTACAATTTACATAGACGTTTATCTCCCAACATTACTTGATCGCAGGCCCTACATAAGCAGTACTAAAATCGATTAGTCTGTTGAACCACCTAATGTTTTGTATTATCTCAAATTGAAAGGTTCTAACTCGATGAAAGCATGGACAAATTACTTTTCCAATCCACTTTAAAATGAGATGAGGGACATTTTATTTATAGATCAATTGGTGTCTACGAAACCGGAACTGACGTATTTGTTCATAACAAATGCATTCAAATTACACAACTCCAAATCGAACCAATTCACAACCACACCCAAAACAAAATATTTACTACTATATTCTAAAAATATTTTCCGACCGACATTTCCCGTGTTTTCTGGTCCTTTATGGTGCTCTTTCTGTTCAAAAAGTTAATTCAATTCTTTAAGGTTTACTGCTTTGTTTATCTAAAAGCTAAAACTTTTCAAGGAGTTACCATAAACATCGTTAAAATACAAAAAAGCAAGAATCCAGCTTTCTTGCAATCTTTTCAAAGAAAAAAGCTTTCTTGCAATTTCCCACACCGCCCATCTTTGTTAGCCTACACCCACGTATCCGTTAAAAATTGCAACCGTTATGATCAATCATCAATGTACCGTTCATGCATGCATCCCAGATCATCTATGCCCAAAATCCCACTACCTTTGTGTCAGGGGGTTTTGGGCCGTTAGATTGTGATTTTTGTTTTTATGTTTTAATTTTTTTGGGTGATCCAATAGCCGAAAAATCTGTCGGCACAAAGGTATATACAGGGGTTTTTCAGCATAGGAGATCTGGGCTCACATGCATGAGGACACAATGACTCATATTTCTGCCTCTTTACAGCCGTTTGATTACCACCAATTGTTCATAATCTGCCTTTTTTGTACGGGTGTTTGGTCAACTTATGTGCATTTCGATTAATTGATCAGGAGTCACGAAAAGTTCATAGAAGTCACCATGATCAATCCCTTTAAAATGGGAACAAAATGTTGTGTGAACTGGCCTTCTAAGATAATGTAGCACAATTATAATAATCACGGTCAAGGACAACTGCAAAAAAATTGAAGGAGAAAGGTTTATGATATAATATTACAGTGCTTCTAAAAGTTTTAAACATAAACTCAACATTCTAAATCTTCTTCTCAAAATACTTCCATGTTTACCATGTTTCAATACTCAGATTATGAACAGAAGAATAATGATTTATACTTAAATTTGTTTAATAAAAAGAAAAGAAAAGAAGAAGTAGTGAGACAGTGGAAGGTATAGATAGAAAAGAACTTAATCCTATCCAACACCATGATTAAACGACCAATTCCCATTGTGTGATATGAGATTTCTCCATTCCCACACTTTTAGATTGACCATCATCAATTTGTTGTGTATCGGATCTCATTGTGTGGGTTCTGATATCTTTAGCTACAGTGAAACTGTGTGATATTATGAGATTTCCCCATTCCCTTGACTTCTAGATTGACCACCATCAATTTGTGGTGTATCGGATCTCATTATGTGGGTTTTGATATCTTCAGCTACAGTGGACCACATAGGCTGCGACTGGGGTGTCCATGCTGGATTTTCTAACACCACTTCCACTTCCAAAATAATTGTTTTATCGAATTTCGATAGACGTTCCACTTCTTCTTTCTTTCTTTCTCTTTTTAAATGTTAAATGGTTGTTTTAAGTATAGAATATTATTACCGTTCGTTACGTACAAACATAATTTGTTCATACATCTACAGATTTATGATTAAATTCATATTATGTAGACAATTATTTTTACGTGTTCTACGAGATGAAACGATTGGAATTCTACATGTTAATTCTGCTCACCAAATAAGAATGTACTGTAGGAAGGTGCATGTGGAGAATTAGAGTAGGGAGGAGCTGATCCGGGGGAGGTGCCATCCGTCCCCAGGCTTACAATCGCAGTCACACAAGACAACTCAAGGGACACCGACACCGCGGCGTAGATTAGAAGAGAGACCCGACGAAGAAGCTAAACTACGCACGAAATTTGCATGGCGCCGATTAAATCCAGCTTAGGAGCCATTGTTTTGTCTTTTCTATAAATACATTTTTTTTATTTTTCGTAAATTTTTATTTAACTTCTCGTCGTAATTTCATAGTATTAATCATTTGTATTGATAAGAGGAATTGAAAAAGTATAAAAATGTGGACCGAAGTTGAAAAAAATTCATATAAGACGACACTTTAGAAAGAAAAAAAAAAGTTGTTTGACAATTTTTTTGTCTTTAGACTTTAGTGAACTTTTTGTTGTCGTAATTTTTACTTTTAGACTCCTCTCATCGAGATGGATGATTAATCCAAAAAATATACCGCAAATTTAACAAAAATTCAGAAAAGATAAACAAAGCACATAAAATAAAAAAGACAACAGAATAGAGCCTTGGTTTTTTTGTTTTTTTCTCTTCTTTTGAATGATAGAAGAGATTATGATAATTACAATAAATAAAACCAGATTATAAATTAGAACGTAGAGTGCTAGAGGCCCATTTTCATATTGACTTTTTCGACAGTTGGAAATACAGAAATACAGTAAAAATAATGGAACCGTTTACCTTAGAATCTGTAACAGAACAAAAATACCACAAGAAATTGGCTGTTGTTTTGGATTGAGTCGCAAACTAGGTCGCTCTCTTTAAAACGTCTCGCAGCTCCGCTCTGACTGTGCAAGCAGTACCAACCACGCCGTCTCTAGAATAAAACATCCCAGAATACAGCCTCTGTCTCGATCTTTTCTGCACAAAAAAAGACCGGAAAATGCAAAACACAATCAACTGTGCTTGCTCTTTGAACTATCTGTATTGAATTTTTTTTTCCGTGTGTTGAAATGGCTGGAGAAATAGCCCCCTTTTATAGCCAAGGCGAAAATTCTTTTTTCGGAAAGCAAAATCAATCACCTTGCTGTGATTGAATCAATTTACCGAAAAATTATTTGCACTGATTTAGCACATGTTTTAATCACTTCTGTAACGACTCTTTACAAGGTCAAAACACATCTTTTTTATTCAGTTCTATAAAGGTAGGAAAATACTGATAGAAAATAATTTCCAAAAAAGATTGATTGGTCAATAGAAAAAATATTTTCCTTAGTATGGGTGCTAGGCTCTGTATTCGAGGATTTGCATCCCCCTGCGTGTGAGGTTCGCAACGCACACCCAGTTAATTGGTTTCCTGATCAATTTTCCCAAATTGGCTTGGACCTTGGCCCAACCTATGTGCGCACGAGGTCTCTCTTGGGCCTAACTCATCAATAGTTCATGGAGCCTTCACACTGTGAAAGTATAGAAATCATAGGGTTTTGCTTTGTTATTTACCTTTATATTAGGGTTCCTTTTGTAATCTTTTTCTATGTAAAGGATAATATAGTCTTTTTAGTTTTAGGGCTTTATATTCAAACTTGTTCTCTTATTTCTTGTAATCAGTCATATGTTTTATATATGAGATACGCTACTTCTCTCTCTCTCTCTCTCTCTCTCTCTCTCTCTCTCTCTCTCTCTCTCTCTCTCTCTTCGAAGTTATCATGGTATCAGAGCACCAGCCATCTGGTTGATCCTGATGAGCTCCATCTCTGTCTCCTTCTGATTTTGCACAAGCAGCAGCATGAATCTCTCTCTCCTTGGCATCTCTTTTTCTCCTTCAGCATCCAAAGAAGAACTTGGCGGTGTAGCATCATTAAACATTGTTCATCGTCAATACACTGTAGCATGAAGCACTGTTCATCAAAACCTTTTAGCACCTTTGTTCATCTTCTTCTCTAAGGTATCGTCTACGGCAACATCGCATTTCTCTCGATCTCGATTTTACGCTCCTCCGACTTCCAGCGACCACCAGCAGCCCACCTCACCACTCACAGGCCACCGTTGGACCCTGCACGCCTGCTACTTTGTCGCGGAACCCCTATTTTTAGGTCTGGCTGACTAGAAGCTACACTTGGACGGTCTGTTTTGGAGTTTTACGATATTTGACCACTGAATCTCGTGATTACGCCTTTGTTTGGACTCAAAACTGTATGGGTATGCACATATTTTAGGATCATTCAACATATTTATGCTTTGTTTAGCAAAAGATCCGGTGTTGTTAGCGGTGTTGTTGTTGGCTCGGTTTGTTGATTCCGCCAATGGGTATAACGCGACTTTGGTTATTATGGCGTAAGACAGGAAGCAATCGTTCGTTTGAATGGGCATAACTACTCTTATTGGTCCGGTGTTTTCAAAAATTTTGTCGTTGGGAAGGAAATGTGGGGTCACATCGCGCAGTTACGTGGTGAAACCTTCTCCAAGTGGACTCCAAGGATCCCGAATATGCAAAGAAACTTGAGACTTATCTCAAGGACTTTGCCAAATGGGAAGTTGAAAATGCAAAAATCCTTACATGGTTTCACAACTCAGTTGAACCTAGCATAGGTATGAATTTCTCTAAATATGAAACAGCGAAGGAAGTTTGGGATTATTTGAAGAGGATGTATCTTGAGTCCAACTTTGCAAAGCAATATGAACTTTGAGGGTTCTATTCGACGTGCTACCCAAGGAGAGAAAACCATTCAAGAATTCTACAATGAAATGACACAGTATTGGGACCAAGTTGCATTAATGGAACCTTCCCTATTGCAATCCCTTGAGGTCTATGTGGAATACCGTGAAAAGCAAGCGTCTTGTTCGGGTTTCTAATGGCCCGCCGTGGACGAAGTTTGAGCCTCTTCGTGGGGGCTATGCTTCATCATTCACCCCAACCTACGGTTGATGGAGCAGTTCATGAGCTCATAGCTGAGGAAACTAGATTCCAGATTAGGTCTGTTGCTCCTCCCTCTCAATCTGTATTTGCAACTCCACCGATTCAGTTCAGCCTCAACCTACCCCATATATGGCACCTTTCTTGCCTACACCGTATTCTCACTTGATTCAAGTTACTGGCAAGCCTAAATCTCGTGTTGGTATGGATGAGTGTAGCTTTTGTCGACAAAAAGGGCATTGGAAGCATGCATGTCCTAAATTATTGCAGATGACCGGTAACACTTCTCGTTTGAAGCCCTCCTCCCCCTCCTCTCGGCCCACACAGCAGTACTCTCGGCCCACATCTCAGTATTCTCGTCCTCCCACTGCCTTTACAGCTCCCGCCACTACTAGTACACAGCAGTATCCCTCTTTGGAGGACTATCAGCAGTTTCGTGCATTTCTGGTTATCACTCAGGGAGGTTCTTCACAAGCATCTGCCATGACCACCACCCAGTCAGGTTTGCATGGTTCCTATACCACAAGTATCCTACCTACCACATGGATATTTGATTCTGGTTGCTCCCACCATATGACCCCTACATTGTCATTATTAAGTCATTGTGTCTCTCCTGTTTCTCCCATTAGTATTTCCACTGCAAATGGCTCTCCTATGCATGTTGTCTCGATAGGTTCTATTATCCCAACCCCATCTTCTTCCCTTTCTATACCAAATGTGTTCTATGTTCCCCAATTATCTCTTAGTCTTCTCTCAATTAGTCAATTATCTGATTTTGGCTTTGATGTTTTGTTTTCTTCTTCTGGTTGTGTTGTGCAGGATCGGGTGTCCAATAAGCAGATTGGGCCAGGGCATAGAGTTGGTGATCTCTATGTTTTGGAGACTTTACATGTTCCTATTGAGTCTACTATGACTGTTATGTCATCTTTTTGTTTAGATCATAACTCTTCCCCCTTTTATCTTTGGCACTCTCGATTAGGGCACATATCTAGTGAACGGTTGACTCTTTTGCTTAAGTCTGGCTTTTTGGGAAACATTTATGCCAGTGATATTTCTGAATGCAGTGGTTGTAAACTTGCCAAAATGTCTGCTTTACCTTTTAATAGAAGTACCTCTGTTTCTACTTCCCCATTTCAACTTGTTCATACAGATTTATGGGGTCCTTCCCCAATAGCTACTAAAGGTGGTTCCCTATATTATGTTTTATTTGCTGATGATTATAGCAGGTTTACGTGGGTGTATCTGTTGACCCACAAATTAGACTTTTACCAAGCATATCGCGATTTTCACTCCATGGTTCAAACTCAATTTTCGACAGAAATTAAAGTTCTTCGCTCTGACTTAGGCGGAGAATACTCTTTGGGTGAGTTCACAAAATTATTGGCTTCTCCTGGCACCATTCATCAATCCTTTTGTACTGACACTCCTTCTCAAAATGGGCGTTCTGAACGCAAACATCGTCACCTTTTAAATACTGCCTGGTCTCTTCTTCTTTCCTCCTCTGTGCCCGCTGTTTTTTGGGGAGAGGCTGTGCTCACTGCAGCGTATCTTCTCAATCGGATGCCCACTCCACTTCTCTCTGGTTCTTCCCCTTACGAACAGCTCTTTGGTCAAGTTCCTAACTATTCTCTTCTTCGTGTCTTTGGCTCCACTTGCTTCGTCCTTCTTCCCAAGAAGGACCACACTAAACTTAGTGCTTGTAGTGTCTTATGTGTCTTCTTGGGGTATGGGATCCAACAAAAAGGCTATCGTTGCTATGACCCTGTGACGAAAAAGTTGCATGTTTCTCGGCATGTTACATTTCATGAGCATTTACCCTTCTTCTCTATCCCATCCAAATCCATCACTGTTGCCAAAGAGGATCTCGTGCATATAGATCCTTTCCCTCTAGATGTTCCTGAGGAAGAATATATCCGTACTCTTGACGTGTCTGATGTTCCCAATCTCCTATCTTCCTCTTCTAATTCCCACCCCATTCCTCCTTTTCCCAAGTATTATGTCCATCGTGCTGGCCCAACTCCCTGTCCTTCCTCTGCTTCTGATGAATCAGATCCGCCTGTACATCGGTATCCTTCTCGTGATCATCACCCTCCGGTAAGACTTGGTTTTACTAACACTTGTTTTTCCTCTTCATATTGCACTTTCTTATCTCGCATCCATATTTACTTTGAACCTCGTTCCTACAAAGAAGCTTGTAATGATCCTAACTGGGTGCATGCCATGAATGACGAGCTCACTGCTCTTGATAGGACTCAGACTTGGGACTTGGTTCCTCTCCCCGATGGTAAGAATCTCATTGGTTGCAAATGGGTTTTTAAAGTTAAAACTCATTTTGATGGTTCATTGGAGCGGTACAAAGCCCGCTTAGTTGCCAAAGGGTTCTCTCAGGAATATGGTATTGATTATGAGGAAAATTTTGCTCCTGTTGCAAAGATGACTTCTGTCTGCCTTTTAATTTCTGTTGCTGCTACGCATCATTGGCCTCTCTTTCAGTTGGATGTTAAAAATGCCTTCCTCAATGGTCATTTGTCTGAGGAAGTTTATATGCGTCCTCCTCCAGGGCTCTCACATGCCACCGGCCTTGTTTGTCGTCTTTGTCGTGCTCTTTATGGCCTCAAACAGTCTCCTCGCGCTTGGTATGCTCGTTTTCATGATGTGGTTCTTTAGATTGGGTTTCAACCAAGCACGCATGAGTCTGCACTCTTTGTTCGCCGCACTCCTCATGGTTTGGTTCTTATATTGCTCTATGTTGACGACATGATCATCACTGGTTCCGACAGTGCGGCTATTGATGAAGTGAAGCTTCATTTGTTTCACCAATTTGAAATGAAAGACTTGGGTACTCTTCGGTACTTTCTTGGCATTGAGGTTGCCTCCTCTCCAAAAGGTTATCTCTTAACTCAGACTAAGTATGTGACCGACATTCTTTATAGAGCTCAACTTATTGATGACAAAAAGGTTGATACTCCCATTGAGTTACATGCTAAGTTCTCTGCTTCAGATGGGGTTCCTCTTTCTGATCCTACCATGTATCGTGAACTTGTTGGTTGTCTTGCGTACCTCACTGTCACTCGGCCGGACATTGCCTACGCTGTGCATATAATTAGTCAATTTGTTTGTGCTCCTCGGTCTACTCATTGGGCTGCCCTGCTACGGATACTTCGTTATGTTCGTTGCACCATGTTTCAGTGTTTGTTTCTCTCTTCGTCTACTTCTGCTTTATCTCTTCGGGCATATGCCGATGCGGAGTTATTTTGGTGATATCTCGATCGAAAATCTACCTATGGCTTACGTGTTCTTACGGGGATTCTCTTTATCTCATGGAAGAGCAAAAACAATCGTTATTGCTTTCGTTCTCTTTGCTTGAAGTAAGTATCGGGCCATGGCTCATGCTACATCCCGAAGTTGTTTTGGCTCGCGGATTTGTTATCGATATGGGTCTCACTCTCTCTTCTCCCACACCACTCTTTTGTGACAACAAAAGTGCCATTCAATTGCTTTCGTAATTACGTCTTTCATGAGCATACGAAGCATATTGAAATTATTTGTCATTTTGTTGCGCCACCATCTTGGTCCGGCCTTTATCTCTCTACCTTTTTGTCTCTCTTATAGCGGTTGGCGGTTTTCTTCACCAAGGCTTACGGCCTGCTTCGTTTTCGTTTTCTCCTTGACAAACTCTCGATGCTCTCTGGGCTCACATCATGAGTTTGAGGGGGTGTGTGAAAGTATAGAAAGCATAGGGTTTTGCTTTGTTATTTACCTTTATATTAGGTTCCTTTTTGTAATCTTTTTCTATGTAAAGGATAATATAGTCTTTTTAGTTTTAGGGCTTTATATTCAAACTTGTTCTCTTATTTCTTGTAATCAGTCATATGTTTTATATATGAGATACGCTACTCTCTCTCTCTCTCTCTCTCTCTCTCTTCTCAGTTATCACACACATAAAAAGAACGCAACTATTTTCTAGTTAGCCAATGTGGGACAAGTGTTTTTGAAGAACTCTTTTAAAAAATACACTACCCCAACATCGGCTTTTTCCTCAAAAAGCCCAAAAGTAACTCTCACAACAAAAATCCGATAAACTCAAGAAGCCACAATAAGATAAATATTCTTATTTTTGTCTACAGCTTAAAGACAAAAAAGAAAAAGAAAACACACCCTAAGTAATTAAACCAAATTAAGTCCCAAAACTTGATCAATTCAATTTGTTTTGGACTAATTTATCCCTAAGGAAAAAAAAATCTCCTAGCTAGAGAACATTTCTTTCTAACTTCAGGTTAAACTATTGCAGTTAAGCGGCATACATATCAATTTGGGAAATCAAGATACATACATACATATAAATTCCAAGCTAATTTATCAAATTTTACATGAGATATAAATTGCTTTTTCCGCTGATGGAATCAATGGGTTTGTTAGGGATTTGATCAAATTCATACAAGATTACGAGCATCCATGTAGATGTAGTTAGCATGGTAGGTCACTCTAATACACTATGGCAACTTTTATTGTTAGCATCCCATAATTTGCTTCATACAGCTCAATCGTTGTATCCATAAATCTATAATTACACACAATATTAATCATATGTACAAACACTTGCACACACTCACTTCTATGTGTGCGTAAGTGTTTGTATGATTGCATGTGGTTATAGGAAACTTGTTAGGAGTATTATGTACAACCCACCAAGAGGTGGCAAAAGAGTATTTGCTAAATAAAACTCAACAAAATTCAAAAAACTTTCCCAGATGTCCCTTACTCCTTTATTCCCCAAACTCTTCCACAAATAATAAAAAAAAAAGTATATCCAAAAAATAAAGGGTCACTTAGTAAAAAATCCAAAACATTTGACATTTTTAAAAGGAAGAACAATGAACTTTTATAATAGATTATAAAAACAAAAAACATTTGACATTTTTAAAGGGAAGGACAAGAAAATTTTGCAATTAAACATAAAGACAAAAAAAATTTAGTGAAATGTCACTAATTTTTAAAAATTCTAATTTCGTCCATAAAATTCAAAAAAATCGACACCCCACCTCTGGCCGACCACCATCCCACCTTTCGCCTACCACTTCCGGCGGCCAATACACTACCCCAATACAAGAACCTTGCTATTGAGTTCAGTGTCAGGATAGAATCGGATGTGGGTAAGGTTTTGCGGAGGTGGTTGTGATGGAGGTGGCTACTGTGATGGTGGTGGTGGTGGAGGGTATGGAAGTGGTGGCGATGGTTATGGAGTCAGCGGAGGTACTTACTTTCTATTTTTGTTTTGGCCTTCTCATCTCAAATGTTTTAAATGTCTTTGCCACAAATGTTATAACTTCCGTGTCCTTTTGTCAAAAGAGAAAAAAAAAAAATACTATAGTTATGCCTAATTTTCTAAAAAATAAAACACCACGACCTTCGCCGCCATTGCCACCACCACCACTACATGGTCTCCACCACCTCCGCCACCATCGCGACCTCCACCACGTGATCTCCACCTCCATCACCGTCGCCACCACCACCACCATCCCCACCGAAGAGACCAAGAAAACCCAAAAGATATATATATTTTTGCTTGTTGCACAATTCTAGATACACAGTCCTGAAAAATGTTAGCAATTTTTTAAATTATTTTAAAACCCGAATTTTGTTTTTATTACCTGAAAATATCTTATTTTCGAGTTTTAATATCCGAATGTAGATTTGGATTTTTATACACGAAACTATATGCCATTTTTAGATTTTAAAACTCAAAATCTGAAACAGTTGGGACAATGAATTGATCGAATTTAGTTTTGGGCTTGCCACTTGACATGGTCTGGACTGCCAATTAAACTACCATGTCTAAGCCACCAACTTCTTCCTCCGCTACCATGGTGTTTAAGCTTTCGGATTATGTTGACAACAATTAGGAATTTGGGGGGAATTGGAGATACATCAAATTACTCTACGACAAAGATACTTTTAGAAGAAAAATTAGTAGGAATTGCTCTAATTTTCACTACTTTTTTTTTTATACTCCTAGGAAAAAAGTGGAGAGGAATTGTTGGATGGTCGCTAGAGGGGTCGTTGAGAGAGGGACGTCGCCAGAGAAGATGTACTGTATTGGGATGTATGGTGGTTTGTATTTAGAAAATTTGAAGAAATGTATTAGGATTTCAAGTATGTGGTTATATGTAGCAATTTAAGTGGTAACATGGCCATTACACATGAGGACAATTTTGTCCTACCATCAAAATCAATTAATAGGTTGTGTAAAGCAAAAAGTGGGACGCGAATAGAATTTGCCATCTACTGCGAGGTCAAAAAGTCTTGTTGACTGTTGAAGGCGGAGATTGATAAATAGGAGTAATAGTCATCTATAAAAAAAAATTCCATTTGAAAAATTAATTTGTGCCCTGGTGCACTGAATAATCTCTTGTTCCGCTTACTATTTCCCTTTTATGTTCCACATGATCTATGATAGTGACGTGTTTAGTAATAATCTCTCATCTCATTTAATTTATTTTTTCTCTATAGTTGAGATGCATATGGACTGATTGATTGTGTAATGGTAGTTTTTAGAAAAAAAGGAAATACAATGGAGTAGTCGAGGTTGTGATACCTTGAAATGTACTACTGCCTCTGTCATTTTTTAAACGATACATTTGAAAAACGAGTATTTTTGTAACGGTTAAAAAAATACACTTTCGTAACATTTTTTTAGTACTCAATGAAAACTTTAATTTAGTATAAAAAAATAATATAAAAAATAGTATATTCTATAGAAAATTGAAATTACATACATTCCGATAGAGAGGATTATTTAAAAAAAAAAGAGTAGATGGAGAATATCCTTTATACTTCTATAAAAAGTACGGAGTAATTTTTTTACGAGGAAAAAGAAATAAATCCAGCGTTATTTTACTTCCGTGTACCAACCAAAATTCAACAAAAGGGGAAAAACCATATATATGCATATATACGAGTATATATGTATTTCACTTATTGCTGTCTCTCACCCTCTCACAGTTTCTCTCTCTAGCTTCCAAGGGAGAGGACGAACTACTTATCAGACATGGTTTCGACGAGACGAAGTGGATCTATCTCAGGCAATAACAGCAAGAGATCGTCTTCGTCGGAAGATAAATCCACGTCGCCCAAGCGCCAAAAGGTCCGCCGTCGATTCGATTCGAATCTCTTTCTCTTTTTCTCCTTCTTGTTTTTGTCATTTTCTTCAAAGACTGTATTTTTCCGATTGAAAACCGCAGTTTCTTGATTAAATTTCAGGTCGACAACGGAAGTGCATCGGAGAAATCGACACAGGCGGAGAATTCCAAGGAGTTGTGCTCACCGCCGGTGGTGGAACCAACGGAATGTGGTACTGTTGATCCGCCAACGGCCGACGATGACGGAGGCGGCGGCGTCAGCGGGGAAGCGGTGAAAGAGGAGGAAGTGGCTCAAACGGTTTCTGTAGCGACCCCGATTGCCGAAGGTATAAGTGGATTATTTTCTGTATGCTTAGGATAATCCTGTATTGAAGTCCATATGGGGCTTTGGCCAGGATTTAATTGGCCCCGCTAGTGAACAGTGAGATTGGTTCGAGATTAGGCGCAGCTGGCCCGGATAGCTGGTGATGGAAATGTTTATATACACTGTATTGTAGTGTTCAGTTGTTAAGTTTATTTTCTTATGAGACTGAGTTGAGTTGTTGTATTTTGGAGGTTCTTCGCCTGTTGTGGTGGATAAACCGAGGAGTTCTTTCTCTTCATGGGCAGCTTATCAGAAGCAGAACCCGAGTTTTGAAACTTCAACTCCTTGGTGTCGGCTTTTGTCGCAGTATGCTCAGGTTTGAAGTTCGAAAAATTGAGCTTTTTGTTTTTCGGGGTTTTAATGTGCAGGTAATAAAGAAGCAAGTTTTAATTGTCGTTGTGTGTGTGCGCATTAACTTGGTGTATATCCAACTGCAGAATTCGAATGTTTCTATTTGTATATCACAATTCACTGTTGGCGCGAACAGAAACATGAATCTTGTACTGAAAGACCAAACCAACAGTGCATTTTCATGCGTGATTAAGAACACACAGGTACTTCTTGATGCCAAGATTTGTTGATTGACATATTATTTGTATTTCTTGATGCCAAGCTTTTGTTTAGTTGAATTTTCGGTTGGCACACACATGCAGATGTTGATTTGATAAGATGGTCTATTACATATGTTCCTTTTTTTGTGTGTGTTATGATTTTGCTTGCATTTGATCCAGTTTTAACTGATTGTTTGTGGAAATGATCAGCGCGAAGGCACTTCTGTTGCCCTCCTTGAGAGCAAGGGGAGTAAGGGATCCGTGCAAGTAAATGGGAAGATGATTAGGAAGGGAACCAGCTGTGTCCTCAATTCAGGCGATGAAGTGGTTTTTGGTGTTTCAGGGAACCATGCTTATGTATCCATCACTTCCATTCTGTGTGCCTTTTTGACTGGTTTTAAAATTTTCTTTGGACCTCTCACTACTTTTTTACTCCTTAAACGTCTTCTCTATGCTGTGCGTGTGCATGGATTGATTAACGTAAGACATTTCCTTAATTCTACTCCATATAGATTTTCCAACAACTATCGAGTGAGGTTGTCAAGACCCCCTCGGCAGTTGCTGGTACAGAGGTTCAGAGTAAAGTGAGTAAATTGATGCACGTTGAAAGGAGGGCAGGGGATCCTTCAGCTGTGGCTGGGGCTTCAATTTTGGCATCTCTTTCAAGCCTGAGGCAAGATTTGTCGCGATTGAAATCTACTGCTCAGTCAACTGGTAAAGCACTTCAAGGGGCTGAGCTGCCACCTCTTCCCACAGTGCATGATAGTATGGAGGTTGATCTAGATGGCTTGGAAGTCAACTCAACGACAGATGCTGAGAGTGATAAAGCTGCTGACATTGGAGCAACAAGCAAGATGCTTTCTATTGATGCCAACCTAGACTCTGTCATAGAGGCAGGCAATGTAATGTAACTTTTTGCTGAATTGTTTGCAAAAGCCTTTGTTGTTTTGTGACCTTGTATTGAGTAGAAGTGTATGTAAGCAGGTATTTGAAGAAAGAAACGAGTGGACCAGGGATTCCTTGCCAGCATCAACTTCTGGTATGTCCTTGAGATGTGCGGCATTCAAAGAAGACATCCATGCAGGGATTATTGACGGCAAAGAAATAGAAGTTTCGTTTGAAAATTTCCCATATTATCTAAGGTATGAAGGTTTTTTCGTAACTATGTAATATTTATTGTGTCTCGGCAACTACAATGTCTGTTGGAGTTAGTCTTACAAATTTGTCAAGCAGTATGTCAACGTTTCATAGAGTAATTAATAAAAACAGGAAAGAAAAGCTTTTTAACGTCTTATTTTGATTCTTTATTATACGGGTGCACGATTTTCCAACACTATTTCCAAGCAAGTTTCAAGTTAATAAATTTGACTTTGGCCTTGATGGTGTTCTTATTGCGACTTGCAGATATGTGGATGATGATTTGAAATGTTCATTCAATTTCTAATATAGATGACGTGGGGAAGTTTTATTATATATTTGTGGAATGAAAAAGGTGACATCTAGGGTTGCATTGCACTTTTTTGCTTGCCATTTGGTGGATGGTATCTAGGTGCGCTAAGTCCTTCGTCCTTCCTAGAATCTGTTGTGTTATATAGATGATGTATGGTGGTGGAATATGTCATATGTGAGGTTTTTGGTTATCAGCATTATATTCTCCAGAGGCTGTCTGGCATTGGTAGGTGTAGGTTGTTGTGGGCTGGCTGATCAGTTGAAGAGGTTTTCCATTAGTAAGGTTAGGTGTAGGATGCTTTAGAAGATCGAGATCAAAGTGAATTGCTTCTTGGGACGAAACATCCTCTAAGGGTTATTCGTTGCTTGCAAGGCAACATGTGGAGATCCTGGTGTTCCACACTAAAAACAGCTACTTCCAACCTGAAATTTTGGTGCACTCCATCGACTAGTATGGAATGTGATGTATGTGGTAGTTGGTGAGATATTTGGGTTGATGAAAAGGCATCCACTGCTTGGAAAACTGCCCTCTTTTTGTCTCTTTTGTTCAAGGGATGGGAATATCTAGTTTCCTCAGGAGTGGAATTTCACTGCTAAGATGAAGTCGTACTAGTGTACTTTTTTATTTGCTTTAGTTAGGGAGGCAAGAAGCTGTTCAGCTAGCTCTTTGGACTTAATAGATAGTTTGGATTGGTTTATTTATTTATTTAATTTATTTTTATTATTGTCTCTTTTCATTGTCGATTTTGTATTTTGAGTTGTTTGCTTATATGCTGTGTATATGCAATCCATGCCCCTCTCTTTGGCATCCATTCATTAGATTTTCCCTCTAAAAGATGGAATTTAGAGGTGCATCAATTAGATGGAGAATGGTTTCTACGATAAATGCCGGAGAAGAGAGGTCAGTATATGTTCTCCTTGTCATAAAAATGCTATACATTAAAACTTCAGGTGGAGAATCTAAGGTGAGTTTGCTTTAATAAATGCGGGTATTGACTTGAAAGTGATAATGGTTCGGGTAAAAGGGTTTCTAGGTATAAGAACCACTGTGGAATTATGAAATCCGAGAGTTTAGATGTTTTGTTGGTGGAAGCACTTGTGGAACTTTCCTCCAATTCCTCAGTGGAAGACTTGAGGATGCTTTTGCAGTGATGGTCCTATTTCATCAAGCAACCCGAGAGAGGCTAACCAATGCAGTGATCATCTTGCAAACACGGGGTTAATAAGAATGAAGAACTTGGGGTGCTCGGACATTCTCTTGCCCAAATGTGGGCATTGTTGGATACTTGGATGTGAGTTACTGAGCATTTGATGGACCTAGAGAAACAAGAGAATTTTGTACTCTCTTCAAACATACTGCAACTTAGCAGTACTCATTGTGACAGAAGCAGTATACTTATTGCAAAAAACTAACCTTAAAGGTTGTTTTTACTTAACCTGTAAGCGCTATACTGAAAAGTTATATGTACTTTAGGAATTAGAGTTAGTCGTCATTTGGTAATGTGATATTGATATTATTAGACATTGTCTCACATCCATTGGTTATGACTTTTGATTCTAGTACATGAGCCTTCGCGGTCTCTTCACTCATTGCCGCATGGTTTTGAAGTGGACACTTTGACATGTCATCAAGTTAGGTTTTTGGACACTTTGGGTAAGACTCTTGACTGGTTCGGCGATTCCCCCTCTCTTTGTGCCAGGATTGTACTTCATTTTGTCTTGATCCCAATGTTAGGAATTTGTTGTTTGATTCTCTACTTGTGAGTGTAGTTACACGAAGTGGGATCGGGGATGGGCGTGGGGGTTATATAGAAGCTCCCTAGGTTGGGAGCGGCAAGGGAATATTTAAAATAAATAAATATATATATAGAGAAGCTTATATAGTCCCCTTCTCCTAAGGGATCCCTTACTTTGCTGAAGTGCAGGATCCCTCACATTCTCACCTTTCCTGATTGAATTTCGATGATCCGTTCCATTCAATGTGTTTAGAACGTGTTTTAAGGGTCCACATGAGCAATCATAAAAAAAATGACCAGGAAGGGCTTTATCCGAGCAGTTTTCCATACAAACCATGGATATATATATTTTATGAAAAAATTGTCGAATGAAGCCCTTTCCGGTCATTCTTTTTATGATTCCCCGCGTGGACCCTTAAAAACACGTTTTTAACACATTGAATGGTTCATCAAAATTCAATCGGGAAAGTTGAGGTCCGCACTTTAGCAGTTTAAGGGATCCGTTATTAGAAGTTTTCTATAAGCTTATATTTATTAATATGTATTGTACATATATTTTATAGTTGCGAAGGGAGCGTGTATACACCTTTTACATATATAAGCAAATGAGAAATGACATCCCAATGGATTTTTTATGCCAAATATAAACACGTATTTAAGTAGTAGAATACAAGACGAGAAAGAGAGATTCCTAAATCTTTCTTACTTCTTTTTTCTTTTTCTTCTTCCTTGCATATATTTGGAAAGAGAAGTGAGAATTTCATCCTTAAAATTGGTGTGCAAGCTCCCATCCTATTTAGGAGCGAGTTCCCATTTGAATGGGAGTAAGCTTCTGTTTCGGGAGCGCACCCATTTTAGAAGGATCCTACTACTATGCTTGTGAGTCCAGAGTTGTACGTGGGGGGAGTGTAAAGTGTTAGAACTTTTCCCACATCATAGCTTAATTATGACATCCCAAACTAGTCTATGGGTCTAGGGGCCTCTCCACTCATTGCCTAGTGGTTTTGAGTTGGATGGTTTGACAATTTTAGTAATTACAAGTATCTAATTTTATTTTTAGACCTTGTCTTGTTGTGGTCTTATTCACTTTTAGTACCATTTTTACTATTCTGTAAAGTAGTTGACTTATTTAACATAAGGACTTTTGGTTGGGCCTTTTGATTACAAGCGTGCTTTAGAGTCGATGACTATAATTTCATTTTAGTTTCATCAATCAATTTCTAGGCTTCTTTACATGTAGACAACTTTTAATTTGTGTTCAAAACATTTCCTTTTTACGATTTCTTTTTGTTGCTTCTGTTTATGTGATAATGAGAGCAACTCTATGAAATGATATTTAGATCTGTTATTACAAAGTGTGTGCCACATAACGGAAACAAATGGTGGCTTCTCTTTATGGACCCACATTGATAGTATTGGTAATGGTAGTAGCCAATTGGAAATGTCTAGAACAAGCTCCGTTAGTATGTGTGGTTCTGTTTTAGGGTTCCTAACTTTGCCCTGATGGGGGGACTGGGGGTAGCCATAAGTTGGAACCTACATGATGTAAACAATTCAAAAGTTGGGAAGTTAGTGTATTGAACACAATAGAAAAAGTATGGAAGTTGTCGGGGACACAATCTCTCTTGTTCGAGAGACAATCCTTCCATTTTGTTATTGAGGTTCAGATCAATTGTATTGGTACTTCAACTCTTTCTTGAAGAGTATTTGGAGGACGGTTGCAAACGAAGGTGGCTTTTTTTGGTGAGATTGCTTCCTTGGTCTCCTGTGTGACTATAGATAACTCAGCAAAAGGAGGCTCATTGTTACCTTAATAGGTTTTGCACGTGTAGAGAAGCTGAGTAAGTAATATGTCTTCTAATTCCATTGTGAGAGTGTTCTCTGCTGATGCTTGCGTAATTGATTATAACTCATTGTTTTATGTTGGAATTCATTCTCCATTTACTTGAGTGTGGGAAAGGGTTGAGGCAACCTTGGATGGTTGCTTGGAATCAGAGGTCGTCCAGAATGTAGATATTGATACGTCCAAACCAAACCAAACCAAGCCTTATGTCCCAATTAATTGGGGTCGGCTACATGAATCCTTTTTCTCCATTGAGCTTTGTCAAATGCTACTTCATCACTTAAACCCAGTATACTTAGATCTTTGCGTACTACCGCGTCTAAAGTCAATTTGGGTCTTCCCCTCCCTTGTGCGTTTCTACCCAAAGTTATCCTATCCACTCTCTTAACTACTGCATCCGCTGGCCTACGATAGACATGCCTAAACCACCTTAACCTATTTTCCCTTAACTTCTCCTCTATAGGTGCTACACCCACCATCTCGCGAATTGTTTCATTTCTAATCCTATCACGTCTAGTCTTACCACACATCCACCTCAACATTCTTATTTCCGCTTCACTTATCTTATTCACTTGTTGCTTCTGAATAGGCCAACATTCTGTCCCGTAAAGCATCGCTGGTCTTATGATAGTTTTATAAAATTTTCCTTTCAATTTTGTTGGTACCCTCTTGTCACACAGTACACCAGTAGCGCTTCTCCACTTAAGCCACCCCACTTGGATCCTATGCATCACATCATCTGCAATCTCTCCATCTTGGCTAATAATAGAGCCTAAATACCTAAAATGGTCCCTCTTTGGTATCTCTTGATCTTGGATCATCACTCTTTCCTCATACTCACTTTTGGTATCACTAAACTTGCAGACCATATACTCAGTTTTACTCCTACTTATCCGAAAGCCCTTACTCTAATGCTTCCTGCCAAATTTCTAATTTAGTATTAACACCACTAGCCGTTTAGATATTGATACGTCCAGAATGTAGATATTGATAGTGCAGGGATTCAATATGTTGTTACTGTATAGTCTCATTTTTGGAAGTAGTAAATATTTGGCTTTTCCTGTTTGCTGCATAGGTGAGCTCAGTCTAGGAGATGGGCTTTAGTTTCAACTCTACTATTGATATTTCGTACATGTTGCACACTTCTGGAACCTTACAACTTTATACCATGATCGACCTTTAAAGTTCATGGACACATTTCACATATCAGGTTTTGTTCATTTATGTATTTTGACTCATCTCATGTGTCAGTATTTTGTTATTTCTGGTATTGAGGTATTTATTATGTTGATGATTGCTTTGTTGTCTGCTATCATTTTCGTTGGTTCTTCACACTTAGCAATCATTTCTAGGTTGTTTGCCACTGACATTCCACAATTGTTTGTGTTAAGGATAGAAATACTCCCCCTGTCCCACAAAGGATGTCCCAAAAATCACTGTTCACACTTCTCACAAAATCACCTATATTTTGTAATCTGTAATATTTTATTATTATTATTTTTTATGATTTAAGAACTTTGTTTGATAAAATTAAGTGAGATCTATCAAAAAAAGATCCATACCAATTTTACAAGGTGTGGATAGTGATTTTTTGGACATCCTTCGTCGGACGGAGGAAGTAATAAAAATTATCCCTCTGTAGTTAACAATCTAATATCGTATTAGAGCAGGTAGTTGATCCTGTGTTCGAACCTCACCGCCTACCTGATAATTAAATACTTGTGCTTGTTCAGCCGGCTTATGGGTAGAGGCTGGCAACACATGATGGGGAGTGTTAGGGATGTGAATAATAAAGTTACTCCTCTCTCTAACAGTTTAAACTCTTAGATGAGTTAGTGGTTAACAATGTTATTGTTAGCATTTCGCTGCATCTTTGTGCAAAATGCACTAAATAAATGCTTTTTGTTGGTGTGTTGTTTGTTTAAAACTGTGAGCACATAGAGTTTTCTATTTCTTATGTCCATTCTTTGACTGCTGAATGGTACATTGACAATGGGAACTTCACCGACATATTACTAACATGGGAATTTTGTTTTATTTCTTCCCCCCTTGCAGTGAAAACACAAAAAGTGTGTTGATTGCAGCATCGTATATACACTTGAAACACAAAGAACAAGTGAAATACACCTCTGAGTTTTCTACTGTGAACCCCAGGATTTTGCTTTCTGGTCCTGCAGGTTAGTGAGTATGTTGAAGTGTTTATTCATTTGTGGAATGTGTTTGTGTACTTGAAAAGGTTAAGTTTCAGATCTGAATCTTTTTCCCCTTGGCAGGATCGGAGATATATCAGGAGATGTTAGCAAAGGCACTTGCGAGATACTTTGAGGCTAAATTGCTTATTTTTGATTGCCATTCATTCTTGGGTGTAAGATAAATATCTCTGAAACTGTTTCTAAAAGAACATTATATTCTTTATTTAATTGTTTGCATTGTGGCATATGGAGATCCAGTTCCTGTTATAACCTTATTCTGAAGTTCTTTGTTTATCATTAGGACATTCATGGTTATGAGCCTGCTCACCTGTCTCGAAAATCTAAAGATTAATAGCCAATTGTCATCATCTATGGGTTGTTGTAGGGTTTATCATCGAAGGAAGCAGAGCTACTGAAGGAGGGATATAATGCAGAAAAATCCTGCAATACTGACAAGCTAAGTGCTGGAGTGATTGACCTTGCTACAAGCATGGATCCTTCAGCAATTGAAGCAGATACGCCGAGCCCTACAACTGTTCCTTCTAGTGGCATGGAGTCCCAACCAAAAGTGGAAAATGACGCCGTACCCTCTTCTTCTGGTGTATCTAGGAGTCCTTTGTTTAAAGCAGGTATGGTGCTCCAGGTCTTACGTCAGGATATTATCATTGTTCAACTTTCAACCTCCTCTCATACTAGAACTGTGCTATACCTTTAATACTGGCTCTATAATTGTTATTGTGAAACTTTTAGGTGACAAAGTAAGATTCATGGGCTCTGGTTCTGGCAGCTTATATTCCACAGTATCACCTTTGAGGTATATTTTACAAACAATATCTTTTCATCAGTTTCTGTTTTTTTTTTTTCCCTTTTTCATTCCCGTCTTACAAGTCAAAGAACATTTTTTTTTTTGAATATAAGAAAAACTTAAAACAGGCATTTGACTCTCAACCTATCAGACGATTCAAATCACAGTTTGAACTTAGTCACTTCTCATGAGGATGTCCACTTTCCGTTGCTTCTTGTGGGCAATTTTCTTGAAGACTCCTGTGAATCTTTTCTCGCCTCGCTGCTATTTCTCCACCCTTAATCTATTTTTGTTCTCTATTTCCTTGGTGCAATGTGTTTTACATTCGTAGTCTCTAATGAATAATGATGCCTGCTGAAAGATTTAATTTTGTTTATGTTGTCCCTCTTTCCTGTCTGTTTCCAGTGTAATGTGGTATTTACCATGATCTCACAGTTTATGACTTAAAATAAAATTCCTTTTAGGGGGCCAACTTTTGGAAATCGAGGGAAGGTTGTACTACGGTTTGATGATAATCCCTCGTCAAAAATTGGTGTGAGATTTGATAAACTGATACCTGATGGGGTTGACCTTGGGGGTCTCTGCGAGGGAGGTCACGGATTCTTCTGCAATGGTAATGACTAATGTGCTATTATTTTGCTTGTAGTCTGCCATTTTGCTTTCTATCATTCTCAGAATTTCTTATGCTCTCTGTGTCTGTCTCTTGACTCTCTCTCCAGTTAATGATCTTCGTCTTGAACCGTCCGGGGCGGAAGATCTGGACAAGTTGCTCATCAACACATTATTTGAGGTTGGCTTATAGTTTTTTAGAATATCTGTGTTTTATTGTGTTTCAGCTTAATGCTTAGCAGCTACTCATTAGTTTCTCTCCTGAATTACTTGTTTTCTTACTCTTATTCAGGCTGTGAGTAATGAGAGCAGAAATTCTCCTTTCATTCTGTTCATGAAAGAAGCGGAGAAGTCCATTGTAGGGACTTCAGAATCATACACAACGTTTAAAAGCAGGCTTGAGAAACTCCCTGATAACACCGTTATTATTGGCTCTCACACTCAGGCTGACAACCGTAAGGAAAAGGTACTTATGGTCTGATTTCAAGAAGTTGCATGTTATGGTGACATTAGTTTCGTTTTCAATTTATATATTTCTATGTTTCAACTCAAATGGTTTTCAGTCGAGAACTCTCTGGGTGTGTTTTGGTATTAAAATCCATGGGCTTACATAAACAATAAGTTTCTTACTAGTTCTTTTTGTTGTTGTTGTTGTTGTTGTTGTTGGCAAAGGTGAGTACTTCAAGCATGAGAGTCAAGCATAAATCACACTGACAAAGTCTTTGCATTTTTGGTGTTTTTATGAGTTGACATGGCATAAGGAAAATTAAATTGGTGTTGAGTTGGTAATTATCTTTTCGAATTGGATTGAAAAGGTTTCGATCTGAAAGTAGATTCAACTGATGAGAGAAGGCACAGAATTGGGATATGATATTTAGAACTAGATGGATGATAGATCTCAGCAACACACCTTCTGAAATGATTGCCAATTCTTTTGACACGTGAACTACAGGAGATTGAAATCTGTGTTTTGATTACAGAAATGACATACAAGAACCTAATGAAGTGAGAATTATTTTCTCCCTCCCCAACCAAAAAAAAGAAGGTAAAAAAGGGTATAGAACCTTCTGCATATGCCACAATGCTAATCTTCTCCTCCCTAACATTGGCTGATACTGGTTCTTTAGCTCAAGGTGCTTTTGTGAAGAGTCATCATATATTGGATGTTGTTTTGGTATTGAATGAGGTAGTTGAAGGATATAAAGGGTCTGAGATATGACAGCGAGGTTACCTTTTATAGTGGTTTTGGGAAAGTTTACGAACATGTCAAAAGAGGGGTTTGGAGCTTGATTGAGAAGGATTCAAGGGTGCTTCAGCTCTTGCAATATGTTGGTTAATGGTCATGGACCTCATGGTTAATGGAAAAGCAAGGTAGAGTTCTAAGATTTGGAGGGGTCTAAGGCAAGCTTATCTATCGTTCCCATTTTTTGTTTGCTCTGATAGCAAATTTTTTGGGTAGGATGGTCCACATGGTGACATGGGCCTTGTTGATGGCTTTGGTATAGGGAGGAGTAGGGTTTGTGTGTCTCAGCTGGGCTCTAAGCTAATAAATTTGCTCTCAATTTCAAGGGTCTTGGAGATTGTTTCAGGCAGTCAGGTTAACATGTCATTGCTCAATGGCTAGTGATAACATGAAAGCCTAAAGTCCAATTTGAAGATGTGATAGTAGCAACAACATGTATTAAACGTAAGTTGGATAGATTATAGAGTTATAGTAGTCGGTGAGTGTATTTCGATGTCCAATTCAACATCTTCCATTTACGTATCTGTGTTCGCAATCGGCAATAGTCATATAGCGGAGTCTTTTGGGGTCCATTGAGAGAAAGTTATTAAGTGGGAGTTTTGGATCGCTTGACATTCTCTAAGGGTGGGAGGTAGATTTAGTGAAGTACGTCTTGTCCCAGCATCCGTTATTTATTTATTTATTTATTAAAATTTCAATACTAAGAAATTGAGAAAATGAGGTTTACTTGTGAGAAGGCAGTACGAAGGAAGAAGGATCATTTGGTAAATTGGGATATGCTCTCTCTCTTTCCAAAGATGGAGTGAGTCTTGCTGTTGGAAACACCTTATGTCAGGGAAGATAGCTCTTCTTTGTTAGTGGTTATGGAAATTCTCCTTGGAGAGTAATTCACTATGGTATTACATTATTAGATGGTATGAGCTCCATGCTAACAGGTGGGATTTTCTTGTCGTTGATTGGTGTGACTGTCAATCTCCATTATACGTTAAAGCTTTCGTCTTTTTTCTTCTTTTCAATTTTAAAGTTGGGTAGAAGGGAAATTGTTCAGTTTTGGGAGGATTTTTTGAGTAGGTAAGTTTTGAGACGTTTTAATCCCTCATTCGTATCGATTGGTTTGTCTGCGTCATGCTTGTATTGCTCCTGAAGTCTAAACCCGAGTCATATGAAATTGTGCCTTTGTTGGATTTTTCACGATTTTCCTTGACTCTGAATGTTGGTGATGGTAGAGCGTCTACGTTTCACCCCTCGGCACGATTTTCCTTGACTCTGAATGTTGGTGATGGTAGAGCGTCTACGTTTCACCCCTCGGAGATAATCTCTTGTTAATCCCTTTTTTTTTTTTTTTTTTAACGTGATCATTGCCGATAAAGATGTTATCATAAAACGTTTGGAAGCGATTATGTCTCGCTGTGGTTTTTATGTAGTGCATGAGTAAATTTGCATGGAAGCCACAAAAGCTGAACCAAGAAAAATAGAAGAAATAGAACGAGTATGCGATGAGGTTGAACCAATAAGCGGATATCTGTAATTCTGAATACCATTTAGAATTTTTTTTGAATATCTACGCAGAGTTGAATCTTATGGGCAGCGAGAGAACAATCTGCATAAGGGGGGAAAGCAGTTGAGTTCATTGGTGGGTGGCTTTCCGTCAATCTACTTGGATTTGTCAATGTAATAGAGACACAGCTGGAAATCTGACACTGTTGAATCAGAATGAAGATCAGAGGCTTGGGTAGGGCCAACGTTGTTTTCAAAAATGAGGAGACCATATCACTATCTTGTCCCCGATGGCATGTCACATGTTGTAGGAGTGAGGAACTGGATATTGCTTGATTACCATTTGGCTTTGGCTTTGTCTTTGCGGCATCTGACATTTCAAAACGTGAATGTTTTTTGGGTGGCTCTAGCGCTTGCTCCCAATTGCTATTGATCAATCTTTGGGGTTTTGGATGCAAAGATAAAGTTTAAGTTTTATGGATACGCATTTCTAGTTTTTCATTCTTCTGTCTTCGGTTGGAGCTCAATGCAAATGTTTTTTAGGTCAAATTTGAGAGCTTTGATTCTGTGTGTGAGAGAGAGAGAGTGTGTTGTATGTCCCTTTGGTCGTCAATTCCTAGGATTAATTATGATGTGTTCTCGTTGGGTATGGATCAGCTCATGATTTGGTTGAAGTGTTGGTGCCAACCTATTTGGGATGAACATTTTTTTACTATGATCTTCTCCCCTATCCCCTTTTAACTTCTTTTAGTATTTACTCGAGATAATAAAATTTCTTTTTTCCGATTTAGAAATTCCTAGGATTGATGCCCAAAAGAAATTAGAGACTTCGTTTTGGTTTTGCTCCTTTCTCCTGCATTTTTCTAAGGTGCACGTTTGTCCACGGTATATTGTAATGATTTTTATGACATAAGTAAATTGTGTTTCTTTCTGATTGAAGAAAACCAATTGTTATAACTGTCTTCTGTCTTTTTTCACTGGTGAGTGTTCATTTGTGAAGTCCTATGTTTTTTAGAGGGAGTATGTCCTGTTGCACCACATTTTCAGTCATATAAGGAGGCGTGTCTTGGAGTGATACGGACCTCGCAAATTCTATGCTCCAGGCTGTAACCTGAATCGTCATCTTTTCTCCCCTCTTAAGAGACAGCATGGCTTAAG
Organism: Vaccinium macrocarpon; assembly: GCA_022606695.1. Classification (NCBI taxonomy): domain Eukaryota; kingdom Viridiplantae; phylum Streptophyta; class Magnoliopsida; order Ericales; family Ericaceae; genus Vaccinium; species Vaccinium macrocarpon. The sequence continues at coordinate 28,332,692 of CM040174.1, read as the reverse complement.
CCTCAAATACATTTAGGCTATACGTTTTATCTGACAATCATCTAGTGGCTCACCTGAGAGAATCTCTCTAATTGATTTCCATTTGCTTCTTTTGCAGTCACACCCCGGTGGTTTACTTTTCACAAAATTTGGCAGCAACCAAACAGCTCTTCTTGACTTGGCTTTCCCGGTGATTGAATGCTTGATTTCTAATTTTTGCATGTTTATTTAGTGTCCATTTAATGTTTCGGCTGTTATCTTCTTTTTTTCTATTGCCCCCTTTTTATTGTTTCCATCAGTTTCCCTTTTTTGATGCATAGTTTTGGTAGTCCTGTTCCTGGGGGACTGAGATATAGTCATATGGAGTGGAATGAAGTTATCTTTTAAATTCGTAGTTGTAGCATGTCCGACATTGATAGTGAATACTCATTCTCTGTTTATCCTTTTTCCTTTGTCCTCGTAATTGACCATTTCATGATATCTCAATTATTTCTTGTCATCTGTGGTTCCTTTGTTTGGGGATAAAAAATGATGTTAATTAGTTTTCTTGGCGCTGTTTACTCGTTTTTGTCTATGAGATAATGAGATACCTTCTTTTCTTTCCTTTATTTTTGTTTTTCACTGTTTGATTTTTCCCATCCATTAGAACTCTACAATTTCCTTACCGCCCTGTTTGATACCTGAGATAGGGCTTCGGATTGATTTGTTATCTGGTTGGCCCATTAATATTATGTTTGGTCTTCACTTTGTTGGTTGGACTAACATTCTAATTAGATTAGCACTTTGTGGGTATCATGTATCGTTTGTCCTGTCCCTCCAGATTAGAATTGGTTGACTTTATTGCCCATGATTTTTAACCTTATTGACTTAATTTTCCCTAATGTACATTATCCAATTATTTATAGTAGCCCTAAATCTAACAAATGTCAGTTGTCATCTACTCATCCCCAACCCCATGGACGCTATCACCAGAGTGGACCTAGGTTCTGGCTTCTGCTCTTGACGTCATAAACATCACCAAATGTGCTCTCTTCCTCTCTCTTCGTTGGCTTCTTGCATCTCCACCTTTGCTGCGTATACAATGCTACCCACCAGGCCACCATTGAAGAACTCTCTCTCTCTCTCTCTCTCTCTCTCTCTCTCTCTCCATATATGTGGGGCGCATACGTACATATACTTATGTATGTCGGTTTTTTACACTCGATCTCTGTTATTCAGTGATATATGTGCGTATATTCTCTCTATATTTTTTGGATTTCACAAACTGTACATTTTGCAGTTGATTGAGTATGTATATGTGGTTATATAGAACCCAAGACTTCCATTTTTTGAGAATGACTTCCAATTGAATGCCATGAAATTGGGTGAAATTAGCAAACCCAAACATGGGTAGGGCAATATTCAGAATTCAAACATTTAGTACCGCGCTTCTTGTTTAAGACAGAGATATCAATATTCCTGTTATCTAATCCAGTGCAAACCAAACAAAAACAGTGAATGAACACCCTTCAACTACTTTTTACCAATCTCAGTCCTAATCCTATCTCTTTAAAAATCCTGCTAAACTACAATGGTTCTCAAACAGGGCCCTACAATGCAAGCACTGAGAGATTAACACCATTTCTTCTTGCTTTTTTACAAGTTTTTGAAGTGGTGGACATTTGCAAGTGGTTACCTGTTAGTGATGTTTTTTTAAAAAAATTTTCATCATGCTTCCCTGAACGTGCCCATTTTGTTTCGGGATTAGTCCCCATTTTGTCTTTTCTGTTTCCATTTCCTCCGTTCGTCCCTCTCTTCAGCTTGCTATTTTGGTTATTGTAGCTAAAAGAGTGTTTATAATAAGTTAAGAGAGAAGGTGCATGGTGCATCAGTTTTCTTTTATTCTGTTTTTGCTAAGTTCATTTTTTGTCTTTCTAATAAGAATCCTATTACTATTGATGTTTACTTGGAGTTCACTTAAGTGATAATCTTCACTTGTTTGTATCACAAAAGTTGTCAAGCTTTTTGTATTTTTCGATTCTTCACTTCTTTGGGGAGGGCATCTTCTGGATTGTCTTATCTAGCTGAGTTTGAGCGCACAAGGCATCCCTGTCATCTTGCCATTATTTTTCATTTGATTGGTTCTCCAGGTGTGCATGCTTGTCTTGACTTCATATTCAGAGACTTTTTGCTGTACTTTGACTCTTTCAGGATAGTTTTGGGAGACTCCATGAGAGGGGGAAGGAGATTCCCAAGGCCACTAAACTTTTGACAAAAATTTTCCCTAATAAAGTAATTATTCACATGCCTCAGGTGCGTCCTTGCTTTCTGGAAAATCTCTTGGCCTTTGGTTTCTGCAATAGATAATGTTAACTGGTCATAAACAACTGCAGGATGAGGCTCTTCTAGCAAGCTGGAAACAACAATTGGATAAAGATGCTGAGACCCTAAAAATGAAGGGAAATCTGAATCACCTGCGCACAGTGAGTGATTTTTCTATTATTGGATGTGCACTGCAACTATTAAGTAGTATCTTTATTAATAATGTCACCAGATAAAAGAAAAAACACGAAAAAGGGGGTTCTGGTTGGATGGATCATGCTTAATGGGGGATAAAAGCCAGTTCTATGGTAGACTGATAACGCGGCTCCAGAAAGAAGTCACAGCTGCGATTTCTCCACTAAATGATCTCACGGCCTCCAGATAGAACATGCGGCCGCCATATCAACTGATCCCAATTTCACGGCCGCCACCACTTTAGGGAAGTGGGTGCGAGTTCTTTTGACCAGCAGACTTTTTTTTTTAAGAATACCCAACAGAAGGAAATGGTGGATTAAAATGACATGGAAACACATAAAACAGTAGCTTGATGGCCATTCCATATCTATGGAAGTCATCAGCTAGGTCTCCTTCTCTGAATCATGTGATTACTTTTACATATCTAGTAAACTTTGAGTGGCACATTGGTACTCCAAATCATCTCACGAGGAGCAAAACGCTGTAAATAATAGTGAAAACGAGGGTTTGTAAGGAAGCACTCCTGGAGGATGAATGTACGGATTTAATATCAACAGGAGGCTCAGCAAGTTACAAAATTTACCTTTTATGCTTTATTTTTAGACAGTTTGATGCTTAAAGATCTCAAGTTTGGAGATTTATCGAATTATTGTTGTCTAAATCTAGGTCCTGAGTCGGACTGGGATGGAATGTGATGGACTTGACGCATTGTGCATCAAAGAACAAACGCTTACAAATGAAAGTATGTTTCACTTTTGTTGCATTAAAAATCCAGTATAGCCCTTCTAAATTAATAATCCCTCAATAAGCAATAACATTGTAAAATTATGTTTTTGCATGTACTGCAGGCGCGGAGAAGGTGATTGGGTGGGCTTTGAGCCATCATTTAATGCAGAACCCTGAAACTGATGCTGATGCAAGGCTTGTTTTGTCCAGTGAGAGGTAATAGTGATCTTGCCCTACATCTTATTTTGAACCAGTGGAAGGTGGACTGTGGAGTATTTGTTACTTCATTGGTTAAAGGCCATTGACAATGACATTGGATTTCTGGCAGCATCCAGTATGGGATTGGAATTCTACAGGCTATCCAGAATGAATCCAAAAGCTTGAAGAAGTCTCTAAAGGTAGTGTTTAGCCTTGTTAAAGAAGTATGTGACTGCGTCGTGCCGAGTAAAAAATAAATATTTAAAAACCTGGAATTAACTTTTGTTCCGTAGAATAGGAGTTAAGTCCGAGTGTCGATCCACGGGGACAAATTGGCTGAGTTGCGTTATTTCCGATTAACTCCTAATTCAATTCGGTAAACAAATGTTTGATTGGTTGTGAAATTGCTGAACTGAAGAGCACAATAATTAAAAGTGATTTAGATTTATGGAGAAGGGATCTAGGGTTTAGAATCCACTCCATCCTTATAACCACAACTTTTGCATATGTTAGGTTCATAATCAAATCACAAGGGATTATTGTTAGGGCTTGCAATCCCTATCGATAATCGTCAAGAAAATATTTGTGATTCTTAAAAGGCATAAACTATCCCACGGCACGGACCGTCTCACTTTCGCGGCACGATCCGTCTCGCGAGCATAGCCTATCTCAGAACTCCGAACACAACGTTGTAAGCAATTATATGAACGGGTATTTGAAAACCGGTACACAAATGCACAACAGATTGAAAGAATAAAATCACGATTCCATTGATCCTGTGAAATCAAGTTCTGAACATATAATTGGATTCGATTAAAAACTCTTAACCTACACAAAATGTAATGGTTACTTGGTGTAGAGCTTCATCCTCCCCCTAGAAAAGGGGTTTAGCCTGCCATGGAGATGATCGACATGCTTTGATTCGAAGGTTGCTTGAAGAACATAAAGAACTCTAAGGCTGTGTTTGGTTTAGAGTTTTAGTTTAGTTTTGATGATGTAAGCAGGTGTAATAAGTGGAGAGAGATAGAGAGAAAAATGAGAGAAATGATGATGTCATCAAAACCAAAACTGGCTCAAAACTTGTAAACGAACATGGCCTAAGTCACTCCCTCAAAAGTAGCCTCTCTCCAATAGCGTGAACCCTAAAACAATGTTAGGTTATGATATTTATACCTAGGGCCCTCAAATTACACAAAAACTAGAAAAAAACGCAAATTCCCGTCGCCATGGTCCGGACGGGGATACCATGGTCTCGACTATGAATGCAGTGTGCTCTCAGCAGCTCGCGAGGACCTTGGTCTGGACAGGGATTTGCATGGTCCTAACCATGGTCCCAAATATCGGCCATTTGGTCCTCTTTTGGTCCTCTTCGCATCCTTGACGCTTCTAACCACTCCAAAGCATGTTTTCCAAGTCTTCTAGCACCCGGAGCCTGTAACACCATTAACCAACAAACATTAATCAAATAACAACCTAATTTGCCTAACAAAGTATAAGTTAATAAGGTTCAATGGGTGCTTTTCGGCACCTATCACACCCCCCAACTTACACTTCGCTAGTCCCTAGAAAAGTAACTAACTAAACTACCAACTAAATGCAACTAAATGATAGTTCTTTTAAACCCCCGGGCGGCCCCGGTAGGACGAGTGAAGTCTCGTGAGGGTTTTCAGTAGTGATCACCCACAAAACACAAAGGGAACCGAATACCACAAGTGCGACTCGAACCCAACCAACAATATTTCAAAATGCCGCCGTGAATGCCACATAAACCGAAGACAAGATGCTTTGCTCATACAAAGGCTTAAACAAGTGAATTCTCGTATTCGATCGACCACAACGGTTAGCCTTCGCATCTATGACCAAATAGGGATTTATCATATAGCATGTGTGTAAGTGAGAACCACACAAAGAGACTCACCAACCATAAAAATAGTTCACACTAGCAATATTCCGGTGCGCCTCTACATTCTCCCCCTCCCTTGTTCAACCATTCTTTCTTTCCCTTTTTTTTTCTTTTTTTTATTTTTTTTCTTTCAAGACTCTAAATATGCACAACTACAAAGTGTTCCCTCCCCCCAACTTAAACCATGCAATGTCCTCATTGAACGCCATGCACTAAAAAGATAGGACAAAATAAGGTAAAAGTAAGGAAAGAGATCACCTCGTGAAGGAGAACTAAACAGGCGAAAGATCACAGGGCATTACCCCCCAACTTGAGCACAACAACTTGCACATATTAGTCCCCACAACGACAAAAGGAAGAAAAAGAACTGGAAAAACAAACTATCTAAGAAAGAAAAGACAGAAAAGAAAAGACCAGACACTGTACAAGAAAGAGCGACCAACACATCACTCGTCACCACCACCACCATCCCCGTCATCCCCATGCGAAGCAGAAGTACCGGGAAAAGGAGGATAGAGGGGGGCTTGGTAGGGTGGCAACGGGTCGAGGTGCAAAAGGCTATGAAGCAAACTCTGAGATTCATAGTGCTGCCTGTGAGATGCCATGCTCATGGCAACCATTTGCTCATAAGAAAACTCTTGGTTGGAACGCAAAGTGTCTGCTTGGACACGCAGTCTCTCTTGGTCAACCCTCAAACCCTCCATCCCACTCAACAGATTCTGATACTCAGGGTAACCAAAGTGAAAGTCCTCCGCAAGCCAGGTGGGGGGGGACGGGGAAGCGCCGCCCAGGGCCAACATGGGGTTAACACTCCGATGCCACCGGGAATGGTCATAAAAATCAATAGAATGATCCTTTTCTTCGACTTGGGGAATGTGGTAGCGACGCCCTCTCCCATCAATAGTGCAAAGATCAAGCAATCGAGTAACGAGATGGCCGAAAGGAAGAGGCGTTGCAACCTTCGTGGGCCTCGTCAGGAATCGGTCTAATTCACACATAATAATTTTAGGCACGTTCAATGGTGCGCCAATCAGAAATGAATAGAGACAACGGAGCCAATTATTTTTCCGCTCATCCTTATGGCCGTAGCAAACATTGGAGAGAACTAAGTCAACAAACCAAAGAGATGGGTCAAGGTCTCTCCGTCGCAAATGGCCCGCTCGTTGTAAATCCGGTTTAAAAAGACGGGCCATGGCATCAAGATCCATAGGGGCCACCTCGTCAGTAAAAGTGGGGACAGTCTCTCTATATGGACAATTTAAGGCTTGGGCAATATCGTGAGCAGAGAAACTGAACTCGCGACAATCAACCATAGTTTGAAAGCAGTGAATCTCTGTATCCTTTCGCAAATAAGTATAAAACTCCCGGACCAACCGGGGGTAAATAGGTGCATGATTACCAAGAAGGCATGTCAACCCCTGGTCGGTTATTTCCCGAAATTGCTCTGTGGTGGCTGCCTCGTATTCAAAGAATGCCACATCAAATGTTAAAGGACATTTGTAAGGGCGGGTGGCATAGGATTCAAACGGGTTGGCCGCCGGTGGCTCAGGTTCTGGACTAGGGCTCCTACTTCTGGCGCGACGGCGCTTAGGGCTAGGGTGAGAGGAAGGCCCGACTTGAGTACTCGTTTTCTTGCCTTTGTCGCGACCCATGAGTGAGGGCGAACGGCGGTCCAAACAACTAATTTAAACTAAGAAAGAAAAGAAAAACAAGAAAGAAACAATAAAACTTGAAATTAAAGGGGTTACTGGAGCTCCGGCAAGGTGGCCTGAAAAGTCGCCGGAGAAGACGACCGGGAAAAATGGACGGCCCCGGTATGTGACAGCCCATGACGCAATGAGCAAGAATCCGGTTTTGGTTTGCCTTGGTGGTGTACGGTTTGGAGTATATCAAGGAACGAAACCGGACTAAACCCACCAACAACAATGGTGGATTCCGGCCGATTGGGTGGTGGCGAAAGGTTGTGGTTCGGGTATGTTGGTCCGGTCAGTTGAGCGTTAGGGAAGTCTAGGAGACTAAATCTTTGGAGGTTGAGATACCTCCAGTTTAGCCGTGCTCGAACGGCTTCTTTTGGTCCGGTATAGCCACCTAATTTCTAGCCTTAGGTTTGTGTATCTGGGTTTCAAACAATCTTATTGCAGTGCCTCGGATAGTCATTAAAGACGATTGGCTCTGGCTTCTTTGAGGAAAAACCTTGAGAGGTTTAACCTGTTGAGTCATGACTTACCCGGGATTGTTATGATGACCTTCTCTACCCAAGTTATAAGTAAGAAATTAGGGAGAAAAGTAGTACCTGTGTCTTTCGCGTGGAGAAAGTGGTGGATTTTGGGGTCGAAGTCGTTGTGTCTAATAATTTCTGTTCATATTTTCATGTTTAGCATATTTGAATTTTGTGTTTTAGATGTTTTTGTTTCGGAATTCTATGTTTGGTTGATGTTGGTTAGGTGTTTTAGTTTTTTTCGCTTGAAGTTGAAGGGGTTACGGAGTTGTGTTTTGACGAACGCTATAACCTTAGTCCGGACCACACTCACGCTAGTCTAGACCATGACATTTGGAGCATTTTAGGACCTCACTGACCCCGTAGTCCAGACCCCTTTAATTTCAAGTTTTTATTGTTTCTTTCTTGTTTTTCTTTTCTTTCTTAGTTTAAATTAGTTGTTTGGACCGCCGTTCGCCCTCACTCATGGGTCGTGACAAAGGCAAGAAAACGAGTACTCAAGCCGGGCCTTCCTTTCACCCTAGCCCTGAGCACCGTCGCGCTAGAAGTAGGAGCTCTAGTCCAGACCCTGAGCCACCAGCGGCCAACCTGTTTGAATCCTATGCCACCCGCCCTTACAAATATCCTTTAACATTTGATGTGGCATTCTTTGAATACAAGGCAGCCACCACGGAGCAATTTCGGGAAATAACCGACCAGGGGTTGACATGCCTTCTTGGTAATCATGCACCTATTTACCCCCAGTTGGTCCGGGAGTTTTATACTTATTTGCGAAAGGATACGGAGATTCACTGCTTTCAAACTATGGTTGATGGTCGCGAGTTCAGTTTCTCTGCTCACGATATTGCCCAAGCCTTAAGTTGTCCATATGGAGAGACTGTCCCCGCTTTTACTGACGAGGTGGCCCCTATGGATCTTGATGCCATGGCCCGTCTTTTTAAACCGGATTTACCACGAGCAGGCCATTTGCGACGGAGAGACCTTGACCCATCTCTTTGGTTTGTTGACTTAGTTATCTCCAATGTTTGCTATGGCCATAAGGATGAGCAGAAAAATAATTGGCTCTGTTGTCTCTATTCATTTCTGATTGGCGCGCCATTGAACGTGCCTAAAATTATTATGTGTGAATTAGACCGATTCCTGATGGGGCCCACGAAGGTTGCAACGCCTCTTCCTTTCGGCCATCTCGTTACTCGATTGCTTGATCTTTGCACTGTTGATGGGAGAGGGCATCGCTACCACATTCCCCAAGTCGAAGAAAAGGATGATTCTCTTGATTTTTATGACCATTCCCGGTGGCATCGGAGTGGTAACCCCATGTTGGCCCGGCGGCAGGCGGACGCCCCCACCGTTCCTCCCCCACCGATTGCAGAGGACTTTCACTTTGGTTACCCTGAGTATCAGAATCTGTTGAGTGGGATGGAGGGTTTGAGGGTTGACCAAGAGAGATGCGCGGTCCAAGCGCACACTTTTATGTTCCAACCAAGAGTTTTCTTATGAGCAAATGGTTGCCATGAGCATGGCATCTCACAGGCAGCACTATGAATCTCAGAGCTTGCTTCATAGCCTTTTGCACCTCGACCCGTTGCCACCCTACCAAGCCCCCCTCTATCCTCCTTTTCCTGGTACTTCTGCTTCGCATGGGGATGACGGGGATGGTGGTGGTGGTGACGAGTGATGTGTTGGTCGCTCTTTCTTGTACAGTGTCTGGTCTTTTCTTTTCTGTCTTTTCTTTCTTAGATAGTTTGTTTTTCCAGTTCTTTTTCTTCCTTTTGTCGTTGTGGGGACTAACATGTGCAGGTTGTTGTGCTCAAGTTGGGGGGTAATGCCCTGTGACCTTTTGCCTGTTTAGTTCTCCTTCACGAGGTGATCTCTTTCCTTACTTTTACCTTATTTTGTCCTATCTTTTTAGTGCATGGCGTTCAATGAGGACATTGCATGGTTTAAGTTGGGGGGAGGGAACACTTTGTAGTTGTGCATATTTAGAGTCTTGAAAAAAACCAATGAAACAAACACAGTTGCGTAGAGGGAGTTGGATGCTTGAGTGCACTTCGTCTTGCTTGATGACTATTGATTAGTGCTACGCGTGTTTGCCCTGTGAATTGATGTCTTGATGTGAGTTCATGGATCAGTTTAAGCTTGTGAATGAAATGTCGATAAAAAGCGCTTGGTTAGCCCGCATTATCTATGATTGGATAGTGTTTAATCATTTTAGTTCATGCTTTCTCACGCACACTGTCCCACTTTGAGCGTTCACTAGCTTTGATTTTGGTTTACATGACATTGATATTTCGGTGTTTAGTTTATTGTACCCATGGGCTAATTGGAACCCCTTCCCTACATTGTGCGCTGAATTGATGTTGCTTATCCGGGCGTTCATTGAGTAACTGGGCAATCGGGGTTTGCTCTCACCGTATTTTTCGTATCAAAAGATGGATAGACCTTGTGGAGGCATTGGTTGGATGTGGTTAGTTTGGGTCTCTCTCTAAAGCCTTTTTGACTCGAGCGATTAAGTTCGAGGGGTCTCTTTAAACCTAGTATCCTAAGGCCATTTGGCTTGGGGATGACCAACCTAAAGCTCGCTAAAGGGGTCAATTAGAAAGCCCGAGAGATTCGGACATTGCACAACCACCCAAAAAAAAAAAAAAAGGGGAACGGCGCCAAAATTTAACCTTGTCGTGCCGAGTAAAAAATAAATACTTAAAAACCTAGAATTAACTTTTATTCTGAAGAATAGCGGTCAAGTCCGAGTGTCGATCCATGGGGACAAATTGACTGAGTTGCGTTATTTCCGATTAACTCCTAATTTAATTCGGTAAACAAATGTTCGATTGGTTGTGAAATTGTTGAACTGAAGAGCACAATAATTAAAAGTGATTTAGATTTATGGAGAAGGGATCTAGGGTTTAGAATCCACTTCATCCTTATAACCACAACTTTTGCATAGGTTAGGTTCATAAACAAATCACAAGGGATTATTGCTAAGGCTTGCAATCCCTATCGATAATCGTCAAGAAAATATTTGTGATTGTTAAAAGGCATAAACTATCCCATGGCACGGACCATCTCACTTTCGCGGCACGATCCGTCTCGAGAGTATAGTCTATCTCAGAACTCCGAACACAACGTTGTAAGCAATTATATGAACGTGTATTTGAAAACCGGTACACAAATGCACAACAGATTGAAAGAATAAAATCACGATTCCATTGATCCTGTGAAATCAAGTTCTGAACATATAATCGGAATCGATTAAATGGTTACTTGGTGTAGAGCTTCATCCTCCCCTTAGAAAAGGGGTTTAGCCTACCATGGAGATGATCGACATGCTTTGATTCGAAGGTTGCTTGAAGAACATGAAGAACTCCAAGTCTCTCTCTCAAAAGTAGCCTCCCTCCAATAGTGGGAACCCTAAAACAATGTTAGGTTATGATATTTATACCTAGGGCCCTCAAATTACACAAAAACTAGAAAAAACGCAAATTCCCGTCGCCATGGTCCGGACGGGGATACCATGGTCTGGACTATAAATGCAGTGTGCTCTCAGCAGCTCGCGAGGACCTTGGTCCAGACGGGGATTTGCATGGTCCGGACCGTGGTCCCAAATATCGGCCATTTGTTCCTCTTTTGCTCCTCTTCGCATCCTTGACGCTTCTAACCACTCCAAAGCATGTTTTCCAAGTCTTCAAGCACCCGGAGCCTGTAACACCATTAACCAACAAACGCTAATCAAATAACAACCTAATTTGCCTAAAAAAGTATAAGTTAATGAGGTTCAATGGGTTCTTTTCGGCACCTATCAGTATGTTTTTTAAATTTATTTAATGAATATCGGAAATTTTCGTTTGAAGCTTTATATGTGGCTTTTCTATTCCTTAGTGATTGTACTCATAGATTTGCTAAATATCAGGATGTTGTAACTGAAAATGAATTTGAGAAAAGACTTCTAGGTGATGTTATTCCACCAAGTGACATTGGTGTTACATTTGATGATATTGGAGCTCTTGAAAAAGTCAAGGACACATTAAAGGAGTTGGTGATGCTTCCTTTACAGAGGCCTGAGCTTTTCTGCAAGGGTCAATTAACGAAGGTTTCACATCTCTCCTTTTCAGCCTTGATTGTGGTGCTTTAGCTTGAAGATTATTATGTAACTGAAAATGTTATGGTTCTCATTTACTTTACGACTCCTTTTGATCGTAATGCTATGTAGTAGTCTCTGTTGGCTCATCTGGCTTCTATGTTACAGCTAGACATAATTAATTGAAACCTATTTTCCAATCCATTCGCTGTGGTCTTTCTTCTATTATCTGGAATGGTCGATGAGAATACAAACTACAAGAAAATAGTTCATTGTCTAACACAGTTAGTAGTCTGATTCGTTTGTTTATGGCAAATGCTTGTGTTTATCATGTTCCTCTAACCATGGATTTTGCTATTCCTCTGTATGCAATGTCTGCTCTAGGTTTATACTTGGCCTATGTTGGGAGCCGGACACTCCACATTTTCTTGTACGAGCTTAGCACTCTATTTTTCCCAAATGCAGTGTCACAAAATAAAGGAAATAATATTAAATTCAACTTGAAGCTTGTCGAGTTCACTATACACTTCAACGCACTCTATAGAAGTGCCAAATTATTGTTAAACTTTCCATATATAGAAATGTATGCTGGCCACATTAGTTGTCTAGTTTTTTCCCTCTTTTTATTTGCTGGCCCTTTTGAATTTCTCGATCTTCCTTTGTGTTATTCTAGAGATGGTTTTGTGACAATTGTATTTCTTTGATTTGTAGCCATGCAAGGGTATTCTTTTATTTGGCCCCCCTGGAACAGGAAAGACAATGCTTGCAAAGGCTGTGGCTACTGAGGCTGGTGCAAACTTCATCAACATTTCTATGTCGAGCATCACATCCAAAGTTAGTATTAATCAGTAGGGTGTATATCTTTGCGAATTTTGCCTTATAATTTTCAACTCAATTCTATCTTCATCTTTGCTACTGCAGTGGTTTGGTGAGGGCGAAAAATATGTGAAAGCTGTTTTCTCGCTGGCTAGTAAAATTGCCCCCAGCGTCATATTTGTCGACGAAGTATGATGTTTATGACTACTTTGAATATTTTCATTGTGATTTTCTTCCTTGTTGAATCCTTATATATTCTTGTTTTCCTAAAGGTTGATAGCATGTTAGGCCGGAGGGAAAATCCAGGGGAGCACGAGGCAATGCGTAAGATGAAAAATGAATTTATGGTGAATTGGGATGGCTTAAGAACAAAAGATACAGAACGAGTTCTGGTACTTGCAGCTACAAACAGGCCATTTGACCTTGATGAGGCTGTCATCAGAAGGCTGCCCAGGAGGTAAAAGGGAGCACTTTAAATGGGGCCCAAGACTTGATTATACCCACTTATTTCTGCTCGCATTTGTCTGGTTTAGTATAGCTGATGCCGTTTTTGTGGTATGTGTTTCCCCATAGATTGATGGTCAACCTGCCGGATGCTCCAAATAGAGCAAAGATCTTGAAAGTGATCCTAGCAAAAGAGGACTTGTCTCCTGATGTTGATTTGGATTCAATTGCAAGTATAACTGAAGGATATTCCGGAAGTGACCTCAAGGTATCATTTTGTTTCTCTTTTTCTTGACAGAAAAATGAACTATTATTATTATTTTTGAACAGCAATGAACTATTATTATTGTCCATGCATGGAATGTGCTGGCTTAAAAGTATTTTTCTTTTGTTCTTTTCAGAACCTTTGTGTAACTGCTGCCCATTGCCCAATTAGAGAGATTTTGGAAAAGGAAAAGAAGGTTTGTTTCTTTTATTCAATGAATGTGAAGCGTATTGATTTTTTTGCTGCTTAAACTAGAAAGAGACGATACCTGTACATAGGACAACAGGAATTCTACTTCTGCCCTAAAGTTGGTGATTATCAACCCTCAGCAATGCGTGTTGATTTTTTTTTTCTTTTGACTGTTAAACACGAAGTTCTGTAGTTTTATCCAAAGAGAAAAAAAAAAGATTTCGTCATTAGACTAGATGCTTGCAAGAAGTTTCTTGAGCTAGTTTGTGGTAAAAGCATCTGATTTGCTAGGCATTCACACCGATCACTATGTTTTGTAGTGTTTGCGCATGTTTCTATGTGGCAGAGCCAATCCCTTTCAGAAAGGCGTTTCTATAACGGTATTAATTAATATGCAAAGTGAACTAATGACAGGAGCGAGCTGCAGCACTGGCAGAAGGAAAACCCCCTCCATCATTGAGTGGAAGTGCGGACATCCGTCCTTTAAACATGAACGACTTCAAATCTGCTCATGAACGGGTAAAAGAGGAAACAACAAAGAAAAACAATGCATTTATATATAGCATGCCACTTTTATGCTACTCTTTAGTTATTATATTCATTGATCTTCACCCTTCTTTACTGAATCTTATACTAGGTTTGTGCAAGTGTTTCATCCGAGTCCGTGAACATGACCGAGCTCCAACAATGGAATGAACTATATGGTGAAGGGGGTTCTAGAAGGAAGCAGGCCCTCAGCTACTTCATGTGAATGCCTTTTCATCTGTACAAATGGTTCTCTCCCCCAATTCTGTACCTTCTACATGTCCTAAAGGCCAAGCTAAGATGCTGCTCTTTTGGGGCTGCCCCGAATCCATTTTGTCTGCGGTATTTAAGTATAGGTTTCTTAAATTGTGTTTGTATCGTTAATTTAGTTTTTGGGATGGTTGGCAAGAAGGTGGCGTAGCGTTTGGCTTCGCTGCTTTTGTTTTGTATTCTCCCCATCTCTCCTTTTGTTCACAATGTGAAGAGGACTGTGCTTTAATGTACTGTAGTTATAAACTCAAGAGGGAAAAGAATGGTTAACCTTCTGCATAAGATTTGTAGTCCAATTCTTTCATGGTTTATTGGCAGAATCGAACAATAAGAAAATTCTGCATGATTATGATTCATTTTCGTTTTTGTATCATTCGATTCTGAAACTTAAATAATTGGCTCTCAAACAAACCCCTTGACGAACTTGATTTGCAACCGAAAGAGCTATTCTGTAACCAAAAGAATAACACATCATTATAGGAAATTGAATTTGACTGATGTGACCTCCTGTTTTAATAAACTGCAACCCTGTTATTTAATCATTCGCGTCACCAATGAGTTCATAGAGAACAATTCCTGTTTAAGCAAGCATCTACATCAACCATAGATATACGGCGTGATAGCTATAGAGGGTTTTTTTTAGTGATACGGCGTGATAGCTATAGAGGGTTTCCTCTAATTTACCCTAATGCACACCGGCCCAGAAGCTGACCATCCCGGCCCGTTTTTGTAAGGGTTTGGGATAAATATTTAAGCTTGTAGGGATTGGGCTGAGTTGAGATTTTAAGTCCGCTTACTAAATGGGTTGAGCTTGGACATATTAGATGAAGTTTGATTATTAATGGGCCGGGTTTAGACTCGCACAAATCAATTATTATCTAGTATATGCTTAGCCTGAATCCGGCCCGATTTGGTGTAATGTACACCCCTAAATACAACTAGTGGGCTATAAAGCGTTGTAAACCGAAGATTTTTTTTTACCAGGTTTGGTCCTAAACCCAGACAAAGCACCGTACAAGCCCATCTATGGATCAAAAGAAACTCGATTCGTCAAAAAACAAGTTGGGCCGAAGATTCATAGCCGACTGCCACATCCCCCTTGTGAAGTCATTGTCCAAATACTCTTGAGACTCCCCGTCTAGACTCTCCTGCGATTTAGGTCCGTACGCAAATCATGGCATTCTTTGCTTTCTTATCCCAAATTCGCAAGAAACCATCTCAGTTTAGGCATCTTCAGACATTGATTATACCCACCCAGGAGTAATGATCTCCATCGCGATTTCAAGCTGTGTTCTATTTTTTTTTCTAGTATATATGGTTCAAATTCCACGGATGCCCCCTCATCAATTCATGCCCCTAAACTTTTAAACGTCCAAACAAACCCCCTCCTCTTCGAAAGAAATGGAAAAAAAATCGTTAATTTTGTTAACGAAATGAAGGAAGTGACAATTTTACCCTTGTTTTTATTATGCGGTCACAATCCTGCTTTACAATTCGCTCGTTCCCAACGCTTTACACCTTCCCATGTCCACTCAGTCTCTTTCTTGCTCTCCCTCTCCCTCTCCTTTTCTCTTCAGTTTTCCATTTGAATTGTCACTATTAAAAACCATAGTTTCGAAGAAGATAAAGGTTTGGATCGTGCCTACTGAAGTACCCTAACTATCAAAGACAATGATTTTGTTGAAACCGAGGGATGTATTATATACTTAAAAACCTTATATCGTATTATATGATTTAGTGGCGCGAATGTAGATGCTATGTAAATATTATATGATATATCTATGTTTTTTATGGAATACTAGGATTCTTGAATGTTCTATTTTACCATATTATGTCATTGACTTTAATAAAACTATTAAAAATTGGCGCTTTTGTTTTTTGTGTCTGATATGGCCTTTCCATGGCTTTTTCTGTGATTGGTCCCCCATTATGCATTAATGCTTTGGTTTGATCCCCCATGTCTGTGTTTGTTTATGCTGGCCAAAAAAGTCAATAAATGACCGCTGTCTATATATATATCTTCTACTTTATCATGGAGGTTATTAACATAATAAAAAAGCTTTTTTTTTTTTTGTGAGTTCTTGACTAAACGTTCAATAAGGAAAGAGGGTTATCAGTCAGCGTGGACAAAATAGACGTGAGCTGGGCTGTGTGAAAATAAAAGAAGCATAAGACAAAAAGAATTAGTTTATGGACATTTGTCATGATTTTAGATCTTTTTGATGAGTCAACTTCGGAGCATATAAACAAGAAATGGTGGAGACTTAAGCTACGGAGAGAGGGGAAGTGGAAATGAGAGGTGTAAGGATTTATTTGTTTCTTTTTTTTTTTTTCTTTCTATTTTGAAAATATAAAACATATAGTAAGGGTTGGGTGCTTTGGCGAAAAGGGGCACTTGGGGAGGAGAAAGGCTGGAGGTGGGTTGGAGAAAGGGAAATAGAGAGTATGAGAGGAAGGAAAAATGTCGTTTAACTAGAAGAGAAAGGAGTAGAAAATGCACAAATAGGAAAATTTATGTAAATATTTAAGGAAGTGGGTTATTGCTTTTCAATATATATATATATATATATATATATATATATATATATATATATATATATTTTGTTTTTTATATTGATTTAGTGGGCGAAATCATTCAGTTACGTTATTTGATTGGTTGGATAAGTAGAGTAATGTTAAGGATTCGGGTCGATACACTAGATGTCTGTGAGATGTACCACAAGGCTCCTAATCAACCTACAGATGAGTTGGTGGGTGTAACATGTGATACAAATGTTGTAGATATGTTTAAAATGCACAATGAAAATGTTGTGGTTGATTTGTGTGTCCATAACCCTATTAGTGAGTCCAATAATCTAGTAATCAAGAAGTAACTTATTTGACTAAGGGTGACATTAACCCTAGTGGTGAAGAGGTAATTAACTTATTTGATTTAGGGTGAGGTTATTGATGCCATTAAGTAAAGCTTATAACATGGACCCTCAATAGTTGATAATTATGTCCTTTATAAAAGTCTAATTCCAGCTGATCTAGTTGAGGGTGGTGGTCCTATTGTTGATGGTCGTCTAGTTGAGGGTAGTGGTGGCATTAGTGATGATGATGCTGAGTTTGATAGTGAGTGGAACAGTGGTGATGATGAGACTTTTAGTGATCATCTGAAGATGACATGGAAGATGGTGAAGAGGTTGAACAAAAGGTTTCAATGTGGTTTTAGGTTCATACATCACTAATACGTATTTCTGTAGTCAATGATGCCAAGTTGCATTTATTTTCTTAGGTTGCATACACTCATTGACGCAAGAGCTTAGCCTTGATGACATGACAACTATGTGGCAGCCGTGCGGATGATGTGTCTTTAGTCTAAGTGTCTTTTTAACTTCTAGTCATATCTATAATTTCTAGTCAAAATATTTAGAGTCAGTCTTTAATTGGCACACAAATACATGAAGTTAGTTTCATTTATCACATCGTTTTTAGATGCATATTAATTATTGGTCATGCATCTAGGTGTAGGTAGTTGGAAGGTCATATTGAAAATTGTCTAGCATTTATTTCTAGTACTGAAGAGTTTCATGTTGTAATACCCATTTATTGGTGATTTAACGTAATGAAAAGTCAGAGTTTGAGTTTATGAAAATATTTGCAAGTGTGTCTTGCTTGGAGTGAGTGATTCCTCCTATAATCAAGCGAGTGGCTTGGTCGTGTCGAATGACATTCACGATTAGTAGTGTTGAGTGGCATCCATTACCCCCGATTGAGTGGCATCCCGGGACTATTCTACCCTTACAGGTCTCGGCCTGCATCAATTTAGTATCAGAGCAGTTTTTCTGTTGTGGTGTTCGATTTGTCAAAGAAACAATGAAGGTGCTAATGTCCAGACAAAACTTAATGAATTGAGGCAATCTAATCAAGCTCTTCAACAAATGTTGAATGAACTCCTTCAAAGGATTCCAGCTCCTACAACTCCAAGTCAAGGGAGTGGACGGTCGCTTCTCCATACCGAAGAATATGATGCAACCTATTCTACTACTAGTTTCATTCAAGAATCAGCCTTTGAAAATCTATGGTCTATGGATTGTTTGCCATGTGCTCTGGAAAGTACAGTCCAAAGCATACAAGTTCATGTTCCAGATTTTGATGGAAAACTCAATACCGATGGGTACTGTGATTGGGCAGTAGCACTCAAAGCTTTCTTTGATTGGAAAGACCTTTCAAATGAAAGAAGGGTACAATTTGTTGCTAAAAAACTAAAAGGTCATGCTCTGATTTGGTGGCAACATATCAACGTAGCAGGGATTGAAGGGGAATCCCAAAAGTTGGCAGATGGGCAAAGATGAAACTTAAGCTTGATGAAAAATTTCTGCCGGTGGATTATGATCAAACTCTCTTCCAAAAACTGCATCAATTGAACCAACAACCTAATCAATCTGTCGTAGATTACACGGAGTAGCTTTACCAACTTTTGAGCCGCTCTACTCTACCCGAGGATGATGACTAGCTTGTTGCAAGGTATGTTAGTGGATTGAAGTCCAAAGTCAGAGGGGAACTTATCACGATTTCTCTATCTTCTCTTGAGGAAGCTTATCAAATGGCTCTCAAGGCTGAGGAAAAGCTGAAATGTGATTCTTATCGAAAACCAGAAAGTTCAAAAGGCGAGAAGGACAAAGAGGAAAAGGTTGTTGCACAGGCTTTTGAACATCCAAACCCACAAAGAGGAGGAAATAAAGGTCGAGGAAAGGGAGTTTCGAATTCCATTTAGTGTTTTCGATGTGGTGAAGCAAGGCATTGGTCCTATGAATGTCCTAAAAAGAATGTTGTGAATCTCATGAAAGAAGAGGAACAAGAGCCAACTTACGATGATGAACCAAAAAGAATTTTCGAAGAGGTGCAATGTGAACTAGATTTTGACGCTAAAAGTCTTGTAATTCAGCAAGTTTCGAATTCACCAAAGGATGGAGCTGAAAAGATATTCGATGACGAGGAATGTTCCAAAACTGCAGCTATGGTAGCCAAGATTGATTGGTCCAAGCCTCCTATCAACGATGAAAACCTTGAAGACAAGGACATTGCATTGGGATGTTGCATGTTCATGACACGAAACAAAGTTCAGCTTGGGTTGCAAACAAATGCAAGGCAGATGAATCAAGTTGGATAGAGGAATTTGTCTATGAACAACACACCAAACTTTTTGTGACTTATGGCATCATCCAGGGTAGGGGTGAGCATGGGTCGGGTTTCTGTTAGGTTTGGGTTGGGTCAGATTTGGTCGGGTTGGGAAAACACAACCTGGAACCGAACCAAACTACCCTGTAAACCGATCGGATCGGGTTACATCGGGTTGTAACTTGTACGGCTATTAGCAACACACCCAGAAAACCAACAAAGTGCAAAGCAAAGGCAAACCCGTAACTTCTCATTGATTCAGAAAATCAGCAAACCCAGGAATCAATGAATTGAATGAAGTACAAAGGTAACCCATCAGAAATTCACTCATAGATCCACTCATATTCATCACAACAAAGACACACAGAGAGAGATCTCGCAGTCACACGCATAGACACATGAGAGAGAGAGAGAAATAGACTCACACACACAGAGTTGGTTGACTCGGTCAGTCCCCGTCATCGGTTAGACGGTTGTGTCACCGCCATCGTCTAACACAGCGGACACAAATATCTCTACTCTCTAACTTTCGAAATTCATGTTTAGTAGATCCCTAACTAAATCCTTAAGGTGAACTCATTAAGCAAATCAATTAAATAATGATTAATTGAGTAAATGAAGCTTTAATCAATACAAATTTAAGTAGTCTATGGTTCCAAATTGTTGTTTAAAAACTGCTCAAGAATCATAAATCCAGCTAAGAGCTAAATGTTTTAAAAGACATTAGACTACATGACCTTCTTAATTTCCAAAAGTATTGAACTGAGTGTGTGTCAAAAAGGATAAATGTATCAATTGTAGATACCTAGTCCTTAACTTTTGAAATTTATGCTTTAGATGTCCGATTAAAATCCTTATTAAGTAAATCAATTAAACAAGTAGTTAAACGAGTTAATGAAACTTCAGTCAATACATATTTATGTAGTAAAAATTGCTTGAGAATCTTTAATATTCAAACTAAGCTGTAAATATTTTAGAACACATTAAGCTTCAGACCTTTGTAATTTCCAATTAAATTGCACTCAATACAACAATAAAATGAGTAACGTTGAAATGAGTATTAACATAGATTTAAGTATTCAATGATGGCAAATTGCTATTTAAAAATTACTTGAGAATCTCAAATCCAACAAAGATGTAAATATTTTAAAAGACATTGGACTTGATGAACTTTTGATTACTAAATGTATTGGACGAGTTCCTGTCTGCAATGTATCATTTAAAGATCTCTACTTCCTAGCTTTCGAAATTCGTGTGTAGTAGATCCCCAACTAAATTCTTAAGTTAAACTCATTAAGAAAATTAATTAAATCATTGTTAAATGAATAAATAAAACTTTAGTCAATGTAGATTTAAGTAGTCAATGATTCCAACTTGTTGCTTAAAAACTACTCGAGAATCTCGAACCCAGCTAAGAGCTAAATATTTTAAAAGACATTGGACTTCACAACCCTTTTGATTTATAAAAATATTGAACTGAGTGTATATCTCAAGAGTTCAATGTATCAATTGTAGATACCTTGTCCCTACCTTTTGAAATTTATGCTTTAGATCTCTGATTAAAATCCTTAAGCTATGTTACATTCATTAAGTAAATCAATTAAATATATAGTTAAATGAGTTAATGAAACTTTAGTCAATACATATTTTTGTAGTCAATGATACCAAGTTACAATTTTGAAGTTGCTTGACAATCTTAAATCCAACTAAGCTATAAATATTTTAGAACACAATGGGCCTCATGACCCTTTTAATTTTCAATTCAGTTGCACTCATTAAGAAAATAAATTGAGTAATGTTTAAATAAGTATTAATACATATATAAGTACTCAATGATGCCAAATTTCTATTTAAAAAAAAATTGGGAATCTCAAATCCAACAAAGAAGTAAATATTTTAAAAAACATTAGCTTCACGAACTTTTTATTCTCCAAATGTATTGGACAAGTTCCTGTCTCCAGCGTATCACTTAAAGTTCTCTATTCCCTAACTTTTGAAATTGGTGTTTAGTAGATCTCTAACTAAATTATTAAGTTAAACTCATTAAGCAAATCAATTAATTTGATGTTTAAACGAGTAAATTAAACTTCAGTTAATACATATTTAAGTAGTCAATGATTCTAAATTGTTGTTTAAAACTAAGAGCTAAAAATTTTAAAAGACATTAGACTTAACCAATGTTTTGAAACCCGGACTGGAGGAAGAACCGGAGAAGGCACTAGGCAGACGGGTCACTGGTTCAACTGCGGTTGAACCGCTATCGAACCGTAATGTCATAATTATGTCATATATATATATATATATATATATATATATATATATATATAAACATATAACCACCTAAAATAAGTATATAAAAAATACATGTGAAATGTTTGAAAGAATAAGAGGTAGTGTATGCATTTGTTTGGACTTTGGAGTGTAGGCAGTGGGACAATATGATGCAGTGGAATTGTCATTGTTTTTGAATCCCACATCAGTGAATTAGTGCACTAGGGAGAGCATTTGTTTCTATGAAAGCATCACAAAGGTTCCTCTCCTCATTACTGTACAACTACATACCATTTGCCTCTGATTGGGCATTAATGTGGCAACTGTGCAGTCAAAAAAGTTTAAAATTTATCCGGTTCGGTTCGACTAGACTGTCTTCGGTTTATCCAGTTTGTCGGTTCAATTGTCTTTTCTGAGCGATTTTCACTTTAGAGACCAGTTCTTGGAAATAAACGGTTTTAAGATTAGATCGGACCGGACTATGGTCCGGTTGACGGTTCTACCGGTTGAACCGGCCGGTCCGGTCCAGTTTTTAAAACATTGGACTTAACGACTTTATGAATTTCGAAAAGTATTAAACTGAGTGTGTGTCTAAAGAGCTAAATGTATCAATTGTGGATACCTAGTCTCTAACTTTTGAAATTTATGCTTTAGATCTCCGATTAAAATCCTAGAGTTAAGTTACACTCATTAAGCAAATCAATTAAATACGTAGCTAAACAAGTTAATGAAACTTCATTCAATACATATTTTTGTAGTCAATGATGCCAACTTGCAATTCAAAAAATGCTGGAGAATCTTAAATCGAACTAAGTTGTATATATTTTAGAACATATTGGGCTTCATGACCTTTGTAATTTCCAATTCAATTGCACTCATTATATAAGAAAATAAATTGAGTAATGTTAAATATGTATTAATATAAATTTAAGTGTTCAATGATGCCAAAGTGCTATTTAAAAATTACTTGAGAAGCTCAAATCCAACAAAGAAGTAGGCCTTGTTTGGATTGGTGGTTGTAAAGTTTTTTCCAAACCTCAATTTTAAAATTTTCGGCAAAAGGTAAAAATGGGGTCCACCTCACCCCTTGACTTTTCCATTCCACAGAAAGTGGAGTACGTGTACAGAGTGGAAAGGCAACAAGTGGAGAACGTGTACAGAATGGAGTACATGTACAAACTGGAAAGGCAACAAGTGGAGTCATGTACACAGAGTGAAGTACAATTGACAGTCAATAATTATACGCGTAAAGTGAGAATTTCAAATTTTGAAAAAAGTTTTGGAAAATGGTTTTCAACTTGCCCATCCGAACAAGGCCATAGATATTTGAAAAGACATTGGACATGACGAACTTTTAATTACCAAATGTCTTGGATGAATTCCTGTCTGCAACATATCACTTAAAGATCTCTGCTCCCTAACTTTAGAAATTCGTGTTTAGTATATTCCTAACTAAATCCTTAAGTTAAACTCATTAAGAAAATCAATTAAATAATTTTTAAATGAATACATAAAATATCAGTCAATATAGATTTAAGTGAAAATTAAGAATGTCGTGCATGAGCTAGGGTTTTGATGGTGTTAATTTATCCTTGCCTATTAACTTACGGGAATATAAGTTGGTGGAAGAAAATTAGTAGAAAATTGTAGGAAAGGGCCTCACTTGTAATTCTCTATTTTCAGGGGTTTAATTACAATGTGTTGATGGACATTATTGTGATGGGTGGAAGCTACATAATTAAAAAGAAAAAATAGGATAAGTGTTATCCTACATATACATATACATACAGAGATGATCCAGTCAGTACTCCCTTACTGACCTTACCGTCCACACCTGCCCTCTCCTGGCCAAATGGTCAGGATCTGAACTGTTACACGTATTTAAAATGTATTTTCAGTTTTATCAAAAACTGTTAGGATGAAGCCCTTCCTGACCTTTTTTTTTTTGGCGAATCCTCGTGTAGGCATTTGAAAACACATTTTAAACACATCCAACGGTTTGGATCTTGACCATTTGGCCGGGGAATAAAAAGTTCAAACTTTTTTAAAGTCCGGGAGTCCGGACCTGATCCGGGTCCCATATACATATATCTATACATATATTTATTCTTTTAAAGAGATAATTAAAAAGAATAAATAGGATAAGTGTTATCCAACAAATACATATATATATATATATATATATATTTACATATAATTATCTCTTTAATTGATAATTAAAAGAATACATAGGATAAGTGTTATCATGTAGATAAAAGATAAGCCTTTTATTTGTTTCCTGCGACTGAAAGATAGGGATCCCACCTAATTACAAACTCTATCTATGTGAGTCTATTTATTAAACATTAGACACAAAAGATTGGTCATCTGAATTTTTTGAGTGTGTGTAGAAATAAAACACATAAAGAGAAAAGAGTTACAAGGGTGAATCGCTTTGGAGGCGAGATGCTTGGATTGCTAAGTGAGGAATCGAAGCCAACAGACACAAGGTGAAAATGAAGGTAACCAGACAAAATGTGAAATACTCGGAAAAAGGTATTTATGATTATGTATTTGAGTAGTGTTATTTTGTTCATCAAGAAAAAAAATTTGAAAACTAACAGATGTTTAACTTTTTGTCTCCCGTTATCGTATCACCCTTTTACGCTTGTCATGAGATATGTTTTACCTCGCTTGAACATTATCTTTTGTTGAGTGTTTAGACTTGTGGGTTGTTGGAACCAAAATTTTTGTGGTGACTTTGCTCACGCATCTTTTTAATAAGAGTTGGTTCATAATTGTACATGGAATGTTTGTGATTTGAGTTGGCACATTGCATCCCATAATGATTTTGAACTCGTGGTAGTTTATTTAGTTTTGAGCATATCAGCCATTCCTAGGGCTGGCCCTGACCCAAACCTGACAAGACCTTGGGCTAGGGTAACCCCTTGACCCAGGGCAAGGGAAAAAAATGTAAGTTATATATAAATATTAAAAGTTTCCAGTTCATTGCCAAAGTGATGCCCTGGTGTAGTGGTCTTTGGAAAGTTACAAACTCCCGTGTGTCTCAAGTGTCCCATGTTCAAATCCCATCCTAGGCATACCTCTTTTCTTTTCCCCCTTCTTTTTAAGGAAAAAAAATTATATAGCATTAGCCCAAAATGACATTAAGCCCGTAGAGTTTAAAATAAATATAAAAGCTTGTAGAGTTTAAAATAAATATAAAAGTCCAATATTCTACTCTTAATTTTGGATAACTTAAAGTATGATGACTTAATCGACGAATTTGCTTAAAAAAATGCAAGGAGAAATTGTTTTATTTGAATCGGATCGTGCTAATTATAAAGCATCACCCGATTAACTGGGTTACATTTTGATTTTGAATTTTTTTTTATGTTATTCAAACTGAAAACATAATATAACTCCGATTTTGCTTTGTTCCTTTACTTATGTTTTTTTAATTATTGATTTACTAGTATAAAGGCAACCAATCTCGGGGTTTGACTAGGGCAACCCAATGTCAGGGCCGGCCCTGGCCATTCCTTGTTTTGTAGGGGAGATTACATAGTATATATTATTTTAGTTTTTGAGCAATTTGCTAGAGACTAGCAAAGTCCAAGTTGGGGGATGTGAAAGGCACACAATATTGCATATTTGGGTGCCTATATCTCTCATACGTGTCACACTTAAATGCCTTAATGCTTGATTTTAAATGATATTTTGCACAAGGTGCGTTTTGTTGAACTTCTGGTTAAAAGGAGTAAATGGCATATCCGAAAGCTCCCAATAATCCCCCAAAGTACCCGAGTAAATGGTGTATCCGAAAGCTCCCAATAATCCCCCAAAGTACCCGAAGGTACCCAAGCATGCTAAAGGTTGAAATGAATCCTCCCCAATTCCAATTTGAGGTGTTCAAGACATTGGAGGAAGGCCCAAGGCTGAGAGAAGGTCAAAAGAAGCAACCCAGAATATAGAGGCTTTGGGTACTAGTTCCTCATTTTTGTAGTATCGGTACCCAACCTTTCTAGCTTGTCAAAGAAGAAATTCCAATGTGTTTCGGTACCGGTACCTCATACCAATGGCCTTTAGGTAGTTTTTTTACAACACTTTTTGTAACTTTTTAGGGGTCTTATAAATGAAATTAACTTATTTGTGGATCATGTGCAAACGGGGTGGTTGCACACAACAGATCTCGGCCATCCATTCTAAGATCCAACGGCTCGGAGTGGTGCGCTGATCTTTCCTCGTTAAAAACATTACAGATGTAAAAAAAAAAAAAAAAAGAGCACCGCCTCCGAGTTGTTGGATCTTTGAATAGACAATCGAGATTTGTTGTGCACAAACACCTCATTTGCACACAAATCCATAAATAAATTAATCTCCCTATAAATAGCCGACCAATTTTTGGGGATGAGCTACCTAAGCTTTCTCTCTACCTCCGATAGTTTAGCTTTCCTTTCTCTCTACATTTTGGGTTGATTTACTTAGATTCAAGGTAATTTCTTTTTATTAATGTTTTATCTATCTATATCTTGTGTTTATTTAAATTTTCTCCATGTACTTCATTTCTCCATGTTTTTCCTTGATGCTTTTATATACCATGTGTGAGTAGTCAAATAGGCTTGGACATGAGGTGATTTCCACCCATGGCTTAGGATATTAAAGGTTTCTCTCTAATTTGTACTTAAATTGGGTTTGTGAATGGATAAATTTCTCTTATTTTTAGTCTTAACTTAGGGTTGTTTATCTCTTTGATTGGGTGTAGACAAATTACTTGGTACACACAATGCTTAGAACCATGACATTCTAGGTGTTTGATAAAATGTCTCAATGAGATTTCTTTCCATTACCAAACTCCATCTTTGTAAAATGTGGTATTCATTGCTATATTTACAGAGTGAGAGCGAGGTATATCGTTTCTCACTTATCTCCGAGAAACCAAAAATATGCAAAGTCATGGGTGGATTGAACCCCTAACCAAGCCTCCGTTTAATTTCTAGTCAAATTCCATTTTCATTAGTTTGAAAGTAAAGAGAGAATCCCAAACTCAGACTCAATTCAAAAAGGTTGGCGGTCCTAATGCTAAAATCCCTACTGTTAATTAAGTCTCTCCATAGCTCCGAGTTCCTTCCTTGAGGAAATCGACCTTGGACTTTGGGATATTATGTTATAACCAACCTAGTCCTACTTTGGGCAACTAACTTCTACAATGCGAAGTCAATGTGTAAGCATATGTAGCCTCACTTGCAGAAGGGTAAGTTAGCTCGGTGAGAAGGCTGAATCTCTCATTTGTGTCACACTTAAATGTGTTTTTATTTTTAAATGATATTATGCACAAGGTGTGTTTTGTTGAACTTTAGGTTAAAAGGAGCAAACGGTGCATCCGGAAGCTCCTAATAATCCCCGGAAGCACCCGGAGGTACCCAAGCACACTAAAGGCAGAGATGAATCCTCCCCAAGTTCAATTTGAGGTGTTCAAGACATTGCACAAAGGCTCGAGGCACCCAAAGGCCGAGAGAAGGCCAAAAGAAGCAACCCAGAATCTAGAGGCTCTAGGTACCGGTACCTCAGTTTTTTGGTACCGGTGCCTAGCCCTTTCAACTTGTCCAAGAAAAAAATCTAGTGTGTTTCGGTACCGGTACCTCATTTTTGTGGTTCTAGTACCAATGGCCTTTGGGCAACTTTTTGATAGCACTTTTTGTGGGTCCTATAAATGAAATTAACTTATTCATGGATTGTGTACAAAGTGTGCAAACGGAGTGTTTAAACGCGGCGGATCTTTGACGCAACTAGAAACGAGAATAAGAACAAAGATCACCCCCACGAATAAGAAACAACTCTTCTACAATCTAATAACCCGCAGATTAATAGAATTATAGGAAAATGAGATACTCTCTCTTGTGAAAAAAACTCAACATATTAATCAACTCCCTTGCGCCTAAGGCTTACATCAATTATTTATACTAGCTGCAACCCTAATTCTTGTAAAACAAGGAAACATAAAATAGGAAACCTCAATCAGAAGAAACTAGGAAACAAAATACTTCTAAAATATTTTGACTAAATTATAACATATTAAATAAAAATACTAAATTTAAATCAATATAAATAAAATACGACTTTTCTTGAAATCCACCCTTCATCAGACTCCCCAGGTTGAAAAAACTTGTCCTCGAGTTTTCGTTGCTTGAAGTAACTTGATAAAGTGTTTCTTGTCGGCATCAATTTTATACTTCAAATTAATTTTTTCGAAGCTGAACTTTGAAAATTCTTCAAAAAGTAAGGGAACGATTTTCTTCCAAATTCCGCCTAGGTGAGCAATCCATATATTCTTGCTTATGGAGTCTTCGATGAATTCCCAAAACGGATCAACAAATTCATTAGCACTCTTGTCAATTGCACCGTCTTCAAGCTTTTTATAAGAATCAAATCCAATTGATTCTTCTAAATCTTTTTCTAACAACGCCAATGTAGAAACCACTTTTTCTTGCAACTCTTCTTGATTTTCTATAATTTTCTCCACCAATTCTTCGTCGAAAATTGGTGGCTTACTCCAATCCACTACTGGATCTGGAATATTATTTGTAGTAAAAGGCCACTCAATGGTAGCCTCCGTTGTCCTCTCCCTTGGCTGATAGTTGCTCCCCAAAGGTTTGGTGGTAGAAACGTCATCCGATATCTCCTCCTCTTTCGGAAATTGAGGTATAACAAGACGACGGCAAGGTGGATTCCCCCCAACAGTTAAGGCAGCAATCTGGTCAGCTAGGGCAATCACGTCTGACACATGCTGTTCTAATTGCTGGAATCGCGCCTCTAGTTGTGCTTCTCGCGTGGCATCATCGTGCTCGTACACATACTCAACGTCAACTTGTCGATCATGACGATATATTCGTGTCATGATCAATCAGGAATTGAGCCTAAGCTCTGATACCAACTGACGCAGCTAGAAACGTGAACAAGAACAAAGATCACCCCCACGAATAAGAAACAACTCTTTTACAATCTAATAACCCGCAGATTAATAGAATTATAGGAAAAGGAGATACTCTCTCTCGTGAAAAAACTCAACATATTAATCAACTCCCTTGCGCCTAAGGCTTACATCAATTATTTATACTAGCTGCAACCCTAATTCTTGTAAAACAAGGAAACATAAAATAGGAAACCTCAATCAGAAGAAACTAGGAAACAAAATACTTCTAAAATATTTTGACTAAATTATAACATATTAAATAAAAATACTAAATTTAAATCAATATAAATAAAATACGACTTTTCTTGAAATCCACCCTGCATCAATCTTGGCCGTCCATTCTGAGATCCAACTGCTTGAAGCAGTGTGCTCTATCTCTCCTCCTTAAATGCAGTTCATATGTTTAAAAAAAGAAAAGAAAAAGCACCGCCTCCAAGCTGTTGGATGTTGGAATGGATAGTTGGGATTCGTCATGTGCAAATGGGTTGATTTACTTAGACTCAAGGTAATATCTCTTCATTAATGTCATAGAACTCGTCGTTATCTAGCTAGATCTTGTGTTTAATTACGTTTTCTCCATGTATTTCATTTCTCCTTATTTTTCCTTACTGCTTTTATTTACCATGTGTGAGTAGTCAAATAGGCTTGGACATGGGGTGATTTCCACCCCATGGCTTAGGACATTCAAGGTTTCTCACTTATTTGTGCTTAAATTGCGTTTATGAATGGATAAATTTCTTTTCATTACCAAACCCCATCTTTTGTAAAACGTGGTATTGTTTGCTATATTTTCTAAGTGAGAGTGAGGTATATCATTTCTCACTTGAGTTATCTCCGAGAAACCAAAAATATGTTAAGTCATGGGTGGATTGAACACCTAACCAAGCCTCCGTTTAATTTCTAGTGAAAATTCCATTTTCACTAGTTAAAAGGTAAAGAGAGAATCCCAAACCCTAACTCAATTCAAAACAGTTGGCGGTCCTAACGCTAAAATCCCTACCATAAATCAAGTCTCTCAATAGCTCTGAGTTCCTTGTCAAAATCGACCCCAGAATCCCGGATATTATGTTGCAACCGACCTAGCCGTATGCTTCGGGCAACTAACTTCTACAACGCGAAGGCGGTGTGTTAGCATATGTAACCTCACTTGCAGAAGGGCTTCGCGGTGTGTTAGCATATGTAACCTCACTTGCAGAAGGGTAAGTTATCTCGGTGAGAAGGCTGAATTGGACAACTTAGGTGACATTTTCCTAAGTGCCGCACGGAGCGCAAAAGTCTTGGGCCATGACATACTACTCTTGTTAGTGATTCTAATATTGATGCATATGGACATAATGTAGTACTTGCTTAACTCTAGAGGGAGCCTACAGCTTGGGATGGCTCTTCTGAAAACTTATTTGTAAAATTATTGCTTGGCCTCTGTTATGAATGTTTAATGGATGAATTTTTCTCCCACTTGAGATTAGGGTCTCTTTAGTGTTGGAAATTATAGATCACAATAAACACAAAACACCAACAAATGTAAGATACAACAGAAGACATGAAAACTATGAACACCATCAATAAAAACATAAGATAATAGAGTTAGGAAAATAGCCTGTGAGATCAATGGAAAGCATGATAAGTCGTTGTCCTAAAGCCGTATTCGCCTCCCTTTATGTAGGTTATGACGGTCAAATACCACTCCAAGTTACAACGTAGAAATCTCACAGTATGTCTCTACTTTACATGATTCGTGGAAGACAGTGGTGCCAAGTCTTTCTCAAATTGCCTAGAGAATATAGGAAAAATAATGGTGAGAAGAGAGAGGGGAATTCAAGGTATTAAGATGTTAAAAACCCTTGTAGGATAATTCCCTATTTATAGAAAATGAAATGACTCATCGCAAAAGTCATGTCCCTTGTATGAAAAGGCACAACCTATAAATAAACCTCTTTATTTAAATTTGTAAAACTTAAAATTCCAACATTTAGAACATTAATTAATGGGGGTCATTGAACTTTTTAAGCTTAAGGTGGCAAGAGATTGATCAAGATCTTGACATCAAATTTGTTCAGTACCAAAAACATAATTAGTCGTAACAATCCACAAGTCGTGACCAATTTTATTTGAGATCACTAGCTTGGTACGGAACCCAAGTGATTGTGTGTGCATTAGGACAGTTGGGCTTAAAAGTGGATTTAACGTGACGACCTTCAATTGGGCCACCTCCACCCACTCTAGTCCAGTATCAACTTAGACTTCCAGCCCACCCAAAAAAGTAAAAAAATCAGCCCATTACAAGCTTTGGGGGCCCAAAAACACAGTGGCACAATTGAAAGATGATATGGAAAGGATCAAAGGATTGAAAAAACAATTGTTATGCATTCCTTTGAAGAAAATGACTCAGGCTGAGTTTTTTAAAAGATTTTAGCAATTCAGATGCTAAAATTAACCATGATTTTGGCAAATGAGTTTACCAAGTGCTATTGTAGATCAAACACTTTCTTCACTCAATGACCGGTTTAAATAATTTCAAGTATATGAGAAAGCTTTTTTGGATTTTCGTTTGATTTGAAGCATTTAGATTCTATTGATCGGATGAAACTTTGATGTCTTATTGTGTCAAGGAGAAAGAATGAAAGGAATCATTGTGTTTTTCTTTTTAAGTGGAGAGAGAAAGGAAAAGAAAGATTGTATTAGTTTTTTCTTGTTTGGCTGAAAAGGAAAGAAAGTGAATGATTTCAAAACTCGTGGTTTGTGGGAG
Organism: Vaccinium macrocarpon; assembly: GCA_022606695.1. NCBI lineage: Eukaryota > Viridiplantae > Streptophyta > Magnoliopsida > Ericales > Ericaceae > Vaccinium > Vaccinium macrocarpon. The sequence goes on along the minus strand of CM040174.1, from coordinate 28,301,453 downwards.
AATTCAATAGCTCCATTTGTTTCCCTTTCTCTCCTTAGTAATTAACCAAAAGAGTGACAAGGGCAATGAGGATTTCTTTTCTTTTCTCTCCAATTCTTCCAATCCAAACGGGTCGTTAGTGGGTGGGATGGGCATAACGTGGCAGAGTTACTCGAATTCAGGGCGAGTTTCTGAGTTATATTTCTAGCTACCTACAATTCATGGTTCAACCATTTCATGTTGTAAAGTGGTTGTTTGCAGCTAATTATATCAAAACCGACTTATGTGGGGGAATACAACGATAATGATATGATATTATTCTCCAAAATAGTTATCAGTACTCTTTAAAGTTACGAGCTAATTATGTTTCATGATCCCAATCTTGCTATGATTTTTTGGTGCGTTGTCATAGGTCAATGTTATTTTTGTGAGCTAAATATGTTATGTCAGTTGGAGATCTCCATTCCTGGAATGATCTGCTTTCTCAGTTGTTACTTAATTGAAAGTATTAAAAAAGTCTATTAAATTTAAAAACATTAGGGAGATTATAGGTGATTAAACTCTAAGTTCAAATGACTCGAGCTTTTAGCTCAGTTGGTTGTGTACGAGTACTTAGGTGTTCAAAAGTTTTGGATTCAGGCTTATGGAACGGCATCAATACCCCTTTAGTAATCTAACTTAACTAACATATTATCATCCTATCGTCTATAAAAAAAAATTCAAATGGCGTCTTATAACCAAATGAGAAATTTTCAAGAAAGCCTCTGAACTTTGACCGCAATGACCCATGAGAAAATTTGAAAATGATAGTCTCATAGAAGAGAAGAGAATTTTCTTGCTTGATGAACTCCTAGTGCGAAATCCATGACCACACATTTTACGAGGAAGAGAAGGATGAAGTGGAATCGAAATAGCAAGTTTAACAAAAATTTTGCTCTAAGTTTAATACCATCTCTGCAAATTTTTGGTGGAAGACGGGGGATAAAAAACCAATTCATTGGTTATCTTGGAAGAAAATTACAGCCTACAAGAGAGAGGGAGGACTGAGAATTCATGATATTAAGCTTTTTAATCAAGCTCTTCTGGCCAACCAATGTTGGCGTCTCCTCACTAAGCCATCGTTGCTCACGTCAAGAATTCTGCTTCAAAGGTACTGTAATAAGGATAGCCAGCTCAAAGTTAACCCTCGCTCCAACTCCTCTTGGGCTTGGAAAAGTGTTCTCTTTGGTAGGGATCTAATTGCAAAACATATTTCTTGGAAGGTGGGCAATGGTGAATCAATCTACCTTCTCCGCGACAAATGGATTCCCCACTTAGATAAGCCTCTCGGTCATTTTATTCCATTTGTTGGATCGGACTCCCTTAAAGTTTCTTACCTTCTTCATATGACTAATTCTGGTCCCGTTTGGAACGTGTCTCGGGTAATTGATATCTTGCCAGCTTTCCTTATCAGTAGTGTCCTTGCGATCAATCTTCCAAAACGCAGACTATCCTGATCAATATATCTGGCCACACACTACTTCGGGCCAATACTCCACTAGGGGGTGTTCCACTAAGGTAGTTTTTTGAAAAAACTAGTCTTTCACGGTTTTTTATGTGATGTATTGTGAGAGAATGACCTGTCTTAGTTTTTGGAAAAAACAGTTTTTTGTTAGTGGAACACCCCCTAAGTTTAGCTATAGATCCTTATATGATAGTCAGCGTCCCTCTCCTACCAACTTGGATCCTTGGATCCACAAAGGATACAATGGTTGGAAGCTGATATGGAATTTGGATCTTCTTGAAAAGATCATAGTCTTTATTTGGAAATGCTTAAAAGGAATCTTATCAGTTCATATTGGTCTAGCCTTGCGAATGTCGGATATCTCCCCTCTCTGTCCCTTGTGTGATAGCAACGAGGAATCTATTGCACATTTGTTTTCCTATTGTCGCATCACTTCGGCTGTTTGGGATAACTGTGATTTTCCCCATTTCACTCTCGGCATTTCTGATAATATGGTCTTCAATGATTGGTTGTTGGATTGGGTTATCCGCCTTTCTGATGACAAGGATAAGCTCTACTCTTTCATTGCTATCCTCTGGTCTATATGGAAGCAAAGAAACCAGCTCATTTTCTCAAATGAGCCTTTCGTCGCTCCTATGGTCATAGAGAAAGCTAAGGACACTGCTCATTGGTTTAAAGAGAGCGGCTCTCTGGCAAAAAATGACTAACTGTCATCAAAAACCGCATAGCAAAAATCCTTCTTTTTATTATTAAGCCGTTCACGAACATTACCCGTCCCGGACATGTATACTTCATGTTGATGGAGCTTGGAAGGACGGACATCCCTGGTGTGGCCTTGGGTTTACTGTCAGTTTATTGGATGGTTCTGTGGTAGCTCAGATTTCTATCTCTTCCTACAGCAATAGCCCTTTACACTTCGAATTGCTAGCGATTCAGCAAGCTATTAAATGGGCCATTTTTCATAACTTCAATCCTATTCATATTCTTACTGATTGTTATAATGTTGTTGTGCAGATCGCAGGAAAATGTGAATGTCATCACAGTGATGACTTTTTGATTTGTAACATCAAAGCAGATATCTCAAAGTTGACGTTTTGTAAGATATCCAAAACTGATCGCAATACTGTTCAGCATGCTCATGAACTTGCGCAACAAGCTATTGCCTCTTTTGTAACTTATCCATTCATAGGCGTTGGTCTCTCTTTTGGGCATGATGGATATTTAGGTGATAGTAGACTTGTACAACACATCCCCCTTTTGTTCGTCATCTAGACACGGGGGACGGCTTGCCGGAGATCTATGTCACTAAGTGTTTAATTTGCTGCTTCTTGTTGCATTAGCTTTTATGTCTATTTCCTAGTTGGATGTTATGTTCATACACTTGATACTGCCTTTTGGCTCTAATCTATGAAATTCTCTCTCTTCCTAATTTTTTTTTTTTTTTTGGTTTACTTTGATGCTGGAGGACCGGCCATAAAAGTTTTTCTATTTACAAGGGTTATCAGAATTCTAACGCCCTGTTTGGCGACCGGAGTAGGAGCCGGATTTGGGGTCGCCCGGATTTGTAATCCTGGGCCCACCCCAAACCGGCGTTTGGGAAGGCGTTTTGTTACCCTGATATAAATCACTGTTGGGAGATGGACTCCCCCTTCACCCTCGTTACCCTGATATAAATCCACCCTCATTACAAATCCACCTTTAAATTCACCCTCATTACAAATCCACCCAAATCATCTTCGGCATCCAAACGGGGCGTAAATGGGGTATAAATATTAAATTTTGTGTAAACACTGAAACTTATACACATGAAAAATGAGATTATGTAGTGGAACAAACAGATGTGGGGCTGCAAACGCTACTACATTTCCGTCATCTTTCTCCAGTCACATTCGAACTAATTGGTGGTTTCCATCATTGTTGCTGTATAATTTTTCGGTTTTTTTTTTCATTGTATTTTCGGATGGATAATATTCCTTTTTAATCTAATAATATAAATTTTCTCGGTTTAAAAAAGAAAAAAGAGATTATGCAAAAGTCCCCTAGAATAAAGTAGATTAAGATTAATGAATGACAAAAAAAGAAAAAGAAAAAAGAGATTATGCGAAAGTTTGGGATGTCTTGGCCTCCGCCCTCCCCCACAATTTCTAATGTCTGCAAGTGCCCATGACACATGAAAAAAAAAAAAAATAGTTTTATATAAATGGGGATATAAAAAAAAGGTAAAAGAAAAGACAGTGTAGAAATTATTAGTTTTACATAATGAGTCCTGTTCTTCCCAGATTTTGTTACATTTATGTTATACTGTTTTTTATTAATTATTCGTCAAAAGGAGAAAAAAGTTCACCAAGGATGAAATATTTTAATTGTTTTCTTTGTTTTTAATGTCGCGAACTTTTTCTAACTCTATATTTTATGTTTTTTTTATTCCTCCAAGATTAACCTAACAAACCAAACCAAATATTATAAAATTAAATAATATGACAAAATATAGAGCAGAAATTTAGGAAGCTGTGTGTCTACTTAAGACTAGGTCTGGCTTAGGTGAGTTTCCCAAATGATTTTATCAAGATAAAATTCAGATTTGATAAAATCAACCCTTGTTTTTATCAAATAAGGAAGAGATTTGATAAGATCTCTGTTTTTTTTTATTATCAAATCTTGATAAAATCTCTTGGGAAACTAGGCCTTAATGTGCCACTTTAACTTCTTTTTTTTGTCATTATTTGATATTTTTTTGCTTGTATTTGTTAGTTTTGCATCAAGTTTATTTTTTGACTTATTTATATCTTTATTCAAAAAATTGAGAGTTCTAATCATATTTTTATTTATTTTGATTTCTCTGGTGGGGACGAACCAATAATATACAAAATTGATAAAAAAAAAAAAACCAAGTAGCACAAAAAAAATCAAATAATAACAAAAATGTAAGTCAAATGACTTAAGTCAAACTTGGTCTAAACTACAAATTTACCATGAGAAATTGGTTAAAAAGGACAGAAAAGAAATGAAAGTAGATTATCTAGGGTTGCTTTGGCTAAAAACACGTAAGGCCATCTCCAACAATCTCGTCAAGGTCTCCGGCGAGACCAAAATGGCGAGATGACGAGGTAAGTTCCCCAGCAAACGACACCCAGTAGCCTCAGCATCTGCCTCGCCAAAAAAATCACGGCTATAGTACCTCGCCACAGCAGGTGAGGTATGGCGAGGTATTGGCGAGATCGCCAACGGACCTCTTTCTCTCTTTGTCGCTCGTCGGAAAAAATGGCCCATCGCTTAAATCATTTTGAGACACCTACAGTGTAGTCGACGTCGAGACGAGACGATTGATGCAAGATTTGTCGCCGTCGAAGCTTCGGTGCCGTCGCATGTGCTAGTCAAAGCTGGTGAAGCTGTTGGGTGTTGGCCATTTTTGGGGGCTTGCCAAAATGGTTTTTGGCACTTTTTGTAGCCAATTTTGTGAAAAAAAATGAAGAGGTTGTTGGAGACGCTCTAAGTCATTTACTTTTTTGTCCTTATTCAAAAAAAATTCACATACAAGTCTTGCTTCAATTTTTTTTTAGTTTCTTGTCAACGAATAATCTAAAAAGTATATAAAATTATTAACTAAATTTAAAATTGTGTGAATAAAAAAAAAAATAATCTAATAAACCACAAAAATTTGAATTATTTGTTTTTAGTAAATTTTTTTAAAAAATTTATCATAATTTTATACTTTTAATTTTTTCCCATCGGGTTGAATCAAGAAATCACAAAAATTGACGCACATCTGTGGATTATTACTACCCTACAGTTTATACTTTATACAGTACGCACGGCGACTCACGAACTGCCCAACAAGTCTCGCAAAGGAAGTTAAAACCACAACACTCTCTCTCTCTCTCTCTCTCTCTCTCTCTCTCCAATGCCCATTCTCTGACCAGATCTGTAACCCACAAAAACTCCAACCCCAAATCCAATGGCGGATCTACAATCTCCACCGCCTCCCCTCTCTCGCTCTGCCACCACCGACCTCTTCGGCGACCCCCTCGACGCCCACCCGCAATGGTTCAACCAATCTTCCTTCCTCCTCCCTCACTTCGACTCCAACGCCTACATCGCCGACCTCCGCACCTTCGTCCCTTTCGAAACCCTAAGATCCGAGCTCCACTCCCACCTCTCCTCCCTCAACCACGAGCTCGTCGACCTCATTAACCGAGACTACGCCGACTTTGTCAATTTGAGCACCAAGCTCGTCGACGTGGACGCCGCCGTCGTCAGGATGCGGGCCCCGATGAGTGAGATTCGGGAGAAGATTTTGGGGTTTAGGGGTGCGGTGGAGGGGTCGTTGGCGGCGTTGAAGAGTGGGTTGGGGCAGCGGGCGGAGGCGGCGAAGGCTAGGGAGGTTTTGGAGTTGTTGCTTGATACGTTTCATGTCGTGTCCAAGGTAATAATGGTTGCAACTTGCAATTAGATTGGATCTTGTTCACATGTAATGCGCAGGCGTGATCGCAAGCGTGAGAGTGACTCTTGAAAATAACAAATTATTGAAATTCGTGAGAGTGAGAGCAAGAATTGTGCTGGAGTGCAGAGCGAGAACTCGGAGCAAGAGCGGTAATGGTTGTTATTAGATTGAATTTGGACCCCTTCGGGGTCTGTCCATATGGAGTTTTGCTCATCCGGCAGTAATTGGGCAGCGCTAGTGGAGGGCCTAAGATCAGCCTGAAGTGCGCGTAATTTGACCCGGACACATGAGTATTGAAAAGGGATTCGTTTTGACTCGGCTCTTTTGTGTTTGTGTGTTTGCATTTCATTTGGTGGATGAGAAATGTGTTTGAAAATGGATGGAGCTAGTTTTAGATCTAATCAATTAAATCGAGATAAGAAAAGGAAATTTTATTTGGACTTGGGCCTTTTGTGTTTGCGTTTTCTTTAGTTGATGAGAGATGTGTTGGTAAAGGCATAGAGCTTGTTTTAGATCTCAGATTATTCAGGTTTCATAATCTGTTTTTGAACTTAGGTTCACTGGAAGTAGAAATTTTGGATGGTTGATGTTTTCTAGACTTGTGTTTTTCTCTGGCTTTAATTGGCCCCGGGTAGTGGATCGTGGGATTGGTCCAAGGATTAGCAGCGCTTAAGCTAGCCTTGCACTGAGTTACAAAAGAACGGAAGTTTGGATTTTTTTTCATACTTTAGAACCTACATTACTATAACCCCAACCCAAGCCATCAACTAGTGTATCAACATTCGTTAGGAGTTGAACTCGCAAGCTCACTGCACCTAAGTACAGCTACACAACTGTGTGGCAATTGCTCCAAGTGAAATATTGGATATGGACTTCACTTGGGCCTTTTGTGTTTGTGTTTGTGTTTGTTGTTAGGTTTGTGCTTTGTATTTAGTTAGGTGAGAAATGTGTTTGAGAATGGATGAAGCTAGTCTTAGATCTCGTATTATTCGGGTTTTGGAATCTGTTTTGCGAACTTAGGTTTAGGTTAGAATTTTGTTTTGCATTAAAAAGATGGTTTCATAAAACATTTGGACTGAAAAATGAATAAGCTAGCTATGAAGTGATTGGTGGTTTGTATTTGTTGATGTTAACGACGGTTTCTGGAAAGTTTTTACAAAGTTAATCATGAAAACTGCAATAAAATGGGGAGTAACTGAGATACTTGGTTGATGAGAAATGTGTTTCAAGAATGAAAGGAACTGGCTTTAGATCTTGGATTCTTCAGTTGTTGCACACTGTTTTATATCTTTAATCTATGGAAGAGAGTAGGAAAGTTGTTAAGCTGTTTAGGTGACGGTTTACTGGACTTGTGTTTTGTATTCAAAGATGGTTTCATTAAAGAATGAATAAGCTAAGATATAAAGCATTGGGTATTTGTAGCTTGGGAAGTGTTTTGTGGAGTTACTTCTAAAAACTGCAATCAAACGTGAAGTAATTGACATACTCTTAGGTGGGAATTGGGGAGGAAGTGTAAGGAAAGTTCAGAGATTCCTTGGTAATAGCAGGTGTGGGGATCTCTGCCCAAGGTTTCACTTTACTGCTCATTTGGTTCCATAGTTGTCAAAGGCGCGCCTAGGCGAGAGGCGCAGGAAGGCGCACCAATTGCGCCTGGGGTGATCCCAGGCGAGCCAACTTGAAAAAGGCGTAGCCTAGGCGCAAAAAGGCGCGCCTAGGCGAGAGGCAATGAGGCGCAAAAAGGCGCACCTTTTTCAAATCGACCACTCTTTTATTTTTTAATGAAATTAAGGTTCTTTTTTTTTCCTTCATTCATGTTGGGGTTTCCAAAGAGTATATTAGGCTATTAGCTAAAGTAAATTATACTTGCTTGTTTGTTTTTAGATGTCAAGCGGAGCTAATAGAACGGATCCTGCATGGAAGTATCATCATTTGCCGGATCCCGCGAACACTAACCAATTTAAATGTATTTTTTGTGGCAAAATAACCAATGGAGGGGTTAATCGGACTAAGAAATACCTTGTAGGAGGTTATAGAGATGTGAAAGCTTGTAAAAGAGTCCCACCCGACGTAAAACAAGAGATTCAAGAGTTTATGGGAAATAAGAAATCATTGAAAAAGCAATTGCAAATGATGGTATGCTGTCTTAAACTTATTAGCTTAGTGTTATTATTTAAAGTATTGGTGTATGCTATTTTTCCAATTTTTCCGCATAGGTGCCCCTCGGTTCAAAAAGGCGCGCGCCTTGCCTTGCGCCTCTCGCCTAAGGCCCTATAGGACTTTGCGCCTTGGTGCGCCTTTCGCCTTTGACAACTATGTTTGGTTCCTTTTGGGAATGCAAGGATGAAACTACGGAGATTTTTTTTGCAACTTTGGGTTTCCTATTTCTATCAGTCTTCATCCCGGCGACTGCAGGAATGTATTTGTTTTGTTCATTGGCCTTTGGGCTTCTTTCAAATCTATTTTGTAACTGCAGGTTGAGAAACTGATAAAGGAGCTGCCCAGTGTGCCCGCTGACTGGACCAATGGAGATATTAATCCTGCAGAAAAGGATCACTTAACCAATGGAATCTCCTTACAGTATATGGAAAATGGAACAAATCTTAGGGAGACTCAGAGCATGCTTTTGGAGAGAATTGCCAGTGAAATGAATCGGTTGAAGTTTTACATCACTCAGGCACAGGTCTATCTTGCTCTCACCCTTATGTGAACTCTATTAGCTTTCTTGTGGTTTTTAGTTTTGTCTAATAAAAGTTCAGCAACAATCTTTCTCAGCAGTTGCATTTTCGTTTGTATCGGTTAAATTTCATTCTACTATTTTGCTGATGATATGTTCTTGAGATCTATATTGTTTTAATGTCTCTGTGTCACTCGTGTCGTCATTAGTAGTTGGTTGTGGAAATGAAACTTCTATTGAAGTGCGAATTATGAATTCTTGATTAGAAGTCTATTATCTAGTTTTCTGGGAGCCTCTTTCGGTAGCTGTAAATAGAACTTGCATCGTAGTTTCTCTTTCGTTTGGAAAACAAGTTGGGAATTTCCAGTTTTTCTGATTCTTCCAATAAAGATCAACCACATTAGGCTTCGTAAAAGGTTGAGACTAGCTAAGAAGATGGCCAAGTTTGCTGTTTTATTGTAATACTATTACAGGACACATTTGGTTCATTTCAAATTTGTAGGATATTCACTCTGATTTAGGAACCATTTAAGAATTTTTATGAACAGTTATCCCTTTTACTCTTTAAACTAAGAAGCTTTGTCTATTAGGAGGGGAAGAGCATCTAGGAGTGCAGTTGACGCCGTAAGTTTTAAGTCATTTAGTTGCCTTGATGGTTTGAAAACTTGAGAAATGATCCTTTTTACCAGGATTAGATGATTCGTTCTGCAGAAAAGAGGGGGATCTAGCAGTCAAGGAGAGCAATAATCTCTGGGGTAGATGCCAGTGTTAGAGAAGAAGGTCTAGAAGGTGGAGTACTAACTGCCTAGGAGCTAGAAGGCCCCTCGCTGACTAGACCGACTAGGCGCCGAGAAGCTAGAAGGTGCTTGGCCACCCTGGGAGTGCCTAGTGAGTTTTAGAACCTTGGACTAGATGCCTTGTACGTTTATGAGCTTCGGAAATTGAAATAAGAAGACTGAGGGCTGGATTTTGCATTTAATCAGATTTAGATGATTTCAAATTTCACTCTAGTGTAAATTAGGTCTGATTGTATAGTAGTTATAGGCTAGACAGCTAACAAACTCCATTCTTTTTAGCATTAGGAGAACCATATTGAACGACGTTCAGAGAATATCCAAGAATGCCATTTTATTCTGTTTCCCTAATCTTGACATTGTTGGCCAGTTGTGTATTTTCAACCACTTTATATCCAGATTTCCCTCTTACTTTTTAAATGAAAAAATGAGGACATTGTATCTTTTTTGTATCCCTGGAAACTGCGACAATATTCAAATTTGTAAATGCCATTAATGCTTAATGGTTTAGCTAATACTTTCCAACGGGACTGGCTAATTGAACTGTAATATCAAATGCCCCCAGTTTGTGAAGATAGTATGGATTGGACCATTGTTTCAGTGCTATAGTCTATAGAGGATTGTTTCCCTCTATTGATTGGTGCTGGTTTTGTGCATGATCGAGTGTCAGTTGTTTTCTGGGTGGTTTTGCTAATAACTCACACCTTTTTCTTTTCTATATTACGGCAGTACAGAACCTTCCGTTCATTGAGAACATGGAGAAGAGGATACAGAATGCTAGCCAACTCTTGGATGCTAGCTTGAGGCACAGTTTTGTAGATGGACTGGAACACAGGGATGCAAATGCAGTATACAATTGTTTACGGGCATATGCGGCTATTGACAACACTAGGGGTGCTGAAGAAATTTTCCGTTCAACTGTTGTGGCACCATGTATTAGGAAAGTTCTTCCACATAGTTCATCAGGGTCGGTTGGTGCGGCATCAGGAGATGAACTTGAGGATGACTATAGACAAATCAAGCATTACATACAAGAGGATTGTAAATTTGTACTTGAACTTTCATCTACAGGTACGCAATAAACATCAAGTACCATATCCAATAAGATAAGATGGAGCCTTGTTCAAATTTTTTGGTTTGGTTTGGCGTGCAGAAAATTCAGGTTTACATGTATTTAGCTTCCTGGCCAATTCAATACTTAAAGAAGTACTCTTAGCAATCCAAAAGGGAAAACCAGCAGTCTTTTCTCCTGGAAGACCTACAGAATTTCTGAAAAATTACAAATCAAGCCTAGATTTCTTGGCTCATTTAGAAGGTAGACCTTTTCCTTCTAAGTTTTTTTTTTTTGGATATACAAGGTAGTTGCAAGTTGCAAGACTTTTTGTATTTGCACGTGCATTTATGACTGCTAACAATCACCTCTGTTCTGTGGATGTGTGTTGTTAATTCTTGTTTACAACATCATTTGTCATGCAAGGCTACTGTCCATCCAGATCCGCTGTTGCCAAGTTCCGAGCTGAGGCTATCTACATTGAGTTCTTGAAGCAATGGAATGTCGGGGTCTATTTCTCATTAAGGTACTCAATGCTGTTCCTACAAAAGTTGTGTTGTCATAATTGTGTAACTTAAAATTCTCCAAGCAACTGTGCACACCTTCCCCCCCTCGATAGAAAAGAAGGAATGGGGGAAGGAAGGGAATACATGCATGTCTAATGCAATTTCAATGACTCCAGGTTCCAGGAAATAGCCGGGTCTTTAGATTCTGCACTTACGGTGGCTAGCCTTGTCCCAATTCAAATCTCACATTCAGACAAGGGAAATTCACAGCATCTAACAATAAATCAAAGCGCTACTCTTTTGGAATGCTTGATGTCATGCTGGAGAGAAGATGTTCTTGTTCTTTCTTGCTCTGACAAGTTCCTACGTTTGTCTTTACAACTTATTTCTAGGTCAGTTAGTATCTGAAACATTGCCATTGCATCTTCATTGTGTTAAACTAATTTGCTGACATGTGGAAATATGCGACTGCTTTTCACTTATAGGTACTCCCATTGGGTGTCAGCTGGATTAGCTGCTCGCAAAGCTGGTAATGCTGGCTCCACCCCTGGGTCTGAATGGGCTATTTCTGCTGCCCCCAGATGATTTTATTTAGTATGTAGCTTTTCTTGATTTTACCATATCAGGGACTTTTTTTATTGGAATGAGCATATTATAATTTTTTTTTGTTTTCTTTCATTTTATTTATAATTAAAATCCCGATTAGAGGCTGTGGATATATCCTCGTTTCTTTCTTAAAATGCTTTTTTGTATCCATTTCCCTTCTTAAAATTTCAAAGTTCAAACTAAATTCAGTTATTAACTGCTGGATTATAGTTCTTTTATAACTCTTATGTTGTATTTCTTTGACAAGCCCAATATGCGTGCCGCTTTGTTTGAAGGTCTTCATGATAAGAGATTTAGAGTTTTAGACCATCTAAGTGATGTCATGCTCAGTAGATGATTATGATTGGCAACATAAGGATGGTTGTGATATGCTGCAGATAATTCATGACTTAAACTGTCTGATGGAGAAAATTTGTGGTGATTTCCTGGGACATGTAGTTGAGCTACTTAGTTCAAGCTCCACTGAAGTTCTAGATCTTGTAAAGCAAAGCATTTTAGAGGGTGGAGCATCTCTGAAGGATCTTATACCCAAAGTGATGAATTCAATAATACAAACAGTGGTTGAGAAATCTGTGGAGGTAAGCTACATACTTTGTCAATGGTTTAATTTGACTAATTACGGAAACATGGGTGAAGGGAACATTTAAAATTACTGAATCGTCATCTTATGTGGAGATGCTATGAAGACTTAGCAATTTGACTTGTGATCTTCTGAAATTGTTTTGATTATGTGCAATTACATAGTTGTACACTGTTGTTGGTCATTAATATGTATGCTGTACAATATTTTAGGACTTGAAACAATTGAAGGGCATCACTGCAACTTACAGGATGACAAATAAGCCTCTTCCTGTTAGGCATTCACCGTATGTGTCAGGTGTTCTGCGTCCTTTGAAGGTAAGTAGTCTTGTGCTTTGTTTTTTTTTTTATAGACGGTTCTTGCCGTGTTTCTACCTGGCATTTCCGTTGCAATCTTTAGTTGAAGAATCTTTGCTAAAGAACCAGTATAGGGCTAGTCAAATGCATAAGTTTGCACTGAATGACTGAATCCTTTCGTATGTTGTCGCAGTTAGACGTGTCTATATTCTTGTACAACAAAGGATTGACGATTCTTTGCTAAAGAACCTGTATTAAGCTAGTCAAATGCACAAGTTTGCACTGAATGACTGAATCCTTTCAGATGTTGTCAAGTTGTTCATTAGACTAACAGCACTAGAAAGACAGATGCTATAATGATCTGAAAACCAACCCCTACTTTTGTGTGCAATTGCAAAGTGTGCCTCGTGGATGTGGAAAATTACATAATGCGCCATATTAGCAAATGTTTTGCTTCAAGATGTGTGTTTATGTGGTCATACTATTGCTACTTTGAAGCATTGAACATTTGTGTCGAACTGCTTTTTTCAGACCTTTTTGGATGGAGAGCGAGCTACTGCATATTTGACAAGGGACATTAGGGATGAACTTGTACAAGGTGCTGCCTTGGAGATAACTGTTCGTTATTATGAATTAGCTGCAGACCTCGTTAGTGTGGTTAGTACAGAGACACAATTTCCTGGACTTTCACTCTTTTGGGAAGTGAACCATTTTGCCTGGATTTTTTTTTTTTTTTTGTCTTCAATTATGCCTGCATTAAAAGCTTTCAATATGGCAACCAGGCTAGGAAAACGGAGTCTTCACTTCAGAGAATACGTCAGGGTGCACAAAGGAGAGCGGGAGCAAGTTCAGATGTCTCCGACAATAATGTGTCGGATACTGACAAGATCTGTATGCAGTTATTTCTTGATATTCAGGTCAGCCTCACTCTTGTGCACCTCTCTCTCTCTCTCAAAATCTTTGAATTTGTGTTTTTTTTATTTTTTTATTTTTGTGCATTGGTGATTAGAAGACCTCTTGGTTTTAGTTCTGTTTCTCTGATTTTCTTTTGGATGTTCTGCTTATTGAACAGGAATATGGGCGCAACCTCTCTGCACTTGGAGTTGAAGCAGTAAAAATTCCAGCTTTTTGTTCCTTGTGGCAGGTTGTTGCCCCTACAGACAGGCAAAACACTATTAGTTTTTAATTTTGAGCATTCAGCTACATCGTTATTGTAACCACCGGGGAGATGCCTTTGACAGTGAGTGGCCGGGCCTTTGCTTGCTTCCATTTAGGACCTGCGAAAGGGATTTGGCAGCGCGTGGCTCCTAGATGTGGCTCCTAGATTATACGTTGTCCTTTTTTGATCATATTATTTTACTTTAGGCTGGTTTTGTTGTGTAATGCATTTTTTTTTTCTCGCGTTCATTTTTCTGTAGTTGCTATACAAAGTTATGTACTTTATAAAATGAATATGAATATAAATGATAGCATTCTTTTTAACGTTCAGAATATCATGTCTTTCCAGCAAGCCTTGATTCTTTGATCTGTGCATGGCCATGAAATTTCTTTGCTCTGTACACGTATTTTGTTAGAATGCGCGCGCACAAAAAAAAAAAAAAAGAAGTGAAGAAGCTACGTGAATCGTGATTAATATTTTGAAACATTTGCTCACTCCTGGAAAGTTTGACGGCATGCCAAGAACATTGAACATAGATTATTAAAGAGAAAAAAGGAAACCAATCCTCGAGCCTCAAAGTACTCCAAAATCTACGCAAATTAATCAATTAACCGAAGGTCCCAAAGACTACAAAAAAAAAAAAACCATACAATTCCCTGTGGACTTTTCTTTTGATAGCTACAAACATGATCATCATTTTCTATTACCGAGAAGAAGAAAAAAACACTCTTTGCTACAACATATGAAAAAACAATGCAACTATCATTCTACCGGCTTTGTTCAAATATTGTTGTGGTTGCCTCCAAGTCGGATAAAATCTTGTCCATGTCCTCCAAATAAGGCCAACTTTTCTTCTCTCTCTTGCTTGCCTGTGGAAAAGAGCATCAAAGAAACTCAACAAAAATAATCAAGAAATTAATGGGAGAAAACTGGCATGACATCTACTCCACTTAGTACAAGGACATGGATGAAGATATACATCCTTGCTGCATATCTGTGCAACAATTGCATGGTCGACCTCCAGCAGATGAAATAGAAATACATGAATGCAGTGTTACATTTATATCCGCATTTCAGATTATAGGGCTCAAGTCTCAACTTCATCACCCTCAGGGTTAATGTTTCAATGGTTGAGTCAAAATTCTCCATATTAACAGATATGTTCGAGATTTTGAAATAACCGGCTCAATACAGAAATCAAGCTGAAAAAATTGTAACTTCGTGTATGAGCAAGTACACCCTTGTGCCAAATCCCATGCCAAAAGCAAATGGTTTTGAGATTGTGCCAAAATGGCATCTAACCTGTGCTGTAACATTGCTATTTTTTTACTTTTTTTGACACTCTAGAGAGCGAAATAAATAATTTAGCAATGCCATTTTGGTACCAACAGTCGGACTTACATATATGCATCGACGAGAATGATTTATGTATGCGAGAAAGAAATGCCATTAAAGTCAATGTTAAGAGCAAACCTCGTGTCTATGGACCAGGGATGTCCATAGAGATTTGCACTCCCCAGGAGTTCGAGTAATCCCATCAGACAACAGCTGTGCAGATATCTCTTCCCAGAGGGCCATTCGCCGCTTCACAACTTGGAATTTACCATGGAGTTCACCACGCATTATAATCAGCTTTTTAATCTCTTCGGGCTTCCACTTGTTCCGTTTCGTAGGCTTGGAATGTTTTAATTGAGAATTTGGTAGTTCCACAGTATCGTCAACCCCAGTTTCTTTCTTAGGCTCGTCACTATGTTTCTCAGGTGGAAAAGATCCGTTGCTATTCTTTCCCACTTGGTCCATTAGTGGCATCAGTACTGACCTCCAAAAATCATCTGATTGCTGAGAATTAATAGGGGAGCTCCCTGGTGACTCCGAACCCGAAGTAGTTGCTTCCTCAGACGGTTGTCTTTCATATTCAGTGCCACGACCTGCAGTACAAGTAAATACATTGTCATACAGAAACCTATTTAAAATGCTGAAGCCAAAAGCAGAGAGGAAAACAAAGCAATTTGGTGCTAGTAACCTCTAAAATCTAAATCCTCTAAAATCTAAATCATCTACTCAACCCAGGGGGCAAATCATACCGGATATTAACCCTCCAAAGGAAATAATATCGCAGTAGATGACAAGATCATATATCTGGAGGTCGGTCTAGACAGGACAAAACTGAATGGTCTATCAAACTACCACAGTGGACCTGGACCAAATGAAACACGACAAGACAAGTAGTTCAATGAAACAATTCAGCCCCCGGACATCAAATAGATTCCATATCAGAGCTACTGAAAAATATCATTTTCTTCCTAGGTAACTGATTTTGTATTGGCTACATGCATTTACAAATAAATTTATGTATGTATACACATAAAGACATGTAAAGAAAAGAAAATGAACAGCGAAAGAAAAGCTTCTATTTATTTTATTTTATTTTATTTTATTTTGATATCTACAACAGTGAAAAAAAGCTGAGAAATCAGAACCTTCCCATTCTTGTGTGGTGGTAACTGATTGCATGATGCTGTTGCCTTCTTCCTCTTGTACCTCAGTCGGCTGTCTCTTTTTTGGACGACCAACCCTTGTTTTTCTTAATGATGATGTCCCAGAACCACCTTGTGACTTGAGCTTGTCCGAGAGAAATGCAGCTGGATTTTCTACAGCAACTGCAATGACTTCAGGACTTTTACTACTGTACTTTCTTACCATTTTTCTCAAAACGTTAGACACAGTTCTTTCCATGTGGGCTAGAGGACAAGTTACAGGACAGCTTGAGAGTGCAGCTTGGGCAGCTTTATGGAGTGCATCCAAGAGCTTTCCTTTGTCAAGCCATAAGCAACGAGTAGTGATTCTTATTTTCCCTTTTATTGTATTTTCACCGAAATTGTCAGCATCTCGAGGGCGTAAGATTTCCATGCTGCAATGAAAGAGAGGAAGTTGATGTTACATGCAGATGGAAAAACACAAAAATCCTTGATATTTACGGTGTGATAGATATACCTGATCACTATAATACCATCAGATGCAATTCTTAGTCTCTCCTCAACGCACAGTTCAGTGGATGTACCAAATGCTTTATCACCATCATTGTACATCAACTGCAAGAAAAGAGCTATTTTTAGCAAAACTTTTCTAATGGGAGAAGAGGGAGGGCAAGGACCCTTTTTCATGATAAACAACCTGCAAATTCTCCTTCCCAAGTGATATAAAACCATTAGACTGCACTCTTCTGTTTCTCAAATGTGAAACCCCAAGCATCTCTCCGTTTTTTATAACCTGATACATACCAGTCAAATTCACTAGTTAGAATTCCAAATGCTTCCTTATGCAAAGAGAGGTCATATGTTGCGCGCAATACAAAGTAACTAATGAAATTTCATTTGTTACTATGGAACATCAGTTAATCATGTCACCTAGATCTACAATCCCAGGCAGTTCCTCTCCAGTATGCCCACAAATTGCACGTTTGTAACAAATGGAACAAGAGGCACTACTTTTACTACATGCACCTTCCATATTCAAGGTGGGGTGTAACATATGTCCTTCATAACACGAGAACATAAGGTGCTTGTTTAAACTTAAAACAAAAGAGAAATTTGTAAGATGTCAAATGAACATGAGAAATTCACTACCAAGAGAAGCCTAATATATCCTTGTGATATCTAGAGGTTGGGGTCTTCCTACAGCTATTTTGTTTTCCTATGTGCTTCGTGCGTACTAGGCTGCACCCTTTCTGGCGTCGCTATATGGATTGTGATGGGCTGAATAGATTTCACTTTTCAGAACATGAACTCTTTATCAACCTTATTGACTTCAATTTACAGCTAACTTCGGGATTCGCAAGCTCAAGAAGCATTTGATTGCACAGAAAGTCAATTCCTTGCAAATTGGAAAAACGGGATCTTTACTTCGTGTACAATCTCCTAAATGCTCGAAAGTATGAGAGTGGCGAGACTTGTTTCAGTTGCCAAAAAAACATATGATTTCAAGCTAAGAAGAATGGAGCCGATAAAATAAAATAAAAAACTAAGGACACATCTATCGGCCTTGTCTATTGGGGTCGAAGAGTGTCAAATGTGCGTTGGACACAGCTAATTACGTGTCTGAATTTTCCACTTTGATTCATTGCAGTCATGGGCACATTAGGACACATTAGGAGTTTAAAATGCAATCTCTAAAATTTTGCCCAAGGTGGAAATGTCCATGGATGTATAGTGCATGTATACTATTGATTTGTATGTTGATAATATCAATACTCCCTCCGTTCCTAATAAGCCCTTTAGGGAATTCCCATTTTTAAGGGGACATGCAATGATTACACCTAAATTCAAATTTGGTGACATCATTTCCATCAATTGCCCTTGTACCCTTACCCTACCTACCTCGCAACAGTTGTATTCACTTATGAGGGATACTTTTGGAAAATCATAAAAATTTTACTTCGAATTTTAGAAAGGACTAACATTTTGGAACATCCCAAAATGGAATAATGGACTATTAATTAGGAAATGAGGGAGTACTATTTGTGGCTTATCGTAATTTTGACAGAAACAATGTTTTCTACTTATATATGAATTCACAGGACACATCTTCAATATAAATACACTTTGTATTTGACCGTGTCCCACAACTCCCAACAGTCGGTATCCTAATTTTTTTTTGGAAAGACGTCTACACTCTACACGTCTGTGTCCTGCGTTTGAATCTTTGCTTCTTGGCCAAGAGTGAACATTTCCAATTTGCAAATCCCACACATCAATTATTTGACTGTGTCCCAACAGTCCATATCCTAATTTTTTTGGAAAGATGTCTCCGCATGTCTCTGTCCTGTGTTTGTATCTTTCTGGATTTCAAGAGTGAACCTTTGATTAGCTTCAAATTTTCATATCCACTCATCAATAATTTTGAATACATTACATTGCTGGGCCTGCATTCCAAACTGCACATTTCAGGCTCCTCGTTACTTTCCCCGATATCATGCTTCACAATATCCAATACATTATCAACAATGTATCAGTCCTTGCCTTTACTCTTAACTTCTAGGACGTAGGTTATTTTTCAGGTACTAGTAAACATATTGTTTCTCCTCAATGGATCCGATACATTGAGCTATAGAACTCTTAAAAGCCACAAATGACATGACTATGATAACAACGGAAACAACCAACTCTTAATAACCTGGGCCAAAGAGACGAGCATAACACTCTACAATAGCAACTCTTAATAGGTCAATCTCACAAAGAGGAATACACAATGGAAGAATAGGCTTCCCAGAACTTCAACAGTACTCAAATCATCAGTAAGTTCGTTAGGCTCAAGTTGTATTTGGTTTAGGATGACTTGTGCAGAAGTATTATCCAGAAACACAATATTGGAATTAGCAATAACACATTTAGATAATGATCTCATCATCAACCAACCCGACAGTAGAGGCAAAATTGCCATTAAGCTGATGTGTCATTTAGTAATTAGTAAGAGATTAAGCAAAAGAAAGCCAATAAACTTACAGTGGTGTGCCGAATCCCAGTTGATTTCCCAAGTAATTCATGCTCTTTAAGAAATAAGAGCTCCCCATGGATGGGCAGAAAGTGTTGAGGTTTCACTATTTTCAGTACTTCCTCCTTCAATAGTGAACGTGATATATTTAGAGTGTGCCTTAAAAAACAAATCATCAGATCCGAAAAGAATAACACAAAAAGGGAAAAGTTTGAGGGACACCTCAAATTTGAGCATATAGCCGTAGCTGACATTCAAAGTCAAGGAATATACTTGAGTGGCATTGTTAGATTTTACATAAGGAAACACAAACAGTCATCTGTCTCATCAGCTTTAACCACAAAACAAGTTCATAACATTCATTCTCAGTCCTCAAAAGAAAAATGATCTAGATGAAGAAAAAAGAAAAAAGAAACGACGATTACACAAATGATCTAGCATTTCATTTTTGTCGTCTTCCATATTGGTTAAGTGGAATAGAATAAAATACAACAGTGCTTGTGAAGTAAGGCAGTGGAGAAAAAAAAGAGGATTCTGAATAGTCAAAATCTCACCAATTCCTGACGATAACCGTGACCAGATGCGTGCAGCTGCTCATTTTTTCCCATTACTATTGTTGATCCAATATCTGATATACGGTTTAACATCTTCGTCACCTGTGGCTCATTACCAGGGATCACCTGAAAATGTGAACCAACTAAAGACTAAGCAGAACAATGTACTTGTTTTGTATTTGATACTCCAGGTATACAAGGTTTGCACCCTTTTTGGTGTCATTTAATGATACTGATGAACTATACAAAATCTAAGCAAGACAAATCAAAAAGTAATTCAGAAAGTCAAAGTGGTGATCAAAAAAATTTAACCAAGTACGATACAGGTAAACTAGAACTTGAAATCAAATGTAAATGCTAGCCCCAATTAGCTTAGAATAAGGTCCACCAAAATGAAGAAACTAGAATCATCACCATATGACAGGAAAGTCCTTAGCCTAGACTACGAGCTTGGACTTCTATGTTGCCTTCTTGATACGAACAATGCAAACACAAGCATCAAAATTGAATACATTATCAACCATAAGGTAGTCTCCAAAGCTCTTTGACTTTAATAAATGAATTCATGACATGCAAATTTTCACCTCAAGGAGCTCTATATTACACAAAAGCAAGAACAAGGATACATGTTTAGGGAACAGATTAAACCAAAATAAAGAAACAAAAGTTTTCAGAACTATAACACCTAAAAATTTCAAACACTGATGCAGATTTTTCTCTCTGTCTAACCAAATTATGAGAGAACATGTAATATTAACACAAAACACACTAAACATTTCATTACCTTAGCAGAGTACAGAATTATGTCTTCTTTGCTCAATTTGAGAGAATGACTGCTTCCATATGACGCAAGATTCAGCGCAGCACGCGATTCTGCCTGACACGACAGCATGTATAGTCATATGCAAGCTACACCAAGAGAATTAAACAACGCGGCCTACTTCGCAAAGCAACAAAATTGACTCACTTGAGATCCAGTTGTGACGATTACCAAATTGTTTGGGGCATAATCATCAATATCTTCCACTTTCACCTATGGAGTGAGTATATGCAATATCAGGAAGTGGAGAGAGCAGGTCATAAGGACAGTATAAATAAAATTGCGTAAAATGACATGGGGTGTGGGATTGGAAATCTTGCAAACATTTCTGACTAAATCATCATTGAATATCCTGCCACCGCAATGGACGTGCTGTCATATTTCTGGCAAGGTCACATACCACACCGTTAACCTTTAGTGGCACAATAGCCAAAAAAATGAATTGGCAAAGTCAGCACCAAGTACAATGGAGATTAATGACATAGGATGCATTCAGATTGCCGCTTCTTCAACATTTTACGGCACAAAATATTGCTTGACTACCTAAAAAACTATGCCAGTAAGCAGGAGGCATAAAAGTTGCACAATTAGCTAAGGTGATTATCTATCTTACTCGAGCATTGGAAAGTCAATCAACCAGTTTGGCAACACAGGTTACTCCAAAATGTCTGCTTGATTAATCTCTACTTCTCAACTCAGGCAAAACTAAACTTGAGCTCATAGAACTTTTTCTTCTACAGTTACGAAAAACTGAAGTAATCATCATGAAAAAGGAAATAGGGAAGCAGAGAATGAAGTTTTGAGATCATTACTAGAGTTGATGGATCAATTGGTGCCTTTCCATCTTTCCATGCAGCATCTAGGTATGTGCTTAAGGACATGCCGACAAATACCTAACACAATGGTAACAAAAGTCATTTTTGTCCAAATCTCTTATCTCTTAGGTGCAACGTGTTCACAACAAGAGCAACAAAAAGTGTACAACGAGGAAATGAAGTATACTGCAAGCTTACCAATTTCCTGCCAGTCAAGTCAGCTGCAGCTTTCACGCTTCCGAGGCGATGTATATTTGATGCAAACTGAGTAGTAATAACCCTTCCTTTAGCAGCTGAAATATGCCTCAACAGAGCATCAGCTACGACAGTCTCACTAATGGTCCTTCCAGGTGAAAGAACATTTGTTGAATCGCTCATCATCTGCCAAAGAAAGTCAATTAAGTGATTTCCATCATAATAGCCCCTATCGTTTGCAATAGTTTATAAACGATGTGAACTATTCACAAGAACAAACAATCATGTGTTTGCTAAACAAAAAAAATCACCTACAGTGACCTCTGTCCACCAAGCAGATACTCAAATGCAACAATTATCTTCTCAAGGGTCAAGAAACTATAAAAAGAAATCCAACTTAAAAAGCATCCATAATTGTCAATAAAGAAATCATTAAAAGGAAGACACTGAGTGGATGCTACCATAAACTATAAAAGGCCAACACCAAAAAGACTCTATACACTTCAGGAAAACAATAATGGTTGGAAAGCCAAGGTGTTTCAGGGCTTGAAACACAATAGTGGCTCTTACGTATATCCTATGATCTCCAAAAACAGATCAACACAACTCTCCTCTGCAATAGCTAACCATTTAGAAAGGGCATCCAGAGAACACCACCTCTTTACTCTAGCTGTCAACTTGAATCCCATGCCAGGGTTGGATTTCAACAATTGAAGCGTAACAATTGAAGTGTAACAGAAAGCTAATTATAAACCGATTGAGCTCACTTACAAGGGTTACTCCCTCTTTCGAGAGTTCCTCCAGAGCTTCACGATCAAAAACTTTCCCATCCAGTGGTGATTCATCTATCTGTTGAATTTTGATTTCGCACGTAAATCAAAAAATGAAAGCAAAGAACTTGAGATAACAATTTGTGAAGGGAT
Organism: Vaccinium macrocarpon; assembly: GCA_022606695.1. Classification (NCBI taxonomy): domain Eukaryota; kingdom Viridiplantae; phylum Streptophyta; class Magnoliopsida; order Ericales; family Ericaceae; genus Vaccinium; species Vaccinium macrocarpon. The sequence continues at coordinate 28,279,066 of CM040174.1, read as the reverse complement.
AAAACATAATACCTTCCAGTCCCCTGTATGAAGAATAGTCCCATCAGCACATCGTAGAACCAATCCAGAACAATCAGGAATAGAATGGGTAACCCTTATAGGCTCTATTTCAAACGGTCCAGCACTGAATTTCATCCTAGTTCTAAATATTTTAAGCCTAGAAGGAAGAGAGATCCCGTAGTCCTTCAAACGCTTCTTAATAAGCTGTTGGAAACAAGGGTCAACATTCCATAATGATCAAGAGATATACGAGATCTAGACACAAATTATAATACATCCGACAGTTCACCTATAATTACATAGTGGCATATAAACATGTCAAAAAAGGTCTGAAGAATTCCAAACAATGACAGATAATAATGCCACTATGAAACTTGGTGGTGTCTTTGTAACTGACAAATGAAGGGACATTTCAGCGAAAATATGTAGATCTTACAAGAGAAAAGAAATAAATCCATATGCATATTAGACAAGCCGAGTTACCAGGACCATCATTGTAACCTATGATACTTGGACTTCCCCAAGGACATGAAATACCAATGTCAGACATGACACAGGGGTAAGGGAATGATATAAAACCTGTTAGTTGAGCATGCACCTAGCAAGCATGCCTTGTAATTGAAGCGTATATTTAAATGCACAAACGGCATATAATTATGTTAATCTGGAAACAAGGTCGCTCCATAATAAATGAATGGCATGCAGCATTCTTATTCCTTAAAGATACATTGGAAGATTAAAGTATAAAAAAATAGAAGTACGAACATCTACTGGAGTACCCAGGTTCTTCACGGCGAAATTAGATGAATCCGGCCCTAGACACACTTCCACCACCGACAAGTGTAACCAAGTCCATGTTAAATGGTTAATGCCAATGTATTTTGATGCATTAACATGTTTAACATTCCCCGCCTACTAAGACTGACATCATTCTACCAATATATACAAGACAATTTTAACAATTAAAACCTTTAGAGCATACCTCCATCGTGAAGGATGAGGCAAATATCGGTGTATGGGAATCCAATGCTGGAATAACCTGTTAAGACCCCTATGAGTTAATCAATATATAAGATCTTAAAAGCAGGGGATATTGGAACTAACAAAAAAGAAATTAACACAAAATAAGGAGTGACTATTGACAACTACCACAAGGAAAAGTACAGCTAGAACTACATCACTGAAAAGAAGCCAAGCTTCGAATGAAATTATACCAAGTTTCCTTAACAAAGGGTTTTCCTTTGAGCTTAAAATATCAATATCTGATTTTCCAACCTATAAACCCAATCTAAGCTAGCAGTACATCCTACTGATAGCTGCAGTCTGGCTAGAAGATCCCCAAGCACGCCGTCAAGAAGCCGAATGATGACAGTGGTTACCAATAGAAGCAATATCTAACCAATGGAACACACAATCTATAAATGCCAGAGTGCAAAAGCATGCCTGTACTATGCATCTGCATTAAGTTACTGGTATGACCACATAAGAACTGTAACCATACACTAGAAGCCTTATTGGGCCAGCTTGATCAGCTCCACGCTGGTTTCAAATGTCTTATTGTCCTATATATATATATATATATATATATATATATATATATATATATATATATATATATATATATATATATATATATATATGTGGGCAATGCCCTTGTCCAATGTAGCAAACAAAAAGTAGATAGAAATCAAACAAGGTCGTTGGGTGCTTAAAACTGAAAAAATGTCATTATGAGATATTTAATATGACAGCTGATAAAACCTAAAGAGCAAACAATCTCAACTATTAAGATAATTCTCAGCACACTTAGGTTTTTACGAAAAGTAGTGACAACCCTAACCTCATTGCGATGCACTACCACCAACAATTTGGCTGAGAGAGAGAGAGAGAGAGAGAGAGAGAGAGAGAGAGAGAGAGAGGGAGATTAGAAAAACATAAAAGGTCCTTCACATCTAGTGAAGACCTTTCCTTCACATGGTGGTTATTCTCCCAACTAACATGTGGCGAAAGCTATGATCACCCACTGAAAGACTTTAACGCTACACTATAGGAATAAATTCTGTAATCAAAACCGGAAGCTTGATCTAACACGCAAGGAGATCAAAACAGGAACCATCAATAAGAATGAGTTTATGCCACACCGAAGTTCATATACAAGGAAAAGGTTGTCGAGCCCAGAATTCCATTTCAACTGTGCTACAAATATTTCTTTTAGCAGCACTATTAAAACTGTTGTTAGGAATGTTACATTGGCCCACAATGAAATCAGTTTCCTAGGAGTTTACTATTTGATCACCACACTACATAATGGAAACAAGATAATGAAATGTTTTTCTGTTGGCCAACGTACAAATGCTGTAGACACATAATAGGTAAGGCGTCACCTAATTTTTGCCATGCAACCTCATTCCACATCAAAACTTATGTCCAAATTTTCTCCACATGCCTTTATCTTACAGATTGTTTTTAAACACCATCACATAAGTCACCAATATAGGGAGAGATTTCAGATGAACCTCTTAAAAGGTGTAATCACAACTTATCATTTGAAACACTAGTGATGAACAAGTCTTCCGCATCTGATACAGGCAAAACAGATACATATACTGGCAAAACAGATCTATAGCAAAAGAAGAGAAACTTTACCCAAGGCAACGCACCAATGTGATCCTCGTGGCCATGTGTTATAACAACTGCTTCAATTTTGTGACTCCATTTTTTAATAAAGGTAGTGTCAGGTATGATTTTCTGAACACCAAGCTCGTCATAGCTGCAGTGAATTTCCACATGTGATCCAAGGTCAGTGTATCAGAAAAGAAGGTGAGATAGCTAGATCCAAGAATGACATCAGGAAAGAAGGTGAGATAGCTAGATTACCGAGAGCTACATCACAACTTTTGAGTAACACTATCAACAGAAAAAGAAGCAAAAAAGTCTGTAACTGACAATTTTTTAGACTTCGGGAAAAATCAAAGTATGGAGGGAATTTGAATAATCCTGAAGTTGGAGGAAAAGATGTAGCACAAATAACATTAATCAGTTGTGGCATACACTGAAACCACTACATGACAGCAAAACATGGAAAAGGGAGGGAAACTCATAACCCCGGGAAAAAATAAAAAATAACACCTCAGATGACAGGAAAGAAGCACGATGATAACCGAGTTAAAAATTGTTGAGATAATGTAAATCGGGCCAATTTGGTAAAACTTACTCTGGCATCATAACACCAGCATCAATCAGAATATATCGATCATAATTCCCAACAAGCATGCAATTCATTCCAATTTCGCCCAGGCCACCAATTGGAAGGACACGGAGAGGTGGACCATTGGCCCCTTCATAAAACTGTTCCATCTTACGCTTAACAGAGTCTTCCATACTTTTTCTGGCCCCTTCTAATCTTCCTGATTTGTTACGGGGTACTTTAGATCCACGGGTACCTAAAATGGGAGTATAAGATCAACAAGCATGACTTTCCATGTACTTCAGAAAGAAACTAAACAAACACAAATAGCATTGAAAAGGCGGGACTTCTACTGAGAGTAAACAAATGAATTGCAAGAAGTTAAACTCCATAAAACTTATTAGAAATTTTTTAGGAACTGATGATTCTCAAACCCTGCTGTTTCTCGTGAATTGTGACCTAGACAAAACACAACCCTGGTCATGTGGAGCCATTCTAACAATTAGCTCTAAGTTTTTTTTTTTTTTTTGCATATTGGTAACTAAAAACGGACATCAGATCTAAGAACGATTTCCATTTGATTTTCTGCCCTTTTTCTTAGCAAATATCCAGCAGGCGAAAGACATTAAAAACTGACTTCACCTTCAATTAAACATGAAATAAGACATAAATCAACCGAACCAACAAAGAGAACTACCAAAAAAAATTATATATGCTGAAAATGAATCAATCTTCAAGCGAAGAGTCCAATCTCAACACCCTTTTTTGGATGCACCTCAACTATTCTTAGGAACAATCCCACCGTTCACTAGCAGGGCCCTATTAAAGAGCCCAACCTCAACTACAAAAAGCACTTTTTTATGCAACATGAAAACAATAAACTTAAAACGACCCATTTGCTAGTTTTTTTCGCTTAGTCTTCTCAGCAAGTAGAATAGTCCACAGAATCGAAACAACTTCCAATGAATTGCAGATAAGCTGCACAAATACTGCATGCACCTTTTGAAGTAGGAGAGGCGATGGAGCACGAAATGCGGCGCCTGTTACGGTTTGGTCGGTAGTAGAAGCTGTACGGACAGAGCGAGAGCGCACTGAAAGCAGACATGTTTGTGTTGCTGCTGCTCGTTCGACCAATCACTTGACTACTAAATTGCAGAGGCATTTTATGTTTACGTGAAGTTTCACTTTTGTTCAGAGGTTTCAGAGATGGTAACCCTAAAACCTCTGAATGGTTGATGAGAGAGAGAGAGTGGCAGAGGATATTTTTACGGCGGACCCGTGAGATAGTTTTCTTATCTCATTTTGATGAAGATGGAGGTGCAACCGTGCAACTCCCTCACGTGCTTTACCCGTGAGATATTTTTTTCACTTCAAAAGATTTTAGAAACTCCAAATTCCTATTAGTACAAAAAATTACGGTGGCTGTTGTGTGGGATCAAAAAAAGGTTCTGAGCATCGTACCGATCTGAGTAACGTTCTTTCTATTGATGTCGTATGTACCGGTAACAATGCGATATCGAGAATCCTTTTAGATCGCTATTAGTGTTACTTTCTCGTATCAAAACATTTTAGCATAAAATGTCTTTTAATTATACAGTAAAAATGAAAAAAAAAAAAAGAAAGTACATGGTGCCACCTGTATTGGTATCGTGGTACTGGCCAATATTTGAGCCGAGATGGGATTGTTTAGTTAGATAGTTTAGTTTAGTTTTGATGATGTCATAAATTGTAATGAGTGGAGAGAGAGAGAGAGAGAGAAATGAGGAAAATAATGATGTCATCAAAACTAAAACTAAAATAAGAAACGAACAGAGCCAATTTATGGTTCTAGGATACCAAATTTGCTCAAAAACAGTACCGATCATTTGGCACGGGATTCAAATTCCTGGATCTAAACGTGAACACCCATAATTGCAGTACTGATTTTGAAAGTTAAAAATCAAAATATTGATGATAATGTCAAAAACTAATTTTTGTACATGTCAAAATTTTACCGCTTAAAAAATTTGTAACATGCAGAGAATACAAAGCTTTGATGCACTATAGTTTTGGTATTATCATTAGCCAATATTGATCTCCTGTCTTTTCTTTTCTTTTTTTGTGATGCCATGAATAGGTGAATTCTAAACGGGTTAAGTTGCCCAAAAGTAAATTAAAACTGTCCATTAAGTTCATGGCATGTTTACAAAAATTGATGAAAGAAACAAATAACTATCTTTACAAAAATTAAGTAATCAAAACCTTTCGGCTGATTCAACCAGCATTCTGTATCAATTTAATTTTGATTTGAGGTCCAAAGTATTTTGCAGGCATTCTCCCACCATGACATCAAATTTAAGGGTGTCATTTTTCTCAAGACTTATATGGTTATTTGACATGTCGAAATTTGGCATCTTTAACATCACTGACGACTTCAAAATTGGAGGTGTCAGTTTTTTTAAGGCATTTGTGGCAAATTAGCATCTCCAAATTTGACACGTACAAACTCCAACCATAACTTCAAATTTGGGGTTACTACCATTTTTCTTTTTAGAAAGTTTTGTTCTCAAATGGACATTTTTTTTCTAACAAATAAGATTTGACATTGCCTAAAAAGGGCAGATGAATTGAACTTGTGGTTGGCTTCAAAAGTGACAATTACTCTGCGGTGTGATATTTGAAGGCTCCCATTGGAGATACTATTAAAATATCTACTCCAACCAATATGGCAAATTTCTAGTTTTAGTAAGTTTTAAAAAAAGTTAAGTAATCGAAGGAAAAAATCTGACATGATGAAGGAGATGTCAAACGACACCTATATAGCTCGCATATTCATCCACTCTAGGCATACCATGTCAAATTTGACGTCTTGGATGAAAATGCTACAGTTGACGCTTTTAATCATTATTATACTATTTTCAACTTTTCATATCCGGTCTATTGAATTAACTAATTTGGAGAACAATCCCACCGTCTATTAATAAAGGCTCCAATTAAAGGTTCAGAAATTTGGACAGTCATTCGTCCGTGATTGCTAGGTAACTACCACTGCAGCTGGGTTATCATAGCCAGAGTTCATCGAGAATGACATGAAATGCAGAGACGCGAGACCATTCATTACTCTCTTCGATTCTATGGCCGGTCCGAATAGTACAAATGAACCGAGAAAATGGTAGCAACATGCTGCTCGAGTTAAATGACAAAAAGCAACAACATAGTCTGGTTAATGAACCAATTCAAATTATAGGGTTTTTTTTCTTCTTTCAAAAGAGCCAAGTTATCATATCCAAACGCTATTCGGCACCGATTTCATAGATGACTAGGCCACCGACTTGCGGACACACTTGCCGAAGTAGACCCGACACATAGGGGACAGAATGATGAATCCGATCCAAATGATAGCAATAAAGAATCCAAAGGATTCCCAGCTCAAACCATAAAAACAATACAACACAGGGAAACAAAAGAAAAAATAAAAAAAACAACTAATCAGAGGACCCAAATAAACTGGTAAAACCGAGCCACTGAGTCGTCACTGAGTAAGGCTAAGTCAACTAGTATAACCGAGCCACTGAGTAAGGCTAAGTCACACTAAGTTTCACCGAGTTCACCAACTAGTCGCTTCCTCGGGCAAGTCCAAGCTCCCTTAGCTGCCGCCCATGGCATTGGAAGACTTTATTAGCCGGAGGGGGCCAAGACACCCAAGATTCAACCCATCATCAGATCCGAACAATAGAAGAGCAGTTAAGGTGAGCGGTTGAGGTTCTGGAGGTGGTGGAGGAAGACGAGGGTCTGTGGCGGTGCGGTGAGGGTCTGTGGCGGAGTGGGTCTGAGGTAGTTGGTGGTCTGAGGTGGAGTGGCCATGGTTGAAAGAGGGTGTCCGGTAAAAGGAGGAGGGTGTGGAGCGGAGAGGCGGCTGTGGAAGGGGGTACAATAAAGGGTGGAGGAGGAGAGAAAGGGGGAACGAGGGGGGTGATGGTGGTAGAGGGAGGAGGGGTGGCGGCTGTGGAAGGGTAGGTATAAAACCCTAAAATAACTCTCAGTTAGAGAGAGAAGCTCCCACTAGGGGAGAGAGCTACAAACCCGTCCATTCAAATTTTAGGTTCGGTTGGTTCAATTCCACAAACATTTTTGTACAAGGGAAATCATCTGCTCAACCTTTATAAATATATTAAAAATTCATCTGCTCAATCTCAATGGCAAACATTTGTATTGCCCATGTTTGGAAGATGCTGTGTTCGGCAGAGTACAACAACGACCTAATTTAGCACACACTAAACGACTGCACATTTACCATCAAGAGCAACGGGAGATTCAAAAGTTACACTGTTATTCTGAATGCCCTTGCAGCCTTGCTTAAGCTGCGGCATGTCCAGGAAACCATGGCAACCCGGGTTGAAGACACTGTTTTGTATCCGGAACAGGAACAATGGGACCCAGAAAGATGCGCCACAAGTCGAGTATTATGGTTACAAGCATTGCAGCACCCAAAGCATCAACGGCCACTCTGGGTAAGTCCCATGGATCACCGGGTTTCTCGTCAATCCTGCACATGTGAAACTAGAAATAAGAAAATTCTCACACCTTAGAACTGCAGAATATAGCTTAGGGTTGTACCCTTATCAATATTTACTTGCTGCAGTCTTCTTCTAAATCGTCCTGTTGCTTCTGTTGTTATTTTACTTTGTTTTGTCTCTAAAAAAGATGGAAGGGTTCTAAGGGCATAATAATGCAAATCAAAGCAAGACAGCTCCCCGTGTTTGTTAGATGGATTTGGGAAGGGGATATCAGATTTGGTAGGATAAACATATCCGGGTTGATTATATCCATTGTTTGTTTAATTTTGGGGGGCCGGATATTTTTTGGCCTCGGATATGTATATCGCCCTGCCTAATTGTTACTCTCCCCTTCTAAAATAATACCCCTCCAACCATATCCACCTCTTTTATCTCCCTCTTATTATATCCCCTTTCTCCTCCAAAACATATCCCGCAAACAAAAAGGCCATTTTCTGATAATGCACTAGAAAAGAAATAATTGTGCATCAATCGGCTGCAGAAAAAGGAAAATGCCAACATGTCTACCAGTCAATATTGGTTAGGGTCATACGCCAGACCTAGTTTCTTGTCCACTGGAATCCAAGAGCTAGGTGCTTGTGTTTACCAACACATTGCATGCTAGTGTTCATGTGTTCAAGAAAAAAAACCCCACCTTTTCTTGCTTCCTGCCAAGGAGAATAAACCTTTGGGACATGCTTAGAAACCAACCAAACACCTTTATCACCCAGGACATGACAATGACAATTCTTAGCTATATTGTACTAATACGTGAGCAGAGTTTCATCCATATGACCCTCCCCAACAAAAAAAAAAAAAAAAAGAAAAAGAGGTTACATCCATGCATCCTTTGTAGTCCAGTTCCTTCTAAAACCTAATCCAGCTCTCTCTCCATTATCCTTGGCGTTTATAAGACTCTAGTCTGTGCAGCCAAGACAATGTCAAGGACAGAACAGGAACTAGGAATTGTATAAGCTAATAACAAACCCCGAATTTCGTGGTATAAAGACATCAACCAGAAATTTGACTGTAAGATGATTTTTAGCATCAACACAGTGACTAGTTTCATGCTAATAGGTGCTCCAAATGAAGCACATTGACTGGAATTGATGGTTGAATCAAACGAGGGTATATGGTGCTTGGTGATGTAGGACACGAGCTTCATATGATATGACCCATAAACATGGTTTGATATTCCTCTAAAAAGATGTCAAAGTATCATTAAGCCACTGGTAAAGTTATTCCATGCACCTAACTACACAGATACACGAATAGAAAGAAGAAAAAGGTGAAGTTATTACCTCAAGAACATCGGGAAGCTTACGAAGAAATAAATTGCATAAAACAAGGACCCGACTGTGTACATTGATGCTCGGTCCACAAATTCATAATATGGGAACTGCACATAAAAAATTCCGTTAAGTACAACAGTCTTCATTCTAGCCTGTTGCATGGTTATTCACCAAGTAGAAAACTAGTCTAGAATCAATATCTTCAGCCCGGTGGAAAGTAACAGAGTACATTCCGCAAACTAACAACATTCACCATCTTTGCACATAATTGGGACATTCCTACTCATAACTCAAAATAGATGTTTCGGGATAATTGGATGAAATCTCAAACATACCTAAATTGCAGCCCATTGCAGGATATCAGAGCCGTACACATTCTAATAAGAACTATTGTTTTGGGATAATTCTCTTCTAATAATGACTAGGAAGAGTATTTAACATATTGCAGCAAGACATTTTGGTAATAGCATTTAAAAGTTTCTCTTTGATACAAAACAATCATGTATGTAAACCGTACATACAATAATAGGACTTATAACAAGTAAAGCAATTTACTACGTACGTTGGAAATAGCTACAGTCTCCAGGTAAGCTATGAAATAAGAAAGAGCTAGAATCCATGCTGCCCTGATAATCCACTGAACTCTCTCTGGAAAGTCAGCAACAAAATGCTGTAGTCTGCGAAGTGTCATGTTTGATGTAACATGATAAAACAGAAAGCATACGTGCGTCATAAGAAAAGTTGTGTGGGGTACCTACAAATAATAACAAACAGTCAGATAGCATATTGATAGATCAATGATATGATTTGCATGACTAAAAATATGGTTGCAGTTCCAGCTTACATTATTCATCCTCCATGATGGGAAAGTATATGAAGCTCCCAAAACAGTGAAGAAGTAATGTGTCCAAAAGTAATTTCCGACGTAGCTGAAAATTATTATCCAGAGACTGGCCTGCAAACAAATTTAAAGGGAGAACCAGGAAGAATAATGCTGTCCAGTCAACAGCTGTTTCTGTACGTATTAACTAATCAAATTGCCATAGGCCCCAAAGGATTCAACATCACAAATGTAACCATAATCAAATGATCAATACAAAAGTTGCCAATAAATGGTTGGGAGAAACAATTGGGTGGCTGTCATCCAGCCTATGGACTAGCTTATACAAGCGTGCCATGACCCAATAGTAGATTCCTAGGCCCCTTAAATTCTATAAGATCCTACAGAAGTTTGGCTATCACAGCATGTCATGTAAACGGGTGCCTAAGAAGACTGCACACCTAAAATATACTCCCTACGTCCCTTTTTTGGTGTCAACATTTCCATTTTGGGTTGTCCCTTAATAAGTGCGTGTTTTGAAAAGTTAATGGGCATCATTTTGCCCTTTTTGAAAAGTTAGTTGGTAAAGAGTTAATGGATAAAAGTCGAGGACAATTTTGGAGAGTGGAGGTAAAAGTTTATGTGAAAAGTGTAAAGTGGAGGTAAAAGTTGATGTGAAAGGTGTAATGATGATGTTTCTTTAGTAAGTTGGATTTACGAAGCAACACAGTTAGAAAGGGATGGAGGGAGTCGCTGTTAAGGACCTTCTCAATAGGAAGCCCTGACGATGTAATTGATAAGAAGCCAAAAGTCCTTCGACCATGTCACCCAAAGACAGTGCCATAAAAATGTGCATGCGCTCAGCTATGTATGCGAGGAAGGCTTTAAAAAGAATAGGAAGAAGAAAGGCCCGTCACACATGCGTGGGTCTAGCCTACAGAAAATTTGTTATTGCCCTCTTCAGTTCGGATTTTTCAAACTGGTAATTCATAGGCGATGATGCCATAGACCAATTCGGTTACATCAGCAAAGATTCCTCTTCCCACAAAGGCTAAATTGCAATTTTACTTTGGTACTTTATACAGTAAAGGTACTTTGTACAACATGATCAAACAATTAGGCAATGACTTAACAAAATATTGCCACCAAATGAAGGCTCTAGTACATCGATGATCGATCATAGGATCGATGGACTACCCAAGCACAGCAAAAATTGGTATAAAACTTCCGGTTCAAATATCTAAATCTAGCTATGATAAATCAAACTAAAGATGGGCATGGCAAGGCAGGTTCATGAATGATTTCAACTACCTTTTAGACAATCTGCTCGAATTGTTCCAGTTCTTTTCATGGGTACTATTACTACATTCTTACTTTCTTGACCTTTACAGAATCAAAAGATAAGATGGCATATTAAATCTAGTACTATGGTTGGAATAGTGATATAAGCTTACAACCAAGGATTTTGTACAGTACAGAAGTACTTGCCTTCACCCAATAGCGGTCCTTCCAACATAAACTGCTATCAAACTGCAAAAATACACCAGCGTTCATAATCAATGAGCACAACCATAATTTAAGGACGTTTGATAGCAAAGCCGTGTGTCTTCTCTGTATACAAATGATTTGCACCCTAAACCAAGAGCACGGACCCATGCTTGTGCTAATTTTCTCCACTGACACAATAAGTTAATACTCAAAGTGGAAGTGGTAAGCTAACTCAACAACTTACCTTTCCAGCAAATAGCATTGGTATAAAAAATGACGGTAATGCTGAAACAAGCCCCAAAAGCAAGTACTCCAATTCCGTAAAGCTCTGTCCATTACAACAAGTGACTGTTAAATAACATTGCCATAGATGGGCCATTGTGCAGGACTGGGAGAGTTTTATGTCTCAGATCATTTTAGTACATCGTCCACACTTACGGGCACATCTACATTATCACTAATCCTCAAGCACATTTGAAGAGAAGTCAATAACCCGAATCTTAGACACTGATAAAGAAACATTGAGAAGTGAGTGCAATCAAATAAATGGGTTCTTTTTTCTTTTCTTTTTTTGGTAAGTAATAAAGTTTATTGAGAAGGCATCAAGGGGATGCCACCCATGTATAGAAAAAATCGAGGAAAGAAAAAGAAAGTGAACAATTTAAAACAGCCTATACCCCCTCTCTACTCTAAACAAATCCAATATATCAAAGATTTGACTCAAAGTGGGATTGCACTCACTCGACTCCCAACTAAACAAAATAGAAACCAAAAGACTCTTTAGTTCTAAACAGGGGCCTCTTCTCCCCATTAAAATCTCTCTCTCCAGATTTATCACATCAAGCACAACGGAACCACAATCCAAAGCTTTCGTCTTCTCCTACCCACTCTAGCCCCATGCCATTGTTGAATAAAAGCTCCTTCACCATTGAAGGAAAAACTCACATGCCCCAAGAAAGAAGTACTGCATACCAAAGCCCTCAAGCGACCGGACAGTGAATAAGCAAATGTGCCACTGACCCACTATCCATCAAGCACATGCAACACCGATTCACCATAACCATTTGACGCCACATAAGATTATCTATAGTGAGGGTCCTATCCTTTGCCGTACACCAAGCAAAAAAAGAAACCTTAGTTGGAGCACGAGTACCCCAAATAGCTTTCTAGGGAAATACTGCATTTGCTTCTCCAACCAAAACTTGGTAATAACTTTTCACCTGAAAAGATCCACTTGCTGCCGGAATCCACTTCAAAAAATCCTCCCCTTCCCACGTCCCTCATAGCATAAAGTTTTCCAATAAGATCCAACAACTCACCCAGCTCCCAATCTAGAACCTCCCAACGAAGCCTAACATCCCACTGCACCGAATCCCCTTGCAATTAAGATAGTCCACCACTGGCGCATCCCCATACGCCGCTAGCTGAAATAGAGAAGGACAAGCATCTCGCAACCAAACATCTCCACACCAAATATTGTAACAACCCATCTTCGTGAATACGAAGTTCGGTGATATATATAATAGATCATGACCCTACCTAATACAAGGCCTTTTAAAGCCGCGTAGGCTCAAAGCTCATTAGAACTTCACAGTTAAGCGTGCTCACCCTGGAGCAATCTAGGGAGGGGTGACCTAGTGGGAAGTCCATGGAGCTTCGGCAGCCAAAGCAGACAATATTGTACAAGGAGAGATTGGACCGTTGTAGTTGGTGTGAGAGCACAACCCCAGTCTACATGGTGGAGGCCACCTCTTGAATCCCTAAGTTGGAACAAAGTGCTATGCAAAACTAAGTGTTACACCATGGCTACCGGGGGAAGGTTGTTGGGCTAATGCAATGTAGACGTTGCATCACAAGATGGGGAGATTGTAACAACCATCTTGGTGAATACGAAATTCGATGATATATGTAATAGATCATGACCCTACCTCGTCCAAGGCATTTTAAAACCATCATGGTGTTAAACTCAACTTCACAGTTAAGCGTGCTCGCCCTGGAGCAAACTAGGGATTGGTGGCCCACTTGGAAAGTCCATGGAGCTTGGGCGGGCAATGTTGTACAAGCCGAGATCAGGTCGTTACAAATATGATTCCAAAACTTCACCCCCTCCTCCGTTCCCCCACCTTCATACTAATATAGTAATATGCCCATTCACCCTAACATTTCCCATGCCTAGCACACACCCCTTTCCTCCACCATCTATCCCATTTACAAGCAAATTTCCACAACCATATCCTTAACAAACCTTGACTAAAGATGGCAAGCTTCCTCAAACCTAAACCCCCTTCACAGATTAGAGTATAAATTGTTTCCCAATCCACCATATGATATTTAAACAATCCCCCTCTTTTCCTGTTTTGGCCACCCAAAAGGCATAGTGAAAACAAACATGTAGTAGGTAGGCAACCTCGACAAAGTACTTTTAATAAGATAAACCTTTCCCTTTTCATTAAGGCATGCCTCTACCAACTAGCAAACCTTTTCTGAAACCTTTCAACCACCATATCCCAGACCACCTTGGACTTCTATCTTGCACCCAAAGAAAAAACCAAATAAGAAGAAGGGAAAGGACGAACCTTACAACCCAATACCTACGCTAACATGTGCACACGCTCCACCACTCCAACAGGAATGATTTCACACTTCCCCACATTCACCTTAAGACCAGACATTGCCGCAAAAACATATCAAAATACCTTTAAGAAAACCCAACTGAGAAGCATCGGCACCACAACAAATGATAGTGTAATCACTAATAGGCCTAAAATCCCAAATGTCCCCAACACCACTCTTCTTCAACAAACTCTTTTCAAACTCCCCATGAACTGTGAAATGATGAAACATACCCATAACCTCCACGCTAACATGCTCCCAACACTGCTAGAAAAGGGCCAAAGTCATTCTATTATGGACCCGAAGCCTTATCTCCATCGTGGACTTAAGGCTGAGTTTCTTGTTTGATTTTAAGATTTGATAAAATCAAGGGTGATTTTACCCTTGATTTTATCAAATGAGGAGCAGGGTTGAAATGAGATTTTATCAACCCTCCTCCTCATTTGATAAAATCTTTTGAAAAACTAGGAGCCTTGTTTCCCAAACGACAAAATCAGGATAAAATCAAGATTTGATAAAATCAACACTAAATTTTATCAAATGAGGAAGAGGTTTGATAAAATCTAAGATTTTTGCACCTCTTTCTCATTCAAAAATCTTAGATTTTATCAAGCCTCTTCCACATTTGATAAAATCAAGTGTTGATTTTATCAAATCTTGATTTTATCGTTTTGGTAAACAAGGCATTAAGTACAAACACCGCCTCTTCCTCTATAGCCTCCCTCTTTAACCACGTTACATCCTCAGTTGAAATAGACTCCCGACGAATGTCCTCCTCCCTATCAAAGATAGCATTCCTCACCCTCATTCGAGCCATAAAATTGCACCTCGGAGGAGGATTCGCCATTCTATGCAGGGCCGGCCCAGGCCCATGGCCCACAAGACCTGGGCCTAGGGCACTCCAAAAAGGGCTGATGTTTGGCCACTCCAATATTTTTTACGAATGGGCTAGACTAGGACTCTTTTTTTACCCAAACAAAGAAAAAAAACCATTTACTAGTAGCAAAATAGCCCAAACCATTGTGGCCCAATCTAAAAAAAAGGCCCAAAGATAAGTTTTAAAAAAAAAGAAGAAGGCCCAACATGGATTTTGTTTGTAAAATCCATGTTGAATGTATCCTGAAATCAAAACCTGTGTTGTATCCTAGCAAAGGTTTTTTTTTTCCTGCTTGAAAAATGCTTAGTTAATTGAAGGATGATTATGAGATTGATTAATTAAAGGAAAATTAGAATGCTTCAATTTCTCTCAAAATCCGGAAAGAGGAAAAAAATTCATCTTCATAGTTGTGGGTTTACTGTTTCTTACTAATTTGACCTATGGATTTGTCATATGTTGAAGAGTTTTATACTCTTTGAACTTGTCTCAATGGATTCCATTTTTTTTAGCGTAATAGCTTCATTTTTTGATGCCATAATAATGGAATTTTCTTTGCTAATGAATTCATTTTTCGATGCCATGATAAAATGACTTGGTAGAAGAGGTGGATTATACAAGTGTAATTGATACTTTTGTTTCTAAAACGCAACACGATTAATATTTAAGTGATAATCGTGCGTTATATATGTATTTGAAGACTTTGTGTTTTGATTTTTTTGTTACTCCCTCCGTCCCAATTTCTTGGCCCTTTTTGGGGAAGCGGGTTTTTAAGGGGTGTGAAAATTTTGTATTGAGTTTTCTATTTTGCCCATAAATCCAGTCAATATTATTGTGACCAAATTTGTGAGGCTAATTTATTATATGAAAATCAAAATATATTCAATATGGATCTTGTTTGATAGATATCAATTAGTTTTATTATACAAAATTTTCAAAATCATAAAAACCGTTATAAAATAAAAGATAATAGACTAACCAATTAAGATGGAAAAAATACTTTTTAAGGGTAAAATTGGAAAGTGACCTAGTTTTTATGGATGTTTTTAGAAGTGGGACAAATATTTTGGGACATCCCAAAATGGAAAAAATGACCAAGAAATTGGGACGGAGGGAGTACTATATAATGATTAGTAGAACTTTATAGCGTCTTAGCTTTGTCGTAATTCTATGAAAGAATCTCGTATTTCAATCACCATCGTTGAGAAACCCACATGACTGACCATATCAGCGTACAACTTCATGGATATTTTGACCCATAATCCAAGGGAGAAAAAAGAACTAAACTCAAAATTTCAGCTCTAATCATGATTTTCTCTTTTCTTCCTAGATCCAAACAGAGCAAACAAACAAATTATACTTGCTATTTCCACTAAGAGCAAAATAAAAGGACGGAAAGATCCCTCATTCTCTACACCCAGAGGGCATTCCCACTCCTGCCCAGGGACGGACACGGGATTTGAGCGGGCGAATCCTCAATTTGGTTGGAGATGCTCCAATTAACTATATGTAGCACCCGTAGACACTAACAGGAAAAAAGAAAAGTATAATTACCTCATAGAGCTTGTAAGGGACAATAATACCGAGGCAGAGAGTGAGCCAGAAAGGAGTGTAGAGAAGGAAGAACAGTTCCCCCCATCTCTTGCTTGGATTGGGAGCCAGCCATAGACTCGAACTAGAAGAACAAGCTGCTACTCCAGTACCTGTAGATCGCACGAGAAAATTGTGACTTGTAAAATCGGAATTGATACATGTAAAACCCCTAATTCACAGGAATCGGTGGTGGGTCTTCACTCTTACCCCCCATTTCTCGTTATTCGGATCTGGGTTTTCGCCGTTCGTGGATCTCAACGAGCAGGTAGTGTCGTTAAAGATTCCAAACCCGACAATTGTCTAGAAATTGCAGAGAGTGTGTGTGTGGATGCTGCATGTGTGCTGATCACGTGACGGTTTGGCGTTACATTGGATTCGGATTCTCTTTGCCCATCTTTTTCTCTCTCCTCATCCTCTAGAGTTCGTGCAACCAGCCAGTGTCGGTCGAAATGGTTTATTGATTTTTCTGGACGGTCTTATCACTCACTGAAGTATCAATTCAATCTTCGGCCGCGAATCTTTGGCCGCGTTACGCAAAATGACGAAAGACCATCAAGACACCCATTGGATAAAGGGAAAAAAAAAAAAACAAAAAACAAATGCCATGGGCCGACCAAGATGGTTCGTTGATTTTTCTCGACGGACTTATCACTAAAGTATCAATTCAATCGTCGGCGACGGAATGTCATTCGGCCGCCTTAATTACGTAAAATGAAAAAGAACAACAAAACACTCATTGGATAAAGAGGAAAAAAAAAAAAAATGCCACATGCAGGCCTGCATAATAACGACACTCAATTGCACCATAAAGAAGGCTTCATTAAAGTAATGTGGTGAACTGGTGGTTGTCTCAAAAACATCATCCAACCGGCCCACCACCCACTCTCTCGAATCATTGAAGAAATACATTTGAAAAGCATCTTATTATAGTACTCCCTCCGTTTTAATTTTATGGTCCCTCGTTCTATCTTAACCAGATAAAAAAATAATTATATCTTTCAATCGGTAATACATTTTATATACAATATAGATCTTATTTGATAAATATTGATTTAATCTAATAAACAAAGTGTTCAAAATCACTTAAAACATTATAAATTATAAGATATAACACTTTGAAAAGTAACACAAATTCCCAAAAAAGACTATAAAATTGAGACGGAGGGAGTACTTGATTTTCTTTTATCACTACACTAGTGATAAAAAGGGATTGTGGATGAGAGGAGGTAACTTCTGGTGCAACAACTTATGGGGTGTTTTACAAATAAAAAACAGTTTTTTTTCTAAAAGTTGAGATATGTCATTCTCTTATAATACATTAATTAAAAAACTGTGAAAGTCAGTATATTTTAAAAACACCCTTAGTGGAACTCCCCGTTAATATCACTTCGCACTATTTGTGACATCAAGTATTTGGTTCTCTTTCAAAGGAATTAAGGCCGATTGGATGCGAAATAAGTTTTAGTGAGATTAAATAATAAATGGATAGTAAGAAGTATTATTTAGTAAGGGTGGACCCACATTGATGTAATATTTATGAATGTGGGGATTAAATAATACGTGGTTTAGATGAATTGTGATAAATGGAATAAAATTAGGTGGATATTGTAAAAATTTGGCAAATGACTTATTTGTCTTTGTACAATTATATTATATTTTATGACAAAATAAATACATAAATACAATACTAATTAATGGGACATTTACCATTAGGTCACCTTTGGATCCCATAATTACCATCAGGTCAAGCCCAACTCTAAAACATTCTCATCAACTCCCCAACTCGTATAAAAATGCCTAAATCATAGGTTACCCTATGAAAGTGCATAAAATTCTCGGGTACCCTATGAAAGTGCCTAAACCACTAAACCTTATAATAGAAAAGTGCACCCTAAACCTAAACTCTAGGGTACCCTAAGACTAGGGTGCCCTTATGATTAGCATATCACTTTATATATGTTGGGACCTCTCTACTCATTGCCAATTGGTTTTGAGATGGATATAAATTCTCCACATGGTATTAGAGCGGGGCCTATTCCACTCCACATTTAAAAAAAAAATTCACAATCCACTTCCCCCACGATTTAACCCAAAGAAAAAGGCCGCATCGACGATGATAGGACTAAAAAGTGGCACACGTGGTGATGTAACCACAAATGCGGCCAGCCGCGTGAGGGGGATGTTAAGAAAAATTGTCCCACATTGCTTAGGAGTGGAATGGGTGATCACTTTATATATGTTGGGACCTCTCCACTTATTGCCAATTGGTTTTGAGATGGATATAAAGTTTCCACATGGTATCAGAGCGGGGCCTATTCTACTCCACATTTAAAAAAAAAAAAAATTCACAATCCATGCCCCACGATGACAGACCAGCAAAAAGGCTGCACGATGATAGGATCCAAAAAGTGGTCACACGCGTGCCGATGCACTACAAATGCGGTCAAGCGTGAGGGGGATGTTAAGGAAAATTGTCCCATTCTTTAGGAGTGGAATGGGTGATCACTTTATATATGTTGGGACCTCTCCACTCATTGCCAATTGGTTTTGAGATGGATATAAATTCTCCACACCCTACAACTCGGATAGCTTATGAAAGTGCCTAAAATCCTAGGGTACTTTATGAAAGTGCCTAAAATTCTAGGATACCCTACGACTAGGGGTACCCTACGACTAGGGTACCCTATGAAAGTGCCTAAAATCCTAGGGTATCTTACGACTATGGTACCCCATGAAAGTGCCTAAAATCCTAGGGTACTCTATGAAAGTTCCTAAAACACTAAAACCCTATAATAGGAAAGTGCACTTTAAACCTAAACTCTAGGGTACCCTTATGACAAGGGTACCTTACGACTAGGGTAACCTATGAAAGTGCCTAAAATCCTAGGGTACTTTATGAAAGTGCCTAAACTACTAAAACACTATAATAGGAAAGTGTACCCTAAATCTAAACTTAAAAAAAAGAGTGACTTACCTTAGTGGTAATTAAAAAAACTGACTTACCTTATTGGTAATTAGACATCTTTTTTCTAGACCTAGAGGTAATAATCCCATTAATTAATTATACTTTTCAATAAATATTTCCTTTTACTATTAATTATACCTAAAATTAAAATAATTAGTTATTATTTTTTTATTATTCATTTTAATAATATTTCGTACAACCTAATTTTGTTGTTTTTTTTTTCTTTGTAAATTATACATTTTTAAATAAGGAAATGCTAACCGGTGCACTATGGCATCCGTTAAGAGTACAAAAAAATATAATTTAAAAGTACACTTGTACTTTAAAGTACATCTTTAAATGTATTTTAATGTACCAGTATACTTTTAAAGTATACTTTTTGTACAAGTGAAACCTACAAAAGTGTACTTTTTGTACTCTTAACGGGTGCACTGTGGCACCTGTTAGTATGACCCTTTTTAATAATAACTAATTAGTAATTTTTATGTTATTTCCCAACAATATCAAATTCTAAAGTATAAAAAAATATTTTTTTTTATCGAATTAAAGATCTTAATTAGTAGTTTAATTTGGTGCCAAAGAAAGTACAAAATTTAATGTGAAAATACTTTTTTTTATCCGAAGGATATTGCAAAACAAGCCAACAATGTCAAATTCTAAAGTATAAAATTTTCCAAACTTTTTTGTATCAAATTAAAGATCTCAATTAGTAATTTAATTTGGTCCAAAAAAATAAAAAAAAATTGCACAAAAGTATTTTATTTTTATCCGAATGAAATCGTAAGAGCTCGTAAAATATTTATAATGACATTTGGCTTCTTTTTAAAAACTGTAAAGGAATTGTAGGGGTAAAGGCAAGGGGTATAAGGGAGAGTAGTGGAGTAATTTTAGTAGGGGTATTGAAGGGTACTGTTTAGTAACTAACCCCCCCCCCCCCACACACACACACACACACACACACACACAAATTTATTAATTAGTACCCCTCCAGGGGGTATTGAGGGGTATTAATTTGGAATATAACTCATACTCCTCCCCAAAAAATTGTCAAACCATTCACTAATGCATGGGATTGGGATAAGGGAAGGGTTGTAGGGCTGTAAATTAGTCGATGAAAATTTGACAAGCTGAGCTCAAGCCGAGCTTGCCTAGGTCTGGATCGAAATTGAAATTGTTCACGAGCCTTAACGAATAAAAAATATTAGATATATATGCTCTTATAAAAGTCTAGAATTTCAAATAAATTTTTTATTTTGTTCATAAACAAGTCTATACATATATAAAATTACAAACACAGGTTAAAATTTAAGTTTGTGATACCTTTTTAAGTTTATACATGTACAAATTATAAAATTTTCAATATGTATATGAAAGTTTACACACGTTCAAGGTAATATATGGAATTCTTATGAGATATTCATATATATTCCAAGTTCGCGTGCTTAATTGAGCCAAATATTGTCAAGTTCAGGTTCGGCTCGTTTATTAAACGAGCCTAAAATTGAGGTTCAGGTTCAGTTCGTTTAGTATTCGATTTGAATTCGAATAATAAACGAGCCTAAAATTGATGTTCAGGTTCAGTTCGTTTAGTATTTAATTTGAATAAGTCTTTACCGAGTCGAGTCACAAATAGTTCACGAACGACTCAATTCATTTATGGCCCTAGCGAGAGGTGTAACTTGTACCCCATGTTATAGGCCTTACAGAGTTATTTAAAAAATAAGAAAAAGAAGTATAGAGTCACCCTTTTTGGTGATAACGGCGCTTTTATATGAATGGATTTACCTATTTTCAAAACCTATTGTAGTTCGTGTTAATACCTCTTCGTTGCACACAATCACCACCTTCCTCTCTACATTCTTTATCCACTAGTTCTCTAATTCCTAGTTAACATTAAATTTTTCATAAAAATCAAAGGGGAAATGATTTTCACACTCCCAATTTTACAACTCACACCCACTTTTTGTTTTTATCCTACATGAATTTACAATATTGCCCTTTTTTAATATATATTTTTCATACATCCAAGGGTAATA
Source organism: Vaccinium macrocarpon (assembly GCA_022606695.1). NCBI lineage: Eukaryota > Viridiplantae > Streptophyta > Magnoliopsida > Ericales > Ericaceae > Vaccinium > Vaccinium macrocarpon. Next base: position 28,257,663 of record CM040174.1, on the reverse strand, counting down.
TTGTAAATTCATAAAAGATAAAAACAAAAAATGAAGTGTGGATTATAAAATAAGGGGTGTAAAAATCATTTCCCAAAAAGAGACAGAAAAAACTGTATACATGCTTGAGATGAATTACAAAATAATTTGTTTGAGAATTGATTATTGCATGCGAAGGTTTATGATAAATTTCACAATATATATATATATATATATATATATATATATATATAGGATAAACTTCCAATAAGGGTCCCTTATTGAAGTTACCATGCGGACCTCACCTTTCCGAGCCAAATTTCGACGATCCGAACCGTTCAATGTCTTTAAAATGCATTTTCAAGGGCCCCCGCGAAGATTCGTCAAAACAAAATACCCGGAAGGGCTTCATCGGATCGGTTTTTGCTAAAAACGTTATATATAGCGTTTTTAGCAAAAACCGATCCGATGAAGCCCTTTTGGGTTTTTTTTTTTTGACTAATCTTCATGAGGGCCCTTGAAAATGCATTTTAAAGACATTGAACGGTTCGGGATCGCCGTAAATTTGGTCCGTAAACACAAAAAACAAAGTGCAGGTCCAAGATGGTAGTTTTCACAAAGGACCCTTATTGGAAGGGGATCCTATATATATATATATATATATATATATATATATTACCGGTGATCCAAATCGGGATCCCGATTTTCCCGGTTGGAAGCATTTTTCGGTGTTTTGATGTTTTTTAAACATTATTTTTGGGAAATCCAAGCCGTTTAATCGTGTTAAAAGGTGTTTTCCAAGGTTTGAGAAATCTTTCAAAAAAAAATGCGGGAAGATTTTTGATCCAGTAGTTTTTCGCAAAAGCGGTAAATATAAAGTTTTTATAAAAACCGCTGGATCAAGCCCTTCCGTAGATTTTTTTGAAATTTTTCGGGCCTTGAAAACACCTTTTGAGCACATTGGACGGCTCGGATCATCAAAAAAATATCGGGAACATGGAGTCCCGGATCCGGGACTCCCGGACTAGAACACTACTCTATATATATATAGGGAACACTTCTAGTCCGGTCTTCCCGTTTCCGGACCTCACGATCCAAATATTTTTTTGACGATCCGAGCCGCCCAATGTGTTCAGAAGGTGTTTTCAAGGGTACTCGCGAGAAATCTTCAAAAAAAATACGGGAAGGGCTTGATCCAAGCAGTTTTCGCAAAATTTTTATATTTACAGTTTTTGCAAAAACTGCTTGGATCAAGTCCTTCCCGGTATTTTGTTTTGAAGCTTTCTCGCGTGGACCTTTGAAAACACCTTTTGAAAACATTGGACGGCTTGGATTTTCCAAAAACAATTTGCAAAACAAAAAAACACACTTTTTCTTGTTTCCGGGAGGAGTGGACTAGAAGTTTTGGGTATATATATATATATATATATATATATATATATATATATATATACTTTTTTATCGAGGAGCCAATTCACAAATCTGAAGGTACATAATGCTTTTGTTTATGCAGCCGGAGAAGTGAAACTAAGGTGCTTAATCTAATAGATATTTAGCACTTTACTTTTTCCCCCTTTTTTCTTTCCAGTCCAATATGTTTTTCTTGAAGGTCGTTTCTGTGTAAAAGCAAACTCTCCAAATTTATGACCAACCTTTCCTGCATGATCCTGTATAATAAGACTTGCTATGGTTAAACAATAGACTCATAAATCGATTTTGTCCGTAAATGAAATCGATTGTGTTGAAATTTGTTTGTATAATGTATTGTACATGAATTTCTTGAAGACTTTGATTACGAATCAATTGTGCTATTTTGGTCAATAATCGAATGACATCGATAGATATGTGTTTTGCCCTTAGGCTTAGTTTGCCAAAAGATTTTAGCAAATGAGTTGAGTTGCTAAAATTATGAAAATTTCAAATCACAAAATTAAGTAGTTTCATTTATCGTTTTTCGATTTTTTTCGCACCAAGTTAAAGTACTCGAGGAATACTTTAATTCGGTGCGAAAAAAAATCGAAAAACGATAAACGGAACTACTTAATTTTGTGCTTTGAAATTTCCATGATTTTAGCAACTCAACTCATTTGCTAAAATCTTTTGACAAACTAAGCCTTATTCAGAGTTTGTTGATAGCTAAATGTCACAAATTGTAAAGTACTTCCTCTATCCCAAACTTGTTGTCCATTTTCAACTTCACAATTTTTTTTATATTTTCAAATATTTAATGTTATTATATTCAATATGAATCTTCTTTGATAGTTATTAGAAAAAATATTCAAAATTATCAAAAACATTATAGATTAAAAGATATAAGTAACTGAAAATGGCACATGTGCCAAAATTATGATCATTAGTGGTGCCAACTATGAGAATTTGTGTCGAGCAAACCTAGTATTATGGATATTTGTGATCTTAATTATTGTTGCTTGTGTCAAGCATATTGAGACATTGTGGCTAGCCATGTAACTTTAAAACTTATGAATTGCTTGCTCGACTTTGTGTATGTTTGTTTGTTTGTTTGTTTTTAGTGAATGATGGGCTTTTTTTTATGAGTTTTTGTGGCTTTTCTTGTGAGCTTGTTGTGGCCAGTGAAATTTAGTTGTGAATTATTTTATGAATGTTGTGGTTAAATAAGCTAACCTGATTTGAGTGAAACCTATTGCTTTATGAATTTAGACATGAATCTAGTTGGAGAGGAAACCTATTGCTTTATGAATTTGGTTAAAATCTAGTTTGCTGTGGCTTTATGAATTTAGTTATGAATTGCTTTATGAATTCCATTTTCTTGTTGGACTCTGATTTGAGTGAAACCTATTGCTTTATGAATTTAGACATGAATCTAGTTGGAGAGGAAACCTATTGCTTTATGAATTTGGTTAAAATCTAGTTTGCTGTGGCTTTATGAATTTAGTTATGAATTGCTTTATGAATTCCATTTTCTTGTTGGACTCTGTGATTTGAGAGATAACATATTGCACAAGAGATGAGAAATATTGTTCACCCTTGTTTTGGGTGAGTTAACTTTATTTGCATTTGTAAGGTGTGGCCTGGTGATTTGTTCGACTTTATATGACTTGATCTGAATTTAGTCATCTTTGTTTATCTTGTGCAAATCTACAAAACAAGCCACCTTTAAGCTTTATAGACAATTCCAATACCTAAGTTAGTCATCTTTATTTACCTCGTGCGAATCTACAAAACAAGCCCCCGTTAGAGCTTAATAGGCAATTCCAATACCTAAGTTACACACAAGGACTAGGAGAGAAGAAGACCGAAGTATGGTTATGAAATCTAGAGATGGCGTAATTCTCTACGGTCTATCCCTTAGGCTTCTATAAAAAGTTTGCATTAGCTCCCAAGTCAGTAGACCCATGACGTCACCCGTAACTGTTTTAAGTAGCTGAGTCAGGTTGTGTTTGATAATCTTATTCAGCACTTAAAACTGAATAGGTTAAATAAAAATAAAATAAGTTGGTTTGATAACCAAAATAAGGGGCACGGAGTATTTTAAGAGGTAGGTAAAAGTAAAGAAGAAAATATTAAGTAGCTCTCTCCCTAATTATCACTTATCACTGAACACGCTCAGCAACCCTCCCTCTTTTCTGCCTCTTTTATTCCAGACTTGTCCACACCTTTTCCAACTTCGACACTAGCGACACCAGAGATCCAAAATCTGTGAAACTCTCTCCTCAACACCTTCTCTAGGTTTGCTCTGTGTGTGTGTGTGTGTGGATCAGTTTTCTTTACATGGGTTTTTCTTGAGTTTTTGGTTTCAGATGTGGGTTTCTTGATTTGTTAAGAAAGCCCAAAAATTTACATGGGTTTTTCTTGAATTTTTGGTTTGAGATGTGGGTTTCTTGATTTTTTTGAATTTGTTGTTTGAGATTTTGATTTCTAGCCGCTGCCCCATCTTTCTTATAATTGGGGATTTCTAGTCGTTGCCCTATCTCCAGGTTTCTCAAAATTTTTTGGCTGATTGTGAGACTTTTGAGATCCTTGAGGATGTCTGTAATTGGAACTTCTCTAATGCAACCAATATTGTTTATATATTTTATTGGGTTTGGATTCTTACATTGTGGTTGGGGAACTAAGGGATTCTCATGTGTTGTATTTTGGGGAATGGGTTTGATTGTGAAGAAATTAAACAAAAACTTTTATCCACATTGATGGATCATTGATACAATGTCAATTTCTATCTAATGATTAGATTAATGTAGAAGATTATCTTGATGACACGACAAACTCTAATGTAATAATTGGTGTTCTTGTTGATTTGTATGTGTCTCCCATGTGCTTTGTTTGTTTGTTGCTTTGTATGTATCTCCCATGGGCTCTGTTCGTTTGTTGCTTTGTAGCACCGGCACATACACAAAACACGATAAAAAATTAGGGTCCCAATTTGCAAGTTCGATTTAGGCCCAAAAAATCTTGAGCCAGCCCTGCAGTTGAGCACTGGTTTTTCCCACTTTTCAATTCTATAATATGGATATCCACATCCCTATTTTGTGTGTACATAGAGGTAGAGCATTGATAATAGGACAACAAATTAATGACTTCAAAAGATGAAATGTTAGAAGTATTGATTAGAATACTACTTGATCTTATAAAATTTCTGCTACTTCACGTGGGTATTCCCTGATATTGAACCCAAGTTCTTCTGTTTTGTAGTTTAGCTATCTTCAAAATGGTTTAGAGACAATGAGAAACTACGTGAAATTTAAATGGATTGAATCTAAAGCTATTTACTTGTAAGGATGGCTTCCGGTGATGGTGGTAGAGCAAATTGGAAAGATCCAGAACTCTATATACTTTTTATCAATTTGTGCTTGAAAGAATCTACGGAGAACGGAAAAAATGGCGGTAGTCTCAAAAAAGAAAGTTGGGATACGGTTCGGGTAGCTTTGAACAAAGAGAAGAACGTCAACTTATCTCAAAAATAGTTGAAAAATCAATGGGAGTATTTGAAATCAAATTATGGAGAATGGTCAAAGATAATATCAAAAACAGGTAACGGTTACGATCCTGTAACTAATACCGTCAACTGGAGTACCGAGGAATGGAGTGAGTACATACAGGTATCATTACCCCTTATGTTAATCTTTTTTCCCTTTTGGTTTCAAAGTTATAGAAAGTCAAAATGATACCCCATGAATATGAAGTTTATGGAATTATAATTTTACAGGCTAATCCGAATGCCAAACAATTTCGATATACTGGACTTCAATATGCGAATGAGTTAAAAGCATTATTTGACGGCGTTAGAGCAACGGGAAGATTATATTCCTGCTAATGGCACTCCGTCATCGTCACAGTCAGAAACATACATTAATCTTGACACTGGATCTCTTGAGACACCTTTTTCGCCAAATGACTCAGCAAAACTTGACAGTAAACGGCAAAAGAAAAACAAATATGATGAGCTAGATAAACAATTGCTTGAAGCTCTTCAAACCTTGCAAAATTCTGATGGGCCGACAATAGAAGAATGTAATCGTATTCTTGATGAGATGGAGCTTTTTGATATGAGTGACCCACTATATATAGTTGCATGTAGCATTTTCTGCGAAAGCAAGGCACATAGGGAACAATAGATGTTATTACGTGAAAAACCACAAGCAGTTAGAAAGGGCTGGATACAGTTGAATGGCAAGAAGTTAGGATTACTTTGAATTTTAGTAGACATTCAAATATTTTTTGAATTTCAGACACTGCTTAAGGTTTTTTATTTTCTTTTTTTCCTTCTTAGTTACATTTAGATGGAGCTCTAGCTTTCAATAAATATATTTGTCCTTGATTGGTTTGATTGCAACTGTTTTGTTTTGAAGTCCTTTTTTATTCATAGATGCATTGTAGTTTTGACGTCGTGGTTTTGTATCTCCTTTTTATCTGATTAAATACATGCGATGTTGGTGCAGTATGTTGTCCGATAAGCAAAAGAGTGCATTAAAGGTTATCACACTTATTTTGATCATCAAAATACTAAGGAAAAAACGTATTGCCAAAAGGCCCGATACTGTCTCATTGCTTACCAGACCTGGATATGTGAAAGAAATTCTAGATGGAAACCCAGCACATATTCAGGAGATGTTACAGATGAAAAAATAAATCTTCTTAAATATGTGTCAGCACTTTCGGATCAAAGGATGGCTTCAAAATAGTCGTTACATATCTGTAGAAGAAAAGGTCACAATGTTTCTCACAGCATTAGCTCATAATATACGGAATCGTTTTGTGAAAAGAAGATTCAATCATTCAACACAAACAATACATAGGTACTTTTATGAAGTGTTACATGTTATGTTGAACTTCTCAAAAGAGATGATTGTTGTCACACCTTTTGATCAGCCTATGCATCAAATTCAACATAACCGCCGTATTAGGCCAGTATTTCAGGTAATTTTTAATGTAGAATTGAGATGTATTTGGATTGGTTTCACTTTTATATGGTGACGTGTAATTTGATTTGCTATGCTATTATTTTCTAACTTATAACATTAAAATTTATAAGGGCGTGATAGGTGCACTTGATGGAACTCTTATTTCAGCAGTGGTGCCACCTGATCAACAAATACCATACAGAGGACGAGGAAAGGGAGAATGTTACCAAAATGTACTTGCTATATGTGACTTTGATATGTTGTTCACATTTGTTTGGGCTAGTTGGGAAGGAGTAGCGCATGACTCAAGGGTATTAAGAGAAACTATGAGTGATCCAGCTAACAATTTTCCAATTCTTCCACCAGGTAAGATGATTTTTTTAAAATTTGATTGTAGTATTTTGTAGCATGATTTTTCTTCTTTTTTACAGGAAAATACTTTTTATGTGATGCTGCCTATAGTCTTACCCGTGGCTTTATGACACCATATCGAAATGTGCGGTATTGGTTATCTGATTTTCGAAAGGGTCGTCGCCCCAGGAACAAAGAAGAGCGGTTCAACCTTGCACATGCTAGGTTACGAAACGTGATTGAACGTGCTTTTGGAGTTCTAAAGGCTCGTTTTCCAATACTAAAAAGAATGTCATCATATCCATTCGCAGCACAAAGGAATATAGTAATTGCTTGCATAACAATGCACAATTATATTCGGAGAACTTGCATTTCAGATATATTTCTTGACGAATTCAACGATCCACATGCTTTTTACAGCAATGCTCAACAACGTGTGGATAATTTAGAAGCAGGAGGAGGATCGACCCAAACCAACCAAATTTTTATGCTCAACTTACGTGACCAAATTGTTGTGCAATTAAATAATATGAATTACTATTGAGTGTCAAGTGTAATTTTTATACTTTAACATTTGACAATGTTTGATTGATATGATTTTGATAACTACATGTTTTTTTATTTAATTGATTTGGTTTTAGGACGACAATATCAATGTTTGATTGTTATGATTTTGATAAATGCATTTTTTTTTTCCATTTAATTGATTTGGTTTTAGGATGACAATATCAATCTATGAAGGGCAAAGTTGAAAAATGAGTGAAATTAAGATTTCAGCTCTTTGTACTTATCAAACAGCTTATTTGATTCAGTGTTTAAAATTCAGTACATATCAAACAGCTTATCAGCTTAAGAAATTCAACATTCAGTTTTCAGTACTTAATTTTTAGTTTTCAGTTTTCAATTTTATCAAACATAGCCTCATTCTTAAAGTTTAATGTCCACGTGGGCGAACACATGATTGGAACGTAACATTGAGACATCACAGGATTCACAGAGAATCCATCGAAAAGGTTGAATGGCCTTTTGACAAAACTCAAATGTCATGTACTTTAATGAAAGGAACGGTTGACGGCCATGTGCGTTAGGCTAAAGCAAGCCCAGCGAAGTGGGCCGCCCATATTGTCAGGCGTAAGGTATTGCTTGGTTCGGCCCTCTTCCACGAGGTATGTTAAAGGTTCCAACAAGGTAATTAGAAGGGTTTCTTACTGGCCGGTATTACTTTGTTCGGAGCCTTCCTTCAAAATTCACCTCGTGTCAAACATATTCCATCTCAGCCATCCCCATGCGCGGAAGTCAATAAGCACAGCTTTTTCGAAATAATAAATGAGTAGTTGTTGTCACATCAAGTCAGGAGGCGGGCGTGTAGGTCACATGTGCCGTCACTCTCTCCACTTGACTTAATAAATGAGAAAGTAAATACAGATTCCTACACGCCTTGCATGGTTTCGTCAATTACTATCCATGCCCCCCCCCAAAAATATATATATATATATATATATATATATATTTTAAAATAAAATAATTTTTATTACACACAATTATTTTTTTTATAAACATTATATATTTGAAATTTACTTGATGAAATCTTTCAAATAAGATCACATTTGAATATGAAAATTTTTACATGTAAAAAAGAAGTTGTTTTATACCCACTAATTAATACTAATTTACACCATTTATAAACAATTCACACCCTACAAAATGAAAGATTCACAGACTTTAAATGTAGAATTCACAAGCTTTACAACTCAATCTCCAAAATACACAATTCACACACCCAAAAAAAGAATTCACACCACTCCTAAATAATTCACAACCCTCAAATGCACACGATTCACACACATGCAACAATTTACATGACCAAAATAGCTCACAATTCACACCCTTTATAACAATTCACACCCCCAATAACACACAATTAACACCCCTGTAACAATTCACACCATTAATAACACACTTTCTTTTTGGGTGTGAATTTTGTTTACTGGAAAGTGACTTATGATGTGTGATTTTTGTAATTCAGGTATGTGAATTCTTTTTTTTTTTTTTTGCAAAGTTAGTTATGATATGTGAATTCTACATTTGAAAGATGTGAGCTCTTTTATTTTTGGGGATGTGAATTATTTAGAAGGGCTATGAATTCTTAATAAACGCGTATAATTTTTTTTTTATATGTATAAAATTTCATATTCACAATGCATCTTGTTAGAAAGATCTCATCAAGTAGATTTCAAATATATAATTTTTATAAAAAAAATAAATGTGTATAATAAAAGTTATTTTATTTTAAATCTAAAATAAAAATAAGAGAGAAAGGAGACTTTTATTGTGTGTGTGTGTGTGTGTGTGAGAGAGAGAGAGAGAGAGAGAGAGAGAGAAAAAGAGAAATTAATGTGTCAGGAATCTATGACACACACGGCATGCCTTTGGGAAATGAAAACTCTTCTGCACGCGCGCATAGGGTTTATTTCGGAGGAGAAGACAAAAAAGGGTTTGGAGGAAAACCCCAAAAAAAGGTGGGGGCGGCTTAGCATTTTCCGTAATTAGAACAACTTAGGCCTAGTTTTTCAAAATATTTTATCAAAGTTTGATAAAATCAATGGGTGATTTTATCAAATTTTGATTTTATATTTGGTAAAATCAAACAAGAAACTAGGCAAGGAACAAATTTCGCTCAATTAAATATTGGTATATAATTGATCCAAAGTCCACTTCCAGGTTTTACAGTCCTTTTATTGTAGTCCATTGGACTGACGATAAGGCAAACTCTTTCATAGAAAAGATAACTCTTTTATGGAAGAGTTTTCATTGTTGGACACACCTTAGTGTCCGTGTATTGGGCCGACGGTAGATTTTTCTTTCATACAAAATCAGCATGCAATTCTCATTATGATTATCGAAACCAGCAAAAGGTTTACACTCATTCAAGACGGGGATGAACAAAATACCTTTCAATATTGTTCGATAACTTTTTTTGTGGTTCATTTTTCCCGTAATCCTGCAATAGTCTCCTTCCTATTAGAACTCTTAAAATGTGGACTTTGTTTGCAATTCATAGATTCTAATCAAATTTTCATGATCCAAACCGTTCAATATATTTAAAAGGTGTTTTTAAGGGTCTATGCAAGAAATTAACAAAAAAAATAACAAGGAAGAACTTGATCCGCGTAGCTTTTCATAAAACTAAACATGTACCGTTTTTATGAAAATCTACTCGGATTAAGCGCTTCCCCCTTTTTTCCCCCAAATTTCTTGGCGAACCCTTTAAAAATACCTTTTAAACACATTGGACGGTTCGGATCATTAAAATTTGATTAGATCTGAACGAAATCCTGCTACTAATCATTAAAAAGAAAGAAAGTTCCATCAATGAGTCCCAGCTGAGCAGTTACAATGACGTGTCCTGCTTGGATTCAAATCTCCACTGCATGGCATACAAATGTAGGGTAGCTTTACTGGCCGGCGATCGGGATTAAAACTTCCGAGCATATCAGTCCATAGTACATCTGGGTCAGGCCGTAAAAATTAATTTTCGTGAATCATTTGGAGGTTATTTGGGAGGTTTATTTTTAGCTTTTTATTTTTAATACACACATATAAATATATATATATATATATTTATTTACTTTTTTGGCTTTTTGCATTATAGTTAGAATGTATTTCAATGGACCCAGGGTGCATGCTGTCCTTTTGTCCCAATCCGAGCTGTCCATTCTTGGCGATCAACGGTCCATATCAGCTTGGCAATTAATGGTGTAGACTTGTTTGATTTGAGCCGTTGATTGCCTAGCATGGACGGCTCGGATGGTGACTGCATGTCCCCCAATTCTATTTCAATATAAGTAGAGTGTTTGAGAGAATTGTTCAAAATGTATTTTGCAACAAGAGTAGTGTTTGAAAGAATTATTTAAAATGTATTTTACAACATGAGTAGCGTTCGAGAGATGTGAGTAGAATACATTCTGTACATCTTGTTGTTAACCCAAATGGGAAAAGTGGAAAATGAGAAGTCAAAAGGCTTATCTCACCCTACTTTTCACTTCAACTCCCCAAATCACAAAAAATTGAACACATTTTGAATGTGAAAATGAAAGCTTGAAAACTAAGTTGCCAAATAGGCCCTTAATTAGTCTCGGCGTGGATCACGTATCTTTGACTGAATCGAGAGGGATTAGACAAGGTGCGCATAAGTGACAGACCTCCAACCCAAAAAGAAAATACAAATGCTGCAGCTTCATAAACTGCATGTCTTATCAAGAGAGATAGAGAGGGAGAGATGGCCGGTACCAAGGAGGCATTGGTAGTGTGCAGTAACAAGAGCTTGGGAATAGGGATAACAATGTGGGACACAGAAAGTGGGGACCATCTTCTCCACATACCAACCCGTGCTTCACCACCTCATGGATTGATCACCTGTTTGGGAAACCAGTGCCTTGTGGCTTCTCAGATACACAGACAGGGTTCAGTTGCTGGTGGGGTCATCTTTATTTGGCCCTTGAATAAGGTAAAATTCTTAACCACCTCAATTCTCTATGATCTCTTTCAAATCTTGAATAAGGTAATTGGGTGTCTTCAAATTCTAATCACCACTCTGATCATTTGGGGCATGGAGATTTTAGTTACTCAATTGAATAAGGGTGGCGTAGGGCAAAGCTGCCCCATTAAGGCTGCGTACATCAACTCTTCCTCCAGACCTGGCCACATAAGTGGGAGCTCGTGGCCTTTATGTCACGGATTCGATTATTGAAAACGGCCTCTGGGCTGCATACATAAAACCCTTCCCCTGATCGACTGATCCCATATATGCAAGTGCTTTGTGCACTAAGTACCGCCATTTTAATAGAAATAACTTCATACATGTGAACTATTTTCTCTCTGAATCTCGATTTGTCAAGAATATAAAAATCCCTGTTCCTATTTTCTGTTTGGTAATTGATTTTTAATCCTCTTTATCTATAACCAAATTCTTCATTTTCATACTGTTTGCGTATATACAATGTATGCGTAAAAAAGTGCACACATTAAAACACAACTTTAAAAATTCACCTTCTTAATTGGCTTATTTTGGTTGGGAATCATAATCTATTTCACTGTTTTGGTGTTTCGTATGGCGTTACAGTTCACAGTATTAGAGTTGTTTCCTTGCATATTACCAGGGTCTCTCATTTTGTTTGTTACCATTTTATTCTTTCTATCATAATGCATTTTGCAGAAGTTCGTTAAATTTTCACTTTTCAAAATTCCTTGGAGCTTATAAATGCGTGAATGTTCTATAAACAACGTTAAAAACTTACGATGTGAATACTAACTTCTTTGTACTTGTCAAAGAAAGACAAAATGCTAACTTCATTGATATCCGGTATTGATATCCAGCCTCAAGCACCCATCCGGAGTTACCCAATAGAGGCTATAGGACCATTAGCATGCACAAAAGATGGCATATATCTTGTCGGCGGAGCTCCTTCAGGAAATGCTCATGTTTGGGAGGTTAATAAACTCTTTCCGGTTCCCAGCTCCTAGACATTTAAAGAGATTTTATAAAGCTGTTATTATTGTTTTTCTACCTAAGAATTGTCGATGACTGTCTAATTTGTAGGTCTCTAGCGGGAGGTTGCTCAGGACTTGGCGTGCGCATCATAAATCGCTAATGTGCTTGTCATTTTCCGCTGATGATTCTTTTCTTATTTCGGGTTCAGAAGATGGCATGACCGTCGTCTGGCCTACAATAGGGTAAAAACTGAACATATAGTTTGATTAGTTTCCATAAGTGTTGTTTAGTTCTTTTTCTCCTTTTATATTTGCACAAACTAGATTGACATACTTTGTAATGTCATTGTTATGGTCCAATTGTTGGAAGTTTGCTTGACGAGACAGATTGTTGGAACTCGCCTTCTCTGTTCAATTTCGCAGTAGAACATTCTGCCTCTATAACCGGTCTATTGACTACATCGGGCAGCACAAGTTCCATTTTTGTGTCTAGCTCCCTAGATGGTACATGCAAGGTCAATATTTTGTGCAATGATTCTAAGTCATCTTCATAACTGAATTGATTTTATTCGCTCAAACGAGTTTTTTATTTGTTGAAGGTATGGGACCTAGTATCAGGAAAGCTTTTACAGACTCGAGATTTTCCGCAGCCAATTACTGCCATTGTTCTTGATCCAGCAGAAAATATGTTGTTTTCTGGAAGTGCAGATGGGAGAATTTTCGTGAACACATTCAACGTGGGGCTGGCGGAGGACTCATCTATTGTTTCAGAGGATGAACCAATGGTGCTAAAGGGACACAAGTAATGATGTTTATGTATCTATTTTTACGATTATATGAATGGAAATATTGGACTGACTGAGCGATTGTTCATGTAGCAGATCTGTAACTGCTTTGGTATTCTGTCGAGCGGGCCTGATCTCTGCATCTGAGGACTGCACTGCCTGCCTTTGGGATGTTGTCAATTGCATAGTCCTTCGAATATTCGACCATCTACGAGGCAAGTAAATCTTAAATGTATCATTATTTTCCTCTGAAAAATGCATTTCTTTCTCTTTTTCCTTTCATTGAATCTATGGCCTTTCATTTATATCTAAAAAACTACAATCTTCTCATTCATTTGCAGGTCCCATAACAAATTTGGTTGTGATCCCACAATTGTCGTTGCTCCCGAGGATGAACCATCTCAGACCCTATAATCATGTCCGAGTGTCTGTGCTTGATAAGTATCCTAAGCCAGTGAATTCATCCAAAGGAGTACTTACTTACCTGACATCTCATTCTGCTGAAGAAGATCACCGTATCGCGTCCAAGTTTCAGAGCACTGATTTACTCAAACAACAGATTCTTGATTTGGAGGTTTGGTTTCCTATCTTACCATGGATTTTTCAGAAGAATTAAATAGAATCTATGGCTTTATTGGATCTTCCATTAAGTTCAAACCAAAACATCCATCACTCTGGCTTGTGAATTTAAAATTTATCTGCCACAGTATTCTTGATGGAAAATTGTTCGTAAATTAGGTTTCCAAAACTATTTTGCAAAGTCAGAAACTATGGATATGTGTTTGGGATTTCTAAAAATGCTCGTTTGCGCTTAAAAATGCCAAACTAAAGAAGCTTACTCATAGCTAAGCTGTTTGGGCTATTTTAATTTTTGGTCAAGCTTTTTTTGCTTCCGGCTTTTTGGGAATGAATCGTGTAAAATATAATATGGGTTTTAGCTAAGTTGTATATACCGTTTAGGGTGCTTTTTTTTGGCTGAAATATAGAAGGCAAAGACGCGAGCCTTTTGGTGCTAGATAACCCCACAAAAACAGCCTCTTTAGCCATTTCAAAAAATCCGGCACAGCAACAATATGTTCGTCTTGTTCAGCACCAAGTCGAGCTAAATGATCAGCACACTTGCTTGTTTGGACAGACAGGGGGGACACCGGCAGCTACACAAATGATGGCGGAAACGAGCATAGAGAATCGAGCTTGGGCCACAAAAATGACGAAACATGTAATGCAAATGAACAAGCATTTACAGTCGCGATTTCTCGATATGATGCAGTGCCGATTACTGCAGGATCCTCCCAATGCTAGCTCAGCCGCAGTTAGAAAGAGAAAGAAGACCATTGTTGAAGGTTTGACATTGCAAGGGGAGGAACAATCACAGGCAGAATCACAAGGTTCTTAATGGGATTGCAAGTTGGAGTTTCTTTTCTTTTTTGCCCTTGCTGTCTGCAAAAATATGGTGAGAAATTGGGTGAATTTTTTTTTTTTTGTTGATGTTTCTCCTCAGTATGATGAGATTTGGTGAGAAATTTCAATCTTTTCTTTTCTAGCCATTTCTCGCTGCCCAGAAAGGGTCTTAATTTTCTGGGGCACTGCCTTATTCTCATTCCCATGCTCTCACTTTTACATAGATACATAGAAATTGGGATAGTTTCAGGACTTCCCGTTTCCCTCAACGGAAAGGAGCTCTCTCCCGCATCTCTCCTCTCTGAGCTTAACGAAATTGGCTGGAGACACGCAATCGGTCGCGTAGACATGGTTGAAAATCGCCTCGTTGGAATGAAAAGCTGTGGGGTCTATGAAACTCCGGGAGGGACCCTTCTCTTCATCGCGGCACGCAAACTGGAGTCCCTGACACTTGATCTTCAAACCATACAAGTGAAAGACTCCCTTGCCCTTACATATACTGAGCTGGCCTATGCGGGAAGGTGGTTTGATCCTCTTCGCGTGGCGATGGACGCTTTCATGGAGGTATCACGAAAACCACCACTGGATCAGTGACTCCTCAAATTGTACAAAGGTTGTGTCACTGTGATCGATTGTACAAGCCCTTATAGTCTATACAGGCAAGATATCTCGTCGTTTGAGAGTTCTAAAATTTATGATCAGGCTGATGTTGCTGGATTCACTCGGCTTTATGGACTTCCAACGAAGGTTCGAGCTATGCTTGAGAATCAAGATTGATGAGTTGCAGTTTAAGTTAATGACACTGTAGTGGGAATAATCCGTACAAGGGCACGGGCCGATGGGATATTGTGACGTCAACCTTACATGTCTAAGTGAATGTGTGATTCAATTAGGGCCACGGGCCCAGTGTAATGAGGGGTGATGTCACCACACGTGTGTTAACATGTGCACGTGTGTGAGCATGCTTATCTTGGAGGGCAAGCACATGAGAGGCTATAAATACAAGGGTTAGACCGTAAAGGTATAGAGACACTCAGATAGATCTAATTTACTCTTTGTATTGGCTTTCTCTCTCTAGAGGCTGACTTGACCGTCGGAGTGCCTGCCGGCAAGAGGCCAGTGGGGCTCTAACGGGTTGCTACGCGAGCAAGTCATTCGAGGAGTAAGCTGGCTCACCCGAAGAGGATCCATCGCTGAATACACCCCCCACAGACACCTCGTAATTTATGCTCTTAATTTCCCTCTAGACTTATTTTAGTAGTACTGAGTTATTGCAGCATTTAAATACATGGTAATCCCTTTAATTACTACTAGAATTTTATTATATGGTATTTGTCTTAATACTCAATGTGACGTGTATACAGAACTAGATTTGTCAGGATATCTGTAACTATAGCGCGAAGAAAGTGCATTCCGTTCTTAAATAGTAGAAATTAAGGATGTTCGTTGGTAGGTTCGGTTCTTGGTTTGAGTCAAATAAAATGAACTTGGAGAGGCAACTAATAACTAATGGTTAAGCAAAGAATAAGAGAGTGAGTGATGGGGTGAAGGATTAAGCCAAATATACAGAAAGAGAAGGCAGCAGTGTTCAATCCATCCTCTCTGGTTGCGAGGACTGGTAAGAACAATGTTCTCGATTCCAGAGCTCCGAATTCCTTTCTCTCCCTAGGATTTCTGTGCCTGAAGGGTAAATCAATCTCTCCAAGGATTTGTGAAGGAATGCCTCATATTTATAGGGATCTGCACCCAATCATTAGGCTGCAGATATTTCCCCAATGATATGATGACACAGGCTTTCTCCATATACTTGGGCGATGTGGGTGACATGACTGGCCGTTAGGAAGATTCCTTTAGGCTGTTCCAGTGCATCCCTTTTCCCTCGCAGAGATCCTTAATCCTTTTAAAGCCACCAAGCCACTTGTATCTCCCCTATTCCCGCGATGTTGGTCATAGCTACGAGCCCTTTTTCTCACGCCAATGCTTCACTCGATACTTGTAATGACCTCCCTGTCCCTGCCTTGTGGCCAAGTTCAGTTGCGAGCTCAAGTGTGAGTGTTATTTTCTTCCTGTCGCGTCAATTCCCTGTTAAATGGGCTTTGCGATGGGTTATTCCCTTTAGAATGGGGTCCCCTTACTTAGGGTCTCATTTAGCATAATTGTGACTTCGTCATGTGTCTCTTCGCGATGATATTCCCTTCGTGACGGGGGTCTGTTTTAATAATTTTAAATAAACTATTATCCGATGTGTCCTTTGCAGCATTGCTTCCCACGTGGTAAGCTATCATAGGCCGGTCAATAGTCTATTTTCAATACCTACATAAGCCACTCGTGCGAGCTTGATATCGCGGCAGTGGTTATTAACGCGCTATATCGTGCACATGCGATGTCAGCAGAGTCCGTTGTTTTATCATTTCCCTCCAAAAGGTGGTTGTTCTTGATTTCAAAGTTTCAGACCGATTGGACTGTTGACACCGTTTCAATTGCTCATTCTCATGATGACAAACATGCTACACCCATAAATACCCCTACGGAAAGAAGATAAGTCCTTTACTCTTTTGAGATACCTTTCCCGTGTTTACTCTGCAAATTTCCAAATCCTCAGCATTATTCTTGCTTTTGTTTCTTCGAACTCTTTCCTCTAAAACCCTAGTTTCTCTTTTTTTCTAAAACCATGGCTCGATCGAGAAGGCACAAACCTAACACTGAGGCTCTATTGGCGAAAACTTCACTACCTCCTGCTAGTGAATGGAGAAGGGCTCCGTATCTGAAGCCCAAGGGTGATGCTTTCTAGGCTAACGTCCAAAATTATGTTCCCATTCGCGGTGACCCCAACGCCTAATACATCCTATTTTCTGACGAGGCGCTTCAGATGCAAACATGGTCGACCCATCTTCATTGGTAAGGCTGAGGATCGGGAGGGGTGGTTTCCCATTCTCTCAAGTCTAGTACAGGGCCAATGTTCAACCCCCAAAAGACTGGGGCGATTGGGTGTCCACGATCCTTGACAACAGGGAGCACGTGAAAACCCTCGACAAGGTGGGTTTATTGAAAGACGTGTGCCTCTCGCGAGATGTTACGAGTCGCCCTCGACGTTTAGGCTTAGTTTTGCAAAAGATTTTAGCAACTCATTTGCTAAAATCAACCATGATTTTAACAAGTGCGTTGAGTTGCTAAAATCACAAAATTAAGTAGTTTCGTTTATTGTTTTTCGATTTTTTTTGTACCAAATTAAATTATTCCTCATTTGCTAAAATCATGCTTGATTTTAGCAAATGAGTTGCTAAAATCTTTTGCAAAACTAAGCCTTAGAGCAACTCCTGGGGTTGTATAAGTGGTTCTATATCCATATTATAGCACCAATTAATCCAACTAGGGCCCCCAATGGCGAGTCGAAATCGGTTAGAAACTGAAACAAATGGGAAATTGGTTTCATATTTGGAACCTAATCTTTGACAGCTCACCATTCCAACTGAAATCTACCCAAAAGTGGACCAGAGTGTACCTGAATATTGCCTGAAATTACCTGGAATTTACAAGGATGCCAGAATCTAGAAAAATGTTGCTGGAATTTGCAACCACGAGGACATTTGTTGGCCATGGACTGGGTTTCATTCACGGCGACGACATTTGTGGACTACGGACTGGGTTTCAGTCACGGCAACAGGGATCGAGATCGTGGATTGTGGGTTTCAGGGACTCAGGTGATTTCGCCGGCGAGGGAGGGAAAGGGTGAGGTCGGCTTGGAATAGAGACGGGGAAGTAACGAAGAACCGTTGTTGAGATAGTGTTCCCTTTAACCTTCAATCTGCCTTAAGAACTGTTGTGAAGACCATAATTTAAATTTTAAACTTTCAAAGCTTAATTTAATTTGATTCTTAGGCTTAGTTTTCCAAAAAAATTTAGCTGCTAAAATTATAATATTTTAAACAAAAAATGAAGTAGTTCCGTGTATCGTTTTTCGATTTTTTTGCACCAAATTAAAGTACTCCTAGTGTACTTTAGTTTGCTGCAAAAAAAATTTTGAAAATGATATACGGAATCACTTCATTTTTTGATTTGAAAAATCATGATTTTAGCACCTAGATGCTAAAATCTTTGAAAAACTGAGCCTTAGCTGAAGTGAGTGTTTTATAGGCGGCGTTAAAGCTGTGTCTTCAACTAGGAAGGCAGTCCTTTCATTACAGGACTTTACTAGAGAGTGGTTTGTCTCATCATCTGTGAGGGAACCGGGGTCACTGTAATGAGTATAATGAGCTATCTCGGCCGTCTGAACTGAAATCAACGGTCCGGATTGTCTTATATTTTAAAAAGCATTTTTACATTTACTTTAATTCCAATTTATCTAAACCGTTGATCTCTAATCGGACGACTGATCGAGCTCACTACACGCATGTTGTGAGCTCACTCACTACAGGGCCCCCAATTCCGTCTGTGAGATGGTATGGGTGGAAACAAGGGTTCTAATTAAAGCATCCACATCGGTCTCTCTAAACTTTAGACCAAATTACACCTTAAAAAGCCATTTTATTACTTTAGCTAGTCACTTTTTATAATGTCTACTGTATCCGACGCTTTATTCTAACTATGTACTATAAATATCTCCTTATTTTTTTAATATAATATTGCAATGTAAATGTCTCCTTATATCTTCTACTGTATCAGACTCTCTATTCTCCATATAGTGTTCCATTTTAGCGCCAAAGGAGCTTCCGAGATTTCAGAATGCGCAGGTGAAAGCAAGGAAATATGTAAAATAATCTTGGGCAAGTGAACAACGACTCTTTGGAAGAAAAGAAGAACTGTAGCTCAGGTTAATTCTCAGGTGGAATAGACAAGGTTGGTAAAGCATGGTTTCAAGGGTTTTGTTATTCAATTTAACGTAGAAGAGAGAGATGTGGGTGCTCTAAAACTCGCTATGCACTCCCAGGGCGGCTGTGCACCTTCTAGTTTCCAAAGTTGAGTACTCAGAGCCTAGTTGGGATGGTCGGTCTAGTTAGGCTAGTCGGCAAGGGGCCTTCTAGCGCCATGGTGACGAGTACTCGGCCTTCCAGACCTTCTTTAGAACACTAGGTGGAAAATGAGTGTTGTACAGTTGAATGGCTAAAATTTATTTCAATGGAACTTTTCTCTCAACCCCCTATATATGTATTGTCGTTGAAATTTAGAGCCATATTAATCCCTTCGTAGTGCCTAGCTATATAATCTGCAGAGATTGCCAGTGATATATGATTTGAAATGTGAGTGGTAACAAATGAATACATACGTATGTAATTTTTTTTTCTTTTTTGATGTTATACAGGACGTACGCATGTCCATATGGACAAGGGTTTTCAATAGTGTGGCAATGAACTAAAAGAGTGTAGGGTGTTTTAGTGTGCTCAATCAAAACTTTTTCATTGAAATTTGAACCGTTCAGTTTGTAGAGTACTCTGAGTCAATCATTGAAAAAACATTGGGGAAATGACCAATCAGAGAGAAAAGGGGCAAATTATTACGGCCATGTTTGGTTGGGAGCTTTGCTCCGGCTTTGTCAAGTTTTGTTTTGCACTGACATCATTATTTTTCTCACTTTTCTCTCTATCTCTCTCCACTTATTACACTTGCTTACATCATCAAAACTAAACTAAACTAAACTCTCTCAAAACTCTCAACCGAACAAGGCCTACACTTTCATGACACACTTATTGGCAATCACGGTAGGCATGGGAAGGAAACAAATAATTCCACATAAACGGCACTGTAATTGTAATAGATGAAATTACCCCTCGGGTGAAAACCCAGTATGTAGTCCTCCTCCCATTTTCTCTCTTCCCCCCCTCCCTCCCTCCCTCCCTCTCTGTGTCATAATTTGGAAACCCGGTAAAAGTTGTCTTCATCCCCCGGATCTCTCTCTCTCTCTCTCTCTCTCTCAAAACTCTTGTCGAAAACCAGTAAAAGTCGTCTTCATCCCGTGATTGTTCGAATTGTCGGATCATGTGTGTTAGTCGTCTTCATGCCATCCCTCAGGGGTGAACTATTGGTGACATGTCTTCATTTCTCATTTCTTCAATTAGTTGTTTGAAATGCACTATTTAGATTCCCCCGAATGATTGGAGCCTCGATTCTTCCTTCACCGTGTAATTGACCGACATTCTTCCCACAATGCAAAGAGAATGTGAGATTTGGACTATTTTTTCTTAATATTAGTTGTTCAAAATGCTCTGCACTCTCTGTCGTTTATGTATGTAGAGTGGAACTCTGCTTATTGAGAGAGAGAGAGAGAGAGGGGGGGAGAGAACTGAATTTCGTCTATCAATTTTGCACCTTAGTGAATTATTTTGACACCCTTTAGAATAGCCCAACTTTTTATTTTTGTAAAAAATAGCATTGCTCCTTGAATGAAATATCATTGCACCTTGAGTTAATTATTTTTGCACCCTTTGAGAAGAATCCAACTTTTTATTTTGAAAAAATAGCATTGCACCTTGAGAAAATTATTTTGGCACCTTTTTTAGAACAACATTGCACTCAACACGAGTTCAATGTTTTTTTTTTTGTGGGTGCAACACAATTGCACTCAAGGTGCAATAAAAATGGACCCAGGGTGCAATACTAGGAATTTAACATAAGTGATACCAGGAGATAGAATAACTATTGCTCCATTGATAAAACAATTTTGCACCTTGATTGAATTATTTTGGCTCCTTTTGATAATAATATTGCACCCAAATGAGGACAAATGGGTTTGCTAGTGTATTTTTTAATCCAACTTTTTCAATTTGGGAAAAACTAACTATTGCTCCTTTGATTAAACAATATTGCACTTTCAATGAATTAACATTTGCACCCTTTGAGAGTAACCATTGTTCCTTAATAAAAAATTTTATTTTGAAAAAAATCATTGCTCCATAAACGAAAGAAAGTTGCACCTTGAGTGAATTAACATTGCACCCTTTGAGAGTAACCATTGCTACTTAATCAAAAAAAAATATTTTGGAAAAAAATAGCAATTGCTTCTTAAACGAAAAAAGTTGCACCTTGAGTGAAGTAACATTGCACCCTTTGAGAATAATCATTGCTCCTTAAATCAAACTTTTTGTTTTTGAAAAAAATAGTCATTGCTTCTTAAACCAAAAAATTAAGTTGCACCTTAAGTGAATTAATATTACACCCTTTGAGAATAATCATTGCTCCTTAATCAAACTTTTCATTTTTTTTATAAAAAAAACCCATTTGCTCCTTAAATAAAAATATATATTGCACCTTGAGTAAATTAACATTTCACCATTAGAAAATACCATTGCACTCGAATGAGGACGAGTGTTTAGGAAGTATGTTGTCTTAATCCCGATTTTCCATTTTGGAACTTTGTAATTTACCATTTCCAATTCAAACCAATTAGAACTTTGGAACACTCCACAGAGAGACGACAACAAAGACCAGGATGAAGAAGAAGTAGAATATTCGAACTCCAATCAAACAATCCTTTCGAAGTTGAAAGCAGAATTAATTCAACAAATCCCAGTCAAACATTGCAACTTGAAATCGATTCTCTTTCCTTATTTGGTTGTCTGTTATGCCTCTGTAACTAAAACTCTCTCTCTCTCTCTCTCTCTCTCTCTCTCTCTCTCTCTTCTTCTTCTTCTTCTTCTTCTTCTTCTTCTTCTTCTTCTTCTAATTTACTAGGTCCGATCGACTGGGCTTGTCCTCGATTTCGGCTGGGGCTCTTCGGGGTTTTTTTACTCGCCATGGCTATGGTGATTAAAACCTCTGCTTGGATGGAGCAAATACATATACAAGTATGTACAGATAAAGAAGATTGATTGGATAAATTAGGGCTTTTAGAGGCTTTAGGGAGATTCAATGCATGAGATTTTTGGAAAAAAAACATCTGTAACCACGTTTTTCTCCTTGCTAGAGGTTTCTGATGAGTTTGTCTTCATACACTGGGATTTTCGTCTATTACGCATGGGAGGTTTCCGATGGTTAAAGGGCTAGGTTTAGGAGGAAAGGGGAGATTGACATTTCAATCGGGGGTAAGAGGGGCGGAATGATTTGTGAAGAATTTTAAGGGGAGGAGGTTTTTGGTCCGGAAAAAAATCTTACTTCATGCATCTGGAATTTTTTTTTCTCCACCCATTAAGTGATGATTGCCAAAAAGTGTGTCATCAAGGTGGAATTATTTCTCTCTTACTCCACTAAACAGTCATTTCCCCAAAAACATTTAAATTGATTGTATATTATTAGTCCTTTGGTCAATATGAAAGGGAATGGTTTGTAAATATAATTTTTTTTGTGAGACAATTTTATCTTGATCATGCAGATATCAATGCCCGATTAACTTGGTTTTCGATACACATGTAGTGTCAAAATTTTAATTGAGCACACGCACTGAGGCGGCCTAGATCCCCCTAGTGCATTGTTGCACTACAGGACCCTTGGTCGGTAAATATGGGCACGGGTAAATATGGGGTAAAAGAGAGAGAGAGAGAGAGAGAGAGAGAGAGAGAGAGAGAGAGAGAGAGAGAGAGAGAGAGAGAGAGAGAGAGAGAGAGAGAGAGAGAGAGAGAGATTTGTTTAGTATCATTTGAACAAAAATACTAATACACAGGAATACATGTTTGTTGAAGCACACAACGATTATACACAAACTCAACTAAAGGAAAAGGCATTAAAAGTTGTACTAGTAACTAAATAGTAATGAATCAACATTTTATTCACCTAAATCATATACGTTGGGATTTTCAAAACCAATACACAAAAGTGAAGTGAAAGCTGAAACGATTGAGGCATGCTGTTCACAAAGTGACAGTATCTAAGATCTTTGGTCACCATCGGCATTTTCCTGTACTTGAGCTGCATACTGTAAGTTCCAAAGTACATCCTCAAAAGATGGACGAGATGATGAATCAGGAGAAAGGCATTTGTTTGTTATATCGACGACGATCATCAACGATTCTTGTGAGCAAGAGGAAAGCACAAGCGGGTCCACTATCCGACTCCGCCCTTCCACGCTGCCAAACGACACCTATAAATGCAGAAGCTGTTTGAGGGAGTGATTATACCAATGCCAAAAACTAAAGCATTTTTTTTGAAAACTAAAATGATCAAGATGTTAATGGAGGTTGGGAGAAAAGCAAAGAGGGACTAAGAAAAGTTTCTGTTTACTGAATCAAAAATTCATAGAAAATCAAATACATGAATCGCGAAAAGATCTTTTACCACTACAATATCACTGCAATTAACAACAAAATGGCCAAATCATGCTACTTTGGTCAGACCAAACAAGGAGACAGGGGACCCAGTTATGCACCAAATGCACTACATGGTGCAGTTCACTAATCTGGCCGTCCGTTTCAACGATGCACAGCTCAGATTTAATCCAAACATCAACGGTTGGATTAAATTCATTGCTCGAATTAATTCCGAGCCGTGCATTATTGAAATGGACAGTCGGATGATGCACTACATAGTGCAGTGAGTTTTGCGAACAAGACTAATATCAGCTGCTTTTGCCTTTTAGGGAGGAAACACCCTCACTGTTTTGGTTTGGTTAGTTGGCGATGAATTATGATGCTTGAAGTTTCATATATATGCATATGGCGTACACATAATGTTGATTAAAAGGAGATTTAGAGCGAACCATTTCATTTTGCAGAAATGCTTCCCTTCTTGCAGATACCGTTGGCCCCACAATCGACTCGAGTAACATGAATCCAAAGCTATAAACGTCATCACCCAAGGATTTCATTTGCCTGCAATGATGCAAAATCATACTTAAATCCAATGACTGCAAGTTCAATCAAAATCCATGACTCAAATCACATTTACTTTTCGTCAAATTGACCTTCCACTTTGTTGATAGCAAAGTAAATTTTTATTGAAAAAAAAAAAAGAAAAAAAAGAAGAAGAAGAGAAACACTTACCATGAATTAAGACCCTCTCCCAATGCCTACAGACCAAGAAAATGAGTTATTTCTGTTACGGCGTGAGCACAACAAAAGGAAAACACGAAAATAGCAAAAGGTTTACCAACCAATTTACATTCTAGGGAGACATACCGCAGAATGATCTTCCTCATCTGCAATTACAAGAGACAGCCCATAGTCACTAAGCTTTGCCATCCGGTGCTCATTCAGAAGTACATTATTTGCTTTCAACCTATTGTTGAAGAAACCGGGAATAATTCCAGTATGTAGGAAGTGCACAGCCTTGGCGACACCAATTAGAGCCGACAATCTGTCTGCCCATTTGAGAGCCTTTTCTGGACTATTATCTGCATACCAATTCATATAAAAGTTGAGAATTCCGGCCCATTGATAAATACAACATGAATAATAAGCTGGGGTTACGGCCTCCAGGCTCCAACTATTATTATTTCATGATTTCAGCTTACCTAAGAGATGTGCACGGTAATTCCCATTTGGCACATGTTCATATACAAGGTAGACTTCATTTGCATTAGATTCACCTCTTGTACTGCCAGTGATGCCGAAACCCAAGAGGCAAACCAAATGTGGGTGACGAAGCTTTGCAAGCAAGTCCAACCTAAGTTTAAGATTGCGGACAGTATATTTTTTTGACACAGTCAGGCATCTAATAGCTACTTGGGTCCCATTCTCTAATCTTCCTTTGTGAAGCTGCCAAAAGCAAGTTAGGAGTTTCGGAGGTTATATTGAAATTGATGATTATGCAACAACTAACAATGTAGAGGCAATCAGGCAACGGAAATAAGCTTTTTGCGATTGAGGTTAGTATTACCTTCCCATATGAACCTTGACCCATTAAGGTAGATTTATCGAAGTTGTTTGTAGCTTCCATTAGTTCTTCTAAGCTAAACATCCGACACACTGGCATACCTTCAGAGCGTATTTTTGCTGCTTGAGAAATATACCCTAGACAAAAGAGGACACCACTCAAAACTACATATGTGAACAAAATTTTACAAAACCCCTTAGAGCAGCACTAGCGGTGAGCTTTATTCGTTGGCACAGCTGAAATTTGGCTATGTCTCACCAAATATAGCTCTATTGGTGAGCGAAAGTTCCTGCCAACTTTTGTTGATGCCATTTTTTAAGCTAAATTTGGCACCTAAGGAGTTGCCAAAATATGCCACACCACTATCATTTCTTTTGATCACACAATAAAAAAATGAGTTGTATCAAAGTGGCATCGCACAAATGAAGCAACAATGTTAAAAAAAAAATATGGTACGACGACTGTAGCCAGCCATGATTTTGTGGCATTGCCAAAATCGAAAAAAACCAGTGAATATGCTGCTTAGAAAAGATGGAGGGACAGCCAAAGTAGGTTTCGAGATTTTTATCAATGAATTACGCAGAAAAATGGATCAAAGAGAGCTTTAGACAATCAGTGACCTACTTGCACTGGCTAGTACATCCGATGAGAACCCTCTCGCCGAAGTGTCGTGCACATCCTTACACAGTAAATGTCGCTCTGAGGATCTGCTAGGGCAATACCTTCTGCAAACAAGAAGAAATCCAAGACCCAAAACCAACACAACTGCAAAAAATCCTCCAATGACAACCACCAATATTACCACTTCCTTCCCTTTGGATTCTTTCCTCTTCACGTAAACTTCTCCACAAAATGACTCTGGATGCTGATTCCCCACACCAGTTAACAAGCAATTACCATCATACTTAACAACTCTCTTATCAGATACATTGCTCAAACAAGAAGGCAGCAACCCTTTGAAACTGTTTTTGGATATATCCACAAACTGTAGTTGATTGCCACAAGTCAAATGGATGGGAAGGGATCCAACAAACATATTTGATGCCAAATTTAAGTAACTGATGTTGGGTAAAGAGAAAAGTGCAGAAGGAGGTGTTCCTTGCAGAAGATTGAATGAAAGGTCAAGGTGTTGAAGATGAACTAACATGCTTTTTTGTCTTGAAGATGGAATTAGACCACGCAAGTGGTTGTCTCTTAAGCTTAAGTAGGTCAAATTTGGTAATGAATCAAACCAATCAGGGAAAGTACCATTCAAGAAATTGCCATCCAAAGTAAGGGTTTGAATCTTCACCAACCTTGAAATCTGAGGAGGAATAAAACCATACAAATAATTCCCACTCAAATCCAAATGCTCAAGTGAATACAATCTATGGATTTTGTCAGGAAGTGGACCCCAGATGCCCAAAGACTCCAATACAAGAACCCTCAAACTGGTTAACCTTGCCAAGGTGGCTACAAAAGAATCCATGGAGAAGTTTTCTGATAGGGTTTGATTAGGAACTGAAAACCCATCAAATTTGCCTACCATTTTAGGCTTTTTGTCACCCAGGATTCTGAGCTCAGTGACAAAATTGTCTTGGCATGTGATGTTCACTTGCTCAGAGGACAAATAGCAAAAATCTGTGCTTCTATTGTTCCAAATCTCCAATTGCTTTGGAAATTCCAAATGCTTCCTCACCTGAAGAAGCACTTGGGTTTGTGAGGACTGTAATTGATTGGTACTTTCAATAAAGAAAACCCATGAGAGGCATAGCAGTAGGAACAAGCTAGACCACCCCATGATATGAAATTTCTTGATATCTGAGACAGAGTAATGGTAAGCTTTGAATTTGAAATTTCTGTTTTTTCCTTGAAATAACCCAACAGAGATTGAAATCCTACCTTTGGAGCTGAAATGTGCTGCTTTATAACGTTGTGATATTGAAACAAGTTAAACAAACCCCAAGAAGCAAAAGCAGGTGAAATTTGTGAAACTCAAATGAAAAGGACCAAGGGTTTCATGGGGTATACTTACTAATGGAGCTGGAGCAAGTTAAGCAAGACCCATTAAGGAGAAAAATGGTCATTGAGAGAGAGAGAGAGAGAGAGAGAGAGAGAGAGAGAGATTTGCAGAGAAATGTAGGATTGAGATGGTGGGATACCTAGAATTCAACAAATTTAATGCTACCGGCCTACCACATGGTGTTTCTCTTTGGAAGATGGTGAGATATCCTGCAATAATGGCATGGGTCTCCACTGTACGACACTTGAAAGTCCTCTCCCTCCCTCTCTCACACGCCACACACAGGTATGGGCGTTGGGCAGTGAACACTGAGGAGGAGTGAGAATGGAGATAACCAGCGTAAAAACAAATGAAGAATCTGTTACATTTTGATTTTTGAGTGGTCCGGTGGTCCCCCAAACAAACCCTGCTCATATAAAGAAAGTTTCACTTTCACCGGGTTAGTAAGAATGTTTTTAATAGTACAGATTTTCAAAAACATTTTTTTCGATAGTCTTTTTAAAAACTAGATCGTTGAATTCAAAGACAAACGCTGAAGATGAACGGTAGAGGACGCTCTTCAATTGAGCTGCAAAGAAACCGGATTCTTTCTATTGTTTAGGAAAAGGGAGTGGATCCTTTCTATGTTCGGGACATTTATTGGAGTTGTCTCGTAAATATGCATTGTGAAAGAATATGTACTCGTAGAAAAGATACTCCTCGAGTGTTCTGAAATGCAATGAACACAACATTCAAATACAACATCTAGCTCCTATAAAGATTGTATCCGGATATCGGTAACATTATTTGTTAGAAAATGTTACACTCTTCTATACTGTTAACTGATAGTAGCCCAATCCGAAACTTTGCTTGAAAGTCAATTATTGTTCTGAATAACTGTATGTAGTCCAACTTGTCGGTTGATTTCACTATTCTAATTAAGCTTGAAAAGAACATTGCGGACCAAACTGGGTTATACAAGGATGAATTAGGACAAAAATATTTCCCTGATTTTTGTTTTATAAATGTACGATGAACATCGGACAAGCCATCAATTCTCTTGAGAAAGTGATGTGATGCTGCATCTGAGTTTTCAATTTCATTAGAGTGGACACTCTTATCGGATACGAAGACAGTAAAATACTTTTGATAACTGAAATTTTCGGGCCAACTTATGCACTTATGACTAATCTTTAATAGACCAATTTAAAGCAAACCAAGTATAAACGTATCCCTAATACCCTTTACTAATTATCTATCTATCCAGGGATGGAGCCAGAGGGGGGCCAATAGGGGCGGTCGTCCCTGTAAAGAAAAAAAAACCTCTACTATTATATAGAGAAAACAAGAATTTTCCTACGAATTATATAAGCTCGCCTCTGCAAAGTATTTTAGAAAATAAATTTGCCCCAACGTAGTAAAATTCATGGCTCTGTCCCTGTATCCATCTCCCCTTCTACCTTATCCCCGCAATATTTTGTCCGCTAAAACTCATCCCGCTCAGGTTTACTCCTTCCTAGATCTCAAATTCAAAATTTCCTAGGTGCTACATGTGGCCAATTCATATCGGGATTGGGTTCCCTATTAATAGTGGACAGTATGATTCTAGTCCCCCAAAATTAGTTGAGGTATGTGTAAGTTGACTCAACCGTGAATTTATTTGCTTAGAAAATATACTTGAGTTAAGGATGGCTAATGGATCCAATCATAACAATTTGCCAAAGAAAGGCAAAATGGGAATTAAGATGGATATGCTTTGGAAGTTGTGATTGCTATTTACCAAAAAATGCCAGGCTGCCTCTAGTAGTATCAAATGAGATGAATGCCCTCTTGCCCATGTATGAATCCCTGTTTTGACAACTTTGCTAATTGGAATCATCTATTTGGACATTATACCTTCAGAATCAGCCCTCCTTGAACCCTGCAGCCTTGAAGTGAAACTTCAATGGCCGAGGCCCAGAGGATTGGTTTTTGGTACCACATACTCCCGTATTTGCTGTTCAGTTTTTCACTAATCAGTACCAGTGAAAAATATACTAGCATGAATTTTATTTGTTTTATATATTTATTACTCCTCGGTCCTATATTGTTGAACCCCTGCGAAAAATTGTGTATTTTTTAGATTAAAAAAAGTGCTTCTGTCCATAGCTTTTTTGCGAATTCATTTGCACCATATAGAAGTTTTCTTAACTAAAAAATTGTGTATTTTTTAGTTAAAGTTTCATTCAGAATGTCAGAGTTAATGGTTTAACTCAACTGATTTAATTAATTAATTACGTTACTTCATCAATGAATTAGAATTTGAAGCTTGGTGTTTCAGAACATTAAAATGTACAGAGGCTATATAAACCTCTCTACGGCTTTTGTAAACTATCATCTAGTGAAGTAGTAAAAACATTTACTTCATACACTACTTTCTATTGTTATTTTCATTGGGCAAAGAAAGGTGTTTCTTTGGTGGGGCTTTGGGCTCGCACACCTATGCATAGTGTGTAAGAGCTACGTGCACACAACCTGAGTTGGGCTGTTGTATTCTGGGGAAGAATAGCTAGTAGTCTGTTGTATTGGTTATTGGGAACTTACCCAGCGCAGAGACTATATCTCCTTAAAGAGAGTGAGATACCCGTGCCTCAACCTCTTCTGATTTTGTGTTTATTAATTTATTTTATTATCTGCGGTAATTTCACCAACAATTTTAAGGAGATATCAGCATGGAGCAAGCACCAGAAAGGATTAATGACGGCATTGACGACCTCAACAAGCCCTTCAAGTTCAAGGGAGCTCATTTCAAGAGATAGAAAGGAAAAATCCTTTTCTACCTAAGCCTTCTCAAGGTGGCCTACATTCTCACTGAGAAAAATCCGAACAAATCTCTACTGAGGAGATGAACGAGGAAGAATATGAAGTTCATCTAGAGCAGAGAAAGTATGATACTGAAGAGATAGACGCAAAAAAATATGCGGTCAGCCAATTCTTTCGCTTCCAAATGGTGGATGGAAAATCGGTTGTGGAACAAGCTCAAAATTTTCGAATGATAGTGGTAGAGATGGCATCAAGATTGGGGACAATCTTGTGGTGGCAGGCATCATTGACAAACTACCATCATCTTGGAGGGAATTCTAAAGATGATGCGCCATAAGCATAAGGAGATTTTCTGGAGACATTGATCACACGCATCTGCGTGGAGGAGGAGGCTAAAGGCCAAGATGCATTATTGACACAATAAGGTATTGGGCGGAACTCTACGAAGGTAAATTATCTTTACATGCTTTCTTCATCTAATTTCTAGCATGCTCGCTTTAGTCATATCAATAGTAAATATGTGAGAAGCATGAGTAGTCTCAGATTAATTCCTAAACTGACAAAAAAAATTTTAAAATGTGAAATTTGCAGTCAAGCAAAGATTACTTAACGACCTCATAAAAGTGTTGAAAGGAACCACTGAATTGTTAGAATTAATTCACACAAATTTATGTGAATTTAAAGGAATTTTAACCCGTGGTGGAAATAAATGTTTATCACTTTTATTGATGATTTTTGCAAAGTATACTTTTGTATATTTGTTGAAACATAAAAGTGATACTTTTGAGAAATTTAAAGAATTCCTTCTAGAGGTTGAAAATCAATTCAGTAAAAAATTAAAGAGAATCAGAAGTGATAGAGGTCAAGAGTATGTATGCTTTGACTCGTTTGCTCAGTCACTGAGAATTATCCATGAGATTACACCACCATATTCACCTCAATCAAATGGTGTTGCTGAAAGGAAAAATAGAACATTGATTGATCTAACTAAGGACATGCTTATTGATTCAAGTGCGTCCTCGAATCTTTGGGGTGAGGCCGTTTTGACTGCTTGTTATGTGTTGAATAGAGTACCACATAAGAAAACTAAACTAATATCTTTTGAGGTATGGACGGGGCATAAGCCAAATTTGGGACATTTAAGAGTTTAGGGCTGTCTAGCTTTTGTAAGGCTTACAGACCCTAAACGACCAAAATTTGATGTAAGAGCTACCACCTGTGCTTTTCTAGTATATGTGGTAAATAGTACAACCTATAAATATTTGGATATTAAAAATAATATCATTCTTGAATCACGTGATGGTATTTTTCATGAAGAAAAATTTGCTTTTAAATCAAGAAATATTGGGGGTGACGAATTTTCTAAAAATATTTTGTCTGAACCAGGTTCTTCTACTCCTCTTGTTCAAAGTCAAGTAACTACTGAAGTTGAACTTAGAAGGAGTAAAAGAGATAGAGTTGAAAAAGATTTTGGCCCTGACTATTATAATTTTAATGTAAATGATACTCCAATTTCTTTACAATAAGCTTTATCGTCACATGATGCTATATTTTGGAAAGAGACTATAAATGATGAGATGGATTCACTAATTTGAAATAAAACATGGAAATTAGTAGATTTACCGCCAACTAATTGGGTGTAAATGGGTCCTTCAAAAAAAAGCTTAAACCGGATAGATCTATTGATAAATATAAAGCAAGACTAGTTGCAAAAGGTTTTAAGCAGCAAGCTGAACTTGACTTTTTTGACACATTCTCTCCGGTTGCATGTGTTATATCCATTAGATTGTTAATTGTTGTGACTGCAATTTGTGATTTAAAAATTCATCAAATGGATGTAAAAAACTACTTTTTTGAATGGAGACCTAAATGAGGGAATTTACACGGACCAACCCGAAGGCTTTGTGGAGCCTGGACTAGAAAGCAAGGTGTGTAAGCTTACTAAATCTCTCTATGGCTTAATGCAAACTTCTAAGCAATGTCATGAAAAATTTGATTCATGCATGATTGAGAATGGGAACAAAATAAATGAAAGTGATAAGTGCATCTACTATAAATCACAGGAAAATTCACATGTGATTATTAGTTTTTACGTAGATGATCTTTTGATATTTGGCTCTAGTTTGCATATTATAAATTGACGAAAAATATGATGAATAGCCATTTTGATACGAAAGATTTTGGTGAAACTAATTTTATTTCGGAATAAAAATCACTAAAACAAATGAAGACATTTCTCTTGACCAACCGCATGATATTGAGAAAATATGACTATCTTGATTGCAAGCATGTTGTTACTCCTTTTGATGCTAGTGTACATCTTTTTCCTGTTAAAGATGATAAGGAGGTGATAAATCAAAAGGAATATGCTAGCATGATTGATAACTTGCGATATGTGATTGATTGTACTAGACCTGACATTGCTTACGCTGTTGGAGTACTTAGCAGGTTTACTAGCAAGCTGAGTATTGATCATTGGCATGTTATGGAAAAAGTAATGAGATATTTATTTGGTACTAGAACTCATGGTTTGTTTTATAAAAAATATCCTAATGTACTTAAGGGGTATAGTAATGCATATTGGAATACCTTGTCATGTGATTCTCTTTCTACCACAGGTTTTATTTTTACCTTGGCAAGTTGTGTTATATGCTGGAAGTCGAAAAACAAACGATTATTGCTAATTCTACTATGGAAGCTGAGCTTATAGCTTTGTCTTCAGCATGTGAGGAAGCGAATTGGTTAAGAGATTTATTGCATGAAATCCCTTGTTAGGAAAAACCATTTCCTCCTGTGTTAATCTATTGTGAAAGAACTGTTGTATTGGTAGAGTAAAAAATTGTTACTACAACAGTAAATCCAGACCCATAAGAAGAAAACACAGTACTGTGAAATCCTATTTGAGTAGTGGCAGCATAAATGTGGATTATGTTAAATATTGTGATAATCTTGTAGATCCATTAACCAAGGCCTTGGCAAGAGAAAGGATTTGGAAGACATCGAGGGGATGACATTGAAGCCCATACATTAAGAATCACGTATGAAGATACGGACCAACGATCCTGTAACTGGGTTCAATGGGACAAATGAATCATATGGTGATCATTAAAGGATGCATTATTTTATTTTATGTCCATCCCTATGATGTAAGTGCATTCATCCTGTAATGATGAACGGTTGAGTTTTTAAACTTTTAATGAAAATCTGTAACTCGTATGACTGGGATGTCATAATTACAGGAGCATCCTTGACATATTTCACCTATGTGAGCGTGTAAGTGCCGCTTCCTATGAGATTCGGGCTTAATCTCAAAAATACTTATGAAAAATGAGATAAGCACAAGGTAGTAACGTGTTGGCTATTAAAGCTTTTGTCAACACCTGAGTTGTTATGTGTGGGCTTCAACTCTTTATTTCCCCTAAGCAGTCATAGTTTAATATTGAGCACACTACTGACTCTGGAGTAGAGGTTACTGTCTCACTAAGTGAAAGTTCAATGCAGAGCACACCTCTTTCATTATGCATAACGACTCCTCTTTGCTCGATAATATTTTTTGGCGCCTATATTTTACTTTATTTAATATCCAAATGAGTGGGGGATTGTTGTTACGTTTGCATATTAAATGATGTATTTTAATAACGAAAATCATTGACTTTAAGCATTTAGTTAAAGTTTCATTCAGAATGTCAGAGTTAATGGTTTAACTTAACTCATTAATGAATTGGAATATGAAGCTTGGTGTTTCAGAACATTAAGTGTACAGAAGCTATATAAACCTCTCTACGGCTTTGGTAAACTATCATCAAGTGAAGCAGTAAAAACATTTACTTCATACACTATTTTCTATTGTTATTTTCATTGGGCAAAGAAAGGTATTTCTTTGGTGGGGCTTTGGGCTCGCACACTTATGTAGAGTGTGTAAGAGTCACACAACTTGAGTTGGGTTGTTGTATCCTAGGGTAGAATAGCTAGTAGTCTGCTGCATCGGTTATTGGTAACTTATCCACCGTAGAGGCTATATCTCCTTAAAGAGGGCAAGATACCCGCGCCTCAACCTATTTTGGTGTTGTGTTTATTAATTTATTTTATTATATTATCAGCAGTAATTTCACCAACAAATTGATACACAGAAGTACTTTATTTATATATTCGAAAACTTTCCGTAGGTGCCAGGTGAGCAATTTGAGATAGATGGAGTAGGTTTTTAGAAATTTCATTTGCAGTTAAATGTGAAAACTGTATGGTCCATTGAAGAAAGTATCATATATTTTGGGTTGTATTTTTGCTTTTCCTTGGGTTTTTGGAACGATTCAAGGACGAAGTATTTGAGCATGGGTTGTCTTTGTGTCAAAGGCCTTGGGATGGGATATTATTGTAGTCTGGGATGGCGTTGCTTATCTGCAGATTTTGATCACCTTATTATGGAGTTTGTGTTCGGAAATGCAACAAAAAACAAGGCGGGATTCGCCGAAATCGTCGATGGTGGCAACGTTGAATCATGATTCTGGGCCCTTGCAAATGAATCAAGAGGAAGTTAGCAGCAGAGAGAAAAGCATGGAGGAAGATTTTATAGCAATAATGATCACTGGAAGAACTCTTGAAGTAAATGTTCGACCAAAGGATGAAATAATCGTAAAGGAATTGATTGAAGATGATTTCAAAGCATACTCTTAAATGGGTAAGAAATGGGAGGAAGTCTATTGAGAAAAAAGGATTCTTTTGATTTGATGGTGGGTTGCGGCGGTGTATTGGCATGGCAAGGGTTGAAGTCGTATTTTGGGTGTTGTCATTTCGTTGGAAGCTGCTTGTTTGGGCTGGCGTGAGCAGGCATAGAGGGGTTGATCTTCACGTGGCTCTTGTTTTGGATGTTTTGGTTTTGGCTACTTTGGGTGTTTTTGTTTTTAGATGCAATTATGGAGTCTTTTGTTTTGGATGTTTCCTCTTCCTTTCTTTTCTTCTTTCATTCAACCTCGGTTGGATGTCTCTTCCCCCTCTCCCTTCTCGATGTACACTTATCGAGATTCTTTTATAAATTTCTTATTTCGATAAAAAAAAAAAGAAGTTGAATCATGATTGCCGCTTCATAATTTACTTTTATATTTTCTTGTCTTTCTCAATTACTAGACATATAACACGTTGTCTTGTTTAGACAAGATGCCATCTTGAAGAAGCTGGAGCAACTTACATAAGTTGAGGGGCCAGGTCACTCAATATCTCATGTTCGACTCTTGTTGTCGGTAAGTACCGCTTTTGAGTTTTTTTTCTTCTTTAAAATAAAAACCACTTTCGAGTCATTGGAGACTTTTTTTCGGCCCTTAACTGAGTGTTTGAGATTTGTCGAGTGTCCTATACACAGTTACAAAAATATACTACCGCATTTCAGGCAAATGCTTAAAAGAAACAACAACAACAACAACAATAATAACATAACTCATTTAAATTCCTAATAATTAGGGATGTTTTAGGATAGATAAAGAGATGCACCTAACCAATAAGAATAAACGATAAAGCTTTTACCGCTTCTCGTATCATCAAAAAGGATAGATTTGAGATTGCACCTAACATTTAACAATAAATTCACAGTTTGGCCGCCACGACAAATCAATTAATCAAAAAGTGGCCCCTATACCGGCCGAAGTTTCTTCTTTAATCACGCCTCAAATCAAAGCCTAAAAATGATCGTATATAAGATACCCAATAATAATTTTGATTTATGTGCACATTACCATTCTTCTTCTTTCATTCAAAGATCCAAAAAGATCGACATCAAAAAAAAAAAAAAAAAGAAGTCATTGAGAACAAAGATGCAAATCTTACAATCTCTCATTAGTAGGCTATTAGTTACTCAAATTGCTTAATTCTATGACTAATTTTGTGGTTTTGATTGGGGTATACCGTATACTCCAATTTGCCGTGTTAAGGCCTCGTCTCACATTACCACCAACTTCACTGCTAATCCTTCTGCGCTACCGATCCCCTCCAACCGGCATCAAACGAAGCCAATTGTGTAATGCATCAGATGGTGTCAACCGAATAACTCGATATGTCGAACACAAAAAAACGCGATTAGTGCATGCTAGGTGTCACATTTTGAAAATTATAGTTTTGTGATTTATATAATCACCATATCATTATTTTCATTGTCTTGTTAATCCAGAAAAACCGAATAACTTGATAGGTTGAACTAAAAAAAAAAAACGCGATTGGTGCATGTTAGATGTCACATTTCAAAATTATAGTTATGTGATTTATATAATCACCAGATCATTGTTTTCATCGTCTTGTTAATCAAGAAAAAGTAAAGGGGATCCACTGAGTCGTAAGTGAGGCCAGACTGCCAGTGACCTCCTTTTCCCACACACTTTCAATGCATAGCC
Organism: Vaccinium macrocarpon; assembly: GCA_022606695.1. Lineage (NCBI taxonomy): Eukaryota > Viridiplantae > Streptophyta > Magnoliopsida > Ericales > Ericaceae > Vaccinium > Vaccinium macrocarpon. Next base: position 28,221,401 of record CM040174.1, on the reverse strand, counting down.
ATCAGCACTTAGATTCTCCATCATATTGATGGTGACCCTTTGCCAACCAGCTGGGAGCATAATGTGAGTTAATTTTCTCATTGAAAGATATTGTTCCTGGTTGTAAGTATTCACAGTATATTAATTGTAGGAATTTCTCAGTAATTAGTTCAAGTGAAAGTTAGCTAATTTTCCCCATGAACATGACTCAATACTTCAAGTGGTACTAGCTTGTACTGGTACAAATTTGGCCCCCCTGAACATGGATGGACACCCAAGATACTCTCGAGAGTCCAGACACGTGCGGATGCACCGAAATGCGTGTCCAGATTTCTATTACATTTTTTTTTATTCTAACACACGTTACAGACACTCTTGATACTCAATTATAAGGACATGTTGAGAGTTTAAACTCGGCCCAATGTTAATTTCCATGATGGTTTAGTTCTTGAACATTTGGGGTGAGTTCACACTATGGTAGTATTTCGGTATTCTTTGTCAAGAGAAGAATACCAAAATTGCCTTAGCGTGAACTCACCCTTATATAGTGAATGTTGATTTGTACTTTCATAATGTTAGTAATACTTTTATTCTTTGTATTTATATTTAATTTGATATACACAATAATTTTGACGTTTTACATGAATTCGTAAAATACATCTATAGGGAAAAATATGTTTTCTATTCGATTTGTCTGTGTCCCGATTTTTTAAGAAATAGCGTGTTTGCATATCTTGTTATGTCATGTTCATATCTAGGCTTCTTTGCTTGATACCATACAACACTAATAAGTAACCTCAACCAACCAGGGTAGTCTTGTGAGTCAAAACCTTCCATCTCACAAGGAGGTCAATAATTCAGATTCTTCGTTTTTTTCTCATATTACAGCTGAGATAAAAGAGCATATAGTAGATTCTCTCAGTTTTTTGCTACAAGGGGGAAACTTGCAAAGCTTTTGCTACATCTAAAATTCCAACTTTATAAAAACGCATGATGAAACCCAAAGTGAGAAATAGTAAATCCATTACTGTAAAAAAGAAACTTAAAAGACGTGGAACCATGTGTTTTGACTTCTCTGAGGAATCATAGAGTAGGACGCTATACCTTTTCCTACGAATACGTTGTTGTCAGAATTGGACCAGGGGACGCTGGAGAGTAACTGGAGATTGGCCCTCGTGTGCGGTATTAGGATCATCGGATGTATTTTCATCGGTTCGGATTTCACCTTGACAATCCAAGTCGCCAATCTCTAGGGAGTGCTCTCCCGCGGCCCCCTTTAGCTCCACTTCATATGCCATCCCACCATACCTTCCTATATTTTCAATTTTCGTCTGTATATTGGGTTCAAAACTATTATCCGAACCAGTCACTTTGCAAAAATACGCAAAGGATTATAAGTATTGGAAATATTAGTATGATCAACTATCAATAGACACATGAAAACGTTTGCAAATTGTTATGCAAATAAATGATAAATATATTCTACAGTTTAACTCTACAATTTACAGAGTTTAACTCTACAATTTACAGAACAAAATGTAACTTATTTGTATATATATTGATGTCCAATCAGATTAATAGTTTGTAGACTTATAATTTTGTGATGTGTTCTACAAGGTGAACAATTTTGAATCATACTTATAGACTCGAATTTGGACAAAAGTTAATGAAGAGATGACATTGAAAGAGGAGCTGATACTTGTTGACCAAAGGACCGAAGTTAGGTCATAGATGAAAGAGCATTCAAGATGAAATTAATGGAGAATGAGATGTCTTAACTCTTAACATGAAAGAGGAGTAAAGACATGGGTGTCTCTAACTACACACACCCACCCACTCTCTCTCTACACCCATATTTCTTGGTGATTTTGTTGGAAGGGGGTGTTGGAGAGCACCCCTAGAGATTAGCCTATTGTGTGGCATCAGGATCTTTGGATATATTTTCAACGGCTCTCTAAGGGTGCTCTCTAGCACCCTCAGGTCCGATTTTGTCGTAGTACAAAATCCTGGATAGCATGTTTTAGGTGTATTAGAAAAGTTCATGGGTACTTTTAAGAGATGCAAAGTGTTCATGACAAAATGGACTTTCACATCCAAATGCCTTTGGAAAATGGAATCCCACCTCAAAATGCCCTTTCTTTTTGTTCAAAACTTGACCCACATCTCATGCTCATATCCTTTTCAGAAAATAATTCACTCAGCTGGGGTATGATAACAGGATATCATTGAAAGATGACTATAAGCATATATAGGCTATTTACCATCATCAGGACAAGAAAGAAAAATCAAAAGGATCGAGGGATCAATTATGGTTAAAGATTTAACCCAAGCTGTTCGGCTCAATGCGCATAGACAACGAGCAAAAATTAATTTTTTCCGGTCACAAGGTTGAATCCCACGAAGGCCAAACTTTGAAATGATGCACCATTTTTAACTTCAGAGGCATTGGTATTAGTCAAGGTGCACTAAGCTTCTCCAGCAGCTAGCTGTTCCTCCTATCTACCTTTTGTTTTGTTTTTTTTTTTTTCTCTTTGGTCTATTGCATTAGCTTTTACGGATTCCAACACAAATTATTCTCGTCACATACATCAGCTAAAAAGCCTACAAAAATTTAAATAACAGAAACAACTCGACTTTTGTCTGTAGCCTAAAGACTAAAAAGTTGGGAGAAACGGCTACCAAGTCATATAGTACCAAATTTTTGAATGACCAAAAAACATTATGGACAAAGCTTTGGAGGTGGAAAGCAAAAGGCTTTGCCTCTTACCCACACTGATTATCCTGCTTATGTTCAATGATGAGATCATGAGTTGCTATATTCGTTACTGCAACATTAGAACACAATCATTCAAACATGACTCTAGCTACCAAAACACAACTAATTTAAAAAAAAAAAAAAATTCTAGAGAATCAAGAAAATTTATACAGGATTTGCATAGAAATACAAGTTTATGATGTTGGGGCTAGACTCAATTGGGAATAGTAGGAGATCTAATGGTTTGGTGTGGTGGCTATAAAAAAATAAGAGGTTCTCCGCACTTGGGTAGAGTAGCGCACTCGATTAAAGTTGCGAGGTCAGCCCCACGGTGGGTGACGTCACCCGCATGGTCAGGTTGTACAGAAAGGACATGTGTCCTCATATTATAGGAAGACAGTCTAGCGCCTGATCATTAGCCCAAGGTGCTTATAAGTATGAGACATGCCCTTCACAATTCTCAGCTAATGTCTAAAGTACTCTGATTTCATGGCTGTACAAGTTGAAGTTTGATGTTTTGGATGTTTTTGTTCTATGATGGAATCCTAAAGCCAGCTTCCAAGTTTACTGCAATGTTCTGAGGTTTGACAGGCTTATGTTGTGTGAAGTAATGGACAGAATTCTGGCTTAGATACTCCAAGCTTTTCATTTATTCTTACTGTTGGGTATTCACCTTTTTGCGACTACGTGAGAGGGCAATAAAATCATAATTCCTTAAAATGGAAAATACAACCCACAATAACATGAAGATCCAAACTACTAATTTATCCTACATAAAGTAGAGAAATTTTATGATAAATCAAAACCGTAGCTCCAGCCAATGCAGCAAGTGTTAGTGGTCCTAACACGCTCTTCCTTTGCTCCCGTCGTCCTGTGGTCGTTGGTCGTAATACTCAACGACCGCAGCTCCAGCTGTTGCAGCAAGCTAACAGTGCTTGTGCATGCAATCTGTTTTCCCAAAACAAAAACAGCTGTTACATACGTGATGCAGCTGCCCGAGTACGGAAATGCATACAATCAAAGGGCTATTCACAAAATAGATAACTAGCAGACGATGAAAACGATGTAATCAATAAGGTAGCCTATTGTTAGCAAGTAAACAAGAAGGAAAAAAGAAATGAAATCCACTATGATCTGGGTGGAAGTCTCAGAACTGACACCCACGTATGCAAGCCCATAAAAGTTGAGAGCAGGGCCGGCCCAGGCCCACAAGGCCTGGGCCTAGGGCACCACAAAAAAAGGTCAATTTTTGGGGCACCCCACCATTTTATACCTATGAGCTTGACTAGAACACTTTTTGGACCAAAATAAAAGAAAAAAATCCATTAGGAGTGACAAAAGAGCCCAACATTGTGGCCCAATATTTAAAAAAGACCCAAAAATTATTGTGGCCCAAAATTTTAAAAAAGGCCCAAAACTAAAATTTATTTTTAAAAAATCACAATATAAAAAGGCCCAAGTATAATTGATACTTTTGCTTCTAAAATTGCAACACTCGTAATTTTCAAGTGATACTAATGCGTTATATGTATCTAGAGACTTCGTGTTTTAATTTTTCCATTATTATGTAATGCTTGTAGAACTTTATATTGTTTTGGTTTTCTCGTATAGTGATTGTTACTCGAAAAATTATTTAGGTGTTGTACTTGAAGGGCACAATTTTTGGGCTAGGCCTAGGGCACCTCAAACCCTAGGGCCGGCCCTGGTTGAGAGAGTCTCAATTAACACAAAAAGAGCCTTTCTGTATCTTGTTCACAAATAGCCTTTACATATATATGTGGAATTTCATAGATCTAGCATTATCAGACTAATATTGAAGAAGAAATGAAGAACACAGAAGAATGGTAAACACATAGAAGAGAGGAAACAAATTCTAGAGAGAGAAGAAACTAATTCTGTTTTTTTATTTCTGTTTCGTTGCCTCATTTACACTGAGATTACCCTTTTATACTTGTCACTAACCGCCTTAACTAATCTCACAGAAAATAATCCTCTGTAACTAAAGCCAAGATACAACAATTACAACCCCTTTCTATTCGTCTAACACCCCCCCTGCAAATTGATGGTGGTGAAGCACCAACCATCAGTTTGTCCTTGAGAAGCTGAAACCTTGCTCTGGATAAGGGCTTAGTAAAGATATCTGCAATTTGTGCTGCTGTCCCAATGTGCAAAACCTGAACAACACGAGCCAAAACTTTTTCCCTAATAAAATGGTAATCAACTTCTATGTGTTTAGTTCTAGCATGAAAAACAGGATTATTAGCAAGAGCAATTGCAGAGGAATTATCACACCAAAGGACATACGGAGTTGCCGAAGAAACATGTAGTTCAGCAAGTAACTGGTGTAACCACACAATATCTGATGTGCACTGAGCCAAGGCCCTATACTCTGCCTCAGTAGAGGAGCATGCCACAGTTTGTTGCTTTTTAGCACACCAAGAAAGTAGATTGGAGCCAAGGAAAATACAAAATCCAGTTGTGGACCTGCGGTCACTTGAATCCCCTGCCCAGTCAGCATCTGCATATGCAGTTAAGACCAAAGGACCAGAAGTAAAATGTAAACCATGACTCAGTGTGCCTTTGAGATAACGCAGAATACGTTTGACTAAAGCAAAATGACAAGCCTGAGGATCATGCATATGTTGGCACACGACATTCACAACATGTGAAATTTCTGGTCTGGTCAATGTGAGATACTGCAAGGACCCTACCAAAGTACGAAACAATTTAACATCTGAAAATACTACTGCTGCACAAGAACTAGGCTTCTGGGGATGCGAGGAGTTGAACTCGATTTACACTCAAACATCCTAGCCTTTTGCAACAACTCTTGAGCATACTTTGTTTGACTTAAGATTAACCCAGATTTGACATACTGAACTTCAATGCCTAAGAAAAAATTCAGAGAACCAAGGTACTTCATAGCAAATTGAGAACCAAGCAAACGTATAAAGTTAGTGATAAACTCATCACTACTCCCTGTGATTATGATATCATCAACGTACACCAAGACCAAAGTCACAACAGAACCTTTGGAGTATATAAACAGTGATGAATCAGTCTTGCTATTCACAAAGCCACTGGAAATCAAGAAAGTGGAGAAAGTAGAATACCAGGCCCTTGGAGCTTGACGTAACCCATATAGAGCTTTTTGGAGTTTGCAGACATGATGAGGATGAGATGAATCCCTGTAGCCCAGTGGTTGTTTCATATATACCTCTTCTTCCAACAACCCATGAAGGAAGGCATTTGAGACATCAAGCTGTCTCAAAGGCCAGTTATGGTGTAAAGCTAAACTAAGAGCGACGCGAATAGTGGGTTGTTTAACAACTGGGCTAAAGGTTTCATAAAAGTCCGGGCCTTCTTCCTGCTGATTGCCATTTGCAACAAGCCTGGCTTTATATCTAGCCACAGAACCATCAGAATGTCTTTTTATCTTAAAAATCGATTGACACCCAATTATGTGAGCATGAGGTGGTGGCTCAACCAAGGTCCAAGTACCCTGGAGAAGAAGAGCTTTATACTCCTCATCCATGGCCTTTTGCCAAACACCATGCTTATTAGCCTCAGAAAAAGTTCGAGGTTCAACAGTAGGGAAAGAAGATAAAGAGGAAACAGAAGGAGAAGGAAAGGTAGTTAGCAAGGAGAAAGGTTGCTTAGGTTTAGAAAGGCCATGCTTGGATCTAGTAATCATAGGATGGGAAGAACAAGTTTGTAAAGGAAGAACAGCTGGGTCAGAACAGGAGGAAGCTGGAATAGAAACATCAGTAGAAGAATAAAAAACATGGGAGGAAGAAGCAGAAACATTAGGGACAGTGGAAGTGAGAGATACATCACTTGAGTTAGCATTGGATGAAGAAGAAATAAAGGGAGTAGAGGAAGAAAAAGTAGGAATGAAAGAAGATACAGAAACAAGAAGATCATCAAAATTGGTAGGAGGAATATGAAGCTTTAAAGGAATTGAATTGGCAGTAGCAGAAACTAATTGAGAATAAGGAAAACTAGGCTCCACAAACTTAACATGCCTGGACACATATACTTTGTTAGTAATGGGATCAAAACATCGATATCCCTTGGTTGTATCACAGTAGCCCAGAAAAACACAAGTAGTGGACTTTGGTAGCAACTTATGCGGTGTATATGGTTTGAGCCAAGGATAGCATTCACAACCAAATGTTTTCAAGAAAAAATAATCAGGAACAACATGATACAAAAGAGTGTATGGAACCTGAAACTTGAGAGTAGAGTGAGGCAGCCTATTTGTCAAATATATAGCTGTAAGGAGAGCTTCTAACCAAAATTTAAGAGGAAGACCAGCTTGATGAAGTAGAGTGACAGTTGTTTCAATCAAGTGCCTATGCTTCCTTTCAACGACACCATTTTGTTCAGGTGTATGAGGACAAGACGTTTGATGCAACATTCCAGCATTAAAAAACAAAGTAAGAAGATAGTTATTGATAAACTCACCCCCATTATCAGACCGAACTATTTGAATAGAAGTTTTGAATTGAGTGGACACAAATGCTTTGAATTGAACAAGTTTATCTTTGACTTGTGATTTGTAGTGTAAAGGAAACAACCAACTATATCTGGTACAATCATCAATCAATAACAAGTAGTATTTGAACCCTTGGAAAGAAGGAATAGGGCTAGGCCCCCATACATTAGCATGAACCAATTGAAAAGGAACATTAGAATGTGAAACAGATAAAGGAAACTGCAGTTTATGACTTTTGGCTACATGACAGCTAGTGCACTGGACTTGGGCAAGCTTAGGAAAAGGTAAAGCAAGCTGTTTTATTAAAGGAAGAAACAAAGTAGAACTAGGGTGACCTAATCGTTGATGCCATAGCATGGTAGAAGAGGTAGAACAGAGATTAGCTTGATGAGGCTCCCTCTAGATGAGTTCAGAAGTGGATAGAGACCACGATGGCGGGGGACCCTTGTAGAGGATTTGATGTGTTACCTTGTCCTGGATGACAAAGCCAAGAGAATCAAAAACAATAAAACAGTTATTGTCCTTTGAAAACTGATAGACAGACAAAAGATTGTGAGAAATGTGAGGTGCATGAAGTAGGTTGTTGAGGCTAAATCTAGCATAAGGTGTAGGTAAAAGCCCTGTACCTGAATGAGTAATAGGAATGGTGGCTCCATTACCAACAGATAGACCTTGAGTGCCAGTGTAGGACTGCGGAGAGGACAGGTTTGAAATATCATGAGTCACATGAGAAGTGGCTCCACTATCAAAAATCCAGGACTGTGGTGATGGAGGAACTGAGCCAACCTGATAAGCCTGTGGAGATAGACCAACCTGATGTGGTGGAGCACCCAAGAGTGAGCTTGAGGAATTATTAGCATCAAAAATATGTGGCCCAAGTGCAGAAGGTGTAGTGATATGTTGTGATGGTACAGAAGGTGATGCTAAGGAATTCCGTGGCACAAAAGACCCTTGTCCTACTGGACTCTGAGATACAAACTGAGGAGTACCATTAAACTGAGATGCACCAGAAAAACCATATGCAGGGCCAGACATAACTTCTGAAAAACAAGGCATAGGGTATGGTTGTGGGACTGAAACAAAATTAGCCTGATGCCCTTGGGTAAAATACACATTCTGACCTCTCCCGTGAGAGTTATACCCCTGAGAGGGTCTCCATTGATCCGCGAAAATCTTTGTGAAGATCGGAGGTATCTTGAACTGGTGGTGGAAGATTTGATTACGCCGATGATAGCAATAATAGGCAATGTGGTTAGTCTTGCCACAAATTTGACATCCTCCTTGAGCATAAGAACCAGGGTAGTTAGAACCATTCCTCCTTCCATTGTTATCAAAAGATCTGTTTTTATGAAAAGATCTAGTATCTGGTGCAGGTTGCGATTGAGAAACATGTGGAACCATGGGAGCATTTGTAGATGTAGGAAGTACATGTGAAGACTGTGACTGAAACGAAGGAGGAGTAAACATATTGACAGATGTGGAGGATGCAGTATTCGATGTCACAGAAACAGGTCGAGATGTAGTCAAGAACACACTTTCCAAAGTTGTGTTCCTAGAACTAGTAAGAGACTCTGCATTTAGCATTGTTACCAATTCATCAAAAGTAAATGTTCCTCCTCGAGTGTGAATGGCAGTACGAAACCCTTTAAATTCTTCCTCTGGAAGACCATTAATTGTATGAAACACCAAATCATCATCACTAACAGGAAATCCTGCTGCAGCAAGCCTGTTTGCATAGTCCTTAATTTGGTCGATATAGGATTCCATAGTCCCAGTCTTTGTAATGTTATACAGGCGTCGCTTGAATTCATGTACATGAGTTCGAGTCAAAGAGTTAAACCTCAACTCAAGCGATTGCCAAACATGATAAGCATGTTCAAACCCTAAAACTAAGGGTAAAGTACCAGCAGAAAGAGTTGCAGTCAAACAAGACCATAATTGACTGTCAATCAAGCACCACTTGGTGTATTCATGACTAATCACAAGATTATTATTAGTATCAGTAATTCTAGCCGCAGGTGCCTTGTTTGTTCCATCAAGATATCCCATGAAACCATTTGCACGCATTACATTGAGAATCAGAGTTTTCTAGAGCAGATAATTTGTTGAATCAAGTTTGATAGTTACCAGAGATTGGATATTAGACACCAGAAAAGCTAGGGCTGGAGGTATAGCCATTGAAGTCGAACTTGTATTGCTTTCTGCCATGACGATGACGAAGATACTGCTCGATGTCAAGAAATCACAATTCTGCCTCAGGATCGTACGTGACTTGCGTCGAAAGCTCTGATACCATGTGGAATTTCATAGATCTAGCATTATCAGACTAATATTGAAGAAGAAATGAAGAACACAGAAGAATGGTAAACACATAGAAGAGAGGAAACAAATTCTAGAGAGAGAAGAAACTAATTCTGTTTTTTTTATTTCTGTTTCGTTGCCTCATTTACACTGAGATTACCCTTTTATACTTGTCACTAACCGCCTTAACTAATCTCACAGAAAATAATCCTCTGTAACTAAAGCCAAGATACAACAATTACAACCCCTTTCTATTCGTCTAACAATATATATATATATGTATGTATGTATGCATGTATTCAGTGTTCATGCTGCACTTGTACAAAAACTTTATACGTATTCAGTGATTGGGACGTAAGACTCGGTTTGGTTTGCTACGTATTCAGTGATGACCAAAATGATGCGGCGAGAAGGTCGATTGGTGGATGTGTTACAGCTGTTTTTGTTTTCCGCCCTAACAATAAGAGTTAGGCAAAGATATGGGACCCCTAAAAACACTTTACACTGTTTTCGTTACTGTATATTCACTATATGCAGTCCATGATTCAGATTGATGAAGACATGATTTGGATTGCACTTTCAGGGAAACCATTGCCCATCACAATCTTGAATCCACCAAGGCCTACCAAAAGTATCCCAAGCACCACACAAGTTGTTTCAGAGTCACCTAAACTAGATGAGGGGAGCTCGATAACTAACTTTAGAATTTTGACTATTTTGAAAGGAAAAAAAAAAAACAAAAAAAAGCCCCCACTCCCAAAAAATAAACAGATAAATGACTACAAAGGAGAGGGAAATCATATTCCAAAAAACAGTAGATGTAAAAGTGCAAAAACTGAAATTTTACATACCCTTTTGAGTACATATAATCCCCTTCAACTTTCAACAAGAAGTATAACTCTTCGTGCAACAAGAAGTAGATTATGGTCAAAATTCTTTTTTTTTTTTTGAATAAAGCTAAATTTAATCAAATAAATTGGTTTATTTTTCCAAAATGAAATTAGTTTTGTCCATAATTTTATACTTTTTGGATTTCTTTCGTCGAGATAAATCAATAATCCATAAAAATTTGAAGCAAAATTAACAAATGTAAAAAAAAAAAGAATAAAAACAAAACTAATAAACCAAAAAACCAGTCACGAGGCCTTAGGGTTTTAATCCGATTTGGGGGTTTGCCACGTGAAATGGGCATAACCCAGTTCTACTATGACTTGCGAATGGCAACTTTAGTGGCCTTGTGATCTCAGGCGTTGGATGAGGTCCAACGACCCTAAACAGACTCCCACACATTAGCCAAAATGAGGGATTCCATATGTGAAGGGGAGGACATATATATACACACACATATTTATTCATTAAATATTACATTGCCGCTCCTAATTAACCTAGGGAACTTCTACATATCTCATTCCTACTTCCGCTCCAGCTTCGTGCAACTAAGGTTGGAATCTCTCCACCTGCACGTGTTTGTTATTTTTCTTCTATTTGTTGTGTTACTTCTCCCATTGCCGGGGATAGTGGTTGGGCTTGTATTATAGTGATTGTGGACTTTGTTTCGAATCTCCTCACCTATATGTAATTGTTTCCAGTTTAATAATTCATATTTATATTCTCCTACCATTTAAAAAAGGAAAAGAAAAGAAGGAACATATGTGGTATGGTTTTCTCATGTTAAGTGTTAACAACAAGGAAATTACTACCACAATTACTACCACACACACCCATTAAAGGTGTGTACCATATGCATGCACCTATTATGTGGTCCAGATTGGACCATTTCATTGGCAACCGTAACATTTTTTAGTTTTTTGTAACTTTTCAAAAATACAATTCATAACATTTTGGTGTGTCCCGTAACTTTTATTAAAAAAAATTGTAACTTTTATTAAAAAAATCAAAACTTTTATAGGAATGCTTATGATACACACGCAAATAAGAGGTGTGCATTGTACCTTTTTCCTAACGATAAAACTGAATAGGGCTCGAGTTTGGCCTGGTGAGACAAAGAACGAGGGTCCAATCCCAAAATAAACAGTATCAAAGTTTTGGAGCAAAACCAAAAGCATGATGTTATGACATGCCAACCCACCACGAACTCGACAAGGATTCAAAATGGTTGGAGATGTGATAAATATGAAATAATCATCATAGGAATCGACACGACCTGACCTGACACGATGCCTTCCCACATTTTACACTAAAAATAATTTTGGTAGGAATCTGAGACAACACGACACTATACGGTACTTTGCCATCCCGATTCAAGTTTTCTTTTTTCTTTTTTATCAGCAAAAACTTCTTATATATATAAAGTCATCCGGCACTTACAAGGTTATCCAATGAATACAATGAAAGGAATACAGTCAGCACCTACATCGATAATTAAAAAAGGGCATAATAATGTCAAAATCCAAAACACGAGTCATATTAATGACTCACTTTTCACCCAATTCAAAGGTGCGGGGCACGAGGAGTTTACAATTAAGACAAACAATCCCCTTTCAGAAATTCCAATCAAGGATTACAATGAGCAATATAGGAAACCCCCTTCCTAAATCTGATTTTTATAAGCTAACGCCGGTTCAACGTAGCACTGATTACTCGCAAAACGAGCTCAACACTACCGCTCTGGCTCTGGGAAGACAAAGCCGAGTAAACCAACAATCCTTGAGGCCACGACAAACACAAGAACGCAAATGCAGGGCCAACAACGAACATTAACACCATAAAACAGAAAATTTACGCAAAACACAAAAAAGATTACAGCCTAAAATAAGAGGGAAAAAACAACTTAGACAGAAACAGAAGCTACCGAGAGTGGCTCGCAGCCGAGACACGCCAAGTCGTGCTAAGTCAAATCGAGTCGCACCATCACAAAAACCACCCAATTCCTCCGGCGGCCACACAAATCTGGAGAGGAAAGGGATGGTGGTGGTTGAAGGTGAAAAAGGAAGACCTCCGCAAATGGAAACCCACGGCTCTCACACCGTCACCACCATCGGATATGGGAGCTTTTATTCGCCAGAGGGGCCAAAACCACCCACTTCAACTCGCGTCAAATATGCCCTACCAAACCTGGATGATAGTAGACCCAAATTAACGGCTTCTTCCAAGATAATCAAATGGATTATACGGATTCAAATATTTTGTGAAAATTATTTGTTCTTCTTCTATTTTATTATTATTATTTTTTGTATATTTGAAAGTTGTAAATAATGCCAACTTGAGAGTCACCTATCACTTTGGTGGATCAACAACATTGGCCAGGATTGAGTGAAAAAATAATTTTAAAGGTTCTAATTAACTAATAAAACTCTTCACTTGACATTATATAATCTCTTAAATGTAAATGGATAAACAGTCCCTCCCTAGTCGAGTATTCATTTCCCACTTATCAGGTGTAACTATGAAAATGTATGAAACCACATTTATTTACGACATGGAGAGCAATGCTACAAACACAGATTTAAAACACAAAGTCTGACAAATATGTATCTCACAAGTTGCATGTAGAATCCATGTATTATATATAAGATGATTCTGAACACACTTAAATTAAAATATGTGTCCATGTATCTATGTCCAAATAATTTTCCGACCATGAAATTGGGATTGTAATCCTCCAGCATGCCCCATTTTTCATTCAAGCACTCGAAGCACGAAACAACGTCGTCTCTGCCTATGGGAGGACAGTAAGCATTTGCAATTAAAGATTTTTCCGTAAGAGAACAGCCAATAATAATCTGACAGTACTTCCCAAGAAAGTCCTCGACTGCACCAAAACTGAAAACCCTAAGCCACATTTGGACCATTCAAAAGTGAATTTAACAGCCCAAATTGAAACCTCAAATTCCGGACCTATTCCTTAAAAGGGGGAGCAACGAACCAACCACACTCTGTTTAAAATTATAATGCTTCAGCGTACATGATTAAAAGAAAAAAAGAAAAACAAAAGGACCACTCGTGCTTCTATTTTCTTCCATCGCTGCGGGCCTTTAATTACTTATCTTCAGTCTCCATCGGCATAGAATAGCCCTACGAATCAAGTTGATCTCTTTTGTTTTTCAAGAGTCGTCCAAACTCCAAACACAGAAGCCTGGAAGATAATCGCCCCAAAATGAACGGGCTTCTCCCAAGATAGTCAAATGGATTAGACGGCCCAAGTCCAGTTCAAGATCCTACAGCCCACATCTTCCATTGCAAAAACCAACACCTTGTTCGGTTTGGGTCTCAAGATCCACCCTGCACGGTCTCCAATAAAATTTTCTTTCTATATCTCTCTACTTATTACCGCAAAATACCTCCCTTAAAACCCAAATTGAACAAAAAAGCCCAAATGTGCCAAATTATTGCGGCCAATTAAAAATTTCATGAGAATTGTTTAGTTGTACATTTGAAAGTCGTAATAGTTCCCACGATTTTTATAAAATGGATTCTTCCGTACACAATTATACTGACTGGAGAGTCACCTCTCTCTTTGGCGGATAAGAACATCGGCATGGACAAATCGAAAAAAATAATTTCAATGATTCCAATTCACTTATAACACTTTTCACGTGACATTATATAATCTTGTATATGTAAACGGGCAAATAGTCACCTCCCTATTCAAGTCTTGTTTCCCACTTATGAAGTGAAACTATCGAAAAATGCATGAGAGCATATTTTTTTACGATATAGAGAGCAATGCTACAGACACAGATTTAAAACATAAAGTCTGATATATATGTGTGCTACAAGTTGCGTGTAGGATCCGTACATATTTGACGATTTCGAGCACACCTAATCTAGAATATGTGTCATGTCCGAATAATTTTCTAACCATGAAATTGAGATTGTAATCCTAGTTTCTAGCGTGCTATAGTTTTCATTCAAGAACTCAAAGAACGAAACGACGCCGTTGTCTCTGCCTATGGGAGGACAGTAGGCATTAGCAAAGGTTCCAATCGAACAGCCAATAATAATCCGACGGTACTTCCCAAGAAAGTCCTCGAATGCACCAAATCATTACCCCGCCCTTCCTCAACAAAACTGAAAACCCTAAACCCTAATCCACACTCCCCTCCTCCTCCTCCTCTTCTCTCTCTCTCTCTCTCTCTCTCTCTTTCTCTCTCTCTCTCTCTACAGCGGCTCTATCATAAATACATACAGAAACAGCAACATATACATATAGAGAGAGAGAGAAAGGAGAGAGAGAAACATCACCTTCCAAGTCTCTTCGATACACTCCGCAATGGCGCTGTATCTTCTGCACGAGTCAGCTTCGGGTTACTCTCTGTTTCTCGCCCACGGCCTCGACGAAATCGGCCAGAACACTGAATCGGTTCAGAAATCGGTCACCGATCTCAACCGATTCGGAAAGGTCGTGAAGCTGGTTGCTTTTACCCCGTTCGAGTCCGCTCTCGACGCTCTTAACCAGTGCAACGCTGTCTCCGAAGGTGATTTTTGTACTCGCTCTCTGTTTGTGTAGGTGTTTGTATCGTTGTTTGCTAGGTTATCGTTTTCCCCTGCATAGATAAGGTTGATCGTTGGATAAACTCCTAGTGTTGTGTTACATGCAGTGAATGTTTTGTTATGTTTGATCTGATTCCAAGTGGAATTGCTTTGTGTTCAGTGTATTTATGCATTCTGTTGAAGAAACACGATAAGCAGTTTGAAAAATGGGAGGTTAGAGAATATAGCGAGGCATGTGCACTGAGCACGGGTGACGAGTGTATTATTTTGTTGTTAGTTTAGATTAATGATCGGATGCTGAGACAAAATGGGGAGCAATGTAGCATAATTATTTGTTTAGATTTGGTTGTAGTTTGGGACCTCAAAGAACTGAAGTTTTGGAGTAACGGGTAACTACTACCTGTTTTAGGCGTGTTGCATATTTTGATGTTTTCAAGCATTCGGAAGATTGTGTATTTTTTTTATATTATAAAATTAATGTTGGTTGCTTGGTGTCTTAAGTGGAGCTAGGCATGAACTTGAAATGTTATTTTTGGGTAAGCAGTAAGCTTTTCTATTAGACCAGGTTTGAATTTATTCTTTGTCTGAGTGATTTTTCTACTACTATGTGTTCATTTTAACCTTAAATTTGCCTTTTCATTGCTTAAAAGCCAAGGAAGAACTGTGATGAAGACTGTTAAGCTTTATTTTCTTTGATTCTTAGCTAAATTGAGTGTTTTGTAGGCGTTGTTCAAGCTTTGTCTCCTACAAGAAAAGCTGTTTTGTGTCCCCTAGCCTTTCAGTAGAGGAGTTTACTGGAGTATGGTTTGTCTTATTGTCTGTGAGATGGTATGGGTGGAAGATGAATGGTTTGTCTCATTGTCTGTGAGATGGTATGGGTGGAAGATGAGTGTCATAGTTTTATATGGTGCCTAGGTGTGGCAGCATCAAACCAATTGAGGGATGATTATTTATTTTAAGCTCCACATTTTGGATAATGAAACCATATATGGTCCAATTCTGGCTTTGGGTGTCCTTGAAAATGTCATTAGGGTTTCATCCAAATATGGGAGAGGTATCCGTTGCTTGAATTAACATGGCAGACATTCTTAAGTTCCACCTGTTATTCTGTTGGCTTGTTTGCTTTTGTCTGTCTCTGATAACTTTGTTAGATATTTTGTGTGATGATTTTTTTTTGGTGCAATTTTGCGTGATGATTAGCATTCCTATGTATGCTGTTTTTACTTGAACTTTTGTTTTTGGTGGCAGGGCATATGACTGATGAGTTGAGGAACTTTTTGGAACTAACCCTCCCAAAAGTTAAGGAGGGAAAGAAGCCTAAGTTCAGTTTAGGAGTTGCTGAGCCTAAGATTGGATCCCATATTTTAGAAGAGACGAAGATCCCCTGCCAAAGTAACGAGTTTGTTCTTGAGCTTCTTCGTGGTGTGCGTTTGCATTTTGATAGGTTCATTCAGAACCTGAAGGTTCGCATTTAGATTTTCTCATTGCTTATCAACCTTTCAAGTTTCAATGATGTTCCTATTATGATCTTCCTTCTTTGAGCCCCCATTATCTGTATGACTATGTTCTTGAAATACTGTAGCCTGGTGATTTGGAGAAAGCCCAACTTGGTCTAGGACACAGTTACAGCAGGGCAAAGGTCAAGTTCAATGTAAACCGTGTTGATAACATGGTTATTCAGGCTATCTTCCTTCTTGATACGCTTGATAAAGACATCAATTCCTTCTCCATGAGAGTCAGGTTCGTTGGAAAACATGCTTACACTTTGACAAGTCTGTTTAGACAGTTTAGTCTTGGAACCTTCATGGTTCTATAAATTTTTGAAAGCTGGAACTAGTTTACTCGTTGTTGCTGTTAACCTTGATCGGGCAACATAATGACCATTTTTACAAAATACTGAAATATTGATCAGCAATTGGGGCATATGTATTGAGCACAATCAAATTTTGTTCTGACATATCCTAGTTGGGGTTTTGTCAAACTTGTTATCTGATTTGGCTCTTATTTGCAGAGAATGGTATTCTTGGCATTTCCCTGAATTGGTGAAGATTATCAATGATAACTATTTGTACGCCAAAGTTGCAAAATTTGTTGATAATAAATCAGAGTTGTCTGAAGAACACCTTCCAGGACTGACTGACATAGTAGGAGATGAAGACAAAGCAAAGGAAATCTTAGAGGCTTCAAAATCATCCATGGGTAGGGTTTGTTGGTCCATTGCATATCTTTTTAATGCATTGTTTTCACCTCAGAAACTGAACAATTAGGTTAAGCAATAAAGAAAACACAATTTTTGGAATTGTTTTTGGTAAATTTCTCTGAAAGCAGGCCATTTTTTGGAACAATTTTAGCTGTTTTGTGTTTTCTCCAAAGTCCAAAGGAATGGATCCATAAAAAGATAGGGTTAGAAAGTTCCTGTTGTTTTTGTGTTTTCTGAATTCTTGAAAAGCGTAGACCTCAAATGAAAACTAGAAAAACCATACAATATCAAATTGGTGCTAAGTTATTGCATCCTCAGAGTCACATCCTATGCTTTACTCACTTAAGGTGTATTTATGTTTTCAGGACAGGACTTGTCTCCAATTGACCTGATTAATGTCAAGCAATTTGCGCAGAGGGTGATGGACCTCGCTGAGTACAGGAAGAAGCTCTATGACTATCTGGTGACTAAAATGAATGACATTGCACCCAATTTGGCTGCATTGATTGGTGAAATGGTTGGAGCTCGTTTGATTTCCCATGCTGGTAGCCTAACCAACCTGGCAAAGTGCCCTTCTTCTACCCTACAGATCCTTGGTGCAGAGAAGGCGCTCTTCAGGTGTCTACACATAACCTGACATCTTGTTAATTTGCTTCTCTTGCAAAAATCAGTTGCTCTTTGCTTGCAAAAATCAGTAAATCTTCCTATGCTCATTTTAAAAGGTTAAAATAATCAGTGAATGACCATGTTTCGGTCATCCTTTAGCCAAAATACGAAGTTAGAGAGCCAATTGTGTTGTCATCCACTTACAGCAACTGTTTGTGTGCTTAGCTCTCTTGACACCGTATCTTCTTTTCGTCTATATTGTAGTGTCTATTTGGAGTTTAATACTCAAGTCATTTATTGTTTCGACTTTAGGGCATTGAAGACCCGGGGGAACACACCAAAATATGGTCTCATATTCCATTCTTCTTTTATTGGACGTGCATCTGCTCGAAACAAAGGCCGAATGGCTCGTTATCTTGCAAACAAGTGCTCTATTGCATCTCGCATTGACTGTTTCTTAGGTAAGCCTTTTCGTTATGACAAAGAATGCAGTGCTGATGATTTCTTATCTTGTGGTCACTTGATTTAATTTCAGATTTTGCTTTGAATGCAGAGAAGAGTACCACTTCTTTTGGGGACAAACTCCGTGAACAAGTTGAAGAACGACTGGACTT
The DNA here is from genome assembly GCA_022606695.1 of Vaccinium macrocarpon. Classification (NCBI taxonomy): domain Eukaryota; kingdom Viridiplantae; phylum Streptophyta; class Magnoliopsida; order Ericales; family Ericaceae; genus Vaccinium; species Vaccinium macrocarpon. The sequence goes on along the minus strand of CM040174.1, from coordinate 28,202,994 downwards.
CTATGACAAGGGGGTTGCTCCTCGGAAAAACATTGATATGATGAAATCTGCTCTTGAAAATGTTAAAAATAAAGGTGGGTGAAAGAGCATGTGATTGTAGCTCGTCTCCACTCTAAATTCAAATATACGAGTGATTGGCTGCAAAATGATAGTATTAACTGTGTGTCTATGCACTATTGGGAGCTGTGTGCTAGATGAGTAGTCTCTGGAGCACTCAAGAAAATGTGCTCCCGAGGTGGGGGTTAATTTCTCAAGAGCGAGACTTGGTGAGAGCGTAGGGGCTCTACAACAGGCAGGAGAGAGTCTCTCGTTATTGGGGGAGGGGAGAAGACCTCTTTCTACAAGGTTTGGACCACCAATATCATCATAGGATCAGCCTGAGGGATAGGTGGCTGCCTACTTCGCATCTGCCACCTGCAGGGGTTATTTTTTAGCTGGCAGATACTTGGGATTTAGAGACTTCAACTGCTGAATGATGTTTGCGTTGAGTCTTTTCGTTACAACTTCTAGGTGTCTTCGTTTGGTGTGCCCTCTCCCCTCTTCAGACACCAATAAATATATAGGCCATCTGAGTGGTACTGGATGATCCTCATTTTGGAATCCTGTAATCATAAGCTTATAGCCACCGAGCCACAGAACCCTGGGTACACCAAGCAACTTGGGTGTCATCCCAAGGCCGCTTGGTGGTAGAGGGTTAGATATGGTGAGCCACTTGGATGGTTTTTTTTGGGTAAATTTCCACTTGGATGTTGGACCCATGTACCTAGTAAATATATAATGTACAAAGATCCATCAACATACACGTATATTTATGCTTTCCCGTGTCTTTTAAGTTGAATATTTGATCATTGCTCGAGTTTCTTATTCAATTGTAGCTTTGTTCAACGACATTCTACTGCAAACAGGGCAACGTTGCACATTCTCTCAATACAGAGACTCAACTTTGAGTCTCGATTGTTTTATCAAAAGTGAACCACAATAGAATTTCTCTCCCCCATTTGTGTTTTAGTTCCTGCTGACCAAAATTTTCTCATGAGATTGAGTAATTTACTCTGGTTTTATGGCATTTTGTGCATCTTCGTACCTCATTCTGGTTAAAAATGCTGTTTCCAGATACTGAGATGGAAGCAGAAAAAGCAACTACTGACGCTTCAGTAAAGAAAAGCAAGAAAAAGAAGTCAAAAGTAGAAGCTGCGGAAGATGGTGATGTAATGGAAGAGGATAAGCCAAGTGCTGTTACTAATGGGGATGCTTCTGAGGAGCTGAAAAGCGCAAAGAAGAAGAAGGAGAAACGAAGAATGGAACAGGAATCAGAGCCTGAACAGGATCAGGCAGCTGAGAATGGGAATGGGAATGGGTTCAATGCAGATGGGGGATCGGTGAAGAAGAAGAAAAAGAAGAGCAAGGATGAAGATAGAGAGGATCTTCCAGCTGCTAGTGAAGGAAAGAAGAAAAAGAAGAAGTCAAGAAGCACGGATGAGGACTGAGTGAATTTTCACATGCGATTGGGTTAATTTCAGGTTGATGTGGATCGGTTTTCCTGCTTTCTGTAGTGCTTTGACGTTTATTATTAGCACCAGAAAAAGGTCATACCTGTGTGTTCAATTTTCTTGTAGCAAATTTTGTCCAAGATTTGGTTTCCAAGAACTAATCATGTTTTTAGGTTAACGTATTTCTATCTTTATTGTGGTCCAACTTTTAGCAAATTGCATCAAGTGCTAGTGCATTCGTGTGGTGTGTGTTTCCACTGTAATTCTGCATCTCGGAGAAGTTCGGAAGCATTTGAAAGAATACAAAGCAGGGCTCCTATGAAATTCCCGTTAGGGAAGCACTTCCATTATCAGATATAAGGAATCATGGATGACCTAGCTGGGCTACAACTCGTGCACCTTTTGCTCAACAATCTCAAGTTCTCAACCATCCAACCAAATTTGCGGTCCCTCAAAAAAGGTAAAGTGCGTTATGAAATCACGCAGCATTCATAACGCTCAGCATCCAAGAACCTCTGCATTTGGCTTGAACTGAGCAAGCAAGTTAAATCTTGCAACACTCCTCTAGACCGAGCACTTTGATGTTTCCGGGGAACCGATTGAAAACGGACTCGGGGTTTTCAATTGTAAGTCCTCTGAAATCTTTATTTGAGATCGAAATCGTTTATAATCATTAGAGGTTGGTGAACACATAATTGAAACAAATTTGTCTTGCATTGTATTCTGCGAACGATCCGACCATATGACTACCAATATTCAATTAATTTGTTTTTTACACGAATAATTTACTCAACATTCCCAACAAATTGTGTTGTTCCTATCCCAAATACAAGTTATGGATGGCTCACAATTAAGGTCACCACGGGTAACACATACCCCAAACTCCTGTTTTCAGGCTCTCTACATTCAACCGATAGTTGTCACATTTCAATTATGCTTTCAAGTACAGCCAGGAAACCAATCGAAACCCCTTTTTTCAGCTCTACGTTCAACCGGAAGTTGTTTACATTATAATGATGCTTTCAAGGACAGCCATTCCAGATTCCAGTTTCGAACTTTCTCCAGTCTTCAGACCGGTGGTGATGACATTGACGCATTTCACTGCCCCCTGTATATCCCAGGTTAGTATACGAGCTATGCTGGCCTTTCCAGTTTTCACCCCTTCCAAATTAATTGCGCGTTGGATATCGACAATGGTAAATCACCTCCTATATGGCTTGAAGTGATAATTTTGGAATTCTGAGCCAAATGTTATGGACTCTTCTTCGAGCTTCTTCTTCAATCTCCTCCAAGTTCTCAACATATCTGACTGAATCAAACCCCGGTATAGAGTCTCGAAAGTGACTTTTTGCGGAAGCAACCCCCTCTCTATCATCTCTACGAAAAACTGGCAAGCTTCTTTCCACTTCTTTTTCTCACATAACGCGTGAATCAACAACGTATACGAATCCAAATCCGGCCCACCACCACTAGCCTTCATATCGTTCCAAATGTCTGTCACAGTCTCCATTCGATCCAACTTCACAAACATCCCCACCAAGATACTGTACGTGTGGGCACTAGGCAACTGTGGCGATTCCTCTCTCATCTTCCGATACAAATTCATAGCCCTATCCGCGTCTTTCCTTCCCCTATACTCCTTAAAGAAACAATTATAAGTCGCAGCCGTAGGACTAACACCACTACGCACCATCTCATCAACCAACTCCTCAGCATCTTCAATTCTCCCACACGAACAAAGGCATTTGACAACCGATGTATAAGTCGCTACCGTAGGACATATCCCTTTACTTTTCATCATCACCAACTTATCAAGACATAACTCGGGCTTATGTGCCCGACTGTAAACATGAAGCACGATCGAGTAACTCGTGACATCGGGCTCTATCCCTCTCTCACGCATTTCATCATACACCTTCTCCGCATCCCTGATAGTCCTCTCAAACCTCTCCTCCGGATGCAAACTCGACTTCCTGCAAATCCCATTCAACAGCACATTGTAAGTAACCACATTTGGCTCAATCCCCTTGTCCACCATCTCTCTAAAAAACTTCTCCCCCATTTTCACCCTATTTACCTTACACCACCCATACACCAAAACAGTATACACTTTCACATCACCCTCAAACCTAGACTTCCTCTTGTTAAATACCTCCGTTGCCACCTTCACGTACCCGTACTTACACAGCGTATCGAGAAGGAAACAGAAATCGTCGCGACTCGTTTCCCTCTCGATGAAACACTCCATATCGTCGAACGCACGAATCGCCTGGCGAGTTAAGCCAGCAGAGATCAACCTGCGGGTCAAAACAGCAAACGTCGTGAAACTAGGTTTGACATTGGAGTTATCCATTTCTATTACTAACTGCCAGGCGACGTCGAACTGGCGGACTTTACCGAGGATATCAATCATGAGGTGGTATGCGGCGGGGTCGTGGCGGTAATTGGGCTGGGATTTGGCCCAGTGGAAGAAAGAGAGGGCGATTTTGGAGACGTTTTGGAGGCGGATTAGGGTTTGGTGGATTATGAAAGGGGAGAGGTGGATGCCGGTGAGTTGTAGAGGCGATTCGGTGGGGTGATAAGGGTTGTAGTGGAGGAGGAGGAGGTGAGAGATTAGGTCGGCGTCTGGAGAGGGGTGGAGGGATGGGAGGGTGGGTTTGGTGGTTTGCAATAAGTCAAATTGTTGATCGGCGGTGGAATCGGAGGCGGAGGAGAAGCGGCGGAGTTGAGAGAGAGAGGGGAGGTGGAGGGAAGTGGTTGCAGAGCGAGAGAAGGAGAGGATTCGTGACATGGACGACGACATTGAAGCGCAGAGACGATGATGATTATTCAGCTTTCTTTGCTTTGCAAGTATTTTTGGAGCCCAATTGCTTTCTTTTGTGTCATACTCCCTTCCCCCATAAAATTTGATCACTACAAAACTACATACAATTTTCAAACTAAAAAATAATATATTTACCAAAATATTTTTTGAATTTTTTTTGCATTGTATAAAAGTTTTCAATGAGATCTATCAAATAAGATTCATATTAACTAAAAAATTATTTATGTAAGCACGTTATTTTTTTAGCTTGAAAATTGCACGTGGTTTCGTAGTGATCAAAATTTATGGGACGGAGGAAGTATTTTCTTTTTTAAATGTTAACTACCTCGAAAATTATTGAGAAAGTAAAATCGATAGATCAGATAAACCTTTAAGAGAATTTGAACCATTGATTATTCTTCCGCGGTAATTTTCAAGATACCTCTTCGGAGTATTTAGCATTTTTTTTTTTTTTTGGGCTAATAAACCAAAAGGTTTCAATAGACACCTAACCTAACCGAGTAACTGGTAATTTTTCGATCAAATATGTGATAGAATTAACCGAAAATGTCTTATTCCTACAAATTTGCTTTTAAAATAAGGGGGTGTTCCGCTAAATGTATTTTAAGAATAAATTGATTTTTTATGGGTTTTTATGTGATGTATTGTGAGAGACTTATCTTGGTTTTTAGAAAGAAAAAAAAATTGTTTTTTTGTTAGTGGAACCCCTAAATACCATAAAATAAACAACAAAAGCTGTAAACTCTCAATTTTTGACCTAAAAATAGTAGTAATAAACTTGTCTTTTCTTACTAACCAACAGTTTGTAGTAACACAAACAATATTACTCCCTCTGTTCCATAAAGTTTGATCACTACGAAATTACGTGCAATTTTCAAACTAAAAAAACGTATTTACCAAAATATTTTTTGAATTTTTTTTGCATCGTATAAAAGTTCTCGATGAGATCTATCAAACAAGATCCATATTGACTAAAAAATTGTTTTCGTAAGAGTATTATTTTTTAGCTTGAAAATTGCACGTGGTTTCGTAGTGATCAAACTTTATGGGACGGAGGAAGTAATACTTTTACCTTTTTTTCAATCAAAATAGCTCCTCCAATGTGTAAAAAAGTCATTTGATTCAAAATAAATTAGATTTAATAGTTTTTCTAATTACTTTTTATTATCATAAAGGGTGAACTTTTAAACAAAAGCCATTTTTTACTCATTTCATCATGTGTTTGGCCACCATTGAGAGATTAGGGGTGTTGGAGAAAAACAATTAGAAATCACTGGAGATTTATTGTTATTTCTCATTTTTAAGGAGTAAATGTTATTAAGGCAAACCTCAGGGTTGTCAATGAAATTTACTCTTTTTATTTGTTGTCAAACAAAATTTTGGAGTAGAGAAATTTCAAAAATTTAAAATCTTTCAAACAAATTTAAAAAAATTACTGACAGTGAGATTTTTTTTTTTATATCCGCGATTGTGCAGCTGTATATTGAAATTTTAAGTTCCAATGCATATGGAGAAAACTTTTAGAACTTTGCCGATGTATTGGAGAATTAATAATTTATTATGGGAAAGAGGAAGAGAATTCGGTTCAATGTACGAGAATGCCATTTATCTGGTTGTCCAAAATCCGAAGACTACAATAGAGAGGGCCTTCCAATTTAGTGTTTTGGCCAATTTTGTCCAATTTGGACAATTTTGCCCCTCAATTGGAAATCTCTGCTTTTGAATTGGCTGTAATTAGGAGTTTTGTGAGTGGGCAATTGAGTCATTTGGCGTTTGCTAATACCCCTTTAGACTTTTGCCTTAATGCCTTATGTGTCCCCTGTCATTTTTTACGCTAGAGAGAGAGAGAGAGACAACGAAGGCCGAAGACTGTAGATTCTACAATTACAACCGCTGCCGGCGACGGAGTCAGCGACCGACAACGGAAAGCTTTGGATCGTCAAAGAAGATGACAACCCCTACAGAAAGCTACCTTCGTGTTCAGCGAGGCCTTAGGTTGGTGGGTTTGCTTTAGTGTACAGGTTTGTTTTCTGGTCTGCTTTTCTTGTTCTACGTTGTCGTTTCTTTGTCGGGGTTCTGCGGATTGGAAATGGTTAACAGTGTTTTTAGTACTTTATGCGTCTACAAAGTTTTTGGACATCCAAAGTTGAAGGATTTGGGTTTGCGGTGTTCAGTCCGCTTGTTTGGTAAGGGATTTGATCACCAGTAGAGGGATTTCTAGGGTTTGTACAAGCTAAAATGTTGATCTTGATTAGTAGATTGTGAGTAAGTGAGTCCATCGTGAATGCTTTTGATTTGGGTAACTCTAATTTCCTGAAAATGGGTTTGTTGGCAAATCCTATTAATTGACTTCTTTGTAGGGCGTGGATAGTGTGACCTTGTAATGAAGTTCCATTTTGAGATTGATTTTACACTTTGGGGCCAATAAAATGGAAATGAAATCAAGTCTTGCCAAGAAATGAAGTCGAATCCTCGCAATTACAGTTTTTGTTTCTCGGTATCTTAAATGGGAAAATTCAGCCTTCGGTGATGTATCCATTTAATCAAGCATCTAACGTGATATTCTGTCAGGCCAATCAAATATCAGGACCAAGTCCATTAAACAAACATAGAGTGATCTTAGATTGTTGAACAGGTTGTAGTTATAGGTTTGTTGAGGTAATTGAGACTTCGGTTTATTTATGTATTTCTCTTCAAAAGGTAACTAAGCTTATGTGATCAATCACTTGTTTGCTCTAATGTATTCTTTGAAGTAGTAGGAAGAATTACGAAGCCTCAAAAGCGCTGAGTGATTGAGCACGAGTTTTAAGATTAGTCCCTCGTCAGTTTCTTCATAAAATGTACATGGATGTTTATGAGTTATTTGATTTTGAATTACTTATGTGGTAAGCCATGGAATCATGCATGGTCTGTAGAGGTTTGTTTTCTTTCTTGCTTAGTTTTCTCGTGTTCAGTTAATGAGCATACTTGATGGATGAATAGTTTGGTAAACCTGTTGCATTGAATTTCAGGTCCCAATAATAATGGTTTTTTGTTCCTTGTTGCATTTTCTGTCGATAAGAGACTATCGTGAGGCTTGTGCATAAGTTTATTATTTTGTTTTTAGGTTAGTTTTGTCTTCAAATGCTGACAAAAGTGGGAAGCAATGGAAATCAGTATTGCTTAAGATATTGTGTCGTACCCGTACGTTTTCTCCGTACCGGTACACATACGGCAACTTTTCTGGCGTATCTCCTTCAACAACCAGCGTAAGGTGTGATTAATATTAGCTTTTGAGTCAGCGATTCTGAAACTAAACTCAAATTCTGAATCGCAATCCATGGTAACCACCTTTTATTATAAACTTGATGGGCTTTAGCTTCTTCATTCTTGTAGATTTGAAGACATTAGACATGTCATAAATATTCTTTATTGGCTTCTAATTGCCTTACTATTAAACCAATCGTGTTTGTACAGATTCTCTTGTATCAATACTATGAATGATAGTTAGAAGATTGTATTTCTTTGGTGATATTACTGCCATAGATGGTTTCTAATTCTATTTCACAACTCACATCTTCCTATAGGGAAATAATGAGCACTTTAATCTTCCAACAAAGAAGAAAACGGATATTTATACAATTATGTATACAAGTGGCACAATTGGTGACCCAAAGGGAGTCATGATATCCGACAAGAGCATTCTTTCGCTTATATCAGGAGTAAATCACTCACTAGAGAGAATGAATAATCAGGTAAAGTTAAGTCGAACCTGACATATTCTGTAGGCAGGGACATCATGACAATTATGTATACAAGTCGCACAATTGGTGACCCAAAGGGAGTGATGATATCCCACAAGAGCATTATGTCACTTATATCAAGAGTAAATCACTCACTAGAGAGCATGAATAATCAGGTAAAGTTGAGTCGAACCTGACATATTCTGTAGGGAGGGACATCATATGGTGATTGTTTTTTGTGCTTGTGCTTCTGTAACTTGTTTTTTTTTTTTTTTGTGGGCAATTTAGTGAGAGGAACGTGTTTTTTTCATATCTTCCTCTAGCACATATATTTGATCGGGTCATAGAGGAATTTTGTTCATTTCCACTGGAGCCTCAATAGGATTTTGGCGTGGGGTAAGATACAGACAACAAAATCAACTGTTTTTTGTGCTGTTCTGCGTGTCTTAGACAGGATATATTCAGGTAAAAGTTACAAACATGGTTAACCTGAATGTTTGTCCTTTTGAAAAGATGTATGTGTCCTCTACATGCAGGTTAAATATCTTTTTTGAGTTAGGGGGTCAAAGACAACCTATCCAGAAGCAACTACGTCTGCTCGAGACAAGGCATCATTTTCTTTTAGCATTTGATGCATAAATTTATTATAGTACTTGTTTTTGCAGGTTTGATTGAGAAGACTTCTTCTGCAAGTTTTGTCAAAATGCATTGTTTAACATTGCATACTCATAGTAAGTGTTATTTGTTTAATATAACCTATTCAAAATTACATTGAAATACTGATGCGAGGAACTTGTTCTATTATATATACTTTAACAGCTTTTGCTTCTGAGCCTCTTTTTAACAACATTCTGAGAATCTACTATCCCATTCAGCTATTACACACTTGCTCGCGTGCCTCGTCCTCTTCTCCTTTAGCAGTGTTTCACAAAGAAGCTCTCAAATTTATGAATCCAATTAGGAGTTTATGTAATTCTAGAGACCTATTTACCACTTAAATATAACTTTGCACGAGCCTTATTAACTAAGTAAGGTGACTCCATTTGCCTTGACGAATTGCTTTGGAGCATCCAGCTAGGTAAATGCATGAAGTCTGCAATATTCCTCGCTATGCATTTTTTAATTTTGCGATGTGTATGATGCATAATTTAGCACATTTCTGTTATTGTAGAAAACTTGCCACTGCCTTTTCATATCTCTTACTAATCTTAGATGTGAAAATCTGCTGCAAACTGCGTAACATGAATAAAGGATACAAACATGTGGAGGCACCTCCAATGTTTGGTAAGATTGTTTTTAGCAAGATAGTGGAAGTATTATAATATTGCATCTCAAACTCCTCTGTTTCCCTTTGGCCTTAACTGAAATTTAATCTTCAATTTGGCTAATTATGGAGTCAGGTAAAAGTCTAGGAGGAAATGTACGTCTCATTCTATCTAGTGCGGCACGTCTTGCTAAGTACGTAGAGACTTTTCTACGAGTGGTGTCATGTGCTCACGTTTTACAAGGATATGGCATGTACACTTTTCAATCATACTGTGATTCAACCTCTCTCATTCACCAATGATTTGCTAGGCCCTTATTGAACAATGGATGGACTTCGTGTCATTGGAGATTGATGCTAATACCGGGAATTAGTTTGGATGAAGAATGGGACGAGCTGTTTATCGTCTGCAAGTAAGTTATCATGTTTCTTAGAAATTGCGTGAAATTAAATTGCTTGTCTGATAAAGTATTGTACAATGCCCAATAAACGAATCCACGTATCCTGGTATATTGTCTTTTCTATAGTTGCTATTGTACATCTTCTGCACTTTGTTTCGAAACTTGGAGAGGTAATCAAATGAGGTAGCTAAAGAATAAGAATGAAATAATATTTCTTTTTCATGATGTTGCTGGGAAAGGAATGATAAGTCATGATGTTTTAGTTTGCTTATAAATACTTATACTTTCCTGTTTCTAATATTTACATCGTAAATGTTTTTTTTCCATGCTTAAATACCATGCAAATTATATTTTCTTTCTTTCCAAATAGCTTCAGCCCAAATCAATTTTAAAGAGCAAATTGATATTACAAACATTTCACACAACAACCAAAGACAGGCATCAAACTCGTGCTAGGCACGAGCGCCCGTAACTAGTGTTAATAAATGGCATTGTCGTTCTAAAAAAAATGGCAATGCCAAATTTCTTCGACTAATTTTTTTTTGGGTTTTGTTTGAAAGAGATGTTTTTTTAAAATATTTTTTTCTAAAATTTAGGTGTCTGGCCTAGGAAGTGGCAATTTTTAACCCAACCTATGAACTAACCCAAATTCACCCACTCAAAACCCAACTCAATACACCTATATTTTAATATCGGTTATAATGGGTGAACCCAAATTAACCCATATATAGATGGGTTTACATGGGTTCAAAATGGATTTCACCATTTTGAAGAGAGATACCTTAATATTCTTAATTCGTCATCTTTTCCAACAATTCGAAGATGTCTTGGAATTTCTGGAGACAGAGTTGCCTCCTACAAAGAAGCTTTTACCCAGCCCGTGCATCTTCCTTCTTTCTCTGCACTCATTTTGTTAATATTTGAGGAGGAATTTTTTGATGCCATGTGGATATGAACAACGTGATCCTCTCGCGCACATTTAGTCATCTAAAAATGTAATGGATTTTTACCCAAAAAAAAAACAAATGTAATGGACGGCCCAGATTAAAATATTTTTTTCTTTTTTCTTTTTGAGGAGGAATTTTTTGATGCCGAGCGGGTATGAACGACGTGATATCCTCTCGCACACATTTAGTCATCTAAAAATGCAATGGACGGTCCGGATAAAAATATATTTTTCTTTTTTCTTTTTTTAAATACATCCGGTACTTTCAATCCGAAGTATCCGTTACATTTATGGACAGCCGGATGTAAGCAAGAAGGCACCATGTAGTACCTGCTCGGCATTGAAATTTTTTCCCTATTTGACAGTCCGATTTCAATTCGGATTTCCAAATTTTAGCCTTCGAAGACATAGAATCAAGAACCTAGTGTGTGTGTGTGTGTGTGAGAGAGAGAGAGAGAGAGAGAGAGAGAGAGAATACAACATCCAAAGTTTAATTTAGTTCAATTTTTCTGGTACATTGCAATTTGCACATTCGTTCAATATATGAGACAATTTTTCAGCTTATTGCAAGAAAAAAATCTTCATAGTTTCATTGAAAGAAAATAAACTTTCTCCCTCGTTAATTGCAAATATGGGAAAAAAAACATTTTAATCCCACTTGATTATGACCACGAGCATCAACCTTCCTATTCTAAACACAAAATGGATAGATTTATAGTTCAATTACAAAATTGAACTGAAAATTTCTCGTTATTTTATGCAATGATGCAATAATGAGAAATTCCCATTGATGACTCTCTCTCTCTCTCTCTCTCTCTCTCTTGTGAGAAATCCCCTCTCTATAACGGTGCACCCCCATTTCTTAGGTATGAGTTGGGTTAAATTCAAAAAAGAAAAAGAAGTATGGGTTGGGTTGGGTTTGACTTGACCTATTTCAACCCAACCCATATTCAACCTATACACTATTGACCCATATTCAACCCATAACCCATATCAACTTGTCTAAACTCAACCCAACCCACTCATTTGCCACATCTAGGCCCAACTCACATGCACTCTAAAGGTCTCACTGCTCACTTCTAGGGACCCCAATAACAAGGCACTATCCGAATTAAAAAAAAAAAAAAAAAGAAGAAGAAGAAGTAGCACCATCATATAAGGCTTCTGAGGAAGAAAAAAAACTGCATTGTCATCTCATTAGGCGTTACTCGAATTCCCTCCCAAAATTATCTCAACTTGAATTTCAATAAAATCAAGTAGCGTTATTTTTTCAGAGGATGATGTATAAAGCAGAAGCAATTGTATTTCGCTTTGCCGTTGAATTGGTTGCAGCAGCCATTGTAATCAGAGGATATGGGGGCGTTGCCGTTAAAGTAAGTCTAGCACTTTCAAAGAATGATGATGGTAACCCCAGGTGTGGCTGCCGTTTCATTAGATCTAGAGTGGATGATGATCATCTGGATCTCTTGATACATTATAGTGAGAAATATGTTACATCAAGAAACAATTGTTGTTGGTAGGGAAGGTGGCAGGTCAATCAATTGGTTCTAGGTGCTTTTGGGATGTGGAATGGCCTTTTTACCCCTTTCACTTGGGGAATGATCACACATGAACAACACATGTTAGCTTTTTCGTCCGAATTGATAACAACCGTTATCAATCAGACCACATGGAAGGAAAATTGAATAGTTGAAGGACGGCATAGAAGCAATTCTTAGTTTAGGGACTATATAGTGAAAATGTGCATAATTTAGGGGATAAAAGCAAAATTAACTCTAAAACTACTCCAAACCAGACAAAAACCCCCCAAAAACCTTCCGATCGACGGCCCCAAAATCTCCGACGATCTCACCCCAGAATTAACTTCAATTTGTCCGTTGGGTGACGCAGGATCATCGGACATATTGAGCAAAGGTTCAACTACCATCGGTGCCGTGAAACCCGTCAATGGCGGCCTTCTGTGGATCCCCTGCTTCTTCCGTTTTCCGCACATGCCGCCGTCGTATCTCCTCCTCCACCGCCACTACCACCAACAAAATCCCCCTTCTCTGGCCTAATACTACGACAAACCCCACCACCGGCTCCGATTCAATAGCCAACTCACCAATCGCACTCCAACTACTCTCCTGGGGCCGCGGCGCCTCGGGCCAACTCGGCGGCGGCACCGAGGAGATCCGCCTCTACCCTGCCCCACTCGCCTCCCTCCTCCTCCCTCCCTCTTTCCGCCTTTCCAATCCTACCCCTGGCCGTCTTACCCATTACAACAACAGTTCTCATTCTTCTGATTGGTCTGCTGGTGGTGGCGGCGGCGGTGGTAGTGGTGGTGCTGGTGCTGGGGTGGAGGTGGGGATCTCCTGTGGCCTGTTCCACTCGGCATTGCTGGTGGATGGGAAGGTGTGGATTTGGGGTAAAGGAGACGGCGGCCGCCTCGGTTTTGGACATGAGAATTCCCTTTTTGTCCCAACTTTGAACCCTAATTTGGATTGTGTCAGAAGCTTGGCTCTTGGTGGACTTCATTCCGTTGCCCTCAACTCTACTGGCCAAGTCTTTACCTGGTAATTCATTCAAATTTTAACAGATTAGTGCATCGCCGGCCCTTTACCTATACTTACTCAAATTTGAGTGAAGTTTTGAGGAAAAGCTTCATTTGATATGAAGCTCTCCAATGGACAACACAAATATGAGCATAATTTGAGTTTGACTAAAAGCTTCATTAATGGTATAGTTGAAAATTTGAGAGGCACAAAATAGTCTTCCAAAATTTGGGTCAGGATTTTAGCCTGAGTAAATGGTTGAGTGAACTCACTTTTTGATACAAGTTTGAGTCAAGGGGTAGAGTTGATTTTGTGGTGTTTTTAGTCAAACTTTGTGTTGAAATGAATAAGAAGTGAGGGCTGAAGATGCTATTAATCTATACATCAGCGCAATATTGTCCTATGCATTGGTATTCTTTCACATATAACAAAGATTGGTTTAGCTATTACTATAAAAAAGAAAATCTACTATGAGATGTCTTCGAATTATTGGGGTTGTGGTGGCCCTCTATGATGCCCTGGGCCCGTCATTACTTGTGAAGTGGGTACATATTAAATGATACCATTGACACCTGAACCGTTGGATACTGCTTCATGGACATTGACACTTGAACCGTTGGAGACCGCTTCTTGGGGATTTCAGTGATGTGAAAATGAGTTCTAAGTAGGCCCTTTAAGAATAGGAATAAGCTCGTGTATCTAAACAGTGGGTGACCTTTTCGGAAAATAACATGGTTTCTTAAAATTGTCGTGCTTGATATCAATACATCAACTGCGATGCAATGCGCCACTTAAACCTCAGTTTGTGAATTTCCTCTCCCTTCTGTTTCGTTTCCTCTTTGTTGGATGATTTTCGAATGGGTCGTGCATTGTTAGTACTTATCTCTATCTGGTGCAACCTGCATGTCCCAACAAAGCATGCAGTCATTTTGTGCTATGCTCTGTTTGCAACTTGTGTTAATGTTAATGGATTATTAGTAATCATAGTGTGTCAAATCAATTTTGCGGAGGGTGTTACCACAAATCTACTCAAAATGTACGCAGGTTGCAAGACTATAACTCGTATAATGATAATTATTTTTTGCAATTATGTCTTACTACCATTGATTTTATTTTATGTTGACTTGCTAGAACCTTCATTATGTGATGAGTGATGAGTAAGCTGTTTCCTTAATGTGAATGACTTTTATTTATGTAACATGGTTTTTTTTTTATGATTAACTATGAAGTTTTCAGGGGTTATGGAGGTTTTGGTGCTCTTGGACATTCTGTATACCATAGAGAATTGTCTCCTCGATTGGTGAAAGGCTCATGGGATGCAGAAATACAACACATTGCAACAAGTGGGACACATACTGCTGCCATCACTGAATCAGGTTTGATGGTTATTTCTTCTGTTTTTCCCCTTGTCTGTCTAATTTACATAGTGCTCTTTGGTTCTTCTATTGTTTCATGTTTGTTAGGATTACGTGCATACTTCAGCCTTGTAGCTTTACTTGTCGGTATCAAAGTAATGGCTTGGGGTTGGTTTAAGATGCTGCAAAAGCATACAGAGAGAGTTGAATGAAAGATCTCCTATATCAATATTATCACAACGTGAGAGACAACAAGCTATTGTAAAAGCTTAAGTGGTGTGCAAATGGTTGAATTATCTTCGTCACATAATGCATAAATATGCAGAAGAACGAGACCTAGGACAACTTGGAACCTTTCCCCGCCTCCTCTGTGTGGACTTTGTATAGTGTACACGTGTGATGATTCAACTTGAACATTAACTGCATCACATGATTCTGTGTTAGATATGTTTTCATGACTTCTAACCTTCTATCAAATACTTGACCGTTCTCATTAAATTGCAAGGCAAACAGTTCTAAGTTACCCTGCTCGTTTGGGCTCTCCTTAAAGTGGAGTGCATCTTAGTATTTGACAGCAGGATAATTTCCTCTTAAGCAACACGAATCTCAACTCCGGCACCACAGTTGGATCAAAACTAGTTATGTATAATCATCTAGTCAGTTTGTACCTTTACGAGATCATTTCTTCTTTTGTAAAACGGGAGCAAAATGTTTCCAAGCATATTGTAGCTGAGACGCCAGACACTTAAAAGAAGAGGGCAAAATGTGGAAGCAAATCTATCACGTATACAATGCTGTCATAGATTTAATTAAATTGATTTACTATTTTTATGGTTCAAGATGTTTCTGTTTCTCTATTGTTAGAAGGTTTTATGCAGATATGTTTTCGCTGTCTAGTAACAATATCTGTTCAAACAATTGCTCTATTTTCCCTTCATTTTAAAGGTGAGCTTTATACGTGGGGTCGAGATGAAGGTGATGGTAGGTTGGGCCTTGGTCCTGGTCGTGGACCAAGTGAGGCTAGTGGACTAAGCATTCCTTCCAAAGTGAAAGCATTACCTGTGCCTGTGTCTGCTGTATCCTGTGGAGGTTTTTTCACTATGGCTCTGACAAAAGAGGGACAACTTTGGAATTGGGGTGGTGAGAATTCCACATTCTATATTGGCAACCTTTTGCTCCTCTTCTTTCTAATTTCTAGTTTATAGCCTTTTCTTCTCTCTCTCTCTCTCTCTCTCTCTCTCTCTCTCTCTCTCTCTCTCTCTCTCTCTCTCTCTCTCTAATTTGTTTTATTTTTCTATTTTATGAATGTGATGAATTTTGTTGAAATCTGATCTTTTCCTTTGATTGATTGAGTCTCTGGCTGTTCTATCCATTTTCTGTCCTTTGCTATGTGATGAGTCTGACATCTTGATACAACTTCATTGTTGTCTTCACGCAGCAAACTCTAACTTTGAGCTTGGAAGAGGAGATACTGTTGGTGGTTGGAAACCAAAACCAATCCCTAGCCTTGATGATGTACGTATTATTCAAATAGCAGGTGGTGGATACCACTCTCTTGCTTTGACTGGTAAACTGACTACTGAAATCTATTTAGCAGCAATTGCCATATATTTTTAATCATAGGCCAATGTTTTTTCCCCTTCATTCATGAGATTTAATTTTTCAGATGATGGTAAGGTGCTTTCCTGGGGTCATGGTGGACATGGTCAGTTGGGTCATTTTTCTACTCATAATCAAAAAATTCCTGCACCCATTGAGGGTTTAGCTGATGAAAAGGTTATCCATATTGCTTGTGGGGGTTCTTCATCAGCAGCTATAACCGGTGAGACAATAGCACTTATTTTTACTCGTAGCTTTATTTTTAAAGGTCTCGTGATCAGTCTTTATTTCATCTGTTTATAGAACAACTTTGTATATATGTATCGTCTGTTTTTCTGAGAAAACTAAAATATGGACAATGGACGCTTCCAAAATGAGAGCCTAGAGCATTCTGCTGCCATTTTACTTCTTCTTCTTCTTCTTCTTCTTCTCTCTCTCTCTCTCTCTCTCTCTCTCTCTCTCTCTCTCTCTTTTCTCAACCGTTTTGAAATGTGTGTATTCTCATATGAACAAGATACTCTTATCTCCTTTGCTAGAAAGTTTCAAGTAAGAAATATTATTATAGGCAAAAAGAGAAGTTAGAGGTAAACTGCAACTGGCATTTATTGATTTTCTGGGATAATTCAATAGTATGGGACCTGCTAAGATGACCCACTGTCAGTAACAACTAACTTAGAGAACTGGTAGGGCAGTCTTATCCACGAAGAGGATCCAGCAAGAGTCGCAGCTTAGAGGAAATTAGGAAGGGGTTATTTTTCTCAGTAACAAAGAAAATTAGGGAAATTTGAATTACACCCCCAAAAAAAATAAATAAATAAATAAATAAATCAATCAATGACACAGAATATTGCGGACTAGTCCACATCACCTAAAGCAAAACCTCCCGAAAGGAAACCCACTGTCAACAACAGCTTAGAGGAAGTTTGGAGAGATTAATCCAACCAGACTACCACTGCATATGACTATCACACTTGTTAGCACTGGAATAGGGAGAAGACTCTCAACTGAAAGAGAAAATTGAGGAAACAACTCAGAGATGACTAGACTGGATGAGTGTCTAGTGCAGGTGGGTGTTAGGACTCTGGCCTACCTAAAATGAAGTTTTAGGATATCAGATAGGTGTCTAAGTTGAGTGTGGGTATGGGGGAATGTCCTAAACACATATTTCAATTGTGCAATATGCACTATTGATTTACTGAAACTCAACCAGTTAAGATATGTGCTTTTTATCCCATCCATGTGAGGCTAGAAATGTTTCATTAGCCAATTCAAGCTTCTTTTTCCTTGAATATTGTAAAATTAGAAGATCTAAGTGTCTATAGTGGGTGTGGGTGTTGGACATATATCCAACGCCCTAAACTATATCATTCCATCCGACACAGTTAATTTGAGGATGATAGAAGAGTCCCTCTTACACTACCAAAGAGATGTTTAGGATATTTCACATTGATAGTTGCATTTTTGGATGGTTGATCACTTGGAAGAAACTGTTCTGCTTTTTTGTTCTCTGAGAAGAAGTTTCAAGTGACTAACATGGCTCAATGATGACTCGCCGTGGTTTGTGTTATGGTATTCCTACATTTGTTATAATCAACAATTACCAAGTGGCCAGATTGCATAATCAACAATTAACAAGTAGCCATGTAAACAAATAACAATTAACAAGGGGCCAGAGTGCATAATCAATGGGTTAATGGTGTCCAACCTGTCAAGAACTTACATATGCAAAGGATTATAATTCTTTAACTACTCCTCAGAGCTGTGCGTATACAACACTAATATGGATGATGACTCTGATTGTTAGGAGTTGAATGAAATAAGTATTACTGAGTGAGGTATTGAGTCATTCTATATCTTGTACTCCCACTATTTATAAATCAGTAATGTGTAAATTAGGATTAATTTGACACCCTAAACACTTTGTTCCCTCTAACATTAGTTATATGTAACTAGGACAAGACTAAGAGGTAATGTTGACCCTGCAACAATCTTTTGACATAAGCACTGTGTTTCTTGATTTCCCTCATTTTGGTTTTGATAAACTGACTAAAGAGCTATTTTTGCTACATTCACAGATAAAGGGAAACTTTACATGTGGGGCAATGCTAAGGATTCGCAATTGGGTATTCCTGGGCTGCCAGAAGTGCAACCGTTTCCTGTTGAAGTTAAGTTTCTAATGGAGGATGATGGTTTGGGGATGCATCACGTGCTCTCTGTTGCAATTGGTGCATCTCATGTAATTTGTTTGGTTTCAAGGTTAGGTTGCAAAGGAGAGTAGTACATTTTTTTGCATGTGGTGTGGAGCTATCTTATTTGTAAAGGTACATGTGATGGATGGTTGAGTTTGGATTGACTTCACAAATAGAAGTGAAGGTGAGATTTATGCTGCAACTCCAGAAATTTTTGGCAAAGAAGATATTATTCTTCAACGGCATACATGAGAAGAATACAAAATTTGTAGGTAAAAGTAAAACTGATCACCCTCTCTAGTCTCTACCTCTCCTACGCATGAAAAAGGGCATTGGGTTTCTTTTAGCTTGGGTTTGGATCAAGGATTTGGAGGAACAGAAACTGCTAAGGGAATTGTCAATGGATCCAACAGTGTATATCTAAACTTTATTTCTTAACTTTCTTTTTCTCCCTGCAAATTCCTCCTTAAATCCTTGATTCAAATACAGTATTAGCTTTTGACCAATTAATAAATAAAATACAGCATTAGCAACCTTTCTTTCACTCTGGTTGATCTAACAAGTTTTCCAAATTGCAGGTGGTGCTTTGCTTGAACTGCTACAGCCTTCGACCGTAGCCACATCCCACAAGGATAAAGACATTTGACAAATGGAAAGATATTGGATTATTGTTCCAAATGTAGCAAACTACACAATAGCCATCTTTTTTCACTTTAAATAAGGCACCTGAAGTGCCATCTCACTTGTATCTTGAAACTTGAAACATTCAAACCACTTGAATGCATGATTTTGTAAGATCTTTAAAATGCACTCTACAGGCTTAAGTTTGGGTTCGATCCTTCTACTCCTTCATTTCTTGGCACGGATTTCTGCATCACCTTAGATGTTTAGTTTTCATTATTCTACTTAATCAAGTTAGTTTGCATCACCTCAGATGTTTAGTCTGCATCACCATAGATGTTTAGTTTTCTTGGCGTTGACTAGAAGATCGGTTGTCATATTGCTCAAACTAAAAAGAAAAAAAATGGAGTTTGACACGATTGCCACAAACAATATATTTGGTGATATTTTATCGGACGAGGCTTCAATGATAACGGGAAGTATTGGGATGCTTCCATCTGCCAGTCTTGGCAAAGAGGTGTTGGAAACGAATTGCTTTGTGCAGTATATTGAGTTTTGGATGTTTGTTGTCATGGGTTGGTACCTGATATTGCTGGACAGGTTGAATTCATGATGGTTCAACTTTTATTTCTTCTGCAGATCAAATTGTCGATTTCATTAGTTTATGGACCATACGCAAGATGAAGCAAACCCTTTTAGCAACCATTCTGAGTGCTGCTATGCTTTTGAAGTATGGCGTAGGGGAAGTCAAAGCTGCACAGAGAATTGAGAATGCATTATTGGATACTCTGAACAAGGGGTATCGTTCTGGCGATATTTACTCTAAAGGAAATGTATGAAGATTTGATTTTTTTTTTTATTTTCTTTTTCTATGTTCGATTAGTACTTGCATAAGGATTTGGCTTTTGTTTTCTTCCATCACATCGCCCACACCCAAGCTTCTTTCTGGTGTTTTTGTCTACATAGAGAGAGTGAAATTTCACATTGAATAGTTGTGAGGTCTCCATTTTTCTTTCTAGGAATTATGAGAACCTGCATATAGAGGAGATTCTGATTGGTTCATTAACCAATAGAAAAATATTTCTTCAGCTCTAATTTAGTTCCACTCAATTGCAGAAAAAAACTTCTTCTCTTTTATACAAGCTTTGACAAATTGTGAATCGGGCCTTCATGTTATAATTGTTATATTTGTCGATCTCAAAAGCAAATTTAGATTTCTGTTAAGTATTTCAATCAGTGATGTTATTTTCTTCTTTCTTTTGATCAGAACCTAGTTGAATGCCAGGAGATGGGCAGAGAGGTGTCTATAGAACTCAAAATTTCTGTTCCAGTATGAATTGAGGAAGACCAACTCTAAACGGGTTCATTTAGTTCCAATAATGCTTCTTTACTCCGGGAGGATTTTGTGAAGGAGGTGTTTTTGGTAGAAATCATTTTCTGGATCTCATTTGGGATTATTGCGGGATTCAAGTGTTCCCATGAAGTCTATTTTAAGAGTTTTGTCCTCTTTTTCTGTTGATCATAAGTTTTCAATATCTGATATTTATTTAACACCTTTTTTTTTATCAGAAGAAAATGTTCATATTCAATAAATCCCACCGAAGGACTCCAGCCAAATACAATTATAAAAATCTAGTAAAAGATTCTAGTCCACAAAGGATAAATAACAAAACACCAAACTAAGAGAGATCTCTTCATCGTCTCAATCTAAGCCTCAGCTCTCTAACACATATTGCAAGACACAAACAAATCGAATGCGCTAGCAAACCAGACTAAAGCTAGTTTTAGTGAGTCGAGGAGGAAGGAAAGTAAAACTCTTTACAGTTCGTCAAGATTAAAATCAGATTAAGAATAAGCTTTAGTGGAGTCCACATATCTCCTATCTGAACATCAAACATGCGGCCTGAACGTTGCTTAAAGAAATGGTGGCAAATAACGAACCCTTAGAGCCATGAACATTGAAAGCCAAGGACAAGTCCCCACTATCATAGCAGACTCTGGGCATGAAAAAGTAGATGTCAGCTAAGTCAACCAGCCGCACAACCATTGCGAGCACAATACCAAATCTGAGTCAACCACTGAACCAAACAAACTAACAAAATTGTTACCCACCACCGTCATCCACCAAATTTTAGAAAGCCAGAGCGGTAACAACACTGGACTGAGAAAATCAGCTGGGAGAAAATCTCGAGCAAAATCAGAGCAAAAAATGAAGAAACTCCCCCTTCTCCGTAGCGAGTCAGCACCAGTCGACACCCGCTGAGCCATCACCCACAACCTCTGTCTTTGTTGAACCGAACCAAGAGTGCTGGATCTACACCACGACACATAAACGCCACAGAAGCTGGGCTACTAAATCCAAGAACGAGAGAGAGAGAGAGAGAGAGAGAGAGAGAGAGAGAGAGAGAGAGAGAGAGAGAGAGGAGGACGAGGAGGAGGAAAGCAGGGATGGGGGAGATGAAACACACTGGTGGGGGAGAAAAGGAAGGGGTGAGGCAAGAACTAGCCCTCACTCCCAAACTCCTACTTTGTCTGCTCTTTCTCTCTCTAGGGTTAAGTTTCTCCCGGAAAACATCAAGTGCGGGCAATTAGGGATGTTATATCATTACAATAAACATGCAATATTGTTGGAATGGGTAAAATGAATTACATAGAAAAATACTTAAGCACGTATGAACCATGTACTCAGCTTGGACACATGAGGGTGACTCAGTACGTGGGAACCAAGTGAAGGTGCCCCAGGTTATAGGCGAACAAGCCAAGCAATGTGTATGGCCAGAATAGCACCATGAGAGGGTGCATAGGGCCAATTCCGAGCATTGTAATTGATTGGCAACATCATACAAAGGACGTGCAAGTACATTGCCGAACAAGTTAAGAGACAATAGATTATTCTAGAAGGTAATGGATTGCTAATCTTATTTGATATGAAAGAATCCTATGAATAAAGGGATTGGAGTTTCCATATAGGATACCAACATGGAAAAGGATTCTTAACATGAATTGAATTCTTAAGAATAAGGATTGTCTATGAGAATAGGATAGCACCCTGCATTTATAAATAAATTACGTACCTGTGAAAAGAGGTATGATGTGATCTGTTATTTACATGCCTTGCGTGATTTAAGGTTTCCCCCTAGTACGTGATACTAACTTGAGTATTGGATGGCATTTGTCAGCAAGAGGCAAATGTGCTCTAACATTTTGCCTGTTTTCAGCACTTGTCTCAAACGAGGTAACATGTGCTTGATCTCATATGGGCATGGAAATAGTATACTGGTATACTCGGATTTTTCCCCGCTACAAAAGCTAAACAAAAAATTGCTAAAGACAAAATATTACAGCTCGTTTGGATGACGTATTAGTTTTGAAGGGATTAAATAACAAAGTGGATAAAATAGCCAGGGGGATTAAATAAGAAGAGTGGACCCACATTGATGTGACAGTTAAGAATGGAGGATTAAATAGTCCATGGCTTGGATGAGGAATAAAAAAGGAAGGATGAAGAGGGTAGATGATGTAAATCATGTCAAAAGACTTTATTGCCCTTGGTAATGCATATATTAGATTATGTATTTATAGAATTATATAAATACCAAAATTAATTGTTTTGTTATAAATTATATTAAATAATTCATTTAAATATTCTTTTATAGTACAAATAAAGAATTGTAAATATTAAAATTAACTCAACAAGTGAACAATGTAAAATTTTAAGGTATAAAATTTTTCAATTTTTTTTGGTATCGAATTAAAGATCTCTAGTAGGAGTGTAATTTGGTGCAAACAAAAAATTAAAAATTATACGCTGAAGTAATTTATTTTTTGATCTAAAGGAATTGCATGGGGGTAGGAAGGTAAAATGGGATGGGATATCCCCTATTACTAAATATAAGCACCCTTCTCCCTGCTTTTATTTAGTGCGGCTTCTTCCTGACTATTTAGCCTGCGACTATTTAGTACGTGCATGTTTTTTATTTCCGAGTTTTTTTTATTGGAACATCCCTTAAACTATCACTCGTTTCTCTACTTAGTACTTGAACTTTCAAAATCCATTATGTAGTCCTTGAACTTCGTACTTAAAGTGCTTGTGGTCCATTTTTTAAACTTCCGTTAGTTTCATGGATGGAAAATGGTATGTTTTTGCGCCACATGAGATTATTCTCCCAAACACAAGGGTAAAAATGTCATTCTCCATGTCTAGACACCAGTTGGCGCCAAACTTATAAATTTCCCTCTATAATCTGCAAATCTAATATTAGCTGTGACTTAGGAAAAAAATAGAGCTCTCTCTCTCTCTGTGTCTTTCCCTCTCGAAAAAAAAAAAAAAAACTGAGCACTCTCTCTCTCTCTTAGAAAAAAACAGGGCACTCTCTCTCTTAGGAAAAACAGAGCACTCTCTCTCTTAGAAAAAAAACAGGGCACCTCTCTCTCTTGGGGAAAAAAAAAACAGATCAGTTATGGCTTAGAAAAGAATCCAAAATTATTTCAATACAGAACCCAAATTAAAGGACTTAATCCGCGAACACAGCTACTATTGCAAATGCTGGTTCATTAAAGTTTCCAAAAACTCAAGTTGCTACTAGATTTCAACCACCAAAAGGTGGTATATGATATCACCTCACCACCAATTATAATAACCATCAAACATTAACAACAATAGAGCAAATGGATGATGAAATTTGAAAAGCCAAGACAATTAAGTCAAAGACCAGCACCAACAATCCAGCATATTGGATTCTTTTCCAAAATCAAAAGTCCAGCAAACCCAGAATACACAGATGAATAAATGC
Organism: Vaccinium macrocarpon; assembly: GCA_022606695.1. Classification (NCBI taxonomy): domain Eukaryota; kingdom Viridiplantae; phylum Streptophyta; class Magnoliopsida; order Ericales; family Ericaceae; genus Vaccinium; species Vaccinium macrocarpon. The sequence goes on along the minus strand of CM040174.1, from coordinate 28,179,256 downwards.
ATAAAAAAAAATCAAACCAAAAACTTAGAATACTTATTCATAAATGTAGAGGTTCATAATACCAGACTACAGAAGTTCAAGGCATACACAAACAGTTTTTTTACTCGCAAATGTATAACAAACAAGTGGAAGAGGGACGACAACACACAAACTGCAATGACAGAGTATTCTAATGTAATGTAAAAATGAGACCACTTTTACGCACACCAAAAACCCATGCAATCTAGTTTCACGCACAATTTTTTTCGACAAAGTGAAGGAAATTGTGTAGAAAACTGAAATGATGAAGAATTCATTCTATACAAAACCCTACAATATCAATCATCTTCTAGTTGTGAAAATCTGTAAAAATAAAAATAAAAAGCCCTAGTTTTGAAAATCAGCCGTGAAATACAAACTTACAGTTAGGGATACGCTCATCTCCTTGCCTCAATCGATCGTCCATCCGAAGATTAGGGATTGAGAAACCGTATTTCTTCGACAAAACTTGTTTCTCTCTCTTTCTCTCCCTCTTCCTCTTCCTCTTCCTCTATTTAGTGGAACTAGTGTCATGAATGGTATGTGACGCGAACACATACCATTTTCCGTCCATAAAACTAACGGAAGTTAAAAAATGGACCACAAGAACTGTAAGTAGGAAGTTTAGGAACTACATAAAGGATTTTGAAAGTTGGAGTACTAAGTAAAGAAACGAATAATAATTTGAGGAATGTTTCCATAAAAAACTCTTTATTTTCAAATCATGGACTAAACACCACATCATTCCCTTGTCACCACCTCCGATTGCCTCGTTCCGCGACCTTCATCCAAACGAGTAGGGGGAAAAAAACCGAAGAAGAGTTAAGAGAGTTGGTTCAAACGTTGGGAGGTCCGCGAAGAAGCAAAGAACCAAATTCCAATCCACCACTTTTGATTTGAACCAACTCTCTCTCTCTCTCTCTCTCTCTCTCACTCTCAAACTACACTGAAAGCTTCAAATCGAAAACTTAGAGAGAGAAAACTCCCGGAAGGTCAACAATGGCGAGCCCTTCGTCCTCGTCAGTGAATTTGGAAGACATTCCTTCAACGGATCTCATGACCGAACTCTTGCGTCGAATGAAATGTTCCACCAAACCAGACAAACGCCTCATTCTTATCGGTATGCCCTTCTTCTTTTTCCTCATCTCTTTTTTTTTTTTTTTTTCCACAGAAGCGTTATAGTACTTACGCATGTTTTGTACGCATACTCCGTCACTCGAATTGGTTCGGGAAATTCCCGTAACTACTTTTGGACCCAAACCCCAGGCTTGACCAGAATTGGGGGCTTTGCTCGCTCCTAAAGATTCTAGACCTTTCAGCAGCTACGAACTCCTTTGGGCTAGTCCATTCGGGCTCCCGGCTTTAATTGAGCCCCGCTAGTGGACCGTCTCCCCGGCTTTAATTGAGCCCTGCTAGTGGACGGTCTGGCCCGGAGAGTTATAAAAAATAAAAAAAAATGTATATTCAGATCTGAGGTTTTTCCACTATTATTTGATTGGAGAATTTGCAGAAGATTTGGGTTTATATGGACATTCTATTCTTGTTGTTTGGGATTATGATGGCTGTTATAGTTGTTGTATGGGTTTTAGGGGTTTGTGGTTTGGGGTTATGATGTTTGGATATAGGTTTATAAGCTGTAATTGGATGAGTCTATTGGTATTGATGTGCCATTTATGCTTGGATGACAATATCGGTGTGCCGCTTAGTTTAATTGTTTTGAAGTTCTGATAGTTTAGGGAACCTATCTTTTTGTAAAAATTTCGCCGAACAAAAAAGTACTTGAGCTTATTTTTGTCCCAGAGACAAGGACAAGATCAGTGCTTTATTTCCCAGCTTCCAATGTTCAGAGAGAGAGAGAGAGAGAGAGAGAGAGAGATTAACTAGTTCTCCTGGACCACCGCCATGTCATGCTCCAAGAGACTCCATCACCACAGATTCACGTGGGTTCATACACCTAATCTTGGGTCCCGCGTGAATGTGTGACGGTGGAGGCCTTTAGAGCACCACGTGGCGGTGCTCTAAGATCGCTTTATAATTGTTGGAGAGAGATAGCGAGTCCAATATTCAAACTAAAACTTATCCCCTCTCCACAATCTTAAAACCATTTTGAGCTGCTAAACACAACTGTAAACAACTTGAACGGCAATTTGAAATCTAAAACATGAATTCTGTGCTGCTGAACAAAACACTCCTGTATTTTCTATGATCTCATCTTTCATTCATGAGTAGTTTGCAAGGTTCTAAAACTCGCCAAGCGCTCCCAGAGCGGCCGGGCACCTTCTAGCTTCCAGGGCTGAGTACTCAAGCACCAAGTCGGGCTAGTTAGTGAGGGGCCTTCTAGCGCCTAGGCGGCGAGTACTCGGCCTTCTAGACCTTCTTTTAGAACACTGGTTGTTTGTTTTAGAGATATTTCCCTAAACAATATTGGACTCTTGATAAGTAAACTAGTCGGTTGATATATTAGTCTGCCTACTTTGCTTCTGCTAATTCACTTCCAGAGCTATTTAGAATGTTTCTAACGAGTAACTACGGAAAAACTTTTATTCTTTTTGCATTGGGATTGTTTAAAGCTGTTTCGACTAGAAGGAAGGAGAATTCTCAGCTTTAATACTTAAGTTGTTTTCCTCCTTTTTTTTGGGTGGGATTTGGGTTTAGTGGGCTGGAATCTTTCTATTTTTCGTAAAGGAAAAAGAAATCTGATGTGGAATGTCATTTATTTCAAATTTTCTGGAAACTAGGGGAGCTTTATTTTGTTTTGAAGAAATTTTTTAGAGTGAACCGCTTACTTAGAGAGGCTTGTAGATTACTTGTATGAGAAACTTTACCCCAGCTTGTTTGCTTCAAGTCGAAAGAAGCTAAATTTTTTAGCAAATGGTGCAGTACTGCAGTTCTTCAGTTTTAATTTATTCATATAATCATACTATAATGCTTTTGATCATGATGAAACCAAGCTGTCCATTATACAAGTGTACAGATCTGATGAACTGTCTTTAAGATTGTATCCCATTTCAAAGAGCTATCTGGAATACCTCTGGGTTAAATATTTTCTTGTTTTGTCTAGTCAACTAGTTAAGTGTTCTGTTTCATTAAAAAATTAAAGTTTGACAGGCCCGCCTGGATCTGGAAAAGGCACGCAATCACCAATTATTAAGGATGAGTACTGCTTGTGTCACTTGGCTACTGGAGATATGCTTAGGGCTGCTGTTGCTGCTAAAACTCCCCTTGGGATTAAAGCCAAAGAAGCGATGGAAAAGGTGGGTTTCTGTTTGGGTGGTCGCATAAAATTTGATAGACGGTTAGGCTGTTTTTCTTCACCTGGGGCTGTAACTTCGTTTCTTTTATTTATTCAGGGAGAACTTGTTTCTGATGACTTGGTTGTTGGAATAATTGATGAAGCACTGAAGAAGCCTTCATGTCAAAAAGGTTTCATCCTTGATGGATTTCCAAGGACTGTGGTCCAAGCACAAAAGGTCTTGCCTTAGTTTGTGATATGGACATTGGATTAACTTTTGAACTGCTTTACATCATACTAACACTCTCCAAAGTATGTCTTGTTTTTTCTTTTCTATGTAGCTTGATGACATGCTTGAGAAGCATAGAGTCAAAGTTGATAAGGTTCTCAATTTTGCAATTGATGATGTAATCTTGGAGGAGAGGATCACTGGTCGCTGGATCCACCCTTCGAGTGGTCGGACCTACCACACAAAATTTGCACCTCCTAAAGTTCCTGGTGTAGATGATGTACGGAAATGTTAACGTTGACCTTTTTTGTTTTTTCATAATGTCTTGAATGGAGCCTTGAATTATTATTGTAAAGCATTCATAAGCTTGGCGGCATATAAGTTGAAGGCATACAGCAAACGCTTTAGCATTTACTGTTGCAAGTACGTCTCCGTATGGGGAGATTAATATTTTGTTAATTGTATTGGAATAGCATTCTTCCAAACCAAGTATATTTTTTATACTTTTTTCCATGTATAGGTTTTTAGTCTTTCTATTACTGTCTGGTAATTTTTGGCTGTTCTGCACCATTGATTTTCTATCAGACTGATTGATGATTATTAGAACCTTGTATTTTTTTTTTTTTTGCTGACTTTTAAAGTGCTTTTTACAGGTCACTGGAGAACCCCTGATTCAACGTAAAGATGATACAGCAGCTGTTCTCAAGTCAAGGCTGGAGGCATTCCATAAGCAAACGGAACCTGTATGGTTTTCTTCTTTTCATTCAATTTGATCTGATAATGAGTTGGATTTTATAATACCTTAGCTAGATAATACTGCAGGAAATAACTTCCATACAGAGTATTATGATATCTTTATTTTCCATGTCTACATTGTCATATACATAGTTTATACAGTCTATATGGACTTCTAGATATGTTGGAATGTATCAAGAAAGAGAACATGATATGCCACACGTTCAATTACGTGATCAGTGATGTTTAAGGGTTAAACACATGCAGATCAGCTGGTTGGCAATGATGAAGTAGATCTAATGATCATTTGCTAAAAGATACATGGCAGTCATTGGCAAAACATACAAGTGACCAATGTACTCTTGTAATGTCATTCTTTATTTGATGCATGTTATTAATTTGTTCTGCATACATATATACTAGACCTTCCATTTATTCATCTCCTCTAGCCGTCCTTTGCTGTCTGATATCGCCTGCTAGACCTATATCCTGGTGGAGTATCTATGTAGTAGGGAAGTGCTTGACTATTGTATTTTCTTTTTGAATTAAGGGAGTATTCTTGAAAATTGCTTAGTCTAGAATTTTGATGACATTTAATATTCTCAAATAAGATAGCAATAGCTCCTTCAAAATATTGGATGATGGCATAGCGATGCACAGGAGGTAACAAATTAGTGTGTGTTGGTACTTGGTATTGAGGCTAGCATGATCGAAAGTATGAGAGTCTTCTAGTAAGACATGCTTCAAAGTTAATTTTCTGTGTTGTTGGTGGTGATTATTTACCCGGATACAGTGCAAAGAAAATGGAAACATAGAAGAATGTGGGTTTGGCTGCAAGAAATTATATCTCACGTTTCAGGATGCTTTACTAGAACACATTTTCTTATGGTGTGTTTGGACTTAGGAGAGAGAAAGGAAAATAATGAATTGTATTTCCTCAAACTTGTCTGATGAGCAGAAGAAGAAAGAGAGACTTGAAAAGCGGGATTTGCAGGAAAAATCAAATCTGTCCATTTCTTTTCTCTTCTCCTCCTCTTAACCAAACGTGTGATAAGATCAGAGAGGATTTCATGTCATTTTTTTTGGCTCTCCATTACATGTACCCTTCTAGATGTGCAAAGAACATTTGTCAGACAGTTGACAACTCGGATAAGGTCCATGTCTGGCATGTTTAGTTGAGAACATTCACCTCGCGAGCATATCTCGAGATTCGTTTTTCTTTGTGAACTTATACTACTACATAGAACTTGTCATATATTCTTTAAATGCCACAAGGTAACTAGGAAACACCATTTGTCCAATAAAATTAAACAAATACATTTAGGAATATAAAAATTTTGGCGCATCCTCATGGCCTTGACTCCAGGAATGAAACGCACCAAACTATAGCTTTATCATTATCCTCCCACTCTTGACCCGTCTATGGAGTAATTGATACTGGGTCTAATAAACTTGGATTTATGGTATAACTAAACAAATGAAGACACCTGAAAATTATTAGGCATCCAGGATCTCAATGAGGACATATTTACATGCGTATATATCTTACAAGTAGATTAGTTACATGTCCATATATGTTGATGGAAAGAGAAATCCTGAAAGTTTAAGTCAGATGTTACTGTGGCCAACGGATCACACCAAACAATTGCCATATAATATCACTATCGACTACAGTTTCCGTCAAATGTTTTTAAACCTGTTTCAGAATGCTAACCTCCCTGCTCTTACTCTGATCTTGGATGCATATTACTGGTCTTCTGTTCATGTTTAGCTTCTGCTGTTCAGAGTATGTTTACGTATAGGGTATATATGTCATATGAACCCTACATCCTGGTGATGTCCCTAATTTGGAATGCAGGTAATCGACTACTATGCCAAGAAGAGTATTGTTGCCAACCTTCCTGCAGAGAAACCCCCAAAGGAGGTAACTACCGAGGTTCAGAAGGTGCTCTCGTCGTGAAGAAAAACCGATCTTATTTTAACTTGGAATTGGGTTAAGCATTTCATACTCCAAGATTTTGCTCATATGTATCATCACATTCCTATATCACTAACCCAGCGGCTATTCGTTTTGTGTTGCTTTACTTGAAGGCTTTAAGCACTGATCTGTGAGATCTCGAGTTGAGTTGAATCTCCAAAAAAAAAAAAAAACTAGAGCATATCAGTCTGGTTTGTGAATGCTGTTTTTGTGGTGACTGCATATCAGAATTTAACTAGTGTTTGAAAATGGATACGGTGCAGATTTTTGGAGGAGTTTCCGTATATGAAAATGCTGGAAATGTCCTAGTCTCTTCTCACAAGATGCAAACTCCTCAAACTTAAAAATGAAATTTGGAGATGTGTTTTGCAGTTCCTATTCTCTCAGTCACCTGTGTTCTTGGTGAAAAATGGTTAAATGCTTCAATTTCAGAATCGTGAGATTGTCATCGTAACGCTACTCAGATTTGAAACCATTTATTTTCTTCTTTGTCAATGTCAACCTTATCTGTATGTTTGTCAAGGGGTGCTCACGGTCTCAATAAGCATGAATCCAATCATAATCCGAAATTTATGGTTTTTTGAAAATAAAATCCGTGTCCAATCCAAAAGTTTTACAGTTCGGTTTCAATTTGATTTGCTAGTCATGGATCGGTTCCGTATTTGTCCATGGATTGTCAACTTATTCTAAAAAAAATCAACTCATTCAAAAACCCAAACTCAACATTGAAACAAACATTTCAGTAGTAATATAGTGGGCAAAAAAGGTAGTTCATTATTTAGTTCACAAACAAAGACAGTTTAGTTCAGTCACATAGTGAAATACAAATACTTCAGTAGTACATCAAAGTCCGATACAAAAATACAACTACTTATTACCCAAAAAAAAAATTACAACTATTGAATTCAGTTAATAACTTCAAATGCAAGGCAAGCAACCCGAAACCTACAACAAGAGTATTACTCTGGAATTGGATTAAGTGAAACGTTTGATAGAGCTGCAATTAAATGAACAAGTTAAACATTGGTAGTCCATAAATATAGGCACAAACAATTTCTGTCCAACATTTGTTGATGAGATTCGAATAGCATACTCTGTAAATATAAACACACGGGAATTGAAGGCCAAATTAAAGTATTATGAGCGAAAGAGATTTATCATTCGTCTACGTCTCATTTATGGACCATGTTTCAACAATAACATGAGAAACTAAAAAATCATTAAAAAAAATGCGTAAACAAACAGAGCAGGATATGATTAAGGAAGAAGATGATGCTGACATAGAAGACGACGACTGGACGAGGGAGGCGGATTAGTGAGATTAAGTTTAGAATTTTGCAAGTTAACGAGTATATATAGTAGAAGACTTTTATATAACAGTTTACCCCTATATTTTATAGGAGATAACAGTATAACCCTTCATATCAAAATATCAAATTGAAAATATTTATGAAAGTCGTAAAATTATTTGTTGTTATATATATACACAGAGAGGATCAAGTCCGAACTCCCTGATTTTAAAAAAAATTGAACTTTTGTTTTGTGGGCCGTTGGATCTCATCCAACAATTGTTTAAAGAGATGGCATCTCGCGGGTTAACAACCGGGTAAAATAGAGACCATGGGTCACTACCCGGGTTATTTCATATCTCATCCAACGACTGTTTAAAGAGATGGCATCTCGTGGGTTAATTTCAGATCATCGTTTCAAACGAGAGAGAGAGAGAGAGAGAGAGAGAGAGAGAGAGAGAGAGAGAGAGAGAGAGAAGTGGCGATCAAAGAAACTGAGCTCGAATCCCTTTACAAAGACCATATCGAAGGCGAAGATGGGGAGATCGAACAACAAATCAATGATCTTACACAGTTGTGGAGTCAGGGGTTTGGTTCTACTTGTTCATCGACGAAAAGGGGGAAATCCAAACCAAACCAAGCCTTATGTCCCAATCAATTGGGGTCGGCTACATGAATCTTTCTCCTCCATTAAGCTCTGTAAAGAGCTGTTTGCTCACTTAAACCTAATAGACTCAAATCTTTGCGCACTACCACATCTAAAGTCAGTTTGGGTCTTCCCTTCCTTGGAGCGTTTCTATCCAAAGCCATCCTATTTGCCCTATTAACTACAACAAACCACCTTAGCCTATTCTCTGTCAACTTTTACTCTTTAGGAGCTACACCTACCATCTCGCGGACTGCTTCATTTCTAATCTTGTCTCGTCTAGTCTTATCACATATCCACCTCAACATTTTCATTTCCCCAACACTTATCTTGTTCATCTGCTGCTTCTTAATAGGCTAGCATTCTATCCTGTAAAGTATAGTTGGTCTTATGGCAGTCTTATAGAATTTTTCCTTCAATTTTGTGGGTATCCTCTTGTCACACAATACACCAGTAGTGCATCTCCACTTGAGCCATCTCTCTTGGATTCTATGAGTCACATCATCTGCAATATCTCCATCTTGACTAATAATAGAGCCTAAATACCTAAAATGGTCACTCTTTGGTATCTCCTGATCCTGAATCATCACTCTTTCTTCATACGCATTTCTGATATCACTAAACTTGCAAACCATGTAGACGAAGAGGGGGAAATCGAACAAAGAAATCGAAAACAAACAAACAAATCAAAGGTTCGTCGTCGTCATCGTCTCTCTCTCTCTCTCCGTTTCCGTTCAGATGATACTAGGGTTAGGGTTGAATGGAATGGTTCAGTTTCATTTGAAAAATTAGGGTTTTTTTTAATACTAATTTTAATGATGGGGTTTTGATAACGCACTCATTTTTATAGGATATTGTAATTCAAGGAAAAACTTCTAATAAAGACCCTTATATGAGGACCAAAGTGAGGACCTCATGCTTCCCGATTGAATTTTGACGATCCGAACCATTAGATGTGTTTAAAATGTATATTTAAGGTCGACGCGAGGATTCATCCAAAAAAAAAAACCTGGAAGGGTTTCACCCAATCAATTTTTGTTAAAAATACACATTTTAAACACATCTAACGGTTCAAATAATCAAAATTCAGTTCGAAAAGTGAAAAAATTGCTTGGTCCTCATTTTATTTAAAATGAGGGATCTTTTATTATAAGTTTATCCTGTGCTCCAATTCTTCCTCACTTTATTTAAAATGAGGGATCCCTTATTGTAAGTTGATCCTATGCTTTAATTCTTCAAACATCAGCAGAGTTTCTTCGATGTATTCTATTGCCACAAACTACGTCATTTTGCGTGATTTTTGTGCACACTTCCAAAGCTTCCAAGGGCCATGTTTGGAGGAGGAAGAAACCATTACAAAGTTCCTAAACCCTAAACCTGAAGTGTCTAAATCCAAAGTACCTAAACCTACTATACCTTACCCCAAAGAGCTTAAATCCCCTAAAATTGAACCCCAAAAATAAACCCCACACTTAACTTTCCAAATAGGGCCCTTGGATATACTAAGAAAATGAGCAAAACGACGTAATTTTGTCGCACAACACCTACCGCACATCGCCTTCCCTGGATTCAGTTTTTTTACTATTCATTTTGTTGGTTTCATTTCATTTCCTTTGAACCCTTCTACATGCACCGACCGTGGTGCACCGACCACGTTTTGACGGCGTCGGAGACGCCGTTGTGGGTCCCAATCGATCAATCTGAGCCGTTCATCCTTCTCAAAATATAATTCCGAGTGAGCCCATGCAGGAATCGAGGCAATTGGACGGCTATATGAGCTCGATCCAAAATCACCCCCATTTCAACCAAAAATGGAGGTGATTTTGGATCGAGCTCATACAACCGTCTGATTGCCTCGATTCCCGCATGGGCCCACTCAAAATTTGATTTTGAGAAGGATGAATGGCTCAGATCGATTGATTGGGACCCACAACAGCGTCCCCGACGTTGTCGCTATGTGGTCGGTGCACCACGGTCAGTGCCCATCGTTTTACCGATTTCGTTTGAAGCTGTTACTGCTTTATGTTTTACTTTGAAGGAGAATGGAAACACAAATTTCCTTCCAAGGAGTTGTTAGACTGGATTCTAGTGTTGCTAGACTGTACATGTGTCTCAGCTCTCAAAGGAGAAGATTTTGGACGGCTCGGATGTGAGTGAGGGGTACCACGTCATCCGTACCCCATTTGCACCCAAAATTTTCTCCATAAGGATGTATTGCTTGATATGCGTCTCATAACTATGTACTTGCATTTTGTTTTCACCTATTCAATGTGTACGTTTTGTTGTTCTTACACTGGTAAAAAAAAAAAAAACCGAAAATGGCTTGATCTGAGCTGTTTTTGATAAAATGTGTATATATACTTTCATCAAAAACTACTCGGATAAAGTCCTTCCGGATATTTTTTTTGATGAATCCTTGCAGTAGTTCTTAGAAACACATTTTAAACACATCTAACAGTTCGGATTGTCAAAATTCAATCCCGAACGAAAATCTCGCACCGTAGCTTATAAAAGAGAGCTCGGGTATTTTTTTTGATGAATCCTCGCAGTAATTCTTAGAAACACATTTTGAACACATCTAACGGTTCGGATCGTCAAAATTCAATCCCGAACGAAAATCTCGTACCGTAGCTTATATAAGAGAGCCCTTAAGGACTCCCTCATGGATCTTCTCCGTGAGGACTACCCCTTTTTTGATTTTCCGGACTAAATTTAAACGATCCGAACCGCTCAATGTGTTTAAAACGTGTTTTTAAAGGTCTCCGCAAGGAATTGCACAAAAAAAAACCCAAAAGGCTTTATTCGAGCGTTTTTCGAAAAGCCTATATATGTATAGTTATTCGAAAAACTATAAATGTATGGTTATTATGAAAAATTGCTCGGATGAAGCCCTTGCGGATATTTTTTTTTTGGCACTTCCCTGCGTAAACCTTTAAAAATACGTTTTAAACATATTGAGCAGTTCGGATCGTCGAGATTTGATCTGATTCCTTCTAATAAGAGACCCTTATTGGGGAGGATATGCGGACCGAAAACCCTCATCCAAGGGCTCAGATTTTAAAATGCAATTCGCGAGCAGTTTTGAACCCACCTCCCATTCCCCTTTCATTTTACCCTTACCAGGAGAGAGAGAGAGAGAGAGAGAGAGATAGAGAGAGAGAGAGAGAGACGATTGAGAAGAAGCAAGAAGAAATCATCGAATCAATTGATTCTGGAAGAACAAATCGACATCAAAGATTAAATCAACTCACTGGCGGTTGAACTTCTTGGTCTGAGTAGGAATGAACAAGGGATCGAAGAAGAACAAACGAAGATCGATCGCATAGACCAGCGAATAAGGTCTCTCTCTCTCTCTCTCTCTGGTTTTCAATTTCTAGGGTTTCGATTTCTTTTACATTTTCGATTTCAAGCATCTAGGGTTTCGTACTCAAACGTGATTTAAAAGAACTAGGGTTTTGATTTTAAAAAAAAAAATTCACCGTGGCCTCTTTTCGAAGAAAAACAAAGAAATTAGTTTCTGAAATATGGATTTATGCAAGCAAAGAATCTCATACAGCATCTACATTCTAGGTAAGAGGATTTTGGATCATTAAAATTTCAAAAAAAACCCTAATTTTCGAACACAACCTAATTCCTATTTCAAGTTTTTGAATTTGAGACTTGCTACCTGCAATTACCTCTTAAGCATGGATGACTTGCTACTTGATTTGTCCCCATGTTGGACCTTGCAGTAGTTCTATTTTATGTGTTTTTTGTTTTCTATAGTACAGCTGAACAAAATAGCCCAATTGTTATTTTTTGCTTAATCTATAACAAGTTAGAATTTGCTGCAGAATTGGGTTTGAATCTTTCATTGGACTTGCTCTAACCATCCACCAAAAAATGGCTGACGAGAGAGAAAGAGGGGACGTTATGGGGTGTTTGCTGGAACTCCATAACTGTACACAGTTACAGCTTCTTCTTAGAGATTATATCAAAGCTACGGAAACGTCTCTTCAAAAGGCGAGACGATTGAAGTTGAAACTTGAGGGTCATTACGATCAGCTAATAGAACAGTGAACGACACTCAGTGATCGAATGGAAAATTAAGATCAGCTAATTTTCCCAGATCCATCTGTTGAGAATGCCAAAAAAGAACCACCACATGCAGGATGCCTGTTATTCACCCAAAAAAATGACTGAAGCGGCCAAGCATTTCGCTCGAAGTCTCTTTTATTATCTACAAACGTTTAGTATGTAAAAATATAAATGCACAGAGCTCTTTTGTCAAGTTTCATTTGCTCTTAAAGCAACAAAACGCCATGCTGAATCTTTTGGCATGAAAGTACCATGATGTGATAAGAAACTATGGAACAAGCATGCTACTATTACTTGCACAAGACTATTATAATACTAAATCTTTTGGCAGCAATTTGTTTTGTGGTTTGCAGTTTGCTTAATTCAATGTTCACAGTTATGTTAACAAAATATTATTTTTTCACAGAGCCAAACCATTACTCCTTCAATTTTCCTACGACGACAAAGCTTAACTTCATTCAATCCGAGCATTAACAGGTAGACTATATGTGTAACGCACATGTCGCAGGACCTAGTATCACTAGGTGATGCTATTGTACACTGACAAAATCAAATTTGTTCTTGTATGAACAGAACAGAGCAAAGATGACAAATTTGATTTGAACAGATCAAATTAAGAACTTTATCAAGCCACCACAAATTTGATGGTAGGCCAACAACAATCCTAAATCAAATGGATCAAGCAAGCAGGAGTAATTTCAAATAATATACAGAAAATTACACAATAAGAAAGGGATAAAGAAAGGAAATTGTTACCTTGATCACGATCTGTCTTTCTGGTCCCTCCACGATCCATGCGAGACCCAAAAATACTGTCGGCTAGGCTCTAGTGGAGGGGAATCGGTGGCCTCCATGGGCTGTGGCGGAGGGGAATCGGGGGCCTCCATGAGCTGTGGCGGAGGGGAATTGGGTGCATTCGGGGGCGGTCTATGGGGAGGTGGCGGTGGAAGTGGGCGTTGATAGTGATGTGGCCTACCGCTAGACATGTAATCCCACTTTTAAAGCCGCCTCGTACACAACTTCAGAATAGCAAAATACCTTCTTCGGAACACTCTTCATGCTAAGCAAGTACTTAAAAGCGTCGACATCCGTTATAGTGTGGCAGATTGCATCATGGGCCGAGAGATATGTCACAAATCTATCTATCTTCTGCCTCCAAATAAGCACCAAATGCTCCATTTTAGAATCTATGGCTTCTTGCTCTTTTTCGTGGGTAGCCTTTTCTATCTCCCATTTAGCCATAAATTGCATAACCTTTTGAATCTCCACAGAAAGTGGATCCAATGAGTTGTTCATTGGATTCTTGCGAACAACTCTCGGTCTAAAGTTGAAGCAAGAATGGTATAATGCGCTGCCACCAATCCCTTGGTCGATCAAACACTACCTTGCGAGAAGGTACGTGATCCATTACGTGAAAGACGGTGCGTGAAGCTTCCTCCAAAGCTTCATTTGTTAAACAGGCAAGAGAATCTAGAACCTTCTGCAAGTTATTAAGAGTGACCATCGCATTTACTTCTTCTTTTCTTCGGCAAACCACCACTTTATCACTTATCTCACAAGACATGACAAAAAGATCCGGCCCCGAAAGAGTTTATAACCTTTCCATTTGATCACTGAGTGTCGTTCGCCGTTCTATTAGCTGATCGTAACGACCCTTAAGTTCCAACTTCAATCGTCTTGCCTTTTGAAGAGACGTTTCCGTAGCTTTGATATAATCTCTAAGAAGAAGCTGTAACTGTGTACAGTTATGGAGTTCCGGCAAACACCCCATAACGTCCCCTCTTTCTCTCTCGTTAGCCATTTTTTGGTGGATGGTTAGAGCAAGTCCAATGAAGGATTCAAACCCAATTCTGCAGCAAATTCTAACTTGTTATAGATTAAGCAAAAAATAACAATTGGGCTATTCTGTTCAGCTGTACTATAGAAAACAAAAAACACATAAAATAGAACTACTGTAGGGTCCAACATGGGGATAGATCAAGTAGCAAGTCATCCATGCTTAAGAGGTAATTGTAGGTAGCAAGTCTCAAATTCAAAAACTTGAAATAGGAATTAGGTTGAGTTCGAAAATTAGGGTTTTTTTTGAAATTTTAATGATCCAAAATCCTCTTACCTAGAATGTAGATGCTGTATGAGATTCTTTGCTTGCATAAATCCATATTTCAGAAACTAATTTCTTTGTTTTTCTTCGAAAAGAGGCCACGGTGAAATTTTAATGATTCTTTCCTTCATTGGACTTGCTCTAACCATCCACCAAAAAATGGCTGACGAGAGAGAAAGAGGGGACGTTATGGGGTGTTTGCTGGAACTCCATAACTGTACACAGTTACAGCTTCTTCTTAGAGATTATATCAAAGCTACAGAAACGTCTCTTCAAAAGGCGAGACGATTGAAGTTGGAACTTGAGGGTCGTTACGATCAGCTAATAGAACAGCAAACGACACTCAGTGATCAAATGGAAAGGTTATAAACTCTTTCGGGGCCGGATCTTTTTGTCATGTCTTGTGAGATAAGTGATAAGGTGGTGGTTTGCCGAAGAAAAGAAGAAGTAAATGCGATGGTCACCTTTAATAACTTGCAGAAGGTTCTAGATTCTCTTGCCTGTTTAACAAATGAAGCTTTGGAGGAAGCTTCACGCACCGTCTTTCACGTAATGGATCACGTACCTTCTCGCAAGGTAGTGTTTGATCGACCAAGGGATTGGTGGCAGCGCATTATACCATTCTTGCTTCAACTTCAGACCGAGAGTTGTTCGCAAGAATCCAATGAACAACTCATTGGATCCACTTCTGTGGAGATTCAAAAGGTTACGCAATTTATGGCTAAATGGGAGATAGAAAAGGCTACCCATGAAAAAGAGCAAGAAGCCATAGATTCTAAAATGGAGCATTTGGTGCTTATTTGGAGGCAGAAGATAGATAGATTTGTGACATATCTCTCGGCCCATGATGCAATCTGCCACACTATAACAGATGCCGACGCTTTTAAGTACTTGTTTAGCATGAAGAGTGTTTCGAAGAAGGTATTTTGCTATTCTGAAGATGTGTACGAGGCGGCTTTGAAAGTGGGATTACATGTCCAGCAGCCGACACTGCTACCGAACGTCCACTTCCAGCCCCTGCCACCTCCCCATAGACCGCCCCCGAATGCACCCAGTTCCCCTCCGCCACAGCTCATGGAGGCCCCCGATTCCCCTCCGCCACAGCCCATGAGGCCACCGATTCCCCTCCACTAGAGCCTAGCCGACAGTATTTTTGGGTCTCGCATGGATCGTGGAGGGACCAGAAAGACAGATCGTGATCAAGGTAACAATTTCCTTTCTTTATCCCTTTCTTATTGTGTAATTTTCTGTATATTATTTGAAATTACTCCTGCTTGCTTGATCCATTTGATTTAGGATTGTTGTTGGCCTACCATCAAATTTGTGGTGGCTTGATAAAGTTCTTAATTTGATCTGTTCAAATCAAATTTGTCATCTTTGCTCTGTTCTGTTCATACAAGAACAAATTTGATTTTGTCAGTGTACAATAGCATCACCTAGTGATACTAGGTCCTGCGACATGTGCGTTACACATATAGTCTACCTGTTAATGCTCGGATTGAATGAAGTTAAGCTTTGTCGTCGTAGGAAAATTGAAGGAGTAATGGTTTGGCTCTGTGAAAAAATAATATTTTGTTAACATAACTGTGAACATTGAATTAAGCAAACTGCAAACCACAAAACAAATTGCTGCCAAAAGATTTAGTATTATAATAGTCTTGTGCAAGTAATAGTAGCATGCTTGTTCCATAGTTTCTTATCACATCATGGTACTTTCATGCCAAAAGATTCAGCATGGCGTTTTGTTGCTTTAAGAGCAAATGAAACTTGACAAAAGAGCTCTGTGCATTTATATTTTTACATACTAAACGTTTGTAGATAATAAAAGAGACTTCGAGCGAAATGCTTGGCCGCTTCAGTCATTTTTTTGGGTGAATAACACGCATCCTGCATGTGGTGGTTCTTTTTTGGCATTCTCAATAGCAGCAGTTTTATACAAAGGATTTGGGAAAATTAAGATACTTCTTAGGCATTGAGGTGGCATGCTCTAAAGATGGTATTAACTTGTCTTAGAGGAAGTATGTGTTGGATATTTTGCAAGAGACTGGATTATTGGGAAGTAAACCTGTTGAGACCCCCATGGATCCTAACGTGAAACTATGCATTGACCAGGGGGAGTTACTCCCTAATCCAGATCAATATCGTCGCCTGGTTGGTAAGTTGAACTATGTTACCATCACACGGCCTGATATTTCTTTCGTAGTTAGTGTGGTGAGTCAGTTTATGTCTGCACCTCGTCTTCCACATTGGGAAGCAGTTCTTAGAATTGTAAAATATCTTAAGTCTCATCCAGGGCGTGGTCTATTTTATCGAGCAAGTGGACACTTGCATGTTGAGGCATTCACGGATTTTGATTGGGCAGGTTCTCCATCTGATAGGCGATCAACCACAGGATATTGTGTCTTTGTAGGTGGAAATCTTGTCAATTGGAAGAGTAAGAAACAGACTGTTGTTGCTCGATCTATTGCAGAAGCCGAATACCGAGCCATGGCTCATACTACGTGTGAAATTGTGTGGGTGCGCTCTTTCCTTGAGGAGATAGGATTTAATGTGCAGTTGCCTATGAATCTATTTTGTGATAATCAAGCAGCAATCCACATTGCATCTAATCTAGTTTTTCACGAGCGGACTAAGCATATTGAGGTCGATTGTCATTTGGTTCGTGAGAAGTTGACAGCTGGTGTGATTGCTACTCCCTTTGTGTCTACTGGTGCTCAATTAGCCGATATGTTTACCAAACCATTATTTAAGCCACGGTTAGAATTATTGTGTAACAAGTTGGGACTGATTGATATTTATTCTCCAGCTTGAGGGGGAGTGTTAGAATATGTGGTTTGTCCCACATTGGTTAATTACAACTTGTAACAGGCTTATGCCTAATATAAATAAAACTTACATGTGTTAGGGTTGGTTTAACACCTAACCTTCTCTCTCTCTCTCTAAACAAAAAGTGTGTTGTGCATTGGAGATGCTTCAGGATTGTAGAGCTCTGTCTTGCTTTTCTTGTTAGGAGTATTTGGAGCCAGAAGGAGATGTTTTTCAGCAGTGTCGTCTTTTTTTTTTGGGTAAACAGCAGTGCCTTCATCTATTCCAATTGTTGTATTAGTGAATGCTGAATTTGCATTGACTATTTCCTCCATATTAGTCATACATTTGAGGCCCGAAATGTACTACATGGTATATGATTTAGGTAGAGTATTGAAGAAGATTCCTTACATCTATTGTGCTGTCCATTATTTCTTTTCCAGTTATCTCAAACAGTGGTTCTGCAACTTCAGCATACACAAAAGCATAAATTGATCCTGTTGGGTCTTTGATTTTCACTTCAAATTGTAGCCTGTGTAGGAAACAGTTAGATCAATGCTTACTTTGGAAATGCTGGTACCTCCTATTTACAATGATTGCACCAAAATTCTCCATCCCCATATGCAGCTGTTTGTTTTTGCACTTCAAGTAGGCCAAGAAGAATAATTTTTGGTTAAATTTTGATTACCTGAACAGTTCCTTCAACTGTTGGGTATTGAACCTGGGTATGAATTTAGGATGGAATTAGAATCTGTTCTAAAGATACGTGCTGCAAGCACTGATATAGTGGTTTAAATTTGCACCTTTTCCATTGGTGTTGGAAGGTTGGCAATTTTAACCTAATGCCTTATCGCCTTTCTTGGGTTCATGGTACTCTGCTATTACCTTCTGTGCCTTTGATTTGGCGGATATATCCTTATTTTATTGTGCATTTGTAGAGCACCTAGTGATACAGAAATAAGAATAGAAATTGTTACTCTGTCTGGACAGGTATTATCAAGGGACATTTACCATTAGGTCACCCTTGGATCTCATAATTACTGTCAGATCACGCCCAACTCTGAAAAATTTCCATCAACTCCCCAACCCATATAAAAATGCCTAAATCATAAGGTATCCTATGAAAGTGTCTAAAATCCTAGGGTACCCTATGAAAGTGTCCAAACCACTAAACCCTATAATAGGAAAGTGCACCCTAAACATAAATTGTACGGTACTCTATGACTAGGGTATCCTATGAAAGTGCCTAAAATCCTATAGGGTACCTATGAAAGTGCCTAAAATCCTATAGGGTACCTATGAAAGTGCCTAAAATCCTAGAGTACCCTACAATTAGGGTACCCTACGACTAGGGTACCCTATGAAAGTGCCTAAAATTCTAGGGTATTCTACCAGGGTATCCCATGAAAGTGCCTAAATCTTAGAGTATTCTATGAAAGTGCCTAAACCACTAAAACCCTACAATAGGAAAGTGTACCCTAAACCAAAACTCTAAAAAAAAGAGACTTACCTTAGTGGTAATTAAAAAAAATGACTTATCTTACTGGTAATTAGACATCTCTTTTCTAGACCTAGAGGTAATAATCCCTTTTTTTTTTTATGTATCTCTATATATTCGTTGTTAGTCTCTTAATTTGGAGTGACCAAAAAGAGAGAGAAGCAGTGAGTAGGAGAGAGATACACGAGAGATCATTGTGAGGTTTCATTATTGTGATATTGAGTGTATAAACCACAGATTTTCTCCGGATAATAGTGAAAACCCCTTCCCTGTGGAAGTAGGTCCGATTTGGCCAAATCACGTATATTGTGTGTCTTGTTTTTTCATTGATTTATACTGCTTTTGTGTGTGTGGTGCATGTTTGGGCGCAACAAACTGGTATTAGAGCTTTGGTTGAAACACCAGAGAGCGCGAAGTAGTTGGATAATCACTCAGAGGCCTTTGGAGCATCGTTTGAAGACTGGTCGGATAAAATAATTGATGAAAATTATTTTTGATCAGTGGGTTACGTGCAGCTCTAATAAACGATTGTAACAGTGTAAAGGTCGTCGGATTTGGTCACTAAAGGACGGAGCACGAACGGTTTGAACACTTTTGGACAAAGGCGAATGGTGGCGTGCATTGTGACCGGATAAAAAGTGATCAAATTCAAAGTTGGAGACCACGGTTGTGTGGGGTTTTTCGAGACAATCACGGTGGTATAAGAAACATCGTCGAAAATACCCCACAGAAGCCACACGTGCCAGTCAAAGGCGGCACTTGCAAAGCGCATCAAATCTACCCTCACGGTGGCTTGCACGCGCGGCGGGGAGACAGGAAAGTGTAGGGCTGATGTCAGTTGAGGTTCAGAAGGTTCGAGCAAGGGGCCAAAAGGATTAGTCAAGTCATGGTTCATGGTCAAAGGGGTCAAGGTCTAGGTCAAAGATGTCAAAGGGATCAGCGATCTGTTCAAAGGGGTCAGGTCGTCGGTCAAAAGGGTCAACCTGGTTTAGATCGGCAATTCAGAGGAAAGTCAAACCGAACTAGATCGGATAACGGTCTGGAGGTAGACCAGATTGTGTTTTTTGACCAGTTAGGGGCATTTTGATCGGTTCATGACCAGTTCAGACCGGTTTCGAACTCGTCTCGACATTTTGGATCCAATCCCGGGCTCGGTTTGTGGAGATTTGTTATGGATTTGGACGATACGTATTATTTTACTGCTTTTCTACGTTTTGTAGTGTTTCAAATCACTTGTGGGAGTTTTAAAAGGGTGTTTGGTGAGACAATCTTGGTTGCGGAGATGTCGGAGGTTAATATGAACGCTATGGTACTATTGACGGCGACCAATTATGGTATATGGAATCCTCGGATGAAGGATATGCTCATTTTGAGAACGATATGAGCCTTAGGAACTAACAGGGACCAAATCGACAAAGACAAAAGAAGAAGATTGGAAGAGAGTTAACAGGAAAGCAGTTGCATTGATCCGCTAGTGTGTTGGATAGAAGGTTATTCATCATGTAGCACAGGAGACAAATGCTTACGCTCTGTGGACGAAATTGGAAGGGATGTATCAATCAAAAACATCCCGGAATCAGGGGTGGGAGTTCGGTTGCCGTGCATTCCAGTGAGTTTCATAATTTGGTGAATCAACTGTCCAATGTTGGGTTGGAGTTTGATGATGAGTTGTAGGCTCTATTGTTGCTCAGTTCTCTTCTGGATAATTGGGAGACATTTATGGTTTCCCTAAGCAACTCAGCGCCAGATGGTTAAGTTGTCTATGGTAAATGATGCTATTTTCAACGAAAAGGCGAGGAGGAATGAGATGGGGGCCACACGGGTTGATGAGTCACAGACACTCTTTTCGGGCAACAACAAGGGCATGGACCAATCGAGGGGAAACGGAAAGAAGAAAGGTGGCGGTAACAGATCATGGTCGAAGGGGCGTACATTCACTTGCTATCATTGCCAGGAAGAGGGGCATATGAAGCAAAATTGTCCTAAATACATGGCAAAGATCTTACAAAACCCACCAAAGGAGGCAAGAGTGGCTAGTTAGAAATCCGATGATGGGTATTCGTTTGTAGTGTTAGACACTACAGATGCAGATGAATTGGGTTGGGTGCTAGATTCAGGGTGCTCATATCATATTTGCAGGGATATGTCACAGTTTTGGGAGTATGAGGCATTTGATGGAGGTCGTATTCTGATGGCTAATGGTACATCAAATCAGGTTATTGGCAAGGGGATAATGAAGTTCGGGTGCCAAGTGAAAAAATTGTGAAGGTAGCGGGAGTACAACACGTACCAGGGGTGAGGAAAAACTTGATATCTCTCGGGATGCTTGATGAAAGAAGATGTAGTTTTTCGGCAGATAGCGGAGTCCTTCGAGTTTCTGTTGGAGAGCGGGAGATACTAGGGCTGTACAAAGAAAACAAAAGAACCGAACCGAACTGGTGAACCGGTGTGAACCGGTTTTTTTTTTGATTTTTTAACATATCTCGGTTCGGTCCGGTTCTCGAAAAATTAAATTTTTGAAAACCGGTTCGGTTCTCGGTTCTGGAAAATTTTGAAACCGGTTCGAACCGAACCGAACCGGTAATAATATATATATATATATATATATATATATATATATATATATATATATATATATATATATATATATATATATATATTGTATTTTTTTAATACATACTATATATATAATTTAGTTACCTACCCCAAACCCCAGTACCCCTTCGGCCTTACTTCATTTGTTCACTTCCACAAATTCCAAAGTATCACCACTTACCGCTCATTCCCAAAACCTAACCATTTCTAGTTTTCTACCCTAATCTGTTCATTCTCTTCCACACCGGCGATTCACCTCTCTCTCTCTCTCTCAAGTCTCCGAGATTCGGTCACCTCTACCGTTCAAGATCCACACCGTTCGAGGTCCACTCACCACGGCACCACCGTTCGAGATCCACTCACCCGCAAGACGCCGGCTGCCGTCGATGATCGGATCACCTTTCTCTCTCTCTCTCTCTCTCTCTCTCAAGTCTCCGAGATCCGGTCACCTCTACGGCTCTACCGTTCAAGATCCACACTATTCGAGGTCCACTCACCACGGCCCACCGTTCGAGATCCACTCATTTATCAAGTACCAACGATTGCTTTTGTATGATTTTGGATTCATTATTTCATTCATTGTTCAGTTTGGGAAGAAATTTCGATGATGTCAGATGAGTTGTATCATGGTTTATTCTTTGTTAAGTTGTATCAGAAGTTTCTAGCTTAGGTCATTTACTCACTTATTTTCGATGATGGCAGAAGTTTCTAGCTTAGGTCATTTTTGGGTAAAATTATCAGTGTAAAAGATCTGTAGCTTATGCCTTGTACCATGTTTTAGGTTATTGCTTAATAAATGAGAATATGAGATATAAAATTGATTCAATAAGCTGTTGATGACATGTGAAACCTAACAATTTGTAAGGCGGTGATAGTCCATTTGCCTATCTCAGATTCTCAGAATGATTTTTATATTGGACATATTTGGACCGCATTAATAGAGCATTATGGTTTATTCTTTATTAAGATATCTGCCTCTGAAATTCTGAATGTTATTCCTAAGTTTGAACTTGATCTCCTTATTGATTTTCCTTTCTAGGTTGATCCATGTCTTCAGTAAAATTTTGACTCGGCTGGTTGTATTTTGGCTCGGCATGCCTAAGGTATAAAATCTTATCTTGTTCTCTGCCTTCTGAGTTTTGCCACTTTATGTTCGTTTTTCAAGTTTCAATTGGTGGTTATTGTTGATTAATGGGAGTTCGGTTGGCTTGTTGGCTTGTTGCTGTGCATGTGATTTTATGATACATATTTGGTGGTTGCTATGGTACTTATTTTCTTTTTGTGTGGTTGTATTTTTGTCTTATAGATGGATGTATCTGGGGTTACTAAAAACTGGTCTAATAATGATTGATATTGATATGGATATGGATAATGAGATTGAGATTGATGACGACCCCATCTTAGGGAATAATGAGGAAAATGAACCCCAAAAAAAGAGATCAAAAGCTAAGAATTCCTCCTTTGTATGGGACCATTTTACAAAAAAAAAACAAGCCCAAGGTACTACCACCGAATTACAAGGAGAAGGCTACTTGTAACTATTGTGGAACTGAATTTACTTGTAATTCTGATAATAATGGGACATCGTCAATGAGAACCCATCTTGTTAAAAGATGTAGAGAATATGATCTTAGCGAATGGTATATCAAGAAGCATGGGGGGGATAAGAGGCAAAAAACCCTTGGGTTTGAACCCGTTGTTGTAGGAGATACGGCTCCAAAGCTTACTGCCACAAGCTTTAGTGCGGAGGCATGTAGAAAGGCGTTGGTTGAAATGATTATTATTGATGAATTGCCATTCCGTTTTGTTGAGGGTCACGGTTTTAGGAGGTTTATGCATGTGGTGCAACCAAAGTGGACCAAAATCCCATCTAGAGTAACGGTTGCAAGAGATTGTTTGCAATTGTTTAAAGATGGGAAACAAGCTTTGAAGAAAGTATTTAAGAATCAACGGGTTTGCCTTACCACGCATTAATTTGGACTTCTCTTCAAAATCTTAACTATATGTGTCTTACGGCCCACTTCATTGATGGTGATTGGAAACTACATAAAAATTATTAACTTTTGTTTAGTTCCAAATCACAAAGGCGAGACACTTGGTAAAGAGGTAGAAAGATGTTTGGTGGGATGGGGGATTGACAAAATCTTGACACTCACAATTGATAACGCAAGCTCCAATAATGGCATAATTGATTACTTGAAGAAGAAGACAATGAAAAGAGACTCCACTATTCTAGACCATGAGTTTTTACATGTTAGGTGTTGTGCTCATATATTGAATTTGGTTGTCCGTGAGGGGTTGAAAGAGGTTGATGTGTCAATTGCAAGGGTGCGCAATATTGTGAGATATGTGAGATCGTCACCCCAAAGGTATAGAAAGTTTAGAGAATGTGTTGAAAGAGATCAAATTGCTTCTAAACTTGTGCCTTGTTTAGATGTGCCCACTCGTTGGAACTCAACTTTTTTTATGTTGGAAAGAGCTGTGATTTATCAAAAAGCATTTGAGAGATTGGAAGAGGAAGATGGTCTAAATGTTGTCATGGGTGTTAGAGATGATGTGGTTAGTGTAGTAGACCATGAAAATGCATTTGAAAATGTGTTGGAAGGGAAGTAATTGGGTGGGGAGGCGAGAGAGGGAAAGGGGGAAGGGAGAGGGAGAGAGCTTGGTACTCCTACTAGTGATGATTGGAATGTTGTGGCAATGTATGTTGAAATTCTTAGAACATTTTACATTGTAACCGAGAGATTATCGGGTTCTTTGTATGTGACTTGCAATACATTTTACAAAGAGGTTACAACCGTTAAAAATGCAATCTCTAAAATGGAATTGAGTGATGATCCAAAGTTGTTGATGTTGGCTAAGGGCATGCATTTGAAGTTTGACAAATATTGGGGTAAGTTTGAGAAAATTAACCAATTGTTGTTATATGCTAATGTTCTTGATCCCCGTTACAAATTTGAGTATGTGAGATGGAGCTTGAGAAAGTACCTAACCGAAAGGGAAGTTGAAAGCAAGGTTGTTGAGATTAAGGAAGGGATGAAAAAGGCTTATAATTGGTATGAGAAGAGGACTATTGAAAATGAGGAGAAGAATGTTGATGAGTCTAGAAATAAGGAGAAGAATGCAACGCGGGTTATGGATTTGAGTGAGGCATTGGATTCGGAATTTGATCAACACATGGAGGAGGAGACTAATATGGTGAGCAAATCGGAGTTAGAGAGGTATTGGTTGGAGGCTATGGAAGATCGAAAAAATGAGAAATTTGATCTCTTGACTTGGTGGTCCACTAATTGTTCAAGGTATCACATTCTTTCTCAAATGGCACGGGACATTCTAGCTATTCCAGTATCTACTGTTGCATCCGAATCCGCTTTTAGCACCGGAGGACGTATTCTTGATCCATACCGTACCTCTCTTTCTCCCAAAATGGGCGAGGCCCTTATTTGTGCTCAAAATTGGTTGAGGTATCCATGTGAAATTTCTCTTAGAGATCAACTAGATGAGATTGAAGAAGTTGAATCGGGTACTACTTTTTAACTATAGTTAGTTTAATTTTTGTTTTAAGTATTTCATGGTCTAACTTGTTTCATGTTCTATGATTTTGTTATTTTTTTAGTGGTTATGGAAGCATTTGAGGATTCATGTGTTACCGAGTTGTAAGTAAAGATATGGTGAGTTTTTTTTTTCATCTATACCGTTGTAATGTTATTCTTAAATATGGCAGTTATACTTTCAAGATAGTACCTTAGCCCTTATTCACCGCTCAATACAGGTTCTGGAATTAGAATTAAACTATTGTGTTTGTAGGTTTGAAGCCTTTTGTTGGAGAGTTGTGGGGAAGGACTGCTCACTTGGAGAATTGCTTGCTATGCAAATGAGAAGTTTGATTTCTATAATGGACTGCTCACTTGGAGAATTAGATGTATTACTTGTGTTTGATTTGTGTAATTATGTACTTTATTGCTGTTTAATTGTGTTTGAAACTTTGAATTGTTCCTAGCCAACTACCATGATTTGTACTTGTAATGTTGTAGACTTGTAATTGTACGATGGACTTGATGGAAACATGGCTGAGGTATCCAGGTGAAGCCATCTGAAGGCTTGCTAATGGCTAATTAAATGGGCAGTTGCTACCTTTTTATTGTTTTCTTATAACTCTTTTTTTTCTCTAAATTTTATTGGGCTGGTATATTTTTTTCTTTTTGTTGGGCTCTTATAATTTTGTTTTCTTACAACTCTTTTTTTCTTCTAAATTTTATTGGGCTGGTATAACTCTTTTTTTCTTTTTGTTGGGCTCTTATAATTAAATGGGCCAGCCTAATGTCTATGTGGGCTTAAAATTGAATGGGCTTAATGAGCCCAAAATAGCAGCCCAGAATAGCAGCCCAATGAGCCCACCATTAAGAACCGAACCGGAAGTGGAACCAGACCGAACCGGAAGAACCGAACCGGAACCGAACCGGTTACGCAAAAACCGGTTTCGGTTCCATACCCTTCCAGAACCGGTTTTATTCGGTTCAGTCAAATTTCCTCCCGAACCGGACCGAACCGAACCGGTTACACCCCTAGGAGATACTGTTAGGGAAGAAATTTGGTGGGCTATACAGGCTTGTGGGATTAATCGTGACATGTGGGGTTGTTGTTAGACAAGGGGCAAGCTGTATGGGGAGTTTGGTTGGGCAGGAGATGCACCAGTTGCAGTTACGCACACGGAGTGAGCCAAATTGCTCAAGTATTGTGTGGGATTCAGGCTTGAAGGAAGAGAAGCAATGGTTGCAAGTTGTCCACGTAGAAGCCCAGGGGAAATAAACGGAGGATTTGGGGGCTCCGACGATACCAAAATGAGTTTTTCTTTCGCCCTTGATACGCTTAGTGTATTGGTCTCTCTAGAGTTGTCGACACAGAGGGAGAGACACTATCACCACATTCGCCGAGCTAGTGAGTCTCGGCCGCACCCCGGTAGGAGGTGTGTGAGCGGAGGCATTCCAATTGAAGGGGTGCGATGCTAGAATTTTCGGATTTTCTGATTGGCTACAAAGTCTAGTTTTGTAAGGATACACTCGTTCGGGCTATTGTACTCAAGATTGGGGGTGCATGGATGTTTGATAGGTTAGTGACATAGGCGCTTGCTGGAAACAACTGATTGGAGATGGCAACATGGGGGTGCTGCGGATGACATTGCCCACTCGGGTTGGAGGGGGTGATCGTTGAGAGTCCACCCCGTGTGGGCCAGATGGGCTTAGGCCCGGTGGGAGTGGTTTTAGGGTTATTTGTGTAACTCTATATATTCGTTGTTAGTCTCTTAATTTGGAGTGACCAAAAAGAGAGAGAGAGAGAGAGAGAGAGGTAGTGAGTAGGAGAGAGAGATACATGAGAGATCATTGTGAGGTTTCATTATTGTGAGATTGAGTGTGTAAACCACGGATTTTCTCCGGATAAAAGTGAAAACCCTCTCCCCGTGGAAGTAGGTCTGATATGGCCGAACCACACTGATAGTTAAAAGGACATTTCTCTCAAAATACAAAGGATATGAATATGAAACCAATTGGGTTTGAAAGTAGACTCGTAGAGCTTTCCAACGGTTCAAGAATCACATCAATCGGAGTTCGGACAAAGCCGGGGCGTGCCCGCGAAGTTGGAAAAAAAAATCTATCTGAACAAAGGAATCTGGATCGATCCATGCAAGGAGTGGATCGATCCACTCTAGTGAAATCAGCGAGCAGACCATTCTGGATCGATCCAACTAAGGAGTGGATCGATCCACTCTAGTGAAATCCGAGAACAAGCCATTCTGGATCGATCCAACCAAGGAGTGGATCGATCCACTACGTACCAAAAGTGAAACAGAGGGTTTTGGATCGATCCACTGTTAAGAGTGGATCGATCCACCTGGGTTCGGGTGGAAAATCACAACCTTGCTCAAATGGATGGGGGCTTCATTCCAAGTCCAATTTGGGGTTCCGAAACACAACTAATCAAGGGAGAAGGACATATCAACAATCAATTCATGAGTTGATCAACTAAACATAAAAAATCGAAACTCAATCAAAAACCAAGCTCACATCCATGGTGAAAACAAGTTTTAACAAGAATTTTGGGAACAATAACACCAACAATGCCATTATTCAGCCAATATACACTTAGAGGGGGTAGAAGATCGTTCCCTACCTCAATGGTTTAGCTCCAAGGATGAGAGAGTGAAAGCCCTAACTCTTGTTCTTGCAACTCCAAACAAAGTGAGACCTCACAAAGCAATTTCAAAGACACCCGGACTCCAAATTGCGCGTAGATGATGAATATTTGGTTGGGTGTTGAAGTATTTGAGTGTGGAGGGTGGATTTGGTGAAGATTTTTTAAGAAAGTTTGAGAGGAGGAGAAGAGGAGGAGAGATGTCTGATTTTTGAGAGAGGGAGAAGTGTATTTTTTGACCAAAATCAGCCATACATTACATATATATACACCCCTCTTATGCACTTACACTCCTCATGTTCATAATGCATCTCACAAAGACCCCAAATGTAACACTAACTTCTCATTGACCCTATATTACTCTATTTTCATTTCCTCACACCCCCCAACATTATTTCTAGAAAATTATATAAAAACACGGGTCCTTACACATTTATTTTGGAACTTTGTTTTGACTGCTGACTAGCTAAAATGCCTAAACATGCACTGTATTTGGCTTTTACTCCATATAAATGGAATATCTGATATGTTTATCGTTAAAAAAAAGGACTTGAAATTTTGAGAATTTGTTAGAGAGTCAAAGTCAAAGATATTATCCATGGTAGTTTGTCTTTTGAAAGTACATGACGATATCAACATTTTCTATTTGAAGTGAGATTGTCATGTGCTTGAAAATGCTTGGATAATAATGCATTTAGATTATTTTGTTGCCCTTATTATTTTCTTTTCTTTTCTTTTCTTTTCATCTATTAGTTTGCGTTAATTTTGTGTGTGTGTGTGTGAATTATTAGTTCTTTTAGATGAAAGTAATTTAAAAGTAAGAATTTATGTTTAAAACAATTTTGTTTAATAAAGGCAAAATTAATAAAAGCAGAAATTTTTTTGGATTACGTTGTCTTTATTGAAAAAAAAAATAGTTTGAATATAAATTTTGTCTCTTTAGATTCCTCTTGCTGAGACTAACAAATAATACAAAAAATTGATGCAAATTAATAAATACAGGGAAAAATGAATTAAGACCAAAAACTAATCTCTTCCATTTATTAAACTAAAACATGCGTAATTATGTCTAATATTTTATATACATAACCAATCGTAACCCATTCATAAGTGTATCTTTATATGCATGCTGTGGAGTCAGGGAATGAATATGGAAGCAGCAAATAAGCTGCAAAGCTAATATTAAATATCTGAGCAGTTACGATGTTTTGAAGGTGAGTAAAATAATGGTCACTAGATATTTAATGATAACTATTTAGATATTTAAAATAAAAAAAAACAAAATTGAATCTAAATACTATATAGTGCTACTTAAATATTGATCCTCCACTCTAGTGTCGTTTATGTTTTCATCCCTCCATTTTTGAGAGTTATGTTTCCATCTTAAAATTTAAATAATCTCAAACCCACCCCCTTTATTCCCTTGATAAATCTAATCTAAATCCTTGTATAAGCAATGAATTTTGGGATGATATTTTAAGGTTAGGGTTCCTAAATGTTATTAGTGAGGTATAATGTACTGGCTAAATCTCATAATTTACTCCTACCTAAAAACCTACTTACTATTCAAAATGAACTAAATTAAGGATAATCTAGCAACAAACTGATCGTCCTCTCCGCTGATCTTCTTCTCTAATTCTCTCCATCATCCTCTCCACAAGCTATTGTTGCGGAAAGGTTTTTTTGCAACTTGCAACCATCAATAACAAGGGAAAAGCATAGGCAATGAAGAAGACGATTTTTTTCATGGCCCGGTCTACCATAAATTCTTGTTTATATTCATATTCATTCGGTAGCTTAATGAATCTTGTTGCATGCAAAACTATTTGAGCAGATTTCATAAATTTTCCATCATTTAGGTTTGGGGTTTCCAATTGGGTTCAGGTAATGATTTTTTTTTTTTTTTTTCCTTTTTTAAAAAAACTGTGTTAGGGTATCTCATTTGTATTTCTTTTCTGATTATTGATGAGGTGCGCGAAGATAGTGTTTGAGTTCATTTTAGTCTCAAGTTAGTGGATTTTCATAAATTTAGCATATTTGTTTATACACGCCTTGTTTATTTGCTATAAGGTTATTTATATGAGAGAGAAAGTGAGATACAATAAGAGAGATATAGAGATACAAAATAGTTGGATTATTGGACTTATTTTGGCTTTATTCAAAAAAAATTGAGTTTTGACAATAAATTTATAATTGTGAGATTCGTCTCATCTAGAGGAATTCAGAAACCACAAAATCTTGACGCAAAACTAACGAATGAAAAAAAAAAAATTTGAATAAGGACAAAATGGTTTTTTAAAAAACCGATTTTTGGTTTTTTACCCAAATGAAGCCATAGTTTAGGGATATTATTTTAGAAGAGGAGATTAAAAATTTTTTGGTTTTGTGGTGGATATAATATAATGTCTCGTTTGATTCGGGGATTAGGTGTTTGTGATAGGACTATTCGCACTTAATCCCTCAAAAGAAAGCGGGGGATTAACAATCCCAGGACAAATTTAGGCCTGGTTTTGGTGAATCGGGAAAATTGGTTTTTTGGTTTTTTTAGTTTTGTCCTTATTCAAAAAAATATTGCATTTGTTAGTTTTTGGTCGTTTTTTGTGGTTTCTTAGCTTGTCTCGACGAGAGGAATCTAAAAAGTATAAAATTATTAGCCAAACTTAAAGTTTTGTGAATACAACAACAACAATAACAAAACCCACTAAGTCCCCAATAATTTGGGATATAGGCGGGGGATGGATAGGAGACAGGCCTAACATTTGGCAATAAATGCACAAAGTGACTGCTTCTAGAATACCACTGAAACAGATGGATTGAAGATAGATGCTTGACCGTTCGGGTGATTAATAATTAATTAGAATTTCGTCCCAAGCGTAGGACTATCGACCGGTGTAGCACAATAAATCCGGAAGTACCGGAGTCGAACCACAGAGACGGTCTACGGTGTTTCACTCAAACTATGTCAGCTCTATGTTTGTAATCGGCTCTCAGGTAGCCACCCCTTGATCAGATGAGTTACTTAATTAACTAATTTAGACTAATTTAACTAATGGACTTTTGAATTTAACAAGGAGAGTACAGCCGTGGGCACTACGGTGTCCGTAGCTAGTCTAATTCACATTCACTCGGGCCACAATTATTTAATTAATAGATTTTAAAATATGAAAAATAGTTTCCAACAGATGCACACCACTTGTCACCAATCTCTGCGCGCATTAGGAATTGGCAATGCCCGGGTTCGTTTGCTAGAAAAATTCCGTATTCAAAAATTGCGCATTAATTAAGATAATTCGGCACCGAGGTGGAACATAAATTAGCATAGCCACGGGATACCTTCGTCCCGCGGCCACACCCGATATGACTACTCACTCATGCTTGTGAATATTGAAGACAATAAACCGTAACTAGAACTAAACATGCTTTTAATGGATGAAATATATAAAAAAAAAAAAAACAAAAAGAATCGATACCGTAATTGAAAAGGAAAAAGTTAATCTTGATAATCAATCTGCGAAACACATCCTAGAATTCTGGAAAATAGAACTTGAAAGCAAAACGTCAAACGAAGAACTGAGATCTCCCCCGAAAACTTGAAGAACGAAAACAAATGTAAAATTCGTGGAACCCTAGACAAAGTTAAGTGCTAAGTATTTATACCTAAGTTCGAAAATCTAATAAAAACCTAATAAACATCGAAAATTATTTCTCGCGGATGACCAAAACGGCAGCGTTTGACCTGCTCCTAAGCCACTCGGTAGCGCTACTTAGAAATAGGTGTAGCGCTACCGCCTTCTTTATCCTCGCGTTGACCGGCTAAACTTTCGTTGACCGTTGATTTCTAACAAACCGGTAGCGCTACACCACTTTTGGTGTAGCGCTCAAGAACCTTCTGTTCATTTTTGAAACCTTTTGTGCCAATCTTGAGCGCTCCAAATAATTAGAGTAGCGCTCATCTTCTCAATTCACGCACACGAGCCATCCGAACACTTTCCATTAGCACTAAGTCACCTCAATTCCCTGCAAATTAAGCATAAACACCCAATGCAACCACGTGCACATATTAAATAGAAAATGAGGATTAAATCCATGGTAATTAGGCCAATTCTACCCTACTCAGGCGCTCAAATGCAACCATTTCATGCGCCAATCAATAGACCTAACATTTGGCAATGAATGCACAAAGTGGCTGCTCACAGAATACCACTGAAACAGTGGTCCCCCTATACCGTCGCGTTTGCTGAAGAATCATGCCCTCAAATCAAAGTCAAAAGGCATCAGAGAGGGCAAACCCAAGAATCATTTTGATTTATGTGCACATTACCATACTTTTTTCATTCAGCATCCAGAGCATTGGCATTGCACAAAAAAAACTTATAGTTTTGTGAATAAAGACAAAAAATCGACCGAAAACTAACAAATGAAATTTTTTTTGAATAAGGACAAAACTAAAAAAAACCAAAAAACCAATTTTTCCAATTCACTCAAACCAACCCTTAGACTGGTTTGTCATTTGCTAAAATCAAGTGAGTGATTTTAGCAAATGAAGGTGGGAGGTGATTTTATTTCTAATGAATCCGGACTATTTTACTAAATTCATTAGAGATAAAATTACCTCATCATTTTATTTGCTAAAATCACTCATCCCTTAATTTTATCAAATATCTATTTTAGCAAATAGAAAACTAAGTTTTAATCCTTCCATGGAGGGTATTGTGTCATACGGGGGTGTGCGACTGTTAATTCGGGATAAAAAAACACACGCTACTTCTTCTCTCCCTCTCAATTCTCAAACAGTCAAACGTCATCCTCCGCTCCTCCTTCTCTCTACCACCAGACGACGCCTAGCTCTCTTGCTCTCTCTCGAAGACGGATCTTCACGCCGAAAAGCAGGTAATCATCTCCTCTCTCGTTTTCTCCCCCTTGTTTTCTCCTTCTCTCTCGTTTTTTAGATCTCAAAACTACAACCCTCTCTCTCTCGGTTTTTAGATCTGAAAAACTACAACCATGTCTTTCTCGTTTTTTAGATCTGAAAACTACACTTACAAGTGTTCAAATGGATGAACTATGCATACACCTTGTTTGTCAGTCCATTGGGTACGGTTTTGGGGTTGATACCATGCCTGATGTAACAAATACTTCATGTGCCAAAGATCTGAAGAGTTTTTTAAGTCAATAATGAGTTCATCTGACTTTGTAAGTCTATCATGCGATCCTATTTAGTACTCCATCAGGCTTTACGCAGTCTTGATTTCGTAGATTTTCTATCTAGAATCAATTACCGTGCACAATAACTAGTTAGAATTTTGATTCCACTGGACACGTTGTGTTCGGAATGGTTCTTGAGAACCAGTTTTCAACTTTTGGGGATGGAACCCAGGTGCTTGAAAACTGGTTCTCAAGAACCATTATGGTTTTGTGTTCAGAACTTTGACTGATGGAAAATCCATGAACATGCCGTTGGACTAAGTGAAGTTGCAGAAAAAATGAACCATTATGTATTGATATGTTCTGAGTAAATGGATTGAGATGGATTGATATGTTCTGATTCCTTAGAAAAAAATGTATTGAGATGAAATGATGAATGAGACACACGAATAGTGAGCTGCTTTCATGACTATACAAATTTCTACATTACAAAAGGAGAGCACATTTTGGGCAAAAAAATTAGTCAAGACCAATTTCATGCCTTAAGGTAAACTTAGATGGGAATGACAGCAGTAAATATTACTAGTAAAGAAAAAGGCTAAGGTTTGAATATATGGGGTAACAAGAATCACAAGTTTTGATGCTATAGAGATTGCATTATTTTGGCTTAACATTCCATTCATAAGCCTTATGTATAGTTGGAAATTGGGAGTTGTTTACCCTTCTATTAACCATGTATTTTATTTTATTGGGCTTTATTATAAGGTGGAATTGGTAGTGTGTTTCTTCCTTCACCTACTGTAAATGGAGGTCTCATTCTTTATACTCTGTTTTGTTAAAATTTATATATTAATCATGGCTTTGACATTGTGTTAATAGATGGAAAACAACATTGAAAATGAGTTGGATTGTATGGAGGAGGAGACCGAGGTGTTCAACATAGTGACACATTTTTTCAGGCAAATGCAAATCACGTGTACTAGCTACAAAAGAAGCAAAAGTAAAAACATATCACAGCATGTAAAGTAAAACGTCAATATTTTCTCCAGATAATACTTCAAATGCTTTCCCCACCCCATACAGCTCCTGATAGTTGTAAAGTCTTCAGCTTGATCGTGTAAACCACCTTATAGTTCCCATTTTCCAAGTCCATCTAACATAACCAACATCAAGAGAAAAAAGAAAAAGAAAAAGGAAAAAGACACAGTTCCTGTCTTTCTTTCAAATCATGAAGCTACAACAATATTTACGTAACCACCATCACCCCTGCCTAAATGCACTAATGGCACATATGGAAAAGACTGACCACTGAATTTTATTTATTTTTTATTATTTATTATTATTTTTATTTTATTTTATTTATTTATTTTTATTTTTTTTTTTTTTTTGGGGGTGTGGAATCATCCTTTAACAATTCATAGCAGAGAAAAAAAAGGGGCACAAATGATCAAACAGGAACAGTGCCTTTTGCGTAAGATAGGACGATGAGAACTTCATTGCAAACAAGACCTTTTCTAAACTTCCCCGAACGTGACAAAAACTGAAAATTTCGACTTCAGAAATCGTTACAAGTACTTGCAAAACAGTAACCTAAACGTGGAAACATATGGAAAAGAAATCATGAGAACCTAAACAGTAACCTAAATCGTGAGAACTTCATTGCAAACAAGACCTTTTCTAAACTTCCACGTTTAGTTTACTGTTTTGCAAGTACTTGTAACGATTTCTGAAGTCAAAATTTTCGGTTTTTGTCACGTTTAGGGACGTTTAGTTTACTGTTTTGCAAGTACTTGTAACGATTTATGAAGTCAAAATTTTCGGTTTTTGTCACGTTTAAGGAAGTTTAGAAAAGGTCTTGTTTGCAATGAAGTTCTCATCGTCCTATCTTATGCAAAAGGCACTGTTCCTGTTTGATCATTTGTGCCCCTTTTTTTTTTTTTTGTCTGCTATGAATTGTTAAAAAAAAAAAAAAACTTGGTGAATTTCAGCAATCGGTTTTTTCCATATGTGCCATTGGTGCATTTAGGCAGGGGTGATGGTGGTTATGCAAATATTGTTGTAGCTTCATGATCTGAAAGAAGGACATAACTGTCTTTTTTCTTCTTTTTTTCTCTTGATGTTGGTTATGTTACATGGACTTGGAAAATGGGAACTATAAAGTGGTTTACACAATCAAGATGAAAACTTTACAACTATCAGGAGCTGTATGGGGTGGGGAAAGCATTAGAAGTATTATCTGGAGAAAATATTGACGTTTTACTTTACATGCTGTGATATGTTTTTATTTTTTCTTCTTTTGTAGCTAGTGCAGAGTCTCTAGGGTGTAGGATGTTTTATGACCCTGATGCATACTGGTTTAGTGTTTGATCAGTTTTTATTTGCATCAGCTCAGGTAGTATAGTGTGAATTATAAACTAATCGTTCATCTCAAATGTTTCTTGGCGCCATTCTTACATGATATGGAAGATAATTGAATTTTGAGAGAGGAGAAAGTTTCGATGGTATCAATTAACTTAATTGTTTAATTGAGTTGTAAATCCATTTAGCTACCTTTCGCTTGCAAAACTTAAATACTATTGCTGCCCCACTTCTCCACTTTCATCTTATACACTATGTATTTTACATGAGAGTCTAAATTCATATATTGTTTCACCTCGTATTCTTGAGTTTGTTTATCGCAGATTGATGGTTTTTCTTTCCTTTTTTGCTATATTTGACATTGTAAATTTTTTCAGGTGTAACCAGTAACTGACTCTTCTATTGTACTAATTGCAGAGATATTATTAAATTGCAGTTCTCCTCAATGGCTTCCTTCCGAGCATTCTTGAATAGTCCAGTTGGGCCCAAAACAACTCATTTCTGGGGTCCCGTTGCTAATTGGGGATTCGTGCTTGCTGTATGCACAGTTTTCCATGACCATTTTTCTGCCTCGTATACATATTATATAGACCTGATTGTGCGGCTTAATTGCTCGTATTTCTTTAACATAATTGGTAAATTTTGCAGGGGCTGGTGGACATGAAAAAACCCCCTGAAATAATTTCTGGCAACATGACTGGAGGTGAAAAAAATTAGGAGTGGAAGAGCATGTAGAGATTATATGATAAATCTTACAGTTGAGATTCTAATAATACTTGGTACTGCTGCAGCTATGTGTATATATTCGGCATTATTCATGAGGTTTGCATGGATGGTACAGCCTCGGAACTATCTACTTCTAGCTTGTCATGCCTCAAATGAGACGGTGCAGCTCTATCAATTCTCTCGTTGGGCAAAGGCAAACGGGTGAGTAATTCATTTGCCTAATTGCTTACTAGTGAAGTAATATGTTAAAATGAAGGGCCAAGGCCTACACAAAGTCTTGCTTTTTATGATGTGGTGATGATGCAGACCGTCAAAGCCAAACTGCAAAACTAGGCATCGTATTATGAAGTCTTGCCTGATAGGATGTGGTGATGTTGCAGTATGGCAAAATGATGTGCATAAAATTTTAATTGACATGCTATTTAAAACTGTGCCTGTTGTTAGGTCAGTTGGTAACTAACGTGGAAGCACAAAAACTATATAAGACTTCAATCCAACTTCTTGTACTCAAAACTTATCTTCATCAAAAAGTGTAGGATTCAGAAAAAGGCTGTGTCAGTTTTAGATTTTGAGTTTGCTGTAATTTGCTTAGGAAATTTTGATAATATGGTAGGCTGAACAACGGCATGGTCCACTTCCCAAACTTTCTTCAAGTCGTTTTCCATTTTGACCTAGCAACAAGTTGCCCCTTTAATACGCATGTTGTTCCTTACGAGGAATTTTATTTGCCTCACAATCTTAATGGCAGGTACTTGGGGGCAAAGAAGGAAGAAGCTGCATCTGAGTAATGGGTGCTGGTTTTCTTCGTTTGACTTGGTGATTTTATGGTGGTTCCTGCAGAAACAACTCATCAATTGGAATTCATTATTCGATTAGGGTACTAGCGGAACTAAGCATATCACTTTAAGTCGGTCTTTGTTTCGGCTGTTTGCTGTTTGTATTTTGCGTTTTTTTTTTTTTTTTGCACGAATATTCCCCAATAATCCGTTGTAAGAAGCTTAAGCTTTGACGTTAGAAAGTTCATGCCCTGTGGTTAATCAAGCTTCTTTTGCTACGTCTGGTTTCTGTGTACTACGGAGTACTATTTTGGTTGACTAACTGTTTCTGCAAATGAAATTGCAAGTAGTTTACTCATTGCAAGTGCAAAACTTCAACATGGTTCAAAGAATCAATTTACCCAAAGTATTTGAGACTAAACTTCTACCCTTTGTAACCCAAAGCAGTTGAGAATTCATGAGAATCTTGTCCTTAAGTTTACAATGCAGTCGACGATCAGTGAAGGAAAATTGGAAATTTTTTATACGCATCACAAATCCTTATGTTGTGTTTGGATCAAGGATTTGCTAGAATTTTGTTTCATGAATCAAGGTGTATTTCCCTCAACTCCTCTTCCCCCAATAGATCCCTCCAAAAATTGTTACACTCGGATATCCCATTCGACAAAATTTCAACCCAAAGATGGGACCCTGCCTATTGCTGCATACCTTGAGGGAGGGAAATTGCAAGTGTAAAATATTCTCATAGAGCCAAAGAACTACTCAAAATATGGCCACCTCCTGGAACAGTAAAAGCAGTAATGCCTTGCAGAAGAAGAAAATGCACAAATGGAAGACCTTTGAGACCACAGATAATCACTAACTAAAGAATTAAAAAAAGGCCACAGTTGAACAATCAAATTCACAACAGCCTTGCTAGCCAACCACCCAATTCGCAAGCATTTAGTCAAAGACTCTAACCTAGGAGATACATTAAAAATACAAAGTTCAAATCCTCTGGTAGTATCCAAATGATTGATATATATGAGAGAGTTCTCCAAAATTGTATGCATAGCAGCTGGCATATGCTAGAATCATCTGGCTCTCCCAGCATGTCTGCATCTCATGGTTAATATATCCAGACTCGTGCATTTCACCAATAGACCAGACGTGTGCATTTCATTATGCGTCAACATCATTGCCTTCTAGTTTTTTGCTCCTTTTCTTGGGTTTTAGCTTCTTGCTTGGGTTGCACTCTTTAGATGATTTCTTTCGTTTCATGGGGATTTCTTCTATGCCTTCATCTAGTGTATCATCTTCATCATGTGCCTTACTTGAAGGCAGGTCTTCTGCAGTGCTAGCTAATTCTGTTTGAGCAAATTTGCATGTGAGATTTGTAGGTAAGCTGAATCAGCATCCACGGAAAAGTTGCAAAACTTAACAAGATCTCTAAGAAACAAACAATAAAGGCAAATAAGGAGGGGGGAAAAAGTAGGGGTTCAGAATTTGGATGGAAGAATGGACTGGAAAGTACCTGCAATCAAGTGTATTAAGCAGATGGAGCCTAAAAAAACATGTGAAAGAAAGCAGGATATTTTCGAATTTCCTAGCTAGTAGTAGTTGATCCACCCGATATGTCCAACGTTGCAAAAAATACAAGCAGCTAAAACAGTTCAAAATTGTTCCATTTACTGAATCAGCAAGTCCTTGCAGTAAAACTGACCAAATAGGCGGATAAGTCCCAGCATACTGTTTTGGACATTCACTCTCCTTTCTAGACCAACCTCCTTAAATTTACAAGAGCAGCAAAGAGATCAAAGCTCATAGACAAAGCTAAGAGCCAGACAACCCACAGAAAAGAAAATGATTTCATCATGTTTCCTATAGCATCGGGTATGTCCTAACTTCGACGTTAACACAAACAGTATCACCCTAATGTGCTGGAATCAAATCACCAGGAGAAACTGCAGACATCCTTATTTCAGGGTACTCGAGTTACAGTTTTAAAAAAAGTATTGCCCTCCATTCATAAATGGATGTTGCAAGGCAAATTTAGGCAACATAGAAGACCATAAATTCTTATTCCGCAAAACAAAGGACAAGGAGTCAAGAAGCTGGATAAGGGTTGAATGAAAGAAAGTTGCAGCTCATTAAGACAAGTTGTCCACATGAATGACCATAGCTGGGACAGAAAATCCCTTACTCTGGTGACCAATTCTGTCGAACAATACAAAGCTATCAGAATAAACAGAGAACTGAGAAGAAACACTGACCTTCATCATTGAAATTAGAATCAAGAAGAACAGTTGAAAGATGCTGCTTCAAGAAACCCTGCATTCACAAGTTCATAGAGACATTGGAACATGGGAGAACAAAAGCAACTTCAAAGAAATTTCTAATAAAAAATCAAGAGAAAATCATATTCATAAGGACTAGAAAGTATGTTTTGCATGTATGAGCTGAGATAACAGTGTAAAAGTAAGCTGATTAACATACTGCAGAAAGAAGCTGCCGTGACTTGACATCCCAAAAGTGCAAATAGCTATCCAGTCCTACAGGAAAAAGTGAACTTATTCATTTTAGACTTTTCAGCTGCAGGAGACAATTAGCATCTTAAAATACAGACATGGGCAGACAACAGCGCACACAGATTTATACGTATGCACCAATCTACAAGAGTGGAAGTAATGATTTTCAGTCGTCAGACTCAGACCCATATATGATAAAGTGGTAAATGAAAACTGAGCTACACACAGTTCTTTTTAACCGAGAACATTACAAGTAATTAACAAAATACTTGTAGGATTACATATGTAAGAGTAACCAATCACAATTTTTGAAATATATTTTCAAACCTTCTTTCTTGCTGATTAACTTGTCATTCAGCCAAGAAAGAGAACCATTCCAGTACTCAAGATATGAGCCCACCAAACAAGAAAATAACAGGAAGAGTGCAGACTAAGCCCGCCAAACCAGAATATAAGAGGAAGAGTGCAGACTAGCCCACCAAACAAGAATATAACAGGAAGAGTGCAGACTATGTACTTCCTGAAATCCCAACCAAATACTCACCACATGAGGCTAGCACTGGGAGCTCAGGGTGCCTGGCAACTGATCTTATACTTCCAGAACATTTACCTATAAAGCATCCTAGCAGTTTGCCTACAATAACCAGAAAAAGAGCTGCTTATTTGGCACTGTATATAAGTTTAAATAAGACTGCGACTCAAAATTTTACCAACTCGCAATATACAATATCACAACACTTTTAGAGGCAGTGTCTATTAAAATCAAAATGCAAAGCGAAACATTGAGTGCGTTGAAAAACATGGATCAAATTATTAAAATAAATTCGGAACTAATATAACCACACACATCATAAAGACAGTGATCACAAACACATTGAGCTGATGCACCAAGAGAAGAAAAGAAAATGGAATAATTTGGACAAAACGAACCATATAGATGGTAAAAAATCCAAGTTCCAGATCACAAGGTTAAATTAGTAAATCTCACCCCCAGCTTGAAATAATAGATACAGGAACTTGAAAAGACAGACTCCACTTGTGTGCATTGGTAGAGCTAGAAGTAAAATTACGGTCAAATTCACTCCAAAGTACAAAGAGTGCCCAATCTTAGCACCAAGAGCAGACTGAGACTTTCAGCTAACCCAAAAAGATTCAACTATGCTGAAAATGTTTCACGATCTACGTTTCGTTCAACACAAAAGAAGGAGGGTAAAAGAAAAAGGATAAAACAGAGATAAACGGCAGTCCACAAGGTAAAGACTGTTAGCTAACTTGACATACATTGTTCAGCCCATTTTTTAATAGCTTAAAGCTTTTGGGAGAATCGGTAACTTAACATGCTACCAGAGCTCTGGTTGTGAGAAGTCGGGTTCAAGTCTCTCTATTTGCATTTGTTCCCTGTTAGCACTATGTTTCTCCCATTTGCATTATTTCGCAATATATATGAATATTTGCACCTCCAAGTGCAAAACGGGGTTGCACGTGAGGAGGGATGTTAGATAGCTTGATATAAATTGTTAGGCCCGTTTCGTAAAAGTGTAGGGTTTTACGACAATTTGGTAACTTAATTTGAAGTGACAAAATTCCAGTTGGCTATGGTTGAAATGGCAGTGTTGTAGATGCAAAATGTAAAAAGTGCAAAGTAAATAAATAACCAAATTTTGGACAAGAAAATTCCTTCGAAGTGACGAGTACGTACTTACTCAGTTCTTCAGCTACTCATATCTACTCAAAGATGGCACAAAAAGTCAGTATACTTCAATTAAACCAATCAATCACCGTTTACTTTGTATTTAATCCCCCTTTTGCCTTCCATCAAAAGACCAGAATGATTGATTTAGGATTAGTGCAACTTAAATTTGAGTTCACGAATTATCAGTAGCCCCTAGAAGTCCTCACCTGAACAGCCAACTACGCAGTTGACTCCATTCCACAGCAACTGGTTCAAAATGGTTGTGATTCCTTATGAAAATCATGTTAAAGATGTAAATGACAAAAAACTCTTAATATCCTGGCAGATGAGGCCCAAAACAGCAATGGTGTGGCTGCTCACAATTTAGGTGAACCAAGCTTTTCATTCTGATTGGAAGTACAAACTAACCCCCCACCAAAGCCCCAATTTCAACATTTTCTTCACCCATACAACATTTTCTACCGACAAGGCACCTACCTAAATGTCAATTTGAATTTTAAGCCTGCACCTCCTCAGTAGAAGGAGATATCTCAAGCAAAATGACTGGTTGTAAACGCCACACAGTACTACTGATTCAGACAATAGTCAGCATACTTAATTTTCATTGATCAATAATGAACTAAATAAATCACAAAATGCCAATACAAAGCTTTTTAGACTCTAAAAGAAAACTTTAGAATATGTACATTGTACTATGCAGCAGGGTAAAACGGATGCAAAATTAAATTAGTGAGACTAACTGTTCAAACCTGTGCGCATGTCAAAAGCAGAAAGATCGCCAGACCCAGTCCCTGCATATACGGTATTACCATCTAGATCTTCAGTGATTGACTTAATAGCGGACTCTCTAAAATCAATTGAAATAACTGGTCTTCTCTGAGAAGAAATATCATAGAGGCGCACCTATGAAGATAATCAGGAAAAGAAGTTGGCAAGTTAATGACAAAATGTCAACAAAATGCACGGGGCATAAAGAAATATAAACACACTGAATACACGGGGCACTGCGAATCTATAGGTGAATGGTTATCATGCATTCAACAATATGAAACCAACATTGCGGTTTTGCCTAATATTTTCTTATAGAAAAGTAAGAATATAAGATAATTTTTGTTAAGTACGAAAACCCATATTCCCAAATCAACGGATAGAAATCTCCAAGGAAACGTAGTTTTACAAATCAATCTTTTTAATACTTGCATCCTCTAATCATAGACAGGGCACGGCTCTAAGGCTCGGACTAACCCAGTTGCTATATAAGCTAGTTTCCTACCTAATAGTCTACAAACTTTTATTGTGTTAAGGCTAAGCTTTAATTTCTATAACGAAGCTTTTTAAGTTTTAACATCTCGCATATCCATATATTTATTTTCCTCTGAGACGACGTGATCATCAATTAATAGTAGAAAACAAACTTCAATCTGGATGTAAGCTTAAATTTTACAATTTTGCAATAGATGCATAGGTACATTTTTCAATATCTGTGAAATTTGGACCGAATCGTTACAATTCATGATTCGATTCTATTCATGAAGAAAGGGTCAATCCAGTTATAAATTCGATTGCGATTTGAAAACCTTGATTCGCTCACCAATCACTAGAAACAATAAAAAAATCCAGGGATATTCTAAAATAGATTTTTTTTACCGGATACCTACAACTCTTTCATCCTAA
This sequence comes from Vaccinium macrocarpon, assembly GCA_022606695.1. Taxonomy (NCBI): domain Eukaryota; kingdom Viridiplantae; phylum Streptophyta; class Magnoliopsida; order Ericales; family Ericaceae; genus Vaccinium; species Vaccinium macrocarpon. The sequence goes on along the minus strand of CM040174.1, from coordinate 28,136,985 downwards.
TTGATGTTTAAACACGTGAAAAATCTAAGTCGAGGTTATTGGCAAAGAGAAGTTAAAGGTGAGTTGAAGTCACACAACAGTGCAGGCCTATTTCTATCCTATTAAGCTTCAATCCAACAAAGGATATTACCTTTCTGCCTTTTCATGCTTAGAGATTATGGCTAAGTCCTTAGAATCAATTTATTTTAACTACACAAAGTGTGCTAATTGTAGTCCCTTAAAATCACTTTTACTTTAGCAACAAAAAAAGTGCTAATTGAGTGCCACCCACAAGTAGTAGTAAAAGTTTTAACAAAACATTGGTTCACAGGACTACAGGAGCATAAATACATTTCCCATGAGGCATGATGGCCGCTTTATATGCAATAAACTGACAATTGTATGGGGCGAGGATATTTATGTTATTACTTTGTCCACTATGTATCCAAAATACCTTCTCAAGACACTAATGGAAGTTCGAACATGTAACAATCCATAAACTAGGAATTTGTCAATGACATATTACCTGATGGCTGTTGGTGTCAGCCACAATTTTATGATGATCATAATTGTTTAAGAATGTTGCAGATGTAAACCATGTTGGAGTGAATATATCAAGACTATTTTTTGCAGGCTACACAAAATTACGTACAAATCACATCATTCGACAACTTTTTGAAGAACCTTAGTATTTACTTGTCATAATTCAGATAACTTAAAAGGACAGTACAAGAGCTCACAAATTTTGCAGTCAAGTTTTTAGTGCATGTGTTGAGATCCCAAACATTAAGTTCAACTCCTTTTCTGAGTTATAAAACAAAGAAATTATCATCTACGCCATTAATTGAAACCTCTCGTCTTATTAACAATTGAAGTCATGGAAACTCACCCTCCAAATAAAGCATAGTCTTCATTTCCATCCACCTTTGAACATAAAATATTAACAGCAGCACATACATCCCACGTTGTCGGAGAATCATATCAGTTAGAATCCTGTGGTGATTTGGGAACTTCAACAGACCTCATGCTTGCATGTCCTTTTGTTGTGCATGTAAGTAAGGTGCATGACCTATTAAGGAGGATAGACAATGGCTAAGAATATATCAACAACAGCATAAACGAAACATCATAGAATGTATGAAGATGTATTATGCATAGGGTTAATGGCCTGGACACCCCCTATACGTATACGTTTTCCCCCAAACACCCCCTGTACCCAAAAAATCTACGACAACACCCCCTCTATCTTCCAAACTTTACCTAAACACCCATTCCCGTCACCCTTTCATCTAAAATCGTCTCGAATCTCAAAGTTTTGGGTCATGTTTTGATGATCCAACCCATTCAAGTTGTTTAAAACATGGTTTTAAGGGTACTCGCGAGAAATCGGCCCAAAATTTGATCGGGAAGTGCTTGATCCAATCAATTTTTCATACATGAAAAATTGTTTGGATCTAGCACTTCCCGATCATATTTTGAGCCGATTTCTTCACAAATACACTTAAAACCATGTTTTAAACAAATTGAACGGTTTGGATCATAAAAAAAACTGATGGTTCTAGACGATTTTAGACGAAAGGGTGACGGAAGGGGTGTTTAGGTAAAGTTTGGAAGATGTAGGGGTGTCGTCAGAGATTTTTTTGGGTGAAAGTGGGGTGTTCGGGGAAAACTATACGCATAGGGGTGGCTGTGTCATTAACCCTTATGCATATTTGCGTACTAAATAAATTACTCCCTCTGTCCCAAAGTCCTTGTCCACTTGCACTATTCACAGCACCTTAAAAAATTATTTACGGTTTCAAATGTATAATGTTCTATATATATTCAATATGAATCTCCTTTGATAGTTCTCGATGAGTTCTATTAAAAAAAAAATTCAAAATAGTAAAAACATTATTGTTTGAAAGATATAAGCAATTGAAAATTGGCACACATGCATGTAAATAGACAAAACAGAAAACAAGAACAAGAAAATATATAGGGTTAATGACTTGGACACCCCCTGTACGTATACATTTTCCCCCAAACACCCTTGCACCCAAAAAATCTATGATGACACCCCCTCTATCTTCCAAACTTTACCTGAACTCCTCTTCCATCACCCTGTCGCCGAAAATCGTCTAGAACCATCAGTTTTATTTATGATCCAAACCGTTTAATTTATTTAAAACATGGTTTTAAGTGTACTTATGGAGAAATTGGCTCAAAATATGATCGGGAAGTGCTTAATCCAAACAAAAAATTGTTTGGATCAAGCACTTCCCGATCAAATTTTGGGTCGATTTCTTGCGAGTACCCTTAAAACCATGTTTTAAACAACTTGAATGGGTTGGATCATCAAGACATGACCTAGAATTTTAGGATTCGAGAGGATTTTAGATGAAAGGGTGACGGGAAGGGGTGTTTATGTAAAGTTTGGAAGATAGAGGAGGTGTCGTCGTAGATTTTTTTAGGTACAGGGGGTGTTTGGGGGGAAAACGTATACGTACAGGGGGTGTCCAGGCCATTAACCCAAATATATAACATAAAGCTTTTTAGAACTGGATTAATTTGTCTCTGTTCCATAATTAGCAAACCAAACCAAACCAAGCCTTATGTCTCAATTAATTGGGGTCGACTACATGAATCTTTTTTCTCTATTGAGCTCTGTCAAGTGTTGCTTCATCGTTTAAACCTAGTATACTCAGATCTTTGCATACTACCGCATCTAATGTCAATTTGGGTCTTCCCCTCCCTTGTGCGTTTCTACCCAAAGCTATCATATCCACTCTCTTAACTATTGCATCCGCTGGCCTATGATAGACATGCTCAAACCACCTTAGCCTATTTTCCCTTAACTTCTCCTCTATAAGTGCCACACTTACCACCTCGCGAATTATTTCATTTCTAATCCTATCTTGTCTAGTCTTACCACACATCCACCTCAACATTCTCATGTTCCATAATTAGCAAAACAAAAATAAAAAACCAAGCCAATACAATTCCTTTACCTGGATGATGCTTCCTATATCTGGTTTTTGAACATATGCAATCCAACGATGGTGTCATCCTTTGGTCGTAGATCACGATGAGTGGAGTTGGTAATGGAAACTCGAAGATCCCCAGTAATGGGACTCAGCAACTCAACCTGAGCACAATAGTGGGCACATAAAGCTAAAAGAGGCATGACTAAACGTAGAGTCTCAATTGAGACGTGGTCTAGAGACTTATTATACTCCAAACGAAGAACTCATCGAACCACTTTTCCTTGCAACAGCCAACGGCTACAATAGATATAAGAAATAAAACAAGGTTAAATTTTCATTACGTAATGCTATTTTACATATATGCAGTTATATAGTACTGTATTAACAATTCTAAAGTTGATCAATCGTGCAAGGAAAATGGAACTGTCTCTGTTTAAAAAGCATACTCTCTCTTGTAAGTAGGAAAGTGATCACAGAGGAAACACACAGACCTTTTTTTTCCCTTTAGAAATGAAAATTCCAAAGTGTGACGGGTTTAAAACACTATTTTGTAAGACAACTAGTGCAGTAATAAGTGAACGAGTGGCTGGCTTTCCAATTGAAGACTTACCGGTCAAAGTCATGTTTCAGAGGATATTAAAATCTACAACCTTTGTGCCAAAGGTGCAATTTCTAACTTCTCATGCAATGCTGAGTAAATCAATAAAACCATTCTCAAAGAACTCATTAGTCCGATTTAGAGATCATTGCACAAGTTACTTCCACTAAATCACGTAGTATGGAGGAACTATCACAACACCAATAGTCTGCGAAGATATGCTATAGAAGTGGACTGAAGAGAACATATAGTGCAATCTATTGGAGTCTTGCCAAGATATCCTACAACAGTAGTAATTTCATTCAAATGCAGCAATTGCCTACAAAAGGGTCGTTGATAACTGATATCGAATAGCTATCCATGGGGATTGGGATATTCTACTTCCCCTGTTTTAGCTTATGGAACAATGGTCAAACATATCCAAACTAATTTGATTTCAGGAGAAATCTCTCCTTAAATCCTACTAATTTGGAACCAAAACAAAGAAAATAACCATTCAAGTAAAAAAAAAAGGATGGATTTTTAAACTACATCAATTGAAAACAACACATAAATGTGACATGCGACTGCAAAATCACACACTCCACCAGAAGACACTCTTGAGCAAACTGCAACAAACTATCTCACAATATAAACTGAAGTCATTACTAATTTTCCGAAACAAATACAGTTTAAATTTAACTCAACAAGAATCCCGAACTGGCAATATACAGGGTCAGATTTACGGTCATTAATCGAGGCGGCGAGTACGCATCTCGATGAGTTCGGGTCGCCCCCACCTCTCGACCACCTTCAGAACTCCACCTTGCTTACTACGAGCTTCAATCACTACAAATTCAACCATTATACACACAAAAATCAAAGGAAAAAATTTAGCACATGTAAAATTCTCAATTAGTTAAGTACTATATTCCCTTTATCAATCACCTTTAACAAGACCAAGCACATCGAATGTTAGGGCGTGAATTGGAGGGCAACCAGGGCACTCCACTTTTGTAGTGCGTGGCATCTTGCTTGTGAACCACCGCCGTTGTATATACGTGTATGTATATGTGTGTTTATGTAAATATATATATATATATATATATATAGAGAGAGAGAGAGAGAGAGAGAGAGAGAGAGAGAGAGAGAGAGATTGCAGTGGCCGTCTCTGGCTAGAATGGACCTAAGAGGGAAGACAATGCGGCGACAATTGATGTATTTCTTTTGGATTAATTATGATGAATTGGGGGATGGTGCACCCATGTTGTCCCCAATCTGAGTTGTCTGTGCTTGATAATAGATGACTCGGATTTGTTTGGTAATAGACAGTTCGGATGTGTTTGGACAAGATGTGATCCGAGCCGTCCATCGCCGAGCACGGACGGCCCAGATCGGACAACATGCATGTTGTCCCCCGGATCCAATTATGAGTCTCCCCCGTAAAGTTTCCAAATATTCAACTTGGTACCCCATTTCAATAGAAATTTCCCAATGCCTTGCGGGTACCGCGTGTTTTCTACCGTGGTACCCGTAGGGTAACATCTCAATAATCATTGCTCCGGGTTTTAAATAAAACTCTTTCAGGGATGAAAGGGTTTAAATCACTCTTACTCTTTTGTGGATTAATTTATTCAAAATTCAGATCGTCTAATATAATTTTTGGACAACCGAGATGTATGCTCGCCCCTCGATGCAAATATGTTTTGTGAGAAAATAAAAGAAACCAACAATCCTCTAACGAGCCCATTTTGTTTCACAATTTTTGATGAGATTTAGAGAGAAATGAATGCTCAAGCATATTAATTAATTGAGTTACCATTTTTACCCCTCCTAATTTGGATAAAAATACGTCATTTTCCTAAAGTACAACTTAGCATACATCAATTTCCAATTTTCCCCATTCCCTCTTCCCTCCATTTTTTGCCGTCCACCTAGCTTTATTCTCTCACATTTTGCCTCCAACCAATTTCCCTCCATTGAAAACAAAAACACATACTCCCTCCGTCCCTTTTTAAATGTGTTACTTGGGATTCTGTGCCATTTTCAACGGCTTATAACTTTTAATTTATAATAGCTTTTATGATTTTGAAAATTTTATATAACAGAAATAATTAAGATCTATCAAACAAGATCCATAATGCATATGTTTTGAGGTTCACATTAAAAGTTATAAGCCTTTGAAAATGGCACAGAATCCCAAGTAACACATTTAAAAAGGGACGGAGGGAGTATTGTATTTGGGTACTTTGAGAACCTTGGCTGAAGATTTTAATATGGAGAGGTCGACCTTTATCACCGTTAGTACTTGCATAAATTTCCTTATTGTCTTCTTCTCTCTTCTTTTTATTTTTTATTTTTTTAACTTTGGTTAACTTTAGTTACTTGGTGAATTATTTTGAGTAGTGCTATTATTTTTGTCAATATTTAACCTTGTCAATGATTTAACATTAAAAGTCAAGTATTTTGTGGAAATATTTTGATTGTTTTGTAATGGAAGTATTGATGATGCCATAGGAAAATTTAATTTTTCCATGAATTTTTTTATAACTTTGTTTTGGATATATAAAAAGATAAGGCTATACTGGTAAAAACACAAATGACATTTTTTTTTCTTTTCTTGCATGTTGTCTAGCCAAATAAGATTTTGTATGAAAATGTGAGAAAGCACTCTCGCATACAATTTGCTTATCCAAATGAGATGGGTTAGAAACCATAATCTTTCATAACCCTTTGAGCGAAACCCGTAGGTTTTATAGCGGTCGTTTAGAAGAGCATTCAGTAAAAAACTATCATGATCAGACATTGATAGAAACCAAAACAATTCACAATTTTTTTATTGAGTCTCTTCTCTATGAGCTCTACAAAATCTACAGCTCAGATCAATGGGTTCTTGAGTGCACAATTGTATAAATTTTCTTGAATATTTTTTCGGATTATAGGGTTCAAAATTCTGAATAAAAATCGAACAAATTGGATCAATTACGTACAAATGTCAGATGGGCCTAATTTTCTCCAAGGTCACTTGATTTAGAATGAAAATCGAACAAATTAGATCAATTACGTACAAATGTCAGATGGGCCTAATTTTCTCCAAGGTCACTTGTATAATTATTTTAAAATTATTTAACAGTTCGGAATTGTTTGTATTGGACCCCAAAGTGGACCCCATAAAACCACATTTGGTGAAGCACTTGACATGCCCCCAAAACGGCGCAATAACCTTACAATTTGGTCACCTTGTGTTCATACCTGGGTTAGCAAAATCTCATTGGGTGGCTGCAATAACCTTATACTCCCTCCGTCCCAATTTTATAGTCCCTCGTTCTATCCTAATCGGATAAAAAAACGATTATATCTTTCAATCGGTAATACATTTTATATACAATATGGATCTTGTTTGATAGATCTTGATTTAATCTAATAAACAAAGTGTTCAAAATCACCTAAAATATTGTAGATTATAAGATATAACACTTTAAAAAGCGGCACAAACTCCCATAAGAGACTATAAAATTGGGACGAAGGGAGTATATTCACGGACCAGTCGTGGATAAGTTTTCCTCATCCAATGTGTTTCTTTCACCTTCTCATTATACGTTTTTATTCAATTACAATTTGTTTGGTCAATGGTAGCTTGCCGACTAACAATGGGAGTTGGTTTTGTGTAGTCAATGTGATTGTGTAGCACACAATCACACAGACTGCTGTGATTGATTTGAAGGAAATATTTATTTTCATTACCGGCGGAAATCACTTATTCTCAAATTTAAAACCACTATAAACGCGAACGAAAACCCAGACCGATTTCTTTTGATCTATATCATAGCCGTATTTGATGGGGATAATAGGTTCAGTTCTGCTGTTCTCCAAACCTGTTATGTGTGAATATACGTATATGTAGACACACATAGGTATTAGGTCTCAACTGTGTTTATATATAGAACATTTGCGTTATTACATATTATGGTTCAGATATTGTTACAACGAAACACTAACCAAAAATCCACGGATATTTTCAAAATTAATGACGATATGAATCTGTGGTGGAAAAATTGCGTAACAAATTTAAGGATGGGCATGGGGAGTGTAGGGGTAGGGTGTGGATACCACTACCTCCATCCTCAATTCTCGAATCCATATCAATCCTCATCCCCTCCCCAATCTCCACCGGAGATTTTTTTTTCACCTCCATCCTTGCCCCAATGCGGAGAATTGAGGATCCAAACCTTAACATCCTGATTCCCGCTTTCTAGATGTGACATCGTCTACTGGAACGCCGGCTAATTATCAAAGATGAAACTCCACTTCATATGCAGTGGCGGCCCCATATAGGGGCAAGGGGGGTCAAGCGACCCCGCTGGATTGAAATTTCCTAGTGTCGTGTATATATAATTTTGGGTTTTTTGGTAATTTTGCTCCATACCCTATAGATTATTTTCTAATCTTGCCCCAAGTAACCAAAAAATAAATATAACTATGCCCAAATAATTTTTCTGTAGCACCTCCAATCTTTTCCTTTTTTTGGTGGTCCTAGAACTTTTTAATTTTCTCTATGATGGGGTATCCATAGCCAATTATTATTTTTGTTTTACACCCATTGTTTTTGCCTTTTAATTGGCCTCTCTATACACAGTCATCGATATGCAACTCAAGAGCTCAACAATCGTTTTAATGAGGTGAACACTGAGTTGCTTATTTGTGTTGCGTGTTTTTATCCATCCAACTCATTTACAAGTTTTGACAAGCAAAGGCTAAATAGCTTTGCTGAATTTTATCCTAAAGACTTCTCGGATATTCGATCATTTAATGAATGTTATGTCCCATCATAAAGCGGAGCACAACCACATAGATAATTAAGGTTGAATCTCTTTGCTGAATTTTATCCTAAAGACTTCTTGGCTATTCGATCATTTGATGAATGTTACGTTCCATCATAAAGCGGAGCACAACCACATAGATAATTTTCTTTTTTGTGTTCCCATTATTTTTAACTCCTATCTCTCTATCTCTCCCAAAAAAAAAAAAAAAAAAAAAAGAAAGAAAGAAAGAAAAAGAAAAAGAAAGTAATATAACATATTACTTTTTGATTGAATAGATATCTTTTCTAATGTACTCCCTTCGTCCTATTTTGATAGATTCCTACGGATACATGTGTAGTTTTCAAATAAAAAATAAAGTATTCATTCAGTTCATAATTTTAAAATTTTTCTCACCAAATTAAAGAACTAATCGGGATCTTTAATTTAGTACAAAGAAACTCAGAAAATGAAGTGCGAAAATACTTTAAACTTTTATCTGAAAAATTAACATACTTTTGATGGACCATCAAAATTGAATGAAGAAGTATATGCTATAGATTTTTGACCCCGATGATGGTAAATCCTGCGTCCGCCCCTATTCATATGGCGACTGAACAACACAGATTTAATAGCATTACACAACCATTCAACATTTAATAGCACATATATTCCTTCTCTCTTTTTTCGCCAGAATAGCAAAAGTTAACATTAGCCACAAGATGCAGCAGATTTCAACCAAATAGAAATCATAAAAAGTAGTTTAAACATCAAACACCAAAAACCCATAGAGTAGTTTAAACATCAAACGCCAAAACCCACATGGTACCACGTTTCGTCAAATTCTAGTAACTTATTAAAGTCTGAAAGGACAACAACTATGGAGTTTTTAATGATAGTATGAGTCCAAATCTCCAACAACCCTAAATTATAAGTTATAATACAAGTATACGTGTTATTGGGGATATGGGGCGGGGCGGGGAGGGGATCGGTGCGGGACTGACTATATCGTCCCTTACCCGATCTCCAAATTTTAAAAAAATAAATTCCCCAAACCCTACCCAATCCCTGACAAATTCCCCGAATACCCTACCCATTCAGAAAGGGGACGGGTTGGATTGGGACAAGTTGGCCGAGATGGCCATTCCTAGTAACAATTACCCCTAATCAATGCGGATCTATAAGGGTATCCATTGATTTCGCTTGAGACTAGATTTCAACTTGTATCTACATGTTATTAATTCATGTGTTGATACAACGCTTTGTTCTCATTTTAATTGCTCCCGTGGATGGATGGTGAGATTGATTCTTAGATTAATAGGTCCAATAAGTCAACTACCTTGCTATATCTAAAAAAATTATCGAAAACATTTGTGAATAAAAGACCAGTTAGTTACACATAGCAATAAATAAAATTAAAATTAATTTCACAAATCTGGAATAAAAAAGAAGGGAGAGGATGGTCTAATAGACTTCAAAATTGTTCACACACTACCTCTCACGCAAGAAATAAGAGAGCCAAAACTGAAAGTTTAATTAGTTTTAGGGAAATGATTTTTGAACTCTATTTTCTGTAAAAATGCACTAAATATATCTTTAAGTGTATTTTGTTAAAAAAATTGTTGCGTTAATTTAAACACTAAAAAACGAAATTTTCAATGTATACAATATAGTGGAGTACAAAAACCATTTCGGATTCTTGGTTTTAACACTCTCCTTTAGTCTCAATTACCAAAACGCTCTTTCTTGTGTTGGAAAAAGAATTAAAAAATGTGAAAATATAGTTTCATATTTTTTTTACACCTCTAAGGACAAGAAGGGTGTGCTAAAATCATTTCCAACAGGGGTATCGTATGGGACAATGATTTTTGCTATAAAAGGGTATGTGATATATAGTGTTTGACTTTGAGTGATACCAAAGAAATAATTACTTTTACGGGGTTAATATATATGCCTATATACCTATATAGCCAAAGATGAGAATATTTAGTGATGTCATTGTTCATATAACCGCCAACTATCCAATCCGGGATCCCAGATTGAGGTTTTTTTTGATGTTTTGCTACTTTTAAAATTGTTTTGGGAAATCCGAACTATCCAATGTGTTCAAAAGGTGTTTTCAAAGGTCAACACGAGAAACATTCAAAAAAAACCGGGAAGGGCTTGATCCAAGCAATTTTTCGCAAAAACTATATATTTACAATTTTGCGAAAAATTGCTTGGATCAAGCCCTTCCCGGTATTGTTTTTTGAAGATTTCTCTCAAGGGCTATTGAAAACACCTTCTGAACACATTGGACGGCTCGGATTTTCAAAAAAATATCGGGAAGGTGGAGTCCCGGATGAGATCCGGACTCCATATAAGATCATAACAAGAGAATAATATTGTGACATACTGTGAAAGCTTAAATACTTTAACAGGCTAGGTATGCATAAGGGTGCTCTCTGTTTGATGCTGCATTTTTTTTTTTCCGACGGACGGTCGGAGGTGCTTACGCGCGCGTTGCCTAATTCTCTTCCCAATTCGGTTAAAGGTATGTCATCCACATCGGGACTAAGGAATTCACAAGAATCACTTTCTAGCGACCTGACCTCAAGAATTGAACCTTGGTCAATTGTGTGAAAAGCAAACCCACTAACTAGTTGGACTAACTTCAATCGAATCAATTCTACGTCCCCCAAAAATTAGTGTACTTCCAGTTCACATGGATATGTTCATGGTCCATTTTTTCCCATTAACACATGATGTCCTAACCAATCATGTTATCCAGGCCAGTTTATGAAAACCAACTAATCTTAAGTCTTGAAGTTGTCGCGATTTAAAGATATTGAGAATCGAACCTGCAAGCTCGGAGGAATAAAGCCAGAAGTTATAGGTGAGTAGTCACTTGATTATTAATTATTTTAGGAGAGTTGGGGAATGATGGTGAGCAGTCAAAAGTGGATATTTATTTTATTAATCTCGACTAATATTGCACATGGATTACGATAGTTTTCACAATATTAATGATTCTTTCTTTGCAGGAAATATGACGATTAAGATGATTTTTAAGAGTGGTGTATTAATCTCCTCGTTGTATCGATGTTAGACTTTTGGTTTACGAAGCACAAGGGAAAAAAAAACGACTGAAAGTCTGTAGTTGTTTCGATGTTAGCCCTGCGTGCTTCGATTTCGGGCTTTGTCCGAAATGAGGTACAAACACAATACAAGGAGAATAATATTACACAAATCTTTAAAAAAATTCAGAAAAGATGAACAAAATATAGTACAAAACTAAGTAGAAAAAAAAAAATAGAAGTCAAGGAGAATTGAGTCTAACGGGTTAACAATTTAACATGAATTATTTGTGCGTGGACAGCGACATACAAATATGATAATAAGGAGATGATTTTCTAGCTTTTAACAAAGAGGTGATTTTTCCGCGCTCTTGGAGCACTTGGAACATCGCCACATCGTGTTTCTGAATTCTTTACAATTACACATTCACGTGGAGTCATACACTTAGTATTGTGCCACGGAAAAAAAAAAAGTGATGGTAATTAAAGACTATTGTAGCGCCGCCAAGAGCAAGCAATAATTTCCCAAAGCCTGATTTCTAATCTAAACAAACATCATATTGTTGGAATTTGTCTCACATTGGCTAATTATTACCTCGAAAACTAGTATATAAGCATGAATAGCCTCTCCACTCATTGTCAATTAGTTTTGAGTTGGATGCTTTAAAATGGTATTAAAACTAGGGGTGTCCACGGATCGGTTCCGGCCGGATCAGTTTGGTTCTCGATCCAATCTGCAACCGTTCATGGGTGACGTACAGATGGGTCAGTTCGGTTGCGGATTGAGCGGATCGGGCGGCTTTGACAGATCAAAGAAGAATTATTGGGCAGATCAAGTGGATCGAACCTGAACCGATCGAACCGAACTGCATTTGTCAAAATAAAAATATTATGATCCGTATCCATCCGTAACATACCTCGGGTGAGTAAAAGGACGGATCGATTTGGGCAGTTTGGGCGGATTGAATAGATTGGGCGATCCGTTGAACAACCCTAATTAAAACTAAGTTTTCCCTAATTAAAACTAAGTTTTCGGAGACTTTTCTTCTTTGTTTGTCTCATAGTTGTACTTTCTGATCCGTATACTCCGAATTCTTTGTTGACCTCTCCACGTGTGAATCAAAGGTCCCACGTGCAAGTAGTATTTGAATTGTCCCACATGCCTTGATAGCTCCGCTCATTACAATTAGCTTGTCCAGTTATTATAATTAGTATGAGTTAGATATTTTAGCGCATATACTTGGAAAAATTATCAATATTGCTTCTTGATTAAGACAAGATGGTTTTCAATTCTTCCATTCACGTCATCGGCCGGCAGAAAAGTCATATTTTGACCTGAGCAAAAAACCACGCTCTATTCGGAAAGTCTACATATCCGAAAAAATGACTCAAAAAATACATCCAACGGATGAGATTCACCCAATACACCGTTAAACAGTTGCGCTCTATTTGCAATCTGCTTTCTGATTCGTCCACGTCATCATATAACGTTTGACCTTAGTAAAAATAAATCTCTTGTAACAATCCAACATTCTTTCTTCCATTTTTTATTTTGGGTAAGCTAGTCCGACACTTTTCACATCACATAGCCATAAGAAGAAAAGGCCCTCTGCTATATTTACTATGAAGAACAAGAGTCCCATGCTCTAAGTCACATTATTCGCGAGCAGGAGCATAAGTTTGAAAACCAAAAACCGTATTTGAATCGCATTCGAAACTATTAAAATCCGTGAGAACAAGGAGTGCAAGTGCAGGATACTTTGAAAGATTATGTAACTAAGGCGACTTCCTGAAAATGAATCGTCGTCCGCCGATGTTTCTCGCCCTTCTTTCGTCTGTTCTCCTAGTGGTGCTCACGGTGGTGTTGGTTCTGCCATCAACCTTTAAACCACCGCAACCTACCCAATTCACAATCCTCCAAGTACAACAACAATCAGCAGAAACAACACCTCCCAATCTGATGACCGAAGGATCAGGTCCGCCACCAACGAAGACGGCCGGAAAACCAAGAACCGACGCTAATCGAAATTCCGAAAACCCTGGCCCGTATCATAATTGGAAACACTTCAATGCCGACTACAACGAAATGATGCAAAGCCTGAAGATTTACGTGTACCCAGATGTAAGCAAGAAGAACTCTCCTTTTTCCAACATTTTTCTTCCTCTAAAAAACACGAAAAACCTCGGGAACTACTACAGCGAACACGCGTTCAAGACCGCGCTTCTCTCGAGCCCACTCCTTACGACACAGCCGGAGGAGGCCGATTTTTTCTACATGCCTTTCTCGATCAACTTGATGCGCAACGACCCCCGGTTGCACTCGGCGGACTCGATCAAGAACTTTGTGGCTGGGTACACGGAGAGGATCCGCTCCGAGTACGGGTTCTGGAACACCTCGGGAGGCGCGGATCACTTGTACGTGTGCTGTCATTCCATCGGCCGGGACGCGATGTCCCGGCACGAGGGTTTGCATAGCAATGCGATTCAGGTTACTTGCTCCTCCAGTTACTTCCAGAGGCTTTATGTTTCCCACAAAGATGTGCCTCTGGCGCAGGTTTGGCCTCGCCCCGATTTTGACCGAGCCTTGAATCCCCCGGATAAGAGGTACGTCGTTTTACTTGTTAGGAGACTAAACTCCAACTTTTCTTGCAGAGCATCTCCGGTTCCTGCCCGTTTTGGGGACCAAATCCACGCATCTTGGGGGCCCTCGGGCAAATTACAATAGGGGGCCGGTTTATTTTAACAAACAAAATTTAAAATACCGTGGATGTCTAAGTCAACTTGCATATATCTCGACTAATTCTAGAGCCTTGAAGGTAATGGTCAAGTATAACTCCAAAGGTCTCAAGAGTTTGCTGGCACAAGAAAAACATCTTTTAGTCGAGATAAAATAGGATTTTTCAAGTAAATTACCATAAAAAGTTATATTAACAAAAAAAATTTACTAGAACTCCAAGCATGACAAAGTGAATTTTGGATGGGGGTATAATTACTTTGGAAGTTTTCTTTATCTAAATAATGTTTGCTATTTTGTTGAGTTGACAATCTAGTGTTTAGGATGATCCGCTTAACTTCGTAGATAGAGGTGTAAACAATCCGAGCTTTGAAGTGTTCGTTAAGTAAACAAGCTGAAAAATTGAGCTCAGTCATAAACGAGTCGAGCCCTTAATGAGCCGAGTATATACATAGGGCCTGCTCGAGGTATTTGGGTGCCCTATGCCCAATTATCACGTGGGTGCCCTATATATTCTGGGAGGAGCCACTTTATGCATTTATTGCCAAAGATTAAGTCTGTCTCCTATCCATCCCCCGCTCATACCCCCAATAATTGGAGACTTAATGGGTTTTGTTATTGTTGTTGATGTGTATTTTTCAAAATGTTTTTAAAAGCATCTCCTATTCTTTTGTCCCACATTGATTAAACACAAAACTTTTGAGCTCGTTATATGTGTGAACAAGTAGGCTATTGTATGTGGTTAAACTCAAGGAGAATTGATATAGTCCCTAGAAGACACAAAAGTTTGCTAACAAGGGAAAACCAATTTTAGTTAAGGTAATTACAAGGGAAAACCAATTTTAGTCAAGGTAATTACATTGACTAAAAGTTGTTTTAAAAAGGTAAAATTGGATTTTTCAAGTAAATCATGCACCATAAAAAGTTATCCTAGCAAATGTACGAGAACTCCAAGCATGAGAAAGTGAACTTTAGATGGGGGTATAATTAATTTGGAAGTTTTCATTATCTAAATAGTGTTTGCCATTTTGTTGAGTTGACAATCTAGTGTTTAGGATGATCCGCTTAACTTCGTAGGTAGAGGTGCAAACGAACTAAGTTTTATAGTGTTTGAGCTTGGCTCGTTAAGAAAACAAGTCAAAAATCAAGTTCGAGTTCGGTCATAAACAAGTCAAGCCCTGAGCCGAGCGTATACAATTGAGTCAAGCTTTTGCGAACTCGCTAACTAAACGAGCCTAAAAATCGAGTTCGAGCTTGGCTCGATTACTATCGAGTAGAGGTGTAGAGCCCAACCAAGCCGAGCCACAAGCTGCTCGAGAGTAGCTCGATTCGTTTCCAGCCTCATTCATAAGTCTTGAGTTCCAAACATGGCAATGAGGTCAACCATTTTTGTATTCAAAAAAGTAAAATAAAATTGGGTTCTGCAAGCTTCGAACTTGAACGAGCCTTGGAAAAAGGCATCTTTGCCGCTGAAATTCACGTCTAGCTAAGTTGATGAGTATTTTGCATAATAATGAATGCAATACGTTATGTTTCAGGCTTTCAGCTTCCTAGTGAAGAGTGAAAAAAACCTTGAAATGGGCCCCTTTTAGGGCTGTTTTTTTGGGCTTCAGGACATGGCATCTTGGGCCTTATGCCGGGCCTGCCATTTTTTAACTCAAACTCAAAGTTCGGGAACTTCCTACAGCTCAATCCAAGCACTGCATCAAATTGAGTTTAAACTTTTACTCAAAATTGAAGGAGACTCAAATATAGGTGTTCCAGGTAGGGGTGCATGCCAGTTTTGCTGATCCCCAAAAAAAATGAAGGTAGGGTTGCATACCGGCCCGCAAGCCCCCCCACCCCACTCATCCAGCCCGTTTTTTAAAGGGTTTGAGATATGTATTTGGGCCCATCGGGAGTTGAATTGAGTTTTTAAGTCCGTTTAGTAAATGAGTTGGACTTAAAAATCTCTCTTAATATTAAGCCCTGCTCAGTCCAGTCCGTATAAAACAATGACATTGATTTGCGTTCTATACTATACTATCAAAAATATCAAGAAGGAAAAAAATTATAGAGTCCCGTCGGCTGGGAAGGTTTTTTTTCTATTTCTTTTAGTGTGTGTGTGTGTGTATGTGTGCACGCACTATTCACTGGTCTTGGTATAATTATAATTATTATGGTCGTAAACTCTAATTTATAATAGTTGGAATGATTAATTGACACGAAAATAAATGGGCTAATTGGACAGACTTAAGAAATGAAACTTTGATAGGGCCGGATTTGAAAATGTAAAATGAAGCCAAATTATTAATGGACCGGTCTTAGGTGTGCACAAGTCTCATTATTATCTAGCATATGGTTTTTAGATTTAGTTTAGTGTTACACGCATTGTTCATTATCTACGGAGAAAACTTTCCGTGTACAATACCTAGAATATAAAAAGCTTAGCAGCGTTTGTCAGGGACCTTTTTGTCAAAGGGATAAGAGAGGGATAAGGGAGGGAGGGGGATAAGCTAATGCAGGCCCACCCTTATTCGGTGTTTGCTACCTATTTGCACACAGATTGCTTATTCCACCTAGATTGTTAAGACCCCATCCTCTAGGATAAGCTTATCCGGGTGGGTATAATAACACCATTGCTCTTTAAATCTCTTCAAACTCTTTTCGTACTCTCACTACTAGGGACAATTAAGTAAATTCTCACATTATTTATTTATCCACCCATTCTTATCCATCTATTTCAGCTACCAAACAACTCATTATTAGCTTATCGCCCCTTTTTAACTAAATCCCCCTTAAAACATATCCACCTCTGTCCATCTATTTCAATTACCAAACAAACTCATTCTAGCTTATCATCCCCTTTTAACTAATCCCCCTAATAACATATCCATCTCTTATCCACTCTTTTTCCTTCTCCATCCAAAACCTTATCCACCCGAAAAACGAGTTGTGGGTATAAAGGAGGGGGATGAAGAAGGGAGGGGATAAGGGAAGGAGGAGATATATATGGAAGAATGTGTTTGTTAAGGAAAATTATTTCCTTGGAGGGGCCTTAGCTAATTCCACTCCTCACCCTGGGATTAGCTAACCCGATTGGGTAAAATGGCCAAATTACCTCTCAAACTTTAATATTATAGGGTAAACTTCTTATCCGGACTTTTCATTCCCGGACCTCATGATCCAAACATTTTTTTGACGATCTGATCTGTCCAATGTGTTCAGAAAGTGTTTTCAATGTCTAGTTGGGAAATCTTCAAAAAAAATAATGGGAAGAGCTTGATCCAAGTAGTTTTCGCAAAAAAAAATATTTACATCTTTTGCGAAAACTGCTTGGATCAAGTCATTCCCGGTATTTTTTTTTTTGAAGAGTTCTTATGCGCACCCTTGAAAACACCTTCTGAACACATTTGACGAATCAAATTTAAAAAAAATAATTTGCAACACAAAAAAACACTATTTTTTTCTTATTTCCGAGAAGTGTGGATTAAAAGTTTTTCGTACATAGATATACACAGAGAGGATCCAATCAGGACTCTCTGACTTTGCTAAAATATAGACCTCCTCTCTCTCGGCCAAATGGTCAAGATCCGAACCGTTGGATATGTTTAAAATGTGTTTTCAAGGGCCTATGCGAAGATTCGGCAAAAAAATGAGCGGGAAGGGCTTCATCCGAGTAATTTTTCATAAAATATATATCCTACGGTTTGTATGAAAAACTGCTAGGATGAAGCCCTTCCCGGTCATTTTTTTTTGCTGAATCTTCGCGTAGGCCTTTGAAAACACATTTTAAACACATCTAACGGTTCGGATCCCGACCATTTGGCCGGGAGAGGGGAGGTCCGGATTTTTCAAAGTCAGGGAGTTCTGACTAGATCCTGACCATATATATAGGCAAATTTTCTAGTCCACACCTCCCGTAAATAAGAAAAACATGGCTTTTTTTTGTGTTGTAAATTATTTTTAGAAAATCCGAGCCGGTCCAATGTGTTCAGAAGGTGTTTTCAAAGGTCCTCGCAAGAAATTTAAAAATAAAATACCGGAAAGGGCTTGATCCAAGCAGTTTTCGCAAAAACTGTAAATATAAAAAATTTGCGACAACTGCTTGGATCAAGCTCTTCCCGGTGTTTTTTTTTGAAGATTTCTCGCGCGGACCCTTGAAAACACCTTCTGAACACATTGGACGGCTCGGATCGTCAAAAAAATTTTTGGATCATGGAGGTCCGGAGTCCGGACTAGAAGCTTACCTTATATATATATAATATGATCCAAATCATTTATCTTTTAAAAATCACGCTTATTTTTCAACATTTGCTGGAAAAATCAAGTTGTTTAGATAGACGTTTTTCGCAATCAGTAGTGTGACATTTTTTGCAAGCATTATGCCCCTAGGTCAACCCACATTTCTTTCAAAGGGGAAAAAAAAAAACTAACCTTTCCCTGACCTGTCTATGGGCATTTCTAGTGCACTACCTAAAACAATTCCCTAAAGTGCCCTAACTAGTTAACTAAGAAAAACTCAAAAACTGATCTCTAGTGCACAAAAATTAGCTCACTAAAATCCTATGTGGCACCCCTCACTACGTAAAGTGCCCTAAGTAACTACCTAAATTTGAGGAGAGACTTAAGGAGAGAGATAGAGAGAGAGAAGGGAAGGAGGAGAGAGAGAGAGAGAGAGAGAGAGAGAGAGAGAGAGACTTTAAGGGTGGAGAGAGGAGAGAGGAGAGAGAAAGGAACTATTTAGGGATAATGAACATTTTTAGGGAGCCTTATTAAAGTACATTTCTAGTTAGCTAGCTAACTAAGATCTTAGCAAACAAAATAGGGTCTCACATGTGCTAAGATGTACACTTTGGGAAGCATTTTTTAGGTGGTGCAATAGAGTTGTTTTAAGACTTGTCTTATTGCTCTGCACTCGAAATCCCCACCCATACCATAGCATGGAATGTCATAAACACTCACGAAAAACTACAATATGGTGATCTGCCTTGCTGATCAAGCCCATTCCTTTGCTATTTAAATGCAGGAACAAACTTGTTTTCTTTGCCGGGCGCAGGCAAAATTCTCGTATTCGAGAGAAAGTAATCGATTTATGGGAAAACGATGCCTCGATGGACATCATTTCCGGAAATCGATCTTTCTCTTACGAAGAAGGATTCCGAAGGAGCAGATACTGCCTAAGCGTGAAAGGTTACGAGGTGAACACTGCAAGGGTCAGCGACGCTATACATTTTGGTTGCATTCCTGTTATAATTTCTGACCATTATGACCTTCCATTTAGTAATGTATTGGACTGGAGCAAGTTCTCAATCATCATCCAAGAAGACGACGTTGGATCTTTGAAGAAAATATTGTTATCGGTACCCAAAGAAACGTACCTAAACATGTTCCAGAACCTGATTTCGATTAGGAGACACTTTTCATGGCATACACCACCTAGAAAATTTGACTCCTTTTACATGACCGCCTACCAGTTGTGGATGCGAAGAGGATTGCACCGGCTATCTTACTAAGCCTTTCATGCTTGCGACGAGTCAGACGACTGGCAACTGATGCTCGGGTTGGATGACCTGCCCAATTAATCGACACACTCAGCGCGCGTGTTTGTGGAAAAGAAGTTATTGAGATCCGTTGTATTGCACAGGTATATAATCATTTGGGATTAACTTGAGCCTTCTGCTTGTTCTCTTACTTATTTTTCATTCAGCTGCCTCTGTTGGGAAATACTAAAATTCTATTGATGCCCAGTTCTGGGCTCTGTATCCATCAACTGCTCCATGTCATTGTTTTAAACTTGATCTTATTCTTCATAATATTGGAATAAGATTCTGGGCAGTAAATTTCTAGCAGTAAGTTTTTTTGAATCCTATCATCATAATAGTATTGTCATACTCCCATTCAGGCTCAGTTTCTGCTATTGACTGAACGGCATTTTCACCATTTTGCACTTGTTTATCTACTATTGAAGACAAGTCACTTCTCCTAACTAAATAGACTAACTGGTATTTTTAGTGAAAACGAGTTGTCTTTTGTCATGAGCGTTACAAAAAGTTCAATGGAAATTCAGCCTAATTGGGTATGCAGGAATAGACCAATGGATTTATTATTTCACTCAATCATTTGAGTACTAGTAGCAAACCTATGCTCACAGACAAATTAACCTATGAGGCATTGGTAAACGTGAAGCCAAGTACAAAGCTTAGTGATCGGAGTGATGTGACAGCCATATGCGCTGTGCACCAGTTTTTTTGCTCAAAATTTTGCCCTAGCTGCTGTTTTTGCTCTTAAATCGCACGCACCTTCATATTGTAAAATAACAAGACCAATTAGCATGCTGATTTTCTTGTTAACCTTCTTTACCATCATAAAAGTTTGAAGTTAGGCAAAGTACTTTTCTCTGGTTTATTTTCCCAACATTGGTAATCAAGGCACAAAATAGGAAGCAGATTCAAAGGAAAATTGAACAATCAAAAAAGGTTGCTGTGGATTACATGGACCTTTTCAGAATAAAAGTCTCATTGCCCATTCATCAAAGTAAATTTCAAAGACTGTTTATAGTACTTTTCACAATAATACACGGCTGGATTTTCTCATGGCCGTTGTCAATATACGACTTTAGGAGAGCCTCGATTAATAAAAGTATTGCTTATGCTCGCATGATTAATTTTTACTAATTTGACAATTAATGTAAGAAGAATGATATTTAGGTGATTGCTTTAAAATTCTGCTGTGATCTGCGTAATTCGAGAGTTTCATCTTGTTGAATACTAAAAATTGTGCTTTTTGAAGTTAAAATGCATGAAGGGGCCGATTTTCTTAAATTCACTTTGAACTTCTAAAATCTCAAGACCGGCCCTGGCCTAGCACAAACAGCTTTTCCAGTTGTTTTTTTACCCACTCTGGTTTCAGGAGTAAAAAGCTGACCCTTTTTATTTCTCTTACTTTGAATTTTGGTTTCATTGACCACATCATCCCTGTGCATTTATCTTTTGTTCAGTTTTCTCTTGTCCCATTCTATCACATGGGTTGACTTTTCTTTGATTAAACAACATCTCATTTGGCATGTTCAAGCTAAGAAAATCTTACACAAGTCCCAGATTATATCTTTGAGGTTTACATGGCCTTAACGCGGTAGCTTTAAAAAGACGCGAACGGAATTCGAAAGGAAATCTAAATATTTAAGAAATAAACACAAGGAGCTATAACATGAACGGTTCAGATCGTCAAAAAAAAACTGGGATCAGTCTTATTTTATACTCCCTCTGTTCTTAAAGAAGGGTCCGAGTCCTTGTAGTGAGGCCTTCACTGTAGGGTTGTAGTGTTAGTAGTGAGTCCATCCGGCCTTCCATCTCGGTAAGGAACGCTTGGATTTTAATTCAAACAATGAATGACTCGAATCATTTGGAGTTTGCATTAAATCCAAGTTATCGGTGTTAAGATGAACGGTCGAATTGGCCTCACTATAGGGCCCCCAAATCCCATATTTAGAGATGGAGGGAGTCTCATAAAAGACTTGAAGATAGGGAATGCGTTTCTCTAGAGTGCCAAATGGAGTACGGGATTGTATTAGAATAATGATACAAACACACCCTTTCAGTCGACACTCTACCACACCATCACTCACAGGTGGGTGGTCCCTACATGTGGTTCCCACACCCACACATGTTGCATCATCTACACACCACGCTGCTACCCTTACAAACAACTCCTTCCTCCACGCACCGTCCACCACCACCATTACAATCCGAGCACCATCCTGCATGAAACCACAGTGAAAGGCAGCTCCCATAACACACTTACTTCTCTTCTCAGATTGATTCCCACCCGCCACCTCCATTGACTTGAGTAACAAAGAAAGATTAAGCTCAATATTCAGTGGCAGATCCAAGAATACTACACAAGGGGGTCACATTTCATGCGTAACTTTGAAAAAAAAAAAAAAATCTCACAGTCCAATATAACAAATATACTAAGAAAATACTAAAATGTTAAACCTTCCTCATTAAACAAAAAATTTTAAACTTTAAACATTATGAAACATTTTACACATACTGTGCTCATGACGCTTTTAAAAACAGAAGGTAAAGTCCTACGAAAAAAAGAAAAGAAAAGGGAATGGACAATGAGAAAGATAGAGAAATAATCAATCTATTTTAATTTTTCGAATAGGACTAAATGAATTTTGAAGAAAAGTTTAATAATTTGTTGAACTCTTCTTTCACTTTTGTTAAACTCTTAATAGAGAATTGTTGCACTCCTCAACAATTATTTTGCACTCATGTTGCAAGTTTTTTACTCAAGTTAAACTTTTTGAAAATATTTTTACTGACTATTGCACTTTTCTTCCACTTTTGTTGAATTCTTAATAAAGGACTGTTGTACTCCTAAACAATTGTTTTGCACCAATGTTGCATGTTTTTTTACTCAATTCAAATTTTTCGGAAATATTTTTACTGACTATTGCATTCTTCTTCCATTTCTGTTGAGCCCTTAATGGAGGACTATTGTACTCCTCAAAAAACTTCTTTGCACCCATATTACACGTTTTTTACTCTAGCAAAAATCACATCTTCTTTATCCAAATTCAAGAAGGGTGCATGTTCAAACAACACTGAGAAGATTTTCTGACCATTGTATCATTCATCCACTTTTGTTGCCCTTTACATTGACAATGGTTGCACTCCTTAACAAATTCATTGCCCTTTACATTGACAATGGTTGCACTCCTTAACAAATTCATTGCACTTAAAAAATTGCTCTAAAATGGTAGTAGGGGCAATTAATTGCAAAGACATGAACCACTTTTTAGAAATCGCATATACATGAAACGCACAATTTTAATTTCATATACATGGAACCCATAATAATGCTGACCGAAATACCTTCTTCTTGAATTTGTGATTTCGAGTGTAATGAATTTGTTAAATAGTGCAACCGTTGCCAATTTAGAGTGCAACAAAAGTGGATGAAGGGTGCAATTATCAGAAAATCTTTCTAGTGTGACTTGAACACGCGCCCTTCTTGAATTTGGATCAACACGGGTGCAATGAATTTGCTGAACTCTTCTTTCACTTTTGTTGAACTCTTAATAGAGAATTGTTGCACTTCTCAACAATTATTTTGCACTCATGTTGCAAGTTTTTTACTCAAGTTAAACTTTTTGAAAATATTTTTACTGACTATTGCACTTTTCTTCCACTTTTGTTGAATTCTTAATAGAGGACTGTTGTACTCCTCAACAATTGCTTTGCACCAATGTTGCATGTTGTTTTACTCAATTCAAATTTTTCGGAAATATTTTTACTGACTATTGCACAATTCTTCCATTTCTGTTGAGCCCTTAATGGAGGACTATTGTACTCCTCAAAAAACTTCTTTGCACCCATATTACACGTTTTTTACTCTAGCAAAAATCACATCTTCTTTATCCAAATTCAAGAAGGGTGCATGTTCAAACAACACTGAGAAGAGTTTCTGACCATTGTATCATTCATCCACTTTTGTTGTCTTTTACATTGACAATGGTTGCACTCCTTAACAAATTCATTGCACTCGAAATCACAGATCAAGGGGGTATTTCAGTCAACATAATTATGGGTACCATGTATGTGCAATTAAAAACGTGCATTTTATGTTGAGAGCAATTTTCAAAAAGAGTTCCATATTTTTGCAATTAATTGCTCCTACAACTGTTTTTGAGCAATTTTTCCTGTTACTTTTCAAAAACCTATGCTTCCGGATTGTGTAACTACCGATACATTCAATAAAATAGAAATTAAGGTCTACCATAAATTTTATAAAATGAACCGTTCGACTCGAGAGATTCTATCTATTGGCCATTGAATCAACAAGTCGGCTGAGTTGTACTAATACAAATTAAATTGCTCGGTAAATTTTATAAAATGAACGGTTTTCTTGTTGTTTCTTTTATTTTGCTGGCCTTGTCCTCTTATAGATTTTAGGTGCATTTTATTAAAATATCATAAAATGAACATTTTATGCAGGGCTGATAAAATGAAATTATTTTTCTAACTGACAAAATGTAGTGGTTTTCCTATAGATTTTAGGAGGATTTTATGAAAATCTCATAAAATCACTTTTACATTTTATGTGTTGAGATTGGAGTGCCATAAAATATGAGATTTTATATCTAAAAAATCTGTTGAAGAACACACCCAAGCCTTTTCCAACTTTTTATGTAAGAAAAATCTATTGAGAATTTTTAGACAAAATACCAAGTGGTCTTTTGGTTTTTATGTTTTGTCCTTATTAAAAAAAATTGCATTTATTAGTTGTGTCAAGTTTTCGTGATTTATAGATTCGTCTCGACGAGATGAATCCGATGATTATAAAATTATGGTCAAAAGTAATACTTTTTTTATAAAGCCGGAAATAAATAAAAATAAACCAGTTTATTGGTTTAATTTTGGCTTTATTTAAAAAAAATTAGTTTGATTTATTTCCGGCTTTATAAAAAAAAGTATTACTTTTGACCATAATTTTATACTATTTGGATAGATGAATCCATAAACCACGAAAACTTGATGCAAAACTAACACATGCAAAAAAAATTGAATAAGAACAAAACCAAAAAACTACATTTTAGTTTTGATGCATGCACTCCAATATTTAATAAAGTTACAAAACTACCCTTTTGAGATATAAAATTACTGGAGGCACTCCAAACGGAAAAATAAACCAAAACCAAATATAAACATTACGTTTCAAATATTAAACATCCACAACATAAACATTAAACATAAATCTATGTCAGATTGTTTCACACCACTTTGCACAAAAAAACAACTAAATATTGGTAGAATTCTCCAAAAAAAAATAGCACATAATCGAAAATGTTGATACTGCAAAATCTTCATAATGGTTACGACACAAGATCTTTATATTTTTGTACTCATTATCTACTATTTTTCCCGCAAAATTTTCATAACAGCTGCAAATCTACATTTTAAAACTCCTAGTGAGACAAACAAAATACATCACCAAAGTTAGAGAACTTTCGAGAAGAAAAGTAATAGAACTCTCAAGAAACTTTGCATATACAAAAGGATGGTTTTACAATCATAGGCCGAAAATCACTTGTCCAAGTTGTGCTGGTGTAGAACATGGAGACAATAACATAAAAATTCTACTAAGGAAACATTACATATGGAAGTAAGCAATTGAGTGATGTGAAGTAAAATAAGTTTACCAACTATCTGCTTTTTTCTGATTTAAAAAAAAAAAAACTATTTTCTTTTTTAGAGTGTCTGAAGTAAAAGAGAAGATTAAAAATCTTTTGAATTGTTTGAAGTAAATCATAAAACTTGCAAAAGAGTAATTTTAAAAAATTACTGTAACTTAAAACTCTTACATCAAAATTGAGAATGCGAATATTAATTTTCTTTAGGTTTTTTAGGCCAAATGACCCCTAAGCTTCATCGAACGGTGCTGGTCATTAAATTCTAGAAAATGAAGTGTTAGACTCCCGGGAGTATATCCTATCTCTCTAGTATTGGATCAAAAAGTCAGTTTCGGCTTGCCAGTGCTGAGCCACACGCCGGCCAACGTTTTTTGGAGTAATAGTAGATGAAAAGTGGGAGAAACTTTTCTCCAAATTTAAAGCAGAAAGTTATGGACACAAACGCATTCACACTTGCAGTTCAAAAAACAAAAAACAAAAAAAAACTCATTCTACGGTCGAAGCTTGCTACGCTCACAAATCGCTCGAGCTTATTTTGAAATGTGACACAAATAAACGGAGTCATTCATTAATTTAAAAATATATTTTCGAGTGGCCCTATAAAAATTAGTTCAATTACTCTTAAGTGTTTGATCCAATCTCATAATTTTTGATAACTATAAACACAAAAATGAAAATTGGAATGTTAGATGAAGCACTTAAAGTGATCCGATTAAGCAGATTTTTTTTGTAAGGCTACCCGTAAAAATAAAATTTGAAATTAATGAACAACTTAAATTCTTTATGTGAGACCTTAAAATGAGCCTCACGTAATGATGTGTGCGTGATCTTTGCGCCTATACTTAAATTACTTTTTGCATACACTTGTACCAAAAAAAATTCAATGCCGAGTGGGTACCACGTTTTGCCTACTTACGCACATCTGAACGTCAAAAATGAAATGGTTGACTTAGATTGAAGGTGACAAATGAATGGCCAAATGTACACACTTACGTATACTTAAAGCAGGCTAAACAACTTTCTCCTGAACGAAAAGTTGGAAACGTCCTTTTACCGAATTTGGTCAAACTAATTATAGCTCAAGACTAGAACAGGATCTTCTCAGATTTCTAGAAGGAGATTCACCACTTCACGGTTACGGACTTACGTTAGAGCATCATCCTTATCTGGAACATTAAATCTTATACGAAATTTAACTTCAAAAACTCATTTTACAATTTAGCAAGTCATGTTTGTAAAAGTTCATAAAATTAAGTTTTTTATTCTAACTTTATTGCATTAAATTATTCTTTCTTTTTACTCCTACTCCTCGTAAGTAATATTAAAAAAATGAACAGTTCGTGAATAGTGCATGAACAATGCATGAATAATTCCTTGGTGAGTGAACAGTGCTGCACCAAATTCGTTGCGATACTGTAGCAAAGTTAGAAGCTTAACCAATTTGACCAACCATTTGGTGAGCCTGATTTTGACTTATTTTGGAGATTTGACTCTCTATTTTAACTTTTGAGTTAAAGTAGAGAGTCACATAAGAATGCTCTTACCTCATGAGCTATCCAATCGGATGGCCGAGAAAACTCTTTACACATGTGTGGTGAGTAGCCTCACTACAACTGTCCCGGGCCCGTTTGATAGGCGTTTTAAAAGGTAGGATTTCGTTATGGTTATGATTATTGGATTTCAAAACATACATATAAGGATGACACCAATTGAGTCCAATAACCTCTAATTCCTTTAGGACATGGGTTTTGGATTGTTTGTGAATATCCCTATCAAAGTTATTAATCTCGTACTGGTGATCATCACTTTTTTTTTTTTTACTGAAACGGTAGATTCTAATATCGGCACGTACTGATGTACCATTCCGGATTGATCGCAACAAACTATAGTGTAGCCTTCTTTGTTTCCCAGTTTAGTTTTAGTTTTGATGATTTCATTATTCCCGCAATTTTCTCTTTTTCTCTTTTCACTCATTACCCTTGATAACATCATCAAAACAAAACAAAACTATCTAACCAAACACAACCAGTATAATTCTCCAAAACTTTACGATTCAAAAAAAAAAATTGACATAAAAATAAAGCATCAAACTTTGCATAGACAAAGTGCATTGGTCACATCCAAAATGCAACTATTCCAGTATTTCATATTCAAAAAAAAAAACTTTCAAGCATCCAAAAAAAGCTCCCAATCAGTTTAAACTTCAAAATTAAACGATAGTGATGAGTGAAGAGACCAAGCAGCTCGGTCATCTGGCCCATAACAGATTTAACTATTGTCACAGTGAGCCGTAAGGCCGAGTAAATTTATTGTTATTATTATTTTTTATTTTATTGGGGGGTACAGTACAAAATATTGGGGTTGTAATAGAGTATGACTTATAAATAATCTCTATTGTAAAACTCTTGGCCGACTTTTATTATAACAATAGACTCACTTGCTCCCGTGGAGTTATCCGGTTTTGGAGAACTACGTAAATCTTTTTGTCGATTTCTTTATTGTTCTTATTCCTTGATTGTGTGTGTGATTGATTTACAATAACAGTTCCCAACCAGTTTAAACTTGAAAATTACACGATAGGGCTTAAGTAGATTGTAACTTTAAAAGCACATCTCTCAGAATTAACAATTTAACATTTAAAGAAAAAAGGAAATTGGACAGGCCCGTATCTGGAAAATGTCCGAGATGGGCCAGACCAGAACACACGGTATTAGCTGTTATTCTAAGCGGGACGGAATATAAGGCATAGTACTTTATTTTCCTTCCGGTGCGAGACATATTGGCTGGTACGGGACGAGATTAATACGTTTGATCCCTATACAAATATAGGGGTGGTCTACTTGGTCAACGGGGTGAAAGATCTGGCCATACACATATCAATTTGTATATTTCAAATAAAACAAATTTTTGAATAAGCGTAGTGACTACCTTTTTCCTAGAAAGTACTCATTCCGTCCCCAAAATTTTGCTTTTTTATTTTTGGCTGTCCTAAAATATGGGTCAATTTAAAATTTTCAACAAAGAAAAGTGGATAAAATTTCATTTCTGTTCTTGAAATGCTTTTAACAATCAAAACAATGAGACCAAAACAAGAATAATTGAAAACTTTAAAATGTGCTCTAAAATTTTGAAAAATTCCTTTGATTATATTGGCGGCAAGATATGCCGCTCTCTGAAAACCAATTTAAATTCAAAATTTGATTAACTCCTACTATTTTATTAGAGTATACTAATGAAAGACACGCTTAAAAAGTTACAAGTTTAGGTAACATTGTTTACTGTACGTAAAATGTTGAAATTTAAAATTAGGACAAACATTTTAGGATTGAGGGAGTAGTATGTATTTTTAAGGCATACTATCGACATTTGAATGACATATTCATCAACTTTTAAATTAATAGTAATTTTTTAGATGAATAATGGTCTAGACTTGTATGAGAATATAAATGTCTACTAATATTTTTAAATCGTTAAGACTCGTAAACAAGTATTAGATCGACTCAAACCTAAGCCAACTTGGCTTGAGTTTGTTTAAAAAATTAATGAATGAATATGAACATTTTAAAACTTGGCTCGATTCTTTTGTAGCCCTAAATGGTTTCAAAGAGAGTAATTTTATTTTTATTAAAGACAATCGGTATTATATTAACATTACATTGTTCGTTATGACGAGAGAAATTAAAACAGAAAGTAAACAAAAGTTAAAAAAAGTTCATATAAGACAAAGTGAAGGACATTCAAAGACTATTTTTTATATATTAAAAATTTGGCGTTGTTTTATATTTTTATGCTACTTTCACGTCATCAAAAGACTACTTTCTAATATTTCTGAATTTTAAGGTTGTTTTATACTCCCTCTATCCCAATTTGTTGTCTATTTTTTTTGGACGTCTCAAAAAATTGTCTATAACTTTCAATCTATAATGGTTTTTATGATTAATATCGATCATGTTTGATAGATCTCAATTAATTTTTTAAAACAAAGTTTTTGAAATTGTAAAAAATATTATAGATTATGAAATATAGACAATTTTTTAGAAGTTTCAAAAAGGAAATAGGCGCAACAAATTGGAATGGAGGGAGTATTTTTATACTACTTTCACGTCATGAAAAAGACTTTTTTTTTTTTTGTATTTTAAAACTTTAACGTTGTTTTTATACTACTTTTTTAAATCCTGAAGTCGATACAACCGATTAATCTGGAAAAATTAGTATTAACTCAAAATGCAATAAAAAAGAAGAAGTAAAGATCAAAGAACCCGAAAATTAAGCCCAAGGCCTTGTCTCTCATAAAATATCCCCATAAAATGGGAGCAGCATTGGTGCTATGCGGAGGTGGACAACATGCGCGTTGTGGGAAATCTCACAAAATTACAAATGAAAACTTGTATAAAGTCAACCTAATTTTATGAAAATTTTCATATATTTTATAGGAAACAGGTTGCATTCAATGGACTACTATTACTCCTAGGATTTCGAGTTTAATATTCTACTCAGGCCTGCTAAATTGACAAAAATTGATTTTTTTAGTTTTTTCTTTATTCAAAAAAATTGTATTTGTTAATTTTTGATCGATTTTTTGTGGTTTTCTGACTTGTCTTGACGAGAGAAATCTAAAAAGTATAAAATTGTTAGCTAAATTTAAAGTTCTGTGAATATAAAACGAAAAATAATCTAAAAAATTGATTTATTTTAGTTTATTTTTGACTTTATTCAAAAAACTATGAGTATTACTTTTGATCATAATTTTATACTCTTTAGATTCGTCTCAAGAAAATAAATTATAAAATTATAAAATCTTAACGCAAAATTAACAAATGCAAAAAAAAAAATTGAATAAAAAAAAAAAAAAACCAAAACACCAAATTTTCAATTTAGCCAAATAACTTCTGTCAATGCTTTTGTTCTGACCATTGCTTACTGCAGCGCCTTCCTTCCTCTCCATCTCCAGGCCACACACTTCTCTCTCTCTAGACTCCAATGGCGGAAACAACCCAACCCACTCAACCAAACCCCACCGCCACCGCAATCGACCCTCGTAACGGCTTCTGCCCACAAACGAAAACCTTCCGCAGCCTCCGCCCTCCCATCAGCCTCCCTACCCCATCCCAACCCCTCTCCCTCTCCGACTACACTTTCGCTCTCCTCCACTGCTCCCCACCCTCTCCCGGCCTCTCCGCCACCCCTTTCCTCATCGATTCCTCCACCGGCTTCCGCCTCACCTACTCCCACTTCCTCCGCCAAACCAAAGCCCTCTCCCTCTCCCTCCGCTCCTCCTTCCCCTCCCTCTCCAAAAACGACGTCGCCTTGATTATCTCCCCTCCCTCCCTCCAAATCCCCGTCCTCTACTTCTCTCTGCTTTCCCTTGGCGTCACTCTCTCCCCCGTCAACCCACTCGCCACCGACTCCGAGATAACTCACATGGTTCGACTCAGCAAACCCGTTATCGCATTCGCCGCGTCGTCGCTCGCTCGCAAGCTCCCCTCACTCGCGCTTGGCACCGTCCTTATTGACTCGCCCGAGTTTCAATCAATGATGAACGACGAAAACGGAAAAGATTATGAGCATGAACGAGTACTGGTTAGAGTCGAGCAATCGGACACGGCGGCGATTTTGTACTCTTCTGGAACGACCGGACGAGTTAAGGGAGTTGAGTTGACTCACCGGAATTTTATTGCCTTGATTGCGGGGTTTTACTATCTCCGGCGAGAAGAGGAGGAGAACGCGCCGCATCCGGTGGCGTTGAATCCGCTGCCGTTGTTCCACGTGTTTGGATTCTTCATGCTGATTAGGGCGGCGGCGTTGGGGGAGACGATTGTGCTGATGGAGAGGTTCGATTTCGAGGGGATGTTGAGGACGGTGGAGAAGTATAAGGTGAATTACATGCCGGTGTCGCCGCCGCTTGTGGTGGCGCTGGCGAAGTCGGACCTGGTGGCGAAATACGATCTAGGCTCGCTACGAGTGATCGGGTGTGGCGGCGCGCCGCTAGGGAAGGAGGTTGCGGAGAGGTTCGGAGAGCGGTTTCCCGAAGTTGAGATAGTGCAGGTACGACACTAAAATTTGCACTAGCACAACATTCAAGATTTTGGGAAAAAGGAAGTTCTTGGGACACGTAACGGTAATGGTAACTGTCGCCGCCAGGCTGTTACGATGGTATCGGTCTCGATATAGATACAGATATAAATCTAAACGATAGAAACGGTGTCGAATGATACTCAATGGATAGCAGCCATGGATTAGAAAAAAATAATAATAAAAATAAATTTGTTTTGGCAAAGTAAAATTAAAAGTGCACAAATCACCGTAGCGGTCACGTATTGGTTGTAATTATTGGAATCGGTCTTTGAATTAAAAAGGCACATGGCGGAACCGGCGGGTACACATGCGACAACATGGCACATGGCGTTTGCTTAATTGGTTAGAAATTGTTGTGTTTTTAGATTTCTTGGTCCAGGCAGTGGCGGACGCAGGATTGTAGTTGCGGGGGGCCACTCCATAGAAATTGGGCTACTCCGTAGAAAATATACAGAAAAATTGAAAAATACACTGAAAAAATTGAAAATTTGTCGAAAATTGGGGGGAGTGCAGAGGCGAACACCCCTCGCCCGCCCCCCCGGCCCCGGTCCGCCCCTGGGTCCAGGGACTGAAGTGAATTGCGTGAAGTACAATTGTTCTTGAAGCGCGTAGGATATAGATGTCATTATTTTAATTTCTAGTGGCATCAACGTGCGTATCAGCTGCTTAATTCCAAAATAAGCTTCAATAATGGCTGCATGTCTGTGTCATCTACTTTGGAAGCTTAAAAGTTGTGCTAGCATAAGATCCACAGGCTAAAATATAGTACTCCGACCTTTTAAATTGCAATTTTATTGACATTTGGTAAGATGTATATATTAGTATTTCTCGTGTAGGTAGGTGGTCAGCTAGTCATTGACATCATTAGTCGAGGTCTGCGTAGATTGATCCGGACAAGATATTATGTCCCTTCGGTCGGGGACATTCAATAAAATCGGAATGATACAGAAAAACAAGATATTATACTCAACAATAGTAAAGCGCGAAAAGTTTGATGCAATGCATTTTTGTACTCGTTTTAGGGTATGGGATCCTACTTTGTGAACATGCTTTGTACTCGTTTGAGGGTATGGGATCCTACTTTGTGAACATGCTTTGTACTCGTTTGAGGGTATGGGATCCTACTTTGTGAACATGCTTTGTCTCTGTGGTTCATTGCATTGATTCCTGAATATCTGTATGATTACAAAAGCTGCATTAGTGGAATTGTTGAAAGTCATTGAATAAGAAACTCCCTGTGGCTTTTACAGTGATGGCCACTTTTGGCTGCTAATTTAACATGGCATTGTGTCGTAGGGATATGGTTTAACCGAGACCGGAGGAGGGGCAACGAGGATGCTAGAGCTGGAGGAATTTAAGCAGCTTGCATCTGTTGGTCGCCTAGCCGAGAATATGGAAGCTAAGATAGTTGATCCTGTAACGGGAGAGGCCTTACCTCCTGGGCACCAAGGGGAGCTATGGTTACGAGGGCCCATTGTAATGAAAGGTAATACATCCATGGTTGGTGGTTTTATTTTTGGTTTCGTCTATAATATTTTAGTCCATCCTGATAAACAATTTCTATATATTATTGGCGCGACGCTAAATGGTTTGGTTTTATAAATATTGACTCCCAGAAAAGCTGGAGGATAAATTTTAGAAAAAGTCACCCAGCCATGTTGCATGTTTGTCCCCCGCAGTGTCCCACCATAGGAAATATTAAAAGTTAAGTAGATGTGGCATGTCCAGTATGTACTTTGGCGCGTCCTCGTTGTGTCACTGGTCCTCTGCATGTTTGACACTAAGTACGGTGAGTCCTTGGGTGTTTTGGTGCTTTGTAGCAATCAGACAGATACTTTATTTGATCTTGTTTGATATCACAGCATTTAAAAAATTTGAAGAATCGTTGAGGTCAACCTGTACTATTTAAATATGTTTAAGAGAGTTTCCCTGAATTGAAGAGGTGTGACTTACGGGAAGAAGGTAAGGTTTAGTGGAGGGGGAGTCCCTCATTTGACTTATTTTTCAACTTTCTCCTTATGTCTCTGCCTACAAGTTTTTTTTTTTTCTTTCTTTTCAATATCCTTGACATGTAAAATACAGTCATCATGATTCTTATATGATGGGAATGGTGGGCAACCATAGGTTATGTTGGTGATGATGAAGCAACTGCTGCAACATTAGATGCAAATGGCTGGTTGAAGACGGGTGATCTCTGTTACTTTGACTCTGATGGATTCCTCCATATCGTCGATAGATTAAAGGAATTGATCAAGTATAAGGCCTATCAGGTGCTGCAATGCTATTTCTTTTATGTTTCCGGCCCAACTACATTACTGTTTTACAAAGGTTTCAACCTGTAAAACATGGTTGGGACTTTCATTTTACTGCCATTGAGTTGCCATCTTATGAAATCTGATAATAAATCGCAGGTTCCCCCTGCTGAGTTGGAACATTTGCTTCAATCAAATCCAGAAATTGTTGATGCTGCCGTCATTCCGTACGTACCTCACACTGTCATTTAGTCCATCTTCTGAAAATCCCATGTTTTTTAATTCACTCAACTTCTAGATGCTTTCCGACCTTTCAGTTTACAACTATTACGACAGCTAAATGCATGCACTAGGCTCACAGATTTACATATTCTAGGTTCTCTTTCTTTTTGTCATGGAAGCATAATTTCAATATGACAACCTGTGTTCTTGTTTGATCCCACGAAGTCTTGATTAAACTTTGTTGTAGAATCATTGGATTTGTGTTTTCTATTCAGCTATTCCTCGGGTTTAGATGATTCCATAATATTTTGGGGAGATCAAAAGGGGATAAACTGGCATGGGGATCTTTGATGCAACTGGAACTATTCTCTTGGAACTTGTGATGTTCTGTCTGTGCCTCTGTGGTACTTAGTCTGCATGTTATCGGACCTCTAAACCTTTGGTAGTGCAGGAAAGTAGGAAGGCTCATATTCCTCTTTTCCCCTTTATGAAGAATTCCTCTTACCTTTTCTAATTTGGTAAAACCATGCTTGATATCTCAAGCTGGTAAGAAGGATAAATAATAAAGGACAATAGATTTTGAGTGATGATATTTGTTTTGAAATGAATAGATGGTTCCCAATATGTTCCCTTGTTTCTTATGTCTTTCTCCTTTGGAAGTCTTTCCTAATTAATGTTTTCGGATTAGCTAATCAGCAGAGCCTAGTATGATTCTTTTTTTAATGAACCATGTTTTATAACCTCTCTGTTTCTCCAAATTAAGTGGCTAGATGTTTTGGTCATTGAGACTTACCACCTCCTCTTTGCAGATGGGGTAGCGAACTTTAGTAGGTTTTCATCGATCCATATTATGCTTCTCCTGTGAAGTTCAAACTTCATAGTCAACATGCATGTCCCACGTTTTTTTTGTGATTCTGTAGGATTTTTTTAACGTTCGTTATTGTTGATTCTTGTTCTATCTAGGTTTCCTCCAACTCTCTTCAACCCTGCACTGGGAATAAAATTGTCTTTATTTACAGACAAACTCTTCTATGTTCACCTTGGTTTTATTGGGACAAGAATTGAACACTGTTATGTTCAGTGTATGAAAGTAGTGGAACTTTCCTCCCCAATTTTGAGCAACAAAAAAATACACGTTACATATTACTGTCTGAAGCCTTTATAATGTTTGTATTCCTCTCATTTGCAACTTGTTTAACTCTTGGTTTCACTTCCTTGAAGTGGCCCTTGTTAAGCCCTAGAAGACCAGCAAAAAAAGCCCGAGAAATGCTTTCCTTCCATACTTGCCAGAAAGATTTGTTGAATTGATGTGTACTTAGCTTACTTCTTCATTGTACCATCTATTTGCTAGCTCTTAAAAATCAAACTAACAAAAGAAGAATTACCTGCATCTAGAATCTTCAGTTTTCCTTTTTTCCTTCTCTCATTATTCCTGCTTGTGGAATAATTTCTTTTGCTCGTTTAATTAATATCCATATGTGCCATCTGGAACAGATATCCTGATGAAGAAGCCGGGCAGATTCCCATGGCCTTTGTGGTAAGAAAACCTGGGAGCAATATCACTGAAGCTCAAATTATGGACTTCATTGCAAGACAGGTATGTTTTGTTGTTGTTTCTTTCTTTTTCTTTGTGTGTGTGTGTGTGTGTGTGTGTGGATATTACGGCTCTTTTTGCATTCAGCTTACCTTAGCTTTCAAGCTATGGAAACGGAGGAAACATAACATTAGAGTTTAGATGGTGTTTCAGATTGTTGTCCTGAAATCCGTGAATTCATTAGATACAAATGGGAGGAACTGGTGATTGTCATGGGCATTTTTGAAACTTGGCTTAAGCCGGTTTGCATGTTTATCTAGGTTCACATTTTTCTCTTGGTCATCAATTCATTTCCTTCTAATTTGGTGTAGTTAAAGCTTTTTAGCATCCTTATATTTATGTTGAAATCAAGTCTACTTTCCATTACTTTGGGCCATGCACATTGAGACCAGACCATTGTTTCAGGAAGCAAAAACAGAAAAGACAAAAAATCTAGGGAGAAAATCGTTTACTGGAACTGATGGAGATGCTTAAGTGCTGAAACAGTCGTGTATTATGCGCTTTCTGTATTATTAATCCAATAGCTGATGGAAGTTTCCTGGCATCTCATATTTTGGTGACCCCTATGGAGGCAATCATACCAAGGAAAAGCTCAAATTGGCAGGCTATAGGAATCCAAGAGTTTTCACCACATTTAATGAGATTGTACTTTGAAGGATGTTAGAAGCTAGAACCAAAAACTTATGAATTCACCGTTTTTATGCTCGACCAAGTGTTTCTTCTCGAGTGCTTGTGTTCAGTACTAGTTTGCCATGAGATACCATTCCCTACTTACGGTTTACTGTCGCTTATGATGGCATTGGTACGTTTCATTTTGCAGGTTGCACCATACAAGAAGATTCGACGCGTTGCATTTATCAACTCTATTCCAAAATCTCCGGCAGGAAAAATCTTGAGAAGGGAACTGGTCAATCACGCCCTCTCTGGTGCTTTGTCTAAATTATGATTCGAAGGTATCGCCTGAGTACTCAAATCTTTTTGGATTGCCAACCCAGAAAATCTTCAGTTAAACCAGTCAGTTGGCTTGTTCTCCTTTCATTCTATTTTATATATTTATTGTAGATCTTCTAGCATCTATGCCAAATAAATTTTGTCTTCTTGTTGTGAAAGCAGAAGTAAATTTTCTATGACTGTGAATAGTAGAAGTAAATTTTCTACGATTTCCCGAACCTTTTTTAACAGACGATCTATTAAGATTTGTATGCGATTCCTCTCCTGATTATGTACATTTAATTCAGTTCAGAATTGAATGGAGACCGGAGAGTGTTGGAAATTTATGAATTTGGGATGAATGAAACCAGAGTATTTGGATCGTCTCATGAGGCAACCAAATGATCTCCTCTGGGTTCATTGAATCTGGACGATACAGTATTAATTTTGGCTGGTTAATACATCTTATTACACCCCCTGATTTGAGGTTTATGGCAAATATTCATTTTTGCGGTTTCAGAATTTATTAGCTGCAATGCAGCTTAAAGGTCTCATCTTGATTATATAATCTGGCATCCCGTATTGCGTTAAACACTAGAAATTTACGTTCTTTGAGTTTGAGTGTGAGAGAGACAGACGGGTTCTGTTTGCCAATGTGTTCAAGATGGGAGACAGACGCCGGTGCATCCTACAACACCCTCGGTAGACGGTGAATCTGTTTTAATGAGGTTGTAATTTCACATGACTCGGCTCTTTCTGTGTTACTACAATTCACGTATTGTATTTTGTTATTTGGTTTAGTGATTTGTAATTTCATTATATTGTATGGTATCGTTAGAATTTAAAATTGGTCATGAAAGAGAGGGTAGGGACACGTGGTGGTGCCTGACACCCCATCTGGGCCGTCCAAACATGTTTTAGACAGCCAGATTTGAGGGGCAAAAATGTGTCTATAAAGACCAATGATCTTAGAGCGCATGGAAAAGGGTAGAAACCAAAGTAAAACACAAATCGAGTCATGTGATATAGTCTTTTTAAAACAAATTCGCCATCTCAATGAAGGTGTTGGAGTTTGTGCCAGCATCTGCCTTCCAAGATAAAAACTACTAGACTGCGGTAATCGGAATATAGCCGAAGACCGCCTTGGCGATCTGAATTTATGTTTGCCTATCTCCCACACAACGAACTGGAACTTTTTGACAGTCCGAAAATATGTCTGTAACAAAGAAAACAGGATGTCTATCTATAGATCTATGCACAAAAGATCATAACCTCTGATGTGCCCAGAATGAGTGGAAAAAAAAAATTGCCGGAATGAATCCTCCTAATTTCCCTATGGAACTTATGGAAAGTGGGGAAGAAATAATTAAGAGGGAACAATTAGAATAATGTTGTGTCGGGAGGTGTTACGCAACCCTGTGTTGTGCAACCGGGTTCGGCACCGTGCCGGCATTGTTTTGACGACCAGAGACGTTCACCGCATAGAGCTCGTCGATTTCTACAAGTGTTCCAAAAATTAATTCGATCGAATATCGTTAAGTGTCTCATTGGAACACAAATAACATGAAAAAAATGGGTTCAATGGTTTTCATCTAGTGTTTCAAGCTCTATGTGTTTCAATTTTTTTCAAGTTATTTGTGTTCCGATGAGGCACTTAATGAAATCTGATCAATTTGATTTTTGGAACA
Organism: Vaccinium macrocarpon; assembly: GCA_022606695.1. Lineage (NCBI taxonomy): Eukaryota > Viridiplantae > Streptophyta > Magnoliopsida > Ericales > Ericaceae > Vaccinium > Vaccinium macrocarpon. The sequence continues at coordinate 28,098,931 of CM040174.1, read as the reverse complement.
CTTGTAGAAATTGATGAGCTCTACGCGGTGGACGTCTTTGGTCGTCAAAACAATCCCAGCATGGTGCCGAACCGGGTTGCACAGCACGGGGTTGCGCAACACCTCTCCCGGTTCCAATAATACTAGGGATACACTACTCCACCACTTCACCAACCACATAAGTCTACATGGCACCGCACGATTAGTAATAGGAGAACAAACACTTTGCAAACAAGCACTTTGAAACTAGTACTTTGCAGCCACCAATCATATAGTGTCATGTAGGATTTTGTGGTTGGTGCGTCCCTACCATTATTGGATAATTATTGTGTTCAATAATCTATTTTACTATCATTTTTCTCTCATCTTCAACTTCTCTTTCAAACCAGGCAAGAGAATGGAATATTTTTAATCTCTCTTCTTTTCATTATGTTCCAAACAAAGCCGAACACGTCATGAGGGGTCATAATCGCCTACACACTTAATCATGTTGTCCATATTCGATGTGCACGAGAATGCCTCAATTTCATTCACCAAATTATGAAAATCCCAACAAAATTTCGAAGAACGAACCATTATTTTTTAAAGCGGATTCTCTGGCCCAATAGCATTTTAGCTTTATTCAAAGAGGCTGTGGTAAAGAAAAGGCCTGATTTGCCACTTTGCCTGGCCTATGACAGGATTTTTTCAAGAACTTGATGCTTGTACTTCATAGGAGTTCCTATTTTTTTGCAATGCCCATAGTTTGTTGTAGCACTTCCAACAAATTGGCAATTGGCAAAGAAAACATGTAATGATAATTTTTCTTTTTAAAAAAAAAAAATTAACATTACATTGAAAACCCAATGACGAAAGAGATATTTATGGATATCCCATCGGGTTTTTGGTCCTCTGCTTTTCTTTTTTCCTAAAGAAGAGGATTTCCCATGTCTAATCAAAGTTCAAACTTCGCCGTTAAATGATTCAACTAAGGCGTCTTCATCACGTAAAATATCATTATCATCCATTAAAGAAGATATTTCCCATATTTGGCTTAGAATACTGTTTCTCTCTTCAACGCCTAATTGGGGATCTTTGTAGAAGTTTCTTCGGTAATCAAATATTTCAACTATGTTGTTATACAAGGTTTGAGTATGAAGGAACATGGTTATGTTTAGAAATCTTTAGAGGAAGTGGACTGGTACTGAATTTCTCCTCACACAATACTCATGCACTTGTTGTAGGACTAGCCCTTTCTTCAATACGATTAGGTTTTTTAGATTATTTTTCGTCGTTATTCACAAAATTTTAAGTTTGACTAATAATTTTATACTTTTTAGATTCCTCTCGTCGAGACAAGCCAAGAAATCACAAAAAAATCGATTGAAAACCAACAAATGCAAAAAAAAATTGAATAAGAACAAAACCAAAAAAACCAAAAAACTAGTTTTTTCAATTCACCCAAACCACCCCTAGATTAGTATTGGAAGTGGTAAGGCCATATTTTACCGATAAGATACTCTTTTATAGTGAAAAAATTTAAATTGGCCGGGACACCTACTAATGAAGCCCAATCCAGTTCAAAGTTTCTTGTATGTAATCAAAGTTTCTTGTATGTAAGCCGAAGCAGCCCTTTAACGGCATTCTCATGTTTTCTATTTTCTATATATGTGTTGATTTAGATCTCATCTTTTTTGTGCCAAACCTGTCGGGGGTGTTACAAACTTTATTCCCAGTTTACTAAACTACTATAATAAAACTTTATTCCCTGCTTTCGGTTCTTTTAGGACTTTGGAACTGAGAATTGGTGAGATCCACATACATGATGACCTCATGATTAGTGGGCTCGCAGGAATGGAATCTTAAACGATAATTTTTGTGACATTTTTGGTCTTTGTAGTTTGAATCAAATCTTCCAACTATGACAAATAATCTGAGCTAGTTTACGCACGTCTCAACTAATTTTATTAGTGGGATTACTGATCCGGTCAAAGATAGATCACATACGCCGGGACTAGAAGTTTCACAAAAGATTACTTTAACTGGCGTGAACACCTCTCACAGTCAAAAACAAAAAAAAAATGAAGAGAATATTGGATTGGAGATGCTTTAAAGCAGCCCAAATCAGATTTCTCTAAAGTTAGTTGGGTTTTCAGCTTTCAAGAAGATCAATCTTGTAGAAACTTCAGTTATTATGGTCTGATCGTTTCTTTGTTTAGTTTTAGTTTTGATGACATTATCATTTTTCTCATTTCTCTCTCTATCTCTCTCCACTCATTACACCTGTTGACATCATCAAAACTAAACTAAACTAACTAACCGAACACAGCTTATGAAGTTTAGCTAAAGTAAAATTCTAAAAATCAACTCATTGTGCTATCGTTAAGGTTTTAAAAATATATTAAAATATGTAAATATATATATATATATATATATATATATATATATATAATTGTGTAAAAGTGTACAGAAAAGTGAAATAAAAAGTGCTCTGGAAGGTATTCTTTTTCTTATTATTATTATTATTGGCAGCACTGTAGACTGCCAATAAAAGAACCCAAAGCTAAAACATCAAATTTGGTACTAAAATCTACTGTCACAAAGACATACTTTATACTAGCATGTAGCATATCATTTCTCTACTAATGTGTTCAAACCATGTGATTATGTATACAGTATTTATTAACAAATCATCTGCTTTTCACATGAATAATCCACCCCGAGGTTGATACTGTGACAATAAATTCTTGACGTAAAATTAATAAATGTAAAAAAAAAATGAATAAGAACAAAACAAAAAAATTGATTTTTGGTTTTTTTGTCAAATCACCCCTAAAAATGTGTTCAACCAATGTGATTATGTATACAGTATTTATTAAGGCCATGCTAACGAGTGTCATAGTGCACTCCTTAAGTGTACAAAAAGTACACGCTTGTGTGTCTCACTTGTACAAAAAAATTAACTTGTACATTAAAGTACACTTAAAGATGTACTTTAAAATACAAGTGTATTTTTAAATTATATTTTTTTGGATAAACCTTGAGGTACAAAAAAAATGTACAAAGCTCTCTCGGGAATCCACTTTTTGGTCCCACACGAATGATCCCAACCGTTCATTGTTCTTAGAACATATTTTCGATGGGCCCCTCAAAAAATCAGCTCAATCGGACGGTTAAAAATGCTTGAACCAAAGACCCACCGTTCCAAATTAAAAAGGAAAAATCTTCTAAGAACAATGAACGATTCGGATCACTCGTGTGGGACCCAAAGTAGATCCCCGAGAGAGCTTTGTACATTTTCTGTACGCTTTTTTCTGTACCCATAGCAGGGTCCTATTTTTTTACACTCTTAAAAGGTACACTATGAGTCTATGACACCCGTTAGCATTTTCCTATTTATTAACTACTCCCTTCATCCCAATTTTTTGGCCCCTTTTGGGAAAGTGGGTTTTTAAGGGGTGTGAAAACTTTGTATTGACTTTTCTATTTTGCCTCTAAATCCAGTCAATATTACTGTGACCAAATTTTTGAGGCTAATTTACTATATGAAGGTCAAAACATATTCAATATGAATCTTGTTTGATAGATATTAATAGTTTTATTATACAAAATTTTCAAAATTATAAAAACCGTTATAAAATAAAAGATAATGGACTAGTCAATTAAGATGGAAAAAATACTTTTTAAGGGTAAAATTGAAAAGTGACCCAATTTTAATAGATATTTTTAGAAGTGAGACAAATATTTTAAAACACCCAAAAATAAAAAAAAAGATCAAAAAATTGGGACGGAAAGTAATCATTTACTTTTTACATAAATAATCCACCCCGAGGTTGATACTGTGACAATAAATTCGATGGATTGGAATCATTCGTAATTGGGGGCCCACCTATTGGGTCCAAATCAATCAGCCCCATGCCCCAAATCACCTTCGCCTGTTATTCTTTCTTATGGGAACTTGTAGCTTCCTTGAGATCTGAAGATTCTGAACCCACATGACACTGACCCCTTTTCTTCTCAATTTTGTTTGAACGTCACGGTGTCCAAATCAGCTTTAAATGTAATTTGACTATTACCTTTATCAGTTTGATTAAAGTAAAGCTATCATCATGGAGATTAAGAGAGTTATAAGAGATTTTACTTTTGTAGCCGAATCTAAAAGGTTACAAAATTTCAAACTAAAAAATGTTTAAATTTACAGTTCGTCCCGATTTTATGATATACGAACACAAATGTTATGGAGTGGTACCTACATTATGGAGTACCCTCCATCCGTATTTGTTAGTTTATATTTCGAGTTTGTGTCATTTTTCAAACATTTATATCTTCTAATTTATACCAATATTTTTTACTATATTTTTGAAAACTTTGAATAATAGAACTGATTGAGATCTATCAAACGAAATCCGTATTAAAAGATTAAATCATTGATAAATAATGTATAAACTTTTTAAAAAGACCAATATATATGGAGTATATTTTGACCAAGAGTAATATTTTTGGATCTATTATTTGGACAGAACATGTCAGGTGTATTACTCTAAAACGGAACTACAGTAATAGGTAGGAACAAAAGGCCATAACTCCAGAGGAGGTGGCACTCGGTACGGAGTTAGAAATTTCACTATGCAGGGCCAAATTTATTTTCTAAAATACTTTGCAGGGGCAAGCCTATATAATTCATAGGAAAATTCTTAGTTTCCCTATATAATAGTAGAGGTTTTTTTTTTCCTTGCAGGGGCGACCGCCCCTACTGGTCCCCCTCTGGCTCCATCCCTTGGCAGTGTATGGTTCCGCATTATTTAAATGTATTACTCCTTCCATCCTAATTTGATTGCCCCATGTGGGAGTGCGTGTATTTTATATGTAAAAAATAATGTTCGAGCATGAATTTTTTTTAACAAACTTTATACCAATTTAAAGATCTCATTCAGAAAAAAAAATTCAGTGCTATTTTTTTTTTCCAATAAAGTTTTCATAAACATGTTATTTTTTGCGTGCAAAATGCATGTATTGCCAAAGGGCAAGCAAATTGGGACGGAGGGAGTACCATACTCTTCCAATAAAGTTTTCACAATCTGAATTTTTTTCTCTTCTTATTCAGGTCATGAATTCTACACAAGTTATGGGAATTTTTTGCAAGGTCTCCAAGATGGCTTATATAGAGAAGAGACCTTTTTTGTTCCCCATATTTGTTTGAAGAGAAAAAATTGAACCTCATGCTTTTTTTTTTGTTTTTGTTTGGATGCTCAATTGATCATATGTCAACCATTGTAAAATTGTTGTGTATTCATTGTAGTGATTCACCTTTTGTATCTTTTGTGCTAATTTAGAGTGATTTCCTCAATGCAAAAATGAAAAAGATTGAAAAGTAGTGAAAAGGGTAGAATGGGCAGTTTGCCAAACATTTATAACAATTCAGGAAACTAAGCAAACAATTTGGGACAACCCAAAAAGGAATATTGAGCAAACAAATTGGGATGGAGAGAGTATTATGTAATGGTATGGTGTATGTATTTCTTGTTGCACGACTTAGGAGTGTTCCACTAACAAAAAATAGTTTTATCTAAAAATCAAGACATATTATTGTCTCACAATATATCACATAAAAAATCGTGAAAAAACCAGTTTAATCTAGAAACACACTTAGCGGAACACTCCCTTATTAGGGTAGGAGTCATTGTTTTGAGTATATGCAAATTGATAAAATGAGATTTTCATTTGAGTTGAGTTTTATGAAAGTGTGATACAATCACATTGTTTTCTCAAATAATAAAATCTTGTTTGATAAAATCTCCACCTAATGCATTTTATCATTTGAGGAATGGTTTTGATAAAATCTGGGCTAAAATCACTTGATTTTGATTATAAAAAATGTGCTAAAATATAATTTTATCAATTGGCAAACTCACCCATATTAGATAACTGGTGAATTATTAATTTATCAAAATAAATAGTTTATTTTTTGGGGATTATTATGAATACTTTGACATTAGAACACATGCATTTTTGGCTAGTAAGTAATTTGATGAAATAATTACTCTATAAAAATGTGACCAACTAAAAAATCATTTCCATTCCACACTCCAAAGCACTAATTGATTACTTATTTTAACCTACAGTCAACATCTGAGAGGACATACATTCGACCAAGACCCGTTCATTTTTGTAGTACGGTACTAGGTCTGATATTGGAGAAAAACTTGGATGGAAATAGGGCATGAGTGACGTGACATCCATGTGGTGCATCAGGACTATCCAAAAACAAATCCGACGGTCTGGATTGAAATGTATTTTTTGTTTTTAAAAAAAAATTCAGACAACGCTTTCAATCCGGACCGTTAGTTACAATGTTAGACCGCCTAGATGCATCGGGAGGGTACCACGTGGTACCCTCCCCGTACCCAAATTCTTCTCAGATTATTGTGTGCAAGTTACTTACTCAAAATAGAGGAGATTTGACCCAGGTTTGAGAAAATTATTCACTATTTCCTTGTGTGTTTTCTCATGTGACATAAAAAAAATTCATAACGGTCTCATTTGACAATTTCTTCTATTGTACAGGACTCAATGTGCTTATCAACCATGCAAAAAGTTAAGTTGGTTGAACAGTATTGATATACATTTTCAACTTAACATATTGCGTTTAAATTTCCGGTTAGGATGAGGCCTATAACAACCGGGAGCCCTTTAGGCCATGGCGGTGGTATTTTAACCCTAATATTCTCCCCTGACGCTTGTGTCATTGGCCTATTTATGGTTGAGTTACCTGGTCGACAGGGCAAAGTACTTGTTCCTAATTTTTTGATAACTCGGTGTCCGGGTTAATTTATGCCAACTTCAACTAATTTTGAGCGATCAATCCCTTCCGTCCGCTAGCGGGAGAAGTAGTTGTGTGTGATTGTATGTCGTGTACTCATCAGATTCAAACATACAGATCATCCCAACTTTCTTCATTAAATAAACTAGTACATTGTTTGGATCAACTAATTAAATAAATTTACTCCATTTGTTATTTTCAGGCTTGTATAAAACAAGTAATCGTCAATGAGGAGTTAAAGATTTATATAGTCACTTTCAAGTTGAACTTGCGTTGGATCCGCAAAAACCTAAGTATTTCTTTATTGGGTATGATTAGGAGTTTCTTTCCACGTATTAATGCCAAACATATAGTATGCCAAAATGGGCTACCATATTCCTATGAGGTTAATGAATCCCATAAACTATTATGGGTAGCTTCTCAAAACAAGCCACTTGGCTTTTTTGAGTTTGTCATTGTTCAATTTTTATTTTTTTTTGGCGTTTGTTAGTTTCACATTAACTTTTCTGGATTACTAATTTGTCTATGTGAGAGGAATTAAAAAATAAATATTATGACTTTTATCTAATTTTTTATTAAAATATCAAACTTTTAGCACTTTAACCCGGCTAAGGGTGGACTTGCATATTGTCTTCATCTGAACCATCTGTGAATCAGTTTGGTAATGAACGGTGCAGATTTATTTGGGTCTGAACAGATCTAAACTGTTGATCGCCGAGTACGGACAACTAAAAGTATTAACATAGAAAAGAATAAGTTATTCCAACCGGCGACACAAACAAATATTTCTTTGAAATCAATCATAGTGGTCCGCCTAATTGTATACTATTATACCGAATAACTGTTATTAATTTGGAGGAAATATTTATTTCCACCACCATGGAAAGTGTTTTTTCAACATAAAATTCCCCAAGGCCCCGATTGGATGGTGCTAAAATTTCAGGGGTATAAGTTATGAAGGGTATAATTTTTAGAGGGTTGGCCTACATTAATGTGATGTTTATGGAGGGGGATAAAAAAAATAGATAGTTTGGATGAAAGATAAAATAAGGGGATAACTTTTGACTTGGTTTGGATGTTTTATAAATAAAAGGGGGTAGATGATGAAAAGGATGTCAAATGACTATTTTGCCCTTGTATTGTACCGAACTTAATTATGCATTAAAATAATTATATAATTTGAAAAATTAATCCATGTAATTAATTTTGGACAATTTCAAACTATATTGATTTATTTCATCGAAAATTTAATTTTTTGTAATTTTGTTTTAATATGTACATTTAAATGGTTGATTTTCATCCAAAAGTTTACGGAGTATAAAATTAATTTTGGAGGAAAAACCCAATTAAACCCAAATCTCTCCACCAAGGGACCAATATAACTCTCTCCTTTTTTGTGAGTTTTAGAAAAACTTTTGCACAATTTCGTTCATTTTATATATATATATATATATATATATATATATATATATATATATATATATATATATATATATATATATGTAGAAGAAAATGGACTATTGAAAGAAAAAAAAAAGGTAAGAAAAACGGATAGTGTATGTGATTCCAACCCAATGGTCAAATGCCAGCTTGCTATTTCTTTGTTTTTTCCCCACCGTTAGATTATAGGTGTACTTGTTCCAATACACAAGTGATACACTAGAAAATTTTCTCTTCTTGTATTTTCATTGTAACCATCGAAACACACATATTCATCACTTCATCTTTTTTGCCTTTCCCACAGCGAACCAGATCAGATCTCCCACAGCGATGCCCAGATCACTCCCTCTCTATAGATTTCATTTTCATCTTCTCCCTGGCTCACTCTCTCTCTCTCCATAGATTTCTCTCTCCGAAGCTAGAGCTGTTAATCGCTCCTCCGGCGGTGCCCACTGCTGCAACTAGACTTACGTCTCCGGCTACTTTGGATTTCACCAATATGGTGACCATAGAGTTCAAATTTCTCTCTCAAAATTCCCAGTTTGGTACGATTTTAAGTTTTTTTAGCGTTTTTTAAATAAAACTTTGTTTGGGTAGTACAGAAAATTTGTAGTACAGGACGAAGGGTGGGGGTTGGGGAGGGGGATAAGGAGGGGTGTTATGGTCCGAAACCCAACCCTCCTCTCCCGAATAATTTTTGGGTAGGCTCAGGGGTGCCCAAAAATTATCAGGGAGAATGCCTCAACTGGGTAAAAAGTAAGAAGGGGTGAAGTTTTATCAGGAGGAAATTTTGGTTGCCAAACTCAGCCAAAGGGTGGGACCCACCCCTTATCAGGGGTGATAAGTTTTGGAAGGGGCCTTTACCCTCATCGAAACAGGGCCCAAGTTCAAGAAAAGGCCAAATATAGTGCGGCTTTGATCAATAGAGAGAGTGAGAGATAAAATGCCATTTTGTCACCACAACCAACTACCAAGTCCCTTTCGACCATCTCACTTCATTTCTTTCAATGCTCTGAACAGCTAGACGGTCCACGTCCCACTCGATTCGCTACCCCAACTTTTCCTCGTGTGATCAGTTCCTCTCGACACCACATCCCTCCATATTCTTCCATACATTTAATATTTGTTTATGTTTCGAGCCTAAAATTATGATTTAGACTGTTCACTTTTTGAATACTTGGGTTAAGTTTCCCGTTTGCTAAAAATAAAAGGGAGATTTTAGCAACTCATTTTTACCAAAAGAAATATGTGAGAGAAAATTGACTTTTAGCAATTTACAGCTTTTAGCTAATGAGAAACAAAAATAATTTTAACAACTTCTAGCTTTTAACAAATTTTATAGTATAAAATTAGGTTTTAGCAAATGAGGAACTCACCCTTATAAGTCTACAAAATATAAGCATAATCAAAGATCGATAGAAGCATGAGCACGTTGCAAAGATTCTTAAACCGCGGAGTTAATCCTCAAAACTCTACCTCAAAAGTTTATTATTCTAGCGAGCAAACATTTTCAACTGAACGTCGATAAGTGACATATACGAGTAGAAAATATGGGTGCTCATAGTACGGATTGGTCCAGATTGGTATGAACACAATCTTAATCTGTGAGTGACGGTTTTTCGAAAATAAAATCTGTGTTCGATCCAAAAGTCTCACGGTTCTATTCCAATCCGAGCTGCTAGTCACAGATTGGTTCTAGATTTGCTCACGAATTTTCAACTTATTCTTAAAAAAAAAAAAATCATCATTCAAAAATTCAAACTCAACATTGAAACCAACCCTTCAGTAGTAGAGTAAGTAGATGAAAATAAAAAGCACGAAGAACAACAAAGAAAAAACAGTCACTGGAAATAAATAATGAAAGCTTGTTGAACATTCCAATAAATTAATTGAACAAATCCTTTATTTTTTTGGTCAAAGTCAATTCCATTCAAATAAAAGCCTGAGGGCAGTACAGATTTCATCACGAGAAATAGGAATGAACCAAAACTATCAAAATCTAGACAATCGCATGTACACTCGTAAGCTCAGTGGTACCCTTGCCAAAGGCAGACCAAAAACTTGGTTGGGCTAAGAACCAATCATCGATCCGATAATAGAAATTTCAAAGGATAATAGCTTAAATCGTAACATTAAGCACAACATGAAATCAAATGATCTAATCAGCTAGCAAGAACCAGAACAAATAACGAAACAAAACCAAATAATAAAATTGAACAAAACCAACAAGACATAACTCGAAACAAATGAGTTCCCGAGTCAACCCAAGAGTCACACCGACTCATCGAAATGCTTTGAGTAAACGTCGAGTCGCAACTCCGGGGAAGAGACACTGGACTCCATAGCCGTTGCCTTTGAGATTTGGAGCCTTATTCGCCGGAGGGGCCGGGCCACCCCAGTACATCACAACGTCAAAATCAAACCTAATTGAAAAACTATGGAGGAGAAAGGGATCTGTGTGGGAGAAAAGATGGAATGGATCTGTGATAGGTGAAAGGCGGAGGAGAGTTGTAGCTAGTGGAGGGGAGCTGTGGTGGGTTGGGTTTAATCGGGCGGGGAGGTGAGAGAAGGGTAGTGGAGAAGTGGGGGGAGGTGAGGCCAAAAGGCGGCCACCCCATCTCCCCAGGAAAACAATGTGGATGGAGGGAGGGAGGGAGGGAGAGAGACGAGGGGAAAGTGAAAGAGTGGAAGAAGGCGGCGATGGAAAGGTAGGTTAGGGATAAACCCTAGGTAACTCTTGTAGTATGCTATAAATTTGAGCTGGAGTATTGTAAAGTCTAAACATCAAACTTGTTAAATATGCCAACAAACACATCTAAATAAAACAATCACAAGCACAACACCCAGATATCATTTTGGAGTTCCAAAAAAAGTATGCTACAAAAGTAGTAAAATTATTTATCTATACGTATATGTTTATTGAAATTCCTATTTTGCTACTAATTAATTAAAGCAAATAAATAAGAATTGAAGAAAAACGACAAACACAAAGATATGCGTGAAAAAACCCTAAATACGCAAAAACTAAGGGAATGAATCAAACACTATAAAAATCATTGTGCGGTTACAAAACAACCTTACTCACAATTAAGACTCCTCGCAATTGACCTAAGATCGATTGCTGACTCCTTGTTCACCACACCCAGTATTTGATTGTCGCTGCCTCAAATCCTCAAGCCTTCCAAATGTTCTTCCTGAAATCCACCGGAAAATTGAACTTGATCGAAGATGTAGAAACCTTTTGAAGCTTTGACTAACAATCCATGAACAAAGTGCTTCAAGATCCACAATCAACCCTCTTGCTATTAATATATTGAAGAACAAATAAAAACACGGTTTTCTTTCTTCTTGGCTGACTGTCCTAACCTAGATCTTAAAAGGACGTGATATATTTTCAAAGTTGTCGATCCGATCAATCGCATTGTAAGCTGATTGATCAGAACATTGTAGATCTGACTTTTTGAAGATGTCATTTAACAACTCGATTGATTCTCTTATCAATCGGTATATTCTGAAAGTGCACGCTTTGTAACTTGCAGTATGTACCAATATTGGAGATACCCGATCAATAAACCGATTGATCCCATGATCAGTCTTCTTGTTCTAAAGTCACCAAATTGATCGACAATAAAAACGATGAAGACACTCACTCTCAAATTACATAATAAAACAATTCATTCCACTATAATCCTATACAAACTCCTACTTAGAAAATTACAACTCGATACTAATATGTGTTTTGTCAATGGAATTGCCAAAACAAGATGACTCTGAAATTTGGTCCTCACATTTATTTAAATATGTATATATAGATATATATAAATAATATAAATTTCATGGTTTGGATTGGTTAATCTACAGTTTCAAAATCAAAATTTGTGTCCGAACCGTGACTCGCAGTTTTTTATTTTTTAAATTTGCATTTGGACCATTAATCCACTACTAAAATGCAAAAGGTGCGGGTCAATTCGGTCTAGACTAGATTGACGGTTCACCAATTTTTTTAAGAGCAGTAGGAGAAAACATAGTTATGGTCAAAGGAGGCCAATGCGACACGTGGACTTATCTGAGTATTTATTTATGCTACGTCAAACTCGGGTCCCTCCTTTCTCATCGTTACTTTGCCTTTTGGTTTCCCACCCTTCCCGCCGTAGAATATCTGTATTGTCCCTGTCTTACATCTGAATCCTCTTTCCGACTGAGATTCTCTCTCTACAAAATCCTCTGCTTGTCTCTTCTCTCTCTCTCTCTCTCTCTCTCTCTCTCTCTCTCTCTCTTCCGCCATGGAAGATCCTTCCTCCTTCGCCAACGACGCTTCAATCCAAACCCCTCTCATAGAAGATGATCAAGCTCAATCCACACCACCAGACGCCGAGCTCGAAAACCAGCTCCGGCGACTTGACTCCTTCCTACGATTCCTCGGCTTCAACCAGACCAGTATCCTCAGCTTCTCTCTCTCCTGGCTGGCCTTCGCCGTCATCGGAATCGCCCTCCCCTTCCTAATAAACGGCTACTCCTTCTGCTCCGACTGCGAGAAGTACGAGATCAGAGTTTTCGAGCTCGAAATCCTGGTTTCCCAAGTGCTTCTCGCCGCCGTTTCTCTCCTCTGCATTTCGCATACTCTGCGCAAGTACGGCGTGAGGAAGATGCTGTTCGTGGATCGGTACCGCGGGCAATTGGTCCAGTATCGCGACTCGTATATACACAAGATCCGTGTAAGTCTATAACCGCATCTCTCAGCCCTTTACTCGTGTTTCAAATTTCAGTAAACAATTTGCGCTTCGTTTGGTATATGAAGCACTCCAAAGTCCAATCGTTTGACGGACGGATCCAAATTTGAGGAAAAGCTTCGTTAGTGGCATTGTTGTAACTTTAAAAGGTAGAATTAGATTCGCAAAATTTGACTCTCCATGGATTAGAAATTCGAGTAAAGCATAATTTGGTGTAGGGTTGAGTTGGAGAGGATTTTAGGGGGTTCTTTTTCTCCCCAAATTTTGAGTTTGAGTAAGAAAAAGGAAAAAAACTAAGGGCTGGGAATGGGATGCCCTAACCATTAGTAGTTGTCAAATGAGTAATTTAAAATTTGTGATTTTGTTTTGGAAACGGAAAAAGAATACTCCAATATTCTTAAATTATTTTTGCTTTGAGAGCAAAAAACAATTATTTTTGCTTTCAAAGCAAAAAACAATTATTTTTCCTTTTATTTGTTCTACATTTTGTTGTTTTGAACAAAAGCAGCAAAAGTACGAAAACAATCATATTTTTTAATTTGTTTCTTTTTCCTTTTGCGAAAGCCGTTTTTGAAAATCTGGAATCATCCACACTATTGTCGTTTCAGGTGAGTTGTTCATTGATTTTTTTAAATTTTTTTTTGTTCTTTCTGGAAATGTATTCAGGAATAGCTGAATAAGTTTTCTACTTTTGGTAAAATGGACAATAAAAGAAAGAGCACTAAAATTTATCTACTTCCGAGTACAAATCTTATACTCAGATGTCCTGTTATGTCTTGTGATTGTGAAACATGAATCTGATGCGAATAAGGAGCCAATGAAGCTGCTCAAGTATATACAGTTATTCCTTCCCTTGCGTATTTGTCTTTGGTTGAATCATATCCATAATACTGACAGCATGAATTGTTCAGGGCTTTTTTCGCACACTAGCCGTGTGGATAATACCATGCTTTCTACTAAAGACTGCTCGTGAGGTCGCTCGTGCCATCTACGTTCGTCCTGATCCATGGTGGCATTGTATTGTGATTGTGTTAATTTTGCTTGTCTCGTGGACATACTTGACTATCATTTTTCTCTCAGGCACTGCTGTGTTCAATTTGGTTTGCAATTTGCAAGTGATACACTTTGAAAGTTACGGGAAGCTTTTAGAAAGGGATTTGGATGTTTCAGTTTATATTGAGGAGCACATCCGTCTAACACATTATTTGTCTAAAATAAGCCACAGATTCCGAATATTTCTGCTTCTGGTGTTCTTGGGAGTGACAGCGAGTCTTTTAATGGCTCTATTGCAAACAACAGGGAATAAAGGAATCCTCAATTTGATCAATGGTGGCGATTTTGGCGTAAGTTTGGAGCTAAATTTTTATGCTTTTCTGTACATGAGAATTTATCTTTCTAGTAATGAGTCATTTGACCCCATGGCCTATATGCTTTTAACCCCATGACATTGTTAAGGAGAACTTTGCTAGTGTCACTGCAAAAGTTCTTACTACTTATAATTCCATGGTTTCCTTTTCTTCTTTGTACTTCATACTATCCTATATGGCCTTGGTGATTACAAGTCATAAGATAAAATGAAATCATCCTCGGTGATTGTTACCGTTTGGGATGTTAACAAGGTAATAGTCATCAAGGAAGAGAAACTGCTAACCCAAGGGGTTGACCTAGTGGTCAAAGCTTTGGACTTAGGGGTTTGGTCCTCCTAAGGTCTCAGGTTTGGAACCTCATAGGTGCTATCAACTTTTTTGGGGCCAGTCCATACAAAGCTTTGCTCTGACTTTAAACGGGGTCCCCGCTCGTAGACGGTGGGATTGGTCTCCCAGGATTAGTTGAGGTGTGTAAAAACTAGTCCAGACACTTGGTTATCAAATAAAAAAAGAGAGAGAGAAGAAAACCTGTTGCGACTGTGTTAGTGATTTTCTTTTTGTATTAGTTATGATGCCTTGAGTATGTACTTAAGGGCGTGTTGGAGCAGCACACCATTTCCAAATATCTAGTTTCATAGCTAACTCAATTTCATTGTCATGGACACGCTTTGCTTCAGTTATGATACTCTTTATGTTTGTTGGAGTTAAGAAAGTTATGCTCTGATATGCTGTTGGAACAATGGCAGGTCTCTGCAATTGTTGACCTTGTTGGAATAATTCTCTGCCTGCACGGAGCTACAAAGATCACACACAGAGCTCAAGGCTTATCATCTGTGGCTAGTAAATGGCATGCTTTTGTCACATGCAATGCAAATGGGGCTTCTCAAGTGGAAACTACAACTAACGGGGCAGACTTGGAAGCTTCCAATCCCACCAGTTCATTACCAATGTACTACTCGGAAAGTGATTTGGAATCGACTGATTATGTGCCCATCCCTACAAATACCCAGCTGGCTTCTTATATGTCTCTATACCACAAGCGGCAATCTTTTGGTACGCATGTGTAACATTCAATACATTTCTGCTTGTGTTTTTGTTCAATTTCTTCTCCGGCTCCTTATAATGCTGAAAGTCCTCAAACATTCTAAATCCATCTATTTCAGAGTTTCTATAGTTGTACTTGATCTACCATACTGATACTCTACCAGATAAAAGTGTCTAACTATCAATTCTTCCAATATGCACGAGCATTTGTTGTTTGACTTTGGCAATATGCCGCAAATCTGTTTAGTATCTACTTTTTGTCACCTGCATTAGTTTGTGTTGTCTTCCTTGTTAAGGACATGTGTTGATGGATAAAGATCGGTTTTCCTCATTTTCGCTCTGTTTATAATTACCCTTGCCTATGCCAGTGTCGATTGAAAACGTAATCTAAACTAAGACAGGTTAACATTGGTCTTCAAAGCCCATGACCTTTATGTTGTTTCCGTTGATTCTTTTCCACCTTGTCCCTCGTTGATGCTATCTTCCCCTTACAAGTGCATTCCGAAACACCTAGATTCTCGTTCTGGATTCATTCATCTTAGCATTCTCAATCAGCGCCATTCCCTCAATACTATTGTTATCCATTGCCTATTTTGGTCTTATACCCATCTCACTCTCACCTATTTTTTGTTTTAGCTATTTTCGAGTACTAAAACATGCAGAAGGCTTTTCCACCCTTTTCCCCATCCGGGCATCCCAATCATGTAGGAAATGCTTGACTGTCTCCCTGCTAAAATTAATTGGCTAATTCTAAACTTCAAAGTTGCCAATATTTTCTTGCCCCGACCAGGGAAAAATTATTCTTTCCACGTAACTGCTTGATAGATTTTACTTCATAGTATAATCACAGCAAGATCGTTAATTCATTTATGGCACATCAAAGGTAGTACGGTAGTGGGGCAGTTATGTTTTTCCTGAAATATTGTTAGCTATGCTGAGTATCTGGTTAAAATTACAAGTCAAAGAGGGCCGGGCCTATCATATCAAAAGGGTCGTAGAAAGAGAACATCTAGACCCTCGGTCCATTAGTTTGCACATAAATGTATTAGTTGCACCATAGACTATGTAACAACTTTTTTCCTTCCTACTGCAACTTTATCAAAAAGAGAATTGTAATCTATACACGTTCATTTCCTTTTTTGTTTGGTCGAATAGACTATGAATGGGTTGAAGAGAAACGGATGCATGCTGGACAGCTGCAGTGATATTTTAGTCTGAGTTTGTGCCGCTGAATGTAGATGTGGAGTAACGATCTAGCTTCCTTTTGTGATTAAATGCTTCCTTGTATCTATTTTTGTCAAAATACTTATAAGTTTTTTGCATGTTTTTTTCAGTTATGTACTTGCAGACCAATCCTGGAGGTTTCACGGTTTTTGGATGGGCAATTGATCGGATGCTCATTAACACACTCTTCTTCGTCGAGTTCTCTCTATTTTCCTTCATACTTGGGAAGACCATAACAATCACAACCAAGTGATATTTAGCTAAAAAGCTTCCATCCGTGGATTTATCCACAGCAACAGTTTCCCTTGGACATATTATGATATTATTACCACGGAATAGCCAATAGTGCCATAAATAGTGAGTGTTCAAATTTTGATCATCTGTTTTTTTGACACATTTTCCAACGATATTCACAAAGCGTAGTTTATTTTGTCATCGCAGCTCTGGTTAGAATGGCAAAGTATTGTACTAATGTATTAACAATTTTTTTTTATATTTTTCAAATCTGACATAGGCGCACAGCATTTACCTTTTGAATAGCTCAATTGGTGGTGAATTTTGCACTTCTTTTTATGTTTTAGTGTCATTTACCATTTTGCTTTAACCTTGACGGATGGTGCACATTGGTGACAAAAGATTAGGGCAAAATAAGGCCTTCAATCAGATGATGCTTGCATATGTGTTGCCAATGGAAATTTAGGACAGTTTGATCCAAAAGCCCATTCCTGAAACCACCTGTCTTATGTAAGTTATGTCGTCATATCCTTACATCCTTACAAGAGAGTATCTATTAGGACCCTGAGAGGTTGACAAAGTGGCTTTGCCTTAGGTTGACAAAGTGGCTTTGCCTTGGGACTCAGAGGTTTGCTCCCACCTAAAGTCTCAAGTTTGCTTTCTTTTGCCAACAAATTATTGGAGCCATTGAAGGTTATGTCCGGTCGTTACCTTTAGGGCCCTTCAATTTGTTGAGAAGGGCCCCTGAAGCGCTAGTTATCCAAAAAAAAAAAAAATTTAGTATCCATTACATCCTCTGATATGTAACAGAAAGTATCATTAGATCCTCATGACCCGATTGTTGGACAAATAAAGTTTTAGAGGGAAAAAGAAGGGGATAAGAGGGTGGATATGATATGAGGATGAATTGTTATATACCGTGGGGCCCACGTTTATAGAAGGGGGATTAGCATGTCATATGATTGTCCGGTATTCCTATTCCTTTTTCTTTTTCTTTTTTTTTAATTTTTACGTTAACAATTTAAAATTTAATTTCTAAAAGTTTTTGGATAAAACCTTTAAAAATGAAATGCACGTAATTATATTGATTTGTACACGAAACAGGTGTGTTCCTAATCTAAATCCCATTCTCTCTCTCTCTCTCTCTCTCTCTCTCTCTCTCTCTCAAATTCTTTCCATTTGATCACTAAAATGGTAGTGATCAAATGCACGGAGGATTCAACGCAACATCCATTTCCTCTCTTCTTCTTCGTCGCCAATTAAAATGCCAATTAAAAATGGGTTTTAAAAGATTAGCTCTGATTAAAACCCGTTTGCGATTCAGCCATCTTGCCGCATATCTTATGACGATGGAGGCTCTGGCGACAGGCAATAATCTTCTTTCGCTCCGAACAATGGTTGATCAACGATTGGGTTTGTTGAAATTTGGGTGGGAGTACTTAGTTTTCTCCGTTTCAGTTGTTGAACGAAGGTCGGCAGCTCCGGCAACGACCCGTATTCTTCTTCGTTGTTATGAGGTTGGGGGTGGGGGTAGATTGGTCTTTTACCCATCCGGCGATTGCTTATCCGGGGTGAACTTTGGTAAGCAAACAGGGGATACTAGTGGGGCCAGGACTATTTAGTCCCAGGATTGTTTATCCGTGCTCTAAGGAGCTCAATAAACAGGCCATAAATGTTAGTACTGAAACTTCACAAATGCCAACTGGTGCCTAATGTGAGAGTCTGAAATTTTGTTGTCGGACATTCCTACACACTCGTGCCCGCTTTCACGAGTGCTCTTGTTCACGCTCATGCACAGGTATTACCTGCTTTCGCGAGTGCTCTTGTTCGCGCTCATGCACAGGTATTACACGCCTCTTAGGTCACCACATCCCGAGGGACTACGTCGTTGTAAACCTTCTTGATGGAATTCATTATGGTGGTCTGGTTTTTTTTTTTCTCTAGCATGATGGAATAGAATTAAACTACTTGTAATTTCGCAAGTTCAATGAAGTGGAAAGTTGCTCATCTTTCATGGGGCTCTAATTTGTAGGAAGAGCAGTTTCTCTATCATCAACCTTCTCTCAAAGTTCACTTACTACACAATCCAAGCATGGACTCGTATTGGATCATTCTTTATGTAATGCCCTACATATTTCAGTTTCTTATCCAGATTATAATAGTTTATACATACCATAATTTTCATTAAAAATGTTATACTGACAGTCATCCAGAAACACAACTAAAAAAAAGTAGTCAATTTTTTCATTGCATTTCATCTGCGAATACAAATTTGAATCCTACAATTGCGAAAAAGAGGAGATACGTACAATTGTGGGTGGCCAATGTGCTAAAAGAAAACAATTCGAACATAACGAAATGTGTGTACGCCCCAAATAACGCAGACACTGCCCCCGTCTCTCTCTCTCTCTCTCTCTCTCTCTCTCTCTCTCTCTCTCTCTGTTAATGGGTTTTTATTAGTGTAACTGCTTTCAATTAACCGGGAAATCACAAATTTGTAGAGAAATAACCAGCACCGGCTCCAGTAGTTACTTTCTCACGATGCCTAGACATATGTAGATTTAGCCTCCTGGCAAGGGATTCTTGGATGGAAACTTCCTCTGCAGATTCAACATGGAACCAGCTATGCTTAAGAGCAGCTTCTGCTGTTATTCGCTGCATAAGCAATCAAAGAATATTCATCAATACAAACCCTAGATTAAAAAGCTTCAGAGGCAGGATTAAACTAATGCAGACAAGACTTATGCATCTAGTGAATATTTACCTTTTGTGGATCGTAAGTTAGAAGCTGGCTCAACAAATCAAAGCCCTGCTCAGATAGAACTGGAGACCCTTTGATGAAACTCATGCGAGGAAACTTCTCGTGCAATGTATTCCTCCTGCAGAATTAAGGCACTACCAGGAATTAAAAGAGGACAAAAGGAAGAATGAAACAAATTGAACAATGCATGAGGAAGAGATACTCACGAGTGCTTAGCAAACTTGACTTTGGCTCCAGGTAAGTCAGAAAATCCTGTCCAGATTTTCTCATTCGGCGTGCCAAGAACTCTGAAAATCTGAAAAAAAAAAAAAAAGAAAAGAAAAGAAAAGAAGGGGGTTCAGGAGACGCAAATGAATCAACGGGTAGAGCAGAGGAATATTTATCAAAGACGATCTCAAGTACGAGGAAAGAAGATTTACCTTGTCAAGTTGTTCAATTTCAGTTTTCCCGCTGAATAGGGGTTGCTTTGATAATAGTTCGCCATTATTACAACCAACCGACCACATGTCGATTGCAGTCGAATACTGCTTTGTTCCCAGCAGAAGTTCGGGTGCCCTGAGAAAGCAGATTTTGCAGAAATCTATAAGCTTGCAGAAGATAGATGAATGCTATAAATCAAAGAACAGGACATGAATTTAATAGAGTAAGTATTAGCCACAAAGCAATAAAAAAACATAATTATTCCTAGAGAAAGGCAAAATGAATTACCAATGCAGTCCATTAATACCAGTAATCTAGGAAGACAACACTAAAAAGCAAAATTCAACTCCCACAACTCATAATAAATAACTAGTACATAGGCGTGGACTTAACCAACCTAAAGCAAGCTGCATCATGGACTTGGCCATACAAAACCTAACCCCTCAGTTCTTTCCACCAGCACTTATTTGCCGTAAACTAAACTGATGCATTAAAGTTAACTGAAACCCACACAACAACAGCCTACCAAAAGATCTGACAAGAAAGGACCCTTCATTTTCAATGGATAAGGAGTAGGACAACCTTTAAACTACACTATTTTTGCCCAGTGCCTAAAACCTCCACACAATAGAATTATCTACGTAAATCCTATACACCTTTTCATAGGAACAAGAAGTGAACACTTTTGGTATGCAAGTGACAGTTTTGAAGACACAGTTACACTGCACCACAACTATTTCAGCGTGAATTCACCAAGAAGCTGTGCTAGTGTGATATATATGCAGCACTGATAATCTCTGGTATTAAATAGGGGCAATTAGGCCTCTTCAAGAACCTTAATAAAGATTGAGTTCACTAAATCAATTACTCCTAATGTCAATTAATGCGCTTCGATATAATACTAGCAGTTACGAACCTGAAAGAGTTAATTTTCAGGCACTAACCTAAGATATGAAGCCCAAATACAAAAACAGCTTTACAAGGAGGAAGAGAGAAAAAATGTCGGAGTAAATAGCCTCTAGGCAGTAACTAACCTGTACCACAGAGTGACCACCAATGGGGTATACGGCTTCAGAGGGCTTCCATACTGGCGAGACATTCCAAAGTCACATATTTTCATGTTGCCGCTGTTGTTTAAAAGAAGATTTGACGTCTTCAAATCCCGGTGGAGAATCCAATTATCATGAAGATATTTGACACCCTCCAATAGTTGTCGCATCAAGCACTTAACTTCTTTTTCGCTGAAAGGCTCCTTCATCATCTCAGTAAGCCCCTTGAGGTCATGTTCCATGTATTCCATAACCATGAAAACATCATGTTCATCGTCCATAACCACTTCTTTGACAACCACTACTGAAGGATGCTGAAGAGACAATAGCAGGTTTATCTCCCTCAAAGCTGACATAGGGAAACCATCTCTATTTCTTTCCACCTCCATCTTAACCTTCTTCAATGCTACAATTTCATTCGTCTTACGATCCCTAGCTTTAAACACAACACCATAAGTGCCTTCATTTATCCTACAGATTGTCTCATACTTAGATACATTCCCACAACCTTGAAGCATGTCTGCACTTCTCGGTTTAGGGGATGCAACCTTCTGAAACCTTGGGGAAACTTCATCCTCCTCAGTATCCCAGCCCACAAAGCCAACAGTAGAACCCTCATTGGGTTTCTCATCAATCTCGATGTAGTCATTGTCCACCTGATTCTCGGAGTGATTAGATGCTGAAGAGTTGCCCCGACTGCCTTCAGAGCCTTCTCGACAAAACTCCCCACTTTCAGGAGTATTAGATGAACACACACCATGCTCGACTCTCCTTCTAATAAAAATGTCTCGAGAGTTATCTGTACGTATTTCCCCTGATGAATATTCCTCGTTTGCCCATCGTGATGTTGAGATGTGCCAATTTTCAACATCCCCTTCTTCCGACTGTTCAACTTCTTGACTATTTCTCCACCGCTGCTCTGGTGACAACAAAGAGGGTGCATGGTCCAGACGCTCAAATTCACCATCCCCACTTGGTTCGCCTGCCACAACAGATCTAAGCAGCAAAATCTGCACATCAACATCCCCATCTGTAGCAAAGTTACCTAATTTCTCAAATGATTCAGGCGAAGATGGTGGTGAACGAATGGGAGTAATTCTGGGTAGAATTCTATTCTTTGATGAAATTCTTACATCTTTCCCATCCCTATCCCACACAATAGGTGAAAACTTCCTTTTCTTTTCGGTAGGCATTGACACCTTGTTTTCAAACTTTGAAATCCCATTAATCCCCTGCAGCGGGATTGAAAAAACAAAACCTTTGGCTCGTCTGCCGTCCCCATTGGTTGAAGTGTATCCATCCCGACGCCCAATGCTCGGGTCAAGACCTCGACTTTCTTTCTTAAAATAATCAACATCTCTCTTTCTTGTGACATCACGTCGTCCTGCCGCCATAACGATTTCAAACCAAGGACTCTTCTTTAAACAACGAATCAAACCCAAGGAAAAAAAACAAAACACAAAAAACAAAAGAAGCCCCAAATAAACCTAACCCACCAGATTATTTTTTCAACGCTGTGGCCCTATAATAAGAAGGTTCATATAATCGGTCTGGCTCATACAATCAGTCTTTTCTTTTTGGGTTCAAAATGGTAGGTGAGAAAAAAACCCTAGCTAGAATATCAAGGCGAAACCCTAGATCAACAATTCAATTACCAAGCCCAACAAAAACAACATGGAAACCAATATTGTGGTAGTTAATAGCAGTTAACAAAATATGCAGAGAAATTATACGAAAGATCGAAACAATCGATTTCTGATACAACGAAACAAACGGGGATTGTGCGCTTTTCGCTGTCTTCGTCGAGACCGATACCGGTCAAAAGAATCACACAGATTTGTCTTACCAGAACGCGAACAGTTGATTCTTGGCGAACGAACACCACCACCGTTTCGATCGAAGGATTATTTACGAACCATCAAAGAGAAAGAAAGCTTCGGACTTTCGCCTGCGCGATTCTCTCTCTCTCTAAATTCGAATTGTGTATGTATGTATGTATAATCGGTCGGTAGAGGCGGTGGAGTTGAATGCTGTGGCGAAGAAAGGAGACGTGAACGAATCGAAGGGTTTTATCTTTTTGGGAGGTGCGTGGAACTTGCCCTAGAAGAAGAAAAGGGAAAGTGGGATATTTTGCCTTAAAATCACTGACCTTCCCCTGTTGTTTATTTTTATTACATTTATGACCCTAAAATTATGGAAATTACAATTCCTCCCTCTTAATGGGCTTAGCCTTAGGTCTAATCGGAGGCTCTGTAGCATCCAGTTCTGTCCAGTTTTTTTTTTTTTTTAATTTCTTTAAACCACAGACATAAAAACATGGATAAACCTGCAGGTACAGAATTTTTTGTACAGAAATTGTACAAATCGCTTTCTGGGATCTACTTTTGGGTCTTACACGAGTGATCCGAACCGTTCATTATTCTTAGAACATTTTTCCGAGAGGCCCCACAAAATTTCAGCTCAATCGGAAGGTTAGAAGTGTTTGAACCAAAGTCTCACACGGTTAGAAGTTTTGAACCAAAGTCCCACACGGTTAGAAGTGATTGAAACAGTGGAACTTTGGTTCAAGTACTTCTAACCGTCCGATTGAGTTGAAATTGGGTAGGGTCCTTTAGAAAAATGTTCTAAGAATAATGAACGGTTTGGATCTCTCTTTTGAGACCCGAAAGTGGGTCCCTGAGAGTGATTTGTACAATTTCTGTACAAAAAATTTCTATACCCATAGCAGGGTCTTAAAAACATATAGTAGTAATAGAAATTATAGGTTACAAATGTGGCCTCGCGCCATATTATGACCAATCCTAACATCCTGGCGAGAGGTCTTGATTACAGTTACCATTTTATTCGGTTTGGTTACGGGCCAATTTGAAAACCGTAACGGTGATGGAAGTGTGTGCTATTTTGTGACCTCACCAACAACTTCAGCCATACGAAAATTCATGTTCATCAAACAATCATCGGAAGGATAAGTTGTAAACAACGGGCCTTTTTTCATCAAGTTGTTTTGATCAAAGTTTTCAAAATAAAATCTCAAAATAGTTTATGATAATGGCCTTTGTTAGCACGCACAACATAACTTATTTAGCTTATTTTTGCTTAAAAAAAAGCTAATGAAGGGTGCTTGTTAACCATTATAATTAGTCACTTTATTTAGTTTTGTCTAGCTTAGCTAACCAAAAAAAAGCTATTATTTTAAAGTAAATAAATTTTCCTTACTCAAGTTAAGGGCAATCTAGACATTTAGTTTTTGTAATTGCCGAAAAATTTTGTCATGTTTGCTTGAATAAGCTGTCAAATATTTCCTCTATTCCAATTTATTTGTCTAATTTTAGGAACCCAACTTTACAAGGAACACAATAATTGCACCTAGAAATGTTCAACTTTCCAACATTTGCCCTGTAACTTTCTTGAAAAACACTTTTATTTTAGCAAAGCAAGGGTAAAAAGGAACTTTCATTCAACAAAAATGTCAAACGGACAAACAATTTGGGATATGCAAAAGTCTAAAAGGGAACTAAAAATAGGGTTGGAGGGTGTAACTTTTTTAGAACAAACAGTTTTACAACGCATTTTATTTATTTAAACTAATAATTTAAAAAATTAATTCATATACTTAGAGGGTGTTTCACTAACAAAAAATTATTTTTTTCAAAAGCAAAAGACATATAATTCTTTTACAATATATTACATTAAAAAATTATAAAAAATCAATTTATTCAAAAAAAAATCTTAGTGAAACACCCCCTCGAGAGTGATAGTACGAGTGCTATGAGGTGCTGCAGAAAGGAAAGCTGGAGGAAAGAGGGGTTTTCCCATTTGGGTGGCGTGTGGAACTTTCCATGGAGGATTTAGGGAAAGGGATTGATTGAGTGCCTCGAAACCACTTAGCCTTCCCTGTGGTTTGATATTATTATACATAAGTACCTTGACCTTCTAGAAATCACAATTCCCACCTCGAACATCAAGTCCCGTCCAATTTGATTTTTGTGAACCCATCTCGGTTCTGTAATAGTGATGGAATAATTTGTTTTTGTAGAATTAGGCCCAGTTTTTCAAAAGATTTTAGCACCTAGGTGCTAAAATCATGATATTTCAAATCAAAGAATGAAGTGATTCCATGTATCATTTTTCAATTTTTTGCACCAAATTAAAGTACTCATCGTGTGCTTTAATTTGGTGAGAAAAAAAAATTAAAATATGATACATAGAACCATTTCATTTTTTATTTGAAATATCATGATTTTAGCAGCCGGGTGCTAAAATCTTTTGGAAAACTGGGCCTTGATAGTCAAGAATTTCGACCATAAAAAAAATTACATTTATCGATTACCATTTGAAAGAACAAGTTGTAAACAACAAGCCTTCTTTCGTCACGTTATTTTGATAAAATTTCATGAATTAAGATCTCAAAATTAATTGATGAAATAAAGGCGAGGTTTGGCCTAATAAATCAAGTGACTTTTGTCCTTATTCACAAAAAATTCGTATTTTTTCGTTTCATGTTTTTTTTTTTACTTCTTGGCTTGCCTCGACGAGAAGAATCGAAAAAATATAAAATTACGATCGAAAATCCAACAATGTTTGACAAAGACAGAAGTAAGCTATTTTTGACTTTTTTTTGTCTTTATTAAAAAATTAAGTTGAGGTAATTAAATAATCATTCATTTTTTGGACTTCACGTAAGTTTTCATCCTTGTCAGTTTGGATGATTATGTTTTCATCCTTTTTATTGTAAAATACCGTGTTTATCCTTTTTAGTGTTATATATTAATATATGTAAATATAATTTCCTAATTAAGAGTGATTTGATTAAGATTGATATAGATATTGTTTCCTAATAAGGGGGAATTGATTTGACTATTTCAAATGGAATTTTTGGAATGATGGATGATTGTGTTGCCTAAAATCATTGAAAATTTTAAAAATTGTGGAGATTCCAAATTGAGTGGAATGATATTCTTTTCAAATATTAGTCCTGTGTGAACCGAAATTTAAGGAATTTTTGAAAAAAAAAGTGGTGGGTAAAAAAAATACAATAACAGTTCTCATGACAAATTATGTCCACATCATATTTTAGTCATTACGATAAAAAATGAATGAAGAACAACAAACATGGTAAAATAAGAACCAATACGGTGAACATGGTAAAACCAAACGACTTGCAAAATTGAATCATGGTAAAATATATCACAAAACATATCTCATTGTTTATGGTAAATTTATACTACCTATTAGTTTTGTTCAACAACTCCAATCATGGTGAAAACTACGCCTCAACCTCTACCAATTACCATCTCAAGAAAAAAAACAAATCTACCAATTACTATCATGGTAAAATGCACACAAAACAGTAACATGATACACCAATACTTGTTACATTGAATCATGGCAAAACACTTGTTCACAATTTCTTTCAATTATTACTGTAAAAATAACAAAGAAAATATGGTAAATTTGCATGGCGAGGGAGACGTTAATGGAGCTAAGCGCCGACGTCGGTTTAGGATGGTTAGGGTGAATATTTGATATGATGATTTGGTGAACATTTGGGATGACGATTTGGGATGCGGACTGGTGAAGATTTTGGACCAGGATTTGGGACGCTGACTAAGAACAAAGGGAACTATATCAAAATATGCAACATCCACAAAATTATTGAACAAATTAACCATATCAATTGGAGGGTAATCTAATGTATTGAACCAATAAGAAATTGGGAAACTAAGTGGATAAAAATCACATTAATTATTGCTTACAGAAACAGTAGAATCAACATAAAATTTATTTTTAATAGCTAAATCGCAACTGAGACAATGAGTAATATCAAGATATAGAAAAACATGGTATATTGTTGTTTTGGGTTGGGCAAGTTGAAACTTTTAGGCAATATGATTCTTTTGTTATAGGACTAGGAAAGTTCTTTTAGCAGCCACTAGAGCTCGTCTAACTGGAACCGAGAATTTTTTGTGTTTTCAAGCCTGGGATAGGAGATTGTACATATATCATGAGAGCTTATTCTGCTACATTGTTCTTAGTTCAATGGTGAAACTAATTGAAAAGAAATTTGAGTTTTGATGTATACATGAAGTTAGTGACAATCGATCTAAGCACAAAAATATATTTATCGTTACTGTGACAATATTTGATCTAAGCACAAAAATATATTTATCGTTACTGTTTTTTAAAAAAACTTACAATGTCGTACCATTATACACCGCCGGTGTATCATACAACAAATCAACGAGACCATATCAGATGGGCAGTGACGAGAGACCAAATCGTCAACGTCGAGTTAGGATGGTTATCGTTGCTGCCGATTTTGGGATGGGTATTTGTCGATGATGAGGGCGAAAGAGTTGGGACACCGTCGTCAGTCCTCCAGTGATTTTGGACGGTGAGGTATGAAGTTTTGGGTCGGCGTGATCTAAAGTTTCGGACAACAGTTTCTGACGAACCAAGGTACATGAATGAGGAAGATAACAGGTAACGCATAAAATGGGAATAATCCTAAGCTTACACTCTCTAGGTTACACCCTCCGTTTGCACCCTATCCCAATCATTATTTTATACATATTACATATTCAATATTGGTTCTGTTTGATAGATTTTGCCAAGTAGATTTTAAATATATATATTTCAATAATGGATATGGAAAATAATAGTTATAAACATTTTTATTTGTAAAAAATAAAAAATAAGAGAGAGTGAGAGGGGACGGAAGGAGAGAGAGAAAGTCAGGGAGAGAGAGGGGACACGTGTTAAGCATCGAAGTAGGGTGTAAACAGAGGGTGTTACCCAAAGGATGTAAGTGTAACATTATTGTAAAATGAGGGATTGGGCCAGTCCCTAAAATTATGGACTTGGTCCTCCAAAATTTGGAAACCATCGTAATTATCCCCACCAATATACATAAAGGGCAATATTAGATTTATTTGGATTTCAGAATGAAAACATATTTCAAAACAAGGATGGGATGATAACAGTTGTGTTTGGTTTGAGTTTTGATTTTTGTAATGATTAGAGGAAGAAATAAGAATAGTAATTAAAAAAATAGGTTTTAATGATTAGAGAGAGATAGAGAGAAAAATAAAAATAAAATTTAAAAATAGGGATAATAATTGAGAAAACTGGTTCTTAAGAACCAAATCAAACTAGGCCAACATAAGTTCAAGTGTATTAGATGATGAATATTTAAGTGCCCCATTTAAGTTTGGCTTATAATTTTTTATTTTTCTGATTCATTTCATTAAGACAAACTAATAAATCAAAAAAAATTAATGCGAAACAAGAAAAAAATGTGAATAAAAAAAAAACAAAATAGTCACTCGACTTATCTGGCCAAATTAGGCCTAATTCTCACAGCCCATTTAACGTTTTTTTTCTACTTCAAAACTAATTGGTTGTGTTTGGTTTGGTTTTGAGTTTTGATTTTTGTAATGATTAGAGGGAGAAATAGGGGTAATAATTAAAAAATAGATATTAATGATTAGAGAGAGATAGAGAGAAAAATAAGAATAATATTTAAAAATATGGATAATAATTGAATAATGATGTTGGAAACCGGTTCTTGAGAACCTTTCCAAACAAGGCAATTATTATGTCTAAAAAATGATGAAGCCCATCAAACAAGCCTCCTAAATCAAGCACGTGGGCTCGGCGCCAAGTCAAACCGACACGTGGCCGAACATGCCAAATACCCTTGCCTCGTTTTCGTCCACTACTCCCAAAAAATCTTTACTCGACGTATTACCAAACCACGGGTAACGACGTCACGTGTCAAAACGGAAAAGCGAGTAACGCTGTTTCTGTACTCGCGCAATGACCATTTGTTCCCACTTTCTTAATCACTGACCTTAAGCACAGATTTGGATCAAAATTCTGTTTTATTAACGGAAATGTCCAGTCCTCTAGAAGCCCACCACCGTCGGATCCAGATCTAGGGGCACAAAATCGAAATTTTTTTAAGCCGTCGGATATTGTGGGTGTCTTTGAATGAACGGATAGGATTTCCCCAGTAGCGGCGGGCGAGGAAGCCCGTCGCCTTTATAAGTAGAGGAGCAAATCGTAAGTTCCATATACTCTCTCTCTCTCTAAATTTCTCTCTTTCTCTCTCTCTAGGTTTCGCTCGAAGGTTAACGACGAAGGGTTTCGTCTCTAGGGTTTCAAAACGCCCTCCCCCGGCCAAATCCCCCAACGGCTTTGAAGATCAGATCCAGGTTTTGAATTGGACCCTCACATGTGAAGAAGCATATCTAGGGTTTCCTAGTCTCGTCTTTTGTGTCGTTTCGTTTTCGCTTTTGGGTTTTTTTTTCTTTTCATTTGATTGAGCTTCTCGTCTTTGGTCTTTCTTGGGTTTAGTCTTACCTCCTGCTCGATTCATTTTTAGGGTGTGAATCCCTTTTTATCATCAATTCGTTCGTTTCCTTTCTTGTTTCTTTTCGAAGAACGGGTTGTTTTTTGTATTCCGATCTGAAACGGCGTTGACGGCTTGTTGAGTTGTCGAGAGCGAAAGCGGGGATTTTGAGGGGTCTGATTGCTACTAACTTTTTGGGGTTTTGATAAATTTGTACAAATTCGGTTGCTTGGATCGAATCAGCTAATGTGTCGAGGTTAGGTTTTCTCCCCCCTTTGGTAGCTTTCTTTCTTCATTCATTCTTTCCTTTTTGTGTAGTTGTGGCTCATCTCTGTTGGGAATGTTAATTAACATATGGTTGACAAATACTAACTGATTGTAGATTGTAATTTTACATATGTTGTGATATAAGAAATTGAAGGGTTCTTTAATATAGGAGCTATAAAATTAATGCGATTCTGACCTAGACATTGTGGTTAACGCACAATTTTTGAAGATATCTTTGGAGTATTGAGTGTACATAAACGGGATTTGAGACTGTTGATATGTGCAGAAATTGGGGGTTAATCTTATGGCACCAACTATTCCCATAGAATACATTGGACAAAGGGAATCAAAATCTTTTTCTCAGAGAAGTACTGTAATGATGGGGAAAACAAGGAAGGTTTCGAAGGGGCATTCTTCTGGGTTTGTGCCTGACTATCGTCATGCGGTAGAGACCATGGCTGAATCGGAAGGGTTTGGTAGCTCCGGAAGAGTTGACACAGAGATT
The DNA here is from genome assembly GCA_022606695.1 of Vaccinium macrocarpon. Taxonomy (NCBI): domain Eukaryota; kingdom Viridiplantae; phylum Streptophyta; class Magnoliopsida; order Ericales; family Ericaceae; genus Vaccinium; species Vaccinium macrocarpon. The sequence goes on along the minus strand of CM040174.1, from coordinate 28,068,759 downwards.
ACTGCTTCAGAGGATTCGTATGCTCCTAATAAAAGGAAATGCATTAGTTTGAATGCTGGTACAGACGATCAGTTTGGTGTTCCTTTGCAAGTTCTGTTGCTGTCGAAGATGTCGTACACCGAGAAGAAAGACTTAGAGATGAGGTTGAAATATGAACTTGACCAAGTTAGGCTTCTTCAAAAGAAGATTGCCAGTATAAATTCGAACTTCGTGGTTTTGTCACCTTCTAGTGATATTCGTAGTTGTAGCGATGGACAAAAAAGGCCCGCACTTGATAGTTTACCGAGGTCAGTGGACGTGTCCACTTCACAGGGAAAGAAACGGGGCCCTCCTTTTCGGAATGGGTCCCGTGGAAGACGGCCTGCAGCAGGGCGTCCTGGGTCAGTGAAGCAGTCTGTGCCACCATCTTCTTTGAATACTTCGAATGCTATGTTGATGAAAGAGTGCGAAGGCTTGCTGAATCAGTTGATGTCACACCAATATGGTTGGGTTTTCAACACTCCCGTCGATGTAGTTAAGCTGAATATTCCAGATTACTTCAATGTTATAAAGCATCCCATGGATTTGGGGACAGTGAAAAGAAAGTTAACGTCAGGTGAGTATTCAAACCCATTGGATTTTGCTGCTGACGTGAGGCTCACTTTCTCAAATGCCATGACCTACAATCCACGCGGGAACAATGTTCATGTCATGGCCAAGATGCTGAGTAAATATTTTGAAACGAAATGGAAGCTTATCGAGAAAAGGATTCCTGTTATCATTGATGCACCGGTACCTTCAACATCAAGTCTAGATGTCGAAACTGAAACTCCACATGTGATGCCTCCATTTAAGAAGAAGAATATTGCACCAGTTGACAACGTGGTCAAGCAAGAAGAACCTGTGAAGCGTTTCATGACTGCCTTGGAGAAGCATAAGCTGAGCACAGAATTGGAGGCTCAATTAGCTGATTTGCCTGAGAACATTATTGACTTCCTGAAAAAGCAGAGCTACAGTGCAAGTCAAACTGATGAAGAGGAGATTGAGATTGATATTGATATGTTGAGTGATGATACATTGTTTGTATTGCGGAAACTCTTAGATGACTATTTGCTGGATAAACAGAAAAAGCAGGAAAGGGCTGAACCTTGTGGAGTGGAGGTACCCTTCTCTCTCTCTCTCTCTCTCATGGGTGTTACTTATGTGCTTCGGAGCTCTGTGATACTCATATTAGATTGGTGCTATATTTTTGTCTATGTTGTTGCAGCTTCTTCACGAGTCAGGTTTCAGCAATTCATCTGCCCAACAATGTAAAGGTTATTGTCTATTTCACATGCTCTTACAGCAATTGCTGAATGGATTTGTTAATTTCAGAGGCTTGAGTATGTAAAGATGTGCATTTTTGTCAACCATTCTCTTGTATTTCAGGCAACGATCCTGCTGAAGAAGATGTAGACATTGGTGGGAATGATCCTCCAATCTCAAGCTACCCACCGGTGGAGATAGAAAAAGATACAGCCCTTAGGAACACTAAACGGAGTAGCTCAAGTAGCTCCAGTAGTGGATCAGGCTCCTCCTCCAGTGGTTTGTGCTATTATGAACCTTGTATTATATTCTTGTTTGTCATGAATCGTATTTATTACATTTTGAGCTTTGGTGGTATACGTTTACTCGTGCCAATGTTGATTTCCGTCCGATTTAACCCAGAATAGAGGTAAACTGTAACGATGCTTTTTGTTTCCATTTAAGTTTTTCTGCTAACCAAATTCAAGGATATTTCTCCTGGTTTTCTTCTTTTATGTCTTCTTGTTCCATATTCTTTTTGGTTTTATATATCAATAGTGAATTTCTAATGTTTTCATGTTTTATTTTTCTACTTTTGTGTTCCATAGCCGTATTATATTAGTACTTCTTTGATTCTCAACTTCCAAGAAGTCATACCGTTGTAAATTGAACTTAATGGGTTACTGCCTATTCCATATTCTTTTTGATTTTATGAGTCGATAGTGAAGCTTGATATTTGATTTTCTAATGTTTTCATTTTTTATTTTGCTAATTTGTGTTCCATAGCCGACTTATATACTACTTCTTTGATTCTCAACTTCCATTGAAGTTATGCTGTTATAAATTGAACTCAATGGGTTACTGCCTATTTAACTTTGGCAAGCTCTTGTGTCAGAATGACAGAAGTATGGTATTTAAGATGTACCCTCTAATACCACTCTTCACCTTTGGCAAGCTCAATGGGTTACTGCCTATTTAACTTTGGCAAGCTCAATGGGTTACTGCCTATTTAACTTTGGCAAGCTCTTGTCTCAGAACAACAGTCTAAGTATGGTATTTAGGATGTACCCTCTAATACCACTCTTCACCTTTGGAACCTTATTACATGGTTATGCTTATATAAAGGTTTTGGTAGCCAGATGAGAATTGAGATATATTTCATTTTCACAAGTGGCATTCTATTTATTGTGTTGAGTGTTGACTGAATCACTGAAAAGCTGGAAAAAAATTCTCACCTCATGTAGTTTTTTTGGTTGGAAACATCGCCATGTCAATCAAAGTTACTAGGCTCCACCTCTGAAGACAAACAAGATAGAAACAATGCAGAACTACATGTTGTGTTTTATATAGATTCTGTAGTTAGAAGCTGAGATAGATTAAGTATTTCTTTTTTGGGTGCAACCATTATCATGTCAATTAATGCTACTGGTCAGTTCAAAAAAATCAATGCTATTATTCTTCACCTCTAGAGACGAACAAAATAGAAACAATGCAGAATTACTTGTAGTGTTTGAGATAGATTCTGTAGTTACAAGCTAGGGATGCACTGAAGGGTAACTGGAGAAAAAGTGTATTCATCACTGCTCTACAAAGGTTAGCTATGAAAAACGTGATCTCTACTCCCATGGTTCATACAAACACGAAATTCATTAATCCTTAATGAACTAGATAAAGAATGTACAAAAGCTGTCTGAGCTAAGGTCTCTATTTGCTCAAACAAATGCCTTTCCTTTCTTTCCAAATACTTGAGTTAGGCCCAAAGCTGTTCGAAGTTTTGGTTTAACAGGCTAATTCAGAGTTGGATAGAACTTGTTTTTTTCAAAGTTGCCAAACTGAAGTAACGAGGGCTTTAAATGTTTTGTTGCTGTATTAAATGAATATTGTGAGTTCTACAAAACATAGATTCATTTAACTAAGAGAGATCAGAAGTATTCGACTTGTTGACTTGAGCTGATAAAAGTACCATGTGTCATTTTCCATTATTGTCAAGCCTTTTGTAGGACTTTTTGTGATTTGAGATCCAAATTTTCTTTGGTCTTTGTGTCTTTGCTCTATACATCTAAGTAGATGTAGAAAACAAGAACTAGGCTTGGCGGATGAGGCGCTCCCTTAGCAAGTGTATTCCTTGGCGTCAAGTCTCACTGATAAGTTCTACTTCTTATTTCCCTCATACCGGGTTTTAAGAAATGGAAATTAAAAGATGAGCATTCTTCAGGATGTAAAACCTGTCTTCATGTCTGTAACTTACTTTTGTATTGTGTTTTGCTTGATAAGTTACACCCGATCAGGATTGGGTTTTCATAGGGGATAGGGGTTACTCCGGATCTTTGGTTGTAAAAGTTGGTAACACTGGTTTAGTTAAATTGGGAACATGCCTTTGGAGTTGAAAAGTAACTTGTTTGAGTTATAGATGCAAGCAAGGGTCAGCTTTCTCTGCTGTCTGTTTTTCCAAACCTCGATTAATGCACATTCAATTACCTCTTTATAAGCATTCTACCTATGGGTATCACCCACGCCTTCACGATTTAGTTGATTTATATTTTTGCATGAAAGCTAGGAGTCCTTGTGATTAAATCATCAGTTTCGCTTCCATATGTGAGGTAAAGAGCTGGCACGCTTTGACAGTTTTCCTTTGAAATTCTGTTTCTCATGCTTTCTAGTTTTTGTTTCTGATTAAGCTGGTCGTTATCTGGTCTAGTGGCATAGGGTATTTCCGAAGCTGAGCTTCAGCCCTTTGGGTTTCTGTGAGATGACCGATGCCTTGCCACTTATCATGTCTTTTCGAGCCACTGTCAGTTTCTTGCAGTAAACTGATGGTGAGTGTTCATCATGTTATGATTTGATCATGATATTTCTGGAAGAGTTGGTTAGAAATGTAGCTCAATAAAGAGTCTATTTAAGCTAAGACAACTGGTGGTACGCATCTGTTGACTCCCTCCCTGTTCTTACCCGTCAATAGTAAGATTATATGAATCATCAAGAGTGCAGATGTGGGGCATGTGGATTTCTTCCTTCGATGATAGTACATTCCCAATCACTATTTTTGTTGGTGTTGTTTTCGGTGTGGGAAACTGTAAATAGAGGAAGCTGGATTCTGATGTATTTGTGACATTCCATGATTGGTTGATATTTGTGGCCTGTGCACTTCACGTTCTCCTTTTTTTCTGGGAAGGCATGCTATGTTGCTTGCCCTTTTAGATCCTTGGGGGTTATTTTTTGTTGGTTTCAGAAAATAAAAATACATGATTATATTTGCATAAAATATAATGGGCTGTCTAGTTGTATGAATCCATTTTGCTATTTGTCATTTGAAATACCAGTCTTTCATGTTTCTGCAAGTCACTGTTTATGTTTGACAAAGGACTTCCGGTAAAGCTTTGGCATAGCCAAAAACCTCAATCTCCTATGCTGTCATTGAATTAATTACCGTCACATTGTCCCTTTATCTTTTCCCTATGTTCAACTGATCTGTGTACTTGTGCCTTTCTTTTTTTTGGTCTCTGTTCCAGATTCAGACTCGGGCAGTTCTGACAGTGAATCAGATGGTGCTAGAGCTTCTGTTCCCACAATCAGTTCGAAGGTACACGTACATCATAATCAAATTGAGTCTGAATTTGGTTTGTATTAGAGGCCTTTTCCTCTCTCCCTCAGTGCATGCATGTGTTAATCAGGTGATGTACTTATGATCTCTCTGTTGACACTTGACGATCTCTGTAGGATAAATTAGGTGACTCTGGAGCAAATACAGAACAGAAGATAGACCAGCTTGTGGACCTAGACAATGGGAATGGTGAGTACCTACACATTGTGATCTTTTGACTAGTTCTCACGTCTCTTGACCTGATATAGTATCTAATTGTTTTCTTGAAGCCTTTTTTTTTTATGTAAGATTCTTCTGTTTTCCTTGTCTCACAGATTTGTTAAATGAGTCAAACGAAGTTGATGTGCTTAATTCCCAGGATAAAGCAGTTGCTATTGAGGATGAATGTCGTCAACAGGGTAAGCAATGAAAAAAAATGAAGAAACTGTGAGCTGTTGGTTTTGCAGCATCATCTTATGCATCATGCTATAAACTTTTAGGGGAGAATACTCCACTTGGGAGGCAAGTCTCCCCCGACAAGCTATACCGTGCAGCTTTGTTGAGAAGTCGCTTTGCAGACACTATAATTAAAGCTCAAGAAAAGGCTCTTGAGAAGGTTGGTTACTTGCGTTCCAGACCCTGTTTACTTCTGTGCGAAGATTGATGTGAGCAGTTTCTGAGATATGGTGTTTGATATTGTGACATGTTCGAATCCAGGGTGAAAAGCAGGATCCTGACAAACTGCGGCTTGAGAGGGAGGAGCTTGAAAGGCGTAGAAAAGAAGGTAGGAAAATCTACAGTTTAATGTTGATGTTTTAGCTATATGTAGCCTATTAAGCCTCACCCCCAAAAAAAAAAAAAAAAAAAAAAAAAAGGTTCTCATTTGTGATAAAAATATGGACGTCTGCAGATAATTACAAATAAAGAAATTGGCATCAAGCGTATTTTTATGCTGGATATGAAATTATGTCATGTAGCCGGCCCAAATTGATTCGTCACAACGATTATTTTGGTGTTTGGGTTGGATATGCTCCTTTTTGGTACATATATGCAAAATCAAGGAAAACAGTTATATTTATCTGGTTAGGCAAATCTATTTCTGGAGTGTTCTCTTGTGAGTTTAAGGATTTCATCCTCATGTTCTTTTTTGGGAGTCGTTTCCACATAATGCTGTTGGCTATATGGTGTGTAGAAAAAGCTCGATTACTAGCGGAAGCCAAGGCTGCAGAAGAAGCTCGAAGGAAAGCTGAAGCAGAAGCGGAAGCTGAAGCCAAAAGGAAGAGAGAACTAGAGAGAGAAGCAGCACGCCTGGCTCTGCAAAAGGTAAACTAGATCCTATCATACTGCAAAAGCAGAAGCTACTTGCAAAATGGAACTTTTCTTGTAGAATCCAAATGTAGCTGAAATTTTTTCTTACCATTTGCAGATGGAAAAGACAGTTGACATTAATGAGAATTGTCGGTTTATGGAGGACCTTGAAATGCTTAGTGCTGCACCCGTGGAACAGTTGCAAAGCTTTGTCGATAACGCTGCCACTCCAGATCATCCCCAAGATGGTCTGGGCAGTTTCAAATTCCAGGGAAGTAGCAATCCCTTGGAGCAACTTGGTTTATACATGAAGGCAGACGATGAGGATGACGAAGATGGTGAGCCCCAAAGTGTTACGGATGCAGTAATAGGCGATGCTGAGGAAGGAGAGATTGATTGATTGGTGCATTGTTGGAGACTGTTGAACTCGGTGACTGTTTGGAACGATGATGTTCTCCCTTTGTGTCCATCTGTTTTTTACATGGTGCCAATGATCCATATTGATTGTGTTGAGATAAACTGCCGAGCATGAAGAGAACAACATCGTCGATGTGGGTGTTTTGTGGAATGTGCTTGGGGTTTGTTTGGGCTGAGTTGGTTTTGGACAGGCAGTAGAGGCCTCTGGAAGATAGTAAAAGATTATCCACAGGATTTTAAAGGCCTGGGCTTTCTCTAACCTTTCTCCCTTGCCTGGCAGGGGTTTCTTTACTAGAGTTTTGATCAGGACTCTTTTTTTTTTTTTTTTTACTACATGAGAAAAATAGCAAATCTTCATTGTACCGTGTCATCCTGATCAATAGACGTAGTTTTTTTATTTTTTATTTTTTCATTTTTGTATCAGTGATAGGAGATGGGTGTTTCCCCGGGCTTGAGCTTTGGTACATGAGCAGGATAAGTGCTCAGCCACTGCACTATTGCCCCAATGCTCTATCAATAGGCGTCATTGGGAACAATTGTGGTGATCTGAAAGCAATTTTTGCCTCTTACTGGAAATACATGTTGGCTGATCCCGGGTAGATCTTTGTACAGCAAATATGATACAGCGGTACGTGTTAGATTTCTTAGTTATCTCGCGCCCAATCTATCGAAAGAAGGCTTTATCTTTTACATGATTTGGTTTTGTGCATTTCCGTTTGATGGACTTTAGGTTGTTTTGCTCAACTTGGAATAGTGCTGGCATTTTCTGAAAGTTGCAGGGAACTGTTGTTACCCTCACTTTGGTACCACTTTGGGCATTAAATTCTGAACTCTCAGGGCTGTTCTCACGTCTTCCTTCTCCCCTCTCCGTCCTACTCGCTGGATTTGCTCTATTTTCTGTTTGTACAGCACTACTAAAATTCACAACACCATTCACAACCAAAACAAAACGTGCAGAAAAGCTGAATTCGGGATTTATTTTACAGGAGTAACTTCTGTTTGTACAGCACTACTAAAATTCTCCTGTTCTAATTTTTGTTGCTTGTGTATCTGATGAAACAGTTTATGGCGTAGCACGATGAATGATCTGCAAAACAAAATAAGACTAGGGACACTGATGTGGTGTTAACCAATTAGCTTCCGATGCCTAAGTCAATTTGTTGTGTGGAGTAAGTTTTTGCTCAAGTAATTGATTACCAGAACAACGTACCTCTTCTTGGATTATACCGGTCATTATATATAGGCATTTGTGGCGGTTGAGTCTTTTTAGGAGTAGGAGCCTTGGCTCTCTGCTAATTGTACTTATCTCGTGAATTGCCTTAGTACGCCAGGTCTCTTATTGAATCGGACTCTTAGCGTATCTAGGATTTAGGCAGATAAGCATCATAATTCTTGGGAGTAATCTTTTTCCTATAAATTCGGAATTGAGTCCCTTTGGGACTTCTAAACCCCTTAGGGAGTCGAACGGCAATCTTCTAAATTATTTTGCTATACTGAGCCAAGCTGGCCATTAGCTCTGAACTGAACTCCTGCTGTGCTAACCTTATGAGGCCAATCGGAGCTTTGTGGTCACTTCTGCAGATGGTCCCTGATGTGCGATCCCTATAGGGCGACCTTGGTATGTGGCATCCCGACTGTCGGATGTGTTTTCAACGGTTTTGATTTCATCTTGGCACTTTACAGATCTGAGCCATCCACTGCTAAGATGAAATCCGAGCCGTTGATTACCGGGATCAACGGCTCAAATGCGCACACCAGGACTGGACACCAGTACCACCGGGTCCATTTCCGCGCAAAAAGTAGAACATACATGACTTGATGAATTTTTGTAAATGATCCCCAATTTAGGTAATCGGCATCTGCACACTGTCCACATCTCATTCACAGTTAATATGAGTATCATCAGTGTGTGTTCCATTACACCATAACTTGTCCAAATCTGGATTGGTGGCATTCACTTATGCGTTACGAGTGCAGAAGTCATGTAATTCAGCATGCAAGCAGGGATTCAAATTTCAAGTCTCTTCATTCAAAAAGAGGGAACTCAGCCTATTAATAGTTCAATGCAAATTGACAATACGTCTCTTCAACACCCACAAGCAATGAGATAAATGATTCTTAAATACTTTGAGAGCGTGGATGATCTAAATTATTCAATTTAAAATCTCGTACCAGAAAATGCAAAGGAGGTTGACACAACTTACACAAAACTTATTATCGAATAGTCAGAGGTACCCAAGTTATTGTTTGTACCGACAAACCCTAATATTTACAAAACTAGGGAAGAGGTGCCGTCATTTGAAAAAAAATGATGACAGTAACTCTTTCTGACTTGGTTGGAATCGCGATCATCTTGCGACTGTAATTTTCGCCCTTCATACATTCTGGTAGATCATCAAGAATAGTACTGGAAGTCCTTGGCTTCCAGTATAAGCCCCTTAATGCCACCAATCGGCGCTAAAACCATCAACAGGACACCAAGTATGATGCATATCTGCAATTCATTAGAGATGATAATGTTTATCAGATAGCAAGGTTAAAGTAATCACACACACAAAAAAAATGATAAGAACATTAGGTATGTCGTGCCAATGAAATCACTTCCTTGCTAGTAAACATACCCAATTTGTAAACCAAGATAAGCTGAACCTTTTAGGTTTGCAGATGGCAAGCCACATGATACAAGGAAGCTGCGATATGAAAACACACATTAGATGATTATTTGATCATAGGCCTTACAGAGGGGTATTAATACTTATCAGACGACACTTCAACGTACGAAGTAGGTTGTTGGAGCGAATGCAAATCCTCCAAAGAAACCGAGTAGCCCCCCAAAGAAAGGGAATGTCATCCCCAGGAACATTGTAAGTGCTGCATTGATCAACAAATCCAATTTCACTAAACAATCCATGTTATGAACCATGCCAATCAATTAACCACAAGTTGATATTTTTTTAAATTTTTTTTTACAGGAACGCGTTATACAGTCTTTTGGATACTTCTACTTTTGTGCTCCCTTCTTACCAACATAAGAGAAACGCGAAACAAAGCGAAGGAATCCACTTGGCTTAAAATTCATCTTCAATACCAAGAAAGCCTCAATCATGTCAAACACTGGCTGTGCGTATACCTACAACTCGCGCAAAATTATCAGATGAACATAAAAGGAAAAGAGAGGAAAAAAAAAAGAGAAGAAATAAATCAATTATAAAGAGAATGGAATATTTACTTGATAACTCCCAATCACATGGATTACAACAGCAAGGTTGGCAATAGCAACAAGCCAAGCAGGCTTCTCCAGTGAAAGGAGGACATTGTCCTCAACACTGTTTCCAAACACCCAGTAACCAACCATAGAAACAGGGAAGTAGCATAATGCCACTACAATATAGGCTATTACCACTCCTGTCCACATGGGTTTCTTTGATGGTTTTTCTGGAGTAGATGGGATTCCTGCTTGGATTTCCAATACCACATTGTGCCCGGCATAGGCAAATGCGACATCACCCAAAGCACTCAAGAATTGGAACGCACTTCCCGTAGTTGTTGAAGCCCTAGAGGTGTATTTTACATCTGGTTGAACACCCTTGTGAAGTGAAGCCACCCAGGCTATAGTAGAATAGCTGATCAAGAAATATCACCAATATTAAGGAAAGTATTACATGAGAATCTGTATTCAAAATCAACAATCTGAATGCATGTGGACTCATCCATTGACCTCGAGCTTTGTAATGTGTGTTTGTACTGGATGCATTTAACATGGCTAGATTTTGCGTCTTCATTTTTTGTAGTGGAAACTGAAGTTAATTTAGAAGCTATGTTTAGAGCGTGTTATGTTTAAAGGGAAGTCGCGTGAATAAATTTAGTACTCCGTAGATTTGGACACTCAAACGTACTTGTTATGTCCAATTTGCAAAGCTTAAGTACTGGTTGAACGCGTATCTCAATTTTGCAATGAAGATCTCTTGTTCAAAAATTTCGAAGAGTCCATGTGACATGTAACAAAAGAAAAAGAGGGCAGAGTCCAGGACTAATGGAGCTTAACTGAGTATTGCTGTAATAAAAAGGGGCAGAAAATGACACAAAATAGTGTAGCTGGACTTATGGCTTGTGATAACTAGAACAAAAGGCATGAAAAGGGAAGAAAAATGCCTTCAAAACTGCAAAATATGCCACCAGGTGTAAATCCTATTGGTGAAAACTTGTGTTTAAGAATTTGGGTCTATTACAAAAAATTATTGCGACCACCCAAAGAAAATAAAATAAAAGAAAAGGCAGCATTGTTTGCTTGTGAAATGGACCCTTTATATACAAATCAACCCAAACTCCTGATGTGGGAGCCTGCCAAGTGACACAGGCCCAAAGGAGAGCCTTACCAATCCTTTGGAAGGACTCTTTGTCAAACGGGCCCAAAGGGCCTATACCAGAGGTTTGACCCCCACAGGGGCGGTTGATTACATAGTTTTTCTGAATGAGGTCAAGAGGGAAATTCCACTCACGCACTCACCTAAGCAATTGCTGTCTACGAAGAGGTGAAATGAACCCTTTATACATACACACCAACCCAAACTCCCGATGTGGGAGCCGTCATTCTCAGTTGATGCATCTATATATTTTCTCATCATTGTTAATTCAAATCCATCAATCTACACACAATAGGTCAGTTTTTGTAGTTCTATTGATGTAATAGTTACTTAGGGTGGGTACATTCAAGATCACTAATCCTTTCTTATCCTACTATTATCATGCAAGAAAATGCCCACCAAAAGAAGAGTTCAAGTAATTAAAAGTGTTCGAATGGATCCTTTCCGGTTAAAGTTTTGGACTGGATGGAACAGTAAAAAATCTGCAGAGTCGAAATTAAGTAACGGAGATGATCCATTTCTCAATTAAAGTACCTCAAGGACATGACACAATAGGTCAGTTTTTGTAGTTCTATTGATGTAATAGTTACTTTGGGTGGGTACATTCAAGATCACTAATCCTTTCTCATCCTACTATTATCATGCAAGAAAATGCCCACCAAAAGAAGAGTTCAAGTAATTAAAAGTGTTCGAACGGATCCTTTCCGGTTAAAGTTTTGGACTGGACGGAATAGTAAAAAATCTGCAAAGTCGAAATTAAGTAACGGAGATGATCCATTTCTCAATCAAAGTACCTCAAGGACATGACTGCAGCAACCAAAGAGACGAGTACGATGGAGTTCATACTGGGACAGTTAGAGAGCACGAGTTGGACAGCCCCAAACATCATTATGAAATAAGTGGTTCTGATTGGCTGGTTGTTGGGCCACACCGTATCGACGAATTTCTTGAGAGATTTCCCTCCGGTGACCATATACACTATGTTCACCCCAACTTCCACCATGAGCTGCTGCGGTACAACTATCCAAAGCCCGAGTTTTTCGCCGAAAGCCTCCTGCCCGAGCTGGTGGTACCGGTCCAGTCTCTTTCCGGGCACTATTTCGTGCATTTCCACCATTTGCCAGAGGGTGTAGAGAGTAATGATCCATGAGAGTATCATTATAGTCACACCGGGACCCCTAAAACATACACACACGCACAAAAATTGTCAAGGTAAATAGTTAATCCGAGCAAATAATCCGGCTAACAATCAGGCTCTGACGAGACTTTTTGAAAGCAAGTTTTGATGAAAGGAACAAGACCGCAAAAAGAAATCCAAATCATTCAATTGTGAACTAGCAAAGTCTATGTGTATGGACTTATATGCATGTATCAGAAAGTGTAGGTACCTAGAATGCGTTCCTAGAATTTGAAATTCAACGGCTTAGATTCACTTCAAGTGCATCTGAATCATTGAATTTTCAATTTTGGGTACTCTTTGTGTACCTATTATGGGTATGTAGACATAGAACAAAGAGGGTCTCACGTGTATGGCATGGTTCCGTGTGTTTGGATTTGTAAACATAGAATTTTTTTGATTATTGAAAGACGCAAAACGCGATTACGGAACTCGTAATGGTATAATAGATTTTCTGTAGTCACGGTAGTTAGATATAATAAAGAGGAATCGAGTCTAGCAGTCACGATTTTTTTTTTTTTTTTTTGGGGAAAGATCATGTGACAGATTAGAAAGAGCTCTCCAACATTGATTTGGCTGTGTTGCTTGTTAATCGGCAATATTGATTTGTCCATACGAATTGGCTGGGTCTATAAACTTACAAGTACCGGTCTATCGGCCGATACATTAGCAATTTTCATTCAGCTATGTCAAGGTGTAATATTGATAGGTCAAAAAAACCAATACATATTCTCCCGTATGGGGTGTTCCGTATGAGAGAATATTGATTTTAGTAGACGTGACAGGACATGGATGCACAAATCCGTGTCCACTGGTGACAGATTTATTCGAATTTGAAGGAGAGGGGGTGGCTACACCCCGATTAATTTTTTACACTTTGAAGTCATAATTCTAGATCCGCACCTGTTCAAGGCAATTAAAGAACGCGGCACGTACTATATACAATTATATATCGCAATCACACAAACTCAAAAAAAAGAAAAAGAAAAAAAAAGGATACCATCCAAGCTCAGACATGGCGTAAGGAAGACCGAGGACGCCAGCGCCGACCATGGCGGTGACATTGTGAAACGCAGAGGACCACCATTTGGCATTGCGAGAAGACGTGACCGGAAGCCAGTCCTCGAGCTCCTTCGACTTGGCCGCCACCCTCTCGTCGTCCTTGTTCGATTGATCATTCGCCATTGTCATGGTCCCAAACTGCAACTAGGGGTGAATGAGATAGTACAAGAGAGTAGAATGAGGATAAAAACAGGGATTCGGATTAAGAATTTGTTTCCATGTTGGACTTAACTACAATTTTGCGTATTTATAGGATAAGATTATTGTTGAGTCAATATCTGAAACTTAAAGATGTGCAATTTTTTCGATTGAATGATTCAAAAGGTATATCCCACGTTTATATTGTGTACAAACTTTGGTTAACCTTCTCTCCATACGGGTTTTCGTGCCCGAATCAACGGACTCAAACTCGTGTTTCTTCATGCTTCTGCTACATCAACTACTCCTCCGCACCCCTCTCCAAACTCTTAAATTTTGATCTATAATTCTCACTTGCAACAAAATGATCCGAACTGTTTATATAGCAGGTCTCACATAGAAGAATATCTATGTAACAAATAAGATTGGTCGGACATTAGTAGGTACCTGAATAAATCATTATAAATACCTAGTTTAACTTTTTGATTTTTGTAAACTAAAATCGAATCTGTTGATGTACCTATAGATGTCCAGACTGATATTTTACATGCATTTTTTTTTAGGGGAAGCCTATGAGCTAAACAGTTTGGATCATTACTTTCGATCCGGAATGTTTTTTAAAATATTGGGTTTGGAAGGCTACGGATAAATTTTTTTTTTTTTTGGTCAAATGGTAGGAGAGTGCAAATATGAATTATACGAACCGGAAATACTCACACACAAGTGAAGAGATTCAAAACAAAACCCATAATTACTATTCACTACTAGAACAACGCAACTAATAGCCCAATGAAGGGGAGAAATAATCCAACAAAGACAGAAAATTATACCCACACACAGGTAAGAAGATTTGAACTCTTAGGCTCAGTTTGTATGACGACAATCTCAAGGGAGAATGTGAATGTGATGTACTTAATCTATGATTCCAATGTTTGAAAAAGACAGGAACTAGAATGTGAATGTGATATACTCTTTTCTAATTCCAATGTTCGGAAAAGATAGAAATAATAATGTGATTTTGATGACAAATTCAACTAGGAATCATATTTCAAATTGAATGAAAATCTGATCGCTCCCTTGTCCTATGAGAATACCAAATTCCTGGCTCATTCATCAAGAAAAAAAATGTTAACTTTAATAAATTTCCAAACAAATTGTTTCTAGCGTAAGATTACTGAATTAATCCAAATATTGAAATAAAATTAATCTAAGTTCTAGTAATCATATTCCTATTTCTACCCAAGAAAATTCTCAGAATTTAATTCCCAATAATCATATTTATAATCCTACTTAATATCTCGACTATCCAAACATAGCCATAACTTCCTAATCAGATGTTGGAATTATAACTTCCTAACGAGATTTTGGAATCATGGCCAACCTTTTGTTAGCTCCAAGTGGTTAGAGTATTGAGGGATTCTAATGCAAGAAGATGTTGAGAAAAAAAAAGGGGAGATCGAAGAAGTTGGGGAATAGATTGAGAAGGAGAGCGCCTCGAAATCGGATTAATTTAATTAGGATTTTGTGGGGACAGATAAAAGAAAAAGATTGTGTGGGCCCGAGTCCTCTGTACCGAAATCCAATTCAATGTTAGGAGCAGGGACGGATCTAGGAATTCTTCACAGCGGGGGCACCAATGCTAAAATCAAGAGCAACTAAATGATACTCCAAAATTTAGGAAGCTGATTTTGGGACTCCCTTTTTCTATGCAAACACTCCAAAATTTAACAGTCTTCAACAAGTCACCGGCGATGTCTTCAACAGCTCAATTTTTGAGGAAATCGATCCCCATTATTGGTAAATCGATTCGTAACATTTTGATTCTTGAGGAAATTTCTTCCTCTCAAGCACATTTTTGCTCGTTCTTGACCAAGATGAGATTTTCGAAACAAGGTTCAAAACTGTAAATGGCCTCCCCGCATGAGTGGCATGATCATGACCTCCTGGGCCACGCCAATACCACGACCAAGCCTCTAAATGGCCTCCCCTCGGACCCTGTCAAGTCGGTCGAGGGCGGACTCATTGTCCAGGTCGGATCATCCTCAAAGGGCCGACGTCTATCATCGTCGTCTTCCAATATCTTAGGGAATCATAATTGATTCCTTCATCATCGTTTCTCATCCGAGACTCGAATGGTATCGATTGTGTCACCATCGGGTCACCTCTTGATCGAGGCACTCCTGTCTGTTACTCGAAAATCTGGCTAAGTATGGAAAAATATCTTTTTTAGGAAAGTTTTGATTTGGCCGATAAAAAGTCCCGGTATTTGTTCTTTGAATTTTTCTAAGCATAATGGTATAAGCGGATGATCTTTTCAAGTACGGGAAGGTTGTCTTTTGCCCCTTTTCTTCGGAGAAAAACGTGTTATTTTTCGCCTTTGTACTAAAAGTAGGGGGATAAGATTTTGATAAGATTGGAATATCAAAATTCTGGAAATGTCATTGTTTCCGAAAGGGGAGTACTTTCTTATTTTCATAAGTAAATTAAAGTAGTTACTTAACTTTGGTTTATGAAAATAAGTGTTCCGAAAGGAGTACTTCCTTATTTGTTTTCCCTTATTTGTAAAAAAAAAAAATTTCCTGAAATCCAGGGGGGGCACGTGACCCCCCAGGCCCCTGTGGGGATCCGTCCCTGGTTAGGAGTAATATTTATTTTAGGAAAATGCTAAAAACAAAAAAGCAAGTTATCAAAATCTGAAGAGTATATTGAAATATGTGAAAAATGTATAAGAGCGTGAAATTGTATCAAATTTATATATGAAAAGTACATTCAAGTATGTTAGCTTATTGTGATATCTTAATAGAAGAATCTTTTATTTTACATTATTGAGAAATCAGGTTTTACGTTAAAAATCTATTTGTTTCACGTCTCATGTGTTTTAGAAATCATATTCGATTAAATTCTCAAAGTTGTTGCAAATTATTTATCTCAAACTTTTTGATATATTATTCTACATTTTCAATTATTCTAAATTTTCAAGATAGAATAAATGCACTCAAAAGAAATCTAATCCTCATCCAATAGCTACGTTCCTTCTCTTGGTCGAGAAAAATAAAGAGTCTCGTGGAGCTCTTAATAAGTAAGGCTCTCAAGTTTTTTCAAATACCACGAAATATGAAAAAATGGAAAATTTAAACATAGTTATATCCAATTGTTTTTAGAATGACCGGATAAGATGAGATTAGGAATGAGAATATAGGGGACAAGTGGGATCCACAAAGATAAGGGAGATTTGAGGATTAAAAAGATTGGTTTAGTGGTGGATCTAGGAATTCTTTGCGAGGGTGTTCAGAAATTCTATTACGCTGCTCTAAAAAAATTAAAAAAAATTCTACTTATATAAACAATGACACAACGGAATTCACGAGAGAATAGTTAGCGTATTATTCCAAACGAGATATGTTCTCGAATCCACGAGATGTTCTTGAATCCACAAGAAAAATAGAGAAACTCTATACATTTTATTAATAATTGAATAAAAGCTAAATATATCCATAGGCTACATCCTTATTTATACTAGTAGAAGTCCTAGCTAAAAGAAAATTACTTAAAGTGGCGACCAAGTAAAATATTAGTTGGAAACCTAGACTATTTGTTAAAAGAAAATAAAATAAAATCTAACCAAAACTAAACTAGGAATGGGTGAAATATGCAACACAAATAAAATATTCTTAGAATAGTTGTAAATAAAAATTGTTACAAAAATAACGTTTCCATAAGTGATAGGAGTCTATATCTTGTCCTGTATCATTCTCCTTTTCTTCAAAAAACTCAATCCTCGAGTTCTCGTTAGGAACTTGCCATCTTCCATGCCAAATAAATAAATACTTGGAATATTTCAATCGCTTGATTTCCTTCCAAAAACATCCCACACAAAAAATTACTTTCAATGATATCTTCTCAGCATTCTTCAATTGATTGATAAGATCCAATAGATGAATATTAGGAATCCAATCATATTGCTGCCCTCCAAGAAAATCAACATCAACTTGACTTTGTGGGTTCTCTTGATTTTGTATTAATTTGTCATTGGTTGACACGTCAATGATTGACTCATTTAGAAAGGCCGGTTTGCTCATATAGCCATTACATAAGGTGGCAGCATCGATCACCTCTTGTGAAAAATGGTGTTAGTCCTCAACAACTTGATCACCAACAACAATATCAACTTTTTGTTTATCCCCTAAATCCGTATCAATTTGCTCTTCATTAACTTCAATCACGATATTCCCATTGCCTCTATTACTGATATTAACTTACTCTTTACCATCAACTTGAATTACCTCTTCTTTAACAGCTTCTTCAACAACATCAGCAGATGTGTGAATTGTATGTTGTTACTTTGACCCATATTTTTCTTCCAAAAGTTGCTCATAATTGCATGGTAAAAATCTCTACATCATAAGTCTTTTGATTTTTGACCATGCGCGAATACGACACTGTTCCAATTGTTCTCTCTTATTTTGCATATCTAACCACCATCGTAGCGCTCGTCTCGTAAGTTTTGCCAGCAAATATTTTCACCTTATTTCAGATGACATTCTCACATATTCAAAGAAATCATCAATATCTAAATCCAATCTAAAATATCTTCCAAATAATCATAACCACTTAATTTAGGCAAATTATCATAAGACCTGAAATCAGGTTCTAATTCCTCGCTATCAACATAGTTAATTGGGTGTCTCCCAACTGCAATCTGGGTAACAGGCTGGCGTTGGGCAAATCCCACCATGGCGAAGAGTTAGTAGCCACAACGATTCACGGATTTCCGTTAGGATACTTGTCTATTGTTCTTGCACCATCTTCCTTGGATTAGAAAACCTTTGAGCAACGTCAAAGGGTGTGTCATCTACTTTGTTTGGTGCCATCGGGCCAGAAACGATCTTACTCTGATACCACTTGACGCAGTGGAATTCACGAGAGAATAGTTAGCGTACTATCCGAAACGAGATATGTTCTCGAATCCACGAGATGTTCTTGAATCCACAAGAAAAATAGAGAAATTCTACAAATTTTATTGATAATTGAATAAAAGCTAAATATGCCCATAGACTACATCCTTATTTATACTAGTAGAAGTCCTAGTTAAAAGGAAATTACTTAGAGTGGCGACCAAGAAAAACATTACTTGGAAACCTAGACTATTAGAGGTGGCAAATGGGTGGGTTGGGTTAGGTTTGTGTGAGTTGGTATGAGTTATGGGTTAAATGTGTGTGGGTTGAATATGGGTTAAAATGAATTGAGTTCAGTATGGGTAGGTGTAGACACCCCAAAATGAGACGTTCGTGTACATTTTAATCCCAGATGATGAAAAGAAATACCCAGAAGGCCTCTCGGATTGAAATTCTCCAAGTCAACAAAGTCAACAGTACCGTACAGTACTCATCTCTCACGCATGGCACAACCCCAGTCATGTACAACATTCTTTTGAAATTTGGTGGTGGAAGTATGCCGTACGACACAGTTGGTGTACCGCACGACACAGTCGCAGTGCCGCACGGCATAGTTTCAGCAGCCTTGGTCACCAAGTTTTCTTGATCCCAAAGTATTTTGACGACCAAGTATTTTTCTTTTCGTTTAGGCCAAGTATACTTGGTCCCTAAGCAGATTTTTGCCCTATATAAACACTTCCCCACTTCACTTTCAAGGAGAACAAGCCTCTCCCTCTCCATTATATTGGAAAATTGTGAAGAACACCATGAAACCCTAACTCTAACCCCCTTTGTCAAAACACCATCTACTGCAAATCACCTCCATTGCTATTCATAACCTCCATAAATCAATCCTATAATCCTCTCCAAAGCAAATTCAATCAAAAAACCCAACCCTCTGTTTTTGGTTCCAAACCCGTGAGGTAGCCATTCCAAATTTGTTCAAGTTCTAGCCATCAACCATCTTTGCTATCATACCAGATTGGAGCTAGAGTCTAGAGGAAGCCCAAG